>CM066035.1:741264706-742577085 GCA_033557465.1 Ichthyophis bannanicus | reverse complement strand
GAGGTATATAGACAAGACCTACTGGGATGAAGTAGAGGAGTTCCACCTCCAGTCTGGCAGCCTTTTTGCTGTCATGGAGGAGAGAGGTCACATGGAAGGAGAGAATCACCTCAGTGAGGGAGGAAGTGATCCTGTAGTTAGGACCTGTCCTCCAAGTGATGTGTCTCCAGGGCCATGTGCCCATGAGGGAAGGGTTAGGATGGTCATTACAGATGCTGATTCAATCATTAAGCATGTAGAGAGCTGCAGGAGATGAGGATTGCCTGGTAACATGCCTGCCTGATGTGAAGGAAGCGGACCTCATGTGCCATATAGCTAAGGTTTTAGATAATGGCTGCAGAGTAGCCTGCTATCTTGGTACATGTTGGTACCAATGACTTAGGAAAATGTGGGAGGGAGGTCCTGGAAGCTAAATCTAGGCTTTTAGGTAATTGAAATACAGAACTTCCAGGGTAGCATTCTCAGAAATGCTTTCCGTTCCACGCACAGGACCCAAGAAACAGGCAGAGCGCTGGAGTCTCAATGCGTGGATGAGACAATGGTGCAAGAAGAGGGTTTTGCATTTGTTAGGAACTGGGCAACATTCTGGGGAAAGGGAGGGCTTTTCCAAAAGGATGGGATCTGTCTTAAGCAAGATGAAAGCAGGCTGCTGGCATTAATCTTTAAAAAGGAAATAGAGCAGCTTATAAACTAGAAAATGGGGGAAAGCCAACAGTCGCTCATAAGCGCATGGTTCAGAATGATGTATCTTTGAAGGATACTAGCAAAACAGGGAAGTTAGGGTATCCTGACAGAGAGATTCCAATAAAAGTAAAAGTAACCCAGGCGCCTTTAAGTAAAAATCAGACAGAATTGAAAGATTCCAAATTATCCCTGTCATTCAATAGCCAGACTGTTCATATGAACAAAAAACACACTTCGAAATGTCTGTATGCAAATTCTAAATTCTAAAAAATAAAATGGGAGAGTTAAAATATATAGCACTGAATGAAAGGTTAGATATAAGTGCTATCTCCCGCTCAGAGGCTCCTGCCCAATCGGGGCAGTGGGAGCAACTTCAAAAACTTTAAAAGTGGCGCCCCAGCAGGGCACACCCGCACCTGGCGGGCCTGCGCCTGAGGGCCTTGCCAGAGGGCCCTTAGGCGTGGCCCTTAGGCGCGGCCACAGAAGCAGCCACAGCCAAAGCAACCCACGGATTAAAGCAACAACAGCCATCATCCACCAGCTCACACAGCCAAGCTCAAGCAACTATACAAGAGAAACCATCACCAACACAGAAACCTCTGCCCACCCGAGACAGCGAGAAAAAGGAAAAGGAGCATCCAACGCCCTAAGGAAACCAACGCAGAAGCCCAACCCAGCCCCAGGACACACAGGTACACCTATAAACCATGCCACCCTTTCTAGCCCCAATTTACCTCCTAGAACCATTCCTAACCCTTTATCCCTCCACTACCAACACGCTCCCCAAACACCCCACACCAAGCATCACAACCATCCAAAACCACAAACACCAACAAACCCCTCTCCACATGGGGCAACACCCACACACCACCGCACCAATCCACACCCCCAATCCCCCAAACAGCAACCCTCTCTCCATCACACTAATAAATGCTCGGTCAGTCAGAAACAAACACCACATGCTCCAAGACCTGATCACAACCCAAAAGATTGACATCCTATGCATAACCGAAACATGGCTAACAGACACCGACACTGTGCTCATGAACTAACTAACACCAAATGGATACAGTCTTCATCACTGCTCTCGATCCCACACCAGAGGAGGAGGAGTAGCCATCATTGTGAAAGCCAACCTCCACCTCAGAAACCATGCCTCGGAAACAACCAATGAAGTGGGCATACTCACCCTCACCAACAAGCACCTCTCCATATGCCTAATCTACTGAGCGCCCACCCCAAGCACCGATCTATCAGGCATATTACAACACATATCAGAGAGTACCATCTCCACAAAAGAGCAACTAATCCTCAGAGACTTCAACCTCCCATCACTCCAAGACAAATATGCCGAAGCCTTCATCAATGCCATGGAAGCAATGAACTTGACCCAGATCATACACGAACCAACACACAAAAAAGGGAACACACTTGACCTCATATTCCTGAACTCCCAAAAACCACCTCATACAAAAACCCAGAGATCACATGTGTACCATGGTCATACCACTATCTCATCAACATCGCCCACATCTACCAGCACACCAGTGTCAAAGAGAACAAACAACATAAAAGAAAATTTAAACCATTCATCAAAGAGAATTTCCTGGTGCAAATACTACCTAAAATCCAAACAAGCTCCACCAATATTGATGACCTAATCCACAACTGGAATACTACGATCTCCTCTGCATCCTGTGCAACAGCAAACAGCACCAAAACCAGACATACCTCAACAAAAGCCTGATGGTTTACCCCAACCTATGGAGACTAAAGACCCAACTCAGAAGAGCGGAGAGAAAATGGAAAAAGACCAAAAAAGAGGATGATAAACAAAATACACGAGTGAACTAGACGCTTACCACACTGAAACCAATAAAGCAAAAAGGACGTACCACTCGAAGATCATAAACACCTCAATAAAAAAACCACGTGAGCTCTTCGAGATTGTCAAGAAGCTAACAAGAGCAACCAACCACTCCAACCAGCTACCGAACATCCCGCCAGAACTACTAACACGCCAATACAAGCAGCTTCAACAACCACAAAATCCACAACTGAATGCAGAGACAACAACCCGCCCTACTACCATAGACACAGACTGGAGCACATTCGAAACAATCACCAAAGAAAAAATAGAATCCACCATCTCCTGCCTAAACACTACCACCTCTCCACTAGATCCCTGCCCTGCAGAATGGATAAAGAAATCCAAGGAGGACATAAGCACATCCCTAACCCACATTGTTAATGAATCGCTCAGGCAAGGACACATGCCAGACATCCTCAAAACCTCCATCATCCGCCCAACCCTAAAAAAACACAACTTGGACCCCCTTGACCCCGCTTCCTTTAGGCCTATAGCAAGTCTTCCATTCATCGCCAAAATCATTGAGAAGATAGTTCAACAACAACTTCAAGACCACCTAGATCTCAACAACATACTGGACCCACAACAACATGGTTTCCGTCCATTCCACGGAGTCGAGACCCTCATGACATCACTAATGAACACCCTCATCAAGGGCACACAGACCAAGCACTCTGGATATGCTATGATCTTCCTGGACATATCCGCAGCCTTTGACACCATCTCCCACAACATTCTCTTACACAGGCTCCAAGAAATTGGCATCAAAAATGTCGTACTTCAATGGTTCCACTCCTACCTGACCAATAGACAACAACTGATCCACACAAGCATAGCAACCTCCCCCCCCCCTTTCAGCAACACCAAGGAGTACCCCAAGGATACACACTATCCGCCATGCTCTTCAACATCTACCTGCAACCACTCTGCTCAATCATATGTGCTCATAACATCAACTACCACATCTACGCAGATGACATAATGCTCTATGGACCGATCACAACCACCAACCCAACAAACAATCACCTATCAGACTGCTTCATAGAAGTCTCCAGCTGGCTACAAAAGAACAACCTATCCATCAACATAAAAAAAAAACAGAAGCTCTCATAGTAACCAAGGACCCAAACTTCACACCACCACCACATCTCAACTTAGGAACCACACAAATACAAATTCAACCACACATAAAATACTTAGGAATCATCATAGACCAAGCACTCACACTTAAGCAACAGATCAAAAAGACTACCGGAATAATATTCCACAAGACAAAAACAGTACAACACCTCAGGCCTCTCATTGATCCACAGGACTTCAGGACAGTCATGCAAGCTATGACGCTCCCCCACCTGGACTACTGCAATATAATCTATCACGGACTACCTGCCACTCACACCAACCCACTACAAACTGCCTTAAATACCACAGCAAGAATTATCCAGAAAGCAAAAAAAAACAAGACCACATCACCCCAGTCCTGAGAGAACTGCACATACTCCCTCTCGAAGCAAGAATCAAATACAAATCAGCCCTACTTATCCACCAAGCCCTCTATCAAACACAGACTTCCCAGCTCCGCACTCTATTGCCCCAACCCACCCACAACAGAACAACCAGACAAACCACCAGCAACACCCTCACCATCCCCCATGAACGAACTAAATACAATCAACGGACCTGCAACAGAGCCTTCAAACTATACACACCATCCCTCTGGAACTCCCTACCAAGTCAAATCAGAAACAACGGAGATCCTTCAACATTCAGGAAACAACTAAAAACCATCCTGTTCCAGAAATACCTCGGACCAGAAAACAAACATCCATCACTGACTACCCCTCCAGACCTTTTAACACACCCACAGATCTACCTACTAAGAGACTGATGTCCATTGTCTAAGTCCTTAATGTCTGTTCAGACAAGCACCAAACCAACCACTCCCTCAAGAAAAACTTGGGACAAATCCAGCAACCCATCCACAGAGTAGATCTCACACATCACCGCACTCAACACAAGCACGGCCCCAACAGACCCATGCCCAGTTACATGGATTAAGGCGACAAAGTCAAACTTCATCTACACCATACACAACATGGTGAACAGCTCACTAACCCAAGGAATCATGCCAGACCAGCTAAAACTCACCACAATAAGACCAATCCCGAAGAAATCACCACTCGGCAAGAACAACCCAGCAGCCTACAGACCTACTGGCTAAGATTATTGAGAAAGCGGTACAACATCAACTACAAGACCACATCGACAACCACGCACAACTAGAACTCAACCAATATGTTTTCCGTCCCAACCACAGAGTCGAAACACTCCTGCTATACCTATTTAACGACATACTACACCTCATAGACAACAGCAAGAACGGAATACTCATGATCTTCATTGACATTTCATCAGCATTTGACACAGTGGACCACGGAACTCTACTAGCAAGACTACAGAACATTGGATTACATGGAGCCACACTGAGATGGTTCCACTCCTACTTAATGGACAGACAAATACAGGTCAAGATCGGTCCCAACACATCCCGACCCATAAAGGTCATGCAAGGCATACCTCAAGAATCTGCCCTATCAGTACTATTATTTAACCTATACATCCAGCCAATATGCAGCATCATAAAAGAACACAGGATAAAATACACAATCTATGCAGATGACATAATGATATACACACCAATCACCCTCGACAACCCAGACTACACCAAGATAACAGAATGTCTCATGCACATGAACAGCTGGTTTCAGGACAACAACTTGACCATAAACTACAGCAAGACCGAGGCTCTAATCATCACACGAAACTCTGACTTCAACCCCCTCGCAACATCAAGATAGACAACACAACCATACCCATACAACCAGAAGTGAAATACCTCGGAGTGACCCTGGACAAAGAACTGAACCTTCAGTCCCATATCAGCAGAACCACCAAAAATGCATACCACAGGATGAGACTAGTCCAACGCCTCAAGCCCCTCCTCTCTCTGGAACACTTCCGCACAGTCTGTCAGGCACTAATAACCCCAATCCTAGACTTCTGCAACCCAATCTATCTTGGCCTAACAAAACAGACTCTCAGGCCACTGCAAATGGCGCAAAACACAGCAGCACGCATAATAACCGGCACCACAAGACAAGAACACATCACACCCACTCTAAAAGATCTCCACTGGCTACCAATCAGCTCCCGCATCAGATACAAGACATTCATAAACATATTCAAAATCAAACAGTCATCAGCTTTCAGCCTACACCCACTCATACAACCTGACAGCAGCACATGACCGAGGAGGAGAGGCACATCCAACCGAGTCAACACACCTAAAGACATCAACAAGGTACGCAAGGACACCGAAAAATGAGCCTTATCAAAAGCGGCACCGACAATTTGGAACGCCCTCCCTGATGAACTACGGTCAACAACAGACATTAAGGACTTTAGGAAACTGCTAAAGACGACCCTCTTCATAAAGCACTACGGTGACATCACTTAAACCGTGCAACAGACAATATCCCAACTCAGCACCCTACCCTCACGACACAATTATAGTATTGAAGTAAAGTCCTGATGTACATAGTATTGTAAATAGCGCATGTTGTAAATGGCTCACCAAGAATCAATGACCATCTACACACACACGCACTCACTACTCAATGCATGCGCACTGTGATGGCGCAGCTGGGTTAAACGCTAGTGAAAGGAGGAGAAACCACTCTTTTTCCCCGGTAGCCAAGAGCAGTGCAGGAAGGGAAAGGGTTAAACCTTCAACTTATGAAAAAAACTCCGTGCACAGAAAGCAGGAGAGAGAGCCACACCTCAGCTCCATGGCAACTAGGGGAGCTGATGTGAGAGGCAGGGGGGCGGAGCCGAAGCCCATAGGACAGCCCCAAACATTTAGGCAGGAGGAAACAGTTAGAAAAGGACACGCTGAAAAACGTTCTGAGAGGGACGGTGAAAGGAGTTCTGAGAGGAGCTGTGAAAGGAAGTCTGAGGGGACCTGTGAGAGGAACCGAGAAGGGAAGTGTGAGGAAGAGAAAAGAAGGAATAGTCTGCAGGATAAAAGGCTGGAAACTTGGTACAAAAGCCAGAGGAATTCTTCTCAGGAGTCTTCCATTGAAGCTGTTGTAAAAGGTGGGAAATTAAGCAGGAACAAAGCTCCATTTGAAAGGCTGCACAGACACTCTGATTGCAGGCAGCGTGTGTGTAGCTCCAGTTCAGAGAGAAGCACAGCTGACAGGGAGCAAGTTGCTGATTGGAAGCTCTGGAGACAGGAGTCAGAGTCAGACCCTGTCGAGAAGCTTAACGGCAGAGAGCAGAGGAAGCAGTCTGGGGACAAGAGGTTGCCTGTAAGCCTACCAGAAGGGGTAAGGAAGGCCAGGAAAAAGGTGAGCCCTTTTGAATCCATTAAGTCAGTGCTAAAGGAGACTGGTGTCCTAAGTTCCTCCCCCATACCTCAGAGTAAAGAAGAGTCTCGTTGGAAACAGATTAAAGCTTTATTAGAGCAGTGGAAGCCTGCTCAGGAGAAGCCTGTAATTGAACAAGGCATATCAGACTCAGAGGGAGAGCCCATGCAGATTGAAGAAGCTGTTATTGGAAGCGAGGGTTCTGATATGGAAACAGATTGTGCATTTTGCCAGAGAGGGTGAAAGCTGTAAAATGTTATGCTAATAGTAAGTGCTGGAAGAAGCCTGAGATTGTGCTGGTGGGATTTTACACGGGAAGAGGCAGAGAGCTGCCGAAGTGTAAAAGCCAGGCCAATTAGGCAACCGGGGAAGAAAAGAGCATTACTGTTTTATGGTTTGTTTTAAGAAAGCATTTGTTGCTGGAGGAGAAAGCAGTGAATGTTTTATAACAGAAAGAAGCTTGAAGAAAGTGCTTTGAAAGAAACATGCCTGTATGTCTAACAGGTGAATAATGCTGTATCAGTTAAAGACACTTTGGTTTGGAGAAGAATCCTTTATTTCTGTTTATTGGGATAGTAGATAGACACTTGTGCAACAATAACAATAAAACTTATTGTTAACCCAATTCCTTGCTGACTCTGTCTTTGCCACAACTACAAGGGAACAGAGACCGCAGCACTTAAAAAGGATAAAATAAATATGTGGTCCGTCCATTCCCACTAGGCAACCGCCTATACCAAGGGGTGGACGCGACAGCACACTAGACACAGTATTTTGTTGATTGTTTGCTGTGTAGTCCGCCTTGATTGTAGGAAAAGGCGGTATAGAAATCTGTTTAAATAAATAAATAAAATCACTGACTACCCCTCCAGACCTTCTAACATACCCACAGATCTACCTACTAAGAGACTGATGTCCATTGTCTAAGTCCTTAATGTCTGTTCAGATCATTAATGTTGGCTTCCCCGGTGACAGCCCCTCCACTCTAAGAAGTGATTACTGTTCCCCCCCCCCCCTTTGATGTTAAACTGCTTTGACCCGGTAAAAAGTGGGATATAGATACAGTTAAATAAATAAATAATTAAATCTCAGAAACCTGGTGGAAGGAGGATAACCAATGGGACACTGTGATACCAGGTTACAAACTATATTGCAATAATAGAGTAGATCACATAGGTGGAGAGGTGGCATTATATGTTAAAAAGAGCATTGAGCCAAACAGGATAAAGGTTTTTCAGGAAACAAAATACACTGTAGAATCTCTATGGATAAAAATTCCATGTAAGAAGGGGAAGGCAATGGCAGTGGCCTGTAATACTTCTCACTTGTCCAGAATGCACAGAAAGATGATGAAGTGCTAAAAAAATTAGGGAAGCTTGCAAAGTTAACAACACAGTAAAAATGGGAGATTTCAATTACCCAAGTATGTACTGGGTAAATGTTACATCAGGCTATGCTAGAGAGATAAAGTTTCTAAATTAAATAAATAACTGCTTCATGGAACAGCTGGTTTAGGAACCAACACTGGGGAAAGCAATTTTAGACTCAGTCCATAGAGGAGCACAGGATATAGTGTGAGAGGTAATGGTATTAGGGCTGCTTGGCAATAGTGTTTATAATATAATCACATTTGATTTAATAAATGGAGGGAGATTAAAGCATAGTTACTCATCTATAACAGGTGATCTTCGGGAACAGCAGGAAATGGCCCACTGACAACTCACACCCAAATGAGAACTATATAAAGATAGCCTGTACATATCTACGTCTTATCCCCCTTTCCTGATAAATGTATGCCTACAATTGTGTTGTTGACCACTTTGATTGAAGGATAAGGTGGTATACAAAACTGTCTCCTTAGTTGAGTTTGTAGCTGAGATAAAAGGATAGAAAAGGAAAAGAATACCTACAACTGCTAGGGGAGGAGGGTGGGTTATGAAGACTAAATTCCTGCTGCTCCCGGAGATCACCTGTTACAGGTGAGTAACTATGCTATCTCCAGGAACAAGCAGGAATGTAGTCTCACATATGGGACTCCCTAGCTAGAAGATGCCAGAGAAATGGCCTCAGGACCGGTGGAGGTCTGCCTCAGAGAAGGCCTTAAAAGGTCATGGATCCTTCATGCGTGTCTGGTATCAAATTCCAGGATGGAGGGTAGGAATTGCTCTAAGTCTGAAAGAGATGCTGGAGAACAGCTTGGACAAACATTGCATCCTGAAGGGAGTCCTTGTTCAGACAGTAGTAAGCAACAAAGGTATGGACCGAAGACCAAGTTGCTGCTTTGCAAATTTCATCAATAGCTTGAGAACATAAATTTGCCATCGAGGTAGTCATTACTCATACATTATGGGCTGTGACATGACCCTCGAGGGAGAATTCTGCCGCATCATAAGCAAAAGTGATGCAATCTGCTATCCATTTGGAGAGAGTACATTTGGAGACTGATAACTCCAGGTGACTAGGGTCAAATGAGATAAACAGTTGAGAAGCCTTTTGGTGCTCCCAAGTCCTCTGAAGATAAAATGCTAAGGCATGTTTATAATCCAGAGTTTGGAGGGTTGCCTCTGCCCTAGATGAATGTGGTCTAGGGAAAAATACAGGAAGATAAACCAACTGGTTCAAATGGAAAGGCGAGACCACCTTCGGCATGAACTGAGAATGAGTCCTAGGGACTACTTTATCATGGTGGAACTGTGTGTAAGGCGGGTTGGCCACCAAGGCCTGAAACTCACTAATGTGCCTTGCTGAAGTGAAGGCAATGAAGATGAACTTCTATGCTAGAAACTTAAGTGAAGTAGTGGCTAAAGGTTCAAAGGGCGGCTTGAGAAGTTGCCCTAGTTCAACATTGAAGTCCCATGCCACTGGTAGTGGTTTAATGGGAGGCTTCATTAGTAAAAGTCCTCTCATGAAGTGTTTTATGAGTGGCTGAGAGGAGAGGTGTTGTCCATTAAGGGCATGTGTAAGACTGCAATTGCACTTAGATGTTCTCTTACTGAATGGTTTTGAGTCCAGATGAAGAAAGGTGGAGGAGATACAGAAGCAGTACCTCCACCAGAGCTGAGAAAGGATTGAAATTCTTCTGAGAACACCATATAGAAAACCTACACCACTTAAAAGCATAGGACCGTCTGGTGGATGGCTTTCTAGAAGCTAAGAGGATGTCCTTAACCTCCTGGGGAAGGTTAATATCTTGAAAGGCTATGCCTTCAGCAGCCATGCTGTGAGATGGAGAGACTGCGGATTGGGATGGAGCAGCGTCCCCTCCTCTTGAAAGAGGAGATTTGGAGCAGATCCCAGATCTATGGGTTGAGTCTGAGATAGACGTAGCAGGAGAAGGTACCACGGTTGATGTGGCCAGCATGGGTCTTAGGTGTCGTAGTGTTTGATGTGAATATCATGAAGCACCTGTCCACCTGGAATTTGAAAAGAATTAGGAGAATGGGAGGAAGGCATAAAGAAAGCCATGTTCCCAGTAGAGGTGAAAAGCATCCACTTGTTGGCTGTCTGATGCAGAAGTCCTGCTACAGAAGCGAGGGAGCATGGCATTCTGAGGAGTGGCGAAAAGGTCTATCACTGGAATCCCCCAGGTCTGAAAGATGTAGGACACTGTGCTTACATGACGGGACTATTCGTGGGGAAGAAGGATCAGACTTAATCTGTTCACTAAAACATTCTGTTTGCCTGGAAGATACACCGCTTGGAGGTGAATGTGATGATGTATGACAAAGGACAAGAGATGTAGAGCCTCGTTGCAGAGGAACCAAGAACTTGTTCCGCCTTGCTTGTTCATGTAGAACATGGCAACTTGGTTGTCAGTTTGGGCTAGACTCTTTGATAACGTAAGCAGTTCTGGAATACCTTGAGAGCACTGAAGATGGCTTGAGCTCCAGTAGATTTATATGGAGTTGTGACTCGTGCTGTGACCAGAGGCCCTGAGTGGAGAGAGATCCCAGATGCACTCCCCAGCCCAGTTTGGAAGTGTCCATCGTCAGGGTGCATTGATGTGCAGGCAGCTTTGCTGCTGCCTTCTTTTTAGCTGGGTTGGCAGTAGATCTAGAAAGCCTGTTCAGTTCTTAAATACTCTATATGGGTATGTTTCTCAAGGAGGTAACTAAGGATTTAGATTAACTGAGAGGCCTTGTCCTGCCAATCTTTGCCAAAGAGGTTCTCACTGGTGCAAGGATATTATTACCCAGCTTATCTTGAACCCACTGTTCAAGATCCGATGCTTAGAGTCATGCAATCCTGCGTGCACCGATGCAGATAGATGTAGTTCTGCTGATGCACTCAAAGCAATCAAAAGTCGCCCTGTTGAGAAACTTTGAGACGTTCTGAGCATGCTTTACTAGGATAAGATAATCTGCCCTCTTGTCATCTGGGAGAAGAGGAGCCAGACTCCAAATCCTTACTTAGCTCCTTGAGAAACATACCCATATAGAGTATGTAAGAATTGATTCTCGCTGAAAACATGAAAGCCAGGAAGCAACGTCAACCAAAAGCATCAAGGGTTCTCAATTCCCTACCCACAGGATTAGAGGAATGTGTCTTCATGCTTTTGATTTGACGTGTTGCCGATTCCACTACCATGGAATGGTGCGGCAATTGTGTCTTTTGAAAACCAGGACACTCCGGTACCCGGTACCTGGTACATGGTATTGAGCCGGCGGGTATGGGGAGAAATAGTAAGAGGTATCTCCCACATATGAAGCATGAGGTCATGGAGCATACAATGAATAGGAAGCGTAGTCACTTCTTTTGGAGCTGTTGGGTATTGAAGAATTTCCAATTCTTCAGCCCTAAGCTCTTTCTCCAATATTACTGTTATGGACAGGCAACATTGCAAATAAAATCTTGGAAAGGCATGTCTTCTGGTGGGGCATGCAATGTTGTGGAAACGGGGATGGGTCCTCCAGTAGAGTTTGTAAGTCTCGAGTATCGGCCAATTCATCGTCCGACAAATTGGAATCCAAAGACTCGAAGTATAGACAGGCAGGATGCTCCTGCTTCATGTGAACTTGGTACCAGTCGAAGTCGGTACTTGGAAATTTTGTAGCCGGAACCTCGGTACCAGAAATGGATTCGAAGGCTGGCATGGGCAGTAGCATCGAAAGCAGCAGGAAAGTCGATGCAGTCTGTATCGGTATCGGTGACAGTGCCAACATCTGCAGAACCAATTGGAAGGGTTTCACTGGAACCAAGGCCACCAGTAAGGCTGCTAAACTCCACTCGATGGCAAGGATGCATTGATCCATGGAGCTTGCTGATGCTTAGGTATCAGTACCGGAATTGCGGAATTGCGAGCCACGATGCCTGAGAACGGCACCAGGAGCTCTCCGGAAGTAGAGGCCTCGGGAGCATTCTGGAACCCCATGATGGCTTTGGAGGAAAAATCCTCCCACCGAGGTTGTTTGGCCTGTGTGTTCCACTCCAGGGCAAAGCTCGAGGCATCTCAATGCTTTGAAGGAGATCTACCCTTGGCGGGGGGGGGATTGTCTTCAATGAAGACTTATGTTTTGATACCTGAGATCCATGGGAGGAAGATGAAGCTTTCCATGATGTCAATGCTAGAGAGATGGTGTCGAAGCAAAGAGGGTGCCCAACTTTGCAGTTCAATTCTGCAGGCCTCTCTTTGTCATCTTCCTGCAGAGAAGACATTCTGACATTGGTGTTCAGGCCCTAGGCATTTTAGACACTGGTCATGGGTGTCGGTGGCTGAGATAGTACCGCCACACTTGGAACATTTCTTAAAACCACTGGATGGTTTTTCCATTGTGTCATAGACAAATGGAAGGCCTAGGCCTAAGATGGCGCTGATGCACCTGAAGAAAGTGGAACTTTCTTCTTCACAGGTTGTTTTTTTTTAAAGAAGAAAAAGAACTGATGGTGAGTCGGTACCAGCGTCGACAGGAAGGCAGACGCAAACCACAAAAATATGAAAACAGGAATTTTCTGTGGTGACAGGATTTGCTTTCTGTTGGCTCCGCAAAAAACAAAGAACTGAGGAGAGAGAGCTAGAAAGGCAGAAAGGCAGCTACACAGGCACAGTGGGATGCTCCCAAAAGCTTTCCTAGTGGACGCTGGGGAACGTCCCCACGCGGGCTCCATCAGTACTGACGTCACCCATATGTGAAGACTACATTCCTGCTTGTTCCTGGAGATCAAGGAAATCCACTGTGCTAGAATTTAACTTTCAAAAAGGAGACTATGATAAAATGAGGAAAATTGTTTAAAAAACTTAAAAGGAGCAACAGCAAAGGTTAAGAGTTTACATCAGGCCTGGGCGTTATTTAAATATGCTGTCTTGGAAGCCCAAACAAAATGTATTCTGTGCTTTTAGAAAGGTGGAAGGAAGGTCAAATGACAGCCAACATGGCTTAAAAGTGAAGTCAAAGAGGCTGTTATATCTAAGAGAAAATCCTTCAAAAAATGGAAAAGAAAGTCAAATGATGAAAACAGGAAACAACATAAATACTGGCAAGTCAAATGAAAGGCATTGATAGGGCATTGATAAGTCAGTCAAAGAGAGAATTTGAAAAGAAGCTTGCCATGGAAGCAAAAGTGCATTAAGCATAGTTACTCACCTGTAGCAGGTGATCTCCAGGAACAGCAGGAATTTAGTTCTCACGTATGGGTGACATCAGGTACCAACAGAGCCTGCGCGGGATGCTCCCCAGCTACCAATAGAAAAGCCTTTGGGAGCAGTCCATTGCGTCTGTGCTGCTGCCTTTCCGCTCTTCTAACTGACTCTCCTCAGTTGAGTGTATAGCTTAAGAGAAAGTAGAAAGAAGGAGAGAGCCCTACATCTCCTCGGGGAGATGGGCAGGTTGTGAGGACTAAATTCCTGCTGTTCCCGGGGATCACCTGCTACAGGTAAGTAATTATGCTATCTCCAGGAACAAGCAGGAATGTAGTCCTCATGTATAGGACTCCCTAGCTCCCAGATCTCGTGAGGGGTTAGAACTTGGATGGGTTCATTGTCCTTGACCTCCCCAGCATGGAGATTTGGATTGAAGGGGGCAGGGGGTAGGAGTTGTCTTATGTTCCAAAGAGATGCTGAAGGACTGCTTGGCCAATGGCTGCATCCTGGCAGGAGTCCTTGTCCAAGCAGTAGTGTGCTGAAGAGGAATGGATGGAGGACCACATAGCAGATTTCAGTGATTGTTATTGCGCGTAGATTTGCCACCAAGGTGGACATTGCTTGAACGTTGTGTGCAGTGATGTGCCCAGTGAGGGATAATCCTGTGTTGTAGCAGAAAGAGATGCAGCCCACTATCCACGATGCAGCCCACTATCCACGATAAAGTGTGTTTTGACACTGGAAGTCCTAGATGAGCTTGATCAAAGAAGATAAAAAGTTGAGAAGACTTCCTGATGGACTCTGTTCTTTGTAAGTAGAAAGACAGAATGCTCTTGCAGCACAGAATATGCAGAGAGGCTTCCGCTCGGGAGGCATGTGGTCTGGGGAAGAATACTGGAAGGATGACTGATTGATTGATATGAAAGATGGAGACCACTTTCGTGAGGAAGTGGGGGTGAGTTTGCAGAATCACCTTGTTTTAGTAGAAACTTGTGTAGGGGGCATGGGCCACAAGTGCCTGCAGCTCACTGATGCATCTGGCTGAAGTCAATGCTATGAGAAAGAGAACTTTCCAAGAGACGTAGTGGAGCTGAGCAGTGGCTAACGGTTCGAAGGGTGGTTTGAGCAGTTGAGCTAAAACGACACTGAGATACCATGCCACTATGGGAGGGCGGATGGGCGGCTTGATACGGAAGAGACCTCTCATGAACTGTGCAACTAAAGGGTCGTCGGAAATGAGTTTACCATTCACTGGGTCATGGAAAGCAGAGATTGCGCTGAGGTGGACTCTTATCGAGGATGATTTGAGGCCTTGGGAAGAGAGGTGCCAGAGGTAGTGGAGTAAGGTTGCAACAGATATATGAAAAGGATTGTGCGCATTTAGTGAACACCGTGCATCATATCTGCACCACTTCAGTGAATACACCTTTCTTGTGGAAGGTTTCCTGGAACAGAGGAGAATATTTTTGACCTCCTTGGAGAGGGGAAGATGACTCAATGCTAGGCTTTCAGGAGCCATGCTGTTTGACAAAGGGATCAAAGGTTGGGATGGAGATGTGTTCCGTCGTTCTGGGAGAGGAGAGACGGTGAGGATCCCAGTGGGATTGGTTGAGTTTGAGAATGTTGAAGGAGGAGGGGGAACCAGGGTTGGTGGGCCCAGAAAGGGGTTATGAGAATCATGTTTCCCTTCTCCTCTCAGAGTTTGAGAAGTGTTTTCATGATCAGGGGCGTTGGCAGAAACGTATAGAGAAGTCTGCAATTCCAAGGAATGATGAAGGTGTCGTTGGACAGACTGAAGTTTGTTAGCAGCTTCGAGCAAAAATGGGGAAGTTTGGCATTGCACTGCATAGTAAATAGGCCTATCCACGGAGTTACCCAGGTTTCAAACAGGTGGTTGGCCGTAGTCTGGTCTAGAACCCACTTGTGAGGGTGGAGCAGTCTGCTGAGCTTGTCCGCCTGCAGGTTGTCCTGACCTGGAAAGTAGATTGCTCTGAGCAGTATGTGATGCTGAAGGGCCAGGTTCCAGATCTGGCACGCCTCTGTGCAGAGGGGAAAAGAGCCCATACCCCCTTGTTTGTTGATATAGAACATGGCACTTGATTGTCTGTTCTTACAAGGACAGAACTGTTGGCGGGAAGATGCTTGAAGACCTGGAGAGCCCTCGACACAGCTCGAAGTTCCAAGAGGTTTATCTGTTGTGCAGACTTGAGGGTAGTGCAGTGGCCCTGTATGGAGAGAGCATCCAAGTGAGCCCCCCAGTTGAGTTTGGATGCATACGTTGTTAGGGTATGTTGAGGCTGGGGGGGGGGGGCTGAATGGTGATCCTTTGAGGAGATTTCCGGGGGTTGTCCACCATTGGAGTGACTGTGCCATGGGTGGTGAGATGGTGATGGACGCATGCAGAACTTCGGTGGCTTGTGTCCACTGGGTTGGCAGAGTCCACTGTGCCTGGCACATGTGCAGCCTGGCATTTGGAACTATGTGTACCGTGGAGGTCATGTGGCACAGCAGCTGCAGGAAGGATCGTGCTGGAGCTGACTGGCATCGCTGCATGGTTTCTGCTAGAAGTATGAGCCTTTGCATATGGTCCTGTGGGAGAAAAGCCTTGCATTGGATGGTGTCCAGGATGGCTCCTATGAATTCCAGTCTTTTTGTTGGAAACAGTTGTGATTTTGGAAAGTCGATTACAAAACCCAAGGACTGAAGAAGGTTTATGGTTTTGTGTTGAGCCGAGGAGAGCTCCCCAGGAGAGTCGGCCTTTATGAGCCAATCGTCTAAGTAGGGGAAGATGAAGACGCGGTTGATGCGAAGATGAGCCGCTACAACGGCCATGCACTTTGTGAAGTCTCTTGGCGCTGAGGCGAGGCCGAAGGGTAACACTCTGTATTGATAATGACTCTCTCGGCAGATGAATCAGAGATACTTTTCTGTGAGAAGGATGTATTAGAATGTGAGTGTAGGCCTCTTTGAGGTCTAGGGAGCAAAGCCAGTCAATTTTTGCAAGTGAGGAAGGAGGGTCCCCAAAAAGATCATTTTGAACTTTTCTTTTACGAGGAAGTTGTTGAGATCTCCGAGGTCTAGGATAAGCCTAAGACCTCCTGATTTCTTTGGAATGAGGAAATAGGGAGAGTAGAATCCCCTGCAATGTTCTTGTAGGGGAATTGGTTCAATGGCCCCTTGAGAGAGGAGTGAGGCGACCTCATGATGTAACAGCAGGTCAAGAGAGTTTTTGGAAAGGGCTTGTCTCTTGAAACGATGAGGGGGTAGTTCTCTGAAATTGAGATGGTATCCCTTGTGTACAATGGACAATGTCCATTTTGAAGCTATAGTCCTCCATTAAGAGATGAACCTTGATAGCCTCCCTAAAATAGAATGGATGGGACTGGCCATGCTCCCCGTGTGAGAGTCAAAAGGATGGTGCAGAGGCAGCTGGTTGAGGCTGAAATACTTGCTTGGTCAACTGTTGCCTTTTGGCTTGCTTAGCTCCCTGTTGCTTATGCTGTGGAGGGTATGCTGGTTGGGAGTAGGTTGGGTAGTATCTCCTCTTTTTTTGGATAGAAGGCCTTTTTTGTTTGAGCCTTCTTCTTCGAAGGATCCAAAGTTTTACGTGACAACCTCTTGAGGTGGTATCGTCGGTTTCAAGTACTCCCGCTTTTTCCCTCCAAGTCTTTCCAAAGAGATTTTCACCTGTACAGAGAATGTTAGCCAACTTGTCCTGTACCCACTGTTCTTAGTCCGATGCCTGGAGCCGAGCCAACCATCTGGCCCCTATGGGCTGCTTTTTGAAGGCGTCGAAAGCAGCCCTGTTGACGAACTTAGAGACGTTTTGGCTGTGGGTGAAAACTGCCTGAAAAGCAAGTGCTTCTCTTCAGGAAGAAATGACAGGAAGCCCTCCCAGTCTTTGTTCAACTCTTTGAGGAACATTCCCATATACAGAATGTATGAGTTGATTCTGCTGGCGAGCATGGAGGACTGGAAGGTGCACCTCGCGAAAGAATCGAGGGTTCTTGATTCGCGTCCTGGAGGAACCGAGGCATGATTCTACCATGATGGAGTGGTGTGGGAGTTACTGATTCTGGAAGCCAGGGTACTCGGGAACCCGGTACATGGTATCGAGACATTGACTGATGGGAGTGACAGATAATGGTGTTTCCCACATTCGAAGCATCAGGTTGTGAAGTATGCGGTGCACCAGTAAGATGGTTGCTTCTTTCAATTTAGTGGGATATTGCAATATCTCAAGTTCTTCCACTCTGGGCTCTGGATCTGAAGCAGCAGGAATGGAGAGCCATCAACATGTCCTTGATAAATTCTTGGAAGGGCATATCTTCTGGCGAGGATTTCCTTCTGGTACTTGCCTGTGGTGGTGAAGGTTTGGAGATAACATCTCTGAGGTCATCGGAGTCCAGGGATCTGTGGTCGGAGTCGGAGGATTCAGAGTCAGATCCTAGAAAGTATCGCCAGTATTTAGAGCAACTGCGCTGGTCAATGTCTTCTGGTTCCGCACAGTGCATGGAAGAGGATGGATCCGCCGGAGGCAACGGTGCATGTATCGACATCGATGGAGAATCTGGCATCAATGAAGGTATCAGTACCGAGGAAGGTCTGGGCATCAGAGAAGGCACTGGCGTTGGCGAGGTCACTGGCATTGGTGACAGTACCAGCATCGGTGGACTCGACATCGGGGTTAATGGCAGCACCAACATCGGCATCAAGCCGGCTTGTGTTCCTGATGTCGTTGCCAATGTAGGCTGCTAGTAGGGCTGCTAGGGTGAGTTCCAGAGTTAGCATATGCTGATGCAACAACGTCTCTGGTGCCTGGTCATCGGATGGACAGGGTCAGCCGCCACCGGACCTGGGCATGGTATCAGAGGTTCTGCGGAGGTGGGTGCTCTGGGTACCTCATGACTCCCCACTGAGGCTTTGGAGGAGTCCTCTCACCGGGGATGCCTTGACTGGTTACTGGAATCCGTTGATGTCCCAGACGATTCCTGGTGAGCACAGGAATGCTACCAGGACCTATTCCTCGACCGCTCCCTCAGTGTCTTTGGCCTACCAGAGTGGTCCTTCGGTTTCTTGCCCTGTTCCTTCCGAGTCTCCAAGGGCTGTCGGGGCAGCAATTTCTCCTTGGAAGTATGGAAAGGAGAGGACTCCTTCTCACTGTGTCTGGAGTCTTTTGAATGTTTGGAGCCAGAGGAAGCCCTTGAGGAGGTGGAGGCTAGAGAGAGGGTATCTGCTGGGAAGAGCTCTTCAAACTTCTTGGCTCGATTCCCAAGGCCTCATTTTGTCATCTGCTTGCAGAGTGCACAGTCTGTTGGGACATGAGCGGGGCCAAGGCACTTGAAACACCAGTCATGGTTGTCGGTTATCGATATTGTGCTGGAGCACTTCGTACATTTTTTAAAACCACTGGCTGTTTTTTCCATGGTGTTTCAGACAGTAGGGTAGGCCTGGTGAGGCTCAGAGGAAAGTCTGAGTGAAAGCTTTTTTTAAAAAATTTTATCAAGATAGAAGAAGTAGAAATGAAAATTAGAATTATAGTGATAAGAAAGATGTATCGATGATATGGGTGAAGGCAGCAGTTCTTTAGCAGGTACAGAAGTGATCTTGATGACGCCATGGAAAAAAGACAACTGAGGAGAATCAGTTAGAAGAGTGGGAAGGCAGCAGCGCAGGCGCTGTTCCCAAAGACTTTCGTATTCGTAGCGTGGGCTCCGTTGGTACCCGATGACCACATATGTGAGGACTACATTCCTGCTTGTTCCTGGAGATAAAATATTTTTTCAAATACATTCCTAGCAAAACAACTGTGAGAAAGCCAGTTGAACCATTAGATGATAGAAAGGTAAAAGGGGCACTAAGAGAGGACAAGGCCATAGCGGAGAGACTGAATTAGTCCTTAACTTCAGTCTTTACTGAAGTAGATGTAGGAAACATGCCCATGCCAGAAATGATATTTAAAAGGTGATTTATCAGAAGAATTTAAACAAATCTCGATATATCAGGAAGATGTAATACAGATATTTGATAAACTAAAGAGCAGCAAATCACCTGGACCAGATTGCATACATCTCAGGATGCTGAAAGAATTCATCAAACGTTGTACTGGAGGATGTAGTAAAAGCTATTAGTGTAGCTGGGTTCGAAACAGGTTTGGACAACTTCCTAAAGGAAAAGTCCATAAACCATCATTAAAGAGGATTGGGAAATCCACTGCTTACCTCTGAGACAAGCAGCATGGAATATGTATACTTTTGGGAACCCAACAGATACTTGAGACCTGAAATGGCCACTGTCAAAAACAGGATACTGGGCTTGATGGACCCTTGATCTGACCCAGTATGGCATATCTTATGTTCTTATGTTCACACTATCTTAAAAGTATAGATTCTGATTTGAAGAGTCAAATATAGACTTATTGTCTGTTTTAAATATTGTAAATAACATAAATACAGTACTTTATTGGTACACGGTATATCAAAATAAATCTCAGACATGAAACTTGAAACTCTGAGAACTCCGGATCCCTTCTTAGCATCTACTATGGATCGCAGTGATTGCTGATGGGGGAAGGTGGGGGGGGGGGGGGGACAAGGTGTAATCTCCAGTTGTTCCTGCTGCATTAGGTTCAAAATGGTGCCTAAATCTCCCTAGCAAAAGTCTGAAGAAGGGCTTTTGAGTCATGGGAGACTGTCTGAATAGATGGGTGGGACGTGCAGCTGGAGGTGTTAGGGAGTAGGGGTGAGATTAGGGGTATCGGGGGTGGAGATTATTTGATTCCCTGTCTGGCTCCATGAAGAGGCTCTCTGGAAGCATCAGATCATCATCAATTTAGTGTCATCTTTCCATAAGCAGCACAGCTTGCAAGGTCAGACACAAGCTATATTATTTATTTTGCATAATAATGGGCTCCATCGCATATATTTGTGAGTTTTGCATCTCATTACTACTTAATTTGCATTGTGCTAAAAAAGTGTATTAAGGGCAAATAACATGGGATTTTTCTGTTAGGAACTACCTCTCTTTTGTTGTTAAGTGCCATTGAGTTGGTGTCGTCTTGTGGCGACCCTCTGGATTAGTTGTGTTGTGACTATCCATTGGGTTTTCATGGCAAGGTACAGAAGTAGATTGCCAGGCCTTTCCTTTGTGCAGTTTAAGTTTAGTGTTGTTGCCGTTGTTACAGAAATGGGATCCTTAGCCGCCAACACTGTCCCATTCTGCTGCTGCCCAGATGGGTGGTTTGTCTTGGTCTGGCACCTCAGCTGAGACCTGCTCATCTTGGGAGGACCCTGCCAGTAGTTAAACTACCGATAGCTTAGCCCTCACCATCACTGATACACACAAGCTCTCATAGCACGACAAGCTGCAAACCAACCTCTCTTTTACCATACCTTAATTTACTGTGGGAGTTACTAACCTGCAGTAACTCAGTTTTACAGCTTAGTAGCTCACACAGTAAATGAATTAGGCACTTTGAAATCAACCTCACATGCTGCATTATTCTTCTCCCTAGGAACCTCAAGCTGTTAGTATGTGGCCCGATGTTCCTATAGGCATCTTAAAGGGGTTAAAACTAAACAAAGTGGTGCATGGAATCCCCTCCCTACCCCAGTGAAACCTCCCAACCCTGGAAGATATCCCTATCGTTTGGAAGATATCGCTGGATCCCCAGCAAGCCCCTCACACCCTGAAGGCACCACCAGACCCCCCCCCCCCTCCCAAGACCCTCCTGAGACCTACTGGGGATTTCCCTGATGTTGAGAGGCCATGGGCAAGAATGATTCCCAGTTCCTTCTGCCTCATTGGGCTCAGGGTTGAAAATAACACTGGTTGACCCTTAGCAGTAGCCTCATAATACCTCTAAAGGTCAAGCTGCCAAATAAGGGTTTGAGCCCTAGCAGTTGTATTGTGAAACTATTGCAGAGTCATGGGACACAGGTTTGAACCTGGAGCCCAACAGGACAAGAAGCACTAGGAATCACTCCTGCCCCAGCTGCTAGATACCAGAGAAACTCCTGTTAGGCCCCAGGAGCAAATGGGGGATCTGGAGATGTCTTTGGGGAGGGGGGGGGGGGCTTTTTTCAGGGGATAGGAAATCTTCCTGGCACTTATCACTGGCCACTTTAGGATGCCTCCAGGAGCATCGAGTAAAGTGTTAGTGACTCATTATACTCCCAGGAAGGAAAAATAATGGCAGCTTAAGCTGCATTATTTAAATTCCACAGGGCTGGCCCGACCATCAGGCACACTAGACAGTTGCCTAGAGCATCAGCTTCTGGGGGGTAGCAAAGAGCAGAGCATTCAAAGCTAAACAATAGATTCTGACAGCCAGTCCCACAGGTGCTCCTTGTGGTCTTGGGCAAGCCACTTAACCCTCCATTGCCCATGTTCCCTGTAAGTATTAGTGTGTATGTGTCTCATATTTATATTCTCTTATATACTGCGCTATTTTGCATCAGTGCAGTTTACATTGTGATAAGGAAGCTTATCAGACCTAGAAGAGAGGGGTAAAAAGAAGGAATTTACCTTGATAAAGGGACCCATTTTAAAAGTTCCAGGACTTAAAACTCCATTTGCTCCTAGAAAGCCAGTAATTCCTGGCTACAATGAGGAACAGAGTGCCCCTAGTGGTGGAAAGGATAGGGAATACAGACCCTTACGTCACTGCATCCCCTAATCACACAGTTGCCACAGGGAGTTTGATCTTTCTCACCTGAGAGGGGAGAGGGTGGAGCAGGAGCCTGAGGGGTTTAAGTTTAGCTCAGTTAGACCAGAAAGCAGTCCAGCAGGAGAAAGCAGTCCAGCAGGAAGTCGAGGAAAAGGACGAAGAGGGACAAGAGGACACATGGAGAGAAACTGGAAGGACTCTTGAGACCAGAGAGTGCTGCAACTGCTGACCAGGGAGAAAGAGAGAGCAGAAGTTTTGCCTACTCAAGGAATGGAGCAGTAAGAGCCAGAGGCACTAATTGGAGAACAGGATGTGCTAGATGGTGGCCAGAGCATGTAAGGAGTGAAGCTACTACAGGCTTTGAACAAGGTATGAGCCCCAGAAGCTTAGCTAATAAGGAGCACTACGTATTTGCCAGAGACAGCTTTAACCCTAATAGAAGGCAGTCAAGTAAGCTATCTGAATCTGAGCCAGAGAGTGAACCCATGGAAATGGGGGAGCCAGATTTACCTTGTGATGAAGGGGTCTCATACATGGACTGCTCTGCATGCCAATCTGCCAATTAAGAAGGGTTGCCAGGGGATGTCAACCGTAAAGAGAAGCCTCCGGTGTTCAAAGCCCTGAGAGCTATGTTTGCTTGTTAATGTTCTAAGCTCAGGAAAAGTGTGACGCAGTGCAAAGCTGAATCTTCCTGATTGTCTTTTGAGAAACAGCTGTGAGCAGTACAGAGCTCAATTTTGATGCCATCTTCAATTGAAGGAAGTAAGAAATGCTTTTGTTTGTCTAACTACTGAGAAAACCTGGAAAAGAGTTTTTATCTGCTTGAATGAATTGGACTATCTGTATGAAGTGCTGAGTTTAAGCATACAAGATAGCCAGGTATTTGTTCTGGACTGGAAAGGGAAAAGAAACCTGGTTTAAAAGTTTCTTTCTGTTTGTTTTGATCTGCACGGCAAAGCTCTGCTGAAAGCAGGTGCAGTTAATTAAGCTGAGAAAAGCTGTTTGTTTCAGTTCAAGATATCCTGTAAAGAGTTACAAGAATTCCTGGTGAAAATATCTTAAAAAGGTGGTTCTGTGAACCTAGCGTGTCTTTCTGTGCTAATGAATAAATTGCACTCACTCAAACCCAACTACAATGAAGGTGGTTTTTTTTCATCTGAGCCCAAATGATATCTAACTGAACTACCTTTCCCAGAATGCATTTAAAGGCATCCAGTTAGAAAAAAGGCCAGAAAGTTGAAGCACCACAGTGACAAAAATAAACCCACGCCCCTCCATACTAATGTAAGGGGCTAAGGGCATGACAAGTGGCGTAGGTTTTGGATATTTTTTCATCTTAAAGTAACCAGAAAGTCCATAAGGATACTGCTGCAAGTTTCCAAGCAGAAGCAACTGAATACAGAATTTCCTTGTCTGACTTGGAGGAACAGCAGAAGGAGGTGTTCCAGGAGCAGTTCCAGTCAAAAGACCCTGTGGAAGTGAGACTCAACGCCTTAACAAGGTAAAGTTACCTGGGGCGTGACCACTTCAGGATAAAAGAGAAAAAAAGTGTATGCTGAGGCATTTAAAGGGGGCATATAGAGAAAAAGAAATTTTCTGTTGTACGGTGCCACCCTTGGGTTTTTTTTCTCTCTTTTTTTCCTTACAGGTAACAAGCCATGGATCCCAAGGAACTTGTGAGTTGGATGGCGAACCAGTTCAGCCGTCAACAGGAGTTAGCGCAAATAGCGCAGGACAAGGCCATCGCAGCCATGAGGGAACAGCAGAAGCCAGTTCTTGATCTGGTGGAGGCATTGATTTCACTCCGGAGCCAGGGAGGCGGAGGAGTGCCAGCACCAGCAAGCCCAGATGCTCCACGGATGGACAGTATGGTAGACTTTTCCAATATGGGACCATTTAGTTTTGGTAAACTAGTTCCAGAGGATAATGTGGATGACTTTATCAACTCTTTTGAAAGAGTGGCACAGGCCTTAGGATGGCCTGAGACTCAATGGGCTATACGCCTGGCCACATCCTTAACAGGAGAGGCATTGGCCGCTTACAGGGCCATGCCTGCAGCCCAAGCGTTAGATTATAATGCTGTAAAAACTGCCATAAAGGATCGCTTGGGGCTGACAGCCACGGTATATCGTCGTATGTTGAGGGCCACAGTCCTGAGGGATGGCGAGACGCCGAAAGGCTTAAGCCAAAGGATTCGTGGATTAGCCCTAAAGTGGCTGGCTCCTGAAGGGAAGGATGTAGATATGATTGTTGATATGATTATGCTAGAACAATTTATGGCAGCAGTGCCCAAGGATTTGCAGTCTTTTCTCATCCAGCAGAATTGCCAAAGCCTGGGAGAAGCAACCCTTTTGTCTGAGAGGTTTATGGAAGCCAAGTTGGCTTGGCAGCAAAAGGGAAGCTCTCTCAAAATAGGTGCTGAGAGGCATTGTGCTACATCAGAAAAGAAGGAAGGAAAAACTGTTGATTTTGGGAGAGTTTGTGCACCTTCCCAAAATGAAATGTGTGCAAAGAAAAAATGTTTCCAGTGTGGAAAGTGGGGTCATGTGCAGAAAGGTTGTAAAACCCACACTAATTTAATAGGTGTCAGTGAAAAAGGACCTGGAGAAGGTTTTCTTTTAACGGTTGACATACAAGGGGTTACCACACAAGCTCTTTTGGACTCTGGTGCGGACCAAAGCATGCTTTCTAAAAAGCTTTGGCAGGCAATAGTGGCCAAAAATAACTCAGAATGTAGGAAGCCTGAGAAAAATGTGCGCATTAGATGCATTCATGGGGCTGCTTCATTTTATCCTACATACAAATTAAAGATTAAGGGTTTAGGGGTCCAGAGAGAAATAGCAATGGCAGTTGTACCAAAGCTCCCATATGACTTAATATTGGGAAGGGACTGGCCCCAGTTCAAGCAGGGATTAGAGAAAGGCTTAGAGAAAAAGAGTGGCCTTATTACTACCCGATCCCAGTCTAAGGCTAGCAGCCAGGAAGAAGAGACCCAAGTTGATTCTCTAGGAGAGCTACCCTCTCATGAGGACTTGCTGACTCCCCCAACTGGAAAGGTTAGGAAGGAAAAGGAGCAACGGCGATATGAAAGGCGGTGTAGGGCACAAGGTAGGGCCAAGATGGAACTTAGTCCAGGATTGCCCTGGGTGCCAGCTGAAATAGTAGAGAAGTTTCCAACTTTCCCCAAGGAACAGCGAGCAGATCCGGCTCTCGCTTGAGCATTTGAGTATGCCCAAGTGGTATGGGTTGTCCTTCCCAGATTCTATTAGACAATGAGATATTGTATAGGGAAAGTCAGGACCCCCGTACTGGCACAATCAGGAAACAACTAGTGGTACCCACGACTTTTAAGGGGTTAGTTCTGAGACTTGCCCATGATCATCCAGTGGGAGGCCATAAGGGAGTGCAAGGAACCCTAGATCAAATTTTGATACGCTTTTATTGGCTGGGAGTTTTTAAAGAAACTGCCCAGTTCTGTGCCGCATGCCCAGCATGGAGGCGAGTCACAGCTGCACGACCCCCAGTCGTGCCTTTGATACCAACTCCCATCATAGCAGACCCTGTAGGGCGTATCTCAATGAATATAGTAGGCCCCTTGGTTAAAACACCCCGAGGTTTCCAGTACATTTTGGTAATGATGGATCAGTCTACCAGGTTTCCCTGGGCCGTTCCTTTACGGAATATTTCAGCTAAAACCATAGCTTTAGAATTAATAAAGCTGTTCTGTGAGATAGGATTCCCCAGAGAAGTCTTAACAGGCCGTGGGACCAACTTTATATCAAAGTATTTGGCCCAAGTCTGGGATGCTTTCGGGATTCATCATATAAAGACATCCGCTTATCATCCCCAGCCAAATGGTTTGGTGGAGAGATTTATTTATTTATTTATTTAACTGTATTTATATCCCGCTTTTCACCGGGTCAAAGCGGTGGGACATATAACCAGGGGGGGGGAATCAAATGAGGGGGGGGCCATCACCGGGGGTTCAACATTGATGATTTTTGGGATGAACATAGAGACTGACAAGATAGCATAGTTACTGGTTTGGAGATCTTGGAGAGAAATAGGGGGGGGGGGGGTTCCTATTCAGAGATGTTCTTGGAATAGGATGGTTGTTAGCTGCTTTTTGAATGATGGGAGATCACCGTTGTTCCTGATGTGGTTTGGTAGAGAATTCCAGAGGGATGGGGCATAGAGTTCAAAGGCTCTGTTGCAGGTCCGTTGAGTTGCTTTGGTTCTTTTGTGGGGGATGGCAACGGAGCTGTTGGAGGATTGTCTGGTTGTTCTGCTGTGGGTTGGGCGAGGCAGTAGGGCGCGGAGTGGGGTGCCTTGTGTTTGGTGGATGGTGAGTAGAAGAGTTTTGTACTTGATTCTTGCTTCGATGGGGAGAATATGAAGGTCCCTCAGAATTGGGGTGATGTGGTCTCGTTTCCTTGCATTGTGAATTATTCTCGCCGTGGTGTTTAGGGCAGTTCGGAGGGGATTGGTCTATGTGGCAGGTAGGCCAAACCTTGAAACAGATGTTAAGAAGGGGGTTAGCGGGAAATATGGAGGAATGGGACATGTTGTTGCCCTTTGTCTTATACGCTTGCCGGGAACGGATTCAGGTTTCCCTGGGCGTATCTCCCTACGAGCTCATGTACGGTCGAGCCCCGCGCGGTCTCTTAGACATATTAAGAGAGCAGTGGTCAGACCCGGAACAAGAGGGCAAGGGAGTTCCACAATTTTTACGGGACCTAAGAGCACGTTTAAATAGGGCTTCACAGGTAGCTGTGAAAAATTTGCAAGACAGTCAGCTGCGCCCGAAGGAGCGGTATGACCGAAGGGCCAAGCCTTGCCAGCTAGGCATAGGAGAAAAAGTCCTGGTGCAAGTAGCAGGGGCCACACCCAAGTTTGAAGTGCAATGGAAAGGGCCTTGGAAGGTGGTCAAGCAGGTGACCCTGGTGACTTATATCATAGAAAGTGCTAAAGGGCGTAGGCAGACATACCACATAAATGTGCTTAGGTCTTGGCAAGAGAGGTCTATGCCGGAGAATATTCCCAGCGTAGAACAGCCGGCAGATAGGCCAAACAACAATACGGATGCCCTCACAGGTATTACGGACTGTAGGAAGGATTCTCCCCAACTACAGCCAGCCCGTAATAACTTAAGCAGGGGGGTATGTGATAAGGAAGCTTATCAGGACCTAGAAGAGAGGGGTAAAAAGAAGGAATTTACCTTGATAAAGGTACCCATTTTAAAAGGTCCAGAACTTAAAACTCCATTTGCTCCTAGAAAACCAGTAATTCCTGGCTACAATGAGGAACAGAGTGCCCCTAGTGGTGGAAAGGATAGGGAATACAGACCCAGGGTAAGGAACCTTTACGTCACTGCATTCCCTAATCACACAGCTGCCACGAGGAAGTTTGATCTTTCTCACCTGAGAGGGGAGAGGGTGGAGCAGGAGCCTGAGGGGTTTAAGTTTAGCTCAGTTAGACCAGAAAGCAGTCCAGCAGGAGAAAGCAGTCCAGCAGGAAGTCGAGGAAGAGGACGAAGAGGGACAAGAGGACACATGGAGAGAAACTGGAAGGACTCCTGAGACCAGAGAGTGCTGCAACTGCTGACCAGAGAGAAAGAGAGAGCAGAAGTTTTGCCTACTCAAAGAATGGAGCAGTAAGAGCCAGAGGCACTAATTGGAGAACAGGACATGCTAGATGGTGGCCAGAGCATGTAAGGAGTGAAGCTACTACAGGCTTTGAACAAGGTATGAGCCCCAGAAGCTTAGCTAATAAGGAGCACTACGTATTTGCCAGAGACAGCTTTAACACTAATAGAAGGCAGTCAAGTAAGCTATCTGAATCTGAGCCAGAGAGTGAACCCATGGAATTGGGGGAGCCAGATTTACCTTGTGATGAAGGGGTCTCATACATGGACTGCTCTGCATGCCAATCTGCCAATTAAGGAGGGTTGCCAGGGGATATCAACCGTAAAGAGAAGCCTCCGGTGTCCAAAGCCCTGAGAGCTGTGTTTGCTTGTTAATGTTCTAAGCTCAGGAAAAATGTGATGCAGTGCAAAGCTGAATCTTCCTGATTGTCTTTTGAGAAACAGCTGTGAGCGGTACAGAACTCAATTTTGATGCCGTCTTCAATTGAAGGAAGTAAGAAATGCTTTTGTTTGTCTAACTACTGAGAAAACCTGGAAAAGAGTTTTTATCAGCTTGAATGAATTGGACTATCTTTATGAAGTGCTGAGTTTAAGCATACAAGATAGCCAGGTATTTGTTCTGGACTGGAAAGGGAAAAGAAACCTGGTTTAAAAGTTTCTTTCTGTTTGTTTTGATCCGCACAGCAAAGCTCTGCTGAAAGCAGGTGCAGTTAATTAAGCTGAGGAAAGCTGTTTGTTTCAGTTCAAGTTATCCTGTAAAGAGTTACAAGAATTCCTGGTGAAAATATCTTAAAAAGGTGGTTCTGTGAACCTAGCGTGTCTTTCTGTGCTAATGAATAAATTACACTCAAACCCAACTACAATGAAGGTGGTTTTTTTTCATCTGAGCCCACTCACCATGGTCTGCCACTCTAGATGGCCTCCTAGCCTGCCTAGTGGACAGCCCAGTCCTGATCCCCCTTAGCTGGTTAGTGCTAAAGATCAGGCACTAAACAGCAATGTCCTCTTTAAAAGAAAGAGGATGTTCGTTCTTCCTTCTGGAATCAGATATTAAAATCAAAAAGCTACCTCCTTCCTTCAGTGCTGAACTCTTCCCTTCTCTTCTATCCAGTCCACCAATATTATATTTCCAAATAAAGACTTCTGGCCATTTCTCAAAAAACCCCACTGGTAAAGGAATCCCTCTTCTACCCTTTTTCTCCCTCTTCCCTGCTGTCAGGAAGAAAAAAAATAGCCCAGACCTCCCCCATGCTCTCTAAGATGTCATGATGCCCATAAATGTAGAGTGCCAGCTGCGGATACTCCTTTTCCTTCCTTGCTTTCTAGCACTATTTGATTAATTTTAGGCCACACCTCCAGACTACTCTCTTCATGGCTGATGCCCAATTTTTATGTTATAATTTATGTGGTTTACTCCCAAGTTATCTAATGTCACGGCAAGTCTCTTTAAGCTCTCACTGCATGTTTAGTAAAGGTAATCATGGCTGAAGTTCTTCTTCACTGCCAGTTAAAGACCACTTCCAAGATGCTGCTGGTGCCTTCTGGTGGCAGAATCTAGAAAGCCAATTAGCAAATTAGAATTCTTCATCCTTAAAGGTCTCTTATACACTATAAGATCTCTACCAAATGCTGTTGTCCAGTAATCACAAGAGTTCACAATGCACATTTTAGAAGTCTCTGAATATCATTGCTTTTGCCACACCAACCTTGGTAGCACAATAAACACAATTGCTACCATTCACCGTCAGCAAAGGGCAGAAGGAACTCCCTTTTCAAATACATATAGCTCTTATGGATAGTTCCTAAGCTTCAAAGACATGGGAAGTGGGTGCATCTACTTCTGCCATATTGCTAGGCAGACTAGATGGACTATACTGGTCTTTTTCTGCCATCATTTACTATGTTACTATGTAAATAAATAACATCATTGCTAACTAGTGTGCAGCTTTCAGGGTTTTAGCAAACATAATAGGGGAAAAGTCACCCAAAAAATGTAGGGACCTCTTCAAGTATCAGGATGCCATTTGCGAAGCTTCTAGAAGATATGGAGGCACAGCATGGTTGGGCGATGATGAAAATTTTCATAGGAACATCGCAAGTAATAACAACACTGGTTTACACCAAAAATATTTTTTTTCCTCATCAAACGTAAAATCAGGTTTTCCTAAAGCAGTTGTTCACGCTGATTCTAAATTTGTAATTAGTTTTTCTCTAACCCATAGGGTTTTAGAGATACAATCCACTGAGGTTTCTGTAAAATGTTACATTGTAAACAATGAAAAAATCAGGTGTCACGCGTATTAATAACTATATTTGGCATGTCTGCATGTAAGAAATGCACTAAAAGTCTTTTACAGAAGACTCTCTGCTGTGAAGTTTATCAGGATTGTCACGAAATAACATCAAGCAGTAATCTGCCATAATGCTCTCATCCCAGAATCCTTGGTAATGTTTTTCCATGGCCTGAATGTCTTGGTGAAATCTCTCACCCTGTTCGTCACACACTTCACCCATGTTTTGTGGAAAAAAGTGAAGATGTGAGTGCATGAAATGCATTTTCAATGACATGTGGCAACCAAGTTTACGATATGCGTCAAGTAACCTCTGAACTCCATCACATAATCTGGCAATTTGTGATTATCCAGAAAGTTTTCACAAATCCACATAAAGGTTTGCCATGCTTCGAGTTCCAAAGCATTCTAGCATTTTTCAAATTCTTCATCATCCATCACCTGTCTTATTTTGTGGCCCCTCAAAAATGCCTTCTTTCAGTTTTTGCAGCAGTGATCTTTGGAAATTTAGAAACAAGATACTAAAATCCTTTTGAATTTGTTTGCACCATTCTTTTTACTAAATTTTTCATTAAACCTAGTTTTATATGTAAAGGAGGAAGCAAAATGTTTGCTGGATTGACTAATGGAACATGACTAACACTGCTGCTTCCTGGATTATAGGCAGTTCTTAAAGGCCAGCTGTGAACAGCATAATGATCTTTGACAGTGTAATTGTCCCAGAGGCAGAGAAAAACATAGTTGCTTACCTGTAACTGGGATTCTCCGTATATAGCAGGAGTATGCAGCCACATTCCAGGTGCTGTCCATTGACAGTGTCTGTGCCTGGCTATCCATGAGCTCAGAGAAAGCATGCGTACCAGTTCCTACCTTGCTGTCTCGCTCTGATCGTCAATCAATTTGAAAGCAGGCGAGCGCAGCATTAAGGCATTCAGAGTGGCAACAAAAATAGGAAAAATGAAGAACCGAAGGAGATGTGAGGCAGCTGGATCTCATTTGATGCTGTAGGTTGCATGGAGTGATAAGAAGGATACAAATCAACTAGTGGTGAGTCTGTAGGGTTGCCAACCAGCCGGTTTTCAGCCTGCCTGGCCGGTTTTCCTGTGGTCGGGCCGGCTGCCGGCAGAGAACCGAAACCGGCCATTGAAAAGCCGTTTTTTTGCTCTGGCTGTGAGATTGGGAGCGGCCAGAGCAGAAAACCGGCTTGCGATCGCGATTGCGATCACAGTCCTGGCCCCCCCTTGCAGCCGCTGCTGCTGCTTCTTACAGAGCAGCGGCTGCAATAAAGTTAATTTAAAAGTAAGGAATCCTGTGAGGGGCCTTCCGGCCCTATGAAACTCCTTCTGCAGTGCCCGCCCCTCTGATGTCACTTCCTTTTCAGCCAGGGACCCTGCAGAAGGAGTTTCATAGGAGCGGAGGGTTTCTCACAGGTTTCATTACTTTTAAATTAACTTTATTGCAGCTGCTGCTCAGTAAGAAGCAGGAGCAGCAGCTGCACAGGAAAGGGGGACTACAAATGGGCTGTGATGGGGGGGGGGGGACCTGTACTGGAAAAGGGCTATAGGGGGGGGGACTTGGACTGTAAATTGGTTGTGATGGGGGGGCCTGGACCAGAAAAGGACTATGGGGGGGGACTTGGACTGGAAATGGGCTGTGATGGGGGGGGGGACCTGGATTGTAAAAGGGCTATGGGGGGACATGGACTGGAAATGGGTTGTGATAGGGGGGGGACCTTGACTGGAAAAGGGCTATGATGGGGGGGGGGAAACGTGGACTGGAAATGGGCTATGGTGGAGGGAGGGGGAACTTGGACTGGAAATAGGCTGTGATTAGGGGGGCTAGGACTGCAAATGGGTTGTGATGGTGGGGGGGGGGCTAGGACTGCAAATGGGCTGTGATGGTGGGGGGCCTAGGACTGGAAATAGGCTGTGATGGGGGACTTGGACTGTAAATGGGCTGTGATTGGGGGGCGGGGGCTAGGACTGGAAATGGCCTGTGATGTGAGGGCTAGCACTGGAAATAGGCTGTGATTAGGGGGGCTGGGACTGCAAATGGGCTGTGATGGTGGGGGGGCCTAGGACTGGAAATAGGCTGTGATGGGGGACTTGGACTGGAAATGGGCTGTGATTGGGGGGGGGGGGCTAGGACTGAAAATGGCCTGTGATGTGAGGGCTAGCACTGGAAATGGGCTGATGAAGAGCTGGAATAGGACTGGAAATGGGCTGATGTGGGGCATGGGAGAATGGGACTAGAAGGGAGTGGATGCTGGGTGGGTCTAGAACTATAAGGGAACTGATTTTGGGGGAGGACTAGAATGGATGGGGAATGAGAATGGAGAGGGGAAAAAATATTTTGTGTGGAAGAAAAGTCTATGATGGGTCAGGTATTGGGAGAGTAAGGGGCTTGAGAATGGAAGGGTGAAATTTTAAATGGATGATAAAGGATAAGGAAAGAATTGGGGGAAAGAGCAAAAGGAAAACAATCAGTATGTTAAAGCAGATATAGAGAGAGAATGGAAAACATCTAAAAGAGAAGAAAGGACAAATGGATAGCTCGCAGAAGACACGAAGAAACCAGAAGAAAGTGACTGGAGCAATTGCAACTGAAAAATGAAATGCCCAAACACAAGGTAGAAAAATACTTTTTATTTTGAATTTATTAACTGGAATATGTCTGGTCTGGGAAGTGTGTATTGCTAACATCTTTGCGTTTTTGTTTAGTGCAAGAGGAAATTACTTTATAGTTTTATTTCTCCAGTGTTGTACATTTTATGTTTGGATTTTGGGGTTCCCAGTTTAATTATTATCTGACCAAGGAAGTTAGCCTACACGTATCCTCGGTAATTTTTGTGGGTGGGGCTGGGGGCGGGGCAGGGGTGGGACTAGGGGAGGAGAATGGGTGGAGCATGGCGAGCCAAAGGTGTCGGGTTTTTCTCGGTGAAAAAGTTGGCAACCCTATGAGTCTGTGCAGATGCCGTGAGAGAGGATGGTGGGCAGATGAGTATGGCTGCATATGAGTATGGCTGCATACCCCTGCTGTACACAGAGAACCACTGTTACACGTAAGCAACTATGCTTTCTCCGGATACAAGCGGGGGTTATGCAGGCACACTCTAGGTGAGTCCAGAACTGAGGGCCGCTGAAAAGTCCCTTAATAGGTGCAGCCTGGGTGAAAACTGGGAGGCGGAGACTTTAGGTGAAGAGGTTGCACAGGACAGCCTGGCTGAAGGCAAGGTCCGTGGCTGAAGAGCGATCCAAGCTGTAATGCTTTGTGAAAGTATGTACAGATGTCCATGTAGCGGCTTTGCATATGTCTTGAGGAGGGATAGCAGCCAAATTAGCAACCGTGACTGCTGTAACATGAAGGTCCCATCCATCCGGGTGGGTTTTGACACACCTGCAAGTAACAAAAAAGAAATACAGTCTGCGATCCAGGAGATGGTCTGTTTAGATGCAGGCCTCTCTGGATTTTTAGGGTTAAAGGTGTCAAAAAGGTTGAGACTGATGAAGCTGTTTGGTAGCTTGCAGATAGTACAGTAAAGCACGTCTGCTATCCAAAGTAAGTAGTGCTTGTTCAGGTGAATCCAGCTTTGCCGCTGGAAAGAAGGCAGGAAGCATTATAGATTGATTGGAAGAAACTTAGGACGGGTACATAACAGAACTTTATCATGAAGGAACAGAGTATATGGAGGATAATGTACGAGAGCCTGGAGCTCACTGACATCTTGCAGAGGTGATAGTGACTAGAAAAATAGTTTTCCAAGTGAGATCCTTTAATGAAGCAGACTCCAGGGGCTCAAAAGGGAACTGCCAGAGTACTGAGCGAATGACATTGAGATCCCACGCTAAAGCAGGAGGCTTCAGAGGAGGCTTAGCGTTTATTAGACCATTCATGAAGCTAAGGGATGCATCGAGATAGGCTTGCCATTTTCATGATGATCGGTCGCAGCAATGGTGGAGAGATGGTAATGAACTGACGAAGTCTGTAGTCCAGAGTTAGACAGATGAAGGAGATAAATGAAAACATGACTGAGGGGACATGAGAGGGGGTCCAAACCCCGTGATGAAGCCCAGTGAGAGAAACAAATCCATTTAGAAGCATAGAAGCGCTGCATTGAAGGGCGTCGAGATGTCTGGAGGATAGCTTGGACTTCAGCTGACATGGAATGAAGAGAATCAGCTAGCGGGTCAACTTACAAGCCACTAGGGCGAGTGATTGGAGGTTAGGATGGAGGAGATGACTTTTCTGCTGCATTAGGAGGATGGCTTGGAGTGGAAGAGGCCAGAGAATGTGTTGCGCCATGGTGAGGACATAGAAACATAGGCCATGTGGTCTTTTTCTGTCGTCATTTTTCTATCTAGTCTGTCCTTCCATATCAACAACAGTCCCCTTTTTTCCTTTAGAGATGCTCTGTGTTTGTCCCATGCTTTTTTGAATTCAGATATTGTCCTCATCTTTACCACCTCCATCTGTCTTGGACATCGAGGGGCAATGAGGATTACAGTCTGTCTGCATGAACTTTATTTATTGTTTTTCTACACCACGCTATTTATCATCAGCGTGGTTCACAGGCAACAAAAATTGTGCAATGCAGAACAGTCTAACATTGTACTTACATTAAACAGGGAGTTTAAAACATGTTGAACAGGTGAACTATATATAAATTAGTATCAAGGTTTTACATGTGATTTGACAGTATTTACAAATTTAACAGTATGACTATATACACATACATTAATGTATGTTGCAGAGTTATGGACAGCTCGTCCTTGGTTACCGGGGGGGGGGGGGGAGGATTATCGGGGGGGGGGGTGTTAGCTTAAGTGATCTGATTATGGTGTGTGAGGTGGGTACTTTGAGTAGTGTCCGAGGAATGAGTGAGAAGGCAGAAAAGTATAGAGGAAGTGATCCACCTAAGAGATGAGGAAGGTATCCCCCGCACATCTGACCAGGTTGGGATGAAGGGAACAGTAGAATGGACTCTCGGCATTGTCGTCTGATTTTATTTATTTATTTTTATTTATTTAGTTCTTCTATAGCACCCCTTCCAGAGATCAGGGGCTGTTTACAATCACAATTTGAACAACTTTTACATGGAACAGCAGTTAAACTATTTACAGAGAGCATCTCTTACAAAACAAGTTTTTGTAAGTCTGGTGGTGCTATGCAGGTCCATCATTTACTATTTACACATATTCACACATATACAGAGTCATCTGTTGCATGTTGGCTGTATTGAGGAGCCTTTGGCTTTGGAGTTGTGCGGGTTACTGTTGAGGGGCGCCCAAATATGGGAGCTGTGGGGGGAGGGGATAGTGGGTTGTTCCATGTGTGTGTCGTGTTTCTGTTTGTGAGGGGGAGGGGGTTTTAGTTGAGGTTCCGAAATGTTGGGTGAACAGGAACGTTTTTAGTTCCTTTCTAAATTGTTGGAGGTCCTTTGTCATATGAATTGCTAGGGGCAATTCATTCCAGAGGCTGGGCGCAGTGAAAGAGAAGGCTCTAAAGCTCGTATATCTTTTTGTCTTGCAGATGGCCTTGGGTATGATGAGCGAGTAGTTTGCATTTTGTCTGCGTGTCCTGAATTCTGGTGGTGTGTGTATGAGGGTGGCTAGGTAGGAGGGGGAGATGTTGTTAAGCAGCTTAAATGTTGTCAGGAGTATCTTATACTTTGTCCAGCTATGTATTAGGAGCTAGTGTAGATTATGTAGGATAGGGGTTATGTGTTCAGCTAGGCAAGCTTTGGAGACAACCCTGGCAGTTATGATTTGGGCCCTTTGGAGTATGTTTATGTTTTCAAGTGGTAATCCATGCAGTAGACTATTACAATAGTCGAAGTGGGAGGTGATTAATGCGTGGACTACCGACTTAAAATCATGGGTATCTAGGAACGGTCTTAGATGTTGCACAGTTTTTAGTTTAAAGAATATTGTTTTTGCTGTTTGTTTTATGTGGGGGAGCATGCTGAGGGTGTGATCCAATATTATCCCCAAGTATTTTACTTCCTGCTTTACAGGGATGTCTATGCTGCTGATTGTGATGTTTTGGGATGGGTGGTATCTTGGTTTCTCGATACAAACATAGCTTCCATTTTTTTGAAGTTGATGGTGAGGTGGTTTGTCTTTAGCCAAGATTCAGTTTCACTGATACAGTCCGATAAGTTGAGGTAGGAGGGGTTGGTTGTGTCTATGGGGATCGACAACATGATGTCGTCAGCACATATGTAGTGGTTAATTTTGAATTTCCTGAGTATGTTTGTAATGGGCTGATGCGAAGAGATCCATTTCAGGCGTCACCCAGGCCTCAAATATGGGGGAGAGGACCTTGGTATTCAGACCACTCGTGAAGATTGAGGGAATCCGCTAACTGGTTTTGGACTCTGGGGAAGTATAGTGCAGTGAGAGACTCCAATAGATTGGGCATAGAGTCATAAGTGAATGACTTTGTGGCAGAGCTGGAGGGAACCGGAGCCACCCTGCTTGTTGATGTAGAATATAGTTACTTGATTGTTGGTTTGTACAAGCAGCGATTTGTCGTGGACCCAAAGTTGGAAGGCCTGAAGGGCATAGTAGACTGCAAGCATCTCCAACAGGTTGATGTGCAGAGAAAACTCTTTGGTGGACCAGTGACCTAGAGTCATAAGATGCAGGAGATGAGCACCCTAGTCCATACGGGAGGCATCTGAGGTTAGAGTAAATTGATGCGGCAGCTGCAGAAAAGGACATCCCACCATGAGGACTGAGTCCGGACAAAGGAACCTGACATTGAAGGGATTGATTACGCTGATTCCCATTGAGCTTGAGGTGCCACTAGACAGGGCGCATGTAAAGGCATGCAAACAGAATCACCTGTATGGTAGTGATTTCTGAAGCCCGTGGAGAAGCCAGGAGCTGGGTAGTGAGCTGTTATAGGATGGTTATTCTGCTCATGCTACAATTGTGTCTAAGCGAGCACCTATGAATTCCAGAATCTGATGGGGTTCGCATTCCGACTTTTGGAAGTTGATGACAAAACTGAGTTGCTGGAGGAGCAAGGCTGTCATATGGACTGATGCTTGAGTCAAAGTATTGTCTGGACCTGAAATGAGCCAGTCATCTAGGTAGGGGTAAAACAGAGGCGTTGTCTGTGTAGGTGTGCCGCGGTGACTGCCGGGCACTTCATGAAGACTCTTGGAGCTGAAGAGATCCCGAAGAGTAGAACTCTGTACTGGTAGTGTACCGTCTTGAAGTGGAACCTCAGGTATTTCCAGTGACGAGGGTGAATGGGAATATGGGTGTAGGCATCTTTGAGATCTAGAGAGGTGAGCCAGTCGGTCTGTCATAACAGAGGTAGAATGGTGAGTAGGGGCATCATCTTGAAGTTTTCCTTCTTGATAAACAGGTTGAGGTCCCAGAGATTGAGGATGGAGGCAAAGGTCTCCGGACTTACTGGGGATAAAGAAGAACTGGGAGTAGAAACCCTGGTTGTGTTCTGATTCCAGTATAGCCTCGATTGCACAGCTGTGGAATAAGGCCAATATCTCTTCTGTGAGAATCGGTCCTGCTTGGAGGGGGTAATGCCGGAGGGGAGTTGGCTGTGAAATTGAGTTTGTAACTGGTTAAAATGATGCTGAGAACCCATTGATCTGTGGTGATGGAGTGCCAGGCTTCCTGGAAGTGCTGGACTCGCCCTCCTACAGGTAGGCAGTCAAAAGCTGGGGGTCACCTTGGTGGGTTGCACTAAGGTGACAGCAGGTTGCTTCTTGTCTCTGTCTGGGACGTTGAGGATAAGCAGCAGCAGGCTGACACTGAAGTGGAGGCAGAGAATAAGACTGAAAATGCCATTGAGGATAATACTGCTGGAAGTACTGGTAATGGTGTGCTTTCTTGTACTGAGGGAATAGAGGACAGCGGGACTGCTGGGCAGGCTCTGATGGATGAGCTGAGAGTTCTCATACTGTGGAGGAATGGTCTTTCACCTCCAAAACAGCCTCCTGTACTTTAGAACCGAGAGGCTATCTCTTTGACAGGGAGCATCTGCCAATTAGTCATGAGATCCTCCCTGAGACCGGAAACTCAGAGCAAAGCTGTGCATCTAGCAAAGACGGATGTAGCCATGGTTCGGGCAGCTAAATCAAAGGCATCATAGGTAGGCCTAATGATATGATAAAGGGACTCCTGTAGATTGTCTTGAAGGGGCTGATTAGCCGTGGGATGGAAGTCGGGATCTGACATCAGAGAGAAGATCATGATGGTATTGTAGCATTTGTAATTGGTGTGCTAGTATTTTCATGGTGAGGATGCCACTCTGAAAAGTCTTTCTACTGACTGCATCCATCGTCCGCTGATCTTTTCCTGGCGAAGTTTGGGAATGAGCTGCGGAGGACTTGGCTTTCTTGAGGACTGCCTCAGAGACAACAGTCTGGTGAGGAAGCTGTTGATGTTGGAATCCTGGTGCAGGTAGCACCTTGTATTTAAGGGCCAGACGATGCTCTGTCGTGTGTCCTGAAGCCGGTGTGCTCCAGACAGATGCAAGGAGATCCTGGAGGACTTAAGGGACTGGCATGGCCCCTTCCGCCAGTGAGGTGCTTTGAGTATCATGAAGCCCTTGTCGAACTGAAGCTTGAAAAGCATCTTGGGAATGAGGGGTATGGGAGGGAAAGCATAAAGCAGACCCTGACCCCAGTGTAGGTGGAAGGTGTCCACCGGCTGGTTGGTGGATATCGGAGTTCTTGTGCAGAAGCGAAGAAGTTTGGCATTTTGGAGAGTCAAGAAGAGATCTATGTCTTGAGTTCCCCAGGTCTGGAAGATGTAGGATATTGTGTCCGGATGGAGACCATTCGTGGGGAAGAAGGATGTGAGTCAGTCTGTCTTCCAAGACATTGAACTCCCCTGGGAGGTACACCACTTGATGTATATTTGATGAGCAATGGTAAAGGACCAGAGGTTTAAGGCCTCCTCACAGAAGCCTCAAGAACCTGTTCCTCTCTGTTTTTCACATAGAACATAACCACCTGATTGTCCATCCTGACTAGGACTTGTTGTGCCTGGAGGTGGTGTTGAAATATCCGAAGTTCCAGGAGATTGATCTGGAGTTGTGACACTTGAGTTGTCCAGAGCCCTTGTGTGGTCAGGTTGCCAAGATGGGTTCCCCAACCAAGTTTGGCGGCATCCATGGTCAGGGTGCATTGAAGCGGAGGCATCTGAAAAAGTGACCCTACAAGTAGATTTTCTGAAGTACACCACACCTGAAGGGATGTGGTGAGATGGGCCATGACCTGTCTCGGAGATGACCCCAAGCCTGTTTCCACTGGGAGGCAAGAGTCCACTGGGCTATCCGCATATGGCACACAGCCCCAATTGTGATCGGCAACAGGGGAACAGAAACAGAGGATACTCCCACCCTCTGCAGCAGAGGCCAATCAGGGCCTTATGAAGACACCAGCTGGACAATTTAAAATCCAAGGCACTCCGGCGCACCCACAGAATTGACACACAACCCCGATCGTGATCGGCAACAGGAAAGTGCGAACGGGGGATACTCTGTCCCCTTCCAGCAGAGGCCAATCAGGACCTTGTGAAGACACCAGCTGGACAATTTAAAATCCAAGGTGCCCCATCGTGCCCATAGCAGCAGCACACAGCCCTGATTGTGATCAGCAACAGGGGAGAGGGTATCAAGGGCCCTTTGGCAAGGTCCTTAGGCGAGGACCGCAGGAGAGGACCTCTAAAAATGCTGACCCTACATCAATCTGAGTGGGAACAATGCCACAGCCATCATCACGATCATCAAGGAATACTAGACACCAAAACTAGCATACGTTAGAATTCCTGAACAGATGACACCTGTATTATAAACCTCCAGCGTCTCCATCTAAAACCAACTGGTCCAGGAGGTACAACAACCTATCACGATGCTATCCAGTAAAATCTGCAGGAAAGGTAAATGACCTCCACATCTATAAGAATAGGATGATAAATCCCTTTCTCCTACCAGAAAGGCACACTCAAGGATATGCTTGCAACCATGGATCACAAAATGAAAGTTGTCTTCATTACAATATTTCTAATTGTATTCCTTATCAACCAAACATACTCACACACCCAACAGCAACAATACAACCCAATAATCTCATACCAAAATTGACCCAGGGAGACAATAGCAGCAAGTACATACCACACCACACATCGCAGTAGGCAACAACGGATTATATATATAAGACCACAAATATAACCATGGAGTCACAAACAATATGAGAAAGAAAATTCAAAAACCCTGACAAGGTTCCTAATAAATGCAAGATCAGTAAGGGACAAGATCCTCATTATATTTGATCTTATCCTCAACTCTAAACCTGACATCATTTGTATCACAGAAACCTGGCTCTATGACATGGACACAGTACTCCTTAAGCAGATCAAAGCATCAGATTAAGCATCTTCCATTGCTCAAGACACAATAAAAAAGGAGGAGGTGTGCTAATTCTATGTAAAACAGAATTAGGAGCCCACCCAGTATTTACCGTAAGCACAGAAGGCCTTGATATGTTAACAGTATAATCCAAACACCTATCAATAACTCTGATATATAGGTCCCCATCCCCAGACACCACTGCATTAGACAGTATAATAGAATCTGCATGCAATTGACATAGAACACATTATATTAGGGGATTTCAACCTCTCCTCAATAACTAATTCTCAAAGCACCTCATTCCTTCAAGCAATGGATGACATTGGTTACCATCAAAACATCTGCACCCCAATGCATTCTAGAGGGAACACATTGGACCTCATATTCTACCCCAAGGAATGGATAAACAATAGGAAGATATCTCGTATATGAATACTACCAGTACCATGGATGGACCACTACCTTATACAATTCTGCACAGAAATTGATACTTACATACATAACATACATCATAGATATCAAACACACCATCGCTCCGAGAAATTCGATAAAGAGAACTTCCTAGAGAACATTATACCTACACTGACGAATAATAGCAATGACCTTGATACCCTCCTTATTTATGTATTTATTTATTTATTTATTTTATTTATTAGCTTTTATATACCGCACTATTTAGTATCAGAGTGGTTTACAAGGAACAGTAACAGTCAAGCAACTTTATATAGAACAGACATAGAACTGGCATCAACATCGGAACAGGCAACTTTACATTAACAGGCATGAACAGTAATTCTTGGTAACAAAGGGAGGGAGCTAATTAACATGCAAATGCTCCAACTAAAGGGAAAGGGTGAAGGGAGAAAGGGGGTGGGGTGGGATTGAGGAGGGGAAAGAAGGGGGAGAAAGGAGAAAACTAAGTACAACTTCTTGTTCTATAGTCAGCATTAAGAGGGACCATCATTGTATTATAAAGTCAGAATTATGAGAGACCTACATTATGTTATGAGGTTATAAGCCAGTAGGAAAAGGTAAGTCTTTAAAGCCTTCCTGAATGTAGAAAGGTCACTGATGACTCTGACTGAGACAGGAAGAGCATTCCAGAGGGTTGGAGCTTATAAGGAAAAGGCTCGGTTCTTGACAGCTTTAGGGCAAGTCCTTATGATAGAAGGAGTGATCAGGGTGTTTACCATGTTAGCTCTTTGCGTTCTATTGTCTGGGGTTAGTTGAATCATTGCTGACAAGGAGGAAGCGGAAAATTTGTGAATAATCTTGAATGTGAGAAGAAGAGCTTTATAGGTCAGACGGCTGGAAATGGGGAGCCAGTGAAGTTATATCAGGATGGGTGAGATATGCTCATACCTACTGTAGAGACACCCTGGAGTGATCGGACACCTGTATTCATGGCCAGTTGGAGTGGTTGGAGGATGTATTTTGGGGTACCATGAAGAATAATGTTTGCATAGTCAAGGTGTGGGAGGATGAGCGCTTAGAAGACTGATTGAAAATCCGAGGGGTTGAGTAGCGGGCATAAATGATGAAGGGTCCTTATCATCTGGTAGACAGCCTTGATGATGTTATGAATGTGTATAGTGTCGCCAACCTCCCCCTGGTGGCCGGTGGCTGAACGGGGAGGTTGGGCATATAGTTAGTTTTAGGAGAGGAGGGGTTTTTAAGGCCAGGTGCAGCCTGGTCTATGTAGTCCTGCTCCTGGTGCAAATAAGTCATATAAGCCAAATGGAGGGAGAATAAGGCTTTTATTTCCCTTTTCACAAAAAGATTCGTTGGGCTACAAAAATTAAAGAAAGTCCTTCTTTTCAGGCATAAACCAAACTCAAGGTACAAAGCAAACTGCTATAATCTTCACAGTTGTAGAAAGGAATTTAACCAAGGATTCTTTCAACATTGGAGTAAATTACATGTCTGAACATTCTTCTTTCATTCAGCACAAATATGAAAGCTTATTAAGGTAATATCTGTATGGCTCACAGTTCCGGCAGCGATTCCAAACTACCCACAACACATGGAACAATCCATCAATTCCTCCTGAGATGAGGGAATAGGATCTATAAGCTCCACTTGCATCGGTTCTAAATCACTATTATCTTCTTCTGGGCTGGGGCTTTCTCTGGCTGTTATCACTGGCCAGTCCCTATTTCTGTTCCCTTGTTTTCCATACAGTTGTTCTAAGGTTCTTAAATGAGCATGGCCTGTTTTATTGCCTCTATATCTTGGCTGGTGAAACTCTGGCCTGCTTTCTCTTCCTTTAAACTGAGGATTTGTTTTATAAGGGCTTCTAGCAGCTGAGCCTTTCTTCATGAATAAAGAATCATCATACCTTGGTTTCCTGTAATAGGCATAGCTGGAAGTGTCCTCCTCAGGTATTTCCCTTAGGACCAAGTCTCTCTGGCAATCTTTCTCTTGAAAGCTTCTGATACCTTTCAATCTGGTCTCCGTGCTTTCTGGCAAGCGTAGGCCTCTCTCCAAGCCTGGCTTCCTGCTTCTTAGCTCTTTACCTCTGGAGTTTCTGGCTACCATGACTTCCACAGGACTGACTCTCCTCCGTCGGTCTTTCTCCCTGGGACCTTCTGGTTCTCTTCGAGTTCCTGCAGCCGTGCCACTAATCCTGGTTCCACTGCTCCTTTTCTCAGCCATGCTCTGCTCTCCGGTGCTGCTCCCCTTTCTGTCTCCAGCCTCTTGCTTATAAAGGTCTTCTGCCTTTGAGCTTTCCGGGCTAGTTCTCAGGTGCTGCTGATTAGCTAGGTGTGTCCACTCAGCCTATGTATGTGCACGCCTGCTCCCTCTAGCTGTTTTGCTAGACAATTGCATTCTCTGCACCTCATTTGTTTTGGGACAGACAGCTTCTTTTCCTATGTCCTCACTTTTATTAGCTCCTGCTCTATGACAATAGTCATGGTCAATTGTTGGTCTAGGGTTACACCCAGGTAGCGAACGTCCGACTTAGTGATGAGATCTTTAACCTGGAAAAGAGACGGCTGAGGGGAGATATGATAGAAGTCTATAAATTAATGAACGGAGTGGAACGGGTAAATGTAGATGGATTGTTTATCTTATCAGAATATAGAAAGACTAGGGGACATGCAATGAAGCTACAGGGTAAACTATTTAAGACTAATAAAAGAAAATATTTTTTCACTCAACGTGTAATCAAACTCTGGAATTTGTTACCGGAGGATGTAGTAAAGGCTGTTAGTGTAGCTGGGTTTAAAAAAGGTTTGGACAAGTTCCTGGAGGAAAGGTCCATAAACCATTATTAAGAAGTGACCGAAGATATCAATGCTTGACCCAGTACAAGCATTGTGGAACTTGTGTCTCTTGGGGAAACTGCTAGGTACGTATGACCTAGATTGGCCACTGTTGGAAACAGAATACTGGGCTTGATGAACCTTGGTCTGAGCCAGTATGGCATATCTTATGTTCTTATGTAAGGAGGATGGTGGTGTAAAAGATTGGTCTTTGGAGATGAATAAGACCTCGGTCTTACTGCAATTGACCTTCAGATTGTATATAGAGAGCCAATCAGAGACAGCATTGAAACATTCTCAGATGACCGAAAAGTCAGGGCTGTCAATGGAGAAAAGGGATATAGAGAAGGACATCATCTGCATAGATGTGATATAGAATGTTGAAGGACTTGATAACTGAACAGAGTGGCTGTATGTAGATGTTGAAAAAAAGCAATCCACTGAGGAATACACCAAAGAAATACAGAGACTCACACCCTTGGCACGCCCAGAGCTTAAAAGCAATAAAGAGAACACTGAGGAAGGAAGAGAGAAAATGGAGAGCCACAAAATCCAACCAAGACCGGATGAAATACATGGAAACACTAAAACTATATCACAAAAGTATCAATGACCTAAAAAAAAGAACACTACTCAAAAATACTAATGAAATCTCTAAATTGACCTAGAGATCTCTTTCTCATTGTTCAAGATCCAATAAAAAAAATATTCCAGATGACCCACAAATAAGTGATATAAGCGCCCAATAACTAGCCAACCATTACATGGAAAAATCCAGACTCCAAATAAACAGCCTAACAAAAATATCACTTGATGAACCAATCAACACAATACTATGGGATACATTTTCTCTAAGCAGCAATGAACAGAGAGAACAATGTATCAAATCCATCAACACAACTACCTCATAACTCGACCCCTGTCCAGTAAGCTGGATTAAAATAGTCAGAGCAGAGCTAACACCCTACATCCAAAAACTTGTCAACATCTCTCTATCCCAAGGGTGAATACCAAACAAACAATCTAAAGAAGGCTACCATCCACCCAATCTTAAAACACAGTTCACTAAACAAGTCTTGCCCCAACTCATACAAACCCAATATGAAGTCTCCCATTCCCATCCAAAGTTATAGAAAAATCAGTTCAGATGCAATTCCAAGACTTCATAGACACAAACACCCCGCTGGACCCACACTAATATGGATTCCGTGCAAATCACGGAGTGGAAACCCTCCTAACATCCCTATTTGACACAATCATACAAAGGAATTGAAAACATAAACAGGCCTACATACTTGTATTCCTAGACATAACCTCAGCTTTTGACACCACAAGTCATAAAATCCTTGCCTAAAACAACTTAAAATAGGAAGCAATATAATTCAATGGTTTGAGTCCTACCTCACTAACAGCACACAACAGGTGAAATTCAACAATACCTTCTCCCAACAATTCAATCAGATCCAAGGTATCCCACAGGGCTCAACACTGCCTTATTTTTCAATATCTATCTACAGCCTATCTGTGACATAATCAAAGCACACAACATGGATTACAGAATATACGCTGATGACATCATGCTCTTCACAACAGTCAGAACATTGAACCCAAACTATGAGAAAATAGTCAACTGCTTCAATGACGTCCCTCACTGGCTCAATTCAGTAAACCTACCAATAAATCTGAAAAAGACTGAAGTCATAATCATCACCAGGAAAAATCATTCCATCCACCTCAGCAACTGCAAGTAAACAATGCCTCTCTTGAAGTCAAAAAGGAAATAAAATAACTGGGGATTCTATTAGACCAAAACCTCAATATGATCAAACATATTACAATTACAACGCGAGCAATCTACAACAAAACCAGAATGATACAAAATGTAAGACCCCTACTGTCGACAGAAGACGTCCGCACAACAGCTCAAGCATTGATTTGCCCATACTTTGATTTTAGTAACATTATTCTCCAAGGCCTCCTCAAACAAACCTTGAAACCCCTACAAATGGCGCAGAATACAGTAGCATGCACAATAATGAAAGTAGCCAGATCAGAACACATAACCCCCATCCTGTACCACCTACACTGGTTGCTTGTGATGCAAAGAATCAAATTCAAGGCTCTAATGACCACATTCAAAACAATAAACAATATTGCACCAACTTATCTTAATAAAGATGCACCTAGAAGAAGAAGGGATAATATGCAGAACCTATTAATCATCCCTAAGAATTTCAGAAATGCAACCCAATCAACAATCAACAGGGCATTCACATTCTTCTCCCCAGCTCTGTGAAACACACTACCCAGCAATCTGCGTCATCTAGTACAGCAACCACACCAGTCTTCTCGCCCAAAACTCCTTAGGACATTAGAATGACTTTCCGATAACCCTGCCCAAACTGTAAATAGCATGAACCAACTGTAAATAAAACAAGCAAATTGTAAATAGTTTCATCCTGCCAACCTTTGTACCCAGTTTTAAGTTTGCATTGCAATGTAAACTGCTTTGATTTCAGGATAAGGAGGTATAAAAATCTGGTTAAATAAATAAAAGACCTATCTGTGCTCAGAAAGCACCTCAAGACCTACCTATTTGCAGAATACTATCAACCCACAATGGAAAACTTAAATATATAAGAAAGCACAGTTACTTACCTGTAACAGGTGATCTCTGGGAACAGCAGGAATTAGTCTTCACATATGGGTACTGTCGCCCTGCCGCGGCGCCAGCCCCCCCTGGTGGCGGCGTAGTTTTTGCACCGAAGGGCTGGGCCCGGGGCCACTAAGATGTTTGTGATTGGGATTGGCCAGGTGCGAGGGTCAAGGGCCAGTGCCTTGTGCCGGCCTCGTTGCCAACTCCCAAAGAGAATACAGTCTTGCACAAAAGTGGAGGGAAAAAGAAAAAGGCTTTATTTTCCCTTTTTGCACTAAGGGTTCAGAACATAGGATAAACACATTAGTAGACGTAGCAAAACAAGTCCTTACAGCAGCTTTTGTAAGCACAAGAAAAACAACCAGAAACTGTTAACTTCACAGCATAAAAGCTACCAAAACAATATTGCTTCATTCACTCCAAAGGGCTCTGGAGTGACTCTATATCACTCACGGCACAATATGCACATTCCATAGGGCTATCAATATCTTCATGTACGGATTCCACCTGCATGGCCTCTTCTGACTGTTCTGAAGAGTCAAGATAGGTGTCCTTTATGTGGGTTTGGCTCACTGCTTCCCAGGACTTAGCAGTTTGTTTGGGCCTACGGTTCTGTGTGGTGGAATACCATGATGGCATCTCTTCCTCTAGAGGTTTAAAAACATTTTCTTTATAATGCTTTCCTCTAAAAGTTCTGTCCTTGCTCAAACTGTCTTTTAACTTTGGCTTTGGCTTGTGCTTTAGGTAAGGAGACTCTCCCTCCCAAGGTTCTTCTCTTAACTTGGCTTTAGGAAAACAGTAGCAAAGATTAAAAGCTTTACCTCTGGATTTTCTTTTGGTTCTCTGGGGCGAGACAGGAGGCCTACCTTGGCTGCTGCCTTCCGTATCAGTGCTCTCAGGTATTCTCCTTCGGCTCTCCCAGTCTTTCCTCCTCAGGCCTTTGAGGCCTGCCCTGCTGTGGGTTTCAGGGCCCGGTCAGGTTTGGCTTTGGCTTTCTCGGCCTAGTCTTTGGCTTACAGGACTGGTTCTCCTCTCCCAGCCTGTCTTTTTACTCAGGTTTGCTTTTGGACTAGATCCCAATCTTGCTCTGGTACCTTCATAGCATGTCCTCAATCTCTCTCTGGAACAGGCTCCCGCTTGTTCTCTCCCAGCTGAGGAGGGTAATCCTTCCACTGCTTCCCCAGTAGTGGATCTCCAGGTAGATGAGATTCTAGCAGCTGAGCTTTTTGCAGGTAGGGTTGCCAACTGGCTGGTTTTCAGCCGGCCTGGCCGGTTTTTCCACGGCCAGGCCGGCTGCCGGCGCAGAGGCAAAACCGGCCCTATAAAAGCCGTTTTTTTTGCTCTGGCCGCAAGATCGGGAGCGGCCAGAGCAAAAAAACCGGCTTTTCTCCGCTTCAGAGGGAGCCGGGGAAGCCCGCGCGAGGCCCCGGCTCCCTCTGAACAGCCACCAGCGTGAAGAGCCTTTACCTTCACGCTGGCGGCTGTTCCTGTGAAGCCGCGAATGCTGGGAAAGGTTAAAGGTTGCCCTTTAACCTTTCCCAGCATTCGCGGCTTCACAGGAACAGCCGCCAGCTTGAAGGAAAAGGCTCTTCACGCTGGTGGCTGTTCAGAAGGAGCCGGGGCCTCGCGCGGGCTTCCCCGGCTCCCTCTGAAGCCTCAGACAGCCGCGATGCTGGTCGGGGGGGGGCAAGGACTGCATTGGCTGTGATGGGGGGGACATGGACTGGAAAAGGGCTAAGGGGGGGGGACTTGGACTGGAAAAGGGCTAAGGGGGGGACTTGGACTGGAAAAGGGCTAAGGGGGGGGGGACATGGACTGGAAAAGGGCTAAGGGGGGGGGACTTGGACTGGAAAAGGGCAAAAGGGGGGGGGGACCTGGACTGGAAAAGGGCTAAGGGGGGGACTTGGACTGGAAAAAGGCTAAGGGGGGGGTCATGTACAGGAAAAGTGCTAAGTGGGGGGACTTGGACTGGAAAAGGGCTAAGGGGGGGGGACTTGGACTGGAAAAGGGCTAAGGGGGGGCACTTGGACTGTAAAAGGCATAAATGGGGGGACGTGGACGGGAAAAGGGATGAGGGGGGGCATTGGACTGGAAAAGGGCAAAGGAGGGGGGACTTGGACTGGAAAAGGGCTAAGGGGGGGAACTTGGACTGGAAATAGGCTGTGATGGGGGGGGGACCTGGACTGTAAAAGGGTTATGGGGGGGGGGGACATGGACTGGAAATGGGTTGTGATGGGGTGGAGGGGACCTGGACCAGAAAAGGGCTATGGGGGGGGGGGAAACGTGGACTGGAAATAGGCTGTGATGGGGGGGGGGACATGGACTGTAAAAGGGTTATGGGGGGGTGGGGGACAAGGACTGGAAATGGGTTGTGATGGGGGTGAAGGGGACCTGGACTGGAAAAGGGCTATGGGGGGGGGGGGAACTTGGACTGGAAATGGGCTATGGTGGAGGAAGGGGGATCTTGGACTGGAAATAGGCTGTGATAAGGGGGGCTAGGACTGCAAATGGGCTGTGATGGTGCGGGGGGACTCGGACTGCAAATGGGCTGTGATGGTGCGGGGGGACTCGGACTGCAAATGGGCTGTGATGGTGGGGGGGGGGCTAGGACTGGAAATAGGCTGTGATGGGGGACTTGGACTGGAAATGGGCTGTGAATGGGGGGGGGGGGAGCTCGGACTGGAAATGGCCTGTGATGTGAGGGCTAGCACTGGAAATGGGCTGATGAAGAGCTGGAATAGGACTGGAAATGGGCTGATGTGGGGCATGGGAGAATGGGACTAGAAGGGAGTGGATGCTGGGTGGGCCTAGAACTATAAGGGAATTGATTTGGGGGGAGGACTAGAATGGATGGGGAATGAGAATGGAGAGGGGAAAAAATATTTTGTGTGGAAGAAAAGTCTATGATGGGCCGGTATTGGGAGAGTAAGAGGGGCTTGAGAATGGAAGGGTGAAATTTAAACGGATGATAAAGGAATGGGGAAAGAGCAAAAGGGAAACAATCAGTATGTTAAAGCAGAAATAGAGAGAGAATGGAAAACATCTAAAAGAGAAGAAAGGACAAATGGATAGCTCGCAGAAGACACGAAGAAACCAGAAGAAAGTGACTGGAGCAAATTGCAACTGAAAAATAAAACGCCCAAACAGAAGGTAGAAAAATACTTTTTATTTTGAATTTATTAACTGGAATATGTCTGGTCTGGGAAGTGTGTATTGCTAACATCTTTGCGTTTTTGTTTAGTGCAAGAGGAAATTACTTTATAGTTTTATTTCTCCAGTGTTGTACATTTCATGTTTGGATTTTGGGGTTCCCAGTTTAATTATTATCTGACCAAGGAAGTTAGCCTACACGTATCCTCGGTAATTTTTGTGGGTGGGGCTGGGGCGGGGCAGGGGTGGGACTAGGGGCGGAGAATGGGTGGAGCATGGCGAGCCACAGGTGTCGGGTTTTTCTCGGTGAAAAAGTTGGCAACCCTATTTGCAGGTAAGCTCCCAGCGTATGCGCTTCCTCCTGACTCTTGCTTGCCTCCCCTTAAATGTGAGCTTTTGGAACATAAGTCCTGCCCACAGAGGCGTGGTTCTGTGGTCTCTGTCCTGACTCTCCCGCTCCCTCTAGGTGGATCCTCTGGATATTGCAGGCAACTCCTTTTTCTTTCAGAATCCAGAACTGTTTTTCTCTCCAAAGGAGGGTCCGCTGCATCACAGTACGTCGGTACCGACGGAGCCTGCACGGGGATGCTGCCCAGCTTCCAATCAGAAAGCTTTTGGCAGCCTCCCTCGTGCCTGCGCGCTGAGTTCCCGCCCTCTCCAGAGCCTCTCTTCAGTTGAGTTTCAAAGCTGAGACAAAGGCGAGGAGAGAAAGGAGAAGAAGATAAGAGATGCAACTCCTAGGGGAGGTGGGAGGGTTGTGAAGACTAATTCCTGCTGTTCCCAGAGATCACCTGTTACAGGTAAGTAACTGTGCTATCTCCAGGAACAAGCAGGAATGAGTCTTCACATATGGGGACTCCCTAGCTGGAGATGCCAGGGGGAGATCCCATAAAAATGCAGCAGCCTGGACCAGGGGTGCATTTTGTTTCCAGAAATCCCTGGCATCCAATGTGGGATGGAGGGTAGGAGTTGACAATAAAGGAGCTGTGAGGAAGAACAGCATAGCCAAGGACTAGAGGGCCGTACAGATTGAAGGAGTCCTTGGTGTATATGAGGAGTCACATGAAACACATGTAACGTACCAATAGATAGGTCACTTACCTACTGCACTGTAGGAAGTAGAACGCCTGATGTAGTCTGCTGGAGAAGCAGTGGCGGAATCTTGAAGGGACCTCCCAGCAGTGAGGATGAAGGTCCAGACCTGGAGGTAGTAGACGATCCAGGTGTCAACTGGGTAGGATGGGACGTCATGTCTTCAATGGAGAGCTTTATGAGAAAAAGCTGAAAAACTCCTGTAGTCATAATGTTATTAACAGGGAGGACTAAGGAAGAAGACTGACGGAGTTGGAGAACTAGCCCAGTCCTGACGGGGAGAGGGAAAGTGGAAAAAATCCCTATTCCCAAGGAGAAGAGCTGTGTACTCAAAGATAAAGATGTACACCGTTTTTCCTAACTGGCGAGAGATAGGATAAAAAATATTGAAGCTTGATGCTTCAAGGGTTTAAGAAAAAATAGAGAAGTTAGCACCACAATGGTTAGTGGTGTCTAACAGTTTCTGCATGGTAATATGGTATGCGAAATAGGGCGATGGACTGTCTAAATCCTCTAGGAGGTAACATTTAGTATAGACAGTAAGGGTGAGAGTATAGAGATATGAACCCTTAAGAAACCGCCCAAGAGACACATATATATACAGATGTTTATATATATATATGAGGGGGGATCTAAACCTGAATCGATATGTCCAGATGCATAAATCGGGACATGGGTGGAGAGATATATCAAAAAAAAAATAAAAAAAAAAAAATATATATATATATATATATGAAATACGTAATTATAGATATGTTTGTGGGGCATGGAATTGCACCACCAGAGAAATGATATAGGTATGTAGACATATATAGAGATGCTACATACAAGATGACGGGTTGAAGAACATGTCTAGCACCCAGCCCCATGATTGTTACATGGGAAATAAAAAAGAAAAAGATTCTGTATACTACCAGAGGGTGAAGCCACTTGGGATATGTAGAGAGAATCTATTTCTATGAATTGAGGGATGCAGGAAGGCAATCCAACAAAATAACCGTGATGATTGCGTGAGAACAGATTATAAGATGAATCTGTAAGGAACAAGGCGGGAGTTCCACCGAACACTGACACGGCAGAGGTGCAAAATGCAGGGGAAGATACCAGAGGGACCTATTAGAGGGACCCAGAGGTAGCATGCATGAATGTCAGCCTTGGAACTTCACTCAGAAGAATATATCTCGTGCTAACACCCCAGGTTAAAGGGTGTGGAGAACCTTCACAGGCATGGGAAGGGTGAACAAGCTTTTTCCTACTAATAGCGAAGCTTCAGAGACAAGGTCAATGCTCTATAGCAGGCCCTCATAGTAGAAAGCTGCTCTGAAGATTGTAGAGAGCATTGTGCAGGAGAGATAAACTGACTGAAGTCAGGTTTGTTACCATATCCTAGGAGAGGAGATGGATAGAATAATGTGAGAAGGCCTAAGGGAGTAGGAGGATCCAAGGTAGCTAACGAATAGCTTGGAAACACTACTAAGGCTAGACAGAAATTGAACAAAAGACTGGAACTTGCAAAAGTACCAGTAATACAATCACTGTAACTCCTGTAGGCACAGTAGCTGACAGAAACAGCAGAAAGATTGCCCTGTGCTCCATAAAGAAAAAACAGATAAAGAGGGAGGAGATATAACTTCTCCCTGTCTGTGGAATAAGCTTGGTAAAAACTTTTTTTAGTATGGTACCCCTCCGTTAGGGAAAAAACCCCATTGGAGAGGGTAGAGCAAGTAATTAGAGGGTGACATACCCATAGGGAAGTCAACAGAAGGAAGAATGTTCAGTTGGGACAAAACCATCATGGGATAGGTGCAACTGCTCTTCTAGAGGATAAGAAGAGGAGAAGTTAGCAGTCCCTGAACATAAAATGTTTCACAAGGTAGTACACTGAAAGAAACACAGTGTATAAACGTCTAATGAATTAGAAGGAAAGTATAGAGTATAAGTCCCAGCTCCTATGGTTGCTGGGAATGCTGAGACTGGTTAGAGCTGGAGGAGTTCAGACTAGGCTGAGGTGTCTCCTGTTTAGGTACAGCCGAATGATGGGCAGGAGAGGAATGAAACTTTCTTTTCTTAGGGAAAGAAGGTTTGGTAGGACATTTCCTACCTCTCGAAGAAGGAGGTGGCTTAGAAAGGTCCTTAGTGGAAGGAGAGTCAGTGAAGCATTGAGCAACCTGACTTAAAGCCTCCTTATTGAAGAGACCCTCTCCTGTACAAGGAGAATGAGCCAGTATAGTTTGTGCCCATCTACTCAAGTCTGAAGCTTCAAGCCAGGCTCTGCGACGTGCTGCTATGGCAATAGCAGAGGATCTGCTAACAGACTCAAAAGAGTCTATAGAAGCACGAGACAGGAACCAAGATATATTCCGGCTGTGATTGATGAGTAAGGAATAATCAGTAGCCTTGGGCTCTGGTAAAAAAGGGGTCAAAAGAGACAATTTCTCTGTGACTTCCTGGAGTGTTAGACTCATGTGAAAAATATATGAGAGAACTCTGGAGGCCAACATAGAGTTTTGGAAGGCCTGACGACCAAAAGCATCGAGTGTTCTTGAAGAACGACCCGGTGGATAAGAAGAATGCTTCTTCTTGCTCTTAACTTTTCTCAGAGCCGATTCCACTACAAGGGAACAATGAGAAAGTTGAGGCTTCTGGAACCCTGGAGAGGGTGGCACCCGGTACCGAACCTCAATGTTTGTAGAAACTGGAGGAAGTCGTAAGGGTGATTTCCAGACCCTGAGAAGGAGATCCTGCAGAGCAGGATGTAAAGGAAATTGTATATTTTCCATCTGTACCTGTGAGCCCTGAGTAGGACCACTACCAGGGATAGATATATTGAGAAAGGTTGCCATGTCCCGGAGAAAAGCCTGAAAAGACTGATCTCCTATGGGAACCATCCCTGGCCCGGCTAAAGAAAAAGCCGGAGCTCCAGAGGAGGCACAGGGGACTACACCAATGCCAGGTATCGGTTCTAAAGTAGGCATGGGTGCCAGAAGAGGCATCGATACTGATACAGGAGTAGCAGATGAAGCAGCCATTGGGAACTGCTGCAGTGGTAGCGAGATCATGAGAGAGTTATGACTATGATCTTTGAAACTGCCGATCTGGAATCGATCCGAGTCGGTTCCAGGGCATGTCGGTACGGAGTCATCGAGACTAGATATGGACTCAAGACTCGGCATCGAAGTAAGTGATACTATCGATGCGTGTCGCGAAGGCGCCGACGCCAATGGCAGTATCGGCGATGCCGATACCCCTAAGGCAGACTGGGTCACATCGACCGATACCGACGGTACCGAGGATACCCGATGAACACCTTTTTCAAAGGGAAAGGTGGTCCACCTCGATGCCGATGCCAGGGTATCGGAACCGATCGACGCCGGTACCGGCCCGGAGCATGGCTGAGGTTGAAGGAAGTCAATGCGGTGCGAATCGATCGGGCCTGAAGGTACCGAGGATGCCCAATGACAATCCTTGGTGAAGAGTAGGCTACTCGACACCGGTGCCGATGCCGGAGGCTCGGTACCGCTCGAAGCGGATACCACCTCCGCGCATGGCTCAGGTATGTTCTGTGAGGGGTGAGCCCCAGGAACAACCTGAAACCCCTTTAACGCTTTGGAGCCCATAGACTCCCGCAGGGGTAATGCCAATGGATTCTTGAGGGTAAGGCCGGAGCCGTCACCATGCTGGGCATGGGACATACCACTCAAACATTGACTAGTCTTAACAGACTGTTTTTGGGTTACCTGATGCTGTGAAGTAGAGAAACCTGGTACCCTCACTGCCGAGGAAAAAACGGTATCGAGGGAAATCCTAAAAGTTGAAGGTTTCTTCACAGAAATATCCCCCGACTTGCCAGGGGAAAAAGGGTCAGGACCCACACAGTCGAGACACCAAGCATTGGTATCTAAAAAGAAACAGGTGTTTCCACACCGAAGGCACTTCTTAGGAAAAGAAGGCTCCATAATGAAGAGGCCTGGTAGGCCCAACAAGTTAAGGCAAAAACTGAAGAAAAAAGTTTCTCAGAATTAAGTCAAAAATCCACCAGCGGTACTGGTGGGAGCGGGAAATACAGCCGCGACCACAAGAAAACAAAAAAACTAAAGTATTAAAGTAAGTAAATAAGTAAGTTTCTGCAGTGACAGGAGGACGTCCTGCCGGCTCCGCGGAAAAACGAAAACTGAAGAGAGGCTCTGGAGAGGGCGGGAACTCAGCGCGCAGGCGCGAGGGAGGCTGCCAAAAGCTTTCTGATTGGAAGCTGGGCAGCATCCCCGTGCAGGCTCCGTCGGTACCGATGTACCCATATGTGAAGACTCATTCCTGCTTGTTCCTGGAGATACATACATTCTATATAACTCACGCTCACCTCATCTCACAGCCATACCCCTGGCTGTAAAATTCTACTACTGTAAATAATTACACCCTACTGTAAATTTACTGTAAATAGTTATCGTAACGTCACCACACCCTAATGGCCTGCACATGATGTGCAGGCCATTAGGGTGTGGTGACCACATGATGACCACTCCTTGTGGTCTTGGGCAAGCCACTTAACCCTTCATTGCCCATGTTCCCTGTAAGTATTAGCGTATGTGTCTCATATCCCCTCGTGTTAAATGTATCTCCCAATTGACCGCTTTGACCCGGTGAAAAGCGGGATATAAATACAGCTAAATAAATAAATAAAATAAATAAATGATGTAAAACACAGTTATAATATCGATTAATGTTACCGTTCACATGTTTCTTGTTCCTTGTAAACTGCCTAGAGCAGTATATGTTCCCTGTAAACCGCCTTGACTATGTGGATAAAGTGATATATAAAACAAGCAAATAAATAAATATATACAGTCAAACCTCGGTTTTCATGATTAATCCGTTCGAAAAAGTCTGACTAAAACCGAAACGTATGAAAACTGAAGCAATATTTCCCATAAGAAATAATGTAAATCCAATTAATCTGTTCCAGACACCCAAAAATATTCACAAAAATACATTTTATAGAGAATAACTATATTTTTACATACAGAAAACAATGAGAAATAAATATAAATGACTAATGAAATGGATAAATGAACATTTAACATCACTGAAAGCAAGCTAAGTTCAGTACTGTACAGTACAGTATGTTAACATCTGGCCTTAGCCACCCCTGACAAGCTGCTGTGCCCAGCTCTCTTCGGAATCACATTGGATTCAGCCCATTAAAATACCTTTACATTATCTGCTCAATGCTTCAGAATGGCAGAAAATCTTAATGATATAGCTTCAGACGTACCATGCAAGAGAAAGAACTGCCTCCCACATTCATGCAACATCTCTTGCTTACGTTGACAGCTTTTCTTCCCTGCTACCTCCGAGCCTGAGGGGGCGCTCCAGAGAACGGGCAGGCGGTGGACGAGATCGGGGCCTTCCTCTCTGCGCAATCCTTGCCTCTCTGACTCTGACCAGGCTCGAGGATGTGTTTCATTTACGTGCTCAGCTGGCTTTTGGCTTCTCATCACGCTGGCGATCAGTGAGTCCGGGGGGCAGTGCTGCCGGGACCAGGCAGGCGTTCTGGCAGTGTATACAGAATGGTGTGCAGCGCGAGGGTGTATGTATTTACAGTACTGTACTTTACGAAAACCGAGGCGATGTACGAGAACCGGGACAAAATCTCAGTCAAAAGATGTTGAAAACCGAAGCGATGTATGAAAACCGGGACAAAATCTCAGTCAAAAAAGACGTTGAAAACCGAAGCGTATGAAAACCGGGGCAAATGAAAACCGAGGTTTGACTGTATATATATATGTAGTCGGGCATATGGAATGATATGTACTGCAGAGGCTATGTGCCCCAGGAGCTGTAGCATCTCTCAGGCACTGATATGGTCTCGTAGGAATATCTGAAATGCTAGTTCGACTAGATGGGCATAACAGAGCTGGGGCAGAAACACCCTGGACTGTTGGGTTCTAGTAGGGCTCCAATAAACTCTAGTCTTTGAGTTGAAGCAAGCTGGGATTTTGGGAAGTTTATCACAAAACCCAAGTGCTGTAGTACAGTGATGGTACGATGCAAGGAAAGCAGTATCTCTTGGGAGGTGTCTGCTTTTATTAGCCAGTCGCCTAAGTAAGGGAAGACAAATATCCCCAGAGATCTTAGACATGCGGCCATGATTGCCATGAACTTTATGAAGACTCTTGGGGCAGAGACGAGTCTGAAGGAGATAACTCTGTATTGATTATGTCTTCCTTGGAAGGTGAAGCATAGATATTTCCTGTGTCCGGGATGGATGAGGATATGTGTATACACTTCTTTTAGATCTAGAGAACAGAGCCATTCCTGACTCTGGAGGTAAGGAAGAAGAGTCCCGAGAGAGGTCATCTTGAACTTTTCATGGACTAGAAACTTGTTGAGGTTTCTGAGGTCCAGAATGGGCCTGTACCCTCAGGTTTTCTTTGGAATGAGAAAGTACGGAGAGTAGAAGTCCATTCCCTGTTGGGATATTGGGACATCTTCTATGGTGCCCTGAGACAGAAGAGATGACACCTCGTTCTGTAGAAAAGCAGTGAGAGGGGGTTGCATTTGTTATTCCTCCATGAAAGTGGAGGGGGCAGAGTTTGTAGATGAAGTCTGTACCCATCCTGGACAATGGTGAGTATCCATTGCTCTGAGGTGATGAGGTACCATCTGTGAGCATAGTGGCACTGTCTGCCTGCTATGTGGAGGGGTTGGGGGCAATGTTCTCTAAGAAAGAGCCAAAAACCAGGCGCAGACTGTGTCTGCGGAGCTGGTTGAGGCTTAGCCACCTGTGGCTTCTTCTGCTGCTTAGGAGGCTGCTGTCTCTTTTGTGGGGCCTGGCCCTGGTATTGAGAAGCAGGAGGATAAGAAGAATAGAATTTCTTCTTATTATTGTAGAAAGACTTCTTTGCAGGAGCCTTTTTCCTAGTAGGGTCAAATGTCACTCTAGACAGTCTCTTTAGAGTAGTGTTTTCTGACTAACTGAGATGCCTTATCTTGCCAGTCTGTGCCAAAAATATTTTCTCTTGTGCAAGGTATGTTTCTCAGCTTATCTTGAACCCACTGTTCAAGATCTGAGGCTTGAAGCCATGCAATTCTGCGTACACTGATGCATATTACTGAGGCCCTGCTTGTGCATTCAAAAGCATCAAAGGTAGCTCTATTGACAAACTTCAAAACATTTTGGCTATGCTTAACTAGGGCAAGATAGTCTGCCCACTTGTCATCAGGAAGGAGAGGGGCAAAGGCCTCTAGATCTCTTGAGACTTCTTTTGAGGAACATTCCCATATAAAGGATATAGGAGTTGATCCTAGCCAAGAGCATGGATTCTTGAAAGAATCGATGTCCAAAGGCATCGAGAGTTCTCGATTCCCTTCCTGGAGGCTTAGATGAGTGAGTCTTGGAGCTTTTGATTCGGCGCATCGCCGATTCAACCACCATGGAGTGGTGGGGAAGCTGTGGCTTTTGGAAGAGGGGACACTGGTACCCGATACATGGTATCGAGATGTTGACTTTGAGGTGAGACCGTGAGAGGTGTCTCCCATATGCGGAACACAAGGTCATAGAGGATGTGGTGTACTGATAAGGTGGCAACCTCCTTGGGTGCTGTTGGGTATTGGAAGATCTCTAATTCCTCCACCCTTGGCTCCTTCTCCGATGTTACTGTGATAGAGAGACCTTTGGCCAGGTCTCAAATGAATTCCTGGAAGGACATGTCCTCCGGAGACGACATCCGTCGATCTTGGGGCAGGGAAGGGTCCAAAGGAAGGTCTCGGGACCCCTGGAAATTGAGTGGTTCCAGATCCGAAGCAGGGGAATCAGAATTGGAGGACTCAAAGTATCGATGGTCACGACGGTCACCTGAAGCTAGGTGCTGGCACCGATACTCCAAGGTTTCAGCCTCGGTGAGCCATTTGCACCAGTGTCAGTTAAGGTTTCAAGGGAAGGCATGGGCAGGAGCGACATCGATGCCATTTTCAGTAGCCCTGATGTTATGACTGGAACAGGTGTTGATGTCGGTACTGTAACTGGTATCAATGGGGTGGTGCCTGTAGCCAAGGTTTTTATAGGTACCAAGGCTGCCAAGCTCCGCTCAATGGCCAGTATGTGCTAGTCTATCGAGGTTGCTGATGCTTGGGTATCGGTAATGGATGTTTGCGCTACCGTCCTAGAGCATGGCACCAGAAGCTCTCCAGAGGTTGAGGTCTCGGGAGCATCCTGGGGCCCGTCAATGGCTTTGGAGGACAGGGCTTCCCACCAGTGCTGTTTAGCAGGCCGATCCACTCTGAGGTACAATTAGAATATTTCTTAAAACCACTAGTTGGTTTCTCCATGCCTTCAGGATGTGACGGCTATGGTAGGCTTTAAGGCCTAAAAAGAGCGTCAACGTCCAAGTGTTTTGTTTTTTTTAAGAAACTAAGAAAGAAAAGGGGAACCAGCGACGTCTTCGATGATGTCAGTATCAACAGGAAGGCAGAGGCGCTATCTACAAAAAGAAAAGTTTTTCTGCAGTGACAGGATTTGATTCCTGCTGGCTCCATGGAAAACGAAGGACTGAAGAGAGGAAGTCAGGAAGGCAGTCATGAAGGAGCAGTGGAGTGCTCCCAAAAAGCTTTCCTATTGGACGCTGAGGAAAGTTCCTGCATAGGCTCCGTCGGTACTGACGTCATTCATATGTGATGTGCTTGTACCTGGAGATAGAACCATTTTCTTTGGCACGAAGAAGATCAAGGCTCCAACTGGAGAAATCAATGGTCTTATGACTACCTTCTTCATATACCTTCTTGTACACACTCTTATTCCAAAAAAGGAGTAAATTCTCTCCAATGAAATCGCTGCCCCTGGTTGCAAATCAATTGTGATGAAGTCATGTTCTGCAGACAGTTTTTCAAATACTTCTTGAAACGCCAAATACTTTTGAGGTAATTGTTCAATTCCTATATTGGTTGCTGAATAAGACCTGAGCACTTTCTTCGGGTTCCTTTTTTTCTGTTCTAAGGTGGGCAGACAATTCAGCTGACAGAAAGAAGTGAAGATCATCTGGCGCATCTTCCACTGAATGTGAAGTTACAACCACATCAATCCTAAAATAACTACAAAATGAAGAGTAGGAATAAGGTCAAAGTGCACTACTTGGTGGTTATAAATTGTTATAGCACACTTTCTAGAGTCACAACATATGATGACAAAGGTGGAGGGGTGTATCATTAGTTTCTACTGCTATGCTCAACCCCATTTATTGTACTAGAATAATTTATTGCTTGGCAAATGTAAGTTTATGAAACACATGGAGGCTCCTAAATCGATTATTTTGAGGATTTATAGTTTCTTTTTCTTCCAAGGCAGATGAATGGGGATTCCTAGTAATGTACGTCATCCAAGAGGGCTTACTTGTACTTGGTTCCACGTGCCTCTTCCTTACTGAAGATGGGGTGGTATTTCCTGCTGGGATAATCTGACAAATCTGTGGCTTATAACTGCAGTTTACTTGTTAGTGTCCTGCAAGCCCACAATAAAGGCACCATCTTTCTTTTTCTACACTGACAGCAAACATCTTGTGCCTTCAAAGATCAGGAGCTCATCTGGAGGTTAGTGCCCACCAAAGGATGGTATATTTCAAGATCAGACTCTTCTTCCATCCTCTTCTGATTCTGTCTGTCAAGCACCTGTCAATTCTAACATAAAAAGTGATCAGGACTTCCGAGCTTCAAGGTTTATCCAGCTGTGCCAGCTTATCAATTATGTGGCTTGCAAGGACTCTAAATAACTGGTTCATTCCACTTGAGATCAGTGACCCAGCAACAAACCTCTGCTGCATTTGCTGCCACTCTTTTTGATCTTGGCAAAAAAATGTCAGGTTGCTCTCTGCTAACTAGACAGTCTGGTTCCCCAAAGACCTGGGAGAAAGATTCAATAAATTTGTCCACTTCATTCAGGATTGAATTTTCCTGTTCTACTAGTGGTATTGGTGAGGTCAGGGCCTTCTTTGAAAGTAGGCTGATAATAAAGCTCACTTTGAAGAAATCTGTGTTGTAGGAGTCCGGATACAGATGGAATCAAACTTCACACTGATGGAGGACTCCATGGAACTCCTTTCTTGTTTCATCAAGTTTTTCTGGGCATGGTGTTTGAGTCTCCACAGTAGACAACCATTTGACTTAGTCCAAATTAGATCCCAGCAGGGAATTGACCTTTTCTCTGTGGACAAGCAGGAAGTCCTCATTTATGGGTATTCCCATGTGGAGACCGACATGGAAATACTCCCCAGAATCTAATGGAAGCTTTTGGGAGGCTCCACCGCACCTGCATGCCTGTCTTCCCACCTGTTACAATGCCATCTTCTCCAGTCTTTATTTTCTGCAGAGCCCCACAGACATGAACTGGTCATTCACAGGCAAATATTTTGAGTTTCCCCTCTGGAGATCATTTTATGCTGTTTTCTCTTTTCTGCCTGCCATCAGTAGTATTGAGTCCATTGATCACGGTTACACCTCAGGTCAGCGCTTTTTTGATAACCTTTATTTTCTCATTCTTTTTTTCTGTGGCCTGGCTGGGCTTCTGGTCACCATCAATACATTTGATTATTCCACAGCCATCTTCCCAGACAAGTCCCAGAAACCAGACAGCGGGTTCAAGAAATGCACCAAATATGCCTCCAGTGTCTGGTCCTGATCACCAGCCCTCTTCTTGCAATTTGTGCTTGCAGATAACAAGGAGAGGCCTGAAGGGTTGAGAGAAGCAGAGAGAATTCCTCTTTGGTCAAAGGTCTGATTCAGCATCTTATGCACCAGCATCAGGCTCAATGGCTCCCCTAGGATCCACCAAAGGTGCATAGGCATCGAAAGGTTCATGGGCTCAATCAGTGCTGAGGGCATGTAGTGCCCCAGAACATCAGCCATCGGTCAGTCTCTGCATGGAATCGAAGGAGGACTCGACCTCGACTCCATTGGCAATGAAGGGGTACTCTCTTCTGAGCACCTGGCAAAGCCCCATGTGCATCGACATCGAAGCCCTTTCCGATGTGATGTCAAGAATGATGGCCATCAATGGTCTGCCACAGTGCCATAGAGAGAGGAATTGATCTTCAGAGTTTTGGAAGGGCGTCGACCATCTTCCAATGCTGGAGGCCATGTTGATATACCCTTGTAGGGGTGCCAGAGACATTGGTCAAAGCTGATCAGGACCGAAGGCCTTCGTAATTGGCAGCCATGGAGGAATGCATTCACGTGCTCAAGGCCTGCATCACATCAATGCTGGAGAAACAGTTGGCTGGTCCTTGGTGCCCAGGTCATCATCATCAACCATTGTGCAGTCGATCCTTAAAACACATGCTCTGCATATGGAGGCATTTTCAGCAGGGCATTGGAGAGATCCAACACTAGTTCCCAGCAGGGCCATCTCTCTCTTGAGTGTATCAGGTTCCGATGTCCTGATGAAGCTCCAAAAGCACTCGATGCATCATTGATCCTGTTGATGCTCCTACTCCCCTCAAACCCAGAGGGAGCTCCGGGATGAGTCTCAGAGATACTTCGACTTCCTCTCAGAGTCTGACTCTGATGGCTGGGTGACCAATGTGGAATCAGAGAACCTGTCGGAGGACAGGTCCCTTGGGCTTCCATCAGACCCCTCCCCTCAGCATGAGTGGCGGAAGTCTCCTCCGGAGGACATGTCCTTCCGGGACTTCATGAGGGATATGGCCAAGGCCATCCCATTTTCACTGGAGACAGAAGATGACCTCAGGGTGGAGGAGTTGGAGGTCCTCCGGTACTCCTCTGCTCCTAAGGAAGCATGCCTGTGCCGGTGCACCGGATCCTACAAAGGCTTCAAAAGAGGATGTGGGAGAACCCCTTCACTTTGCCCTCGGTTAATAGGAGGTTGGACTCAATGTACCAGGTTCAAAAGGCCCCTGGATTTGAGAAGCCTCAGCTTTCACACTACTCCTTGGTAGTAGAGTCTGCCCTAAGAAGGATTAAGAGCACCAAGACTCATTGCTCGATACCTCTGGATAGGGAAGCTCGGACATTGGAGTTCTTCGGTAGGAGGTGCTTTCAGGGTTCCATGCTCGTGGTTAGAGTACACTCTTATCAGCTCTATATGAGCATGTTACTGAAGGACATTATGTGTGATCTTGCCGACTTCTGTCCATTTCTCCCTCTGGAGAAACTGGAGCATTATCGTACCCTGGTGGGCCATGGCAAAACTGCTTGAAGTTCCTGGTCAGGACAATGTATGATGCCTTTGAGACAGGTCTCTAGAGTGGTGGCTGTGGGCACTGAAACCCACCAGCTCACCTGGCTTTAGTCTTCCAACCCGTAGCAGTAGGAGCAAAATAAGCTTACGGCCATACCGTGCCAAGGAGAGACCTTCGGAGAGAAAGTGGAGGAGACAGCTAGCATCATAGAGAAGCAGCACATCACCCTCACCAGGCTCTCGTGATGCACATCTGATCTCTATCAGAGGAAGTATCAGGAGGGAGGCCAGAAGAAGGCCTACTACCTGCGTAAGTGCAGGAACTTTCTTGGTCCTTAAGCCTCTCAGCAAAAGTCACAGGCTTCTCATCCACAGCATTGGAAGAAATTCCAAAAGACTCAGCCTGCCCTGCAATCCAAGCTGGGGATTAGGTTTTGACTGGTTCCTTTGGAGTGTAGTCAATCTGCCAGTAATCACAAAGGGGAACCCTCCGATGGGAGAACAGCTCACTCTCTTTGTCCACAGGTAGCTCCTCATCATTTTGGATGCGTGAGTGCTACAAATAGTCCAAAGCAGCTACATGTTACACTTCACCGAACTGCCACCTCATTGCCCTCTGAGGGTGTTTCCCCTTGACCCTCTACATTTAAACCTCCTTCGGGGGAAATCTCCACCCTTGTGACCAATCTTACCATTGAGTTCATGCCTCAGGAGCAGATTGAAGAGGGATTTTACTCCAGGTACTTTCTGGTCCCCAAGAAGATGATGCGGGAGGGGGGGGGGATTCGGTCCATCCTGGACATCAGAAACCTCAACATCTTCCTGGTGTGAGAAAAGTTCAAGATGGTCTCTCTACGGACCCGGTTCCCTTATCTTCAGAAAGATGATTAGCTATGTTCCTTGGATCTGAAAGATGTGCACACCCACATACCGATCCATCCTGCCACAGGAAATATCTCAGATTCGTCCTGGGAGGACAGCACTCCCAGTACTGAGTGTAACCCTTTGGGCTGTCCTCAGTGCCCCGAGTCTTCACAAAATGCTTTGCAGTGGTAGCGGCCTATCTCATAATATTGGGGGTTTTTGTCTTCCCTCCCTGGATGACTGGCTCTTAAAAAGCACCATTCCAAGAGGAAGTGACATCAGCTGAACAGGTGGTCAGCTGAGGGGAGAGCTCCTCTGCCTTAGCCAGTAAAAGCATGCTTATTTACCCTCCAAAAGCAAATCCAAGGTATTGGCAAGAAGACAAGCAGTGAGAAAGGCGATAGCTGGGATAGACAAGCGACGCAAAAAGACTGACTTAAGAGAGTTCGCATTTCAGTAAAGGGAGGAGTGAAAGCTGCAACTCTTAGAAAATGGTGATGACAGAAGGAGAGGGGGAATGGCAGAAGAGCAGCTCTACATGGAAGGCTAGAAAGATGAGGTGGTGACAGTTCCCTTATCTAAAGCAGAACTGCACAGCTGGTTCATGGACATGAAAGTGTAGTTGCTTACCTGTAACAGGTGTTCTCTGCGGACAGCAGGAATCAGTCCTCACATATGGGTGACGATCATGCCGATGGAGCCCCTATGGAAGCATCTCCCCAGCTTTCAAAGAAAGGCTTTGGGGGATGTACCATGCATGTGTGGTCCCCTTCCCACCCAAAGGTGCCAACTTGCCTCAGTCTAATGACATAGCTAAGATGGCAAAAATAAAATATGGCAAAGAAGCAACTCCAAGGGAAGAAGGAGGGTTGTGAGAACTGATTCCTGCTGTCCCCAAAGAACATCTGTTACAGGTGAGTAACTATGCTTTCTCCGGGAACAAGCAGAAAGTCAGTCCTCACGTACGGGACTCCCCAGCTACAGGCTACCAAGAACCTGTAAAAAACGTTATGGTGACCTGAAAGGAGTGAGCAGTGAGCAGCAGTAGTTGAGTCCCTACTGAGAGACTCTCACAAGACCCAAGTGTCCAGCGGGGAACCAGCATTTCGGAAGCCTGAACACAGAAGGGTCAGAGAGTAGTAGTTGCCTATACCCCAAAGAGATTACGGAGTACGGCCTGGCCAAAGGCGCTGTTCCGTGGTGACTCCCTCTCCAGGCAGTAGTGAGCTGTGAAGGTATGGACTGAAGAGCAAGTGGCGGCCCAGCAGATATCCGTAACAGCTACGGAATGCAAATTTGCTACCAAGGTAGCCATAGCTCTGACACGGTGCACCATGACAATGTGATCTAATGAGATCCCAGCATGTACATAGGCAAGGGTATTGCAGTCCTCCACCCAAGCAGACAGAGTTTGCTTCATCACTGGGAGTCCCAAATGACTGGGGTCATAGGATACAAAAAGCTGAGGTGCTTTACAATGGCCCTGAGTCCTTTGCAAATAGAAGGACAGGGCTCTTTTACAATCCAGATTGTAAAGAACGGTCTCCGCCATGCCAAAATGAGGCCTTGGAAAGAAGGTAGGGAGCACCACCTCCTGACTGAGGTGGAATGGGGACACCACCTTCAGCAGAAACTTGAGTATGTGATGCACTATCCTGTTCTTGTAGAACCTCATGCAAGGAGGCTCTGACATCAGAGCTTGGAGCTCGCTGACTCTGTGAGCTGATGTAAGTGCTACAAGGAAGATGACCTTCTGAGATAGGCACCTAAAGTGGCAGGTAGCCAGGGGCTCAAATGGTGGCTTAGTGAGCTGCAAGAGCACCACATCAAGATTCCACTCCACCGCAGAGTAGAATCTCTATGGAATGAAATTCCATGTAAAAAGGGGAAGATGATGGTGGTGGGGTGTACTATCGACCGCCTGGCCAGAGTGAACAAATGGATGATGAAATGCTCAAAGAAATCAGAGAAGCTAACAAAAGTTACAACACAGTAATAATAATGGGTGATTCCAATTACCTCGGTATCAACTGGATCAGTGTCAGAGCAAGACATGCTAGGGAGATAAAGTTTCTAGATGAATTAAATCACTGCTTCTTGGAGCAGCTGGTTCATGAACCAACAAGGGGGGAAGCCATTTTGGACCTAGTCCTTAGTGGAATACAAGATCTGGTGCAAGAGATAAGGATGTTGGGGCCACTTTGCAATAGTGATCATAGCATGATTGCATTTGATTTAATAAATGGAGGATGGAGGGTAAGGAAATCCACAGTACTACTTTATAACTTTCAAAAGGGAGACTATGATAAAATGAGGAAAATAGTTAAGAATAAACTAAAAGCAGCAGTTACAAAGGTTAAAGACTTACATCAAGCTTGGGTGTTGTTTAAAAATACTATCTTGGAAGACCAGACCAGCTGTATTCTATGCTTTAAGAAAAGTGGATGGAAGTCCAAAAAACTGCCAGCATGGTTTAAAGGTGAGGTCAGAGAGGCTGTTGCTGTCAAAAAAACATCTTGCAGGAAATGGAAAAAGGAGCCAAATGACAAAAACTGGAAACACAAGCACTGACAAGTTAGATGCAAGGCAATGATAAGGCAGGCAAAGAGAGAATTTGAGAAGAAGCTTACTGCGGAAGCAAAAACGCATAATACAGACCTTTTTCAAGTACATTTATAGCAAAAAACCTGTGAGAGAGTCAGTTGGACCATTAGATGATAGAGGGGTAAAAGGGGCACTAAGAGGGGACAAGGCCATAGTGGACAGACTGAATGAATTCTTTGCTTTGGTCTTTACTGAGGAAGATATAGGAATGTTACCTATGACAGAAATGATATTTAAAGGAAATTCTGCGGAAGAATTGAAAGAAATATCGATAAACCGGGAAGATGTATTACAACTATTTGATAAACTGAAGAGTAACAAATCACCTGGACCGGATGGTATACATCCAAGGGTGTTGAAAGAACTGAAATATGAGATTGCAGACCTATTATTAGTAACCTGTGAACTATCATTAAAATCATCTATAATACCTGAAGATTGGAGAATGGCCAGTGTAACAATAATTTTTAAAAAAAGGTTCCAGGGGTGATCCGGGAAACTACAGACTGATGAGCCTGACGTCAGTATTAGGAAAAATGGCAGAAGCCATCATAAAGAACAAAATTACTGAACATGTAGATAATCATGGCTTAATGGGAGACAGCCAACATGGCTTTAGCCAAGGAAGGTCTTGTCTTACTAATCTGTTATGTTTTTTTGAAGGGGTGAATAAACATGTAGACATAGGTGAGTCAGTTGATATAGTGGATCTGGACTTTCAGAAAGCCTTTGACAAGGTCCCTCATGAGAGACATTTGTCAAAATGAAAAAGTCATGGGATAGGAGGCAGTGTACTATTGTGGATCAGGAACGGGTTAAAAGACAGAAAGCAGAGGGTAGGGCTAAATGACCAATTTTCCCAATGGAGAAAGGTGAATAGTGGAGTACCCCAGGAATCTGTGTTGGGTCCGCTGCTTTTTAACATATTAATAAATGATCTGGAAATGGGAATAACGAGTGAGGTTATCGAATTTGCAGATGACACAAAACTATTCAAAGCTGTTAAAACCCATGAGGATTGTGGAAAATTGCAAGAGGATAAATTGGAAGACTGGGCATCCAAATAGCAGATGAAATTCAATGTGGACAAGTGCAAAGTTATGCACCTAGGAAAGAAAAACTTAAACTATGGTTACACGATGCAAGGTTCCACATTAGGAACCACCATCCAGGAAAAAGATTTAGGCATCATCATGGATAACATGTTAAAACCCTCTGCCCAGCAGCAGTGGCCAAGAGAGCAAATAGAATGCTAGGTATTATAAGGAAATGAATGGAGAACACAACAAAGGACATTATAATGCCTCTGTACCATTCCAAGGTACGACCGCACCTTGAATATTGTGTGCAATTCTGGTCGCCGTATCTTAAAAACGATATAGCATTATTAGAAAAAGTACAGAGAAGAGTCACCAAAATGGTAAAGGGGATGGAAGGATACCTCTATGAAGAGAGGCTAAAAAGGTTAGGGTTCTTTAACCTGGAAAAGAGACGGCTGAGGGGAAATATGATAGAGGTCTATAAATTAATGAATGGAGTGGAACTGGTAAACATAGATCAATTGTTTACACTATCAAAATATAGAAAGACTAGGGGACATGTAATGAAGCTACAGGGTAACCTATTTAAGACTAATAAGAGAAAGCGTAGTTACTCACCTGGACAGGTGAGCTCCAGGAACAGCAGGAATTGAGTCTTCACATTTGGGTGATGTCGGTAATGACACAGCCCGTGTGAGAACGCTCCCCAGTGTCCATCCCACTGCACCTGTGTAACTGCCTTCCCGCCTTTCCCGCTCTCCCTCCTCAGTTGAGTTTGTAGCTGAGATAAAAGGAGAGAAGGAGAAGAAGAGGAAAAGTACAACTTCTAAGGGAGGAGGGTGGGTTGTGAAGACTCATATCCTACTGTTCCTGGGGATCACCTGTTACAGGTGAGTAACTACACTATCTCCAGGAACAAGCAGGAATGTAGTCTTCACATATGGGACTCCCTAGCTTGGAGATGCCAGAGAGATGACCTCAGAGTGAGCTGTGGAACACAGGGCTAAGTAGCAGGTCATACATCCTCCAGGGATGTCTGGTATCAAAACCCGGGACAGGGGTAGGAGATGATCTAAGTCTGAAAGAGATGCTGGAGAACAGCTTGGCCAAATGAGGCATCCTGGCGGGAGTCCTTATCCAGGCAATGGTGAGCAGCAAAGGTATGGACAGAGGACCAGGTTGCTGCTTTACATATGTCATCAATTGCAACAGAGCGCAGATTCGCCATGGAGGCAGCCATTACCCGAACATTATGTGCAGTGACATAACCCTCAAGAGAGAGTCCTGCACTGTCATAAGCAAAGGAGATACAATCTGCTATCCATCTGGAGAAAATTTGTTTGGATACTGGTAGTTCTAGGTGACGAGTCAAAAGCAATGAAAAGTTGGGAAGCTTTTCTGTGCTCCTGAGTTCTCTGGAGATAAAAGGCCAAAGCACGTTTGCAATCCAGAGTATGAAGGGTTACTTCTGCTCTAGAAAAGTGAGGTCTAGGGAAAAAACAGGGAGGTACACTGACTGGTTTAAGTGAAAGGGCGAGACCACCTTTGGCAAATTTGGAAACATTTTGGGCATGTTTGATAAGGGTGAGATAATCATCTCTCCTGTCATCAGGGAGAAGAGGAGCCATCAATTCTAGATCCCTAGCAACCTCCCTAAGGAATAAACCTATATAGATATGTAGAAACTGATTCTGGCCAATAACATGGAGGCCTGAAAACATCAAGGAGCAAAAGCATCAAGGGTTCTTGATTCCCTGCCCAGAGGGTTCAAGGAATGTGTTTTAGCACTTTTAATTCAATGCATTGCCGATTCCATCACCATGGAATGATGTGGTAATTGCGTCTTCTGGAAGCTGGGGCACCCCAGTACCCGGTACATTGTATCGAGCCTTCGAGTATATGGAGACATGGTTAAGAGTGTCTCCCACATTCGAAGCATAAGGTCGAGAAGTATTTGATGAATAGGGAGAGTAGCAGCTTCCTTTGGGGTTGCAGGGTATTGAAGAATTTTGAGCTCCTCGGCCCTAGGCTCCTTCTCCGAAGTCACCGTTATGGAGAGGCCCCAAGCAACATCACAGATAAAATCTTGGAAATACATGTCCTCCAGAGGGGACATGTGACACTGTGGAGATGGAGAAGCATCTTCCGGGAGAATTCTCATTTCCTGTGTACCAGCCGATTCGTCATCCGACGAATTGGAGTCAGACGACTCGAAGTATCGACAGGCAGGGTGCTCGCACTCTGCCCACACCCGATATTGCTCAAAGCCAGTATCTGAAAGTTTCAGTGCTGGAACCTTGGTACCGAAAACGGGTTCGAGGGCTGGCATGGGTGATAGCATGGTAAGTGGCAAAAATGTCGATGCAGGCACCTTCGGTACCGTCATCGGTCCCGATGGCTGAGGAATCAACTATAGAGGCTTTACCAGTACGGAAGCCGCTAGCAAGGCCGCTAAGCTCCGCTCAGTAGCCAGAATATGTTGATCCATGGAGCTTGCTGAAGTTTGGGTATCGGTACCGGAGTTATGGGCCATGATCCCTGAGCATGGCATCAAGAGCTCTCCAGAGGTAGAGGCCTAGGGAGCATCCTGGGACCACACTAAGGCTTTGGAGGCAAGGAACTCCTGCCGGGGTTGTTTGGCCGGTGTGTCTCCCTCCAGGGCAACACCTACGCATCTCGATGCTTAGAAAGAGATCTACCCTTGGAGGGCTGGCTAGTCTTTGATGAAGACCTGGGTTTCAATACCTGAGAACCCTGGGAGGAAGATGAAGCTCTTGATGACGTTGATTCTACTGACACTGCATCGGTGGTAAAGAGGATGCAGAGTTTCGCAGCTCTGTTCTGCAGGCCTCTCTTTGTCATCTTCCTACAGAGAGGACATTCAGATGGTTGATGATCCGGTCCCAAACATTTTAGACACCAGTCATGGATGTCCGTGGCTGGAATTGTACTGCTACATTTGGAACACTTCTGAAAACCACTAGCTGGTTTGTCCATTCAGGGAAAAAAAAGGCCTAAACCTAAGATAGCATTGATGCGTTCTGAGGGATGAGATTCTCTCTTCAGAAAGTCTTTTTCTTTTTTTAAAAGAAAGAAAGAAAGTGAGCACTGACAGGGTCGATACCCGCATCAAAGGGAAGGCAGAAGCGACCACAAAAAATTAAGAAAAAATGAAATTTTCCGCAGTGACAGGGATTGCTTCTTGTCGGCTCTGCAGAAAACAAAGAACTGAGGAGGGAGAGCGGGAAAGGTGGGAAGGCAGCTATGCAGGCACAGTGGGATTCTCCCAAAGGCTTTCCTATTGGATGCTGGGGAGCGTTCCCACGCGGGCTCCGTCGGTACCGACGTCATCCATATGTGAAGACTACATTCCTGCTTGTTCCTGGAGATAATATTTTTTCACTCAATGTGCAATCAAACTCTGGAATTAGTAAAAGCTGTTATTGTAGCTGGGTTTAAAAAAGGTTTGGACAAGTTCCTGGAGGAAAGGTCCATAAACCATTATTAAAGTAGACCCGGGATATCCACTGCTTGCCCTAATACAGGCATTGTGGAACTTGTCTTTTGGGGAAACTGCTAGGTACTTGTGACCTAGATTGGCCACTGTTGGAAACGATATTGGGCTTGATGGACCTTGGTCTGACCCAGTATGACATATCTTATGTTCTTAACCAGAGAGGCACTAGTCCGAGCCAGGATGTGTATAGTGGCTGCACAAATGGCAGTGGCTAAACACTGGAGAGACAAGCTGATGCCTGACATTTCTGAAGTTACAAGTTGGAATGGATTTATTGTATGACCAAAGCTATTGCAAGACAGCGAGCTAGAGTGGATCACTTCCATGAAACGTGAACTATGTTTGTTTGAGAGATGGCGGCAAACCCAGACTGGGTTAATGGGAATTTTGTCTTACATTCAGGGGGAAGGCGGGAGAAGAGATAAATATGTTATATTTTATGAATGGTTTCATGGCTGTGGTGTAATTGCTAATAAAAATCTACAAATAAAAAAAAGCACCACTCCAGATGGAGTTAAGCATTCAACACAGTTGACCATCCGGATTCTAGAGCTGTTGGGTTTCGTAGTCCATTACCCAAAGTCCCACCTTCAGCCCACCCAATGACTGAAGTTCATGGGGTATCTCCTTGACATGACTCAAGCAAAGGCTTTTCTCCTGCTGGACTGACTCCAGAGATTGACAACTTTGATCCATGATACCCAGCACAGACAACGGCTTGTGAGATTCTGACCATGATCGGCCACATGGCTCAATGGTGCATGTCGCTCCCATGGCTCGAATGTTGAGACAAGCTCAATGGACACTGAGTTCTCAGTGGAAACATGCCACTGGCCAGCAGTCACCGTAACTCTTGTCCATTCCCTGCGTTGGTGGTTGCATCTTCAGAACCTGCCTTAGGGTCTCCCTTTTCAGAAGGTGCCACCCCAGAAAACAATGACTATAGACACATCAAAGCTGGGCTGGGGAGCCCATCTGGATGGCCTCCACATTTAAGGCATATGGTCCAAACAGGAGAACCTGCACAAGATCAATTTTATGTAACTAGAGTCCATAACAAATGCCCTCAGCGCTTTCCGGAATCACCTGGCCAACCAGATTGTTTTGATTCAGACTGACGATCAGGTCATGATGTACTACATAAACAAGCAAGGGGGCAAGGGGTTATATCTTAACATCTTTGTTAGTGATATAGCGGAAGGGCTTTCAGGTAAGGTTTGCCTCTTTGCGGATGATACCAAAATCTGCAATAGAGTAGACACCCAGGAAGGGGTAGATAACATGAGGAGGGATCTAGCTAAGCTTGAAGAATGGTCTAGAATTTGGCAGCTGGGATTTAATGTTAAAAAATGTAAGGTCATGCATTTGGGCTGCAGCAATCCAAGGGAGCAATATAGTATAGGGAGTGAAGTACTTTTGTTGACTAAAGAAGAGCGGGACCTAGGCGTGGTTGTGTCTGATGATCTTAAAGTAGCTAAACAGGTAGAAAAGGTGACGGCAAAAGCTAGAAGGATGCTTGGGTGCATACGGAGAGGAATGGCTAGCAGAAAAAAGGAGGTGATAATGCCTCTGTATAAGTCTTTGGTGCGACCTCATTTGGAGTATAGTGTGCAATTCTGGAGACCGCACCTTCAAAAGGATGTGAACAGGATGGAGTCAGTGCAGAGGGTGGCTACTAAAATGATTAGTGGCCTTCATTATAAAGCATATGAAGACAGACTGAAGGATCTTAATATGTACACCTTAGAGGAAAGGCGGGATAGAGGTGATATGATTGAGATGTTTAAATACCTCCGTGGCATAAATGTTCAGGGAGAGAGCCTCTTTCAATTGAAATCAAGTTCTGCTACGAGGGGACATGGGATGAGGGTGAAGGGAGATAGATTCAGGAGTGATATGCGGAAATATTTCTTTACGGAAAGAGTAGTGGATCTGTGGAATAGTCTCCCAGTGGAGGTGGTAGAGATGAGGGCAGTAACTGAATTCAAAAAAGCATGGGACAAACACAGAGGATCTCTAAAGGTAAAAAGGGGACTGTTGTAGTTGTTATGGAAGGACAGACTAGATAGGCCATGTGGTCTTTTTCTGTCGTCATATTTCTATGTTTCTATGTTTCTATCTCCTGTGCTGGGAGGCAGTCCGGTTGTGGAAGTTTGCCATCACTCATGGTATGGAGTTAAGGGCCACATATCTGCCAGGGGACAGAATACCCTGGTGGACCAGCTCAGCCGCTTCCTCCAGCCGCAAAAGTAGACTCTGGACAGGGATGTGGTGGCTCAGATCTTTCGGAATGGGGTACTCCTTCGATAGATCTGTTCGCCATCCAGCACAACCAAGTGGATCAATTTTGCTCCAGGGTCATCTCACACAGCAGGTTGGCTCCTGATGCTTTCCTCCTGCACTTTGGGGAAGGCCTGCTCTATGCGTATCCTCCCATACCTCTCATGGCAAAAAAACTTGCTGAAGCTCCAGACTGACAGGGGTACAATGATCTTCACTGTGCCGTATTGGCCCAGGCAGCCGTGGTTTTCCCTTCTGCTTCAACTTTCCCTGTGGAAACCTCTTCACTTGGGCTCTGCCCCAGACATTATATCACAGGAGGACGGGAGAATGCTGTGCTCCAATGTAAGATCCTTGGCCCTCACTGTGTGAATGTTGAGAGGCTAGTCCTGTCGGAGCTTGACCTGCCCAATAGCATAACAGATGTTCTCTTGGCCTCTAGGAAGGCTTTGATGAGGTAGTCTTATTCTGTCAAATGGAAAAGATTTGCTTTCTGGTGCACAACACAGGCCCTGGATCCCTTTAATTGTTCTATTGACAGTCTTCTTGAGTACATCCTACACCTCTCGGAGTTGAGTCTCAAGTCCAACTCTGTCAGTGTTCACCTCAGCATGATTGGAGCCTATCATCACAGGATGGAGGGAAAGTCCATATCTACTCAGCCTTTAGTGGTTCGATTCATGCAAGGCTTCTTCCTCTTGAAACCTCCCTTCAAACTTCCAGCGGTGGCTTGGGATCTCAATGTGGTTCTGGTGTAGTTCATGTTTGTAAATAATCTATTGTACCCCTCTGACCCACATCCCTTTGTTATAGTAAACCACTAATAAACTGTTTTATGTACTGCTGTTATATGTAACTACTAATATATTGTTCCATGTAAAATAAGTTGAGTTTTATTGTAAATCGCTTTGCTATCTTGAAAAGTGGTATAAATGAAAAGTTAAATAAATAAATGTTACCTCCCTTTGAGCCGCTTGACTCCTGCCATTTGAAGTTCTTGGCCTGGAAGGTCTTGTTCCTGGTGGCAGTTACCTCAGCATACCATGTTAGTGAGCGCCAGGCTATAGTGGCTCATCCACCATATACCAGGTTCCATCATAATAGAGTGATCCTGTGCACTTATCCTTCATTCCTCCCAAGGGTGGTGTTGGCTTTCCACCTTAATCAGTCAATCATTCTACCGACTTTCTTCTCGAGGCCATAGAGGGAAAGCAACGCTGCATGCACTGGACTGCAAGTGAGTCTTGGCCTTCTACCTAGAGTGGACGAAGGTTCACCAAAAGTCCATCCAGCTGTTTGTCTCTTTTGACCACATCAAGCTCAGGGCTGCTGTCTCCAAACACGCTCTTTCAATTTGGCTGGCAGACTGCATCTCTTTTGCTTATGCCCAGGCTAGCCTGAGCCGTGATGGTCATATCAAAGCTCACAATGTCAGAGTCACGGCTGCATTGGTGGCCAACTTGTGCTCGGTCTCCGTGGAAGAGATCTGCAGGGCCGCAATGTGGTCTTCTGTCCAAACATTCACATCTCACTACTGTCTGGATGGAGATTCCCGATGTGACAGCAACTTCAGCCAATCTGTACTCTGGTATTTTTTTGGGGATTAGAATCCAACTCTATCCCCCCAAGGTCCTACTGGCCATCCAAGGTGCCAAAAAGAAACCAAAAAACAAACAAATAAACCACAGAGCATGAATATTCATGAATGAAACTGTATGGTGAAGAAGCTGAATCAGATAAGTTCTCCTTTGGGGGCTACCATGCTGTACATTGCTGATTCTCCAGTTCTTTGTTCACTTTGCCCCTTTTGAGGTTTGCAGCCTCCTCATTTTTCAGTACCCTGTAACTTGGGAGTCCCATACATGAGGACTTCATTCCTGCTTCACCACGGAGAAAAGGCAGTTACTCACCTATAGCAGGTTTTCTCCATGGACAGCAGGAATAAGTCCTCACAACCCTCCCACCTCCCCAAGGAGTTGTCTTCTGCTACAGTTTTGTAATCATACTGGAGAAGATGGCACTGCAGCAGGTGGGAAGACAGGCACGGTGGAGCCTCCCAAAAGCTTCCAGTAGAAGCTGGGGAGCATTCCTGTGTAGGGCTCCAACAGTGACATCACTCATACATGAGGAATTATTCCTGCTGTCCATGAAGAACACCTGCTACAGGTGAGTAATTACCTTTTGCTGGGGACTATGCAGTTGGGTTTACATTGCTTTCATGGCATCTGTTCAGCCTTTCAGCACATGAGATGTCTCAGCTGCCTGTTCCATACTAGCTTAGGCTATAATTTTGTCTGGCATAAGCTGTCACAGTAGATCTAACTTACTAGTACATAATATCTATTGGATATGGAGAGGCTGAAGGGCTGAGAGAAGCAGCCTAGTGTAAAGGCACTGAGTAGTAATAGTAGTAGTAATGTGTATAACCAGAACCTGGAAATATGGCCACAGAACTGGGGAAACAAAAGAATTGGAACAGATTTTATTAGGTCCGACATGGCATTGTTTTGGCAGTAGATGCCTGCATCAGGAGCAACTTTAATAAAACACAAAATAAACATATACAGATACATTTATGTATAAATGAATATAAAATTAAACCATTTTAATCAATTTTAAAATAAAAATATACATACCAAGGCAGAGTCAGGTAGTCATAAAAATAAAAAATATAAAACATACTGTATAATATGATTAAGTGAGCAAGAACAGATTATACTGCAAAAAATGGAACTTGTGGAATGGTGAATATGTGGTATAGTGATCTTAGGTGAGCATTCAAAAGTGTAAAAGTGAACAACAATTATACTTACATTTGTCAAAAATTTCCAAAAAACAAAACGAAATCCTATAAAAGGGTTCAATGGAAAGAATATAAGAATGTAACAAAAAATATATATAACAAGGAACCTAGTAACTTGCCTGCTGGTGCGAAGGGGTCGACCTCATGCACCACCTAGATAAGCTTTTAGGCAATGCTGGGGTGGAAACTGTTGCCTTGGTACATGTTTGTACTAATGACGTAGGAAAATGTGAGAGGGAGGTTTTGGAAGTCAAATTTAGGCTTTTAGGTAGGAAGTTGAAATCCAGAACTTCCAGAGTGGCATTCCTAGGACCCAAAAAGCAGACAATTTCAGTGCATGGATGAAACAATAGTGCAGGGAAGAGGCAACATTCAGAGGAAGGGGAAACTCTTCCAAAAAGATGGGCTCTACCTTAACCAGGGTGGTACCAGGCTGCTGGCATTCACCTTTAAAAAGGAGATAGAGCAGCTTTTAAACTAGATAATGGGGGAAATAGAGTGTGTGGTTTGGAATAGTATCCTTCAAAGATAACAAAACAGGGAAATTAGGGCATCCCAATAGAGAGGTTCCAGTAAAGGTAAAAGTACCCCAAGTGCCATTAAGAAAGAGTTGAACGATTTCAAATTACCCCTGTAAAAGAATAGATAGTTAATATGAACAAAAAAACAAACCTTGAAATGCCTGTTTGCAAATGCTAGAAGTTTAAAATATATGATGGGAGAGTTAGAATATATACAGTAGGACTGAATGAAAGGTTAGATATAATTGGCATCTCAAAGACTTGATGGAAGGAGGATAACTAGTGGAACACACTGATACCTGGGTTAAAATTATATCACAATGATAGGTAGATCAAATTGATGGGGGGGGGGCACTGTATGTTAAAGAAGGCATTAAATTAAACAAGATAAAGTCTTGCAGTAAACAAAACATACTATCAAATCTTTATGGATAAAAATTCCATGTGGGATGTGGAAGGGAATAGCAATGGGGATGTACTACCGACCGCATGTTGGACGACAAAATGCTAACAGAGATTAGGGAATCTAACAAAATTTATGAAATAGTAACAATGGGTGATTTCAATTACCCCAGTATCGACTGGGTTAATGTCACAACAGGACATGCTAGGGAGATAAAGTTTTAGATGAAATAAGTGACTGCTTCATGGAGCAGCTGGTTCAGTAAATGATACAAGGGGAACTGTTTTATACCTAGTCCTTTATGGAACACAGGATCTGGTGCTAGAGGTAACAGTGTTGGGGCCACTTTGAATTAATAAATGGAGGGAGGACAGCAAGGAAATCCATTGTGCTAGCATTTAACTTTCAAAAGAAAAACTCATGACTCTTGAAGAAATTAAAAAGACATGGGATAGGAGGCGGTGTCCTATTGTGGTCTAGGAACTGATTAAAAGAAAACAGAGTAGGGCTAAATAACTCATTTTCTCAGTGGAGAAAGGTTAATGCTGGAGTACTCCCAGGATCTGTGCTGGGCCTGCTGCTTTTTAACATTTTTATAAATGAGCTGAAAATGGGAGCAACAAGTGCAATGAACAAATTTGCAGATAACACAAAATTATTCAAAGTTGATAAACTGCAAATGGAAATTACACTTACCTGGTAATTGTTGTTCCTTGAGGGAGTACAGTTCAGTCCTCCACCACTGGGTAGTGCACCTCCTCCTGCAGCATGGAGACTGGACAAGTCAAACTTGTGACATCACTGGGTATATCTTGCTGGTCTTCTCTCAGCATCCTCCAGTGACCTACTGACAAAGCAGACTCAAAGAAACAACAAATGAGCAGTTAAGGAATTAAATACACAACTATGGTTAAGCCCCTAGGTTTAACCTGCAGTGCCCTGAAATAAAAAGCAAATAACACCCTCCTCCTCCACCCCATCCTCCTGCCCGCAGACCATAGCAAGACCGATAGAGGGAAGGAAGGAGGACTAAAAGATCACAGAAAGAAGCTGCGCCCGTGATCAGTGGCATAACATAATACGTTGCCTACGTATGGACCGGCAATCCCCCCCAAAACCAATGCCTCGCGTCAGAGACATTCATCCCTGGGCGGGAATGAGGACTGAACTGTACTCCCTCAAGGAACAACAATTACCAGGTAAGTGTAATTTCCATTTCCTTATCGGTCCTACAGTTCAGTCCTCCACCACTGGGATGTAACAGAGCAGAAATCCACGGGAGGGACCCTTTCAGCCATAGCGCTGCACCGCCGACCCGAAACCGGCAATGCCTGGCAACTGAACAGCCAAAGGTGCCAACTGAAAGTATGGCAAGACGACCATGTCACCATTCTGTAAGTTCTTCGCAGCCAGAACCACCTACCATTCTGTCCAGGAAAATGACTGCCCTCCAGACCAAGGAAAGGGCAATCCCACAAATGCCGGCCTCCCAGGAAAGAACCTAGCCTCAACTAATGCCTTCCTGGCACCACTAAACATTGATATGAGACTGCCAGAGGACTTCGGCAGATCCCTAAAAGACCAAGTACCGATCCGTTTTTTTTTTTTTTTGTTAAAGTAAAAAATCCCCAGTACTTACTCGCACGCCCGCGGAACACTGTTTACGGCCAAAAGACGCAGACTGCTAACGAAAAAACTCCTCTACCAATAACACCAAAGAAGGAAACGAGACCAGCGCTTCAAGAAAAGGCAGAACCACCAGGGGTAGGAGGTAGATACCTTTTCCGTAGAACCAACTGTTCTCGAGCTAAAAACAAGGACGGTTCCAACCAAGACCATTCTTGCCAACCAAGTTCAGCAAACCAAACAGCTAGCCACTAGAGCACTGCCTCTCAAAACCTAGACAGTAACTTGACACCAGGGCTTGGAGAATCACCAGCGACGGCCACCTCCAGGATGCAACTGAGGTCCCACGAAAAAACCACCATCCTGCGGGCGGGTCGCGGCCTGTAACCCCGAGACCCATGGAACTGGAAACCGCCAAAGACGGGATCAACCGCCAAACAGAGCAAATCTGGCAGACACGCCATACCCGCTCCTGCGAAAGGGAATGGTACGGTTACTTGCCTTGACGTAGGCTCGTCACCCGAGACCCACAATAGGCTTACCCTTTTAAACTCGCCCTTTTCGAATGCTAGGTCATAAGAGAAGATCTAATCACCTGCGAAACAACAATAGAAACTGCGGTCAACCGATACGCCGCCGAGGAGCCCCGTGTACCTGCCGGGCCAGGTCGGCTCCCCACAGGCAAGGGATATAGCTTAGTCATAGAGCCTACTCCCATAAAACCTACTACTGGATTGTCCCACTCATTCTGAATCATTTGCTCTATCACCTTATGAATGGGACAGACTACCTGAGTTTGCCGCATGAGCACCACGGCAGGGTAAAAACATTGAGAATGCGGTTGTTGAATAAAATTGCATAGGAGCAACGTCTCCCGTCGCCTACTACTGCCACCAAAATATTCACTTCAGCCAGACAGATCGCTCTGGCAGCCAGGATCGTAGGGCCTCTCCGACGCCTATTTGTACGACGAGCGCCCCGACGAAGCTGCCACCCTCCGGCAACTTTCTGGACTCCACCTGAGAAAAGTTCCTGCCTCATACTTGATGGTACACCTTGTAGAAACACACAAACGCCGGAAGACGAGACTCCCTCTACGCGAAGAGAACCCTAGACTCCTCAACCATAAACGCCCAGCTGGTATCCTCACGCCAATATAGAAAAACCACTGCGATGTATCTGTCAGACAGTCCTGATCCTGTGGCATCCTTCACTCCGAATTCGAACGTTTGAAACGCCTGAGCTAGCTCAATCAGCTGCCAACGTCTGCCGGACTCAAGGTCTCCTGACTCATTCCAGCTTCCTGAGCAAACGGAACCCTGTAATGAGCACACAAGCCTGCACGTATCACGTCCAGCAACATCGGAATCCACTGCGCAAGACCCAGTGGCGACTGCCTGCCCGATCTCTTTGAGACATTCCCACCGTCCAGGAACTCCCAGACCTGCGTGAGACATGGAAACCATTTGCTTAGAGGACCATTCTGGCCCGACCCGCACTATAAAGTACCATTTGTAAGGGGCGCCCGAACGCTCCGGCTCACGGAGCCACCCCAGCGGAAACCCCGTTCTCCATGGAACATCAAAACGTACTACAAAACCCTGTCTGCGTCCTATCCAGATCTGGAGACAGCCCAAGGCACTTTTGACCGCCTGGAGCACGCCAGTGCCTCTGAAGCAGTGATACCTGTCTGGGCGTAAGTCGTACCCCTTCAGCCCAGGACTGAGGTCGAACGCTACCACGCTGAGGCAAGGCAACTAAGATACCTTCACCACGCCTAAGACCAGCAGGGCAGAGAAAGAACCAAGAATCTGTAAAGTCTGTGAAAATAGGTTTTCCATGAATTCATCAATCTCATATGATTCTAATGTGTTCTGAGGATAGAAATGTTTCAATACGTTATTTATTTTATGAATTTATTGAACATTTCTTATATACCGCCTTTCGTGATAGCAAGGCGGTTTACAGTGAACAAACTGAAATTACATTGAACAGGGCATTATAACTTGGAGATAACCATTTACAGGGAACTTGCATTCCCAGAGCTAGAAACTTCCTTGCAGTAGAGAAGTATATATGTTTGAGACTAGGCCATTGTTAAACTGACCTGTGAAGGGGGAACAGGGTTCTAGGCCCAGAAATGGACACTAATTGGACAGGTGCAAGAGGCGTTGGGACCAATAGAACGTTCACCGGTATCAAACGGAAGAAGAAGGTATAAAAAGAAGGACCTCCAGGACTCCATTGCTCAGACCTTTTTGGAAGTTACCTTGTCGGAGCCTTGCACACAATAAATTGGCTGGGAACCTGCAACCGACACCTGGCTGTATTCATTTTGTGCACTCCGTTGCCACAAACACATGCTGTACACTGAAACTCAGGTGCCTGCACATACTCCTAGCGGGGACCAGACTAAACCCAGGGAAAGAGACTGCCCTGGCTCTTGTTCCGAAGACAACCTCCAGAGCATCCTACCTTAGGGAGGACGGGAGAACGGAACAGCACCAGTGCTTTGTTGAGCGTACCGAACTTACAGCCCATGGACATGATAAATAAATAACAGGCCTATACCAAAACAAAAAATTATAGTAACAAATAAAACCATTAAAATAAATTCCTCAAAATAAATGAAGTGAACATCACTTGATCAATGTCTTCTACATGCAGGGCCTGCCAGCACACCTAAAGATAAGGCCCCATCGCTGCTCTCGTGGTTTTTTGGTTTTTTTTTTAACTGAAGGAAAAAGAAACCCCAAACCAAAAGACACTAAGCCCACCGGCTGCCTTAAACAACTGCCCCCCCAGAAAGAGAGAGGCTCCACGAGAGCCCAGTTAACTGTAAGAATTGCTTCACTCGCAGACTCGCTGAACCGCGCTGTCCCTGCCACGCGACTAAAAGGCGCGGAAAACCACCAAAAACCATCTACGTGTCACAAATCCAAAAAATTCTTTAGCCGGCATGCAAACTAACTGGAATTTAACGAAAAAGAAAATTAAGTTAAATAACCTAATCCACACGGAATTTAAGCTCCTGACAATGAGCTTCATTTGCCTCGCGGCAGAAAAAGTGCGGGAAGAAAGCCTGCCAAAACGCGTTGGGCCTGATCGCCACGGCGATCCCAGATGCAGCAATAAAACTCTCGCAGCCGAGCTGCAGCTCCCCGAGGCCCTTACTTGCCTATCGGGAACCGCAAGACAGCAGATGTGACTTCGGCGATACAATCGGCAGCCCTGCTGTCCATGCCGCTGTGCACACAGTATTGTAAGCAGCGATCGCGGAAAGAGCTCTTACCCCGCCTGCTCAGCCAACGCCGAAAAGAGCCTGATGCGATCACCTGCGCCGACATCAGAACCTGCTGCCCTGCTGCACCACTCCCCTCCGTGCACTCTAGGAGGGGAGAGCAGCTCGCCCAAAGAGAAGGGCATCAACTCAAGCAGGACCAAGCCTTGCTTTTTTTTTTTTTTGAAAGCAACAGCACAAAATAAATGAATAAATGAAGAAAGTAGCTGAAAGGTGGAGCGGGCGGGAAACCCCCTCAACTGACCGTTGCCTGTAGATTGATAAGGAAGGTCAAGTGGCAGAAGATACAGCCAACCAAATGAGAAAGCAAGTGCATGCACCAGTTCAGGCCCGGCATGGTCCGCAACCCGAGGGATGGTCCTGCTCCACGCCTTTAGGGATGGGCGGCCCAAAAGACCACCCGCATGCGATGTATCACCACTACTGGCTATATGTTCGTTTCTCCCATAGAGCAAGATCCAAAATTAGCCCTTGATTGCAAATTGTACTAACCGGAGAGCACGAAGCCCAATCAAACCCCTGCAGAAAACTCAGCCTCACTGGCTTTCTACCTGCAGGCTTGCAAGCCCCCAAAGGGTGCACTCGCGCATGGCCGAAGAAACCGTATCGTAGGCCATAGCTATGCAATTGGATAGGAGTACCCTCGAATGTTTTTTTTTTTTTTTTACCATAGGCCATGGCTCCCCAACCTACATAACAAGGGTGGACTAATGAAGAAGCACTAAGCAATAAAGGAACAAAACACCTCTGCCTGAACTGTTCCTGCCGGCGAGAGCTGCGCTACCGTAACGACCGATGCGACCTGAGCCGCAGCGGCCCGCCACGCGGCAAAGCCTGCTGGTACAAAATGGCTGCCGCTGTTAGCACTCCTGAATAGGCGCCAAATACCGTTACCGTACCACAAAAGGATGGTTATCCGGCTCACTGTCCGCTGACAGCGCGGACCCCCTGCATTAAATCCCGGCACAAAGAACCCAAAAGGAATTCTTACCGTGCCGCGCACCTCTCCAGCTCGCGCAGCACTGCTCCACACAGGAGGGAGTCGCCAGCCGCCGAGCGATCTCATCTGTCTCCTGCCCCTCGCCCCGACACAGCCCAGCAGCGCGGGACCGGCAGAGAGGCACGTTGTGCGTGTATTGCAGGGCTCCCCTCTGTACAGTCCAGGAGGGGAGAGCTGCCAGGGGAAGCTGGACCACCGCTCCAATAACTAAAGAGAGAAAGAGTAGCCAGACCGCAGTCGAAACAAACACCGCTACCGGCTTCCTCATTTTCTTTTTTTTTTTTTTTTTTAACATCAGCACTAGAAAAATGACCTAAACTAGATTAAAGGAAAACAAATCAGAGAGATGAAAGCAAATTTAAAATCCTAACTACCCTAACTGCTCTTTATCTTTCCTTTCAGTGAGCCCAGCACCTAGGCTCACTACATCCTCCTGCTGCATGGAGACTGGACACACTGGGGGATGCTGAGAGAAGACCAGCAAGATATACCCGGTGATGTCACAAGTTTGACTTGTCCAGTCTCCATGCTGCAGGAGGAGGTGCACTATCCAGTGGTGGAGGACTGAACTATAGGACCGATAAGGAAGAGGATCTTGAAAAATTGGGAGACTGGGCATCCAGATTAGCAGATGAAATTTAATAGAAACATAGAAACATCATGGCAGAAAAAGACCACATGGCCTGTCTAGTCTGCCCTTCCATATCTGTTACAATGGTCCCCTTTTTTCATTTAAAGCTCTTGAGTGTTGGTCACATGCTCTTTTGAATTCAGATACTGTCCTCATCTCTACTACCTCCACTGGGAGACTCTTCCATGCATCTACTACTCTTTCCATAAAGAAATGTTTCTGCATATTACTCCTGTCTATCCCCTTTTACCCTCATCCTATATTCCCTCTACTGTGGAAAGGGCAAAATTATGCACTTAGGGAAGAACCCAAACTAAGCAACAAGATGCAAGGTTCCACATTAGGAATCACCATCCAGGAAAGGATCTAGGCATCATTGTGGATTATACCTTGAATTCATTGCTGGAGGTTATAGGAAAAGCTGTTGGTGTAGCTGGATTTAAAAGAGGTTTAAGCAAGTTACTGGAAGAAAAGTCCTTACACCCTTATTAAAGTGGACTGGGGAAATCCACTGCTTATCCCTGGGATAAGCAGCATGGAATCTGTCAACCTTTTGGGAACCTAAAAGGTACTTGTGATCTGGATTGGCCACTTTTGAAAAAAGGATACATGGTTTGATGGCCCTTTGATCTGATCCAGTGTGGCATATATTATGTTTATGTTTATGCTTTCATTGGTTTTATCAGTATTTGTCAGAAAGAGTCTTATTTGCTGCAGTTTATTTCTTAGTCTCTTAGTACAGGGATCTACTCTTTAGCACTGATGCAAACTCAAGTTTCTCTATCCTAAACCAAATGGGGAAATTTGCAGGGCATAGTGTGTGTGCGTGTGTGGCACATGCCTGTTTGTATTTGAATCACCTATGTGTATATCCTTGTATGTGTGTTGTTTGTACATGCTTGCATGTATGTGTTTGTACATGCATGGACCTGTTAGTGTGTGTATGGTGTTTGCACATTTATATCAGGAGTGGATTGTCCCAACATACTATCCCTGAGGTATTTTTTTTTCAGACTAGCACTGGCCCAGCCGCTCACCTCGTCTAACTGATCCGCTTCAGCCAAAAAGATCCCTGTGGCGTGGTTTGCACTAAAGTAAAAAACTTAAGCATGGGGTCTCTCAGATGCCGCAAAGCTCCAGGCCCTGCTGTGTTCTCACTCACTCCTTAAGCACAAACATTAAAAACAGGATGTCTGCGCCAAAGGAGGAAGCAGGAATGCAGCAGGACCTGGAGCTTTCCAGCAGCTCAGAGCCTTGCAGTAGCTGAAAGGACCCCATACTTTATTTTTCATTTCCTCGCCTTCAGCGGCAGTGTGGACCGCTGGGGTATGCCCAAATGCCCGATAGGACAATCCACTCCTGGTTTATATGAGTTGTTTCTCTGTCTGTCTGCGATCAGGAGAGATAAGAAGGGAGGGCTGTTTGATAGGTGCAAGTCAGTAACTGGGCTAGTGCAACAGTTACACAAGATTAGATGGCCACCTAGCACAGCAGCCTCTGAGGAACAACACAAAGCGGCAGCAATCAAAGCAAAATAAAAGATACTGACAGCCACACAAACTCAAAGAGCCATCAGCACATCATTTTATCTGCAGGGAGAGTGGGCACAAACATACATACCATGCAACGTTTAATACTTTAAAGTGTGGAGGCCTATTCCATGTTGGACATCCCAGCCTCTGTGACTCCGGTCAGAACCGGACGCACAGAGGTAGATTGGAATCTGATCCCATAGGGCATGTCTAGCCCCCACGGGATCAGAATCCCGTCTAAGCCTGTATGTGCAAGCCCGGACAGGTACCTGCCCGACTAACTCAGGGCTCCTGAATGGAGCCGTGGCAGCATGACATCCAGTTGCCATGGCACCGTGGCTCCATTCAGGAGTTGTGATCCCCGGCCATCGCCGACTGGTTTCATTCCCCGCAGCCCGATCCCTGATCTGGCCTCCCAAAGCCAGGGTCAGGCTATGGGGAATCTTCTGTGGCCCACCCACCCTTTGATGCACCCCGGGCCTGCCGTATCCTCCCATCTAGGGCAACTTATTCCACCTCAGAGGTGGAATAAGTTCCCTGTCTACTCTGCTGGCCCTGTACATCCAGGGCCACAGACCGCCCACTGCCTGCCCTATCTCCGTGCTGCCCCTTTCCCACTCCCATCTAACTTCCCCGTACAAAGGTTAAATTAGACTTACCTGCTAATTGTAGTTCCTGGAGTAACTACAGTCTAGTCCCGGAATCTTTGGGTTGTCAACCTACTCCAGCAGCTTTGGAGACTGAGAAACTTCACTTCTGTGATGTCACCAGTATATAAGGACTGGAACCGCCTCCTCTCACCAGTTAACCTATTGACAAAGCAGACTCACCGGAGCAACAAGTAAGCAGAAATATAGTAAAAAACAATCGCCCAACCGGGCTCTAGAGGACCCTAAGCCCCAACTGTATACAAGTCCCCCGCTACCGGGGCCATGCCTTGAGGTCCCCCTTGTTCTCCACTGCGAAGAAGGATCCCCAAACGAAAAAAAACCCAGGCATCACCTGCCCCACCATGAACTACGCCCCCAAAAAATCCCCCCGGAAAGGGAGGGGTACTTACCAGTAACTCACCATATGCTTCAGGCGATAGTCCCACAGCAAGACAGGGCGGGATACGGGACTAGACTGTAGTTACTCCAGGAACTACAATTAGCAGGTAAGTTTAATTTAACCTTTCTGAGCGTACCTCCAGTCTAGTCCCGGAATCTTTGGGTATGTACCAGAGCAGTGCAGATACTCAACGGGAGGGACCTGTCAGCCCAGCCTGAAGCACCGCCGCTCCAAAACAGGTGTCCCTGCCCACCTGAACATCAAGACGGTAATGTTTCACAAAAGAATGCAATGAGGACCAGATCGCTGCCTTACAGATTTCCACCAGCGGAACTAAGCTGCATTCCGCCGACGCCGTTTGCGCCCTGGTGGAATGAGCCCGCAGTCCATCAGGTACCCTGCGGCCTCCCAGCAAATATGCTGACGCAATCGCTTCCTTCAACCATCGAGCAATCGAACCTTTAGAAGCCGCCTCTCCTTTCCGCGACCCGGCAAACAACACAAACAAGCGGTCAGATTTTCGGAAACTAGCCGTGCGAGCCACATACTGCCTCAAGGCCCGACTCACATCCAAGCGATGAAGGCGATCCACTACCCGGCCCTTCTTCTGTGTAACAAAAACCGGTAAAGCCACCACCTGGTTCATATGAAAAACCGAGACTACCTTAGGTAAGAATGAAGGCACCAGCCGCAACACCACCTTAGAATCGGAGAAGGACAAAAACGACTTCCGACACGAGAGCGCCTGCAGCTCCGAAACTCTCCTCGCCGAGGCCATGGCCACCAAAAAGACCACCTTAAGGGTAAGATCCTTCAAAGATGCTTCCGCTAATGGCTCAAACGGCGCTTTTCCCAACGCCTCTAAGACCAACGGCAGGTCCCACGCCGGGACCACCCTCTTACGTGGCAGTCTCAGGAGTGCTACCGCCTTCAGAAACCGTTTCACATCCGGGTGACTACCCAGCGAACTGCCCCGCACCTTCCCCCTGCAGCAGGACAGTGCTGCCAACTGCACCGTCAATGAAGCCACCGCTAAGCCCTTTTGAAACCCGGCTTGTAAGAACGCCAGCACTTGCGGAACGGACGCCCTTAATGGAAAAAACGCCCGCTCCGTACACCAGGCCTCGAAAACACGCCACACTCTAACATAAGCCAAGGAAGTAGACCGACGTCTCGACTTCAGCAAGGTAGTAACCACTGCCGTCGAATAGCCCTTTGCTCTCAACCTAGCCCGCTCAATGGCCAGGCCGTAAGCGAGAATCGATCCACTTGCAGCATGCACAGGGGCCCCTGTGTTAGAAGATCCTTGCGAACCGGGAGCTGCCAGGGCTCCCCCACCAGGAGCCGGACCAGGTCGGTGTACCACGGCCGCCGCGGCCAATCTGGTGCGATGAGAATCACTCGGCCCCTGTGAAGCTCTATGCGCTGCAGGACCCGACCGATCAACACCCACGGAGGAAACACATACAGAAGCTGTCCCTCTGGCCAAACCTGAATCAGGGCATCCAGGCCTTCCAACATCCTTTCTCTTCTTCTGCTGAAGAACCGACCGACTTGCGCGGACTGGAAGGTCGCCATCAGATCCATCACCGGTGTTCCCCATCGCTGCACCAACATCGCGAATACCTCCGGATGCAGGACCCACTCCCCTGGGTCCACTCGCACATGACTCAAGAAATCTGCCTCTACATTGTCCACTCCTGCGACATGAGCCGCCGACAAGGCCACCAGATGCTCCTCAGCCCACTCAAGCAAACTCTCCGCTTCGGTCTCCAGCGCCAAACTGCTGGTACCGCCCTGCCGATTCACGTATGCTACCGCCGTCGCATTGTCGGAGAACACCCGAACGGCCTTCCCCCGGAGATAAGGACCTAATTCCTGTAAGGCCCGTGCTACCGCTTTCAACTCCAACCTGTTGATGGACCACGTCCTCTCCACCGCCGACCACTGACCCTGCACCAGCCGACCTTGACAGTTGGCCCCCCAGCCCTGCAGACTTGCATCGGTCATCAGGGAAATCCACGTTGGAGCTTCCAATGACATTCCTTTCTCTAAGCTCCCTGGCCGCAACCACCACTGCAGAGCCTGTCCCGTCTGCGGTGGACAAGCCAACTGCCGAGACAGTGGATCTCTTTGGTGTGACCACCCCCTTAACAACACTCTCTGCAATTGGTCTCATGTGCGCGTGCGCCCACAGCACCAATTCCAGGGTCGCCGCCATTGTCCCCAACACCCTCAGGTAATCCCAGGCCGTGGGACACTGCTTGCTGAGAAACTGCCGCACCAGCCGCCTTAGGCCCAGCACTCGCTGCCGAGGCAGAAACACTCGCCCCACGCTGGTGTCAAAGCACGCTCCCAGGTACTCCAGGACTTGAGACGGCTCCACGTGGCTCTTTGCCACGTTCACCACCCAACCAAGGCTCTGCAGAAGCTCGATCACCTTGGCCGTCGCTGACACACTCTCCTCCCGGGACTTTGCCCTGATCAACCAATCGCCCAGATACGGATGAACCAACACTACCTCTTTTCGCAAGGCCGCCGCCACCACTACCATCACCTTCGTGAATGTCCGTGGCGCGGTTGCCAAACCAAAGGGGAGAGCCTGAAACTGAAAATGGCCCATGGGAACCGCAAAGCGGAGAAATTGCTGATGCTCGCGGCGTATGGGAATATGCAGATATGCTTCGGACAGCTCTAGGGACGTCAAAAACTCTCCCCTCCTTACCGCCACAATAACGGACCGGAGGGTCTCCATGCGAAAGTGAGAGACCCGAAGACAGCGGTTCACCTTTTTCAGGCCCAGAATGGGCCGCCAGCTCCCTTCCTTCTTTGGCACTATGAAATAAATGGAGTATCGACCGCAACCTAACTGGTCTGTAGGAACCGGGACAATGGCCTTGAGATCTAGAAGCCTCTGCACGGTTGACTGTACCGCCTCGCGCTTTGCGCTGGTCCTGCACGGTGAGAGAACGAACGAGTCGGTCACTGGCCGCTGCAATTCCAACGCATAACCTTCTCGAACTACTTCTAACACCCACTGATCTGACGTGAGTCGGGTCCAGGCCGGATAGAATTCCCGCAGCCGACCTCCCACGGGAACCAGATCCGCCTGGCATCATTGAGATTTTCAGAAGGTGGAGGACGAGGAAGCGGCTGCGAAACCTCTGTTCGCCCCTCGAAACCCCTGAAATGCCTGGGACCTCCCCGGAAACCGTCCTCGCTGGCTCTGACCAAACCTGGAGGAACGGAACCGGCGAAAATCCCGCTGCTGCCCTCTAGGGCTGGTACTGGGGCGCCCCGGCTTTGCCTTATCTTCCGGTAACCTACCACCCTTCGACTCCCCTAAGTCTTTCACCAACTTATCCAAATCCTCACCAAACAGCAACTTGCCGCGGAAGGGGCGTTTACTCAATCGTGCTTTGGAAGAACCATCCGCTGCCCAGTTGCGCAGCCAAAGACATCGCCGTCCCGCAACTACCGACGCCATGCTCTTCGCGAGACCCCGGATAAGATCATACTGAAGATCGGCCAGATAGGCCGCCCCAGACTCCAACCGGGCCGCCTCCTCGGGCTCCTCCCCCGAGGGGGCCCCCTGAAGTCGCTGCGCCCAGCGTAAGCAGGCCCTTGCCACCCAGGCCCCGCAAATAGACGACTGCAAGGCTATCGCATTGGCCTCAAATACCTGTTTCAGAACCGTCTCCAACCTCCGATCCTGGGCATCCTTGAGGGCCGCAGCACCCTCTACCGGGATCGTGGTTCTCTTGGCCACCGCCGATACGGCTGCATCTACTCTAGGTGCTTTAAACAACTCCCGGTCCTGATCCAAGAGCGGATAAAGCCGCGCCATAACCCTAGAGCCCTTAAGGGCGGCCTCAGGCATATCCCATTCCTCTTGAATCATTTCTCTAAAAACCCTATGCACCGGGAACGCCCTCTGCGTCTTCCGAACAGCCTGCAGCAGAGGATCCTCCAAGGTAGAATCCTCTGCAGAGGGGGCAACCGGAATGTTGAGGGCTTTAAGGGATTCCTGAATGAGTGCCGGGAGCTCCTCCCTGCGGAAGACCCGCACCACCCGTGCCTGCTCCTCCTGCTCCTTAATCTCGCCTTCCTCTAGCTCCTCTTCCTCCAGAGCCCCCAAGTCCGCCTGATCGGACTGGACATCCTCCGAAACTACCGACTGCTCCAGGAGGTCCAGCCCCCTAGAACGCTTTGCACTGACCGCAAGCTCTGGTGCTTTCACAGGTGAAACTGGCCGCTTGCGCCCCGGCACAGCCCCTGAGGGCCCGGCTGCCTGCTCCCCCTGGGCCCTGCCCAACGCCTTTTGCAGAAGGGCCATGAAATCCGGAGAAAAAATCGCCGCCAAACCCCCCGACACAGGGAGCTGTGGAGGAGGGGGTTCTGGATCAGAAGCTGTACTGGGCCCTGGTTCTGAACCTGACGGGGAAGCTGAGATGGGCTCTGGACCCTTCCCCGAGGCCTCTAGACCCCCTATGTCTGTTTCTGCCAACAGCTCTTTGGTCTCTTGACTACAGCCCCGGCAGACCCCGTCCTGCGAGACCGAGCTCTGCTTGGCCCCACACAACAGACAGAGCTGCCTGGAAGGCATGTCACACTCCCCCAAATAAAGTGGAAAGGGAACTGCAACGTTGAAATCCAAAACGTTTGGTTGGGTTTTTTTTGTTTTTTTTTTATCTTTAAGTTGAGAGGCTCGCAGACTCACTGCCCCAGCAAAACCCCAAAGAGAGCTGCTGGAAACGAGGCTTCCCCAAGGCAAAAACAGCCACAGAAGCCCCTGGCCAGCTAACGGCGTTTTTGCCGCGCTGCCTACACGCGGTCTAGGCTGGGCCTTCCAAACTGCCGTTCCCGCGCAAAAAACGCCGGCTTACCTCAGTGCCGCTGCGCATTGCCTGCAGACGTCTTCTCCGTGCTCTCCTGCTCCACGCAAGCCGCTAGGAAGATAGTATGCTTGCCGGTACTGGGAGACAGTGTCACCAATCCCCCACGGTCGTAGTTCACGGCTCAAAGCGCTGGCAGGCAAGACATCTGCACGCGCTGAGCCTCACACAGCTGCAGTTCCTGCTCCCCTCTTTACCGGAGCGGTAATCAGCTGGCGGTTCTTCCTTCCCTTGTCTACCCGACCCGACCCAGCTCAGAGAGGGAGGGAGGGGGGGGTGAACCCAGGAAGAACAGAGGACCTCAGGGCAACAAACCCCTTTGGGCCCTCACAGGGAGACAGGCAATATAGTACCACAGCCTCAATTATTTCTTGATCCTAAACCCAAATAAAACTAAAGCTCTTCTTAATCGTTCCTCTAGTGAGCCCTGCAATCCCTGGGCTCACACCTCCTCCAGCTGCTTTGGAGACTGATTAACTGGTGAGAGGAGGCGGTTCCAGTCCTAATATACTGGTGACATCACAGAAGTGAATTTTCTCAGTCTCCAAAGCTGCTGGAGTAGGTTGACAACCCAAAGATTCCGGGACTAGACTGGAGGTACGCTCAGGAACTCCCTGTTCGTATGGGGAGGCTTGACGGGAACGGGAAAGGTAGACGAATAGCGGGGATGGACGTCCCAATGGGATGTCCATCCCCGCTATTCGTGTTCAAAATAGACGCCATAATGTCCAATTATGCTTTTTACAGAATAGTTATGGAGGGGTAGTGTTTCAATGATCTTGGGAAGACGGACATAAAGCTAAAGATTTGCCTAGGGCACACAAATAGCCTCGCATCGGCTCTGAATCCGTGTCTGTATGCTGCAGATGTTGGAACAGCTTTTCCTATAAAAATACAATGAGGCATTTTTTGGGTGGTCATTTCTCTTTATTCTCCCATCACACACAGAAATTTAAGTGTACAGCTCAGGAACATCCATCAGCTCACTTCCTTCCTATCTGCCACTAGAGCAGCATTACAATGTATCTCACCCACAACATTCCTATGAGCTGGATCCTACCCACACGTCTCTGTTGCTAGTTACAGTTGTGGTCAACATTATTGGCACCCTTGCATTTTATGTATGTTGTTTACAATGTCTTGAGAAATAATTGGAAATATTCCAACTGCATGTCATCATAATATTTTAATAGTATATTCAAAGGTATACAACAAAAAAGATGTCTGTGCAACGTAGACATAGTAATTTCTGAGAAAAACCAAATATGAACTGGACAGGATTAATGGCACCCTTCACTAATATTTTTAACCATTCTTTTGTACTTTTGAATGTATATTTTGAGTCATTAGCCTGCTATAAAACCCATGACCTTCAACCCAGACCTAACTTTCTGACACTACTGTAGGTAGCACATTTCTCTCCAAAATACCTTGGTGGTCCTCTGACTTCATGATTCCTTTAACATGTTCCAGATCTCCAGTTCCTGAGGCAGCAAAACAGCCCCACATCATTATGGAACCTTATAAGCCTCATTTCTTTACCTGTAAATGTATCACTGGTCTGCATTGCCAAAGAGTTGAAGTTTGCTTTTATCTATTCACAGAACATTTTCCCAGAAGAATTGTGGTTTCTCAAGGTGGGTTTGGGCAAAGATCTGGTGTGTCTTTTTATGTCTGTCTTTGAGCAGTGGGGCCCTCCTTGGTCTTCACCTATGAAGTCCTTCTTTGTTTAGTGCATGGTGTTTGATGCAGGTTGAAACCACCACTCTAGATTGCTCCAGGTCAGCCTTAAGCTCTTTGGATGTTGTACATGGTGTTTTTCCAACAGTTCACACTAACCTTCAAAGACTTCTTGGATTGATTTTCTTCTTCCCACCACGTGGGAGGTTCTTGATAGTTCCATGAACAGAAAACTTCTTAATAACATTGTGATCTATAGACACAGGAATCCCAAGGTCTTTGGAGATGGCCTTGTACCCCTTTAAAGTTTGATGTTTGGTGATAATGGCTTTTCTGATGGTCTCAGGCAGCTCTCTTGTCTTCATCATTGTGAAAATGGAACAGGGAGTGAATGTGGCCATTTTAAACATTAGAGCCATCATTCATTGGTTGATTCAAGTCATGTGAATATTGACAGTTGATCACAGGTGTGTCTAATTTTACTGCAGTGGGAATGTGGTTCTTCTATTCAAACTGATTTGAGTGTTTTATAAGGTCCTTATGCAAATAACAATGAAAAGAACTCACATCCAAAAGTCAGTCAATACTATATAAAATCTCTCAAACTCTCAACTCAGATTCATAAATTTCAAATGGCTTGAAACAGCAAACACAGTGTTGGAACCATGTCTAAATTTCTGGATTTGTTTTTTAACCCCATGGCGTGGCAGGTACGGTCCTTTATTCAGAATACATCTCATTTGTTGTGGTTATTGGCTGATTTTCATTTTGAGACCATGGATAGTTGGTTGGTAACTATGGTTGTTCAATCTTTATATATGATAATTCCTCAAGATGAATTAATGCAGTTGATTGGTAGCAGATTAGAAGCTTCGCAATAAGATCATTGGGTGACAGCTACATTTCTAGTGGGACTTTTGAAGATAGTACTTATTTTTATTTTGTTGGACAATATTATTTACAACGTCATGGTATAGCTATGGGAGCAGCTGTAGCGTCATCGCTAGCCACTCTGTATATGGCAAATTTTGAGGAAGAGTATATCTTTATCTTTTGTCGCACCGCCGCCCTAGTGGTCAAAGGTGGTTAAGGCAGGTCGGGCGGACATGAGTTATTTTTCTAGTTTGAGTTTGGTTCTTGTATGCGGGGTCTGGGTATCTGTTCCCAGTGGCCTTCCGTGTACCAAAGCTTCAAGTAAACACAAAGTCCGAGGGTAGGGAAAGAAAGGCTTTTTATTTCCCTCAATGCACAATGATTCAGGTAGTGGAATCTACGTCAACATAAAGAAACCTTACTTCAGGTAGAAAAGAAACATAACCAGATTGCTTTATCCACTGTTATCTTCACAGGAATTTATACATTTAAAACACACAGTCTTTGCTTGCTGAGCCCTGCTTTATAAACTAGACAGGGATTCTAAGCTTCCTGCCTGGCAGTAGCTACAATCCATGGGCACTTCAGAAGGGTCCTCAATAAATTCCACCTGCATGGGCTGTGGGTCTGAGAACTGTGACTCTGTATCAGTGCAGTCTGGTGAAATACGCTGAGGCTTTTCATACACAGCTTGTACCAGCCTCCAATGTTCTGGGCCTAGGTTTGTGCCTCGGTCATACGAATGCTTGCTATGAGAATACCTTCCTTTGTCTTGAAGCCTTGTATTAAACAGTCTTTTATCTGGTAAAAGCTTGTGTCTTGTCTTACAAACAGCTTGATAAGGCGAGCACACCCTTGCTCCTTGTGCTCCCTGTGTCATCAGGTTATAACGATTAGAAGTATAAAAATGTGGATTACCTTGTTCTCCAGGTCTATCCCAGTGAGCTGAGGTTTGAGGCCTAGTCCTGCTGCAATTCAGCCTTACTCGAGTAGCAGGCCTCCCACTGTCCAGCTGGCCTTCGGGTGGAGTTATCTCTCTTTCACACCCATACCTCTTTCTCCTTGAATAAGGAGTGTTACCTCCTATGGCAATGACTTCACCATCCTTCTGGTAACCTCCACAGGGTCCTGAGTCTGCTGGTACCGGTTCATCAGATAAACCTCTGACCTCTGCTTCTCTCCTGGTACCTTTCCTCCCAGTGTCTCTTTGCCAAGAACTCCTGGTATCTTGCTGCGCCGGACTCCCTGTGTCTCCTTGCCAGGAACTCCTTCCTCTCGGGTCTCTTTGCCAAGACTCCTTCTTTTCCTTCTCCTCTCCTCTTCTTCCATTTCCAACTTCCCAGCCTTTCTTAAGAGGAACTCCCCCTTTCCTGGATTGGCTGTTGGCCAGCATCACATCACAAGCTCTGGGGTGCGGTTCTCTAGGCCTTGGAAGGTCTCTCTTGCTCCCCCTATCTGGCTCCTCGTAATGTCGCATCTGGTGTTGGAATCTTTTTTCTGAATTTAAAACCTTTTTTTCTGTTTGCATAGGCTCTGCAGTATCACACTTTATTAACACATTTTATATACCACTCACGCTCAAGGCACCAGAGCGGTTTACAATAACAGAAATAATAAGGCTGCTGAAAAGGAAAAGAACGCCACAATAAAAGGAAAGGAAAGATAGGATAGAACAAGAAAGGAGAATAGAGCAACAAGGCAAAGCGGAAACATTGCATAATAGTGGAGGGTTGAGGAATATCTGGATTCAGCGGAGTGGGGGAGATGAGGGGGCAGGGGGAGGAGGGAGGTTAAAAGCTGAGCAAAATAGATGGGACTTCAGCATAGTCTTAAAGGTTTTGTAGGAGGGTTCTAGGCAGAGGGCAAGGGGAAGCGAGTTCCAGAGTCGGGGGCCTAAGAAGAAGAAAGCAGAGAAACGGGTGGATTCGAGATGAGCCTGTGATGGAGAGGGAAGGGACATGCGGTTCATATGGACTGACCTGAGGGAATGATGGGAGGAGTGAAGACGAATTTGATCTGTGAGGTAAAGGGGAACACCGGTATGGATGGTTTTATGTACATGGATGAGCACCTTGAATTGTATGCGATAGGCAAGTGGAAGCCAGTGTAGGTGAATCAGGAGAGGGGTGATATGATCAAAACGTGAAGCATGCATCAGGATACGTGCTGCTGTGTGATGAACCAATTGTAGTCTCTGCAATTGTGATTGGGGAAGGCCGGCTAGAATGACATTACAATAGTCTAGACGAGATATCACCAGGGATAAGAGTAGTGTGGTCATAGAAGGGACTGATAGAAAAGGGCGAACTGCATGAAGTTGTCTCAGGGTGTGAAAGGACCGTTGCACCACAGAGGAAATATGATCTTTGAAAGATAAGGCAGAGTCCAGGATAAACCCCAGGTAACGTAGGGAGGGAACAAGAGGAAGTGGAGTGGAGGACAAAAGCGGATAAGTGTAGGGAAACAGCAATGGAGCTAAGACCGTGATCGTGGGCAATACGCAGATCATTAAGGAGTGAGAGCAAAATGGTTTCGGTACTGTCCAACTTAGAAGAATGGAGCAGAGAACAATAATGAGAATGGCAGTGTCGAAAGTGAGCTAGAGTAGTGGGAGATGGATTTTTCTGCCAGCATCGCTCAGCGCGACGCAGATAAGAACGATGGAGGAATAGACCTGAATGGAACCAGGGGTAGCAATGATGGGTATGAGAGGGGGGAAGAGGCTGACGTGGGGCAAGCTGATCCAGCGCCTCCGTGAGGATGGAGTTCCAGGACTGAGCCTGAAGGTCCACGGGGAGGTGATGGAAGTCAGGGGGAAAGAGGAAGTTGGAAGAGGGGAATTGAGAAAGAGTGGCGGGGGTGATTCGGCGAACCAGACGAGGAGGAGGGGGAGTTGCGTTCTGGGCAGAGGAAGGGGAAAATGAGGGAATAGAGAAAAGTAGGCATAGATGATCTGACCAGGGAATGGACAAGTTATAAAGAGAAGAAGGAGTTAGATGGGAGGAGGAATGGGATATGACCAGGTCCAAGGAGTTACCAGCAGAGTGCGTAGGAGTACAGACATGTTGGCACAAAGAGAGATCAGAAAGAAGAGAAAGAAAAGCGAAATCACGGGAGGAGGAAGGGGAGTCTACGTGGAAATTAAAATCGCCTAGGATCAAGAGTTGTTGATGGATGAGGGAAAGTTCAGAGAGGGTCAGGATAAGCGAGTCCCAGCGTGGGCCGGGTAGGGCGGGAGGAGCATAGATGAGAAGGAAGTGTATAGGGGGGAGGAATTTGAGCGGAGAAGGAGAGACTCAGGATAATGAAGTGCAGGGGAGGGTATTTCCTGAAGAGCCAGTGAGGAGCGGTAGAGAACGGCAACCCCCCCGCCGCTCCGACCATGGCGACAGGTGGAGTGGGCGGAGTAGCCGGGGGGAAGACAACGGTTCAGAAGGGGCTCCTCACCCTCCTTAAGCCATGTCTCCGTTAGAAACAGTGCATCTACTGTGTGTTGTAAAATGAGATCTTGAACAAGGGGGGTTTTAGAGCGGAGAGAACGGCAGTTCAGGAGGGCTAGTTGTAAGAGAATAACGGCTGTGGCAGAGGGCGGTAGAGGGGTGGAAGAAGAGCATGGAATAAGGTTAGAAGTGTTCCTAGCAGCAGTGCCAGTGGAGACAGGAGGGGAAGGATGCCTCCAGCTCCATAGAACAGGAATATCTACAAGTCCTCTTTTTTTCTATCTGTGCCTTTGTGGTATAGATTTTTGGATGATACTTTCTTTATATGGCAGGGTTCTTTTGCAGCACTGAAACTATTTGAGCAGTGGATTAATGACTTACATCCCTTTTTGAAGTTTATTATGAAATTTTCATTGGAGGTGATTGAATTTTTGGATGTCTTTGTTCGACGTGATTCAAATGGTTTGATTGCTTCCCTTTATCATAAACCTGTGGAACGCAATACATTGTTGCGGTTTACTAGCGATCATCCTAAGCACCTTAATCATAATCTGCCTGTGGGGCAGTTTTAGCGTTTGCGATGGATTTGTGCTTCCTTTGTTGATTTTCTGGCTAGAACAGAGGATCTTAAGACATGCTTACTGGGACATGGATATCCAGTTTCTGTAATTAATAAAGCCTTTAAGCATGCTAAATATGCTCATTGAGATTGGTTGTCACTTCCTAAAAAAGATTCTAATACACAGAAGGACTGCTTGGTTTGTGTCTTACCATATTTGAATATGGCACCATGTATAGCCGGATTGATTAAATGTCCTTGGAGCACCCTGCGAGTTTTGCCAAATATTTATTTTATTTATAAATTTAATGTTTTTTCTATACCGCTCTATCATGAGATCCAGAGCGGTTTACATATAACATGAACCAAACATAAAGGTAAAAGTTACATTGAACAAGGGAGATAAACTTGGAGGATTATATGGGGTAACAGATAATGCAAATGTGACATTGTTGAGGGGGATTTATTAAGGTGGGTAAGTGGTGGATGGTTGAGTAGGTATGGATTTGTCTATTGAGGTGTTACAGTCAGCGTCCCTTGTTATGGGGGATTGCCATAAAACTCCGCAAATAGGAATGTCTTTATTGCCTTTCTGAAGCCTGTTAAGTCTCTGATGGCTCATATTGCGCTAGGTAGGTCGTTCCATAAGGAGGAGGCATACAAGGAGAATGCTCTCAAGCATGTTGTCTGTTTGGCTTTCAATTTGTGCATTGGGGTGCTCAGGGTGTTATCATTTATGGTTCTTCTTACTCTGTCTTCTGGGGTCTTCTTTAGCAGTGGTTGAAGAGTTGGGGGGGATAGGAAGTGGAATATCTTGAAGATGATCAATAAGGCCTTATATTTGGAGCATTGGACTATTGGGAGCCAGTGAAGTTGTTGTAGCGTAGATGTTATGTGGCAGTATCTTGCTGTTCCGGTTATTATGCATGCAGTTGTATTTTGTATGAGTTGGAGAGAGAGGAGTGTTTTCTTTGGGAGGCCTTGATAGATTATGTTACAGTAATCCAACGTGGGGGTTATGATGGCTTGACAGACTGAACTGAAGTCATAGACATCCATAAGAGGCTTGAATCTGTGTAAGGTTCTTAGCTTTTGGTAGGCTACCTTGGTTGTTTTATTGATGTGGGTCTGGAAGTTGAGTTGTCTGTCAAATGTCACTCCAAGGTATTTGACTTCATTCTTGACACTTAGTGTGTAGTCTGAGATGGTTATAGATTCAGGTGGAGAGTATAGTACGTTCCTGGTGATGTGTAGTACCTCTGATTTTTTTGGCATTAATAATGAGGTTATGTTTCTTAAGCCATCTGGTCATTTTTTCAAGGCATGTGGTTATCTCTGTGTAGTCAGGTTGTTCGATGTTTATTGGAGTAAAGACCATTATGTTGTCTGCATAGATCATGTATTGAATATTGTGTTATTTCATAATGTTGCAGAGTGGTTGAATGTAAATGTTGAGGAGTAATGCCGAGAGGGCAGAACCCTGTGAGACTCCTTGTGATTGTGTGAAAGGTCTTGATTATTGGTTGTTGTTGTTGGTTTGATAGGTAGCATGAGAACCAGTTCATCACTGTTCCGTGGATTCCTATTTCATGTAGCCTTTGCAGCAGGATCTATGATTGACAGAGTCAAAGGCTGCAGTGATGTCAGTGAAGAAGAGGATGAAGCCTTGACGTATGTTGTCTATGCCAGTTGTTATGGTGTCAAGGAGTGAAGTTTCCACACTGTGATTGGGTTTGAATTCGTACTGGTGTGGATCTAATGGGGTGTGTGCATTTACGTGGTCTTGAAGTTGTTGCAAGACTACTTTTTCAATCACCTTGGTAGTAAATGGGAGGCTCAAGATTGGCCGATATGAGTTAGTGTCTTTGGGGTTGAGGCTCTTGCTTTTTAGAATAGGTCTTATCATTGCTTATTTAAGTTGTGGGGGTCAGTATCACATGATTTCATGTAGGTAGGGTGTTAGGTATTCTTTTGTGAGTTTGATCCATGTTGTTGGGCATGGGTCTAGAGGTGATGTAGTTGTCTTTATGCTGCTTATGATAGCTTTCAGTTGGTTTTCAGAAGGAATATGAAAGGAGCTCCATAGGTTTGTACTGTTGGGGTGCATCTGCTGCAGATCTAATGGGGCAAGATTCTTGTCATCTTATGAGGTAGGATCTGGGGAGGGTGTGTTTTTGAATTTTAGCATTAGGTGGTTTGCCATATCTTGGAAATCAAGGGAGTTGGTGTTCTTTGGTTGTTGTGGATCGCAATTTCCCTACATGGCATATAACCATGGTAGGAATATTCATGAATTGCTGCAGAGGAGGATGGATCCCACTGAAGGGAATCATACCGGCTGTGGCGCTGTCGTTGGTGTCACAATACCATAGAGGGTCCCTATCTGGGTTCATCCCACAACGTTTGACTGTTTTTTCTGCACGATATATGACCACATGCCTTTCTATGTATGTGGTGTATGTGATCATCTGCCCTTGTCAGACCATCTATGTAGGTCACACTGTTCGGTCTATTCACAAACATATTAGTGAGCACCATAGTAGAATAGTCAATAAAGTTTTGATGATGGAGAGTGCTGGATCAGATGTCAATGGACTGGCGCAGTGGGGGATTATCAGGCTCGTTTGAATTATCTCAAACAGAGATGGATTTTTTGTCTAAATTCATTGGAGCCAATTGGGTTGAATAATCAAATTGAATGGACCTCTCTGATTCATCATTAAGGTCAGATGTGTGTTGAATTTGGTTAAATATGGTGGGCTTTATATTGTGGTGATGGTGGAATTGTAAGACACTAGCTGTGGAGCTAGCTTTGTGTGCAGTCATGTTTATTAAGATGTTTCCCTGAAGCAAGACATGTTTGGTCTGAAACGTGATATCATGTCAGATTTGGATTTGTTCTGTACATGCTCAGATGAGACCAATGAATGAGTTAGGTGGGATTTCTAATATGTACAGATAATCCTGTTTATAGATCCACAGATTTCTGATGGTCTCTCTGTCGCAAATTTTATATGACTGCATTATAAGTGTTTGCTGTTTCAAGCCTTTTGAAATTTATGAATTTGAGTTGAGAGTTTGAGAGAGATTTTATATAAATACTCATATCCTGGCAATGTCCTAGTTTTTATACTAATTTCTATTATTTCCATTTTTAATTGGTCTTGTTTTATTTGATTCTTTTGTGTGTCAAATATGTGTTCATATATAGTCCAAAGCCATTTCACTGGCATATTTGTTTGAGAGATATTGGACATTAAGGGGCTGAACTGCAAGTGTGCCAATAATGTTGACTACAACTGTACATTGAAAGCACAAAAGGCAGCATTACTCATGCAAAGGTTTTAAACTCTGAAAAATGTCAAGACATGTTAGTTATCCTTCTAGTTTCCAGACATTAAAGTAAAAACGAGTTGAATTCTGAAAAACGTCAGACAGTTGTCAATTGTAACCTCCCAAGTCCAGAATATATTTTACAATACCAGTGACATGACATAACCAATAAGAAGACAGTATAATTCAGTCAGTAGCTTTCACGGTACAAATCATAACAGCAAAGAAAATGAAATATATATATATATATGGTAATAAATTAAAAAGCAGTATGGACAGCTGTGTGTGTATGTGAAGTTCATGTCTTAGTGTGTCTGTAGATGTATGTCTGTTGTGTGTTCTGTATGTGCTGTGCATGTGTTGTGTCTGTGTGGGGGAGGGTTGCTGGAGATGGTGGTGGGGAGTGTTTGAGGGTGGTACTGTTGCATGGCTGAAGTTTTTGAGGGTGGTACTCTTACAGAGGGATATTTTGTGGGGTGAGGCAGTTTGCAGGTGGTGGTGCAATTTTGTGTGGGTATTTTTTTAGGAGTGGGGGAGTCAGCAGGATGATGGGACAATTTCAGGATGGTAGATTTTTGGTGTGGGGCAGTTTGTGGATAGGTAGGGTAAATGTGGGGGAGGTAGTTGATGAGATGATGGGGTAGTTTTTGGAGATGGGGTAGTCTGCGAGTTGATGTGGCAGTTATAGGGGTATATTTTAGAGATGGGGCAGTTGCATGAGATAGTTTTGGAGGGTGGGTCAATTTTTAGGGTAGTGGGGTAGTTGCCAAGAGTGTTTTATTTATTTATTTTATTTATTTACATTCTCTTATATACCGCGCTATTCTGCATCAGTGCGGTTTACATTGAAGAAACTGAAATTACATTGAACAGGGCATTATAACTTGGAGATAACTATTTTACAGGGAACATGGGCTATGGAGGGTTAAGTGGCTTGCCCAAGACCACAAGGAGCACCTGTGGGACTAGGTTGTGGGGTTGGGGCAGTTGGCAAGGTGGTAGGGCAGTTGTAGGGAGATTAAGTACTGGGTTGGAGCAGTTTGCAGAGTGGTAGGTCAGTTGTTGGGGCTATTATCTGGGGATGGGAGAGTTTGCAGGGTGGTGGAGCAGTTGTGGAAGTGTAACTGAAGGGGTGGGGCTGTTTTTCAGAGTGGTGGCGCAGTTGTAGATGGGGAACAGTTTTCAGGGTTGTTGTGCAGTGGTGTGAAGTTGTTTTTTAAGGTGGGGCAGTTGTGGGAGTGTAGTTTTTGGGGATGAAGCAGCTTGCAGGGTGGTGAGTTGTGGGGTATCATTATGGTGATTTGTAGGGCATTTGCAAGGAGTATATTTGGGGGTAGGGATAGTGTGCTGGGTGGTGCGCAGTTGTGGGGGGTATTTTGTAGGTGCAGTTTTGGGATTGGGGGAGTAGAGAACAGGAAGAGGGAGTCTGAAAGGAGAAATTCTGTAACTGCTGTTTCACTGTATCAAGTTTCCATGCTGCAGAAGCTAAAACTTCTTCATCCATAGAAATGTATTGGGCCAACTTTTTTTAGGGGTGGCCTTATTTCTCTGCAGCCTCAGTCCAACTTAGCTCATTTTTGAACTTGATGTGTCTTTTTACCAGTTTTTACTACATGTCAAGCCATTAATTTTTCAGTTATTTTGCCCTAGACAGATGGACAGAGAAACTTCCTCAACGCCTTTTGTGTAATTCTTTCCAACTTCTATTGGGGTGGAGAGTTAAAAAAGAGAAGTTAGGAAAATAATTACTTACATTTCCAGGCTCTATCTCTAACTTACCAATTGTGGCTAAGATAATTACATCAAATATTATAAAGAAGCTTTGCAAACACGTAAATCTGGTACAGAGCTTAGATTCTTCTCAATCTGGCTTTTTTGCATGCTTCCTCACAGAATTGCTGCTCACAGCCCTGACAGATGACATGCAAGGGCAATGAATTAGAGGAAGTCAGGGTTATTGATTCTCTTTGATCTGTCAGTGGTCTTCAATTCTGTGAATCATAGCTTCCTGATAAATAGGCTTTATTAGATAAATAGAGTGTATGAGGCAGTGTTAAAACTTGCTTCTGTGACTTTCTCGCAGATAGATCATATGCAGGTTTCTATCAGGGACAACAAGCAAAAGCCTTAATTTTAAGACAGTGTCTTTCAGGGGTCATCTCTGACCCCCGTTTAATTTAACATATATATTCACCTGTGACTGATGTTATTGTTTTGAACTTCATTATATATGTGGATGGCAATCAGATATTTGTTCTTTTCAAGCAGAATCTCATGTAGGTCTCATGTAGGTGTTGGGTTTATTGGAATATTAAGAAGGTGATTAGAGGATAAGGGCTCGATTCTGTGCCACAAATAGCGGGAATTGGCGTCTCAACGGGACATCATCAACGCTATTCGTGCCCCTTCCCGCCGGCATTTAGCTTCCCCGCCGGTTGTACGGGGAAGATAGACGGGGATGGGAAAGGAGAGGATCGGGGGTGGCGTTAGGGCAGGCCATGGGTGGTCGCCGGCCCTGGACGTACAGGGCCGATTCTAATTCCTCTGAGGTGGAATAACTTCCCTGGACGGCAGGGATTGGTGGGCCTGGGGATAGGAAAAGGCGGCAGGGGGCAGAAAACATTTCCCGCAGCCCAACCCTGGCCCTGGAAGACCAAATTGGGGGTCAGGCTGCGGGGAATAAACAGTTAGTTCCGGCGGCCGGCATTGTGGCTTTTAAATGGAGCTGCGGTGCCATGGCAATCAGATGCCATGGCACTGCGGCTCCATTTTAAAACCCTGAGTTAGTCAGGCTTGTCTTGTATGTGCAGGCTGGGCTGAATCGCAGCCCCGGCTTGCACGTACAGGACTGATCAAGATTCTGATCCTGCAGGACTAGATGTGCCACCTGGGATCGGAATCATGACCCCCTCTGCATATCTGATCAAACTGGACGTACAGAGGGGGTGTACGTCCAGGATAGAATGAGCCTGTAATTTACAGCTTAATCTTGAAAAAAAAGCAAGATTTTATGGGTGAATAAGTCCCCTAAATTGGTTGATTTAGTATTGCTGACCTTTAAGGATGTAGTTATCCTTTTACATTCAGATGTTCATAGTTTAGGAGTGATCCTGGACTCATCTCTCAATGAAGTTCCAAGTGGTGCATTTACCAGGGGGGTCTGGCTAGAGTTAGGGTTGCCAAACAGATGGTTTTCAGCCAGCCTAGCTGGTTTTTATATGGCTAGACTGGCTGCTGGTAGACTGTTAAACTGGCATTGGAAAAGCCATTTTTTTGTGGCTGGTGGGCAGAACTGCTATCATAGGTTTCTGTTCTTCTGTCCCATGAGGAGCTGCTATTTTGCCAGGCTGAGTAAGTCAGCCGAATGAGCCCATGAGACAATAGAGGGAGGGACTAGGGAGTAGTGGAGGGAGCTTCCGGTACGAGGTTTTGCTTCTAGTGGAAAGAGAGCCAGCCAGTCACAGCCAGAGCCAAAGCTAGCCAAGTGATGGTGAGTGGATCTGAAGTGATTCCGGACTTCCCAGGGTCTTAAAAAAAGATTTTTTATGTGGGGACGGTGACGATGCTGCTATGCTATGCTGCGCTACCTGCGCCTGGGAGTGGGCCCAGCAACATGACTAGTTATACCAGGCTTTACAGCTGCCTGCCTTGCCTCCCCGAACCCCCTACTGACATGAGCGCAACCCCAACCCCCCCTTCTCAGCCCCTCCTACAGCCACCATGGTCCACCAACCACCCTGGAATTGGAGGGAGGGAGGGAGCTCAGCCAATTAATCTGATGGCAATGATCATGCGGCCCAAACCTGGCTGGCCTAACTGCCCTCTCTGTCTGCCACTCGCATCGTGCGGTAACCCGGGGACCCACCTCCCACGCAGGGCTGCTGCTGTGTGTGGTAAGCACTGTCATCGCTAGGTGCAATGGAGAGAGGGCTGAGCCTGAATGACAATGAAGAAAAAGGTTTGAGATCTAAATTCTTTTAAGTTCTTTTTTTCTTTTATGACGTTGAGTAACCCTGTTGTTAATATTTGTATGTTTCCCCTCCTCCTTCCATCCTTTCCCTTTGACTTTTAGGTATTTTATATTGCTTTCCTGAAAAGTCTCTTTTGAGAACTATTTTGGCACTTTGTACCAGCTTTTATGGGTATGTTTATTTTGTTTATAGACTGCTAATTTTTTATTGTTGTATTAGCTCATTTCTGTGTAATGAATAATGGTGATGTGCATTTATTTCATAGGTTATGATTAACCTTTCCAACAACAGCTTGCACTATCATTGGACGTTTCCAAACTATCAGATTGGTAAAAAAGGTTTTCGTTGTGTTTTTATTTTTACTGCCTAATTTTTGCTTAAATGCTTTCTCTTGTGGGATACCCTATCCGATAGCTTTGACATTAGTATGTATTTATAATTATATATGTTTTTAATTATATTTTTCTGCCACAGGGATCCCATAATCTAGAAACTTTTAAACATCTCAATCATATCACCTCTATCTCGCCTTTCTTCTAAGGTGTACATATTAAGATCCTTAAGTCTGTCCTCATATGCTTTATAATGAAGATCACTAACCATTTTAGTAGCCACCCTCTGCACCGACTCCATCCTGTTCACATCCTTTTGAAGGTGCGGTTTCCAGAATTGCACACTATACTCCAAATGAGGTCGCACTAAAGACTTATACAGAGGCACTATCACCTCCTTTTTTCTGCTAGCCATTCCTCTCCGTATGCACCCAAGCATCCTTCTAGCTTTTGCCGTCACCTTTTCTACCTGTTTAGCTACTTTAAGATCATCAGACACAACCACGCCCAGGTCCCACTCTTCTTTAATGGACAAAATTACTTCACCCCCTATACTATATTGCTCCCTTGGATTGCTGCAGCCCAAATGCATGACCTTACATTTTTTAACATTAAATCCCGGCTGCCAGATTCTAGACCATTCTTCAAGCTTAGCTAGATCCTTCCTCATGTTACCTACACTTTCCTGGGTGTCTACTCTATTGCAGATTTTGGTATCATCCGCAAAAAGGCATACCTTACCCGACAGCCTTTCGCTATATCACTAACAAAGATGTTGAAAAGAATTGGACCAAGGTCAGATCCCTGGGGGCACACCACTGGTAACATCCTTCTCCTCAGAGTGAGCACCATTTACCTGTACTCTTTGTCGCCTCCCACCCAACCAATTTCTAACCCAAGCAGTAACTTTAAGGTTATTATTAAAACATATCACTTTCGTTTTTACAATATTTACTTGTAATCGCAACAATTTCCCCCAGTCCTCCAATTTTACCATTGCAGCATGGAAAGAAACACATAGTTTAAGAGCAGGAAACTATGTGGATCAGGATCGAAAAGCGGCCTCGAAGAGGTGAGGAGGTTGCAATAGTATGGACAGGAGGTGACGAATGGATAAGTGTCTTAGTAGTCTGTTCAAAAAGGAAGGGGCGAAATTTGCTGATGTTATAGAGAAAGAAATGACAAGTTTTAGTTGTCAGTTGGATGTGTGTGGAAAAGGAGAGGGAGGAGTCAAAGATGACCCCAAGCTACTCCCAGAGGAAACAGGGAGTATTATCCATAGAGATAGAGAAAAGAGGAATATTACGGCAGATAAAGACCAGCATGGTCCATCCAGTCTGCCCAGCAAGGCGGCAAGAGTGGGTGTACCTGCCACTCTGTGCAGGTCACCCCTCCCCATGCCTTTGTTTAGGGGTGTACCCACTGCTCCATGTAGGTCACCCCTATTTGTTGAGATATAAGAGATAGTTATATTTATTTTGATTTTATCCTGTTGCAATAAAGGGATCCACTGTATCTGTCCTATGCCAGTTTGAATTCTATCACTATATTTGCTCCCACCACTTCCATCGGGAAGGCATTCCAAGCATCCATCACCCTTTCAGTGAAAAAATATTTCCTGACATTGCCTTTCAGTTTGCAGCTTCATGTTATGCCCTCTAGTTTTACAGCTTCACTGTCTTTAGAAGAGGTTTGTTTGTTCATTAATACTCTTCAAGTATTTAAAGGTCTGAATCATATCTCCCCGTCCCTCCTCTCCTTCCGAGTGTACATATTTAGGTCTTCTCTTCTCATACATCTTCTGATCAATGGCTCGAAATCATTTTGGTCGCCTTCCTCTGAACCGTTTCCAGCCTTTTTATATCCGTTGCGAGATATGGTCTCCAAAACTGAACACAATAGTCCAAGTGAGGCCTCACCAGCGACTTGTACAGGGGCATTAGTACCTCTTCCTTTCTGCTTGTAATTCCTCTGTATGCAACCCAGCATATGTCTGGCTTTTGGCACCACCTTTTCACAGTGTTTCCCCTCCTTGAGATCCTCAGAATCATAGAAACATAGAAATATGACAACAGAAAAAGACCACATGGCCTATCTAGTCTGTCCTTCCATATCAACAACTACAACAGTCCCCTTTTTACCTTTAGAGATCCTCTGTGTTTGTCCCATGCTTTTTTGAATTCAGTTACTGTCCTCATCTCTATCACCTCCACTGGGAGACTATTCCACAGATCCAGTACTCTTTCTGTAAAGAAATATTTCCGCATATCACTCCTGAATCTATCTCCCTTCACCCTCATCCCATGGCCCCTCATAACAGAACTTGCTTTCAATTGAAAGAGGCTCTCTCCTTGAACATTTATGCCACAGAGGTATTTAAAAATCTCAATCATATCATCTCTATTCCGCCTTTACTCTAAGATGTACATATTAAGATCCTTAAGTCTGTCCTCATATGCTTTATAATGAAGACCACTAGTCATTTTAGTAGCCACCCTCTGCACTGACTCCATCCTATTCACATCCTTTTGAAGGTGCGATCTCCAGAATTGCACACTATACTCCAAATGAGGTTGCACCAAAGACTTATACAGAGGCATTATCACCTCCTTTTTTCTGCTAGCCATTCCTCTCCGTATGCACCCAAGCATCATTCTAGCTTTTGCCATTACCTTTTCTACCTGTTTAGCTGCTTTAAGATTATCAGACACAACCACGCCTAGGTCCCGCTCTTCTTTAGTCGGCAAAAGTACTTCACCCCCCTGTACTATATTGCTCCTTTGGATTGCTGCAGCCCAAATGCATGACCTTACATTTTTTAACATTAAATCCCAGCTGCCAAATTCTAGACCATTCTTCAAGCTTAGCTAGATCCCTCCTCATGTTATCTACACCTTCCTGGGTGTCTACTCTATTGCAGATTTTGGTATCATCTGCAAAGAGGCAAACAAATCACTCTGAGGTCCTTCTCCTGGTCCGTGCACACCAACCTCTCAACACCTATCACATACAACCTCTCAACACCAACCTCTCAACCCCTATCACATACAATTCCCTTGGATTTCTGCTTCCCAAGTACATGACACTTCACTTCTTCACATCAAATCTCAACTGCCAAGCACTAGACCATTCTTCCAGCTTTTGTAGATCTTTCCTCATATTATCCACTCCCTCAGGGAAGTCCACTCTGGTGCAAATTTTCATGTTATCTGCAAAAAGATAGACTTTTCCATTCAGCCCTTCAGCAATATCTCTCAGAAATACATTGAATAGTACCGGTCTCAAGACCGAACCCTAGGGCACACCGCTAATCACCTTCCTTTCATCTGAGTAAGTTCTGTTTACCATCACCTCCTGTTGTCTGTCAGTCAACCAATTTCTGATCCAGTTCACCACCTTGGGACCCATCCCCACGCTATTTAGCTTATTGATAAGCTTCCTATGAGGAACAACTCATCAGACAGGGACGGGAATATCTCTGCTCCCTCTGTCTGTTTTTCTCCCTGTTTTTATACAGGGGGATCCCCTCTGCTCTTTTGTTCAGTTGCTGTACATGCAGAAGTTCCAGTGCTTACTTTAATGTTTCTTGCAAGCTACTTTCCACTATTTTGCATAATACTACTCACTGCAGGTTATCTTCTTCTAGCCATCTCCTTACCTAGGATGTGGCAACACATCTGACTGCTGTCAGTTTATCTCATAATTCTCCTGCACAATGCTCTCTGCAATCTTCAGAGAAGCTTTCTACTATGGGCCCTTGCTGTAGAGCATTGAACTTTGTCTCTGAGGGTTTTCCATATAATAGAAAAAGCTTATATAGTCATTCCATGGCTATATAGGTTCTTTATACCCTCTTGTCTCCTATTGTGATACAGAAGACAAGCTTTTTCTGCGTGAATGTCCAAGGAGTTCCCAATCTGGCAGGAATCTACCCCTTTTTTCCTTACAGCTTGGCATTATCTTTTCTACTCCACTTGGACAACGCATACTCTTTTACTATACATGATACCCCTGAGTCCCTTGGCTGGGTCATCCAGGTGTCTTAGTCTATGCGTTTTCTTGTCCTTTGGACATGTCAGAGTCCTCAAGTACTCCTGACGTGCTCTTACCAGACTGCTATTAATTATCCTCTGTTTTTCACGCAACCATACTGGTTATCCACTGAAATACATTCCTGCTCCACGGAAATAGATTCTCTATATATCTTCAGGTGGTTTTCACCCCCTTATTATTAGATGAATCTTTTCCCATCACATTCCCCATGTGAAGATTTTTGTGGGGCTCAGTTGCAGGCATGTATCCTCAGACTTATAACCATACATATTTTTGTAATCTGTGTGGGCATAAGCCATGCCCATCTATATCTATATCTATATATATCTATATATATATACCTCTATATATATATATATATCACATATCTAGACATATCTACACATATATATAGATATGTATGTATCTCCATATATATATATATATATATATATATATATATATGTGCCCATTGGGAGATGTCCATAGGACGCTAGGTATTACCTACTATCTCCCTAACTGTCTGTGCTATAAAGCTTTTACCTTCTTAAGGGGTCCAGACAGTCAACTTGCCTATTCTCATACGGCTCAGTAACTGGGAGCTCTTTCAGGAGTGCCTCCATTACTTTTCCCATCACCGAGGTAAGGTTTACTGGCCTGTAATTTGCCACTTCTTCCCTATTACCACTTTTGTAAAGAGGTAGCACATCAGCCCTGTCTGATGAGTTGTTCAGAGCATGCATTGAAGGATAGCAAAAAGTCTACACTGGAAAGAAAGAGAAGTGTTTCAGTATGGTACCAACTCGAGCAGGGGAAATCCTGGAAGAGAGGGGCTTGGAAGGTGACGTACCATATGGTAAGTCAGCTGAAGGAAAAAATGTCCATGTGGGGACAGAAACTATCATGGGATAATTGTAATCTCCCTTTATGATAAAAAGAAAGGGAGAATTCTGTAACCCATGGACAAAAATATCCTAACAGCTTAGCATACTGAAAAGAAAAACCAGTGTAGAGTTTGAAGAATAACTTCTGGTAAGAAGAAGTTAACTGTAGAATTGCAACATACAGGAACCTATGGTTGCTGGCTATGATTAGCCCGGTTAAAGTCTGGAGACTTCAGACTAGGATGAGATGTCCCTTGCTTGGGTACATCTGGAGGATGGGCAGAAGAAGGGTGAAACTTTCTTTTCTTAGGGAAAGAAGGTTTAGTAGGACATTTCCTACGTCCTGGGGAAAAAGAAGGCTTAGGACGGTTTCCAGAACTAGGAAAGTCAGTGGAGCAATGAGCAACCTGACGTAAAGCCTCTCTATTGAAGAGATTTTCTCCAGTACAAGGAGAATTACCCAGTGTATGTTGTGCCCATCTGCTCAAGTCTGAAGCCTGCAGCCAGGCTGTACGACGTGCTCCAATGGCAATAGCAGAGGATCTGCTAACAGACTCAAAAGAGTCTAGAGAAGCACGAGAAAGGAACCAAGAGATATTCCTGCTATGATTAAGAAGCAAGGAATAGTCAGAGGCCTTAGGTTCTGACAAAAAAGGAGACAAAAGAGATAATTTCTCTGTGACCTCCTGAAGTGTCAGACTCATATAAAAAATATATGAAATAATTCTTGAAGCCAGCATAGAAGTTTGGAAGGTTTGACGTCCAAAGGCATCAAGTGCTTTAGATGCATGACCTGGCGGATAAGAAGAATGCTTCTTCTTGCTTCTTACCTTCCTCATTGCTGATTCCACTACAATGGAATGATGTGGAAGTTGGTTTTTCTGAAACCCTGCAGAGGGAGGTACCTAATACAGAACGTTAATGGCTGTAGAAGGCAAAGGAACCTTTAAGGGTGATTCCCATATCCTCAGAAGAAGATCCTGTAAAGAATGATGTAAAGGAAGCATTATATTTTCCTTTTCTGCAGGATCTTGGTCAAGAGAAAAAACAGGAACAGGAATGGCAAGAAAGGTTGCCATGTCAAGGAGAAACTTCTGAAAAGAAGGATTTCCAATAGGAACTAATCCTGGGCAAGCTGAGGTTGAAGGAGCAGCTTGAGCACCAGAAGATATACTGGAATGGTGCAGAAAAAGAATCCTGCTCAATGGACAGTGATACTGACAGTTCTGATTTGAGGCAGTTAGTACTGCATCGTCAGTGCCTGGTATTGATTCCAAACTAGGCATAGAAAGGATCGATGGCACCGATGGAACTGCAGGAATCGACCCCGACACCGGTACCAGTATCGGAGACGATAATGTCATCGAAGCAGTAATCGGGGGCTGCTGAAACGGTACCGAGGTAACCAGAGAGCCTTGGTGAATATCCTCGGTACTGCGTAGCCGGAAACGATATGGATTGGTTCCGAAACGCGTCAGTACCAAGTCATCTAGACTGGATATCGATTCCAGACTCGGCATCGAAGCGAGTGAGTCTATCGATGCATGTCTAGAAGGTACCGACGTTGGTGGTGGTATCAGCGATGCCGATACATGAAAGTCAATTGGAATCGCATCGAACGGTACCGAAGGTACCGAGGACGTTCGAAGACGATGCCCGGTGAAGAGAGGAACACTCGACACCGGTGCCGATGCCGGGGGATTGGTACCGCTCGAAGCGGATACCACCCCCGAGCATGGCTCAGGTATGTTCTGTGAGGGGTGAGCCCCAGGAACAACCTGAAACCCCGCAAATGCTTTGGAGCCCGAAGACTCCCGCCGGGGTTTTATTGCCAATGGGGTCTTGAGGGCAAGGCCGGAGCCGCCATCATGCTGGGCATGAGACTTACCCTTCAAGAATTGGCTAGTCTTAACACTGTTTGTGGGTTACCTGATCCTGGTGAGAAGAATAAACCGGTGTCCTCACCTCAGGAGGAAAAACGGTATCGAGGGAAACTCAAAAAAGGGAAGGTCTTCTCCCAATAATATAGCCTGAGGTATCAGGGGAAAAAGGGTCAGGACCCAAACAGGTTAGACACCAAGCATTGGAGTCTAAAAAGAAAACTAAGTTTCCACAGTAAAGGCACTTCTTAGGGGAAGAAGGCTCCATGTTGGAAAGGCCTGGTAGGCCCAAAAAAGTTAAAACAAAAAACTGAGGAGAAATATTTCTCTAAATTTGAAAAAGAAAAGAATAAAGCACTGGCGGTACCGGAATCAGCGGGAAAGACAGCCGCGACCACAAGAAAACAAGAAAATAAGGATTTTAAAGAAAAAAGTTTCTGCGGTGACAGGAGGACGTCCTGTTGGCTCCGCGGAAAAACGAAAACTGAGGAGAGGCAGTGGGAAAGGTGGGAAGTCACCGCGCAGGCACGAGGGATGCTCCCAAAAGCTTTCTGATTGGATGCTGGGGAGCATTCCCGTGCAGGCTCCGTTGGTACCGACGTACCCTATATGTGAAGACTCATTCCCGCTTGTTCCTGGAGATAACATTTTTCTTTACACATTTACTATTTCACTGACAAAAGATGGCTTCAACAAGTGATCGTGTTCAACAGGCTGCAACAAGCAACTCAAGCGGCTATGAAACCAAGAAAGATGACAATTCAGTGAAAGCACCAAGAAAGAAAGACAGAATACGAAATTGTGTATTTCAGAAGGAATGGCTGAAGAACACAGATTACTGTGGCTGGTTAGCTACACACGATGATCCAAACTATGCACGATGCGTTTATTGTAGTGTTGGGATTATTGCTAAATTCGATGATGTTAAAGCTCTGAAACGCCATTGTGAATCACAGAAGCTTGCGTCATTTGTCAAGGCTCATAGACAATCTAAAGTAACTGAACATTTTTTTGTTAACACACGTGATAGCCCATTACTTGACAAAGTAGCATCAGTAGAGTTAGCAAAGACATATCATGGTATAAAACATTATTGCAGTTATTTATCCACGGACTGTGGAAACAAAATGGACAATTGTCTATGTTCTGATTCTGAAATCGCCTCAAAGATCCAACTTGGAAGAACAAAGATGGAATCCTTAGTAAAAGAAAATGTCATTGCACCATATTCCATTGAAATAGCAGTCAACAAAATAAGACATGGAGACAATGGCTCCTCTCTTCCATATTCTGTTTCCACAGATGCTTCCAATAAAGGAAACAGATTTTTTCCTTTAGCGGTGAAAATATTTGATGTAAAAGAAGGTGTGTGAGACTATCTCCTAGATTTTTATGAGGAACCTGATGAAACATCTGAGCCAGTAGCAAAGTCTCTCATTACGGCTATTGAGTCTTTAGGACTGAATCTCCATCATATGGTCTCATATGGGGTTGACAATGTATCGGGGAATTATGGAACACACTGCTCTGTCTTTCAAAAGCTCTCAAATATAAAAGGAGAAATTATCAAGGTAAATTGTAACTGTCACATCTTGCACAACATTGCAAAATACAGCTTAAAGAAAATTAGTTATGATTTAGAGACATTAGTCATCAAGGTCTTTAACCATTTTTCTACAAGTGCAAAGAGGCTGATGGTCTTAAATTAATATTTTGATTTTGTACAAGAAGAATTCCGCCAAATCTTGCATCACATCCCTATAAGATGGCTAAATTGATTTGCAGCAGTTAATCAGCTTTTACTGAACTTGGATGCTATAAAAGCCTATTTCCTGCAAATAGATCCTGAGGGTAGTGATAAGATAATTTGGTCATTCATATCAGACCAAGAATATGGAATAAGCAAAACCTCAACAATGGCAGAATGTTATTTATTCTTTTATCTCTCACTTCTATCAGTATTCCGAATGGCCATACTGGCTTTAGAAAAGAGCAATATTTAAGCCACTAATGTTTTTAATGTTGTGGATAGACTAAGGATTGAGCTGGAAAATAGGCAAAAAGATGAATTCTTTGGCTTCAAGGCTGGTCAAGGAATGCGTCACCTCGAAAAAGGGCAGTCTGAAAAATTTAGAACTGAAGCTTTAGAAGTTTATTCAAGGGTTTTGGCATACCTTAAAAATGGTTTGATTTTGATAAATCACCTTTTAGGATGTTTTCCTGCCTTTCACTTGAGGAGGACCTGCCCGCCATTGAAGATCTGTATAGTTTAAGTGAACTGTTTGACACTGAAGAGCAATTCTACATAGATAATTTATATAGTGAACTATTGCTTTTATGCATAGAAGCTCCAGCATTAAAGGAAAGCCAAGAAGAACTAACAAGTGCTAATAAATAGAGCACATTTCTACAAAACATAGATGTGCTAAACGTGAAGAGGATTGTGCAATGTGTTTTTGCAATTCGATGCAGCAATGCCTATGTGGAAAGAATGTTCAGTGTCATGAATAATCTCTGGACCAATGAACGCAACAAATTAGGTGTTGTGTATTCGGTATAACATAAACTTGCCATGTTTACAGTTCTTCGAAAGCATCAAAATGAATAAAGCTCTCCTTCGTGCAGCTAGATCGGCCACTAAGTATTCATTCAAGTGAACAGAAAGTTATGTTTTTTTCCCTTTCTTTTACATCAAATATTATCACTGCTAGAGAGAAAATCTTCCAAATATTATACTTTTTGATAATTTGAAGAAAGGGAAAGCTTGATGCTTACCAAGCAGAGCTTTTGACACCTACCCAAAACCCCGTTACTGTTCTGAGCCCTAATGAGCTACAGAGAAAGGAGGCTGCCACCTATACAACTTCCAGTGCTGCTGGAGGCTCAGCCTGATGTTCCCCATGACCTACTGGGATCAAGATTCTATAAGAATAATGGTGAATGAAGACGTTCTGATAATCTGAGACAATCTCATTCTGATTGACAAAAAAGCAGGATGTGAAGAAAGTGAAGATGAAAACCACCAGAACAGCATTGTAGAGGTGAAATCCAAAAAATCCTAGAAAATCTCTATCTTTATCTTTATAAAGAATTGTTGGAGCTTTTAATGATAACTAGAATGCTTTCCTATAGAGGGGAAAAGGCCTCAGTTACATAAACCAAGGAACATTTAATGCACCCAGCATTATACCTGGTTTTGAAATATTTACAGAGAAAAATAATGCAGCAGATAAGGGCTATCTAGCCTAGCCATGTTCATTCCTGGTCCATAATTGATTTGTGACTTTATAGGCACTTCTTCACCTCTTGTTCTATTACAGCATTGTTTCTACTGAAAGAGGTATGAATCTTGTAGATTATGTTTGCCTTGGAGGCATTTGAATGTCTCTTCTTTGGTCTAGAGCAGGAATGGGCAAACTACGGCCCGCCGGACCTTTTAATCCGGCCCGCTGTATCAGTTATCCTGGTGAACAAATGGACTGCTGCAGAGGGAGCCGGGGAAGCCCGCGCGAAGCCGCGGCTCCCTCTGCACAGCCCGCCAGCGTGAAGAGCCTTTACCTTCACGCTGGCGGCTGTTTCAATGAAGCCACGAATGCCGCGAGAGGTTAAAGGGCATTGCCTTTAACCTTTCCCGGCATTCGCGGCTTCATTGCAACAGCCGCCAGCGGGAAGGTAAAGGTTCTTCATGCTGGCGGGCTGTGCAGAGGGAGCCGGGGCCTCGCGCGGGCTTCCCCGGCTCCCTCTGCAGCCCCTTAGACAGCGCGGGGCTCTTCGGGGGGGCGGCTAGGACTGGATGGGCTGTGATGCGACATCTTCAGATCGATCAGAAGTGAGTGTCACGGAAATGTTTTCCACATAAACTTTAAAAAGGGACTTTCCTATGTTAACCTGATCTTTTGGAAGATGTCGCATGTTTTATAAATGCATTTCTGGTCTGGAATTCAGCTTGTGCTTTGCAAGAGATGGATGACTGAGAGCTCAAAGACACTTCAGAAGTGTATCAGATTCGAAAGTCTCATCACCATGGGTGAATGAAAGTTCAAAGGCGCTTGAGAAACAGGAGGTTAACCGGGATCTCGGGGCATCCTTTATATATCTCCTTGTAAATGCCTTTCAAAATGTAGTGGGGCAAATTATATTTTCTTTATGCCTGAACAAATGAGTATCTTCATCGTGGCTAAAGAAGCATCTGTATTTGCTTAAGGTTCGGGAGGTGAGGGTATTAGTAAATGATCAATTACATATTTACTGGGATATTAGTTTGATTTATTTTCTTTTCGTGTTTTAGTTCCTCATTGTCTCATTTGTTTGTTTCTCATTAGATTAACCAAAATTACCAACAATTTTGGTTAATCGAAGGGGTTTTTTTTTGTTTTTGATATTGTTTCCCTTAGGGCAGTGCAATTTTAGTTTTAATTATACCATGAGTGCCATGAAACTCCCTCCTAAACCAAGTTATGTGGAGTATGATCTCAGTCTATCAGATTTAATGCTAATGCTCAGTGTAGTATTTGCATTGCTCATTTTATAGAAACAAAGGAGACTTTGAGGAACCAAAATACGAAAAGAAAAAACATCAAGCTACTATCCCAGTAAATATGTAATGGATCATTTACTAATGTCAGATCTGAAGTGTTGGAGGCTACAGAGGATGGAACGAGGGTTGCAAAATCTTAATTTACAAACTCCATAATGCCCTACTGCTAATACATATAAGAGATGATTCCTTCTCCATAGAACATTCAGTCTATTCAGGACAGACAAACAGGACAATAAGAAAATTAGGGAATTAGGGCTCTTCGGGGGGGCGGCTAGGACTGGAAATGGGCTGTGATGGTGGGGGGGGGGGAGAACGGACTGGAAATGGGCTGTGATGGGGGGGAAACAGACTGGAAATGGGCTGTGATGGTGGGGGGGGGAGAAAGGACTGGAAATGGGCTGTGATGGGGGAAGGAATGCAAATGGTCTGTGATGGTGGGGGGGATAGGACTGGAAATGGGCTGTGATGGGGGGAGGACTGCAAACGGTCTGTGATGGTGGGGGGGATAGGACTGGAAATGGGCTGTGATGGTGGGGACGGACGGACTGAAAATGGGCTGGGATAGGGGAAACAGACTGGAAATGGGCTGTGATGTGGGGGGGGGGGGGGAACAGAATGGAAATGGGCTTTTTTGGGGGGGGAAGAAAAAATTGGGCTGGGATGGGGGGAAACAGACTGGAAATGGGCTGTGGTGGGGGGGGAGAACAGACTGGAAATGGGCTGTGGTGGGGGAACGGACTACAATTGGGCTGTGATGGGGGGAGGACTGCAAATGGGCTGTGATGGTGGGGGGAATGGACGAAATGGGCTGTGATGGGGGGGAACTTGGACTGGAAATGGGCTGATGAAGGGCTGGATTAGGACTGTGTAAATGTGTTTGAAATTGAGAATTGCAACAACAAAGCTATCTCCTGACTTTGATGCCTTAACAAAAAAGGGAGACCAACAACACTGTTCACACTAAATTGAAGGTACTATTTTATGAAAGAAATACATTGCATAAAAGTTTTGTAAAATAACTCTTTTTATGCTTTTCTACCTTAAATTAATCTAAACATTTAATGTTACAAATTTAAATTTAATTTATATTAATTCACACATACACACCGTCCATCTACTCTTGGTCCGGCCCCCGGGTCCAATATATGAACCCATTGCGGCCCTCGAGTCAAAAAGTTTGCCCACCCCTGGTCTAGAGATATATCATGTGTGTTCACCTTGTAATATTATGTGTGTTCACCTTGCACCATTTTGGTAGTCTATCAGATATGGCCTCCAGAAATGAATAAAGTATTCTCTGAGAGGCCTCACAGATTACCTGTATGGAGAAATTTGAGCTCTTTTCTTCTACTCATGCCTGCCCTATCAGACTTCACTACCTTTGGATCGTCAGATATGATCACCCTTGGCTACCTAGTTGATGCTACATTGTTGATTATGTGGTTCACAGAATTAAAATACTACATACGTTGTACTTTCTCTGTCAAAGTATGGCAGTATGTTTCTGTTGTATGTGTGTAAGAAATTAATAAAAAAAAAAGATTCAAAAATATATTTTCCATATATTGGGTAGTGTAGCTGAATTCAAAATTAATAGAATGAATGTAGAGTGGGTATAGCAGGGGAGGGGGAGGGGTGTGACAAAGGGGTGTGGCAAAGAAGAGGCATGGAGTAAAGGTGTTGAGTTTTTCTCTTTCAAAAAGTTAGCCTACACTTGCCCTCTTTAATTTTTGTGGGTGGGGCTGGGGTGGAGCGGAGTGTGGGTGGAACTGGGGTAGGGCAGGGGTGGGACTGGGGCGGGGCATGGGCAGAGCTTGGCAAGTCACAGGTGTCGGGTTTATCTCGGTCAAAATGTTGGCAACACTAGCTATAGTTGAAATCCGTTAGTCTGTTGTGGTCCTTTTTAGACTCTCAGTATCTTAGAAGAGTTATGGAGGTTGTGGTTAGTAGCAACCTGGAATTCTGCAATGCACTAAACATGGATCTACCTCCCAAACAGTGGGTCTGCTCCAAAGAATCCAAAATCTGACAGTCAACATAGTTACTCGCCATGGTTGCTGGAAAAGGGTCACTCCTGTTAATCAAGCACTTCATTGGATTCCAATTGAATTAAAAGCTAAGCTAAAATTGCTTTTTGGTTTTCCGCTCCCTCTGGGGAGGAAGGGCCAGAATATCTGAGAGCAAAATTACTTGGATATGTGTCCACTGGAGCACTGGTCATGCTTTAAACCTGGCCATTCCAAGTCCTCTAATGATTTTAAGTGGATTTCAACTATGCATGGCTCTTTTAGTACAACTGCTCTAGGTCTCTGAAATAAGGTGCCCACAGAGCTGAAATCTGAGAGCAACTACCAGCAATTTCTATGATATCTGAAAATTTGGCTCTTTGATCAATTTCTTGGTTAGTTGATTTCTTGGTTAGTGGGATGTCATTTTTAGGAGGCTTTATTCTGCTTTTTTAATTTATTTATATCGTGGACATGTTTCAATGACGTTTCTATAATCTGTAATATATAATCTATTCTGTATGATCCTCTGAGTTAAAGGGTGGAATGGAACTATTTTAAAATTAAATTAAAATATTTTTCTTGGCTCCTATAACTAGGCTTAGACACTAGCTTCATGCTTTATTTTTGGGGAGGAATCAGGAAGTGCCTATTGTAAAATTTCCCTCTTTTATCCTGCAGTAGAACTACTTCAGCATGTAAGAGGGAAGAGATTTCCAGACCGACTATCAGTGCTTTCATGGGGGAAGGCAGGGGGCTATAAACCAGGAAAGCCCAGGTCAAATCCTACTGCCACTCCTTGTGACCTTGGACAAGTCACTTAACTTCTATTGCCTCAGGTACAAATTTAGATTGTAAGCTTTATGGAGAATGGAAAAAACCTGCTGTACCTGAATGTAACTAATCTAAGTTATGAGCTAAATCAATTATCTTCTCCGTTCCCTAAAATTTGCAACCCCTTCTTGTTATCTGAATAATTCAGCTGACAGAGGTTATGGTGGGTTGATGTTTGTGTAAAAATTTAATCTCCCTCCCATACAAAGGTCTTCTCAAACAAAGTAGTAATAGTAGTAGTAGTTAGGATTTCCTCTAATACATAACAAGTCTATAAACCTTTCCTGTACATCCTCAAGGCAGGCACTTATAGAAATAACATAGTAACATACTATTGTGGATCAGGAACTGGTTAAAAGATAGAAAGCAGACGGAAGGGCTAAATGGCCAATTTTCCCAATGGCAAAAGGTGAATAGTGGAGTACCCCAGGGATCTGTGCTGGGTCCACTGCTTTTTGACATATTCATAAAAGACCTGGAAAAGGGAATAACGAGTGAGGTTATCAAATTTGCAGATGACACAAAACTATTTAAAGTTGTTAAAACCCAAGAGGATTGTGGAAAATTGCAAGAGTATCTTGATAAATTGGAAGACTGGGCATCCAAATGGCAGATGAAATTAAATGTGGACAAGTGCAAAATTATGCACCTAGGAAAGAACAACCCAAACTATGGTTACACGATGCAAGGTTACACATTGGGAACCACTACCCAGGAAAAAGATTTAGGCGTCATCGTGGATAACATGTTGAAACCCTCCGCCCAGTGTGCAGTGGCGGCAAAAAGAGCAAATAAAATGCTAGGTATCATAAGGAAAGGAATGGAAAATAAAACAAAGGATATTATAATGCCTCTGTATCATTCCATGGTACGACCGCACCTGGAATATTGTGTGCAATTCTGGTCGCCATATCGTAAAAAGGATATAGTGTTATTAGAAAAGGTGCAGAGAAGAGATACCAAAATGGTAAAGGGGATGGAAGGATACTCCTATGAAGAGAGGCTAAGAAGGTTGGGGCTCTTCAACCTGGAAAAGAGACGGCTGAGGGGAGATATCATAGAGGTCTATAAATGAATGAATGGAGTGGAACGGGTAAACGTAGATCGATTGTTTACGTTGTCAGAATATAAAAAGACTAGGGGACATGCAATGAAGCTACACGGTAACCTATTTAAGACTAATAAAAGAAAATATTTTTTCACTCAACATGTAATCAAACTCTGGAATTTCTTACCGGAGGATGTAGTAAAAGCTGCTAGTGTAGCTGGGTTTAAAAAAGGTTTGGACGAGTTCCTGGAGGAAAGGTCCATAAACCATTATTAAAAGTGACCCAGGATATCACTGCTTGACCCAATACAAGCATTGAGGAACATGTGTCTTTTGGGGAGACTGCTAGGTACTTATGACCTAGATTGGCCACTGTTGGAAACAGGATACTGGGTTTGATGGACCTTGGTCTGACCCAGTATGGCATATCTTATGTTCTTATAGGGCCCGATATTCAACAAGGTGCCGAGGCTAGCCATACCTGCAGAAACGTACCTATTCAGGAAAAGTGCTTGAATCATGAGTCACGTGGCACTAAAATGGGCAAGCAACAAAAATGCAGCACAAACCAAGCACAGCGGCAGGCGCCCACCATGGCTTATACGGGTAAGCGCAGGGTGCGTAATCCAGGCGCTGCACCCAAGGTACAGGCGATACCCGAGTATGTGAGTACAACATCAGCCAAAGAAGCAGGACACTACTACTACTACTACTACTACTGAGCATTTGTATAGTGCTACCAGTCGTGCGCAGAGCTGCACAGACATGCAAGAGACAATCCCAGCATGTATGCAGGAACCCGTGCATTGCCCATCCGGCGTACCTGTGCATAGATGACACCATCACGCAGGCCCTGTGGCTGGGTAGATAGACACTAATGTCAAGGCAGCAAGGAGATGTTCAAACTTAAGTCCCGATGAAAGAGAGTGCCTTGCCCGCTCTGTGCTGCAGCATAAGGGGGTCCTCTTCCCCAGGGAGGGCCGTCATCCAAACTTGCGGTTAGCAACAGCCATATGGAGGGGCATCCAACTACAGCTGCACAGGTAAGGAGGCCATAAAAGGCAGAGGTAAGGGCAGAGCACCATGCTAGGTAGACACACCCTGAAAGGCACAGCTGTGTGTCTGCATAGGGAGACAGGGCTATGATGCCAAGCCACATGCTGGTGGCTGTCCCAATGTGTGCCTATCAGGTGGTGGTAGGAGGACGGGTCATGCATTGGTACAGGTGCCAGCCCTGATTGCCCACAGTAGGTGGCATACCCACACACAGCAGGTGGTGAGGGTGTTGCAGCCCTTGGTGGAGGTTGGTAGCAATGCCACAGGGCATGCATGGCTCTAACACCATAGCCTACCACCCATGGCATCACAGCCTACCACCCAGACCGTGGCAGGATTACAGGTATGCACAACAGGCAATATGGTAATGGCCAACTGAGCTCATGTGTGTCCCCCCTGTCTCCCACAGGGAATATGGCCTCAGGTACCACTTCTGCATGCTGCACTGAAAGAGACCTGACCAGCTGCAGCAGATCAGGGAGTGGCTGGTGGCTGAGGAAGGTCAGTGGGGTACACAGTGGTGCCCAGCAGATGCAGGGGGCGGCAGCCATGGCTGCCAGACTAGTGCAGGCAGACCACCTAGTGGTGGACTCTCTATATGCAATGATGGGAATGTGCTATGGGCAGCTGTGCCATCCCCTGCTGCCACATCCCATGTGTGTACCAGCCGGCATCCAAAATGTGCAGGTGTGCACACTCCTGGCTGGGGGATGGCACAGAAGGGCAGTACAGGGGCACACCCCCCCAGCAGTGGCCCCAGGGGCACATTGTGCACCTGCTCATGCTGCTCCTGTGTGTGCCCATCACCTGGGAGGGAAGCACGGCACAGCTTGGCATGTGAGGGGGAGAACAGAGCTGGCTGGAGGTGGGCAAAGGGGAGGGAGTGCAGTGTGCACTGTGGGGGAGGCAGGCCTCTGTGGGCTGAAGGTGGCTTGAGGGATGCATATGTTGGCCCCCCCAGGGGTGTGCCAGTCCCACATCATGGCCATGCCTGTGTGGACCAGTAACCCCCCTCCTCTTTCCCCCACAGCTGGCTCCAGAGGGCCCAGGACACCACTGACCCACTTCACTGACCACCCAGGAGCAGCAGTGCAGCGCCGCCAGAACAGAGCAGCAGCAGTACCACCAGCGGTGATAGGGATGAGGAGGAAGTGGAATCAACCAGGGACACTGCAGCCGAGCATACCTCATCAGAGGAGGAGGGCAGCGAGGGGGGCCGCAGCACAGTGGTTGGGTAGGGAGTCAGAGGAGGAGGGATATGAGGGCCAGAGGCAGAGTGAGGAGAATGAGGGGTTGGAGGAGGAGGGATCTGAAGGCCAGTGGCAGGGTGGGGAGGATGAGGAGTCAGAGGAGGAGGGATGGGAGGGCCAGAGGCAGAGTGGGAGGGAACAGAAGGGGTAGCAGAGGGATACGGGAACCACCCACCAAGCACCCCAGGTACAGTGGAGTGGCACAGAGCACCACAGGCAGGCAACCAGCGGGGAGCCCAGAAGTGGAGCTGCACCCCCTGGCAGTACCCTGCAGCCCACAGCCATGCCCACCCACAACCCTACCAAGGGGCCATGTGCCCGCCGCATGGCTCAGCACGGGCCAGGTGTGACATGCAGTGGGGCCGTGATCCACCTCCCACAGCTGGGGGCCCCCATAGCCACCCCAGCACCCATGGGTGCATTCTGGCCATGTCACACTTGGCCCCTCTGTGCCACCATCCTCTCATCCATTGAGTGACTTGGCTCTGGCCACCCTGGTGGTGGAGGTCCATCTCCTCAAGGAGGAGGTGCGGACCGCAGCACGTACCATCACCATGCACCTGGATGCCCTCACTGCAGCAGTGACAGGGCACAAACAGGGCCCCCATGCACCATAGGCAGTCCCCCAGGCACATATGCCCTGCGCTAGGGCAGTCAGTGATTGTACAGCTGCGCATTGTCTGCCACTGTTAGCAGTGTTGTCAATACATTGGCACATTTGTTTAATAAAATGGTTCATGTTTGCAAATGCTGTGTCATCCATTTTGTGGAGGCAGGGCATCATGTCTGTGTGGGTGATGCAGGGGACCAGGGGAGAGTCTTTGGGCATGGGGTGTGGGCATGCCTGTTCTGCATGGATATGGCAGAGGGCCACTACCTGTGCAGACAGTCATGGGCAGAGCCTTGCATGGGTAGCACCTCTGGGTGCGACTGTCTGCATGGGTAATGCCCTCTGCCATACCCATACAACACAGTTGTGGCAGCACGGGTATGGCCCAGTGGTGCTGCACATGCAGAATGCCCCCTGCACCATGAAGGTACACCATCAGGGTGGCGCATGCCATGGTTGCCATGCCCGCTTATTGTGTTATGCGACCTATCTGAGTATTGCAGTCTGGGCATCCCTGCATGCCTATGTTGCCGTCACACAGCGCGGTGTAGTTATGGCATCCTACGGTTGCGAGCTGTCATGCAGATTTTTGAAACATCGACACCCAGGGGCCAACACAGGTACCAGATATGCCCTTGGATGAGGCGTGGTCTCACTGCATGCTCTACCCACGTATGCATAAGAGGACTTACACAGATAGGCAAATGCCGCCATAGTGCACTGCTGCTTCACAATGGCTGACAAGGTACCAACAGTGGCAAAATGCACGAGGAAAGCTAACTTCACATCATCTGAGATAGCTATGGCTCTGGGGCTCATTCTGAGGCAGCACACTGCCCTCTTCATAGCTGAGAATGCCTTAGCATGGCATGACATTGTCAACAAGGTCAATGTGGTACACCACCACAACTGGGACGTGGAGGACATCAAGAAGAAGTGGCGCATGATCTGGCAGGCAGTGAAGGAGAAGAAGGCCAGCAACAGCAGACTGCCACCTGCGAAGCATCACAGCCTCACCCCACTTGAGGAGCAGGTGCTGCAGTATATGGAGGAGGTCACTATCTCAGGGGTTGCAGGCTTTGACAGCTCTACCACAGGAACAGGGGCTTGAATAGGGTGCCCCATAGTCCAGGTGTGACCATGACAGCCATATGTGTGTCCCCACCATGCCTCCATCCACACAGCCCATGCCTATCTGTCTGTTGGACCTTGGGTGCTTCGTGGGGTGGATACAGTGTGGACCATGCACCACCTGCCATTTCTGTAGTGGACCAGGTGCCACCCCATAGGCTGAGCTGGCATGGCATATCACTAACCTCTGCCACCTTTGCTCTCCCACAGACCTGCCAGGGACATTGCCCTCCCAGCCAGGGACCAATGCATCAGGGGGAGCCTCAGTGCTCACCACGGAGGATGCCAGTGCCCAGCCATCTTTGCCGGTGTGCCTGCCAGTGCAGCAGAGAGGCCCAGTGCAATTACCAGTGCAGAGGAGCTGTCAGGTTCGCCACTCAGGACAGTGAGGCAGACCAGTGTGACCACCAGTGCCGGGGAGCCAGCTGCAGATGACACCCCACTTGCTGAGCTACAGTTTTCCATCCTGGAAGAGCCAGTGGGTGCAGGAGGTGATGACCTGGACAAGGAGCTACTGCAGGAGGATGCACGCCTGGTGGCAGGCACAGAGGGCATACTATCTGAGCTGCAGGGTATCCAGCAGGACCTGAAGGCTCCAGAAAAGGCCAGGGAGACAGAGTGCGAGGAGTGGCAGGACCACAGATTGTGTGTGGAACGCCACATGGAGGGGCACCTGCGGCTGATGAGGAAGATGGCAGCTTACCAGGTATCTATTTCTGGCTCCCTGTGCAGTTTAGTGGGCCTCATGCAGGCACAGGGGGTGGGTGCTGGGGCTGCCAGCACAACAGCACAGCGACCTGCTAGCCCTGAGCCATGTACATCAGCCCACCCTGCTGGGGAGGGTGATGACACTGCCAGCACATCCTCCACCAATGCTCCACCATGTCGCAGTGCACATGTTAGCAAACACCCATGGTTGATGGGGAGCCCTGGGGTAGGGGAATCATGTGGGGGAAAATAAAGAACACTCTGAACACATTGGGTGGTAATGGGTACTTTATTGTATCACTCTGCACACATTGCGTGGTACTAGACACATTATTGGTGATTGTGTGTGTCTAACCCTGGTGCTGGTGCGAGGCAGTCGCCTCGGAATGTCACATATCACCCACACACAGTGGGCTAGTGCCTTGGTCTGCTGCTGGCTCCTGGACTCTGCACCATCACCATCTGCTGCCTCTGCGGCCTCACACTCCTCCACAACTGCTGGCTGGGGGTCCGGTCCTCCATGCATCTGTGCCAGATTGTGGAGTATGCAGCATGCTGTGAATATCTGCATACCCGCTCCAGGCTGTATAGGAGTTGCACACCGCTCCTGTCAAGGCACCGGAAGAGCTCTTCAGCACCCCAATTGCATGCTCCGCATATGCCGGGTCTGCTGATGGGCTCATCCTGCCATCTTGTGAGGTGGCGGACTGGGGTCAGCAACCAGGTCCTCAGGGGGTATCAATGGTCACCTGTGGGGGCAATGTGAGCTGTGAGCATGAGCATTAGGGCATGCATGGGTATAGTCTATGGGCTGCTACAGACAGCGTGCAGTAGTGCTCATGTGTTGCGATACATACAGGACACAACTATCACAGCCTGTTTGCAGTATCCATGGCTTCAGACTGCAGCAGGCATCCATTCTGGACCTGTCCTGGGTCTCACACATGTGCTCACTTACCTAGCAGACATGCATCTCTAAGCTAACTCCCAGCTTCTGCCTGTCTCAGGCTGGACTGTGTGAGGACAAATGCAATATGGCAGGATCCTGAGTAGTAGGCGCACACATCAATGAAGTCCAAGTTGGCGTCCACAACAACCTGCATGTTCATCGATATGTACCCATGCCTGTTCCAGTATGCCTTCTGCTCCAGTCGTAGTGCCCGCAATGCAATGTGGTTGCAGTCTGTACATGCAAGCACCAATGGGAAACCAGCAACACTGTGGATTGCCTGCATGGTCTCCTGCCACATATGCTGTGTCTGGGGGAGGGCTAAGAGGTGGCGCATCCTCCGTAACCCTGGTGAATGTTCCTATGCAGTGGCTGGCAGTGGACTGTGTGATTCCAACAGTCACCCCTATCACTTGCTGGAAGCAGCCGGTTGTAAGGAATCCTAGGGCAGTGGTCACCATCATGGCCACTGGCAGGGTCTGGCTTCTGGATGTGGAGGGCTCCAGGTTCACAATGAGTATGCCGCACAGCTCAGTTATCATTACCCCATCCAGTCTGTATCTCTGGTAGACCTCCTCCTCCATCAGTTGCAGGTAGCTCACCCTGGGCCTGTGTACACGTGGGGCACGGTACCTGCATCTCGGTTACTGGGCCTCTTCCTGCTGCTGGGTATGCACTGCCTGTCGAATCCTCCACTGTGCCCACGCACAGCAAGCGCGTCTCCACCTCTGGATCAACATGTGCATGGCCCACATGGCATCTCTGCTGTCCAGTATCGTTTTAAGTCTGCACGGTTTGGATACAGTCCTGCTCACACTCCCCACCCTCTACTGCGCACTGTTCCACCACTACACAGGTTTGCCACTCACTATCAGCAGTCATATGTGCCGAGAGCCGTTGCATAAGGCTACGGGATTAGTGAAATCCAATGTAGACGCACATGGGTTTCGGAAATCCATTTTACACAGGTTTCATAGTGACATGACCCCGTTCTGCCCCTGGGCTTCGATGCCTGGTGCTGTGTGGATAGCTGGGCCTCAACGATTCAAGCCGCCTTGCTGAATATGTGGTTTATATTCTAATTGTGGTTTTACACAGGTAAGGCCAACTTTTACATGTAGCATGCACCTAGGGCTTTGAAAATCGGGCCCGCAATATATGACGGCAGATAAAGACCATCATGGTCTAACTAGTCTGCCCAGCAAGTAGTAGCAGGTCTTTGTCATTGTTGTAACAGAATATATATCGGCAACTTGTTGCAGCTTCTCCTTTTCTACGGAGAGATTTTTAAGGCCTGGAACATGCTAGATACACCAAAAGACCCAGCTGCTTTCTGCAGGGGGTCCATCATGGAAGAGCTTCTACTTTAAAACCCCAATCTGAGTGTGGAGGTCATAAGGAACCACATAGTAGGCATCTGGTTTCTCTCAGCAAAATTTATGAAGGTCAGGGACATGGTGAAGTGTTTTGTGGAAGGTGGGCTGGACTCTTAGAGCTGGCCCAGTGTGAGGGTAAGGTGTCATCAATAGGCTCTTCAGGAAGCCAAATGCTGTTTAGCCACCAATCAAGTCACTCTGATGGAGGGGGCTGTTAGGGTCAGGAGTCCTTGCCTGACTTTGACCCCACCTCTGATTCCATGTATAGTGCCTAGGATGCTACCAGCGAAGCCCTATCCATTTCATCCCCTTCACACCACAGCATTAGTTGACTGCGGCAGATTCCCCATTGGTCCTTCTGTACCATGCCATGGAAGGTTCTCTACTTTCTCATGGCCCATATTTTCCATTGTCTCCATCTCACCTCAACACTATCTAGAGGAAACATCTGTTACCTCCACTGGGAGTCTTATTAGGCTGACCTGACTCCAAGGTTTATCAGGGATCACAGCTGGAGGGTGGCGCATGGTGCCATGGCATGGGAAGGTTTTTATGTAGGATTTTCCAGAGTCCCCTTGATTGCCCTTTGGTGGAACAAGTTGAGGACTTGCCCCATTTGGGTCTCAGGTATAGCCCTTTAGTTGGATTTCTTGGTTTCTTATCCTTTTTTTCTTAAGGTTTTGGTTGAATTTGACTTCCCATCTCCACTGTAGATATGTGATATCCAGAGGCCCCATGCATGCCCAGGACTACCTGGTCAGCTACCTCCTCGCCACTACTAAGGATGTCATCTGATGGACAAGGAACGAAAAGCTGATGAGGTGGATCTCGCCAGAGTGTGGGGAACTCTTTTGTGTGATAGGGTGTATCCATCTTTGGGAAGAGCACTTACACTTACTGGCCCTGATTTTCATTTAAGCAGGCTATGAGCCATGTCGGCACATAGCCTGCCCGCCGACCCCCTTAACCTGGATTTTCACTTCCACGGCGACGGAAGTGAAAATCCTGGTTTGGCTGGTTGCACCGGTAGCCGCTAAGGCTAAGTGGGTAGCAGCGATTCTCAATGCTACCCGCTTAGCCCCTGCACCTGAAAGGCACCAAAAGCGGGTTTTCAACTGGGCAAATAATCTCTCGATGACCGACTGAGTGGTCCTGTGGGACCGGTTGTAGCACTCCTCTGCCTTATTGTGAGGTGCAACAATGGGGGTCCATCAGCCAGCTACTCAAAGAGTAGCAGCAATCTCCTGCAGTAGGGGACAAAAGGGAGTGGAAGGGGGACCTGGTTGAGTGGGCAATGTCACGGACAGTGCTGTCACTGTCCCTGCTACTGCGCTTTCAGACTTGCTCCATGGGCCTTGCCATGCTTACAGCCCGCAGATGCTTGCCTTTTCCTTACAATGTGCCCTCAAACCAAGGGTGCCCCTGCCATGGTTCAGACCAGCACCTTGTGGTGTCTTGACCCTTCATTGGGAGGGGCTGCACCATTCCCCACTTCCACCACTCTCCTTCCTCCAGTGGCAAGTACACTACATATTTCCCTGCTTCCCCTAGTGCTTAGTAACATGCAGGGCTGTGTGCCCTTTGGCCCACACCCCTTTCCCCTACCACCATCTGTGTCATATTGTCTGTGCATCTCCATGCATTCCAAGCACAGGGACATTGCACTTTGGGCTCAACCATTCAAGCAACATGCTCCTAGCAGGTTGCAGGGGACATCCTTGAATCCATGCTAGGGTAGGGGGTGTGATTTGCACACCAAGCCCTCTCAGTTTGGCCTACTGGTGCACATGCCCTCATTTTATCATTAGCTGCATTTTATCATTTGTTGCTAGTATTTTGAGCTCCATGCTGTCACCCCACTTTGGCTGGGGAGGAGTCTGATGTCGGTACATGTTGGTATCAATTTGGCCTCCAGAACCTCCTTACCACACTTTCCTAAGTGTGGTAAGGAGGTTCTGGAGGCCAAATTTAGGCTTTTAAGTAGGAAGTTGAAATCCAGAACTTGCATGGTAGCATTCTCTGAAATGCTTCCCGTTCCACGTGAAGGACCCAAAAGGCAGGCAGAGTTCCAGAAACTCAATGCATAGATGAGACAATGGTGCAAGGAAGAGGGTTTTGGATTTGTTAGGAAATGGGTAACATTCTGCGGAAAGGAGGGGCTTTTCCGAAAGGATGGGTTCCACCTTAACCGGGATGGAACCAAACTGCTGGCATTAAACTTTAAAAAGGAGATAGAGCAGCTTTTAAACTAGATAACAGGGGAAAGCCGACAGTAGCCTAAGAGCACATGGTTCGGAACAACGTATCCTTGAAGAATACTAGCAAAAGAATGAAGTTAGGGCAAATCAACAGAGAGATTCCAATAAAGGCAAAAGTAACCCAAATGCCCTTAAGTACAGAGGAGATAGAGCTTAAACATTCCAAATTACTCCTGTCTACCGATAACCAGATTAATATGACTAAAACACAGCCTCTAAAATGCTTGTATGCAAATACTAGAAGTCTATCAACTAAGATGGGAGAATTAGAATATATAGCACTAAATGAGAGGTTAGATGTGATTGGTATCTCAGAGACATGGTGGAAGGAGGACAACCAGTGGGACACTGTGATATCTGGGTAGAAACTATATCACAATGATAGAGCAGATCAAATTGGTGGAGGGGTTGCACTCTATATTACAGAGGGCATTGAGTCACAAAGGAAAGGAAATACACTGTAGAATCTCTATGGATTGAAATTCAATGTAAACAGGGGAAAGCGATGGCAGTTGACCGTCTTGCCAGAATGAGGAAATGGATGATAAAATGCACAAAGAAATCAGAAAAGCTAACAAAAGTTACAGCACAGTAATAATAATGGGTGATTTCAATTATCCCGATATTGACTGGGTCAGTGTCATGGCAGGACATGCTAGGGAGATAAAGTTTCCAGATGAAATAAATGTCTGCTTCTTGGAGCAGCTGGTTCATGAACTGACAAGAGGGGAGGCCATTTTGGGCCTAGTCCTTAGTGGAACACAAGATCTAGTGCAAGAGATAAGGGTGTTGGGGCCACTTGGCAATAGCGATCATAGCATGATCATGTTTGATTTAATAAAACGAGGAAGGACAGCAAGGAAATCCAGTGTTCTACCTTTTAACTTTAAAAAAAGAGACTATGATAAAATGAGGAAAATAATTAAGAAAAAACTAAAAGGAGCAGTTGCAAAGGTTAAAGATTTATATCAATCATGGTTGTTGTTTTAAAATACTATATTGGAAGCCCAGACAAGCTGTGTTCCATGGTTTAAGAAAAGTGGAAGGAAGTCCAAAAAACTGCCAGCATGGTTTAAAGATGAGATCAGAGAGGCTGCTGTTGCCAAAAAAGCATCTTTGAGGAAATGGAAAAAGGCGTCAAATGACGAAAACTGGAAACAACATAAGCACTGGCAAGTTAGATGCAAGGCATTGATAAGCCAGGCAAAGAGAGAATTTGAAAAAAGCTTTCTGTGGAAGCAAAACCACATAATAAAAACTTTTTCAAGTACATTCATAGCAAAAACCCTGTGAGAGAGTCAGTTGGACCATTAGATGGTAGAGGGGTTAAAGGGGCACTAAGAGGGGACAAGGCCAAAGCAGAGAGACTGAATGAATTCTTTGCTTTGGTCTTTACTGAAGAAAATGTAGGGGCGTTACCCATGACTAAAATGGTATTTAAAGGAGATGCCACAGAAGAATTGAAAGAAATATTGATAAACCAGGAAGATGTATTACAACTATTTGATAAACTGAAGAGTAGCAAATCACCTGGACCGAATGGTATACATTCAAGGGTGTTGAAAGAACAGAAATATGAGATTGCAGACCTAATATTAGTAATCTGTGGACCATCATTAAAATCATCTGTAATACCTGAAGATTGAAGGATGGCCAATGTAACGCCAATTTTTAAAAAAGGTTCCAGAGGTGACCTGGGAAACTACAGACTGACGTCCATACTGGGAAAAATGGTAGAAACCATAATAAAGAACAAAACTACTGAACATGTAGATAGTCATGGCTTAATGGGAGAGAGCCAACATGGCTATAGCCAAGGAAGGTCTTCTCTTACTAATCTGTTATGGTTTTTTTTAAGATGTGAATACACAGATAGACAAAGGTGAGTCGATTGATATCGTGTATCTGGATTTTCAGAAAGCCTTTGACAAGGTCCCTCATGAGAAACTCTTGGCAAAATTAAAAAGTAATGGGATAGGAGACAGTGTACTTTTGTGGATCAGGAACCGGTTAAAAGATAGAAAGTAGAGGGAGAGCTAAATGGCCAATTTTCCCAATGGAGAAAGGTAATAGTGGAATACCCCAGGGATCTGTGCTGGGTTCACTGCTTTATAACATATTCATAAATGAATTGGACATGGGAATAATGAGTGAGGTAATCAAATTTGCAGATGACACAAAATTATTCAAATTTGTCAAAACCCAAGAAGATTGTGAAAAATTGCAAGAGGACCTTTATAAATGGAAGACTGGACATTTGAATGGAAGATGAAATTTAATGTGGACAAGTGCAAAGTTATGCCCTTAGGAAAGAGCCACCCAAATTATGGTTACAGGATGCAAGGTTCCACATTGGGAACCACCACCCAGGAAAAAGATATAGGTGTCATCGTGGATAACATGTTGAAACCCTATGCCCAGTGCACAACAGTGGCCAAGAAAGCAAATAGAATGCTAGGAATCATTAGGAAAGGAATGGAGAATAAAACAAAGGATATTATAATGCCTCTGTATTGTTCTATAGTGTGACCGCACCTTGAATACTGTGTGCAATTCTGGTTGCCTTATCTTAAAAAGGATATAGCGGAATTAGAAAAGGTACAGAGAAGACCCACCAAAATGGTAAAGGGGATGGAAAGATACCTCTATGAGGAGAGGCTAAAAAGGTTAGGATGACTTTAATTTACCTGATGTGGACTGGAGGATTTCTTCTGCAAATTTGGAAAGAAGTAAAAAAAAATTACGGATGCCTTCCAAGAGAAATGGTGATAGAACCGACTAGGGAAGGCTCAATGTTGGATTTAGTACTCACCAACAGAGGTAGCATATCCGGGTGGGTGCCCATGTGAGCAGCAGCGACCATCACACAGTGTGATTTGAGATTAAAGCCAAGGTGGAGTCCAATCACAGCAAGCTCAAAGTCTTAGACTTCAGAAACTGACTGCAGTAAAATGGCTAAGTACCTGAAGGAGGAGTTAGCAGGGTGGGAGATGATAAGGGAAATGGAATTGCAATGCGCTAAACTAAAGGAGGCAATAAAAGTGGAGTGGAGGAGTGGCCTAGTGGTTGGGGCAAGGTACTTCAGGCCGGAAGGTCAGAGGTTCAAATCCCACTAGAGGACAGCAACCTTGGGCCGGAAGGACTGGGGTTTCTAGTCCCACAGGTGCTCCTTGTGGACTTGGGCAAGCCACTTAACCCTCCATGGCCCATGTTCCCTGTAAAATAGCTATCTCCAAGTTATAATGCCCTGTTCAATGTAATTTCAGTTTGTTCAATGTAAACCGCACTGATGCAGAATAGCGCGATATATAAGAGAATGTAAATAAATAAATAAAATAAAATAAATAAATAAAAGGGGCAACAGATACATATGTAAGGAAAGTAGTGTGACCAGAAAGCCTGTTTTGAGCCTATGAGCATAAAAAGGTCAATGACTTTAACTTAGAGAAAGGAGAAATCCCAGCAGGGCATGGATTTCAGGCCCCTCATAGAGAAAGAAACCTGAGGGAGAGAAAGTTCAGGCAGCCACACCCTAACTCCTATGACTTGACTGCAGGCTTGAGAGGTGATTACAATCACCTGGGAGGAGTGGAGGAAGGGCTGGAGCCCTGGAGAGGGAAATATAAACCCCTGCTAAAGCAGAGGAAAGGGGAAGCTCAGAGGAAAGAGGAGGCTCAGAGGAAAGGAGAAGCTCCAAGAAAAGGAGAATCTCAGAGGAAAGGAGAAACTCAGAGGAAGGAAGAAGCTCTGGGGAGGCAGAGGTCTCAGGATGTTCGGAAAACTCAGAGGATTCAGGGGAATCAGGAGTGGAACCAGGAGCACCTGCAGATCTCCAGGAGAGAACCCAGAGAGGAATACAGAGAGCTGTTCCAGAGAGGCTGGAAGGAGACAAGGAACCGTAGCGAGCACAACCAGGGAGAACTGCCCAGTGCTTCAGGTACTGACTGTCTGTATCGGGGAGAGTTGAGCTCAGGAGAGACATTAGAACACCCAGGGAGGCTGTATTCTGAGCACTGTGTCCAGAGCTCAGAACAGGACACTGCCCTAACAACACCAGAAGTATGCAGATTGAGTTGGCAGGGGAGGAATTACAAGATCTAGATATCCCCAAGCTACAAGCATGGAATCATTATGCTAAAGGCTAGCATTGAATGAGAAAGTCTCCTAGAAGCAGGTAACTGGAATTGAGCCAGGAATTGGGTTTTGAAGAAAACTCCACGTGTTTGCATTTCTCAGGCAAAGTGCTGAGTCACGCTGAAGAGAAAGCTTGTGAATGTTTGTTACTTGTTTTCTTATTTTGAGTTTAAAACCCTATCCTGAAAGGAAGGAGGGAAATAAGAGGTTGTTCCAGAGGAACTGATTTATTCTTTTGTTGTTAAGTGCTTCACAAACACAAGGTTAAAAAGAAGTATTTTTACCTTGCTGAGCAGAGCTGTTTTCTTTAAGACTGAGCAACGTTGTTAACCAGCTGCACGTGTTTAAAAGACTGTGAAGCAGTTATACTGATCTAAAATGCTCTGTTGCAAACAATCCTGAATGGACAAAATTCCTGTGTACAGTTTACTTGAACCTTTACTTTAAAATAAATTCTGTCATTTTGCCTTAACATCAGACCATGACTACACGTCTTCTTAAGAGCCAAACTACATGTCCCAGAATCCACCTGAGGAAAAGCTAGTTTATTTGAGCTCACCAAGAGAAGTTCTCCGTTACCTCGCCCCTCTAAGCCAAAGGCCAGGGGCAGGGGCGTGACAGTAGATAAAAACAAAAGGAAAAGGAAACCTATCTGGTTCTCCAAAGAAGTGGCTGCACAAATAAAGGCACAAAACAGAGCTTTCACAAAATTCAGAAGTTCTCAAACAGAGAAACACAGAAAAGAATACAGGATAAAACTAAAAGAGACAAAAAGAGAAATAAGGATAGCAAAATCAAAGGCAGAAGAAAAGATGGCAAAAGATGTGAAGTGTGACAACAAAGCTTTTTTCAGGTATATTCGGGAGAAGAGGAAAATCAGAGGTAGAATTGCAGACTCAAAAGTGATGAGAACGGATTTGTAGAAAGTGATATTGAAAAAGCGAACATGATAAACAAATACTTCTGCTCTGGTTTTACTAAAGAAAATCCTGGAGAAGGACAACCTGTGATTGACAAATATACAAATGGGAATGGAGTAGATACCACACCATTCACAGAAGATGTTGTGTTAGAACAACTTGCAAAACTGAAAGTGGACAAGGCCATGGAACCGGATGCAATACATCCCAGGATACTGAAAGAGCTCAGAGAGATTCTTGCAGGGCCTTTGAGGGATGTTTTTAATAGATCCTTGGAGACCGGAGAAGTTCCACAGGACTGGAGAAGAGCTGATGTGGTACCTCTTCACAAAAGTGGTAATAGGAAAGAGGTAAAAACTACAGGCCAGTAAGCCTTACCTCGGTGGTGGGAAAGGTAATGGAGGCACTCCTGAAAGAGAGAATAATGGACTTTCTCAAAACCAACAAATTGCATGACTCAAGACAACATGGTTTTACCAAAGGACGATCTTGCTAGTCTTCACAGCTTCCAGAGACTCCACACAGCTAAGCTTTCAGCCTTTCTATTGTCTGGTTTTGTTTCTTAATATAGATTTTAAATGTTGAATATACATTCATTTTTGGGAATATTCTGACTACCTACATTCCTTGCGCAGACTTTAAATCAGATATCTGAGAGTGCCCTCAGTTCATGTAAAAGCCTACTGGCCAGGGACACTTGTGATATAAAGCTACTTAGAATAGAAATACTTAGATTTGCAAGGACCTGATCTTTTACCTGAGTCTCCCACTTACTTTAGTTACAAAGGTATCATTTTAAAGTTACAGGGACATTTGCACAGTAGGCAGATACATAGAAGTAAAGGTTCAGTTTGACTATTTCTGTTTCCATTGTTGGAATTGTCTGTTGAAAACCTGCTCACAGGGTGGAACTAATTAAATTACCTTACAGCCTGTCCACAAGTACTTGATCAACTCTAGTCTTCACAGCTTCCAGAAACCCCACACAGCTAAGCTTTTAGCCTTTCTATTGCCTGGTTTTGTTTCCTAATATAGATGTTAACTGTTGGATATACATTCATTTTTGGGAATATTCTTACTGCCTACATTCCTTGTGAAGTCTTTAAATCAGATATCTGAGAGTGCCCTCAGTTCATGTAAAGGCCTACTGGCCAGGGACACTTAGGTTCCTGCTCACCCTACCACTCACCCGAACCCATCCCAGGGCTGCATTGCCTATATAGTCATCACATACGTTGACATCTATCCTTTTAATTAGGTGTTAAACCCACCTTTTCTTCTCCTTCTCCTAGGACCACTAAATCAGCATGTCATGTATTCAGTGCAATAAATGTGGTGCTTTCATTATGAGAAGAATCATTTGGAACCTAAGAGCTTGCCCTATAAGCCTCACGTTAGCTGCCATGTATAAAGAATTGACTGTACTAAGGGAAGAACTAGCTGCAATGAAACACAACTCTTCTAGGATACAAACCGAACTAAGTCCACCACCACTCCCACAAAGAATCAAACATCCCAGGAACAAATGGATCACAGTGGGCTCTGGTAGGTTGTGACCTGTAATGCAGAGACACCCTATACATCAAGAGATATCCCTGCATAATGCCTTCTCTGCCTTGGTTAATGAGGATGCCTAATCCATGGAAACTGAAGGGCCCTTAAATGAGACAGTCAATGCCCAATCTACTGATAAAGCACCAAATACAAAGAAAAAATCACAAAACAGAAAACTACTACTACTTGGAGATTGCATCATCAGAGGCACCAACTTGGGAACACAGTTCAAAAGAGAGAAGATAGTCAAATGCCTCGCAGGCTCTTCAGCCAGCAGAAATACAAACCAAATTGTTGATGTAGTTAGCGCAGAAGGTGAGCACTCCAAAATTGATGTTGTCATCCACTTGGGTACAAATGACCTAGCTAGAAACAGTGCCTTTGCAGTTCAAAGGGACTTCCAGACTCTGGGAGAGAAACTCAAGCCCATTGTTAACATTGTAGCATTCTCAGAAGATCTGCATGTTCTTGGTAAAGGGGCAGAAATGCTGTGTCACATAAACAGCTTTAATACATGGTTCCAGACCTGGTGCAAACAAGAAGGATTCAGATTTATAGGCAACTGGGGAAACAGATGGACCAACAAAAGACTATACTGGGCTGATGAACTACATCTCTCTGTCGCAGGAAAAAGAATCCTAAGTGAAAAATTCAGGCAGTATGTGAACAGGCATTTAAACTAGAGAAAGGGGGTGACGGATGGGAAAGGACAAGTTCAGCATGTCACTCCGAGCAAAAGCAGAACAACATCAGAAACAGCCACACTTTTAAACCACACATCAACGACAAGTGGGAAGAAGTGGGTAGAACAAAATCAATGCAAAATACATGCAAGCCAGTTAAATGCTGGAAAACAATGAGCACAGATGCTCAAAGCTTAGCCAACAAAGTTCCTGACCTGGAAGCCCTAATGGTGGAAATGGACATTGTGGCCATTACAGAAACATGGTTTAATGAATCGCATGAATGGGATATAGCCATAGCTGGCTATAATCTATTCAGAAGAGACAGAGAAAGTGGAAATGGAGGAGGAGTAGCCTTATATGTCAAAAGCAATATTAAAGCTACTGCAATGCAGGGGGGCATGGGGAAAAGAAGAAGCGTTCTGGATTCTGCTGGAAAGAGGAGATGGCACTGTCATCGATACTGGTGTAGTCTACAGACCTCTGACTCAAATCGAAGAAATAGATAACAAATTGATTATAGATATTGCCAAGATAGCCAAAAAGGGGGAAGAGATCATATTGGGTGACTTTAATCTACCCGATGTGAACTGGAGTACTCCTTCTGCAAATCTGGAAAGAAGTAAAAAAATTGTGGATGCTTTCCAAGATGTGTTATTTAGACAAATGGTGATGGAACCAACCAAGGAACGCTCAGTGCTGGATTTAGTGCTCACCAACGGAGATAGCGTGTCGAATGTCCAGGTGGGTGCCCCTGTGAGCAGCAGCGATCATCACATGGTGTGATTTGAGATAAAAGCCAAGATGCAGTCCAATCATAGCAAGCTCAAAGTCCTAGACTTCAAAAACACTGACTTCAGTAAAATGGCTAAGTACCTGACGGATGAGTTGTCAGGGTGGGAGGGGATAAGGGAAGTAGAATTGCAATGGGCTAAACTAAAGGTGGCAATAAAAAGGGGCAACAGATAAATATGTAAGAAAGTAAATAAAAACAAGAGGAGAAGGAAACCTATTTGGTTCTCCAAAGAAGTGGCTGCTCAAATAAAGGCAAAAAAACCACAGCTTTCACAAAATTCAAAAGCTTGCAAACAGAGGAACACAGAAATGAATACAGGATGAAACTAAAAGACAAAAAGAGAAATAAGGAAAGCAAAATCAAAAGCAGAGGAAAAGATGGCTAAAGATGTGAAGTGTGGCAACAAAACTTTCTTCAGGTATATTCGGGAGAGGAGGAAAATCAGAGGTAGAATTGCAGGACTCAGAAGTGCTGGGAACAGACTCGTGGAGAATGACATTGAAAAAGCGAAATTGCTAAACAAATACTTCTGCTCTGTTTTTACTTAAGAAAATCCTGTAGAAGGACCACCTGTGACTCCCAAATATAAAAATGGGAATGAAGTAGATACCATACCATTCACAGAAGATGATGTGTTAGAACAACTTGCAAAACTGAAAGTGGACAAGGCCATGGGACCGGATGGATACATCCCAGGATACTGAAAGAGCTCAGAGAGGTCTTGAAGGGATATTAAAGGATATTTTTAGCAGTTCCTTGGAAACAGGAGAAGTTCCACAGGACTGGAGGAGGCTGATGTGGTACCTCTTCACAAAAGTGGTGACAGGGAAGAAGTGACAGCTACAGGCCGGTGAGCCTTACCTCGGTGGCAGGAAAAGTATGGAGGCGCTCCTGAAAGAGCTAATAATGGACTTTCTCAAAACCAACAGGTTGCATGATCCAAGGCAACATGGTTTTACCAAAGGACGATCTTGCCAAACAAATCTGATTAGGTTCTTTGACTGGGTGACCAGAGAACTAAATCAGGGGCATACGATGGATGTCATCTACCTGGATTTCAGCAAAGCCTTTGATACTGTTCTTCATAGGAGGCTAATCAATAAACTCAATAGTTTAGGATGGGTCCCAAAGTAGTAAACTGGATCAAAAATTGGTTGACTGACAGACATCAGAAGGTGATGGAGCATGAATAGCGGGGTGCCCCAGGGTTTGGTCCTGGGACCGGCACTGTGCAATGTATTTCTGAGTGATATTTCTGAAGGACTGAATGGAAAAGTCTGTCTTTTTGCAGATGACATGAAAATTTGCAAAAGAGTGGATTCCCCTGAGGGAGTGGATAACATGAGAAAAGATCATCATAAGCTGGAAGAATGGTCTAATTCTTGGCAGTTAAGATTTAATGCAAAGAAGTGCAGTGTCATGCACTTGGGATGCAGAAATCCAAGGGAAAGGTACACGATAGGGGACGAGAGGTTGGTGTGCACGGACCAGGAGAAGGACCTTGGTGTGATTATTTCTGAGGATCTCAAGGTGGCAAAACAGTGCGACAAGGCAGTGGCAAAAGCCAGGAGGATGTTGGGTTGCATAGAAAGAAGAATTACCAGCAGAAAGGAAGAGGTACTAATGCCACTATCTAAGTCACTGGTGAGGCCTCGCGTGGAATACTGTGTTCAGTTTTGGAGACCATATCTCGCAAAGGATGTAAAAAGACTGGAAACGGTTCAGAGGAAGGTGACCAAAATGATTTGGAGCCTGGGTCAGAAGCCTTATGAGAAGAAACTTGAAGACTTAAATATATACACTCTGGAGGAGAGGAGAGATAGGGGATATATGATTCAGACCTATAAATACTTAAAAGAATATTAATGAACAAACAAACCTCTTCCAAAGATGGTGAAGTTGTAAAACTAGAGGGCATAACATGAAGCTGAAAGGGGGTAAATTGAAAGGCAATGTCAGGAAATACTTTTTCACTGAAAGGGTGGTGGATGTTTGGAATGCCCTCCCGATGGACGTGGTGGGGGCAAATACAGTGACAGAATTTAAAATGGCATGGGACAGACACAGTGGATCCTTCTATAGCAACAGGATAAAATCAAAATAAACTTAACTATCTAATTTCTCAACAAACAGGGGTGCCCTACACGGAACAGTAGGTTCACCCCTAAACAAAGACATAGGGAGGGGTGACCTGCATGGAGCGGCAGGTGCACCTACTCTTGCCACCTTGCTGGGCAGACTAGATGGACCATACTGGTCTTTATCTGCCGTCATTTTGTTTTCATTTACTATGTAAATATGATTGAGTTCTTTGACTGGGTGATCAGAGAACAAGATCAAGGGCATGTGATGGATGTGATCTACCTGGATTTCAGCAAAGCCTTTGATACTGTTCCTCATAGGAGGCTTATCAATAAACTCAATATCTTGAGGATGGGTCCCAAGATGGTGAACTGGATCAGAAGTTGGTTGACTAACAGACGACAGAAGGTGATGGTAAACGGAACTCACTCAGATGAAAGAAAGGTGATTAGCGGTGTGCCCTAGGGTTCGGTCCTGGGGCCGGTACTGTTTAATGTATTTGTGAGCAATATTGGGGAAGGTGATGGTAAATGGACACGAAGATTTGCAACACGAGATGACATGAAAATTTGCAACAGAGTGGACTTAACTGAGGGAGTGGAAAACATGAGGAAAGATCTACAAAAGCTGGAAGAATGGTCTAATGCTTGGCAGTTAAGATTTAATGTGAAGGTGGCAGGTTGCCTGCCTTCTAACCTGAAAATCACTGGTTTGATACCAGCCTCTGACTGTGAGAAAAAAAACCAGCTGTTTTTTTTTATTTGCTTGAAACCACTAGTAACCTTTCAGCTATGCTTTTCATGTGGGCAGCAGACACAGCTAACTTTAATTAACTAAATTGCCTTGAAATGAAAATTTATAAAAATGAAACAAAATAAACACCAGCACCTTGAATAGAGATTTGAGCTAAGCACTCTATTCCTCCCATCCTGCTTTTTACAAAAAACGGGTGGAATTTGCACCCCTGAGGTATTACCTAAGGTCCGATATGTATCTTAGTGGCCTAAGGAGTTGGAGTATGGTGCATTGCAGAAAGACAGCAGATCTGGCTAAGTTTACATCCACTGGCTCAAAAACAGAGGAGTGGGATGGTGGAAAAATGGTGGAGGGAGCACCACGTGGTACAGTAGAAGTTGCCACAACAAAGAGTGATGTAGGCACAGCTCAAGTGATTATGCTTAACATGCCTCAGGATCTGTTTCAAGATGATGTGCAGATCTGGTTTACAGACCTATAAAAAGAAATTACAGATGTAATGATGGAGCTGGATGAGTGCCTGGTGGAGTTAAGGAACAATGTCAGACTGCTAGGACAGCATGTAGAGGAGAATGAGAAACGCACCGATGAGGCAATGAAGGAGGTGGTGGGGGCCAAGAGACAATTTACTAAGTTCATAGATACTAAGGAGCAGATTTTATTAAAACTTGAGAACATGGACAATAGACTCATAGTAACATAGTAGATGACGGCAGATAAAGACCAGCATGGTCCATCTAGTCTGCCCAGCAAGATGGCAAGAGTAGATGCAGGCCACCCCTCCCCATGTCTTTGTTTAGGGGTGAACCCACTACTCCATGTAGGACACCCCTATTTGTTGAGACGTTAGATGGTTCAGAAGTTATATGTTTCAGTTTATTTTGTTTTTATCTTGTTGCTGTAAAGGAATCTACTGTGTTTGTCCAATGCCGTTTTGAATTCCGTCTCCGTGTTTGCCCCCACCCTTCCATCGGGAGGGCATTCCAAGCATCTACCACCCTTTCAGTGAAAAAATATTTCCTGACATTGCCTTTCAATTTACCACCTTGCTGCTTCATGTTATGCCCTCTAGTTTTACAGCTTTCCCGTCTTTCGAAGAGGTTTGTTTGTTCATCATTTCTCTTTAAGTATTTAAAGGTCTGAATCATATCCCCTGTCCCTCCTCTCCTCCAAAGTGTACATATTTAGGTCTTCAAGTCTCTTCTCATAAGGCTTCTGACGTAGGCTCCAAATCATTTTGGTCGCCTTCCTCTGAACAGTTTCCAGTCTTTTTACATCTTTTGCAAGATATGGACTCCAAAACTGAACACAGTATTCCAAGTGAGGCCTCACCAGTGACTTGTACAGTGGCATAAGTACCTCTTCCTTTCTGCTGGTAATCCCACTTTGTATGCAGCCCAACATCCTCCTGGCTTTTGCCACCGCCTTGTCGCACTGTTTTGCCACCTTGAGATCATCAGAGATAATCACACCAAGGTCTTTCTCCTGAACCGTGCACACCAACCTCTTACTCCCTATACATTTCCCTTGGATTTCTGCTACCCAAGTGCATGACACTGCACTTTTTCACATTAAATCGTAGTTGCCAAGCATTAGACCATTCTTCCAGCTTTTGTAGATCTTTCCTCATGTTAACCACTCCCTCGGGAGAGTCTACTCTGTTGCAAATTTTTGTGTCATCTGCAAAAAGACAGACTTTTCCATTCAGTCCTTCAGCAATATCACTCACAAATACATTCAACAGTGCCGGGCCCAGGACCGAACCCTGGGGCACCCCGCTAATCACCTTGCTTTCATCCGAGTGAGCTCCATGTACCATCACCTTCTGTTGTCTGTCAGGCAACCAATTTCTAATCCAGTTTACCATCTTGGGACCCATCCCCAAGCTACTAAGTTTATTGACAAGCCTCCTATGAGGAACAGTATCAAAGGCTTTGCTGAAATCCAGGTAGATGACATCCATCGCATGCCCATGATCTAGTTCCTTGGTCACCCAGTCAAAGAACTCAATCAGATTTGTTTGGCAAGACCATCCTTCAGTAAAACCATGTTGCCTCGGATCTTGCAACCTGTTGGTTTTGAGAAAGTTCACTATTCGCTCTTTCAGGAGTGCCTCCATTACTTTTCATGCCACCGAGGTAAGGCTCACGGGCCTGTAGTTTGACACTTCTTCCCTGTCACCACTTATATGTAGAGGTACGACATCAGCCATTCTCCAGTCCTGAGGAGCCTCTCCTGTTTCTAAGGATCTGTTGAAGACATCCTTTAACGGTCCTGCAAGAAGCTCTCTGAGCTCTTCTTTCAGTATCCTGGGATGTATCCCATCCGGTCCCATGGCTTTGTCCACTTTCAGTTTAGCAAGTTTTTCTAACACCTCATCTTCTTTGAATGATGTGGTATCTACTTCGTTCCCATTTTTATATTTGGGAGTCACAGCTGGTCCATCTCCAGGATTTTCTTTAGTAAAAACAGAGCAGAAGTATTTGTTTAGCAATTTCGCTTTTTAAATGTCACTTTCCACGAGTCCTTTCCCAGCACTTCTGAGTCCTGCAATTCCAACTCTGATCTTCTTCCTTTCCTGAATATACCTGAAGAAAGTTTTGTCGCCACCCTTAACATCTTTAGCCATCTTTTCCTCTGCCTTTGATTTTGCTTTCCTTATTTCTCTTTTTGACTCTTTGAGTTTGATCCTGTATTCCTTTCTGTGTTCCTCTGTTTGCAAGCTTTTGAATTTTGCGAAAGCTGTGTTTTTTTGCCTTTATTTGAGCAGCCACTTCTTTGGAAAACCAAATAGGTTTCCTTCTCCTCTTGTTTTTATTTACTTTTTTTACATATTTATCTGTTGCCCCTTTTATTGCCACCTTTAGTTTAGCCCATTGCAATTCCACTTCCCTTATCTCCTTCCATCCCGTGATCTCCTCCTTTAGGTACTCAGCCATTTTATTGAAGTCAGTGTTTTTGAAGTTTAGGACTTTGAGCTTGCTATGATTGGCCTGTACCATGGCTTTTATCTCAAACCACACCTGGTGGAATAATCTGAGAATTTGTGGGATTCCTGAGCTGCCACAGTACGCAGATAGTAAGGCAGTTGCAGAGGTGGTATGCAAGGCCCTGCTGCAGCTTAAGTTAGAAGGTGAAGAGGCCCCAGTCAATTTAGACAGAACGCACAGGGCCCCGGGGATATCATTGTGTGTGTGCATGACTTTCAAGTGAAGGAGCAGCTGGCAGTCAAGATGCACACAATAGGAAGATTTGACTGGGATGGTCAGCAAGTTACAGTATATAGTGACCTGGCCCGGTCATGTTACAGAAACAGAGAACTTTCAGGATGATCACTCAGTAGTTGAGCAAGTGCAAGTTGAAATTACAGGAGGCTATTCCCATTCAGCTTGGCATTAACCTTTCAGGGAGTGATACATTGGGTCTTGACATTCGAAGAGGTGGTAAAAACCCTGGCAGACACTGGACTGGAGCATGTGGAGGTGCTGAGGGAGAAGCAGTGTGCTGTAGGACCACAGAGGGCTGTGTCAGACTGTGTAGAAGTACTACTATTACTACTAATCATTGTATAGCGCTACAAGGTATATGCAGCACTGTACATATAGATATAAGACACAGTCCCTGCTCATCAGAGCTTACAATCTAACCAAGAGGAACTGTTCCTATGGCCTTCAAACATGCTGTGGTTACACCTCTCCTCAAAAAGACTTCACTTGATCCTACCAGTCCTTCCAGTTATTGACCTATCTCTCTCCTTTCCTTTGCTTCAAAACTACTTGAATGAGCAGTTCAGTGCCATTGTCCTGACTTTTCTTCCTCTCAAGACCTTCTGGACCCATTGCAATCTGGCTTTAGTTCTCTACATTCCAGAAAAACAGCTCTTGCCAAAGTCTCCAGCAACTTGTTCCTTACCAAATCCAAAGGCCTCTACTTAATTCTCATCTTTCTTAACCTTTCTGCCACCTTTGACAGTTGATTACCACCTTCTTGATACCCTGTCCTCGCTTGGATTTAGGGACTCTGTTCTGTCCTGGTTTTCTTCTTATCTCTCCCATCACACTTTTAGTGTCTGTTCTGGTGGTTCCTCCTCTAACACCATCCCACTTTCAGTTGATGTACAGTACCTCACGGTTCTGTCTTGGGACCTCTCCTTTTCTCTCTCTCCATTCAGTCCCTTGGTTTACTTACTTCCTCCCATGGTTTTCAGTACCATCTTTATGCTGACAACTCTCAGATCTACCTTTCTATGCCTGAAATCTGTCCAGGATTGGCCATTGTTGGAAAGAGGATGCTGGACTTGATGGACCTTGGTCTGACCCACTTATGGCATTTCTTATGTTATGACCTTTTTGTTTCTAATGCTCTGCATCTTCTTGCTCTAACAGAGACTTGGTATCTCCTTGATGTCTCTACTTCAGTTGCTACACTCTCATGGAGGCTATCTTTTCTCTCATACACCTCGCCCAGTTGGCCATGACAGTGGTATTGGGATGCTACTCTCTCCTTCCTACTGGTTCCAACCCCTCCTTCCATCTCAGTCTCACTCCTTTTCATCCTTTGAAGTCCACTCCATCTGCCTAGTTACTTTACTAACTCTCTGAGTAGCTGTTTAACGACACCCTGACAAGTCCATTTCTTCCGTTCTCATTTATTTTGACTCCTAGCTTTCCTTCTTTCTGGACTCATCTTCCCCTCCCCTCATTATTGAGGATTTTTTTTTTTTACTTTATTTTTTTCAATGATTATCGTACAACTACTGGATAAATGTCTGAATCACACTATTTCCCTTCTCCAAAATATCATCCATCCACCAAGCAATAATGCAAAAGAAAAAGAATTCCATTTGCTTTTGCTATTTCAACATACAACCCAAAACAACCAGTTTGTGTGCCACCCGAGAAGCAAGGACAGGACAGGAGGAGAGAAGGGGGAGGAGAAGGAAGGGGGGAAGGCTGGCACTCAACATGCCAGTGGGCTCCTTTTTATCACAGCCACGGGAGAGAAGGCACACGCCACCCTTTACTCCCGTAGCTGTTCAGTGGTGAGCCGGGGCTTCGGGCCTCCCCTGCTCCCTCTGAAGCTGGTCAGGCATGGGGTCCCTTTTAGTGTGTGGATGGCAATGGTGGCAGGGGGGGGACTGGGGGCTAGAATGAGAACAGGAATGGGGGGGACTAGGGGCTAGAATGAGAACAGGAATGGGGGGCTAGAATGGAACAGGGGGACGGGGGCTAGAATGGAAGGGGGACTAGGAGCTAGAACGGGAATGGGGGACAGGACTGGAAATGGGCTGATGTTGGGTGATGGGGAACTGGGAATTGGGACTGGAAGGGAGCAGATGCTGGGAGGGACTGGAGGACAATGATACTGGGGATTAAGACTGGAAATGGCCTGGGGATGGGGGACTGGGACTAGAAGGGAACTGATACTGAGGGGATAGGACTGGAAATGGGCTGATGCTGGGGGACTAGAAGGGAACTGATGTTGAGAGGGACTGGAAGAAGACTGATACTGGGGGGATAGGTCTGGAAATGGGCTGAACCAGGGGGATGAACAAATGGGACTGGAAGAGAGTGGATGCTGGGAGGGGCTAGAACTAGAAGGGAGCTGATGCTGGGGGAGGACCAGAAGGGGGTGGGGCTGGGAATGCGGGAGAAAAAAAGAAGCTGGGGGAGTGAGGATGGAGAGGGGAACAGCTATTTTGTGTGGGAGGGAAGAAAAATCTATGATTGGCTGAGTATTGGGAGAGCAAATGGGAATTGAGGATGGAGGGGTAAAATTTGAGTGGTGTCACCCCCACGGTGGCCAGCCCAACGCCTATGGCGCTGAGTCTTGGTCTGCCTGTGGTGTTCCTGCCTCAGAGAGTGTGGGCTTGCTTTAACTCTGCAAGGCCTTCTGGGAATGTAAGTCCCTTTACCCTTTGAGCACAGATGAGTTGCAGTCGAGTGTTTCAGGCAATGACAAGAATTTATTTTCCCCTTTCCAACAGATTAAATGCAAGTGAATAACTCAGGACAAAACATGCCATACAATTGGCTTGAGGAAATTATACATGAACTCAGGTAAGTTGCCTTGTCAGCTTCAGGCTTTAAACGTGCAGTGCTTGATACAAAACAAAATTACAACAGCTTCAATTAGCAAAGAAAATGTTCCCTTTTCTTCTGCTGCTTTTACCGTCTCTCTCAAACACTGTTCAGCATAGGGAATTCACATGGTCAGCCAAAGATAATGTACAGTCCATCCGATCATCCACTATTTCATTATGGTCAGAGTCTATCTGCATTTCTTCAGCGTCAGGAATAGCAGGGTGTGTCAGTAAGCTGCTATCCTGATCTTTGAAACAAACGGTTTCTCTGACCTCACGTGGGTTCTCTCTGTAACACTCTCCTGAGCAGGGTTGTAAACTACCATATATGCTGTAGTTTTTGTCCAGGGCGTTTGTTACTTTCTGGTAACTATAGGGAACTGCTTTATAGCTAGGTTCAAACTTATATGAATTATTAAGCCTACCTTTTGGCTTTGAAAGGGAAGGAAAACAGAGTTACTTACCTGTAACGGAGTTCTCCGTGGACAGCAGGATAGGTCAGCCACACCTGGTGACGTCATCCGACGGCGCCGAGATGGAGTGCTCTCTAGCTCAGAAGCTTCTGAGCATGTGCGTGGTGGTCCCACCTCCCCGGTCCGCCCCTAGCCCACCAGTTGGTAATTAGCTGCGCCCAAGGCTAGGGTGCGGACCGTGCAGGCCACCCTCAGAGGGGAGGTGGGCGGGATCGTGTGGCTGACCTATCCTGCTGTCCACGGAGAACTCCGTTACAGGTAAGTAACTCTGTTTTCTCCTAGGACAAGCAGGATGTGTCAGCCACACCTGGTGTCTCCCAAGCTGTTAATCTGCGCAGTGGCTGAGGGGGGGCCTGAGGCCGGACGCCGGCAAGGAGGCACAGAGAAGGCGTCAGTGAGGTGAACCACCATTTGTTTATTGAGTAGTAGTGCAAAACTTGTGCAATAACACTTCTTGTGTACTTGTGCAATAACAACAGTGTAAACAGTGGTGAGGACACAGCTGTGCCACCTGCATAGAGGTAGAACGACACGTGCAAAAAACAACAATCGTGCAAATGAACATTAACTTTGTAAGTGCAACAACAACTGTGCAATGAGATATCAACTGTGCAATAGCATAGTGCGATAACAATCCTCAGGGTGAGTCAACAGAGCAATGAAACATCAATTGCGCAATGAGTTTGTCAGGTGGTATCTATGGTAGTGGATCCCGCTACCGCAGATAGGACTGCTCTGCCAAAGGAGCTGTCGGCTTCTGCCTGCAGGTCAAGGCAGTAGTGCTTCTGGAAGGTGAGATGCGAGGACCAAGTTGCGGCTTTGCAGATCTCGCTTACTGGGATGTCCTGTGTGTTGGCGAGGGAGGTGGCTAGTGCGCGGAGTTGGTGGGCGCTAGCCTTGTTCGCCGGATGCGCGCCGGCCTTATGTAGGCAGTAGGCGACACAGTCAGAAATCCAGTGGGAGAGTGTGCGCTTGGTGACAGGCCTCCCCGGTTTGTTGGGGTCAAAGGACACAAAGAGTTGGGTCCCTTGACGGGTGGAGGCTGTCCTGTCGATGTAGATGCGCAGGGCTCGGACGCAGTCCAGTGAATGGAGGCGTTGCTCTTCTGGGGACCCGTGGGGGGCCGGGAAGAAGGAGGGCAGCTCCACTGATTGGTTGACGTGAAAGGCAGAGGCGACCTTGGGGACAAACTTAGGGTGTGTCTGGAGGGATGCCCTGTTGTGGAAGATTTTGGTGTACGGGGGGTGCACTACTAAGGCCTGTAGCTCACTAACCCTCCTCGCAGATGTCATGGCGATGAGGAAGAGTGTCTTCCAGGCTAGGAATTTTTCCGCCGCGGAGGGCAGGGGCTCGAACGGCTCTTGTGTGAGCTGCTGGAGGACAATGTTGAGGTCCCAAGATGGCACCGGTTTTTGGACCAGGGGTTGAAGGTTCCTGAGGCCTCTCATGAAGCAGGTCACGATGGGAAGAGCGGCCATGGAGCCCTTGTGAGAGTCGCTGTGCAGCTGATGCAGGGATGCGATGGCTGCGAGGTGTATCTTGATAGACTGGGGCTTTAAACCCTGGCTGGAGAGGGTGGAGAGGTAGTGTAGCACCAAAGGGACGGGACAGGAGGCAGGTGGGATGCCTTGTCCTGCACACCAGATACTGAAACGTTTCCACTTGAGGCTGTAAGACTTTCTGGTGGACGGTCTCCTGGATGCTAGCACTATTCGCTGTACCTCAGCGGGCAAGTGTAGGTCGAGGAGGCCTACCCTTTCAGCCTCCAGGCTGTCAAGGCAAGCGTCTGGAGATTGGGGTGCAGGGTCTTGCCGCCGTTCTGGGTGAGCAGATCCGGTCGCAGCGGTAATCGGATTGGAGGCTCCTGTGAGAGCTGTAGTAACAGGGAGAACCACATCTGCCGTGGCCAGTGGGGCGCAAAGGATAATGTGTGCCTTGTCTTTGATGATGCGCTGGATGGTGGCTGTCAGGAGGGGGGTCGGGGGAAGGCGTATGCCAGTTCCCACTCCCCCCACGGTACTGCAAACGCATCGGAAGCCACTCTCCTGGGTGAGGGGCGTTTCGAGCAGAAGAGGGGGCACCTGGAATTGACTTCGGTGGCAAAGAGGTCGATCCGTGGATTCCCCCAACGTAGGAAGATGGACTCCGCCACGTCCTCGTGGAGCGTCCACTCGTGTGGTTGGAGCTGTCTGCTCAGCCTGTCTGCTAGTGTGTTCTGCTCTCCGGGAAGATAAGTTGCTTGCAGCAGGCAGTTGTGGGCTAGGGCCAAAGACCATATCTCGAGTGCCTCCCTGCAGAGAGGATGAGAGCCCGTACCCCCTTGTTTGTTGAGGTAGAACATTGCCACCTGATTGTCGGTCTGGATCAAGACCGTTTTCCCCGCCAGGTGGGACATGAAGGTCTGGAGGGCATACTTGACCGCCCAGAGCTCGAGAACATTGATGTGCAAGGATTGTTCTCTTCTGGTCCAGGCTCCTTGTGTGCGGAGCTGTAACAGGTGGGCTCCCCAACCGGTGACGGAGGCATCCGTGGTCAGGATGAGCTGATACTCGTATGGCTGTAGGCTCTTGCCCACGGCGAGGTTTGCTGGAGTCGTCCACCAGCGTAGGCTCTGGCTCACCCTCGCTTTGAAGGGAATGAGGGTGGTGAGTGGTTGGGAGAGCTGCTTCCAGTGTGAGCGCAGGTGCCACTGGAGTGTGCGTATGTGCAGTCTGGCGAAGGGCAGGACTGACGTGGTTGCTGCCATGTGGCCCAGAAGGCGTAGGATGTCGTGGGCCTTGGTATGCTTCGCGGTTGCCACCTTTTTGGCCATGTGGATGATGGTTTTCCGCCGGCTCTCGGGGAGGAAGGCCTTGGAGGAAGTGGTGTCGATTATTGCCCCGATGAACTCCGTGCGCTGTGTGGGTTCTAACCGGGATTTGTCCTTGTTGAGTAAGAATCCCAGCTTGGTCAGCAAGGCCGTCGTCTTTTGAACTGCTGTTATAAGGTCTGGGGCAGAGGGTGCTGATATCAGCCAGTCGTCCAGGTAGGGAAAGATGGCGAGCCCTTGTTTGCGGAGGTGGGCAGCCGCCACGGCTACTCACTTCGTGAAGACTCTGGGAGCTGGGGAGAGTCCGAAGGGAAGCACACGATATTGGTAGTGGCAACCCATTGCTATGAATCTCAAGAATTTCCTGTGCGCGGAGTGGATAGGTATGTGAGAGTACGCGTCCTGCAGGTCCAAGGTAGCCATCCATTCCCCCGGTCTGATGAGGGGAAGGATGGTGTTCAGGGAGTACATACGAAACCTCTCCTTCACGAGGAAGTGGTTGAGTTTGCGAAGGTCCAGAATCGGGCGAAGGCCCCCGGACTTCTTGGGAATAAGGAAGTACCGGGAGTAAAAGCCAGTGTTTATTTCGTTGGGGGGAACCCGTTCGATCGTCCTTGTCCTGATGAGTTGCTGCAGGAGTTCTGAGATCGCAGCTTCCAGATGTGGTGGAGGTTTGCTGGTGGGTTGCGTGCGCTGCCACGGCGGGGAGGAGAACCGCAAGTGGTAGCCCGCTTGGATAATCTGGAGGACCCACTGTTCTGTGGTGACTTCCTGCCAGGCAGACAGGAAGCTGGACAAGCGGCCTCCCACCGGCGTGGCCGATGGGACACTCGCAGGCAGCTGGGGCAGATAGTCAGAAGGATGATGAGCCCTTACCAGACTGTTGCGAGTTCGCTTGCTTCTGCTTGCGTTCTCTTTGCGGTTGTCTCTGAAAGGACGACTTGCTATAGTTCTGCTTGAACTTTGGGGCCTGCCACTGTCTGCTGGTCCCATAGTATCTCTTTGACGAGGAGAAAGGCTTGCGGAAATAATTCCCTTTCTGCGACCAGGAGGGGCGTTCGAGTCCGTTCGCCGCTAGCGTTTTCAGAATGGTGCAGTCCTCCTTAAGGCCGTTCACAGTGGCCGCGACCTTGTCCCCGAAAAGGGAGTCTCCCAGGCAGGGTGCATCCGCGATCCTGTCGTGAGTGTTGTCTGACAGGCCGGAAGCACGTAGCCAGGCCCAGCGGCGAGCCGCAATGGCCGTGCCCGCTGTCCGGATGGCCGTGTCAAAGGCATCGAAGGCTGTGCTCATAAGGTGCTTGGAGCATTCGGCCAATTCCTGGAGCGTGGCTGAGGTTGAGCGCTGGGACTGCTTAGGAAGAGTGAGCAGTTGGCTTTTAAGTTCTGCTAGCAGGGCGTCTTGGAACAACAGGTGTTGGAATTGGTGCGCTGATATTTTGGCACTCAGCATAGCTCCCTGGAATACTTTCCGCCCTATGTCGTCGATGAGCTTAGGATCCCGACCAGGGGGATGGGTAGCCTGCGTGCGTGAAGACTTAGATCTCTTGAGCGCTGACGCTACCACAATGGATTGGTGTGACAGCTGCGGCTTATCAAAGCCAGGCGAAGTCAGAAGGAGGTATTTGCTGTCCAGGCGTCTGGCGCAGGCCTGCGCAGAGGCCGGTGACTGCCACAGGGTGGACTGCTTGTCCTTGAGTTTCCGGTGGAGGGGAAGAGCCAGAGCCGGCTTGGGGCCGTTGAGGTACTTCATGACCTCAGGGTCCTTTTCGCCTGAGGTCTCTTCCGTGTTAAGGCCCAGCTTAGCGATGACTTTCTTCAAGAATTTAGGATAAGTCAGGTCCTCCGGCATTTGTGGTTGCGCTTCCTCTTGCTCGTTTGTATTGGATTTAGAGGAAGGGGATTCTGGGTGCTCTTCCTCCTCAGCACTAACTCCGGAGTCTGGTCCCAGCGCAGGGGATGGACTCCGCTCCCTAGAAGGCCGGAGTAGGGGATCTGTTTCCATGTTCAGCTGCCGGTTGTACATCCATGGGGGCAGCAGAGCTCTCCTGACCTGGAGGGGCAGTTTGCTGCACCAGGCGTGTCAGCGGCTGTAAAATAGCATCCGATGTGGTGGACCTTGAGGAGTTGCTGCTCCTGTGCCTTCTGCTGCAATGCGATCTGGATCGCCTGCTTTCCCTGCAGCCACGGGATGAGCTCCTGTCAGCACTCCTGCTGCTGGATCGTGAACGGCAGTCCCTCCTGTGCCTCTTGCTCCTGTGGGCACTCGCGTGTCTTTTGCCGCTATTTCCGCGCCGAAGTGGGGACTCCCGGCTGTCGGCGTGGCGTTTATGTTGTCTGCTGTGTCCCTTGCTGCGGGAGTCGTCGGCGCGATGAACCAGCTCAGAGGCAGCCCTTTGATCGCCGGCTGGAGGAGAGGGGGAACGGCGCTGTGGAAGCCGGGTGACATCATCGCTGATGCGGGATCCGCTCCGGACAATCCGGTTGGAGGGGGAATCCCTGTGGGCGGAGACAGGCGAGGCCACGTGGGCGGCGCCATCTTGCCCACGGCTGCCTGAGCCGCATGGCTGAGGGGAAGGTCCCGTTCAGCCGCATGGTCGGGGAGAGAGTCCGGAGGTGGAAGGCAGGCTTTCCTGGGGCAGATCAGCGACCGGAACGCTGGAGCAGCGAGGAGTCATCTCGGAGGAGCCGCTAGCGGTGGGGGGGCTTGCCCGATGCACTGCAGGGGCCGCGGAGGAGACAGACTTTCCCGAGGAGGGAGGCAGAGGCACAGCAGAGCCTTTGGCTGTCCGATGCGAGGCTTTGGCGGGGGCTTTCCCTTTGGAGGACTTACTGCGTTCAGGCCTGGCGTCGGTAAGGGGAGCTTGCTCCAGAGCAGTCAAAAAATCCTTGAGGGTGTAGTCCCTGAGTTTTCGGGCTCGAGGGGACATCCGGGCACAGCAGGAGCAGTCTTCCACGTTGTGGGTTGCCCCGAGGCAGCGGAGGCAAGTCAGGTGAGCGTCTGATATATTCATTTTCCTTTTGCATTGCGGGCATAGTTTGAATCCCGGTTTAGACATAATGATGGTTGAGAGAGAGTAGGATCCGTCTTGAGGCAAAGGCGGAAGAATTGAAACTGGTAGGCTAGGGGCGGACCGGGGAGGTGGGACCACCACGCACATGCTCAGAAGCTTCTGAGCTAGAGAGCACTCCGTCTCGGCGCCGTCGGATGACGTCACCAGGTGTGGCTGACACATCCTGCTTGTCCTAGGAGAACTCTCCACTCTGCAGGGTTAGACTGGTTCTCAAACACAGCTTGTGTTTGCTTGCCTCTCAGCCTATTAACTTTCCCCTCAGATGTACCGGTATTCTCCAGCCAGCCTCTCTCTCCTCAGAGCGTGTGAGCTTTGCCAAGCCTGCCTCTCAGGAAGATTCTTCTCTCTTCTGCCTTTACCAGACAACACCTGTCCTGGGTTGCTTCCTTCTGGCCTCAGGAATATGGCTCCCTTGGTTCTCACTCCTCTTTGACTCCTTCTAGTCAGCGTGCTTCTTTGTTGGCTTCCTTTCTGATTCTCCTCCCAGTTCTGCATTCCTCTCCGGTTCTCCTCCCGGTCCTGCTCACGGTTCTCCTCCCGGTCCTGCTCCCGGTTCTCCTCCCGGTCCTGTCTTCCTCTCCGGTTCTCTTTGTTTACTTCTTCTTTGCAAACACTGAGCCATGTGCTCAGACTGCTTGTCAGTTTCTGAAAGCAAATCCTCATCTTTCCCTATCTTCATAGGCTCAGAAGGGACTTCTTCATGACAGATCCCCCCCCCCCCTTAAGATATTACGGGCCGACGAGCTACTGCTCGGACAGTTCGTAATCCCAAATGAGGCGCTAATGTGCTTTTCTATAACTAGGCGTGCTGCCGCTGACCTCTCATGCCAGGGCCTAAGAACGTTTAAATGGTAGACTTGGTGGCATCCCCTATTGTTTTCTACCACGTAGGAAACGGGACCTGTTTTCTCTACCACTGTACACGGACCTCTCCATTGGGACTCAAACTTTGGTCCAGCGTCCGCGACCATAATTATGACTTTATCACCTATTGCTAACTGCCTAGGTCTTGTCCCCCGGTCATAATATTTCTTTTGCCGCTGTTGACTAGCCTTCAAGTTTTCTATTGCTGCCTGAGAAGTCCTTTTTAAACGACTTCTCAACTCCTTTAAGAAGTGAGGCACCCCTATGTCCTGAACTTCTGGCTCCACCCATTGTTCTCGCAAAATGTCTAAAACCCCTCTGGGAGCACGGCCAAATAATAATTCGTAAGGTGATGCCCCTAGGGATGCCTGCTTACGCTCACGACAGGCATATAAAACAAATGGGAGCAAGGTATCCCATTCAGACATTTTCCCATTCAGACCCCGTCTCAACATCTGCTTAATGGTCTGATTTAGACGTTCAACCAGTCCATTGGACTGGGGGTGGTATGCGGCAGTCTTTATATGATGCACGCCAAAGGCGTCCCACACTTGTGCTAGGTACCTTGATATGAAGTTGCTGCCTTGGTCCATGAGCATTTTCTGCGGAAACCCCACCTCGCAGAACAACTTAATAAGCTCTAAGGCTATCGTCCTAGCTGAAGTACTCCTCAAGGGTATCGCCCAAGGAAACCGCGTGGCCTGATCTATTATTACCAATATGTATTGGAACCCTCTTGGTGTCTTAATCAGGGGTCCTACAATATCCATTGCCATCCATCGAATTGGAGTTGATATTGTGGGCGTGGGTATCATGGGTACTGCCCGTGGCTTGGCGGAGGTCACACGCTGACATGTGGAACATGACTCACAGTAGCGGGTGGTCTCTTTAAAAACCCCCGGCCAATAAAAATGGGACAGGATTTGATCCAACGTCCCTTGGATCCCTTTATGGCCGCCTGCAGGGTGATCATGGGCCAACCTTAGCACTATTGCCTTAAATGTAGTGGGTACTACTAACTGTTTCCTTACAGCTCCTGTTTGTGGCTCATTGGACTCCCTATACAACACTTCTTTATCTAGGAAAAACCTAGGAAGAGTATCTCTATCAGTTTGGGCATATTCAAATGCTCATTTCAATGCGGGGTCAGCTCGTTGTTCGTTAGGAAAGGACGGGAATTTCTTGACTAGATCAGCGGGTACCCAGGGCAACCCCTCTCTGGCCTGCAGTTCGGCCCTCCCTAGGGTCCTATGTTGTCTCTCCTGGCGCCTATCTGCTTTTCCTTTCCTGACCTTTTTAGAAGGGGCATTGACTAGGTCATCATGTACGGGAAGTACCTCTGATACCTCCTCCTCTACCAACTCATCGTCACTCTCTGAGGGCTCACTCCTATCTTCAGGGAGTTCCTCTCCTCCCTCTGGGGTTTCATCCCTTACTCTGGAGGTTCCTGCCTGGGACCTAGTGGAGACCATGCTGGTTTTTACACTTAAGCCCTTCTCCACCCCTCTGCAGAATGGGGGCCAGTGCCTCCCCAACACAATATCGTAGAGAAGCCGTGGGACAACGGCCACCAAAACCTCTTTTTGGGTCCCCAGCCCTTTTACGGAGAGCCTATATAGTGGATAATAGGATGAAGTACCATGCACACAACGTATTTCAACCCGGCCCTCTGTTTGACTCGGTGCTGACCTACCGTGAGCTTCCACGGCCTGCCAGAGCTTTTCAGAGATCATGCTCTGGTCAGCACCCGAGTCAAGCAGTGCCTCAGCCACAATGCCTTGAACTTCCACGTTCAACCGGAAGTCTTCTTGTACCTGTTTCCCTTTTCCAGACATTAGTGCTGTCCACACTGTACAATTCTTCTGGAAATGTCCTATCCTCCCACAATTATAACACTTTCCTTTTGTCACAGGTAAAACAGTATTTACATTAGTCACATTTGCTTTTATGCCTCTTTCAAATCTTGCAAAGTTGCTTGTTCCAGCCAGCTTCAGAGCGCCTCCTGTTGGCCTGCCGCCAACTCCGCTTCAAAATAATGCTCTGTAAGGACGGCTGCCTCTGCAGTGGTCTGGTAACTTTGTCGGATTATGAAAGATTTTACCTCAGGAGGTACTGCCTCCATGAATTGTTCCAGAATGACTGTGTCCATCACAGAGTCAAGGGTTTTTTCCTCTGGAACAAGCCATTTCCAGGCCAAGGCTTTGATCCTCTGATATAATGCCTTTGGCGTCTCATTAGACTTAAGCCTAGACTCTCTAAACATCCTCCTATAATACATTGGAGTTAGACCTAATCTGTCTCTCACTGCTTTTTTAACCTCCTCATAGGTGGACGCGAGAGCAGCGGGCATGGTTTTGTATGCAGCCAAAGCCTCTCCCGTTAGGGACATGGCAAACCTCACTGCCCATTGCTCAAGTGGCCATTTAACTGCTACTGCCACCCTTTCAAAGGCCTCAATAAAGTCATCCAAATTGTCATTGGTGTTTAACTGGCCAAAATTAAGGCTCCACAACCTTGTGGTCCTACCACTGTAGAAAATGAAGGACTGGCATCTTCAGCAGCCTTTTGCTTTGTCAATAAAGCTTCCATCAGCTCTACAAGAGGCTTCTGCTGGGCCTGTATAGCCGCAGCCGTCTGTTCCTGTGTGCGGTGAGCCAGTTCCATCTGCTTTTCAAATTGACTGGACATCCAGCGCAACACCTCTTGAGGATCCATTCTGAGAATTATTGTTCCTGCAGAGAAAGCAAAAGAAAAGCCCACCAAGTGCGGCACCAAATTTTTCTTTTTAAATCCTCACTATCTTTCTGCAGAACAAAACTCCCTTTCTCACTGGAATCCTCTACACCTGTGCCCAGTTACCCGTTACCTTTGCACGGTGTAGACTCAGACTTTGAGAAAGGAATCTATCCTCCTGGGTCCTGGTCCTCCTGGCACGATTTGCCAGCGAAATCTCCAACCGCTCTCCACCAGCAGCTTAGCAGATTTCTCGTTCCCCTTGTATTTTCCAGCTATGGCAAAACTTTCTGTTGTATCCTGAAGTTCTGTTCTTTTCCCTCAGTTGGGATGTCCTTTTTGTATTCCAAGTGAAAAAATCCGAACAGACTACGCCACTTGTCACCCTCATAGTGGCCAGCCCAATGCCTAGGGCGCTGAGTCTTGGTCTGCCTGTGGTGTTTCTGCCTCAGAGAGTGTGGGCTTGCTTTAACTCTGCAAGGCCTTCTGGGAATGTAAGTCCCTTTACCCTTTGAGCACAGATGAGTTGCAGTCGAGTGTTTCAGGCAATGACAAGAATTTATTTTCCCCTTCCCAACGGATTAAATGCAAGTGAATAACTCAGGACAAAACATGCCATACAATTGGCTTGAGGTAACTCAGGTAAGTTAGCCTTGTCAGCTTCAGGCTTTAAACGTGCAGTGCTTGATACAAAACAAAATTACAACAGCTTCAATTAGCAAAGAAAATGTTCCCTTTTCTTCTGCAGCTTTTACCGTCTCTCTCAGACACTGTTCAGCATAGGGAATTCACATGGTCAGCCAAAGATAATGTACAGTCCATCCGATCATCCACTATTTCATTATGGTCAGAGTCTATCTGCATTTCTTCAGTGTCAGGAATAGCAGGGTGTGTCAGTAAGCTGCTATCCTGATCTTTGAAACAAACGGTTTTTCTGACCTCACGTGGGTTCTCTCTGTAACACTCTCCTGAGCAGGGTTGTAAACTACCATATATGCTGTCGTTTTTGTCCAGGGCGTTTCTTACTTTCTGGTAACTATAGGGAACTGCTTTATAGCTAGGTTCAAACTTATATGAATTATTAAGCCTACCTTTTGGCTTTGAAAGGGAAGGAACTCTCCACTCTGCAGGGTTAGACTGGTTCTCAAACACAGCTTGTGTTTGCTTGCCTCTCAGCCTATTAACTTTCCCCTCAGATGTACCGGTATTCTCCAGCCAGCCTGTCTCTCTCCTCAGAGCGTGTGAGCTTTGCCAAGCCTGCCTCTCAGGAAGATTCTTCTCTCTTCTGCCTTTACCAGACAACACCTGTCCTGGGTTGCTTCCTTCTGGCCTCAGGAATATGGCTCCCTTGGTTATCACTCCTCTTTGACTCCTTCTGGTCAGCGTGCTCCTTTGTTGGCTTCCTTTCTGGTTCTCCTCCCGGTTCTGCCTTCCTCTCTGGTTCTGCTCCCGGTTCTCCTCCCGGTCCTGCTCCCGGTTCTCCTCCCGGTCCTGCCTTCCTCTCCGGTTCTCTTTGTTTACTTCTTCTTTGCAAACACTGAGCCATGTGCTCAGACTGCCTTTCAGTTTCTGAAAGCAAATCCTCATCTTTCCCTATCTTCATAGGCTCAGAAGGGACTTCTTCATGACAGTGGATGAAAAAGGAATAAAGAAAGAAATGGAGGAAAGATCAGAATGTTAGAGGCAGATATAGAGAGAATGGAAAAAAACGAAGAGAAAAGAAAGGACAAATGGACAGCAGACAATAGTTAGCAGAAGACACGAAGAAAGCAAAAGAAAGCGACTGGGGCCAGAGGCGGCTCTATCATTAGACGAAGTGAGGCGGTGGCCTTAGGCGGCAAACTTTTGGGGGTGGCAGAAATGCCCCCAAAAGAGCCGCTTCACTCCGCCTTCTGTTAAAAAAAAAATGCATGCAAACTGCTTCCCATCCCCCGTCGTTCATTCTGCTCAGCATTATGAAATGACATTGACAGGAAACCGGTGCGGAGCCTCCCGGAACGCGGGAGCAGCAGAGGTTCCTTCCCGTCGGGAGGCTCCGCACAGGTTTCCTGTCATTTCAAACAAAGAGCTGAATGAACGACGGGGGACGGGGAGGCAAGAAGAGAAGAGGAACAGGAATGAGCTGCACGGGGGGGGGGGGGAAGGAGAGAATATACGAGCTGCATGGGGGGGAAGGAGAGAAGATACAAGCTGCATGGGGGGAGAAGGAGAGAAGAGGAACGAGCTGCACGGGGGGGGGGGGGGGAGAAGGAGAGAAGAGGAATGAGCTCCATGGGGGGGGGAGAAGGAGAGAAGAGGAATGAGCTGCATGGGGGGGAAGAAAGCTAACACGGGGAAAAGAAGGTTGGAAGGGAGCTGACAGAGGAGGAAAATGATGGCTGAAAGTGCACTGAGAGAGGGGAGAGAGATGGCTGAAAGGGAACTGAGAGAGGGGAAAGAAATGGCTGAAAAGGAACTGAGAGAGGGAAAGGAGATGGCTGAGAGGGGAAAGAGATGGCTTAAATGAACTGAGAGGGGAAGAAGATGGCTGAAGTGAACTGAGAGGGGAAGGAGATGACTGAAGGGAACTGAGAGAGGGGAAAGAGATGGCTTAAATGAACTGAGAGGAAGGGAAGAAGATGGCTGAAGTGAACTGAGAGGGGAAGGAGATGGCTGAAGGGAACTGACATGGGAGGAAGAGGTGTATAGTAGGGAGCTGACACCTGGGGTTGGGACTGGAGGGAGCTGACATTTGGGGATGGGACTGGTAGGTGGCTGTGTAATAAGAGGAGGCCGGCAGCGAGGGGGCACTGGCTGGAAGGGAGCTGACACGTGGGGAGGCCATTGGGACTGGAAATAGGCTGAAGGAAGGAAGTGATGAAAAGACAAGAAATGGCAGATAGAGTGCTAAGAGAAGACACGAATGCAGAAGCCTCAGATCAGGACCAGCATCACCAGAGAATAAAATGGTCAGACAACAAAGGTAGAAAAAAATAATTTTATTTTTAATTTAGTGATTGGACTTTGTGCTATTTCTATAGTTTGCACAGTATGGGATACTGCATCTCTTATCTGGTGTTGCATTGCATGCAGAGTCTGGCTTCTTGGGCTTTCAGTTTAATTTTTCTCTAAATATTTTATTTGTACTTTAGGTTGTGATCACTTATTCTGTACTTGGCGAGAATCTGTGTGCCTAGTGTGTGACCAAGGCTTTGTGTTCTGTTAACATGAAATCTGTACGCAGGGATCTGTACTGTAGCAATTTGCCTTGTTCAGCTTTTCAAATAGGTGTTAGATGTTCTAGGGCCTGCTGCAGTATTTATAGTGCTGCTTTTTTGTATGAGTTTTGGAGGTTTATGCTGGTAATGGCCTTGTAGATCTTTGGTGACTTTTGTAGGGTTTTATATTAGCTTTCAATTTTCCTGGTACTGCAGAATATTTGTTAGTGAAATGATATTGAGTTCTATGGGTGAATGTTCTGTTCTGCTCTGCACCCACTGTTGATGGAAGGGATTCTGTGGGTGCAAAATATATGTTCAAAAAGAAAAAGCAAGAACCATAACGCAGTTTATAACAAAATAAAAATAAGTTATAATTTAATTTTTATAAAGTGTGCTGTGGTTCTCGCTCATTCTTTTAGTTCCTTGGAGTGCAAACATCTTGCATTTCCTCCATATTATATAATTACCTTTTTTGGTATCCCTGACTGAGTTTTGAGAAGTCATGGCACCCCCCCCCCCTCTACGGGGGGGGGCACCATCTCATCCTTTGCCTCAGGCAGTAGATCGCTTTGAGCCAACCCTGACTGGGGCAATTGCAATTGAAAAATAAAATGTCCACACAACAAGAGCAGAAAAAAACTATTTGATTTTGAATTTATTAACTGGAATATGTTAGCTCTGGGAAATGTGCATTGCTAACATTTTGCGTTTTGTTTAGTACAAGAGGAAAATAATTTATAGTTTTATTTCTCCAGCATTATTGTATATCCCAAGTTTGACTTTTAGAGTTTCCAGTTTAATTATTGTTTTCATATTTCTAAATTGTGATCCCTTGTTCTATGTTTGATGACTATGTTTTGCATGTATAACTGAGCTGCAGTATTCTGTTCATGTACTTTCTATGTGACAATCCCACTTGTTCTCTTTCCTCAGTAGGATATTATTGGTATTCTCTAAAATGTATTGGTTTAATATTTGCAGTGTTGCCTTTTGATAGGTAGGGTTTGGTGCTTTGTGGGTCCTGGTAGTGCTGTTTTGATACAGCGGGTTTGCTATGAATTCTAAATGAGCAGGGTGTACAGTACTTCATAATGTGCCTGACAGTTGACACTGGAGTATAGTAATGTAGAAATCTGGTAATCTTTATCCTCACTGCCCATGCAAATAGTATTGAGACACTCAAGCATATCTACTAAAAGTTAATATGTATTCACAAATGTTAATGTGCGCTAAGTGCAGCAATACCCATGTATTTCTATTGGCGCAGTAGCACTTAACGCACATGGCCCCGCATCACCTTTGGGCCATACCTGGTTGCGGTTATCTTATAAATACTCTTATCATGCTTTCCTCAAATAAATATGAAACTTCCTATTTGTATACAGTGCTGGATTCATCTTCCATATAAACTCCCTTCCACCCCCTCCTCATTGAAGGCTGGCACACTACAAATTGGTCAGACACTGTAGGTTCATCAATGTCATCTGCAAGCAATTGAAGAAACAGATCAAGATATAGTCTAACTTCACATATGTCTTATGTGCATTAGAATCAAAGGAGAAATCCACCTCCACAGGATGTAGGCTTTTCCACACATCTACATGTCCCAGCTCGGATGTCAAGAAGTTAACATGGTTATGCTTATGATTTTTTTGAATGGCCTAGGGGGTTGGTAATCTATACTAGGATCTACAGTAATGTTGAAGTCTCCTGTGACAATCTGCAGATGGTCTCTAAAAATTGATATTTTGGTTACCAGTGTGGAGAAGAACTTATGGTCATAGAGATTAGGGGCATTACCTTGATTCCCTGGAGGTCTCCTGCCAAGAGTACATATCTCCCACCTTCATGAATTACCTTATGAGTGTCAAAAGGCAATTTTTTATGTATTAGAATTGCTGCACCTCATTGTCTCACATTGTATGAGGAAAATTCGAGTTCTACACAATTCCTCTTGAGCTTCTTATGTTCCATTGCATTTAATTAGATCTCTTTTCCAGAAGGGAGACTGGGAATTTTGTCCCAGCATGTTGTAGTTGTTCATGTGAGAGTGATGCTACAGAACCCAAACTATATCAAGAGGGGGTGTCAGCTAGGCTCAGTTTATAGTCTTCCTCCAGGAAGTGGGTTACATGGAGGGAGGAGTGGCCTAGTGGTTGGGGCAAGGTACCTCAGGTTAGAAGGTCAGGGGTTCAAATCCCACTAGAGGACAGCAACCTTGGGCTGCAGCTCCTTGTGGTCTTGGGCAAGCCACTTAACCCACCATTGCCCATGTTCCCTGTAAAATAGTTATCTCCAAGTTATAATGTCTTGTTCAATGTAAACTGCCTTGATATCATGAAAGGCAGTATATAAGAAATGTTAAATAAAATAAATAAATCCCTGATTATGGCAGTTTTACCCTGTGCATCTGTTGGGTCATTTCAACATGCTATGTCCTTTTGTGCACTTCAAACTTGTTGTTGTTGTTGTTAAATGCCATCTAGTCTCTGTCGACTCATGGCAACCCTCTGGATAGTTGTCCTAAAGTATGATCGGTCTTCAGTCAGGCGGCTCATTGCTGATAGAGTGGCACCCATAGCTGCTGTTATTGTATTAGTCCTTTTAAACAAAATCTCCCTCCCCCTATTCCCAGCCTTTCCTATAAGTGCAACACAGCTAACGGTATAGTGCTGCTCACCATTTGTAGCTGCATATTCCTTTGTCAGTGAATAGGATAGTTTAGTTTTCTTCAAGATGTCATAACAGACTGTTAATGTGGCAGGTGCAGGCCTGTGACCCACAGTGTCCGAACATAAGCAGGCCAGCATGGCTAGCTTGACCTGTAAATGAGGCCTGTGGAGAGGCATATAGGATTGCACATCCCCCAATATGCTGCTATTGTAAGATAGAACTCAGTAGAAGTATTGAATTAGCTTAGGTAAGCAGAACTGCAGTATTGAAAGATGGAAAAATACAGAAAAGACATGTTTAGAAGTTACTGATAAGAAAAAGTACATCTGCAAAGAAATAATTAGGAGTGCTGACAGATGAGTTGCAGAGCCCAGCTCCTCTGCACGTACAAATTGGTTCTATAACCTTGAGAGTGTGAAAGTAACAAGTTGATGAACTGACCATTGTAATTGGGACTAGAAGGGGGGTATGCAGGTGTCATGCCCACTGGAGGGACATAACTGGATAAACTTATCAGTACCGGGACCAATAGAAGAGGTACGGGAGGTACGGGAGGTTACCGGGACCAATGAGATGTTTTTCTATACCTAGAATGGAACAGAAGTCTATAAAAGTTGTTGTAATGCTTGAAAACTTTGCTCAGCCATTTTGAAATTGATTGGTTCGAGACTTGTGCACAAATAAATGATTTGGACCTTCTGAACAGACTCCTGGTATCATTGGTTTGTCTGCGCTTTGCTGCTACATATTCCTTGGTGCGTTGGCCGGGAAGTTGTGGAATCAAAGTGTATATAGGGCAATATACCACGACTTTCCGCCTCTATAGGCTTGGTCCTGCCGGGATCGCGCCCTTCCGACGAGGGCTGCTCCCTGGCGCCACCGGTCCCTTGTATCGGAGGGAGCTGGTCGGACCTCGGCGGGTGACGAGCCCGGCTGGAGTCAACGCCTCGAACCCGAGTGAGGGGAGTCCGAGGTCCAACTCATGCGCCTGCTTGGGAAGTTTGAGGACCGGATCCGGTGAGTATAGTTTTGATTTTGGGTCTAGACAGAAATAGAAAGCGCAGTACTGCCATTGGAACTTGGAACTTTGGAATTTGTAATCTCGAGATATTGGGAATTGGTAAGAGAGCATGATCAACTCTCAAGGAAGGGCCGAGTAACCCCGCATGGGAATTCGCCGGGTGAAACCCCCATCCTTTTTGTAATTGGGAAATTGGAAAAGACTAGTCAGAACAGATAGAAACGAATGCATTCTGGGATACGTTGCTAGCATGATTGTGTGAACGAAGTGTGAATGAGAGGTCTGGCAGCACGGACCAAGTGAAGGCGGACCCCTGATTAGCGCATTTCCTGACCGGGCGACCGCGTTCAGGTCGCGAAAAGGGGGAAGCGATTGTCGTCTTGTCTTGTTATTTGTACTCCTTATACGTTTCCAGGGCCGTGTGGACCCCTTACCCACGGTCCGCCCTCCTTTTCCCTTCTGTCTGTTGTTGCGCGCACACATCGAAATGGGAGGGGCGGGGTCTACTAGAAACACTCCATTAGAATGTATGATCGCACATTTTAAAGAGGGATATTCAGGAGATTATGGTATTAAAATGACAGCAGCCCGTTTGCAGATTTTGTGTACTAGGGAGTGGCCCGATCTAGACCCCATCTGGCCCCGAGAGGGAACGTTCAAAGTAGAGATTATTCAGTCAATACACCGTAGAGTGCGGATAGCGCACCCCGACCAGTACCCCTATATAGATTCCTGGTTAAGTATTTGTGAAGATCCGCCCCCCTGGGCGCAGCGCTGTTATGAGGAACAGTGCAGAATAATGTTAGCTAAAGCAGATTCTAGACAGAAAACGGAACAGCCTAGAATGAAAGAGCAGGATAGGACAGCCAGAAAGAAGCCCATCCTGGCAGATCCTGATTCCCCAGAAATAATTCTCAGGCAGCCCCGGACCCCAGGTCCAGTAAGAGTAGCCCGGCGTCCTGCCCCAGAACCCCAGAGACGGCCAGAGCCGAGGCGGGACCCAACCCCTGATCCCCCTCCCGGAGGAGAGAAAGAGGAAGAATTAGCGGGAAAAGAAGAGGAGGACCTAAAAAGCGAGTCAGAAGTGGAGACCGAAGAAGGAGAAAGAGAGAATCCCCCAGATGAGGAGGAAAATGTACAAATAATTGAGAAAGCTAGCGTTAGCACTAGCACGCCAGTGAGAGAGAAACCCAAAGCAAAACCTGTTGAGAAAAAGAAAGCGACTCCTGCAAAGGCAACAACGATAACCCTTAGATCCCAAAAGACACCCATGGCAGCCAAACTGTTTCCCTTATGGCAAGTCCCGGGAGTGCCCGTAAAGAATGATAATGATGAAGTGGTAGCGGGACCCCTAACTTATGTGTATATCCCTTTCTCTACAACTGATTTATTAAATTGGAGGTCGCATTACGCCTCCTATACTAGTAAGCCCCAGGAGCTGACAGAATTAGTAACTAGTATTATGGAAACTCACCAACCCACTTGGCCAGATTGCCGTCAGCTCCTGACCACCCTATTCACGACAGAAGAGCGAGCAAGAATTAGAAAAGCAGCTATTGAATGGATGGCAGAGAACCCTGTAGCTCCGGCACAGGGGCAGAATATAATAGACCGTCGGGAAGCAGCTCAGAGAGAATTCCCGAATGAAGACCCCCAATGGGATCCAAATACAGATGAAGGATCCACAGCCCTAGCCCGTTTTCGCCAAGGCTTTTTACAAGGCCTGAAAAGGGGGGGCCAGAAAGCTATGAACCTTTCCAAAGTTGCAGGAGTTATCCAAGGGATAGATGAGAGCCCAGCAGATTTTTATGAGAGATTAACTGAAGCTTACAGAATGTATACTCCCTATGATCCCGAGGCACCAGGAAGTTTATGTATGGTGAATTCTGCTTTTGTAAACCAGTCTCAACCAGACATTAGACGCAAATTACAGAAGTTAGAAGGGTTTGCGGGCATGAATGCAACACAGTTATTGGAAGTCGCTCATAAGGTGTATGTGAATCGTGATACTGAAAGACAGAGAGAATGTGATAGAAAGATGAAGAAGAAAGCTGATTTTTTGGCTGCGGCCATAGTGGAACAGAAAAGGGGAGGTGTCCCTAGTCGAAGGAGTAGAGGAAGAGGGCGGGGTCAAGGCGGAGGCCGGACCCAGAGACTAGGCGTGAACCAATGCGCCTATTGCAGAGAGGAAGGACATTGGAGAGATACGTGCCCGCAACTCGAAGACGCCCAGCATGATGACGACAGCAGTCATCAGTGGCGAGAAGAAAGACGAAGCTATCCCCGAAGCCGAGGAGGAGCCAATCGAGAACAATTCCAGCGAGAGAGAGGAGGAGCCATTCAAGCATTGGCCACACCAGCCCATGATGAGAATGACGTGGATTAGGACAGACCGGGCTCCAAGTTTGCTTTAGGTCTCCAGGAGCCTATGGTCGGAATACAAATAGGAGACCAAATTATGGACTTTATGGTTGATACTGGAGCACAACATTCAGTAATAGACAAAAAGATAGCCCCATTCACTACAAAAGCAGTCACCATTATAGGAGCAACTGGTGCCAAAGCCACAAAGTCTTTTCTTCAAAACCGAATATGCAGTCTGGGAGGACAGCAAGTAACTCATCAATTCCTTTACATGCCCGAATGCCCAGTGCCACTACTGGGACGAGATATGTTAGCCAAGCTTCAAGCACAAATATCTTTCTCTGAGCAAGGAGAAATGCAAATGACAGTAAATCCCCAAACCAAACCAGCAGGAGTGATGCTGCTGACAGTTCCCCGAGAAGAAGAATGGAGATACTACATTGATGATTCGATTCAAGATACCTATTTTGAACAAACTTTGAAAAGTATTGATGCACCACCTGGAGTATGGGCAGAAGGCAGCCCCCCCAGGCCTAGCCAAACATATAGCTCCAGTGATTGTAACCCTTAAGCCTAGTGCTACACCAGTGCACGTCAAACAGTACCCTCTCCCAAGAGCCGCAATTGAAGGCATTCATCGCCACCTACAAAGATTGCTTGAGTATGGCCTACTAAAAGTATGCCAATCCCCATGGAACACTCCACTTTTGCCAGTAAAGAAGCCTGGGACAGATGATTATCGCCCAGTGCAAGATTTGAGAAGAGTAAATGATGCAGCTGAGACCATACATCCAGTCGTACCCAATCCTTACACCCTCCTAGGACTGATACCTGCTGAAGCTACCCATTTCACTGTACTGGATTTGAAAGATGCATTCTTTTGCATAAGATTAGCCCCTGTAAGCCAAATATTGTTTGCATTCGAATGGCAGGACCCCATCTCTGGAAGAGGGGGCCAACTTACCTGGACAAGATTACCCCAAGGATTCAAGAATTCGCCTACCATCTTTAGTGCCGCACTGAATCAAGACCTTTCAAGCTATCCAGTAGCCCCGGGGAAGAGAGTGCTTCTCCAATACGTGGATGATCTGTTGATAGCTGCCGTATCAGAAAGTGAATGTATACTAGCCACCAAAGATCTCTTGCAGTTACTAGAGGAAGCTGGATACAAAGTTTCCAGAGCCAAAGCACAGCTATGCCAAAAAGAAGTGAAATACCTGGGTTTTCGTATCACCCAAGGAAGCAGAAGATTAGGCAGAGAAAGAAAAGAAGCCGTATGCAGAATTCCAACTCCAACAACCAGAAAGCAAGTCAGAGCCTTTCTGGGAGCGGCAGGATATTGCCAAATTTGGATACCCAACTTTGCCCAAATTGCCAAACCATTGTATGAAGTCACAAAAGGAGAAGAAAAGTCACCACTGGAGTGGGGACTTGAGCAGGATACAGCCTTCCAAAAGTTAAAAGAAGAATTGATGTCATCACCAGCACTTGGACTACCAGATGTCCACAAACCTTTCCACTTGTTTGTACATGAAGCACAGGGAAATGCCTTGGGCATGTTGACTCAGAAATTGGGAAATTGGGAGCGACCTGTGGCATACCTATCGAAACAATTGGATCCTGTGGCCAAAGGATGGCCACCTTGCTTGAGAGCAGTTGCAGCTACAGCGCTACTAGTGAGTGAAGCAGACAAACTCACACTAGGACAGAACATACGAGTCACTGTGCCACATGCAGTCCTTGCCCTTATGGAACAGAAAGCAAATTATTGGCTCACCAATTCCCGAATGTTGAAGTACCAGAGCATGTTATGTGAAAACCCACAGATACAACTTGAAGTGAGCCATGCCCTGAATCCAGCCACCTTGATACCCATCAGTGAAGAACTCCCAGAACATGACTGTATCGAAGTCATGGAGACTGTGTTCTCCAGCCGACCCGACTTGACAGATGTGCCCATAGACAATCCTGACCAAACCTATTATGTTGATGGGAGCAGTCTCATCCTTGATGGACGACGCTGTGCCGGATATGCAGTCGTCACTCAACATGAAGTAGTTGAATCATCAGCCCTAGCCTCAGGCACATCAGCCCAGAAAGCCGAATTGATAGCACTCACCAGAGCATTGTTGTTAGGAGAAAAACGTATACTGAATGTATATACAGATTCCAAATATGCCTTCACTACCCTGCATGCCCATGGAGCTCTCTATAAAGAAAGAGGACTCGAGAGGTCACGTGATGCGAACACGATAGTGGTCGCATTCTGAGCGAGCTCCGCTCCCCCCTTAGCCCAAATCGGGGAAAAACCGGCTACTTACTACTTAGCGCCGACGGGCAGATTGAATACTGCAAAGACACTTATTGACGGCAAGCAGAGACCGGCAGTAGACTGATTTTGCCATGGCCTCAGCAGTCAAAGCGACCCGGAGAGACAAAGACCGCATGGCGGGCGCCGGTAAGATGGCCGATGTCCTGGGGGCACCGGCTTCTCCCAAATCGGCGGCATCCCTCGACGAAATGTCGGCCGCGGTGGCAACAGTTCTTGCGCCTCAGTTCGCAGCACTCCATGAAAAGATGGACGGACTGCAGACATCCGTAGATTCTCTGGGCAGCCGATTGCGGGAGGTTGAAGAGCGCCTAGGGCAAGCCGAAGATGGCGCCACGGCCCTAGCCCATGAGGTGGAGGGCCTCAAAACACAACTGGGGCTCCAAGCGGCGAAACTAGACGACTTAGAAAATCGCTCACGCCGGAATAACCTCCGCTTCCTGGGTATTCCGGAGGTAGTGCTAGACAGAGATCTCCGGGGTTACCTTGAGGCCTTTGTTACTCACCTCCTGGGTCCAACTGAGACCACCGAACCCCTCTACATTGAGCGAGTCCACCGAGTAGGGAAGCCCCAAACCCAAGATCGTAGACCAAGGATTGTGCTGGCCAAGTTCCTCCGGTTCCCGATCAAGGAGAGGATACTGCGGGCTGCAAGGCAGACGGGCGACACTACCTATAACAACGTGAAGATCCGCGTCGCCCAGGACTACTCGGTGGACCTTGGTCAGCGGCGGAGGGAATATGCACCCTGGTGTGCAAAGTTGATTGCCGTGGGGATTCGCTTTTCTGTGCAATACCCGGCCCGTCTTCATGTTTTCCACAACAACTCGCATCGTGTGTTTGACTCTGCTGCAGACGCTGGGCCATATGTAGAGCAAGTGGTGTCACAGGCACGAGAGACATCGGCGACGCCTTAATGGACTTTGGGCCTGTGGCCTTGTCTATTTTTGTATCTGCATACACCGCTGGACCTCTTGGGCGGTAGGACGGGGGATGCTGGTGGGGGGGAGACCCGATGGACCGAAGGCACTGAATGACACGGGATAATGCTGGCCCCCCTTTCACTAATTCCCATGTTTTCGCTTTGCTTATAACTGAGGGGTGGCCTGTAGAGTTCAGTGCCTACGGTGGATACTGCGGGGATTACCGCAGCAGAGGACGGGGTAGCCACCGCGGCCCCCCCCCGGTGGCTCCCCCGTTCCTGTTTTTTGTTTATATGCCTTTACTATTCCTGTACAACCTTGCCTGCATGCAGTTTGAGAGCTTTAATGAGGGATATCTCTGCTGTGAGCTCCCGGGCTCTAAGGCCAGGGGCTCTTTGATGGGGGCCTTTGATAGCTTTGCTTCACGGCGACTTAGTAGGTCTGCCTCCTTCTTTGTCCCAGCGGGGGGCTCCTATGGATAGGTCTTCTCACCCTGCGGATCGTCGGGTGGGACCAACGTTTGTTTAGGTAATAAATGCTCGGGGTTGGGGGATAGCTGACGCAGGTTAAAATGCTGGGGGGGTAGGGGGTAGAGTTTGGCGCTATAACCTGAGGTGGGGGGGGGGTTGAGCTCAGGGTGACCTTAGTAATCTCTCCCAAGGTGGGGAGGGGAGGGTGGTATAAGTCAGTGGACTTAGAGGGGTTGGGGACTTGGATGGAGGGGGGTAAGGGGGAGGGGGAGGGGAGGGGTGAGGGAGGGGTGGGGGCAGGGGAGGGAGGGATGGGTGGGCAGAGGGGGTGGGGTCCTCGCACTCCGAACACCAAGCACAAACAGCGCAATCTTTTTTATGACCAAATGGAGGGGAGGCTCCAGGCTGGGAGGGTCTCCCTCATAACGCTCTACTGGCAATTAGGTCATATTTATACGATGCCCCTCTGAGAATTATAACCTGGAATGTCTGCGGTCTAGGCAGCCCGATCAAGCGATATAAAGTATTGAAGGCGCTGGCTAGACACCGCTGTGATATTGCAATACTCCAGGAAACCCACCAAACAGCGGAAGAACATGCTAAACTAGGCCGGGATTGGGTGGGCCAGGTGTGGGGTGCGCCTGCACTGGGGAAGAAGGGAGGAGTGGTTATATTGATTCATAAGAGGGTGCGTTTCTCGTTGAATCGACAAGTGGCGGACCCGGCTGGACGATATTTGTTATTGTGGGGAGTACTGGAAGACCGTGAGATAATACTTGGCGATGTCTATGGTCCCAATGCGGTCGATCGTGAATTTTATGATTGCATCGCGGCTAAAGTGGAACAGCTGCCCGACGTACCCTTTCTCATGGGGGGTGATCTTAACGGGGTGCTTGACGTTAGCCTAGACACCTCCAGCGGAAAGGGGACGCGGGATAGAATACTGAGCTCTCAAGTGTTGCACCGATTTCGGAGGCGCTTAGGTTTGATAGATCCGTGGAGAGTCTTGCATTCATCTGAGAAGGACTTCACTCATGTTTCGAGGGCGCATGGGACCAGTGCAAGAATTGATTATGTATTGCTTTCCACAACTGCCTTTGTACAGGTGGAGGAGACGCAGATAGGTCCTCTGGAGATATCTGACCATGCCATGGTTTGGGTAGAATTGCGATGGGGGGGAGGATCTGATACATCTCGAACTTGGAGATTTCCCATTGAGTTATATAAAGATGACCAATTCCGGCATTTTTTAAGCCACCGCTGGCGAGAATTTGAGTTGCATCATCAGGTGCACAGGGAGGACCCCGAGTTGGTCTGGGAAACGGCCAAGGTGGTATTGAGAGGGGATATTATTGGCTTTGCCGCCCGGAGACGCCGCTTGCTGGCGGAGCAGATTCTTAAACTGGAGCGTCAGGTTTCCCAGGCGCGGGCACTCAGTGGTCAATCCCCCACGCAGTCGAATCGAAAACGGCTCTGGGAGCTTCAGGTCGCCCTGAATGAACTACTTCATCAGCGCGCTAAGAAATCTCTACTGTATTATAACTATCGACTTCATTGTTTCGGGGACAAACCCGGGAGGCTCCTCGGCCGTTGTCTGCGAGGTCCACGAGAGGGGAGGGGGGTTGCGGCTCTTCGGGATGAACATGGGAAACTTCATCAAAACCGAGAGGCGATTTGTGCACTCTTTAAGGGCTTTTTTCAAAAACTCTATACGGCCGAGGAACATGACCCCGCCACTAGGGAGGCCTTCTTGCAAGGGCTCCGGCTCCCAAGGGTGACGGAGGCACAGAGGGAACAGCTGGGACGCCCAATTACCTTGGAGGAGGTTCAGTCAGTGATCGCTCATGCCAGTTGCTACAAGGCCCCCGGCCCCGATGGCTACGGGGCTGAGTTTTATAAAATACTCCCCGAAGGGGTGGGACCCTTGTTGGTGGAGACATACCAGCAGCGGATAGATGGGGGGGGTAGGAGGTGGGGAGACAACCAAGCCTATATCACTCTGATCCCCAAGCCAGCCAAAGACCCACTGCAGGCGGCCTCCTATCGACCGATCTCTTTGTTAAATTTTGACGCCAAACTGTTGGCAAAAATTTTGGCTGAGCGACTAGCGGGAATACTAGGCGATATAGTGCATGCATCTCAGGTGGGTTTTATGCGCGGTCGGTATGCCGTTCGTAACATTCGCCGAATTTTGACATCATTGGAGTGGGTGCATAGCCATCAGTTGCCGTCGCTTTTGATAAGCTTTGACGCTGAAAAGGCGTTCGATAGGGTGGATTGGACCTACCTGGACCATTTGCTACCGTCATATGGGCTTGGACAAGCATTCTGTGCTATGGTGAAGAGTCTATATGATACCCCGACGGCACGGGTATTGTGCAATGGGGTTCTGTCAGCCCCCTTCTCTCTCCATCGGGGCACTCGACAGGGTTGCCCGCTGTCCCCCTTATTGTTTGTTCTGTCGTTGGATCCTCTAATCCGTAGTATCGAATCGGACCCGCAGATTCGTGGGATTGAGGTGGGTAAGCAGGGCTTCAAGGTGTCGGCCTTTGCCGACGACATGCTTGTACACTTACAGGAACCGCGAGCGTCATTGCCGAAACTGTTGGCTGCATTTCGGAGGTTTGGCAGTTTTGCAGGTCTGCGGATAAATGCCGATAAATCGGAGGCTCTGGATGTGTTGGGGGGGTTGCGAGGCGGATGGGGGGAGGCCTTCCCGTTGAAATGGGCGGAACATGGGTTTAAATATCTCGGTATTATTCTAACGAGGCTGCCACAGGATCTATACCACACGAATTTTGAGAGGGTCTTGTCTGGGATACGGCGGCAACTGCGAGCCTGGAATCCACTGCCGTTGGCATTACTGGGGAGAATTGTTGCAGTTAAAATGGTGATTTTACCGCGTCTATTGTACTGGCTCCAAACTTTGCCGGTCTGGCTACTTCGACGGGATCGGCTCAAACTGGAAAGAGAAATTCAGGGATTTTTGTGGAAAGGGGCCCGGGCGCGGATCCCTATCTCTCGTATGGTGGGAGGGTGGCGCAGGGGTGGTCTAGGGCTTCCGGATATACGGCTCTATGCCCTGGCTTGCCTGGTGCGACACTTGGGTGACTATTTAGGGGGAACAGACATTTATACCCCCCGGGATCTTGAGAGGGCATCATTGTCTCCCTTCTCCCTGGTGGGGGCACTACATGTAGAGAGTAAGTATCTACCCGCGAGACTCACGCGGAACGTGTTGTTAACTGCGGTGCGGCGTACATGGAAGCAGCTGAACAGTTTCTGGCATCGTAATTGGCAGGTTTCCAGCTGGTTACCTATACAAGGTAATGCACAGTTTCCGCCTGGTTCAGATTCGCGCGTTTTTAAACACTGGCATCAGCAAGGCCTTAGGTACCTGGGACATGTGGTGGACCTTACGGGTAAGTGCAAGCCGTTTCTGGACTTACGGGAGGAGAACCAGCTACCCCACACCCATTACTATGCGTATCTTCAACTGTCTCACTATGTGGCTACATTACCTCGAGAAGAACTGGGGGAAGACCGGTCCCAGCAGATTATTGAGTTCCTAGATCTCGGGGGAGATACGCCCCTGACGATAGCTGGGCTGCGGACCAAGTTGGAGTGCTATGGGGCGGTGCCGGATTATGGGAAGGCGGAGGCAGCCTGGGGGGGAGAGTTGGGACGGGAAATCCCACCAGGCACGATCCGCGCGGCAGTGGGGCGGATAGTAGAATTGGCGGCGGGAGCGCGGTGGAGGGAAATCCAATACAAGGCTTTAACTCGGGTATATATCTCTCCGAGGCGAGCGCTCCGAAGTCGTATTACACAAGACGGGTCCTGCCCTAGGTGTCATATGCCCTTGGCCTCTTTATCTCATATGTGGTGGCAGTGCAGGCGCATCCTCCCGTATTGGTCCCATATCCATCGCTATCTTATGAGATTATTGCAACAGCGGTTTCCCTGGAACGGAGACTTGGTTGTCCTCGATCGATTGCCCCTGACTTTACCTACTGGGAGGTGGGAGCGCCTATTGGTACGTAAAGCATGCCTGGTGGGGAAGGGTCCGATTTTACACAACTGGAGGGATTGCAACCCGCCTACATTTGCGGAGTGGCGTAATAATTTCCACCAGTTGATGCTGGTAGAGCGTTGGAGGGCCAGGGGCTCTGTGAAACGGTGGTCTACCTTTCTGTTGATTTGGGAACCTTATATTCAGTCTCTGGGCTCTCGCTGCCGGAGTGATATTGTGAATGTGGGACCCTAAGGCCTGGCCTACTAGGTTGGGGAGACGATGTGATACCGGTTGTGCGCGATGCTGCTGGGGTGCAGTGGAGTTCGGGGTGCGAGGACGGGGAGGGGGGTGGGGGGGGGGTTGGGGGGGTTGTTCTGAATAGGGGGAAAAATGGGGAAAAACTGTTTAACCATGTATGCTTTTCATCTTTATGTCTGCACATAGGCTGGCGACAAAACTGTTTATTGTCTTGGCCCCGGCGGAGATAAGACTCCACTCCTCGGTGGCTCTTTATTACATTCTCTTGTATGTTTTGTTTGCTATTGGTTAATAAATACAATTTTCAAAAAAAAAGAAAGAGGACTCATCACATCCGGAGGAAAATCAGTCAAATATGGTCCCGAAATATTGATGTTACTTGATGCAGTATGGGCCCCAACACGTGTAGCTGTCATGCATTGCAGAGGACATCAAGCAGGAAAAGGAGAAGTTGCCCGAGGGAATAGATTTGCAGATGCCTCAGCACGACAAGCAGCTATGACAGGACAAATTGCCCCACAAGCTATGCCAATGCAAGCAGCATTGTTTCCAGTACCTTTGAATCTATGGACCCCACGATATACCACCAAAGAATTGGATTACTATTGTGACAGAGAAAATGGAGTACTGAAAGATGGATGGATTGAGCTGCCTCCAGAAGAGGGCAGTCAACCTCCCGGACGAATAGTAATCCCTGAACTGTTAGGACCATCCTTTGTCAAAGCTTTCCACGAAGCCACCCACTATGGGAAAAGTGCTATGGAAAAAGCACTCAGACCACATTTCTACATCCCTCTGATGACAACCATATCAGCTTCAGTAGCACGACAATGTCAAACTTGTGCTAAGAATAATGCCAAGCAAGGCCTTATTACAGCACCCCGAGTTCAGTCAAGAGGTGTGACCCCTATGCACAACCTCCAAGTTGATTTCACCGAAATGCCAAAAGCCAATGGGTACCATTACTTATTAGTATTAGTTTGTACTTTCTCTGGGTGGGTAGAAGCATTCCCAACTAGAACTGAGAAAGCCCGAGAAGTTACCAAAGTCTTAATGAGAGAGATTGTCCCCAGATTCGGAATTCCAGCAGTAATAGGGTCAGACAATGGACCCTCATTTGTCTCCCAAGTTACTCAGCAGTTAGCAAAAGCTTTGCAGATACAATGGAAACTCCACACTGCATACAGACCCCAGAGTTCAGGGAAAGTTGAGCGAATGAATCGTACCTTGAAAGCCCAAATGTCTAAGCTTTGTCAGGAGACACAATTGAAGTGGCCCCAAGTGCTCCCCATAGCTTTATTCAGAATACGCTCAGCTCCTGTAAAGTCAACAGGATTTTCCCCTTTTGAAGTTTTGTATGGTAAACCCTCACCAATAGTGCAGGGAATCAAAGGAAGTCTAGCCCAAATTGGTTCAGAAATAACCAGACAAGAACTTCTAGCTCTTAGTTTTGTTCTGCAGACTCTCCATACGTGGATCCAAGACCAGTTGCCTATCAACTTGACGGAACCCTTGCATCCCTACCAGCCTGGTACTTCGGTGTGGATCAAAGATTGGAAGAAGACACCGTTGGAACCCCATTGGAAGGGACCGTACACCGTCATCCTGTCTACCCCAACTGCAGTAAAGGTAGCCGAGATTGACGCCTGGATCCACCACAGCAGAGTCAAGCCCGCCGCCGATCCTGAACCTGAGCAGTGGACAGCAGAACAGCATCTTGATGCACCCTTGCGAGTTACTTTGAGACGGCAACCAGCAGCTTAGACACTTCATCACAAGTGTTTTGCAGCAGCCAAGTCTTTCGAAGAGGATTGCTGTTTTCCATGCAGCAACAGCTTTGTTTCAACGAACCCAATTTGTGTGTGATTTGACACACTACTTTGAGACTACATTGACTAAGCCAGACTTCACAGGCCAACTGAAATTGCTAAAAAGTTGGTCAATGTGTACTGGACAACCTGAGGATCTTCAATCAACACTCAGCAACCGTTAAATTGCTTCATTAGCAAACGGGACGAAGAATAAAAGACCGTCGTGATCAAGATCAGCAAGCTGAGGATTCAGAAGAACTCCAATCAACATCGACATGTATCTTTACTTTTGCTTTGCTTTGGTTGCCTTCTTTGGAGGTTTTGAACAGACTCATGCTTTACCTCCATGCACTGCCTGCATTACTTCTACTAGAATTGGACTGAAAGTAACTCAGACTTTGCTTTATCATTCTTACTATACCTGCAAGGGGACAGTAACTCGGTGTATCTATAACACCACTGAACTAAATGTTTGCACTCATGGAAAAATTAAAACATGCTATAATCCGCATCAGAATCCATCCTATTACACGATGGAAATAAGATGGAAGGATGCAGATGGACCTATATTAGCTGCAACGCCACCACTTAAGGACATTACTAAACCTGCTGTTTTGAATTTTGATGCATGCAATGCTATTAATAGAGATAGTTATTCCACCTGTGGTACATGGGAGAAAGCGTATCGAAATGACCATAAGTATATGTGTCCAGAAGGTGCCACGGGATGGAGAAAGTGTACAGGTAAAAAGGAACCAGGCTATAGTACTGCCCCAGCCGCAGACTACTATTGCCCGTATTGGGGATGTGTTTTTTATGCTACCTGGAACACTGGTATAACTGATGAGAAAATAGATAAACGAATGGCTACTTTAACCAAGCCAACCACAAATGATAAATGTCAGAAAGATGCTTGTAACCCCTTACACTTACGTATACACAATCCCCATGCATGGAAACAGGGATATAAGTTTGGTTTACGTATTGCTGGAGGAGCAATAGATCCAGGGACCATTGTGTATATCAGATTGAATACCCAAGCCCACAAGTCATCTAAATATCATATTCATAATACTTTTTATGAAGCCATGCATGTAAATAAGTTTGAGATCCCTCACCCCTCACAGAATTTATTTCTAGAATTAGCCGGAGCAGTAGTATCTAGTCTTAAGATCACAGATTGTTATTTCTGTGGCGGAACCCAAATGGGAGATCAGTGGCCATGGGAAGCCCAAGAATTGAATTATTCCATGATTTACAATCAGACTGAATTACACAAGACTACCAGTGAATGGGTGTTAGCGCACTCAATCGTTGGACGTCTTTGCTATGCCAGAACTGGACCCCAGTTCACCCAAAAGGTAGGACAGCTGGTCTGTCTTAGCCAGAAGTACTATAATGCCACGACCAAGAAGATAGCATGGTGGTCAGGAATCGGACATCCTGAACCTCCTAACCCATTAGCCAGATTTCCTGAACTTGCAGGTCTATGGACTAACCTTGCTAAAGTCCAAGCCTGGCAAGCCCCACCTGGCCTATATTGGATCTGTGGAAACCGAGCATATGCACAACTCCCACCACACTGGGGAGGAGCATGTGTCTTAGGAACCATCAGACCTTCTTTCTTTCTTTTAAACACTGAACATGGAGAACAATTAGGATACCCAGTATACACTACCCACCGACACAAAAGAGCACTAAGACAGAAGAGAGAGGCCTTACAGATAGGCAAGTGGGAGAAATGGCAAGGTGATGATTGGCCACCAGAAAGAATCATTGAATATTATGGACCCGCCACTTGGAATGATGATGGTATGTATGGTTATCGTACCCCAATTTATATGATTAATCGTATTATTCGCTTACAAGCAGTAGTTGAAATAATAACTAACGAAACTAGTCATGCTCTTACGCTTCTAGCTAGACAAAGCACACAGATGCGCACTGCGATATATCAGAACCGTTTAGCACTTGATTATTTGTTAGCAGCTGAAGGAGGAGTATGTGGTAAACTGAACTTAACCAATTGCTGTTTGAAAATAGATGATAAAGGTCAAGTAGTTGAAGAAATTGCTAAAGATATGCAAAGACATGCTTATGTGCCAGTGCAGACTTGGCACTCATTGTAATTTCCTAATTGGTTTGCTAACCTCTTTTCATGGGTGGGAGGATTTAAGACTTTTATCGTATTGGTACTAATCCTTGTTGCTGTTATTTTCTTATTACCATGTTTAATCCCATGTTGTATGCGTTCCATTCATAATACTATTGATAGTACAGTAGAGCGGAAGACCGCAACAAAAATCATGGCTTTATATACAGCCAGTCCTGGTAGAAATCCTTTAGCCAGGATGTGATTCTTCAGAAAGTGATTTAACTCTCACACCTTATTAAGTAATAGGGTGAGATTAATCAAAGGGGGGAATGTGGCAGGTGCAGGCCTGTGACCCACAGTGTCCGAACATAAGCAGGCCAGCATGGCTAGCTTGACCTGTAAATGAGGCCTGTGGAGAGGCATATAGGATTGCACATCCCCCAATATGCTGCTATTGTAAGATAGAACTCAGTAGAAGTATTGAATTAGCTTAGGTAAGCAGAACTGCAGTATTGAAAGATGGAAAAATACAGAAAAGACATGTTTAGAAGTTACTGATAAGAAAAAGTACATCTGCAAAGAAATAATTAGGAGTGCTGACAGATGAGTTGCAGAGCCCAGCTCCTCTGCACGTACAAATTGGTTCTATAACCTTGAGAGTGTGAAAGTAACAAGTTGATGAACTGACCATTGTAATTGGGACTAGAAGGGGGGTATGCAGGTGTCATGCCCACTGGAGGGACATAACTGGATAAACTTATCAGTACCGGGACCAATAGAAGAGGTACGGGAGGTTACCGGGACCAATGAGATGTTTTTCTATACCTAGAATGGAACAGAAGTCTATAAAAGTTGTTGTAATGCTTGAAAACTTTGCTCAGCCATTTTGAAATTGATTGGTTCGAGACTTGTGCACAAATAAATGATTTGGACCTTCTGAACAGACTCCTGGTATCATTGGTTTGTCTGCGCTTTGCTGCTACATTAAGACTCCTCTTGTGATAATAAAAAAATAGAGCGCTTGTAAGAAAACCACTTCTGTCTCACTATATTTAAGGTGCTGAAATATTTTTGCCCTCTTTAGCAGTAAATGTAATCTGTCAACATTGAAAGTTACTACTCTCAGATCACCCAGGCACCATCCTGTGGTTCAGATTAGCACATTTTGTCATTTCTTTGTGTAACATGTGCCTCTCAGGCCTCCCAGCAGGGCCCCTCATCACACTCTAGACATTTCCAGCAATAGAACTGCAGGAGCATCATCCCTTTATATCTCCCCCACCCCCCAAAGAACATCCCTATCCCACTCGGCTCTCTTCCAGACTCTCCCCTAAACAGCCTCACACTATGCTGAGTATCCTCACACAAATCCCCCCAAAAAACCCAAAATCAGGACCAGTGGATAAAGCAATATAGCAAGATCCTGTACCAGAAGACTGCTATATCATAGTCACTGTTCCCTCTAAGCTGTGTGCATGTGCGCGCACACACACCTCGCCGAGCGAGCGCACATACTTTACAACAGAGCGCATAAAAATTACGGTTCTGATTCTGATAGAAAACAACACCGATGTCTTAAAATTTAAAAGTTCTTGTGTATTTACAATTTTCACAAGTTCTACAATATGTTCTAGTGCAATCAATGTGGTGTACATACTGTATTCTGACGTGTAGTCAAATTTTAAAGTATATAACTCCGAGTGTCGTTATGTGGCGCACAAAAATTTAACCTTCCTTCAAAAGCTGCACAGCTGATATTTTATGCACACACAGCCTACAGAAAATTAGAGGGAACATTGATCATAGTAACATAGTAAATGACAGCAGATAAAGACCAGCATGGTCCATCTAGTCTGCCCAGTGCAATGTCAAGAGTAGGTACACCTGCTGCTCTGTGCAGGCCACCCCCCCCCAATGTCCCTGCCTAGGGGTGAACCCACCACTCCATGCAGGACACCCCTATTTGTTGAGGAATTTGATGGTTCAGTTTATTTTGATATTTTCTTGTTGCTGTAAAGGGATCCACTGTGTCTGTCCCATGCCCTTTTGAACTCCGTCACTGTGTTTGCCCCCACCACTTCCATCGGGAGGGCATTCCAAGCATCCATCACCCTCTCAGTGAAAGAGTAGTTACTCACCTGTAACAGGTGTTCTCCAGGAGCAGCAGGAATCAGTCCTCACATATGGGTGTCATCGGCGCCGATGAAGCCCCAGCGGAGCATTTCCCCAGCTTTCCATGAAAGCCTTTGGGAATGCTGGCACGCATGCGCGGTTCCCTTCCCGCCTAAAGGTGCCATCTTACCTCAGTCAAATGACATAGCTAAGAACAGCACACAAAAATGTAAAAATTAAACTATGTACAACTGCAACTCCAAGGGGAGGAGGGAGGGCTGTGAGGACTGATTCCTGCTGCTCCTGGAGAACACCTGTTACAGGTGAGTAACTACTCTTTCTCCCCAGGACCAAGCAGGAAGTCAGTCCTCACATATGGGTGACTCCCTAGCTCTGGGCTACCAGGAACCCAGGCTGAACAAGAGAACTCCCTCTAGTCTCAGCAGCAAAGAAAGGCTTTTCAAGGACACAACCTCCACCGGTAGCCCAACAGAGGGCAGGAGGGCAGGAGTTGCCTAAACCTCAAAGAGATTCCGGAGTACTGCTTGGCCAAAAGCACTGTCCCTACGGGACTCCTTCTCCAGACAGTAATGGGTTGCAAATGTCTGGCTTGAAGACCAAGTTGCAGCCTTGCAGATGTCTACCAAGGGCACAGAGCGGAGATGAGCCACTGAGGCAGCCATTGCCCTAACACAGTGGGCCGTGACCCGACCCTGCAAAGGAAGGTCAGCCGCCTTGTAAGCCCAGGTGATACAGTCAGCCACCCAGATGGACAAGGTACGCTTGGACACAGCCAACTCCAACTTATTGGAGTCAAAGGATACGAAGAGCTGAGTAGCCCTTCTATGCCCCTGCGTACGGTCAAGGTAGAGGGATAAGGCCCTCCTACAGTCCAGGGTATGCAGGACAGTTTCAGCTTGGCTTGCATGAGGCCTAGGGAAGAATGTAGGAAGAACCACCTCCTGATTGAGGTGAAAAGCGGAGACAACCTTTGGGAGGAACTTTGGATGAGTCCTGAGGACTACCCTGTTCCTATAAATCCTGGTGTAAGGCCTATCACAGACCAGGGCCTGAAGCTCACTCACTCGCCGAGCCGAAGTAAGGGCTATTAAGAAGAGAGTCTTCCAGGAAAGGAAGCGTAGAGGGCAAGTAGCCATCGGCTCAAAAGGTGGGCGAGTCAGTTGCTGCAAGACCACATTCAGCTCCCATTCAGAAGCAGGAGGACGAATGGGAGGCTTGAGCAAGAGCAAGCCTCTGAGAAACCTGGATACCAAGGGGTGCCCAGACGGAGAATGTCTTTCCACTAGTGAGTGGTGAGCTGCTATAGCTGAGAGGTGGACCCGAACAGAATTGGACTTAAGTCCCTGATTGGATAAGTGCAGTAAATATTGAAGCACTACTGGTACAGTACAGGAGAAAGGATCTTCTGTACGTAGCTGACACCACACAGAAAACCTTTTCCACTTCAGAGCATAGGTTTTCCTAGTGGACTGTTTCCTAGAGGCTAGGACAACCTCCTCAACTTCCTGAGGTAGGCCCCAGGGAGCCAAAACTACCCTTGCAGCTTCCAGGCCATCAAATTGAGAGATTTGAGATTGGGGTCCAGAAGGGAACCCTGATCCTGAGTGAGAAGGTCGGGTTGCAACCCCAAAGGTAGTGGGGGATCCACCGCCAGCTGAAGTAGAAGTGGAAACCAAGGCTGCCTCGGCCACCTGGGAGCCACCAGCAGGACCGAGGCCTTGTCCTGAAGAATCTTGAAAAGAGTTCGGGCCACCAAGGGCGTGGGAGGAAACGCATACAGGAGGCCCTGAGACCAGGATATCAGAAAAGCATCCGGTGCTATCCGCAAAGGATGCGGTTGTCTGGAGCAGAACTTGGGCAGTTGCTTGTTCAGTGGACTGGCAAACAGATCTATCCAAGGGAGACCCCATTTCAGGAAGATCTGTTGAACTACCAAGGGATGCAGCTGTCACTCGTGGGGCTGCAGAATTCTGATCAACCTGTCGGCCAGGCAGTTCTCCTGGCCTGGAAGGTTCACTGCCCTGAGAAGCATGTTGTGTTTCAGGGCAAAGGAACAAAGGTCTTGAGTCTCCCGACAGAGGAGTCTGGACCCTGTCCCGCCCTGTTTGTTCACATAAAACATGGCTACCTGGTTGTCTGTTTGAATTAAGACAGACTGATGAGCCAGGGCAGGAATGAAAGCTTTGAGAGCTAAGCGGATAGCCCGGAGTTCCAGGAGATTGATCTGTTGAGCTGCCTCCCAAGGAGACCAGAGGCCCTGGGTGCACTTGTCTAGACAATAAGCACCCCAGCCCCGCAAAGAGGCATCGGTGGTTAAGACCACAGAGTACTCTGGAAGGGCATTCCCTTCAGCAGGTTGGGTGGATGGAGCCACCAGCTGAGGGAGGTCAAAAACGGTTTGGACACCCTGATCCTGTCTGAGGCGGCCGGAGGCCTGTGACCACTGAGTCCGAAGGCACCACTGTGCAGGCCTCATATGGAGCCTGGCATTGGGAGTCACATGTACTGTCGAAGCCATGTGGCCCAGAAGCCTGAGACAGAGTCTGGTGGAGACCAGGGACTTGTTTAGGAACTGCTTGGCGATGTCCATCAGTCTTTGGGCCCTGTCCTCTGGCAAGAATGCCTTTGCCAGTTGAGAATCTAACCTTACCCCTATGAACTCCAAGTTCTGGGAGGGGAGCAAAGTGGACTTTGCGAAGTTTATGACAAAGCCCACGTTCTGAAGCAGAGCAATGGTTCTGAGGGTGGCTTGTCTGGCCTCCTGGCATGTCTGACCCCTGATGAGCCAGTCGTCCAGATAGGAAAAGACAAAGATGCCTTGATTTCGCAGGTAGGCCGCCACCACTGCCAGGCACTTGGTAAAGACCCTGGGAGCGGAGGTCAGGCCAAAAGGTAGTACTCTGTACTGATAATGGTTTCCTCCCACAATGAACCTTAGGTACTTTCTGTGGTCTGGATGAATGAGGATGTGAGTGTACGCATCCTTTAGATCTAAGGAGCATAGCCAATCTCCCTGCTGGAGGTAGGGCAGAAGTGTTCCAAGAGTAAGCATCTTGAATTTTTCTTTCTCTAGGAACTTGTTGAGGTTCCTGAGATCCAGAATGGGTCGAAGGCCACCGGTCCTTTTGGGTACCAGGAAATACCTGGAGTAGAAACCGTGACCGTGGCACAGGCTCCACTGCGGTGTCTCTTAACAGACCCTGAAGCTCCTGAAGGAGAAGGGCTGGGTGCAGGGGAGGCCTGAAGGACTCTCCTGGAAAGTAAGGAGGAGGCAGTTGGAGAAAATGTAGGGCATAGCCCTTCCGGACTATGTCCAGCACCCAACTGTCGTTGGTAATGAGAGGCCACTGATGGGCAAAGAGTACAAGGCGACTGCCTGTGCAGGGCTGGGAGAGCAGGGATGGAGTGGCTACGCTCAGGGAATCAAAAACCCCACCCTGCGGAGTGGAAGCAGGGGCTGCAGGCTTGGGGGTCCTCTGCCTATGGGGCCCAATACCCTGGCCCTTAGCTTGCTGACCCTGGGGGGCAGCTTGGGCAGCCTGATATTGAGGGTACTGTTTGTAGGCAGTGCCCTTCCTCGGGTAAAAGGACTTTTCACCCGAGCCCTTCTTTTTGTGTGAAGGGGCAGAGGTCTTCCTCGACAGCCTTGTCCGGGTAAGGTGCTCGGTCTCGAGGTGAAAAGCGGAGACAACCTTTGGGAGGAACTTTGGATGAGTCCTGAGGACTACCCTGTTCCTATAAATCCTGGTTGAGCGGCCTTCTCGGTCACGGGCTTGCCAAAAAGGTTTTCACCTCGGCAAGGGACATCGACCAACTTGTCCTGAACCCATGGCTCGAGGTCCGATGACTGCAGTCATGCCTGGCGTCGAGCTGTGATGCCGGCAGCCGCAACTCGGGCCGAAGCCTCAAAGCCATCGTAGGCGGCACGGGAAATGAACTTCGAGCATTCCCGAATCCCCGAGGACAAGGATTTAAATCTCTGCAAGGGTTCCCCGGAGAGTCCAGTAGAGAACTCGGCCAACTCCTTGGCCAGGTCTCGCAAGTACATGCCCATGTACAGCTGGTAAGATTGGATACGGCAAGCAAGCATAGACCCCTGGTAGCACTTTCTACCGACGCCATCGAGGTTCTGGGCCTCCATGCCGGGAGGCACCGCGGAGTGCATTTTCTGACTCTTCAGACGATGCATGGCCGATTCCACAACCATGGAATGGTGTGGTAACTGTGCCTTCTGAAAACCAGGGCTTTTGCGGAGTTGATAGATGGAATCGACTCGCTTGCTTAGAACCGGTGCCGAGGTCGGGGCCTCCCATATACGGAAGAGGAGCCACTCCAGCATCGGAGGAACCGGGACAGTAAAGGCCTCCTTTGGAGGAGAGTCATACTGTACAGCATCGAGCTCCTCGGCTCGAGGCTCTTCCTCGGGGTCGGCAGGGATAGCCAAGGCAGCGGCCATATTCCGGACGAATTCCGAGAACCTAGTGTCCTCCGGAGGGGATCTACTCCGAGGCTCAGACTGCGGTGAGTCCGACGGGACGCACCGAGTCTTAAAGGTATCAGGAGACTCCTCGTCCTCCGTCTCCCAGGCTGACTCATTGGAAGAGGAGTCGGGGTCCGACCCCGCGGGGCCCCGAGGCACCCGCCCCGACGCCGGGGGCACCGGCGTTGACAGCCTCGGTCCCTAACGGGAGGTCGAGGGAGACCTCGACCGAGGACGACGTCTAGCCACGAGGGTCTCGAGTATCGGCTCGGTCTCCGGGGTTGACTTCGAAGTCGACGTCCCGGTGGTCGGGGCAGATGCGCCAGGCAGGCTGGCCATCAGTGCCTGCTGCTGCTCCATGAAGGCAGACAATCTGCTCTCCAAGGCTGTCATCCTGAGACTCAGCTCGGGAGACACAGCTGCCACTGACTCGGGCCCCGGCGGCGCCGGGCCCGACGTCGGCTCTCTGGGAGGAGAGTCCATGAGGACTACGGGGCTTACGTGTCCAGCAGACTCCGGCTCCACGCGAGGTACTTTGGCAGGCTTCTCTTGGTCCACAGGCCCGGGACGGCGGTCGGGGGTCTTAGACCTGGGCCTCGAGGGACCAGGGACCTCTTCTGACGCCGCCCTCGCGAGCCGCTTCTTCCTCTTACGTTCCCGGTCGGGGGACCCCCTGTCCGAGGAGCTTCGGCACTCGGGATCGGAATCCCGAGATGTCGAGGCCTCAGACGAGGTCCGGGCCCGGCCGGAGGCAGAGTCCGAGGAAAACCTTTCTTTTTTATGCTGACGACTTCGAAGTGCCTTGGAAGACATCTTTCCGCATGGCACGCACGACTTGGGGTCGTGGTCAGGGCCGAGGCACCGAAGGCAGCAGTCGTGTGTGTCGGTGAGAGACATTAACTTCTTACACCGATCACACTTCTTGAAACCACTGGAAGCCATCGGGGAAAAAATAGCCCCTACGAGGTCAAAAGACCGGCCTTCCAGGGAAAAAGGAAAAAAGGGCGCGAACGCCAGCCACTAAGGGCAAAAACCAAAAAATGAAGAAAAACAGGCTCGATACCAGTGTACCGAACCCGGCAGGAGATGAACCGGCGTCGAACCGGAGAAAAATAGCGAAAATCACTGAAGAAAAAAATCACTTTTATCCAGGAAAACAGGACACACGTCCGGTGGGCTTCACGGAAAAAAAGAGACTGAGGTAAGATGGCACCTTTAGGCGGGAAGGGAACCGCCCATGCGTGCCAGCATTCCCAAAGGCTTTCATAGAAAGCTGGGGAAATGCTCCGCTGGGGCTTCATCGGTGCCGATGACACCCATATGTGAGGACTGACTTCCTGCTTGGTCCTGGAGAAAAAGTATTTCCTGTATCAAAAATGTGGTATTAAATTTCTCCAACAAGTGTCAAAAAACTTTCAATTTATACATCTTTTTTTGTCGGAGCGCTAAATAGGAGGGGGCAGGACATCCACCTCCTCTCAAAAACAGCCACTCCTTTTAATCAAATTTTACAAAAAAGCTGGGCTATCAGCACATATTTGAATTAAATGGTTACTTCACTGCCATTCCCAGAATAGCGCTGTCAACGACGTGTCACGTTTTGGGTCTTTGCACTACGACCCTACATCAGGTTGATATGCGGGATTCCATCATGCAGCTACAGAAGCAGAAGAACCAAACCGATTAGCAGCATCCTTTAAAATGCTCAGAAACTGGGCGACTGACATCAGAGCCAACCCCTGATGATAGGTGATTTAAACCAATAGGGGACACTCTACCTCAAATGTCCACCAATTCAAAGGAAACACCCTGTTAAAACAAGGGAATCCCTTATTATAATTGGTTGACAACAGTTCAAACAAACTCCTCTTAATGCTGGTCCCAGAAAAACATCAGGACTGAAGAAGCAGACTGTTCCATTCCAAAACTACATTTAAACCCCATGATGCAATCGTATTCAGACGAAAAATCCAGCGTTGTTTTGCTTTTTGAAGTCTGTACACACGATTGCCACCACGGGGGTCCGATGGAATATGATCCAGAATGCGCCAACGTAACTCGGTAAAAAGATGATTTTTAGAGAGACAGTGTTCCACTATAGGAGTCGTAAGGGTTTTAGTGCGTAGTCTTGAAGCATGTTCTGTCAAATGAAGTTTAGCAGACCTGATCATGGGACCAATATAATATAGTGAACATGGACAAATAAGTAAATAAACTATGTATGTGAAAAGACAGGTTGTATGCCAGCGGAACCTAAAAGACCAGTGTATTAGGATCACACCACAATTCTCCTTCAATAGAAAGCTCACAAAAACGGCATGAGCCACATGCATAATGTCCTGGGTTTTGATGACAAGGGATGGGGCGGTCCACAGTTAAGTTAGAGTGTACAATCTTGTCCCATATGTTGGTGCACCTTGTGTAAGCCAACATCAGTTTATTATTAAAACAAGAATGAAGCCCCAATACCGGCCAGAATCGCTGTACAATCCTAGGAACAGATGCAATCCCACCCATATACGTAAAACACCAATAGTGTCCTGATGAAAAGTGGCATCAGAAGAAACTGATGTCAGCAACGAGTCCCGATGTGGAAATCTGTTGTTGTTGTTGTTAAGTGCCGTCGAGTCGGAGTCGACTCATGGCGACCCTCTGGATAGCTATCCTAAATTGTGTTCGGTCTTCAGTCAGGCGGCTCATTGTTGACAGACTGGTACCCGTAGCTGCTGTTATTGTAGCAATCCATCTCATTGCTGGCCTTCCTCTTTTGCGTTGACCTTCTATCTTGCCAAGCATGATGTCTTTCTCTAATGATCTCTCTCTTCGCATGATGTGTCCGAAGTATGAAAGTCGAAGTCTTGTCATCTGAGCTTCTAAAGAAAGCTTAGGTTTGATCTCTTCTAGTACCGACTGGTTTGTTCTTCGGGCAGTCCATGGTATACACAGTATTCGCCGCCAGCACCATAATTCAAAGGCATCAATTTTCTTCCTGTCTGTCTTTTTCACTGTCCAGCTTTCACTTCCATATGATGTTATTGAAAATACCATGGCTTGAACAAGTCGAATCTTTGTATGGAGAGAGACATCTCTGCTCTTGAGAATCTTATCTAGGTCTTTCATAGCCATTCTGCCAAGAGCAATGCGTCGTCTGATTTCTTGACTGCTTGTTGCTTCTTTATTGATAGTTGATCCAAGTAGGTTAAAGTTGTTCACGATTTCAATTTCTTCTCCTTCAACGATGAACCTGTTGATTATGCCAGTTGTCATGATCTTTGTCTTCTTTACATTAAGGTGCAGGCCCATTTTGAGACTATGTTCTTTGATTGTGAGAAGCAAATGTTTCAGATCATCTTCACTTTCAGCCAGTAATGTGGTATCATCAGCATAGCGAAGGTTGTTGATGAGTCTTCCACCAATCTTCACACCTCTGTTGTCTTCATACAGTCCTGCTTCTCTGATGATTTGTTCTGCATATAAATTAAACAGGTAGGGGGAAAGTATGCAGCCTTGTCTTACACCTTTGCTTATTTTAAACCATTCTGTTTCTCCTTGTTCCGTTCGAACTGTTGCTTCTTGATCAATGTACAGATTACGCAAGAGAACGATCAGGTGTTCTGGTATACCCATGCTTCTTAATGTGGCCCAGAGTTTCTCATGGTTTACACAGTCAAAAGCCTTGCTATAGTCGATAAAGCACAAATAGATATCCTTTTGGTATTCTTTAGTCTTTTCAAGGATCCATCTCTAGCTCGTTTAAATGCAGATTTAAGTAACCGTAATCGGTAACCACGGGATAACAGGCATTGTGAAAGATCATCAGCGTGTATGTAGAAATCTTGTAAGGAGGAGCAATTACAACGTAGCCGCAAAAACTGGCTGTAGGGGAGCCCCCGTTTAAGTGATAACAGATGATGACTCCTATAGTTCAGAAAAGTGTTTCGCTGAACAGGCTTCCGATATAGTGACGTAATGAACCCATCCAAGGTCAAAGTAACCGTGATGTCTAAGAATTGGACTTGAGTCGGATCTTGATGAGCTATAAACTGTGTGTTGGGCTTGAAGGAATTCAATGTTTCCAAAAAAGAATCCAGTTGAAGAGCAGTGCCCGTCCAAACAAAAAATATATCGTCGAGAAATCTACGCCAAAAGGGAATAAAATGAAAAAAAGGAGAAGAGTAGATGTATAACTCCTCAAAATGAGCCATATAAATTGTGGCAAAAGATGGGGCCACTGTGGCCCCCATGGCTATACCAAAAATCTGTAAATAATACTGTTGATTATACAAAAAATAATTATGATTCAATACTAGATCCAAAAGGTCCAATAAAAAGCCTTGGGGCAACCGAGCTGGGAGATCCAGAGGGAAAGTGGTTAGGCATTGAAGCACTTCCGCCTGGTTAATATTGGTATAAAGAGCTTGGACATCTAATGTTACTAAATATTGACATGACATATAAGACATACACATTGACAGTTCTGTTATAAAATGTCCAGTGTCCTTAATATATTTTGGCACCTTAGCGGCCGCTGGCTGTAAAAAGAGGTCGTAGAATTTTGACAGGGGTTCCAGCACAGAGTCCAGACATGAGACTATAGGCCTTCCTGGTGGGTTAATTAAAGATTTATGTATCTTAGGGACCAGATAGAAGACCGGAATCTTTGGATACTTTTTAACCAGAAAACGAAATTCTCGATTAGTGATCCAGCCATTGTTTAACGCATCCGTCATAATGGAAGCAATCCGTTCTTGTAATGACGAAATCGGATCCTGGGTGAGCAATTTATAATATAAACAGTTCTGTAGATGTATTTCTACTTATCGTTTATATTGTTCAGGAGACCATATGACCACTGCACCACCTTTATCGGCTCTCCGAATAACCAGGTCTGATTGAGCAAGTTCCTGAATGGCTTGATGATATATCTGAGGGATATTTGAAAATGATCTGCCAAGAATATGTTCCTCTGTACCTAACGTCTGTAAAACAAGATCTTGAAAAGTCGAAATTGTGGGGTTTACATCCCCAGGTGGCAACCAGTTCGAGGGGCCACTAATAAGGGATGAGTCAATGGAAGCATCAGCCCCAGAAAAATAAAGAATAACTTGTAGCTTCCTAAAAAATCATATCTCGGGACCAGCACAAAAGACAAGTCAAGTTCCAATACCTGCATTTGTGAAGGGGTCAATAGTCTTCCCGATAGGTTGACAATTGCTGATTTTTGGTCCGAAATCTGGTGTCCGGGCCTGCCCAAAAATCCTGTTGAAATGCCCTCCAGGAATGACGTCCCGAACGAGAACCTCCCCTACGTGAAGGGAGTTGCTCATGTCTCGCATAGGTAGAAGTATGGGAAGTACTATCTTCTTAAATGGGGGCTCCCCTATGGCCAGTTTTTGCGGCTACATCGTAATTGCTCCTCCTTACAAGATTTCTACATACACGCTGATGATCTTACACAATGCCTGTTATCCCATGGTCACCCATTATGGTTACTTAAATCTGCATTTAAATGAGCCAGATTCACACATTGGGACTGGTTGCTGACATCAATTTCTTCTGATGCCACTTCTCATCAGGACACTATTACTGGTGTTTTACCATATATGGGTGGGATTGCATCTGTTTCTAGGATTGTACGGCGATTCTGGCGGTATTGGAGCTTCATTCTAGTTTTAATAATAAACGTTTGATGTTGGCTTACACAAGGGGTACCAATGTACGGGACAAGATTGTCCACTCTACCATAACTGTTGACCACCCCATCCCTTGTCATCAAAACCCGTGACATTATGCATGTGGCTTATGTCGTTTTTGTGAGCTTTCTATTGAAGGAGAATTGTTGTGTGATCCTAATACACTGAAGTCTTTTAGGTCCCGCTGGCATACAACCTGTCTTTCCACTTACATAGTTTATTTACTTATTTGTCCATGTTCACTATATTATATTGGTCACACAATCAGGTCTGCTAAACTTCGTTTGACAACATGCTTCAAGACTACGCACTAAAACCCTTACGGTTCCTATCGTGGAACACTGTCTCTCTAAAAATCATCTTTTTACCCAGTAACGGCGCATTCTGGATCATGTTCCATCGGATCCCCGTGGTGGCAATCATGTGTACAGACTTCAAAAAGCTGCACAACGCTGGATTTTTCATCTGAACACGATTGCACCATGGGGTTTAAATGCAGTTTTGGAATGGAACAGTCTGCTTCTTCAGTCCTGATGTTTTTCTGGGACCAGCATTAAGAGGAGTTTGTTTGAACTGTTGTCAACCAATTATAATAAGGTATTCCCTTGTTTCACTAGGGTTTTTCCTTTGTATTGGTGGACATTCGAGGTAGAGTGTCCCCTATTGGTTTAAATCACCTGTCAATCATCGGGGGTTGGCTCTGACATCAGACGCCCAGTTTCTGAGCATTTTAAAGGACGCTGCTAATCGGTTTGATTCTTCTGCTTCTGTAGCTGCATGATGGAATCCCGCATATCAACCTGATGCAGGGTCATAGTGCAAAGACCCGAAACGTGACACATCTTTGACAGCGCTATTTGGGAGCGGCAGTGAAGTAACCATTTAATTCAGATAAGTGCTGATAGTCCAGCTTTTTTTTAAATTTGATTAAAAGGAATGGCTGTTTTTGAGAGGGGGTGGATGTCCTACCCCCTCCTATTTAGCGCTCCGACAAAAAAAGATGTATAAATTGAAAGTTTTTTGACACTTGTTGGAGAAATTTAATACCATATTTTTGATATAGCAGTCTTCTGGTACAGGATCTTACTATATTGGAGTATCCTCACAAGCACGCATTTCCACATTCACCAACCCCATTACTGACACAGTGCCCACCCTCTCACCCCCTAGTCCCCCTCCTTGTAACCATAAACTACAGTTCCCGAACACCTCCCCCCTCCAAGTCCACCAAAGATCATAATGTTTACATGAGAAGATATTAGTGGACGATATCACCCTCCTTCCCTCATTGATCTTATCCCTTTTAACTTAAACACAGTCCCTCTCATATTTTCTGAAATAAAACTGACCCTCGTTTTGTTCACCCCTGCCAAGAGGAAGTCAAAAGCCACCAAGAACTTCAAACAACCATTAACAAATTCAAGCAAATTACACCCTGGATCATTCGCATGTAATTTACAGCCCCATGGCCAAACATAATAAACTTTCTGCCCTGCCCCAAGGGCAGAACACTGCTTCCATATAAGTGGCTCTCTGCTGGTATCAGTCCCATCTGACAGTTGCGGGGGTTAGCGGGTATGGTCAAAACTTGCCCAGGCCTTCCTCCTTCAGTATTCTACCTTGCATATTTCATAATGGACTTCACAACCGCAAAGCATCTATTCACAACCATGGGCCCTTTGGTCATTCTGCTGACATAACGATATTGTTTATTCAAAGTAACAAATTAGCTATGATAAGTTTGTTCATAGACCCACATTGTCTGTCGAGCATTTTCAAACCAATATAGTTCCAGTGGTTGTGCACCATTCAGCATAATACACCCAACTTCCTGGGCAGGTTCTCAATTCTATCATTCCGATGAGCACCGAACTGGTTTGCTCACAGTGTCCCCCTCGCTCTCTTTCACAAGCAGCAATAAATCAGGTGAATAACATTTGCATACCTTTCATCCTTATATGGCTCCTTCTACTACTCTCCATGCCAAGTTCAACAGCAACAGATAGCATTATACTGGGGTTTGGGGGTAGCCCCTGTTCGCCACTCAGCTACAGTAGCTTGTCTAAAAATGATTTCAGATTCTTAGGCATCTCAAACATGAATGTCTTATTGTGGTGTACAACCCTCATCTTCGTCAGATACTGTAGGCAGAACCTTGCCCTCCTCTTGAATAGGTTGATATAATCTGGCACCAAGGCCTTTCTCCAGACCATTATTTGTACTGAATAGTCTTGGAAAAGTAGGAATTTATCAGAGCCGTATTTTAAATCTCTATAATTTCTATATTTCCACATGATTCTTTCCTTCACCATAAAGTTTAACAGGTGGGCAATGACCACATGAGGCCAGTTGATTCCTTCTCGTTTCATTCCCAAACAATACAGGCCCTCCTCCGATGTAAAGCCCAAGGCTTCCAGGAGCCATTTCTCAACCAGAGTACATCACTTCTGCTCCTTTACACTCGTAGGGACTGTATATTGTTGCACCATCTAATGTTTTTCTAGTCTTCAGCTCTCTCAAGCAACACCTTATTTTGGGCCTCAAGCCCTTGTACATGCACTTCCAGCACCACAGTTCTATCCTTTTTGCCTTGAGATGTGCTCCTCCACCTGCTGTAATCACTGAGCATGGCGACCCTCCTTGATACCTTCAATAGACACTTGAATTTTGGCAAGACAATTAACTAACACTACTGTGACATTTCGTGTTAGTTCTTGCACTGCCTCTGCGTGCAGAGTGAAAATTGGCAATCTCTCTTCCTCCCTCATTTTGGCCATGTTCTGCTTATTCCACTTTACTATTTTGCTAGCCAACATACAACATTCACTCTGCTGTACACTTCTCAAATTTAGAAGTAATATTGGCATCTCTCACTGTTCTGGGGAGTCACTATTTCAAGGTTTATTCAATTGCTTTGGAGGAGAGAGACATTGAGGCATCCATTCACTTGATCATCACATGACCCTGTCCCTTCATTTCCAAACACACTACCAAGACCCTTATCTACTCTCTAGTCATCCCTCGTTTAGGCTATTGCAACTTGTTCCTTGCTGGTCTCCCCCTGAATCATTTTTCTGCTCTTCAGTACATTCAGAACTCAACCAGAGTCACTATGCTCACGTAAGCCCTCTCAAGTCACTTCAGTGGCTCCCTATCTATTTCTGCATCCAGTTCAAACTTCTCCTACTGACATACAAGTGCATTCACTGTACTGCTCCTTATTACCCCTCCTCTTTTATCTCACCCTATACCCCTCCCTAGGAACTCTGTTCATCAGGCAAATCCCTTCTATCTGCACCCATTTCTTCCACTGCCAACTCCAGAATGCATTCTTTCCATCTAGCTGCACCTATGCCTGGAACTGACTACCTGAATGTCAGGCTCTATCTCTGATCCTATTCAAACCCAAGCTAAAAATCCACCTCTTTGAAGCTATTTTTGGATTCTGATCCTTTATTCTCCTCTCAATTAACTATATCTGTGAAGACCATCTCTAGTCCCCTCTTAGTTGTGTTTCTGTCTTGCACAGATTGTAAGCTCTATCAAGAAGGGACTATCTTCCATGTGTATATGTACAGCGCTGAGTACATCTTATAGCATGATACAAATGATAAGTAGTAGTAGTATGAATCACTTATAATAGTTGGCAAAGCCCAAAAAATACTGAACAGCTTTGAGTATAGCAGTAACTTTACTGGGATCCATCTCAAAATCTTTATCAAAAACTATATATCCCAGAAAACACACTTCCTTCTCCTCAAAAACACATTTCTCCAGTTTTGCAAAGAACTGGTGCTGCTATAGCTGAGAGAGAACATCCTGGACATACTGTGCTGGATATTAAGGGGTGGCAGTCAGCATTGTTAAAGCACCTGACTGTCACCTCTGAAACTAAATTTGGATATTCAGTGCTGGAACTAGCACTGAATATCTGGTCTCATCAGCGAGTGGTGTTTCTATCCAGTCAATAGTGATATTCAGCTGCTAACCAGATAGCAAGAACTGCATAAAGCTAGGACAGCCATTGACCTGTCCTAACATTATGCAGTTTGGCTATCTGGTTAACAGTTGATATCACCGCTAACTGGGTAGTCGTTGGAACCACCCCTACTCATCCCACAGACTGCCCTGAAACTTACTGGACATTTTTGAGGTGGTCTGTGAGGATATTCAGCAACTCTAACCAGTTAGTTCTGCTGAATATAAGGATCACTGGGATTTATGCAGTTTTCAGGTGCCACAAACAACATACATCTTTTTAAATATCAGGTGGTTAAGTCAGGAGAGACAATCAAGATATTATCAAGGTAGGCTACCACATATTGCAAAAAAGGTCTTGGAAGATATCATTGACAAAGTAATAGAAGACACTTGGGGCATTACAAATACCAAATGGAATCACAATTTACTCTTAATATCCATCTCCTGTATTGATGGCAGTGTTCCACTCATCATCCTGTCTGATCCAAATACGATTCTAAACAAGGGTGACAGGAACATCAAAATCATGAACAACAGACAGTATACAGTACACGGTCCACCCCTGCCTACCCACTCCTGCACTGCCCCCACATAACCCTCATCCCATCATCAATCTACCAAAAGCAATCTATGGCGCTTAAAACAATCAAACCCATCCTTACATTTACCCCACATTTAGCACTATATTGAATCCACCACCACTGAAATACTCCCCATACCTTCTTAAAGGCTTGCACCCTCTGATATCTATATGCCATTAAAGAGCATATTCGACTAACCAAGTACAGACATACTATAAGCCCCTCCATATCCAGGACCTCCACCCATCTCCAGTACATATCCAATTCCATTCTAGCTGTCACCATGAACATGATTAGTAACCTGTGCCTTCCTCCCCTACAATCTCAGGGATGACATTTAACAGACACAGTTAGGGCTCTTTCTGTATTTCCTGACTTATCATCACCCCATACAGTCTCAAAACCCTTTCCCAGAACAGCTGAATCTTGGTACAGGTTCACCACACATGGTAAAAGGTCCCCATCACTTCACATTGCCTTCAACATGCAAAGTCAACCCCAAAGCCATCTTTACCATCCTACTAGGTGAAAGACACAATCTTGTACCCACTTTCCAAAAATGCTGCTGATACAAACAACTGTGCAGTAGCTGCAACGACTCCAGCCCAACTTTGCTCATTTCATTCCCCCTGCCCCGTACCTCTCCCACAGCTTCAAAAAGTAGGCTTCTTACGTCCCCTTGTGTTGAGCAACCCATAACATTTTGATAGAAGCTCTCTCATTCCCCTATGCATATCATACAAAGCCTTAAAGAGAGATGACTTTTAACCCCAACTCACTACAACCAAACCCCTTGACAAGATAATGCCGCAGGTGCCAGTAATAAAAGTGGTCCTCCTACTCCAGTCCAAAATTCTTCCTGAGCATTTCAAACTCAACCATCTAATCCTTCCCATCCACAACCTCCCCAATCATGCAGACCTCTTTGGCCCTCCACCTCTCAAAAGCTTTGCAGGACCTCTTTCTAAATGGAGATTAGCCCTGATTGTAATAAAGCATGAGATACGTTTATGCTCCCAAGAGCCACCCATTATCCCTCCCTCCAAACCTGCCTCTCACCCATATAGACAAGGACTTCACTTTTAGACCATATTGCTCCAATCTTACCCACTGCTTACCCCCTCTCCCCTCATCCCTGACTCCACTCCAAAATGGCTCATTTCTGGGCCACCATTTAATACCACTTGATCTATGGTATTCCCATCCCTCTTGGGAGCATCAGCACATTCACCGCCACTCTCGGCAGCCTTTTTCGCCAAATGAAACTAAACATCTGCCGTTGAATCCTCCTCAGCATCCCCTCAAGAATCTCAATGGGGAGAGCCATAAATAAAAATAAAAGCCTGGGCAGCATATTAATTTTAATCATAGCCATCCTACTCACCCAAGATATGGACATCCCTGCCCATTCATCCATATCCTGTCCTACCTCCCACATCAAAGGCACATAATTAAGTTGATATAGGTTCAACTGGTCTCTGCCCACATTTACTCAAGGATGACATTAACGAAAAGATAAAATTATCTGCAAATAATCCAATTTTATAAGCCTGATTCCCTGCCTGCACACCCTTGATATCCCCTAATGCTCCTTATGGGCCTGCCAGTGGCTTGATGACCATAGCAAAGAGCTGTGGTAACAGCAGGCATTCCTGGTGCATTTTCCTACAAGCTCAGACTCCCATTTATTCTAATTCTAGCTTTTGGGTCTGCATAAATAATGTGAATCTACCTGAAAAAATGCCCCCCAGTCCCATTCTTTCCAAGACCCTAAACATACAATTCCATTCTACTTAGTGGAACGCCTTTTCCACATCCACTGCCAGAAGCGGAGATGGTGTCCACTCCCCAGCTGCTTGCTAAATCAAATTTAGTAAATGTTGGATATTATCACTCGCCTGTTGGCCTAGGATGAACCTGGATCAATCTTTATGTATCAAACAAGCCCACAGCCCTGCAGTCTGTTAGCTAATAGCTTTACATCCATGTTTATGAGCGAGATTGTTCTGTACAAGCTACAAACTGTTGGAACTTTCCCTGGCTTCAGTAACAAAGTTATTCCTGCTGTTCGCATGGACCAGGAATGGGCTCCCTTCCCAAAATAGCATTGAACACCCCAATCAAGGGTTCCACCATACACCCCTTAAATGTTTTATAGAAGTGAGAGGATAGGCTATACAGCTCTGGAGCTTTACCCTCCTTTAATGACTTTATGGCCTGTAACACCTCACCCCCTAGTTATCTCTATCCAAAACACCTGCCTCCTCCTCTGTTAGCCTACGGAGTCCAAACTTACTCCTCTGCCTCTTATTCCCTCCCATATATCTCCTGGGCATACAACTCCTTATAGGAACCCATAAAAGCAGACATGATCTTATCAAGTCACCTTTCATATCCTGAAATTTAGTTGTACTTTGCATCCCTTGTAGCACCCTCAATTTGCGTGCCAAAAGCCTGCTGGCCTTATTCCCCTGCTCAAAGACTTGTTGCTTTATCCACAGCAACTTATTTTATTGATTTATTTGCTGATTTTATATACCAATTTATCCAAGTAATCAAAACGGTTTACAGAGAACATCATGGTATGTACTGCTCATGGTAGTTTACAAGGAACAAGAAACAAATTGAACAATAACAATAATCAACACTATAACAGAATTTTACATTATGTGCAGATCATTGTGGTCCATTGATGTATGTCAACTATTTACAGTGGTTACACAGGTACACTACCAAAAGACTGCCTCCAGTTTTGCAACTGATTCCTATAGATTTTTGGGTGCTGAATCCAGGAAAAATAGCCAAAATGTTCCATCACGTCACGTTTTCTTGCAAAATTAGATTTCTTACCCATATAAGGAATGTTCACATAATTTCTTTTTAGCCGACTGCAGTTTATTTTCTTGGCCCAAAATAGAGGTTGTAATGGTTAACTAACTAGAAACACTCCCTCATGATATTTTAGAGTGTGTTGTATTCATTTTATACATTAACAGGACAATTGGGAGGCGGGGGGCTAAATCCAGTACTCGCGCTGGCGCATGTTCTTTCCTGTTCGCCTCGCCTCGTTCGCTCGCTCAAACACGGTGGTTGCGACATGAACGTTCCTGTCAAATTTCAGTTTCTTGCAAGTTCATTATTACCTTTTGTTTGCTCAGTCGTAATCCAGCTTTATTCCGAAGTGGTTCACTACAGTTGTAGTTTGCAGTGCTGTGTATTTGTGATGGCTCACAGAGCCAGAGGTTGCGTCAACTCTCCGGACAGTTTTTGTTTTATTTGTGGGGAATATACCGTGAAAAAGCGGCAGAGGAACATTTCTGCATTTATTAAAAAAGTATATTTCGCCTATTTCGGTTTGAAGTTAGGCGATCAAGACAAACCGTGGGCTCCTCACAAAGTGTGCAAGACATGTGAGGAAGATCTACGCTTATGGATGAAAGGTAAAAAACAAGCATTTTGTTTCGGAATACCTATGATGTGGCGTGAACAAAGAGACCACAGCAGTGACTGCTATTTTTTCTCTTGCATTGTGAAGGGATACAACTTAAAAAATAAGAACGTAATAAGTTACCCCAACCTTCCCTCAGCAATTAGGCCTATGCCTCATAGCAACGAAGTACCTGTGCCTGAACCACCAAAATCTTTGGATCATATTTGTGTGGACAGTTCTGATCATGATGAGACTCATCAGATGGCTTTTCCCGATGAGTCCAGTACTTCCGAGTTTGAAACTGAACCAGATCCGAAACCTGAACTTTTCTCTCAAGCTGAATTGAATGATTTAGTCCGGGATTTAGGACTCCCAAAAGATGCTGCCCAACTGCTAGGTTCTCGGCTTAAACAGAAAAATCTATTGTCACCAGGAACAACTTTTTATTGGTACCGCAACTGCGAGACACAATTTTTGAAGTATTTCAGCAAAGTGAAAGATTTGGTATTTTGCAATGATATATACGGAGTGATGGAAAAGTTTAAACTCAAGTATGATCCTGCTGAATGGCGGCTGTTCATTGATTTGTTAAAAGACAGCATAAAAGGTGTTCTTCTTCATAATGGCAACACATTCGCTTCAGTTCCTATTGCTCACTCTGTTATTCTCCAAGAAAAATACGAGAATTTGGCCCTGATTCTTCAGAAGATTCGTTATGATGAGCATAAGTGGATGATTTGTGGAGACTTTAAAATTCTATCCATGCTATTAGGGCAGCAATCCGGTTTCACCAAATATCCCTGCTTCCTTTGCTTGTGGGATAGCCGGGCCCGTGACCTACACTGGGGGAAAAAAAGACTGGCCAATTCGGGAGTATTTGAGACCCGGTGAGAAAAATGTTCTTCATGAGAGCTTGGTACCTCGTGATAAAATTCTATTACCACCTCTCCACATTAAGTTGGGTCTCATTAAGCAATTCATCAAGTCCCTTCCAAAAGATGGTGAGTGCTTTCGGTACCTTTGCTCAAAGTTCCCCCGACTTTCTGAAGCAAAGCTAAAGGAAGGAGTGTTTGTTGGCCCTGATATAAGGAAACTCATTTCAGATGGAGCATTCGCTGAAACGATGTCTGAGAAGGAAAAAGAAGCCTGGGATTCCTTCAAGGATGTTGTTCTCAAATTCTTGGGGAACAGGCGGGATGAGAACTATACGGATATTGTTGCCAGGATGCTCAATGCCTTCAAAGAACAAGGCTGTAACATGAGCCTGAAAGTCCATTTCTTGCACTCCCATGTGAACTACTTTCCCGAAAACTTGGGGGCGTACAGTGAAGAACAAGGTGAAAGGTTTCACCAGGACATCAAGGACGCAGAGAGAAGGTACCAAGGAAGATGGAACACCACTATGATGGCTGATTTCTGCTGGTTGCTGCTGCGGGAAACCCCAGATGAAAAATACGCCAAGCAGCGCACCAAGAGAAGCATTCGGGGGAAGAAGAAACGGGCCCACCAGGAGATTGATTGACCCAAGAATGACTTTAAAATCTAAACTGTGTTGACAAATATCGTGTTTTTACTAAACTTTGAAATAAAAATTTGCTAGTTATTACCACAGTGTCAGATCTCATTTATTAGAATTTTATTTTCACACCATCGGGTGTTTGTCTTCATGTATTGCAATGGTGCGGTTTGCGTTTTCTATTCTTACATACATACCTGTACAACATTTTTTGCACATTTCTTTGCTTTGCTTTGTGTCTAACCTCGCTCTTATATGCTCAATGTTTGTGCACATGTATGTGGCTGTTTTAAGTGCAGACAATTTTGCTACCATCACAGTGTGTTTTGTTGACATTACTCTATTCTTATGTGCTGCCTTGTTACAATTTTCCTTATTCTTATTTGAATAACTACTAAACAATTAGTATAAAGAATTCATCCAAGAAACTTTTATCTCGATCGCACTCAATCTGAAACGTTCACCTCAAACTGCTAACCCAATGTAGCAAAACATCTGTACGTGATGGAGCAAATTGGTTACCAGATTTGGATTCAGCGCACCAAAAAACGTAAAAATCAATCGAAACATTAGAGGCAGTTTAAAAAAAAAATTTTTTAGTGTACCTGTGTTATTTGCATCTCCTACATCCAGATCATGTAGCTGTCCCCTCACCCTTTCCAACTCCTTCAGAATTCTTTTATGCTGTGCCTGTAGCTTGGTGAGGGCACCCCCACAGCTCTGTTTTCTTAGCTGCCCATTCCCTCTTTTGCAATTTTGCCATCAAAATCAATTTTCCTCTGACAAAGGCATTGAGCCAATCCCATATCACCCCTTTCAACATCCCACCCTTTCATTGAACCTTAAATAGTCCCTATTTTTCCTCTCTATTTAATCACACACCTCCTGAATCTCCAACAAGGGCTCATTCAGTCTCCAAAATTTCAACCCCCATTCTCCTTCCCTGGTCTAACCCACCCCAACATTGAGGCATGATCCGACCAGATTATCGAAAATATGTCCGCATACACCAACCATCCCTTCCACTCCTCATCCACAAACACCATGTCAGTCCTGCAGTAGGAGGCATGTATAGCTGCTGCGCGGCTAATCTTCCGCTAGCCTCATCATGCTCATATTACCCCACTTCTCAAGTCACTTTATTGGCTCCCTATATGTTTCTGCATCCAGTTCAAACTTCTCCTGCTGACCTATAAGTGCATTCACTCTGCAGCTTCTCATTACCTTTTCATTCTCCCTATACCCCTTTTGCATCTGCAAATTTGATCACCTCACTTTTTATTCCCATTTCCAGGTAAGTTATAAATATGTTAAAAAATAGGTGGATCCAGCACAGATCCCTGGGGTACTCCACTATTCACCTTTCTCCATTGAGAAATTTGGCAATTTAGCCACACTCTCTTTTCTATCTTTTAACCACAATTGTATACTGCCTCCGATCCAATTCCTGAACCACAATTGTATACTGCCTCCGATCCAATAACTTTTTAATTTGGCTAAGAGTCTCTCATGAGGGACCTTGTTAAAGGCTTTCTGAAAATCCTGCACACTAAATCAACGGCTCACTTGGTCTACCTGCTTAATCACACCTTCAAAAAATATATAGCTCATTAGTAAGACAAGAATTTCCTTGGCTAAATCAATGTTGGCTTTCTCCCATATTAAACCATGACTATCTACATGTTTTGTTCTTTATAATGGTTTCTACCATTTTGCCCGATTCCAATGTCAGGCTCACTGGTGTGTAGTTTCCTGGATCATCCCCGGAACCCATTTTAAAAACTGCCATTACATTGGCCATTTTCCACTCTTCAGGTACTATAGTTGATTTTAATTATAGTTCATAGATTACTAATAGTAGGTTTGCAATCTCATCCTTCAGTTCTTTCAACACCCTCTGATGTATACCACCCTCTCCAGTTGATTTACTACTCTTCAGTTTATCAAATAGTTGTAATACATCTTCATGTTTTATTGATATTTCTTTCAATTCTTGTGATATAACACTTTTAAATACCATTTCAGGCATTGGTAACTTCTCTACATTTTCTTCAGTAAAGACCGAGGGCAAAGAATTTATTAAATCTCTGCTATGACCTTGTCCTCCCAAGCGCCCCTTTTACCTCTCTATCATCCAGTTGTCCAGCTGATTCTCTCACAGGCATTTTGCTATCAATGTACTTGAAAAAGTTTTTATTATGCGTTTTTGCTTTCACGGCAAGCTTTTTTTCAAATTCTCTCTTTGCCTGTCTTATCAATGCCTTGTATCCAATTTTCCAGTGCTTATGTTTCCCATTTTCGTCATTTGGCTCCTTTTTCCATTTATTTATTTTATTTTATTTATTTAACAGGTTTTATATACCGCATTCTCCTTAAGTCAAGGCAATTTACATTATAACTCAAACAGTTAGGGGTGGGTAACACGGCATGCTGAGTATCTTAACAAAATCACAGTAACTTATATACAAGTCGTGTAGTGTCTACGGGGGTCATGAATCAGAGTCATGTTTTTTATTGTTCATTGTCCAAAGTCCGATACCAATGAGGGCAGCCATTCTGCAATGCACTATGTAATGTTACCAAATATTTTTGTTCTGTGTTCACAGATGAAGAACCAGGAGCAGAACCTCAGAAAACACCCACAAATAGGAACAGAAACGAGGGACATCTTGAACAATTTTCAGAAGACTGTGTTCGTGAGAAACTAGCTCAACTTAAAGTAGACAAAGCGATGGGACCGGATGGGATACACCCTAGAATACTGAGGGAACTTGGGGATGTTCTAGCTACTCCACTGACTGACCTTTTCAATGCCTCGTTGGAGTCGGGAGTGGTGCCAAAGGACTGGAGAGAGGCTCATGTGGTGCCTTTACACAAAAGCGGAAGTAAGGATGTGGTTGAAAACTACAGGCCGGTTAGTTTAACTTTGGTGAGTAAATTATTGGAAACGCTGCTGAAAGAGAAAATAGTGAGGTTTCTGGAGTTCAGTGGATTACAGGATCCGAGGCAGCATGGATTCACCAGAGGCAGGTCTTGTCAGACAAATCTGATTGATTTCTTTGACTGGGTGACCAGGGAGTTGGACCGAGGGAGAGCTCTAGATGTGGTGTATTTAGATTTCAGTAAAGCCTTTGACACTGTTCCTCACAGGCAATTTATAAACAAACTGAGCACCCTAGGGATGGACCCTAAAGTTACTGCTTGGGTTAGAAATTGGTTGGGTGGGAGGCGACAAAGGGTACAAGTAAATGGAGCTCACTCTGAGAAAAAGGATGTTACCAGTGGTGTGCCCCAGGGATCTGTCCTTGGTCCGATTCTTTTTAACATCTTTGTTAGTGATATAGCGGAAGGGCTGTCGGGTAAGGTTTGCCTCTTTGCGGATGGTACCAAAATCTGCAATAGAGTAGACACCCAGGAAGGGGTAGATAACACGAGGAAGGATCTAGCTAAGCTTGAAGAATGGTCTAGAATTTGGCAGCTGGGATTTAATGTTAAAAAATGTAAGGTCATGCATTTGGGCTGCAGCAATCCAAGGGAGCAATACAGTATAGGAGGTGAAGTACTTTTGTCCACTAAAGAAGAGGGGGACCTAGGCGTGGTTGTGTCTGATGATCTTAAAGTAGCTAAACAGGTAGAAAAGGCGACGGCAAAAGCTAGAAGGATGCTTGGGTGCATACAGAGAGGAATGGCTAGCAGAAAAAAGGAGGTGATAATGCCTCTGTATAAGTCTTTGGTGCGACCTCATTTGGAGTATAGTGTGCAATTCTGGAGACCGCACCTTCAAAAGGATGTGAACAGGATGGAGTCGGTGCAGAGGGTGGCTACTAAAATGATTAATGGGCTTCATTATAAAGCATATGTGAACAGACTTAAGGATCTTAATATGTACACCTTAGAGGAAAGGCGGGATAGAGGTGATATGATTGAGATGTTTAAATACCTCCATGGCATAAATGTTCAGGGAGAGAGCCTCTTTCAGTTGAAAGCAAGTTCTGCTACGAGGGGACATGGGATGAGGGTGAAGGGAGATAGATTCAGGAGTGATATGCGGAAATATTTCTTTACGGAAAGAGTAGTGGATCCGTGGAATAATCTCCCAGTGGAGTTGGTAGAGATGAGGACAGTAACTGAATTCAAAAAAGCATGGGACCAACACAGAGGATCTCTAAAGGTAAAAAGTGGACTGTTGTAGTTGTTGATATGGAAGGACAGACTAGATAGGCCATGTGGTCTTTTTCTGTCATCATGTTTCTATGTTTCTATGCTCTATGTACAGTAATGTTTAATTTTATCCTGAAGTCCTTAGTATCATGTATGGCTCTCATGTCTTCTGGGAGACAGTTACATAAGGCCGGTGCATAGTGAGAGCACTCTATTAGATGAGGTCTGTTTGGATTTAGAGTAATTGATGGGTGTAAGTAACATGGTCTTATTGTTTATCCTTCTCTGTTGACTTTCAGGGTCTCTTTTTATTTGGTCCTGGAGTGTCTCTGCTGAGCTGTTTTGTAAGATTTTGAAAATATTAAGTGTTGATTTATACCTTGTGCAACTCTTCATTGGGAGCCAGTGTTATTGCTTCAGTATAGGTGTTATGTGTTCATATTTTGCTGATACTGCGATGATATGTGCTGCCGTGTTCTTGGCCATTTGCAGGGGGTGAATGGCTTGCATTGGTAGGCATTGGTACAGCGAGTTGCAGTAATTTAAAACTGGTGTGACAATGGCTTGAAGTACTGTATGGAAGTCATTCTGGCTGAGGAGCAGCTTCAATTTGTATTATGCATTCTTTGTCATCCTGTTTATGTGAGATTGTAAGTTCAAGTTCTGATCCAGGATGACTCCTAGGTATTTGAGTTCATTTTTGACGGTTATGCTTCTGTTTTGTAGCTTTATTGTGCTTGGAGGAGTGAAGACCGTGTTTCCTGTTATTATGAGGGCTTTCTGTTTTATTGTAATTTATGCTGAGCCATGTGACCATTTCTGTGGGGCATTTGGTTATAGTTGTGTACTCTTGGTTTGTCATCGATGTATAGCTTGTAGAGAATTTTGTATTTTTTGATGGCATCACAGATAGGCTAGATGTAAAGGTTGAAGAGCAGTGATGATATTGCTGATCCCTGTGGTATTCCCTATTTTATGTTGATTGAAGTGGATGTGTTTCCTCCACATTTGACGTATTGTTGCCTGTCTTCCAAGTAAGCACAGCTACTTACCTGTAACAGGTGATCTCTGGGAACAGCAGGAATAAGTCTTCACATATGGGTACGTCGGTACCGACGGAGTCTGTGCGGGAACGCTCCCCAGCGTCCAATCAAAACGCTTTTGGGAGCATTCCAACATGCCTGCATGCTGCCTTCCCACCTTTCCCAACTGCCTCTCCTCAGTTAAGTTTGAAAGCTGAAACAAAGAGAGAGATAGAGAAATACAACTCCTAGGGGAGGTGGGTGGGTTGTGAAGACTTATTCCTGTTGTTCCCAGAGATCACCTGTTACAGGTAAGTAACTGTGCTATCTCCAGGAACAAGCAGGAATGAGTCTTCACATATGGGGACTCCCAAGCTAAGATGCCTGGGGGAGTCCCAGCATGTTGCGAATCTGAGAGCCATGCTATTCTACAGAACCTCAGGCATCCTAGGGATGGAGGGTAGGAGTTGAACTAAAAAGATGTGCTGTGGAACAGCTGGACCAAACAGGACACCTGGAAAGGAGTCTCTGGACAGGTGCTATCTAGTGAAAACATTGAAGTGCAATAACCCATATGGAACTCAACTGGTGGAATGCAAGGGTTTTATGGGGGTTCATATGAAAATGGTAATATGAACCAGGAAAATATCTCCAGAGAGTACCTCAATGAAAGGAGAGGTAGATACACTGTGCAAAAACAGGTTGAGGTCAGAACCCTTAGGGTGAGAAGAAAGCCCAGTGGAACTGGGGTGGTTCAAATAGGTAGGACTTTTGCAGGAGATGCGAAAGTCCGTAGATGGATAAGAGTGAAGCTCTGTTGACCTAAAAAGGACATAGTTCCCATGGGAGAAAGAGCTGTGAAGACTCCTATATTCGAGAAGAAAAAGGACAGGAACATGAGGCATAGTAGCCTCTCATTTTCTGAGGGTTCAGAAGGTCCTTTGTATTTAAAATTACATAGGTAATAGAGAGGATATGGAGGGCTTTAGGTGTACCAAAAGTGAAGGTCATGGTGCAAAAGCCCCCTAACTACTACGAGTAGTGGTTGTTCATGGGGATTCCTAGTATGCTGGAACAGCATAGAAAGGGATAGAGACTATCTGACTGGCCCGTAGGGAAATATATGGATATATATGAGTACATACCGATACATTTAGTCAGACAGATAAAGAATAGTATATAGACAAACATGTACGTACTATCCTATTAAGATATGGTTATATAGATAGGCAAGTACAGATATATCTGTCTGTGTGAATCTACGTATACATATATGTATTATATATATATATATATATATATATATATATATAAGCGCACAGACCTGCATATGTCTATATTTTATTTATTTAGCATACATTTGTATACCGCTACTTCCAGCGATCATTAGCGGGGTTGATTACATAGTGGAAGCTGTCAAATCAGGTCAGACAAATTAGCAGTATATACGCGTTGATTCGTCGGGTAGGCACAACACACATAATTGTTACATGGGTATGTATATGTATATATATATTATATGCACATATAATATATATATATATATATATACATACCCATGTCCTGTCATGGGGTATGTGGCGAGAGAAGATTCCACTAACAACAAGAGGGTATTACCTGATTGAGGGAATCTTTGGAGAATCCATTGCTACTGGTTATGAGTAGGAACACAAAGGGAGTTCTCTCACTGATAAGGGGAAGCTCAGAGTCCTGTAAGAACTCTTGCCCTTAAATAACCAGGAATGGAAACCTACATGAAAATTGCAGAGGATGTTGTTGATATGCAGACAATAAGTCTGAATCCTTCCATAACTCCAGCAGGCAGCTGGAGAAAAAGATGCCATGAAAGAAATACCATATTTACCCCTTATGAGGGCAAACAGGGTATGGTGCATTTTGGTGATGAATATGAATTCTGCTATGAAGAATTGAAGATGGAAGGAAATAGCAGACATGGACTGGCTGTACTGAAAGAAAAAACACATCCCTGGTGGAGGGGTGCACTAGAGATGTGAACCAATCCAAGGAATTGGATGATTGTCCAGGTCTTCGCTTAATTAAAGGTCTGTGTCCTTTATTTAAGAAGATTTTAATGGAAAATGGTAAGGGCAGGGAAACCCAGTCGACATAACTAGGTAAAGCCCTTCCTAATCATCTAGAGTTATATGCTCTCTAACAAGGCCCCATAGTGAAGAGCTGCTCTGTAAAGATGCAGAGAGCATGTTGCAGGTCATTTAGAAGAAAAAACTGGCTGTTTAAGAGCCAGTATATATCCTGAACTATTCTGCCAAGCCCAAGGATTGGGGAAGGCCAAGAATAGAAGGTGAGGAGAAGTGTCTGCAACAATGGCCAAGAAAGGCTGTAGACTGTCTGGGACTTAGTAGTAAGACCAGAAAAAATTGAAACTGGAGAACAAACTCTGGTTTCTTGGTCAGCAAGCCAGTGGTGTAACCACTAAGAGCCCCTGCAGTTCTAACTATTGCTGGGCAGCAGAAGAAATCTTATGCCAAGATTGAAAGACATACAGACATAAGTAGGAGTAGTAAGACTCCGTCATTGTCTGAGAAGCTGCCAGCAAAAACAAGCAAGGGGGAGACAACTCTGAGATAAAACTTAGAGGCTTAAGGATAAGCCTCCAGTTAAGTGGTATCACTCTTACAGACAAAATGTCTTAGTAAGAGGGACAGAGTTGAAAAGAAAGACTTACGGTGGAGTAAATCTCTGAAATAGTAATATGAGACATGCTGATACAGGAGAAAAAGTCAAAGGTAAAGGCATTGGACCCTCACTGACAACTGTGACTCCTCTGTGTACCTGAGGGGAAGAGGAGTAACTTCACTACCTATACAGCATAGTCATGTAAAGAAGCTCTATGAGCTAAAAATCAAAATGTCCTCTTAAGAGAGACATGTGTAAATTGTAGGATGGAACAAATGTAGATGCTTGTAATGGGAAGAAGCAAACTACAGGTTCTGAACCTCAAACAGGAGGAGAGAATCAGTGAAGAGTCTATCAGCAACCCTGCGGCTGCTGGGTTTTCTGAAGCTGTTGAGGTTGTGGTTTCCTCAGCCTGGTTGGATGTTTCCCCTGTCTGGGAACATCTGTAGGATGGGTAGAAGATGGATGAAATCTTCTCCCCTTGAGGCCACAAAGCCTGCCAGAAGATGTTCTAGAAACTGGGATAGAGGAAGGCGTAGACAAGCCTCTGAAAGCAATAGTGTCAGTAGTTAACTGAGCAGCTTCGAGTAAAGTCTCTTTGTTGAAGAGATTTTCTCCAGTGCAAGGAGTATTTCCCAGTGCATCTCGTATGAATTTATCCAAGTCTGAAGCTTGGAGCCAAGCTGTACATCGTGCTCCTATGGCTATAGCAGAGGTTCTGCTAACAGACTCAAAAGAGTCAAGGGAAGCACGAGTAAGGAATCTAGAAATATTTTGAGCATGATTGAGTAGTATAGAAAAATCTGCTCTTTTAGGTTCTTGGAGAAAAGGGGTCAAAAGTAGTAAATCTTTTGTGACTTCCCCAAGAGATAATCCCATATAGTAAATATTTGAGAGAATTCTGGTTGAAAACATGGATGCCTGGAAAGTTTGACGTCCAAAGGCATCTAAAGTTCTAGCCTCACGACCTGGCGGATAAGAAGAGTGTTTCTTAGTACTCTTAATACGCCTCATTGCTGATTCTACAACAAGAGAATGATGAGGGAGCTGAGGCTTTTGAAAACCTGGAGTAGGGGGCACCCTGTATAAAAGATCAGTTGCCCTAGAAGGTGGGGACACCGCTAAAGGAGTTCCCCACATTCTGAATAGTAGATCCTGCAAGGTTTGATGCAAAGGAAACATAATGACTTCCTTTGGACTGCCAGAGATCAGCAGAGGTTCTGGAACCCCTGATGCAGGATCTAGACCAGGTATAGGAATGGCAAGTAACTTTGCCATATCAAGCAGGAAAGCTTGAAAAGAAATCTCCCCAGAGGGGAGTCCTCGAGAAAGAGGAGAAAGAGCTAGATCTGTTGAAGAACTAGCTCCAACAACCACCGGTTCATTCAGATTATCTAGGACAGAAAATCTGGAGGGGTGGAGCATCGGTGGATCTACAAAAGATAGCTGTCGGTACCGCTGAATAACGGCACTGTAATTTGTCGGTAGCAAATCTTCCATGTTAGGGATCGATTCCAGACTGGGTATGGAAGGAAGCGATCCAGATGAACAGAAGATGGATGGTACCGACACCGATGCTGATGTCGATACCGGTACTGGTACCATCGTTGATACCGATTCATGAAGATCAGTCTGTGATAACACTATCGGTACTGAGGAAACCGAATGTGGCAGACCTTGATCATCGGTAGAATGTCTTCGGTACCGTTTAAAATCGGTACCGAGACGAGTCGGTACCCAGTCATCCAGACTAGAGATCGATTCTAGACTCGGCATCGAGAGAAGCGAGTCTATCGATGCATATCTGGAGGGTACCGACGTGGATACCAACCTCGGCACCGGGATCGATACCGATGCTGGAAGATCGGTCGGTAGCGGCTCTGGTGGCACCAATGATACCGAGAGCACTCGACTGCGATCATCGGTGTGGAATATTTCATCCAACAGTGCCGATGCCGGGGTACCGGCACCGCTCAAAGCAGATACCACCACCGAGCATGGCTCAGGAATGTTCACCGAGGTAAAACCCCCGGGAACAACCTGAAACCCTGTTGATGCTTTAAAGGTAGAAAACTCCCACCGGGGTTTTAAAGCCAAAATGTCCTCAGGGGCAAGGCCGGAGCCATCTGCATAATGCATATGAGATCTACCACCCGAGGACTGGCTAGTCTTTACAGACTTTTGTTTGGTTACCTGATCTTGTGAGGGAGAAGACGCAGTTGGTATCCTCTGGCCAGAGGGGAACTGCGCATCAAGTGGAGCTCGATGTTGAAAACTTCTTGAAGAAATAATACTACAGGAAGAACACTGAAGTGGATGGTGTTCAGGTCCAAAACATGGAAGGCACCAATTATGGGTGTCTAATACCAATTTGGTACTGCCACAGTTAAAACATATTCTAGTGGCTGGCGTTTCCATGAAGGAAACTAAGGAGGCCTAACAGGCCGAAAGCCGTCAGGCACCAACAAGGAAAAATAACAAATTCCTACAAAAGTAAGGAAAAGAAAAGAAAAAAACACCGGCAGTACTGGTGCGTCGAGGGAAGGCAGACGCGACTACAGAAAAAATAGAAAAATAAAGAAAGAATTTTCTGCGGTGACAGGAGGACGTCCTGCCGGCTCCGCGGAAAAACGAAAACTGAGGAGAGGCAGTTGGGAAAGGTGGGAAGGCAGCACGCAGGCGTGTTGGGATGCTCCCAAAAGCATTTTGATTGGACGCTGGGGAGCGTTCCCGCGCAGACTCCGTCGGTACCGACGTACCCATATGTGAAGACTCATTCCTGTTTGTTCCTGGAGATTGATCAGAACCATTTGATTGTGATGTTCTGCAGAATGATCTCCTGTAGATGTCTCAAAGGTATGGTGTGAAATACAGTGTCAAAGGTCAGTGTCTATTCCTTTGATAATACTGTCAAAGAGTGATGTTAGCAATGTTTCCATGTTGTGGTTGGGTTTGAATCCAGGTTGATGGGGATCTACTGGTGCCTGTGTGTTGATGTGATCTTGCAGTTGCATTTGTATCATCTTCTCTATGATTTTGGCCATAAAGGGTAAGCTTGAAACTGGTCGGTATGCAGTGGGATCTTTCCTGTCAAGTGCCGGGTTTTTTAAGATAGGTCTTATTGATGCTTGTTTGAGAATTGAAGGCATATGGCCCTTTGTAAGGGATGTGTGTATTATTTTGTGGATGAGTGGGATGAGCTCCTCCTTGGTTGATTTTATCCATGATACCAGGAAAGGATCATTTGGTGAGATTGTTGCATTCAGCATGGATATTGTGTGGACTAATAGGTTGGTAGATGGTATAGCAAATTTGCCCCATGGGTAATGAGTGATTTTTGGAGTCTGTTGATGGAGGTGTTGTGTCCAGATGGGTGCTTTTTTGTTTCATCATTAGGTAGTCTACAATTCTTTGTAGGTGTATTTTGGCTTTACTTTCATGTGAGGGTTCCTTGGTGAGTCTGCGGGTTATTTCGAATAGTTCCCTCAGTTTTTTTGCAGATTTCATAATGAGATTTGTATTATATTCTTGTTTGCATCTGTTTATTAGGTCATTATATTTATGTTGCATTATTCTGTACTGTTGTAAGGTATCCTGGTCCTTGCTACATCTTCTCTTCCTCTCAATCCTTCTTGCTTTTCTAATTTCATTAAAATACCAAGGTGCCTGGTGTGTTCTTTGTGTTGTTGCAGTTTTTTTGTGTGGTGCTTCTGCAGCTTCTGTGATGGAGCACTTCCAGTTCAACATTATGCTATCGAGGTCCGTAGGGTCTTGGTTCATTTTGGATAGGACTTCCCTCAAGAATTGCTCTTTGCTAAAACTCCTGAATCTCCTGTCATTATGTTGTACATGGTTTTGACTGCTCGAGCCAGCAACTGTTATATTGAATGTTATTATATAACGATCTGACCAAGGTGTTGATGTGATTGCTGGTGAGGTTATGTCACTGTTCTCCAGTACTGTCTTGGGGGTGAAGATGAAGTCCAGGATGGAGTCCTGTCTGTGTGTGGGAGCATTTATTTAGACAGATTTGTATACCACCTTATCCATCAATCAAAGTGGTCACATCACAATTGGAGGGTTACATTTAACATGAAGGTACTTAACAACATTTAGACAACACGATTAGAGTTACATTTAGCATGAGGGTACTTAACAACATTATATACTCAACCGGGATGGAACCAGGCTGCTGGCATTAACCTTCAAAAAGGAGATAGAGCAGCTTTTAAACTAGATAATAGGGGAAAGCCGACAGTCGCCCAAGAGCGGATGGTTCGGAAGAATGTATCCTTGAAGGATACTACCAAAAGCAGAAAGGTTCCAAAAAAGAGTAAAGTAGCCCAAATGCCCTCGAGTATGGAGCAGACAGAGCTTAAAGATCCCAAATTACCCATGTCTACCAATAGCCAAATTAATATGAATAAAATACAGTCTCTAAAATGCTTGTATGCAAATGCTAGAAGTCTAAAAAATAAGATATGAGAGTTAGAATATATAGCACTAAATGAGAGGTTAGATATGATTGAAATATCAGAGACATGGTGGAAGGAGGACAACCAGTGGGACACTGTGATACCTGGGTACAAATATATCATAATGATAGAGCTGATCAAATTGGTGGAGGGGTTGCGCTCTATGTTAGAGAGGGCATTGAGTCAGAAAGGATTAAAGTTTTGCAGGAAACAAAACTTGCTGTAGAATCTCTATGGATTGAAATTCCATGTAAAAAGGGGAAGGCGATGGCAGTGGGGGTGTACTATCGACCGCCTGGCCAGAATGAACAAATGGATGATGAAATGCTCAAAGAAATCAAGGAAGCTAACAAAAGGTACAGCGCGGTAATAATAATGGGTGATTTCAATTACCCCGGTATCGACTGGGTCAGTGTCATGGCAGGACATGCTAGGGGGATAAAGTTCCTAGATGACATAAATGACTGCTTCTTGGAGCAGCTGATTCATGAACCAACCAGAGGGGAAGCCATATTAGACCTAGTCCTTAGTGGAACACCAGATCTAGTGCAAGAGATAAGGGTGTTGGGGCCACTTGGCAATAGTGATCATAGCATGATCGCTTTTGATTTAATTAGTGGAGGAGGGATAGTAAGGAAATCCACAGTACTACCTTTAAACTTTCGAAAGGGAGACTATGATAAAATGAGGAAAATAGTTAAGAAAAAACTAAAAGGAGCAGTTGCAAAGGTTAAAGACTTACATCAAGCTTGGGTGTTGTTTAAAAATACTATCTTGGAAGCCCAGACCAGCTGTATTCCACGCTTTAAGAAAAGTGGAAGGAAGTCCAAAAAACTGCCAGCATGGTTTAAAGGTGAGGTCAGAGAGGCTGTTGTTGCCAAAAAAGCATCTTTCAGGAAATGGAAAAAAGAGCCAAACGACGAAACCTGGAAACAGCACAAGCACTGGCAGGTCAAATGCAAGGCATTGATAAAGCAGGCAAAGGGAGAATTTGAGAAGAAGCTTGCTGCGGAAGCAAAAACACGAAATAAAGATTTTTTCAAGTACATTCATAGCAAAAAACCTGTGAGAGAGTCAGTTGGTCCATTAGATGATAGAGGAGTTAAAGGGGCACTAAGAGGTGACAAGGCGATAGCGGAGAGACTGAATGAATTCTTTGCTTCGGTCTTTACTGAGGAAGATGTAGGGATGTTACCCATGACTGAAGTGGTATTTAAAGGTGCGGAAGAATTGAAGGAAATATCGATACATCGGGAAGATGTATTACAACTATTAGATAAACTGAAGAGTAGCAAATCACCTGGGCCGGATGGTATACATCCAAGGGTGTTGAAAGAACTGAAATATGAGATTGCAGACCTGCTATTAGTAATCTGTGAACTATCATTAAAATCATCTCTAATACCTGAAGATTGGAGGATTGCCAATGTAATGCCAATTTTTAAAAAGGGTTCCAGGGGTGATCCGGGAAACTACAGACCGGTGAGCCTCACGGCAGTACCGAGAAAAATGGTAGAAACCATCATAAAGAATAAAATTACTCAGCATGTAGATAGTCATGGCCTAATGGGAGACAGCCAACATGGCTTTAGACAAGGAAGATCTTGTCTTACTAATCTGTTATGTTTTTTTGAAAGTATGAATAAACAGGTGGACGAAGGAGAGTCAGTTGATATAGTGTATCTGGACTTTCAGAAAGCCTTTGACAAGGTCCCTCATCAGAGACTTTTGGCAAAACTAAAGAGTCATGGGATAGGAGGCAGTGTACTACTGTGGATCAGGAACTGGTTAAAAGATAGAAAGCAGAGGGTAGGGCTAAATGGCCAAAGGTGAATAGTGGTGTACCCCAGGGATCTGTGCTGGGTCCGCTGCTTTTTGACATATTCATAAATGACCTGAAAAGTGAAATAACGAGCGAGGTTATCAAATTTGCAGATGACACAAAACTATTTAAAATTGTTAAAACCCAAGAGGATTGTGGAAAATTGCAAGAGGATCTTGATAAATTGGAAGACTGGGCATCAAAATGGCAGATGAAATTTAATGTGGACAAGTGCAAAGTTATGCACCTAGGGAAGAACAACCCAAACTATGGTTACATGATGCAAGGTTCCACATTAGGAACCACCACCCAGGAAAAAGATTTAGGCGTCATTGTGGATAACATGTGAAAACCCTTGGCCCAGTGTGCAGCAGCAGCCAAGAGAGCCGTGGCGAGAGGAGTATTCAGGGGGCGTGGGGGTTCCCAGACGGTTTTTGGGGGTCCGCTGTATGGCCGTCGTGGGAGCGGCGCAGGGGCGAGGTCCCGGGGTTGCGCAACTTCAGCACTGGGTTGTGTATGAGAGGGAGGTATTTGAACACAAAAAAAAACAAAAAAACCCACCGGACCAAAGCGGAACCTCGGAAAATTCGGCGGTTTCATCAATCATCGGTGATGTTGGGCATGCCGGTAATGATCACATCCTGTGGGGCAGGGTGCTCGTCATGCTGCTTGTTGATCGGTCAGTTGCATGGGTGGACCATTTGGGTATTGGGGCGCGGATGGCACAGGGGTTATGTCATCAATGTAGTTGTGGACAATGGCGCGGTTGCTGCGGTAACCGGGGTGTTTGGTGCATATGTGCATGCCGATAGGCTGGTCAGCTTCGGTTGCATACGTGAGGTTTGCGTACATCCGGTTCAGCTGTGGGAACGGATGGTAGGTGCGGCAATTGAATTGCAGCATGCACTGCGTAAGCTCGACGGCTCGGTGCTGAGTTGCAGAGGTGTGCCGGTTATACGGGGATTTCGCTGTCGTAGGATGGGTGGATCGTCTCCTTTTGGGTTAGACATCGATTCGGCAAGGGTTGCGATGACCGGGTCGGCTGCAGTGTAATTGTAATTCGTGATGAAGGAAGTGCAGGCTCCCTTAAGCGGGATTGCTGGGCTAGTGGGTGGTGGCAGCTTCGTGAGTGCTTGTAATGCACGCATGACTTGGGAATAAGAGGTTATGCGGGTGGATTGGGTGCGGGCATGAGGACTATGCTATGCGGGGATTGCCGGTCTAGGGGTGCGGGACTTCTTCCGAGGGAGTGTGGGGGGTGGTGACAGCTCTTCGTGGGCTGGGCATGACTCCTGCCGATCTAGCAACAGTTTTCTGGGCATTGGTTGTTTCCCTTATGGCTGGGGGGGCTGTGGCTTGGTAAGCGTGCAGCCACCGGTTACGGGAGTGTGGCGCTAATGGAGCAGTGGTTGGAGCTGGGTAGTGGGATTGGCAGGTTGGTGGCTTGTGGGGATGCATCTCAGCATATTTCTGCTGGCTTGAAGGGGCTGTTGGATGGGTGGGCCCCCTCCCAAGGGGTGCGGGGGGACCTTAAACGGTGCGGGGTTCTGCGGACGGGATGGAGCATGGGCCGGGAGGGATGCGGGGTGTATGAGTAGCTGCTGGGGCTCGTGTGTTCGTGGTCATCGCATCTGGACAATGGGGGGGCCTATTCCTCAGGGGAAGCTGGGGGAAGCGCTGCTCTGCCTTGCAGTATGACGCCTCCCTCTTCCGGGCAAGGATGCCTGGTAATTTCGGTACGGTCTATGTGGGTGGGTCTGTAGCCAACTTCCAGCAAGGAAAGGGGTATCGGGGGGGCTAGGCGGCGACAGCGGTTGCGGGCAGGTAAGGGGCTGTTGCGGATCATCCGAGCGAAATTAGCCATGGATTACAAGGGAAGGGAGATTGGAGGTATGCTGGGCTGGTGTTCTGCCCATTGTACCCTTTGTGGTGGGGGGTGGCATGCATGCTCGCTCGGCAGGCGAGTCTTCAGGTATTCGGATTCGGGGCGCGGGAAGCATCCTCAGTTCGGCTGGCGGCGGATCCGGCGGCAGCACGTAGGGATGGATGTTGTGGTAAGTGCAGTGGTGTCGAGGATGGAGTCTGCCTGTCTTGGGCGGCGTTTTTGGGGGCGGCGATCGGGTGGGATTGTGGGGGGGGTTGCTGGTCCATCAGCTACAAGCATCGGCGGATGGGGACTGGGGTTTGCGGGCCGGTTTCGGCGGGGAGGTGGGGGGGCAAGCAATTGTTGGTGGCTAATCGGTTGCAGTTCCATTGCTAACTGGTTGCAGTCAGTTGCGGGGACAAGGCCTACGGTTGTGGGCTGATGGTCGTCCCCTCGTGGTGGGGAGGGCGAGCGAGAATCGGTGGCCGGTGTGGGCTCATGTGGTCAGGATCCGTCTGGGGTGACGTTATGCTGGTGTGCACGGTCGCATTTAGGCCTATCCTGATGCCTTGGCTTGGTCCACCATGGGATCGAGGACCCAGATGGCATGGATCGGGTGGAGCGGACAGGGTGTGTTTGGAGTGCTATCAATGTGTCTTGCTGTACTGCCATACGGGTTGCCCAGGGGGGGGGGGTTTGGTGGCGGGCTTCCTGTCCTGGCCGGTTGGTGGCGGGCTTCCTGTCATGGCCGGTTGGCTGTTTCTCCAAAAAAACCCAAAAAACATACATTATCTCTAAAAGAGGGGGGGGGGGAATTAGCCCCGTGCCAGTGGCGGGTCCGTGCAGCAGGTTGTGCGATACCCCGCCCTGTGGGTGGGGGGAGTGCAGGTGCACGGTTGTACAGGGGACGGTGGGCGCTCACTCCTTATGGATGCATGGCTTGGCAACCCTGGTGGAGGGTGTGGAATGTGTGTGTAGTTGGGGGGCTCACCGGTCGCAGCTTGTGTGGGGGGGCGGCTTCGGGACATTAATGTCACCGGGGCCGGTAGAGGGATCCCGGAGGTCCAGGGTCCGGAGCTGGAGGCCGTACCGGGGTCATGGGCGGGGTGCCCTCGACCTGACATTAATGTCCTCTGTGCCGGTGGCGGGATCCCGGAGCCTTAGGCTATACTTGGGTTGGGGGCGGGGTGCCCCTGACCCGGATAACCCCTGGCTGACTTTTGCTAATTACATGGCGAGGTCAGGGAAAGGGGATTAGGAAGATTGCCGTTGGCGGGACCGCGGCAGGAGCGGAGGCAGGGTCACCTTGCTAATAGCATGGCTGGTGAGGCATTGCTCCGCTGGTTGGATTGTTAAGAGGATTATACTTGGATTGTAATGTTCGGTATCTTATAAAGGTTAATAAAGCTGCGACCGGTTATTTCCCAAGAGTGGTTGTCTGTGTGCAATTTTGTGGGCAACAAGGAGGGAACAAAATGTGGTGGGGGGGGGAAAGAGGGGTGGTTGTTTAGAGGGGTCCTGAGCACCATGTCCGAACTACCTCGGTTACTTCAGTATCTATGTCATCTATACCTCTAGATCACATTTTGGCTGATGATCAAAAGGAAAGAGTAATGAATAGTAGGAACGTATGATGACACAAGGGGGCATAAGCCTTACAAAAGATCAACAACAAAGGGGGAAAAACTCCCACACAACCAAAGAGCAAAAGAAACAATGTGAGGGGAAAACAGAATTCCACAGAATCCTCTATTAGCATGACACAACCATGTTTCGGCACAAAATCCCTGCATCAAATTAATTGCCCATGATGTAGGCATTTTGTGCCGAAATATGGCCATATTTATCTAATAAAGAGGATTCTGTGGAATTCTATTTTACCCCCTGCTGTGCATCTTTGGCATAAGTCTTATATCCTTGTAACTGAATCTCCATGCATGATGCTCCCTATTGCTAACATTGCATATGTATGTGTGAGACTGACAACACATGTTGCCAACTATAACCTTAGTGACCTTACTAACCACAAAGCATGTGTCTTATTATCCTTTATATGCTGTCACCAAATATGGTAAAGTATGACTTCAGCTTATTTCAGGAGCTGGTTGTTATGAACATGCATGCCCTATTCTGCATTTCTGTATTGGTTTCCAATTCAACAAAGGATAGCATTTAAAATGCTTTCTATGGTACAGGATGTATAAGTGTATATCAAAAGGCACCTTTGTATTTGAGAAATCATATCTAAAACACTACCTGCCATTTTGAGTATTATGATCATTATAATATGTTCTGTTACAGTTTCTAGGGAGCCCAAAATTGGTAGCTACCAAGAAGAAGGCCTTTTTGTTTGCATGTCTGACTGTATGGAATGAACTGTCTCCAGAGCTGAAATTACTGGACAAATGATTCTCTTAACAGAAGCTATGCAAGGCTTGGCTTTTTGAAAAGGCCTCTGAATAAATTTGTTTACCAATAATACTGAAAAAATAAAAACTGCATAAACCTTGTTTTATTTACCGTATATTGCACTGTAGACAAATGGAATGGTTGTCTATATATTTTATAAATAGCTAAATAAATATATAAATATATAAAGTTGTCACATGAGCAGTATACGGCCTGCAATGAAATCTTTTCTGCATACTAAGTTTTGAATGAAAGTCTCTACACACTTGTATGTGAGAGATAATGGTAAGATTCATTGGACATATAAGTAAGTCTCCCCAACCCCATTTGCCACTCTGCTCCCCTATATGTTGTGGGTGGGGTCTCCATACAAAGACTATGATGCTAAATTTTGCAGTGAGTGGAGGATGCACAGTGTCTCTCCTCTTGCTCTGAGGATATACCAGGCTTTCCTCTGCCTGGGCGAGCCTAGCCAACATCTGTTTCCTCATGAGAGAAATTTGGTTTTCTCTTGCAAGTAACAGGAGAATGCTATACATGTGCCTGCCCACATCCATGAGGTGATGATTCTGTGTATATGAAATATGTACATGTAAATAGCTTTATAATGTGAATTTTTAAAAAATACATATAATAAACACTTATCCAAGTACAAGGTCATCACCATCAACTGATTTTATCTATAAATCTTCAGTCATGGATGCTCAGTCATCAGTATGCATAAATTTTAAATTAGATGTAGATATTTTTTTATTCAGCAATATTCAAAACTATATATTCACTCAGTGTACACTATGTTCTATATTCAGCGATCATGAATATTACAATTGCACTTTTACAGTATTTTCTGACTTGTTGTTACTAAGTGCAATTAAGATGTCAACTCATGGCAACCCAGTGGATAGTTGTCCTAAGCCATGTCCGGTCTTCCGTGAGGAGGCTAATTGTTGATGGAGTGACAATCATATCATCGACAGTCCTCTTTAGCATTGACTTTCAACTTTGCCAAGCAGGATGTCTTTCTCTAATGACTTCTCTTTTCGCACGATGTGTCCAAAATATGAAAGCCAAGTCTTCTCATGTGAGCTTCTATGGAAGGTTTGATCTTCTCTAGTACTGACTGATTTGTTCTTTGGGCAGCCCATAGTATACACAGTAGTCTTCACCAGCACCATAATTCAAAGGCTTACCAAGATCAAGGATCATAAAGGTACATTTTACAATGGGATGTCCAGTGCTCTTCTTCACTGTCCAATTTTTGCACCTATGTGATTTATTGAAAATACAAATGGCTCAGACAAGTTGAATCTTTGTGCATAGAGATACATCTTGAAAATCTTATTCAGGTCCTTCATAGCTATTCTGCCAAGAGCAATGCGTTGTCGCGTTTCTTGATTACCCATCATTTCATTGTTGATTATTGATCGAAGCAGGTTAAAGTTATCAAGTATTTCTATTTCTTCTTCATCAAGGATGAAATTATTAGTTTTTCCAGTTGTTAGGATCTTTGTCTTCTTCACATTAATGTGCAGGCCCATAAAAGTATTAGTCATGATTTGGACATCTAAAGATGTGCACATGGATGTCTCTGAAGCCATTCCACAAATGACATTTACAGACATCTCTGGTACAGGGATGTTCAAGTGGGCAAGGGGGCGGCATGTCTGGGGAGGTGCAATGTACTTATATGCCTCTGTTTGATTTCAGGAACATCGGGGATGTCTGCAGGCATGTCCATGTTTAAACCTGCTGTAGGCATGAATAGGCATCAGGAAAGTGCTTGTTTTGGCCTTAAAACATCAAGAGAGTACAGAGAAGATGGAGGGTTAAGTGACTAGTGTAAGAACACAAAGACCCACACTTGGATTTGAGCCCCAGCCATCCTGTTCCCAACCCACTATTTTAACCATTATGCTATTAAGGTGCCCATGCTCTGATCTGCTATTCTGGAAACATCTATGCAGATGTCTCTATAGACGTCCATATTGGGCACTTCCACATTTCTGAAATTGTGCCTGAACTTGCACACTCCTGCTTTTTTTCAGAGGTTCTGGCTTTGACGTGCCAGATTACACTTGGGCATCCCATTGTAAATGTACCTTTATGATCCTTGATCTTAGTAAGCAGATGTTTTATTCAATATATATTAATTGCATTTTATCAGATTAAATACAATAACAAAGACAAGTAAAGCAATCATTTCACATTTCACAAAAAAACATAAACCATAGCCATTGATCAAGACCACATTAAGGTGCTGAGATGGGAAAATCAACCACTACAGTACATATCTCAAGGAACTAAAGACATTAAACATGCCCACATAAGAGAAAGAGTAGTTACTCACCTGTAACAGGTGTTCTCCAGGAGCAGCAGGAATCAGTCCTCACATATGGGTGACGTCGGCGCCGACGGAGCTCTCGTGCGGAGCATTTCCCCAGCTTTCAAAGAAAGCCTTTGGGAATTGCAGCGCGCATGCACGGTCCCCTTCCCGCCCAAGGGTGCCATCTTGCTCAGTCTGATGACATAGCTAAAAGACAGCAAAAAAATTAGCAAAAACTAAATCATAGGACTGCAACTCCAAGGGGAGGAGGGAGGGTTGTGAGGACTGATTCCTGCTGCTCCTGGAGAACACCTGTTACAGGTGAGTAACTACTCTTTCTCCAGGACCAAGCAGGAAGTCAGTCCTCACATATGGGACTCCCTAACTTAAGGCTACCGGAGACCTCAAGCCGAAAAAATGAGCTCCCTCTAGCTCAGCAGCACATAAGGAAGGAATCTTCTCTGAGAACGCCCCCGACCGGTAGCCCAACACCAGGGCCGGAGGGTAGGAGTTGCCTAAACCCCAAAGAGATTATGGAGTACTGCCTGTCCGAAAGCACTGTCCCTGCGGGACTCCCTCTCAAGGCAATAATGAGCCGCAAAAGTCTGGCTTGAAGACCAAGTAGCGGCCCGGCAGATGTCTGCCAACGGAACAGAGCGGAGATGAGCCACTGACGCAGCCTTCGCCCTGACACGATGAGCCGTGACTTGACCCTCCAATGAGAGGCCGGCTGCCCCATAAGCCCAGGCGATACAGTCAGCTACCCAGATGGACAAAGTACGCTTGGAGACAGGGAGCCGCAACTTATTGGGGTCAAAAGAAACGAACAGCTGAACAGCCCTCCGATGCTCCCGCGTACGGTCAAGGTAGAAGGATAACGCCCTCCTACAGTCCAGGGTATGCAGGACCATCTCAGCCCGGTTGGCATGTGGCCTGGGAAAGAAGGTCGGAAGAACCACCTCCTGATTAAGGTGGAAAGAGGAAACAACCTTAGGGAGAAACTTAGGGTGAGTCCGTAAGACTACCCTATTCTTGTAGAACCTAGTGTAAGGAGGATCAGACACTAGTGCCTGAAGTTCACTTACTCGTCGAGCAGAGGTAAGAGCTACCAGAAACAAGGTTTTCCAGGAGAGAAAACGGAGAGGGCAGGTAGCCATAGGTTCAAATGGCGGACAAGTAATCCGCTGTAGGACCACATTAAGATCCCATTCAGGGGCTGGTGGACATAAAAGAGGCTTAAGCAGGAGGAGGCCTCTGAGAAAACGAGCCACCAAAGGATGGCTGGAAAGAGGCCTCCCGTCCACCGGTGAGTGGTGCGCTGAAAGAGCACTAAGGTGAACCCTGACAGAGTTGGACTTAAGGCCAAGATTGGAGAGGCAAAGCAAATATTGCAATACTACCGCTACCAAGCACGAGAAAGGATTCTCGCTGTGCTGAGTACACCAAGCGGAGAATCTACGCCACTTAAGAGAGTAGGATTTCCTGGTGGATGGACGCCGAGAGGCTAAGAGTACATCTTCCACCTCTCTAGGCAGTAGCAGGGGAGCCAGGACTACCCTTTCAGCAGCCAGGCCATCAGATGAAGGGACTGGAGGTTGGGGTGCAAGAGCGTCCCCTGATCCTGAGACAGGAGATCGTGCTGAAACCCCAGAGGAAGAGGGGTGTCCACCGCAAGTTGCAGCAGAAGCGGGAACCACGGCTGTCGCGGCCACCTGGGGGCTATCAGGATCATTGAGGCCCCGTCCTTGAGGACTTTGAACAGTGTTCTGGATACTAGTGGCGTGGGAGGAAACGCATACAGTAGGCCTGTGGACCACGAGATCAGAAACGCATCCACTGCTACTCTGAGAGGATGCGGTTGTCTGGAGCAGAATCTCGGGAGTTGCCGGTTCAGAGGACTGGCGAAAAGCTCCATGGTGGGGAGGCCCCACCTGAGAAAGATCTGCTGAACCACCAACGGGTTCAATCTCCATTCGTGTGGTTGCAGGATCCTGCTCAGTTTGTCCACCAGGTCATTTTCTTGACCTGGGAGGTAAACAGCCTTGAGGAGGATGCCGTGATTGACGGCCCAAGAGCACAGCCGTTGTGCTTCCTGACATAGAAGGAAGGAGCCTGTGCCTCCTTGCTTGTTGACGTAAAACATGGCAACTTGATTGTCCGTCTGGACCAGTACAGACTGGTGAGAGACGAGATGGGAGAAGGTTCTCAGGGCTAGGCGTATCGCCCGTAGCTCTAGGAAATTTATCTGTTGAGCAGCCTCCCAAGGGGTCCAGAGACCCTGAGTACATGTCCCTTGGCAATGTGCTCCCCAACCCAGAAGAGAAGCATCCGTCGTCAGCACTTGAGAATGCAGAGGGGATTGAAAACCCACTCCGAGTACCAGATTCGGAAGATGGAGCCACCATTGCAGAAAGGAGACTAGCAGGTCGGATATTCTGACTGAGTCCGCCAGGTTCCCCGTGGCCTGATGCCACTGAGTGCGAAGGCTCCACTGAGCAGGCCGCATGTGCAGGCGGGCATTGGGGGTGACATGAACCATGGAAGCCATATGGCCGAGAAGTCTCAGGAATTGCCTGGCAGAGACCAGGGAATTGCTGTGAAACTGTCTGGCCACATCCATCAGCCTGTGGGCTCGGTCCAGTGGCAGAAAAGCCTTCACCTGAAGTGTCCAGCCTTGCTCCTATGAATTCTAAGTTCTGGGACGGGAGCAAAGTGGACTTTGCGAAGTTTATGACAAACCCCAAGTGCTGAAGCAGAGCCACTGTGCGAAGGGTGGCTTGATGGGCCTCCTGGGAAGACGGGCCCCTTATGAGCCAGTCGTCCAGGTAGGGAAACACAAAAAGACCTTGAAGCCTTAGGTAGGCCGCCACCACTGCCAGGCACTTGGTGAACACCCTGGGAGTGGAGGACAGGCCAAAGGGTAGTACTCTGTACTGATAGTGATTTCCTCCCACAACAAACCTGAGATATTGTCTGTGGTCTGGATGAATAAGGATGTGAGTATAAGCATCCTTTAGATCCAAGGAGCATAGCCAATCTCCCTGCTGGAGGTAGGGCAGCAGGAATCCAAGGGTAAGCATCTTGAACTTTTCCCTCTCCAGGAACTTGTTGAGGTTGCGCAAGTCTAGGATTTGTCTGAGGCCTCCTGTCCTTTTTGGTACCAGAAAGTACCTGGAATAAAAGCCGTGACCTCTCAGGTGGTGGGGCACCGGTTCCACAGCCTGTTCCTGTAGTAGACTTGCCAACTCCTGAAGGAGTAGGTCCCTGTGCAGAGGGAATCTTGGAGGCTCCCCTGGGAAATAGGAGGGAGGTACCTGGTGAAAATGGAGAAGATAGCCCTTTTGGAATATATGAAGCACCCAGGTATCTGATGTGACGGCTGACCACCTGTGGGCAAAGTGGGCCAGCCGGCCTCCTGTGCTGATGTGAGCCAGCTGAGGAGAAGAGGCTATGCTTTCTGAGTCAAAAACCCCCACCCTGCTGAGCAGGGGCCGGTGTTGGAGGCTTGGGGGCCTTCTGCCTACGGGGCCCATGACCCTACCCCTTGGCCTGCTGACCCTGTTGGGGAGCTGCAGAGGCCTGATAATGAGGGTATTGTTTATAGGTAGATGACTTCCTCGGGTAAAAGGTCTTTTTTCCCGAGCCCTTCTTTTTCTGAGAAGGGGCAGAGGTTTTCCTGGACAGCCTAGTCCTGGTCAGAGTCTCGGTCTCGAGTTCTGCAGCCTTTTCAGCCATGGGCTTGCCAAAGAGGTTTTCACCTCGGCAGGGGACATCGACCAATTTGTCCTGCACCCATGGCTCGAGGTCGGATGACTGTAGCCAAGCCTGTCGGCGGGCACCGATGCCGGCCCCGGCTACTCGGGCCGAAGCCTCAAAGCCATCGTAGGCTGCTCGCGAGATAAACTTTGAGCACTCTCGAATACCAGTGGACAAGGCTAGGAACCGCTGCAAAGGTTCCTCGGAGAGACCATCAGAGAACCCGGCAATCTCCTTTGCCAGGTCTCGGAGATACATGCCCATGTAGAGCTGGTATGTCTGGGCACGGCAAGCAAGCATAGAGCCCTGGAAGCACTTCTTACCGAGGGCATCCAGGTTCCGGGCCTCCCGGCCGGGAGGCACCAAGGAGTGCATCTTCTGACTTTTCAGTCGATGCATGGCCGATTCCACAACCATGGAGTGGTGCGGTAATTGTGCCTTTTGGAACCCGGGGCTCTTGCGGACTCGATAGATGGAATCGACCCGCTTGCTTAACACCGGTGTCGAGGCTGGGGTCTCCCACATGCGGAAGAGCAGCTGCTCCAGCATCGGAGGAAATGGTACAGTAAAGGCCTCCTTCGGGGGAGAGTCATACTGGAGGGCCTCGAGCTCCTCAGCTCGAGGCTCCTCCTCGGGATCCGCGGGGAAGGACAAGGCCTTGGCCATATCCCGCACGAAGTCCGAGAACTGGGTATCCTCCGGTGGGGACCGTCTCCGAGGTTCGGACTCCGGTGAGTCCAATGGGACACACCGAGTCCGATAAGTGCTGGGTGACTCTTCGTCCTCCGTCTCCCAGCCCGACTCCTCGGAGGAGGAATCGAGTGGCTCCGGTCGGGCGGGCACCGATACCATCCACCCCGACGCCGAGGGTATCGGCGTCGATGACCTCGGTCCCGAACGGGAGGCCGAGGGAGACCGTGGGCGAGGATCGACTCGAGCCCGCATGGACTCGAGGATCGGCTCAGCCTCCAGGGTCGACTTGGACGTCGAGGTCCCGGTGGTCGGGGCAGATGCACCGGTGAGACCGGCGATCAATGCCCGCTGCTGTTCCATGAAGGCAGCGAGGCTGCTCTCCAAGGCCGTCAACCTGAGTCCGAGCTCAGGAGACCCAGCAGCTCCCGACTCGGGCCGCGACGGCGTCGGGCCCGACATTGGCTCCCCAGGAGGGGAGTCCACGAGGACAACAGCACTTACGTGTCCAGGAGACTCCATCTCGATACGAGGATGCTTGGCAGGCCTCTCCGACTCCAAAGACCCAGGACGGCTATCGGGGCTATGCGACCTGGCCCTCGAGGAACCAGGAGCGTCCACCGACGCCGCCCTCGTGGGTTTCTTCTTCCTGCGATGTTCCCGCGAAGGAGACCCCCGCTCAGAGGAACTCCGACGCTGCTCGGGGCCGGAGTCCCGAGACGTCGAGGCCTCTGACGAGGTCCGGGCCCGGCCGGACGCGGAGTCAGAGAAGATCCTATCCTTCTGATGCTGCCGACTCCTCAACGCCTTTGAGGACATTTTGCCACATGGCCCACAGATCATCGGGTCATGATCAGGGCCGAGGCAGCAGAGGCAGCAGTCGTGTGTGTCGGTAAGAGACATAAGTTTCTTACACCGATCACACTTCTTAAACCCGCTGGTAGCCATCAGGGAAAAAAGGGCCCCTGCGAGGTCAAAAGACGGGGCTGCCAGTGAAAAGAAAAAATGGCGCGAACGCCAGTCACAAAGGACAAAAACCGAAAAAAAGAGAGTGGGCTCGATACCGGCGTATCGGTCCCAGGCGGGAAAAGGATCCGGCATCGAACCGAAGGAGAAAAAGAAAAAATAGGGAAATCAACTTTTTCTTCGGCGAAAAACGAACTACGTCCGTCGGGCTCCGCGGAAAAAAGAAGACTGAGCAAGATGGCACCCTTGGGCGGGAAGGGGACCGCGCATGCGCGCTGCAATTCCCAAAGGCTTTCTTTGAAAGCTGGGGAAATGCTCCACACGAGGGCTCCGTCGGCGCCAACGTCACCCATATGTGAGGACTGACTTCCTGCTTGGTCCTGGAGAAGATAACATATTAATCCGTCGCCACAAGTTCTTCACCCTCTCTGTCTACAAGGAATTTATCCAATTGAGAGCTGTCAAAAACGGTATAGCTCTGCCCCTGTAGGGTCACAAGACACTTACAGGGGAACTTCAAATAAAAAGTAGCACCTAAAGCCTGCACTCTAGACTTTAACTGTAAGAACTGCTTCCGGTGAGCCTGAGTGGCTCTGGTAACATCCGGAAATATCCTCACAGTTTGATCACAATACATTGCAACTTTATTTTTAAAATTCGCATCTTTAACAGATTCTGCCATAAAGGTCACAAGTAATGTATTATATGTAACAGTGAAATCTTCTAGAAAACGAGATAAATTCTGGCTAACTGTAGGAGCTAAGGAGTAAACAGCACTGATTACAATAGCGCGGTATATAAGAGATGTAAATAAATAAATAAAATCAATCAATAAATAATCTTCCCCAACAGGGGGCACCCTAACTTTAGTTGGAATGTGGAATGCTTGAGCAATTTCAGTATCATCTGATATTTTCAAAACTTCTTTAAAATATTTTTGTAATAAACACTCTTCTGTTAATACATTTTTTAAGGAAAATTCAATATTTGTAAATTCAGCAATTTAGAGGCATTCTCTAACACCTCAATTTTAGCATACATAACAAAGAAATCTTTAACAAAATTAGCATTCACATTCACAAAAGAGGAAAGCTGAACATGGAGTGGAGGAGTGGCCTAGTGGTTGGGGCAAGGTACTTCAGGCCGGAAGGTCGGGGGTTCAAATCCCACTAGAGGACAGCAACCTTGGGCCGGAAGGACTGGGGTTTCTAGTCCCACAGGTGGCTCCTTGTGGTCTTGGGCAAGCCACTTAACCCTCCATAGCCCATGTTCCCTGTAAAATAGTTATCTCCAAGTTATAATGCCCTGTTCAATGTAATTTCAGTTTGTTCAATGTAAACCGCACTGATGCAGAATAGCGCGGTATATAAGAGAATGTAAATAAATAAATAAATAACATTTAACTGAGAAACAGCTTTATCAGTTACCATTCTCTTGCATGCTTGCTCCAGTTGTTAAGTCAAAAGCTATCATATTCTTAGCAGTAGTGCCGAGTAGTCACAAAATAGTTAGCTCTTGTACCAAATCCTGTGTTTCACAAAGGACTAAGCCTAAAAAAGCTCCTTCTGTAGTTGGTTTCTACATTTGCTGCTCCTTGAAGTAGCCATTTATTTTATCAAGGGACATTACATCTTTAGCATGCCCTGACAGAAAGTTTATCTAATTAATACTGTGGTAATTTGTTTATTTAATTATTTGCCATGATTTGGTATACTGCTAATGGTTTAGTACATCATAGTGGTTTACCAATAATACTGAGCTTCTTGATCACAGGAACTACAAGGACAAATAAGGACATAGACAGAGGACAAGCAGTGAAACATTGAGGGACGGAGCAGAGGAGTGTGCAGAGGAGTGTCAAAACAATTTAAATCCAAGAACATCAACTAGTAAACAAATAATTGCAAGGAAAAACAATAGGAGGGAAAGGAGATCAGCTTCTAGCTTCATGACGAACAGAAGAAAGATGGATTTATTCAAAGGCCTGGTTAAAAAGCCAGGTCCTCAGACCAGATCTAAACTTTGAATAGGAGGATTCCATCCATAGTACAATGGGCATGGTGTTCCATAGGTAAGGGGCTTAAAAACAGAAGGCAACAGACCAATAGGCTTCTAGGCACAGTGTGTGTTTTGTGGGAGTCACTAAGAGATTGGTATTTGATGAACAAAGGGTATGGGAAGGACAGTAGGAAATGAGATGTGAGCATAAAAAGGTAGGTAGGCCAGTGTAGTAAGCCTGATATGTCAGTAGTAGGAGTTTGAACTTGATTCAAAAATAACAAGAAGCCAATATTGTTCACAGAGTAAAGGAATGAAATGATCATTTTGTTTTGCATTGTAGATAAACCCCACTGCTGTGTTCTTTATGAGTTGCAGATGTTTTGCTTCTGCCTGAGATATACTTGAGAGAAGAGAGTTACAATAGTCCAGTCTATTTATCACCAATAAGTGAATAACCATTTGTAACACCTTTTTATCAAGATAAGCTTTCTTTGATCTTAATCTGTCTTCTAGCGAAGAAACAGCTTTGAACAGTTTTTGAAATGAAAGGGCAGAATGTTAGGTGGGCATCCAGAAGGACTCCAAGAGAACAAATAGAGGTCTTAATTAAGATTAGGGGTAGAAGAAATTTGTGGAATGTAAAGGGGGGTGGATTGGAATTATGAGAAATCCAGTGTCTCTGTTTTATTGGTGTTGAGTATCATTTTATGTGACTGGAGTCAGACCGCCACAGACTGCAGCTTGTAGTTGAGTTCTGACTGGAATTGGGGTCCCAGGTGTAGTGAGCTATAATGAACATCATCAGCACAGAAATAAGAACTGATGTTTAGATTTTGGATAAATAGAGCCAGGAGTCTATGAAGAGATTAATGAGAGTGGGGAGCGAGGATAAATCCCTGAGGCAAACTGGATGTTTGATGAAATGAAGTGGATTTGTGGTTCTGGAAGATGCAATCTGATAAATAGGAGTAGAACCAGCTTGGGGCAATGTGTCTTATTCCTGATTCTTGTAAGCAGTCAAGCAAGAGAATGTGGTCGAAAATGTCAAAGGCTGAGCTTAAGTCAAATTGAATTACAAGAACATCATGAAGAATGTCCAGATGAATTGTTATTTCATTTAGAATCCCTAGGAGGGAAGCCTAAGTACTATGCTGTGGCCTAAAACCTGATTGCTGAGGATGTTCATTTTAATGGAACATTCACAAGGGAAAGGATTTTAGTTACAGAGGCTGTGTGACTTCAACATCAGCGGTTGGGATCTAAAACTTTCTCATTCAGTTTCCTGCTGGGGCAATCTGTACTTAATATTAGAATTTAATTTAGTGCCTGTTATACTGATATGCTGACAGGATCATTGGTGCTGGCTTATGAACTGGGATAAGTATAAAAGTAACAACAGAAGTTACAGAAACAACAGAAGATTTTGAAGCCGGTGGCGTTTTAGTTTCACTTTCATAGCTCTTCATTGCCTGCTTGTTTATAAACTGCCGATACATGCAGGATACATTGTTTCTGAAATGGAAGGCTTGGGGACAAGACCTGTCAGCAAAGATAAAATAAATGTGGGGGTTTTATAATTTAATATAGTGGGCAAGTGTCCATTAAGATACTATAAGGCACATATGTATGATTTGCCATCGTATTTCTTGCCTTATGCTATTTAAACAACCTATATGGTACATGTTTGAGGTGGATTGGATGTTTGGGTGAATGTATGGGTGAGTGTTATTATTTTATTATTTCATTGTTGTATATGAGCATATTTGAAGAATTTTAAAAATAATGTGTAAACATATTTAGGATAAGATGTTATAGTCCTTTTATTGTTTACTTCAAGGGGATCCCATAGTTCACATACAAGCTGAGAGATTTTGGAATCTGCTTTGTTTTCTAATATTATACCTGAACAATTGTTTAAATTTTTGTATGTCACCAACCACAGGGTTCCTTCTTTTTATGTTGTACCGAAGGTACACAAATCTCTTACCTCTCCTCCAGGACGTCCTATAGTCACTGGAATTGGTTCCTGTTTGGAACTACTTTTGCAGTATTTAGATGCTTTTTTATGCCGTTTAGTCAGAGGCCACCTCTTATATCCGGGATTTTGGTGATTTGTTAAATAAATTGGCTTCTATTAGTGAGATGGCAGCAACATGCTCTTTAGTTACTCTTGATATAATTGCATTTTGTTATCAAATTCTTCCACTAATTTTTTAACTATCCCCGCTGTGGTTTCTACAATATCATTAACATTAAATCAAAAGAACATTTTGATAATATGACATCTATTTCTCTACAAAAGATGAATCAGATGCATATAAATGGAGAGTTTTATAAATACACAAACCCCAGTGAATCCTACGTTCACGACAATATTCCTTCATAGTTTCAGCATGTAAATTGCTCGTATAATCTTCCTTTTGAGAATTGTTAAATTAGACCAATCATATTTAATTTCACCTAAAGTTTCTGTCCCAAATAGGCAAGATCTGGCCAATAGGCAAATGGCATCTAGAACAGTAAGGGACTCATTCCGATCCTGAATAGTGGGGGCTGGACGTCCAACATGGACATCCAGCCCATCCTATTCACCTATACCCAATGCTGAGGACAGAGCTCCCCACACATACACAGGAGATGTGTGGGGAGCTCTCTATGAGAGTGGGAGGGGGTGGGCCAAGGGAGGAGCGATGGTGGGCCAGAGGCATGACCCTGACCCCGGACGTACAGGGCCAATTCCGGTCGCAGCCCTGTATGTCCTGGGTTGGAGAGATAGATGGGGGATATTCCACCCTGGAGGTGGAATAAGTCCCCCCGAGTGCGGCAGTCTGCGGTGGAGGACCCCTATGGAAGGTGAGAAGTGCACAGGAGAATCTCCGCAGCCCAACCCCGGTCTCCGCAAGCCCATTCAGGGGTCAGGCAGTGGGGTAAGAAAGCCATGCTGGGTCTAGGGGTAAGCACAGCTTCTGCATGACATCCCAGTGCCATGGTGACAGGATGCCACAGCACCAGGCTCCATGCAGGGGCCATGGCAGCGTTGGATGGGGAGGGAGTGGGGCATCCAAGGGCAAAGAATTGTGGCAGGTCCTGCCCCTCCAGACCCTTTGCACTGATTCTGATCCTGTGGGGATGTCTAGCCCCCGCAGGATCAGAATCGGGTGCAGGACCGGGCCATTCAGATTTTGGATGTCCAGATGGGCCCTAATGGGGATTGGCTTCTAAGTATCCAACTTCACAATAGGCAATCCTTCATCCATCATAGCAGATTCTATCAACATTATGACTTGTGGATAATATTAGGCAACTAATGTACAATAACCACAAAACTACAAATACCACAACATGAATTAAAACACAATGTAGCCCTAGCCTTACAAGGCTCAATAACAATTGAATAAGCTTATAATCATTGAAAGCCACTGATGGTTCATCCTTAGTGAGTTTTTGGACAATACTAAAGAGTTCTCTCGGTCTGTTGACAGATTTCATGATTAGCTTGGTATGGTGCTGCTGTTTACGCTCATGTATCAGATTGTTATATTCCAGTTGCTTGGCTCTGTATTGAGTCAGGGAGTTATGCGACCTGTTCCACCTCCATTTTCTCTCCAGTCTTCGGAGAGTGCGCTTTGCATCTCTGATATCACTTGACTACCAGGGGGCACTGGACCTTCTGCATGCTTGTGGTTTTGTATTCGTAGGGGCCGATGCTGCATTAGATATTATGGAGTTCCATTTGTCTATGCTTAGGTCAAGGGTGTCGTATTCCCGCTGGAGTTGTGGAATGACTTCATCTGTGAATAGGTCCTTGTTGAAGGCTCTAAAATGCCTGGCTACGCTCTCATTTTCCATGTGTTGAGTGTGGTTGTTCAGGGTCAAGGTGAAGTCAATCACATAATGATCTGACCAAGAGACCGGCGTGATTGTTGGTGCTGTGGCCTTGCCCTGTTCCACCAAATGCATTGGAATAAAGACCATATCCGGAGTTGTACCATGCTGGTGTGTTGGGGTGTTGATTGTCTGACAATATTTTAGTGGCTCCATGGCTTTTAGGAATGCTGCGGCTTCCTTGGTGGGTGCGGAGGTTAGGTTGTAGTCTCCTAGTGCAATGAGGGGTTTGTGTTTTCTGCTGTGTGCACATATTGCTTCAAGTACCATGGAGAGATGTTCAGTTGTGGCTCCAGGGGGCCTGAAGGTGAGGGAGACACTTAAGTATTTGTTAGCTATGGTGATTGTGTTGGATTCGATCGTATTAGTGGTAGAGATTTTTTGAATCTGTATTCCTTTCTGGCCAGTATTAGCACACCACCTCCTCTCTTTTGTGCTCTGATCTCGGCAGTATCCATCTCATATCATATCTAGAGCACCGAAACAAGCTTTGTATGCTAATCGTAAGTTATTGTTAAAGAATTCGGCAAGCTCTAGTGAAAGACAGTTGGTGTGTGTGTTGCCTTATTCTGTACAGCCTTCCATGGTTAAACAGCTTATATTGCGATGGGTACATTTGGTGTTTAAGGACTCTCTTTTGTTTGCTTTACGTCATGGTAAAAATTTAAGGGATATGTTGGTGCATTCCAGAATGTGATCTCTGTTGCCATGGCTACAACCCAGCGGGGTCATTACCCTTGTGGACAGGGCGTGATATGCCACGCATATTTTGAAATTTGAGAGTTTTAATCATCCTAATCGTGGTTTCACTTTTCATCTGAAACATCATACAACATGTTTGACTAAGGGAGTAGTTTATGTTGTATTATGTCCATGTCAAAAGATATAAGCGGGCCAAACATCTTGTATGTAGAAGACCCTTCATTTGGAAGACATAGAATGTTTTGTGATTATGCAAGTAAAAGCAGAGGGAGGCGGGAATTATATTCAGTGCTATGCCACCGGGAAAAAACATTTATTTTTAAATGGAACACAGTGAGCCCAGCTGGGCTGAATAATCAAATAAAATGGTCTGCTGGGGCAATGCATACTTAATATTAGGATTTAATTCAGTGCCTGTTATACTGATATGCTGACAGGATCATTGGTGCTGGCTGATGAACTGGGATAATTATAAAAGTAAGTCTACAAAAAGTGGAGGAAGGCATGGCCACAACACTGATGTTGATCATAAAAAGAGCCTGTAGGGAGTTCTTGCTATCATCCTTTACACATAGCAGAAGGATTTTGAGACTACCGGTAACTACAGAACATCAGGCCCGAGTAGGGCAGTCAGCGCCAATGTCACCAGTAAGACCCATAAAGCTCAAAGCTGTGTTTTGTTATCTTGGGAGTTCTTGCTTTCAGCCTTTACATGCGGCAGAAGGGCTTTGAGACTGCTGTTGACTACAGAACATCAGGCCCGAGCGGGGCAGCCAGCGCCAACGTCACCAGCAAGACCCATAAAGCTTCGTGGTTCTTACGGCACTTAGCCATCGGTGTGTTTTTTGGCATCTCCTGAGGGGTGGATCCAAAGGGACTTATATGTCCCTTTGGAGCCGCTTAGGAGCAACTTAGGAGCTAAAGAGGGGTCCCAAAATACCTAGAGATAAGCAGAAGAAAAAATCATTCCCATCAGTTATAACAACTGGGCCGATGGATAAGCATGTGATCTGCAAAACTCCCAAGTACTGATTCTGGTCCTTCTGCAGAGGGCACGAGTCTCACCTCCTTTGAGCATTCGCCTCCTTTGCCATCAAGTTTTTTAGATATTTCTACTTTGTCCCCACCTTGCGAACAGAGTTCTCGGGTTGAGACTGGGCTCCCCAAGGCAGTATCTTGGAAGGAGCCTTTAGCTCCACCCCTGGATGCACAAGTTACTTTGGTGTCACTTATGGATATCTAGCAGGTTGTTAAACGTACTGAGCAAGTTCTTTCTGACACAGATCCTCTTTTATGTCAGTTTTTATGTGACGCTGTTATTAAATTGCAGAATGTTGATGAAAAAATCGGAACTCTGGATGTTCAGGTTAAAACTCTTACTACTGTGCAAACTACTAAAATTAAGGATAGTTTGTCTATCCATCAGAAGCTTGAAAATCTGGAAAATATGACTAGATGTAAGAACTTAAGAGTGCTTAATTTTTCCTGTTTAGAAAATACTTGAAGGATGTGCTTCTCCTTCCTATTGCAGACTCTGTTGTGTTTCATATGTGCTATTATAGTTCTTCTAAAGTTGTACAGATGAATGCTGCGGAAGGGGAACTAGATGTCCGTGAGGATAAGAATACCTTTGATTTAACTGCTTTTTTAGAGGATACACAAGATATTGTTTCTACTAGAGCTATAGTTGTTAGTGACCCTAGTTTCAGAGGAAGACAAAATAGCTATTCTTAAAGCTCATTTTAGGTAAAAGGATATTGCCTATTGTGGAGAAAATTTGACCATTTTTCCAGATGTTTCTCAGGTGACACAGGCAAAAAGGAAGTCCTTTCTTGCTCTTAAGGCCAGGGTACTTGCTTTGGGAGCTACTTTTTTCTTGCGAAGTGTGGAGTTATTTTACAAGCAGTGAGGTAGCAAACAAGCAATGAGATAGTAATGGGGTTAATAGGCTATGCAGCATATGCTATATTTACAGCAAGTTATGTAGCATATGTTATTTATAGCAGGCTATGTAGCATGTTATATTTATAGCAGGCTATTCAGCATATATTATCTACATCAGGCTATGCAGCATAAGTTATATTTACAGCAGGGTTGCTGTGTCTGGTGGCTGGTCTCTGGCGGTGATCGCTGATGACGGGTGGAATTGTTGATGGGGGTTAGATGTGCGGCGATCGCTTAGTGGGCCTGCGCCGGTTCTTCGTTGTGGAGTTCTTGTTAATTGTTGTGGAGAGTTGTGGGCTGAGAGCTTCTTGTTGTTCCTGGTTTGATCCTGCAACAGGGCTCTTGCCTAAGGGCCACGCCAAAGGGCCCTTTGGCGTGGCCCGCCAGGCACGGGTGCGCTGGAGGATGCCTCCTTTTTGAGAGCAGACGGCCCCTTTGATTGGGCAATGGGGCTGCCAGCGGGAAGACGATCGGCACCTGGGCTCTACCCCGATCATTCAGGGAAGCCTGCTGAAATGGTGCTGGAGTCCTGATGATGCCTCCTTTTGAAAATGGAGGGCCCCTTTGATTGGGCGATGGGGCTGCCGGCAGGAAGACGATCAGCACCTGGGCTCTACTCCGATCACTCAGGGGAGCCTGCTGAAATGGCGCTGGAGTCCTGATGATGCCTCCTTTTTGAGAGTGGAGGGCCCCTTTGATTGGGCGATGGGGCTGCCGGCGGAAAGACGATCGGCACCTGGGCTCTACACCGATCACTCAGAGGAGCCTGCTGAAATGGCACTGGAGTTCTGATGATGCCTCCTTTTTGATAGCAGAGGGCCCCTTTGATTGGGCGATGGGGCTGCCGGTGGGAAGACGATCGGCACCTGGGCTCTACCCCGATCACTCAGGGGAGCATGCTGAAATGGCGCTGGAGTCCTGATGATGCCTCTTTTGCATGTATTGCATGGCTTTCATGGCACTGAGGAAAGCCTTGGCCTCTTTATTGGATGTTGAGTTGAGGATGAAGTCCCCAAGGGCTTGTGTGGTGATGTGAATGTGCATACCAATTCCAGAATTGAGGAGAGCTCTTCAGTTTTGGCGTTTGGGGCTCTATAGGTGAGGCATATAGTGATGTATTTATTTGCAATGATTATAGTGTTACTCTCCTCTGTGCTGGTTTTGAAATGGTTTCGAATTTAAAATGACTCCTGGCTAGTATCAGCACCCCTCTTCCTCTCTTGTGTGTTCGTGGACAGTTGAAGGCAGTGTATGTGGGTGCTGCGGGTTGATTCACTATTTATTTATTTTATTTATTTATTTATTTAACGTCTCTTTTATACCGCGCTATTCAGCATCAGCGCGGTTTACAATAAACAGTGAACATACATATTTCCAATAGTACTATGACCTGATCTGTGTCTGTGAGCCAGGCTTCTGTTTTGCACAGTATGTCAGTGTGTTGATCTTGCAGGTAATCAGTTATGATGTTTGTTTTATTTCTGACAGACCTGGCATTGATTAATGTGCAGCTGATTGGGTGCTTAGGATTGGGTTGTTGTAAGTGGAGCACTGTGGTCTGGTGCACTTGATTTTCACGAGTCTTTAGATCCAATTATTTGAGAACTTATATGTGTGTTGCCACAAGGTGTATGTATATTAGCAATGGCAGTATAGAAGTAGTGCTTTGCACTGGTATGGTTTCTGCCTGCTGTAGTGAGAGGTGTAAGTACAGTATTAGTAGTAAGTTGCAGTAGGGTCCCATGTTTGGTTTTTCTGGGGTAATTTCTCCAAATGGGTTAGTTTTGCACATACCATGGCAGTCGTGAACCTCACTTCTAAGCCAGTGTATGTAGAATATGATGTTAGTCTCTCAAATTTACTGCCAATGCTTGGCGTAATACTTGCATTATGCCAAAGAGAGCCTCCTGCTGGAGTTCATAAGATGTTAACATGTATGGGTAGTTTGCCAAAATGTGCTTGGAAATTCTTCTTGATCAGGCCTGTGGCTCCCAATACAATGGGGAATATTTCTGTATCTTTCTGCCACAATTTCTTGGTCTCTGATTGCATTTCTTGATACTTCAAGATCTTCTCCCTCTCCATGCGATTCACAGAATAATCACTTGGTACCAACACTTCTATAATCAATGCCGTCTGGTGTTCTTCTCCTTTACCACTATGTCAAGTTTCCTGGCATCCAGTTTCTTATCCGTCAGAATGGGAATGTCTCAGGTGATCATAAACTCTTCATTCTCTGCTATTCTCTTAGGGTCTTGATGCCAGTGCTTTACAGGACAGTGATGTTGTAGTGTTTACAGAGTTTCCAGTGGAAGAGGAGTGCTACTTTGTTGTGCCTTTCTATATAGAAATTTTCTGCCATCAGAACTTCACAGCCTGCTATCAGATGAGTCATTGTTTCCAGCTCTTTCTTACAGAATCAACATATGTCTGTGGTGCCAGTTTTTTCAATACTCGCTGTAAACCATCTCATCCATAATCCGCTGTCCTGGGTTGCAACTATCAATCTTTCATCCTTCGGTTTCAGTCCACCTCTCCTCAACCATTCGTGTGTCCGTTCTTGATTGAAAAAAGGTTCTTGGAGTAACACTCTGTATTTTCCACTGTATTTGTGCATTTGCCACTTGTTTTTCTCACCTGCTGATCTAATTCTTTGAAGAGAGTTTTTTCTCTTGTTTTGCAAATTCTATTACTTCCTTTCCCATGCACACCTGTGGATTCTCACTCATTCCTTCTAATCGTCAGAATGCTTCTCCAAGTTTGATGATGGAGACATATTCTGGACGTTTACTTTCATATTTCCGCATTTTTTTTGTATTTGGATCGGATGATGCTGTCAGATAGGCTTACAGGCTACTATAGTAGCTCTGTAGGTGTAGTAAATCTCTATAAGTCCTAGCCCTCCTTCAGCTCTAGGGATGTACAATCTTGGCATACACTGATTCTTGTAAATTACTTCATGAGCATGGAGGAGTTTTCTTGTTTGCACATCCAGTTTTTCAAGCTCTTTATGAGGCCAATCCACAATCCCAAAACTGTAGGAGAGTACAGGAATTTCAATAACAGTTTTAATCTCCTGTAATATTCTTTACTGATCTTCTCTCTCAATAGTTTCTGCTCGAGCATCATTCCTTCCTCTATTCCAAGATACTTATATATGCCCTTCCTGTTCAAGGTCCTTGATGTCACAGCCCTCAGCAAGGGAGATGTTTTTGGTTTTGCTCAATTTTCCTCTGAAAAAAGTTTTCTTAGCACATTTGTAAAGCCCAAAAGTCATCCTGATGTCAACAGAAAAGCTTTTCACCACACAAAGCTGCTCTGCTAATTGTTGGTCGCTGGAACTGTAGAGTTTCAGATCATCTACAAATAGTAGATGGGAAGTTGCTTCTGGGTTGGTACAGTCTTTAGAATTCAGGTTAAATCTATACCCCAAAAAGTTGATGAGAGCACTCATCGGATTAAGTGCCAAACGAAACAGAAGTGGCAACAAGGAATCTCCCTGACATATTCCTCGCTGGATCTTAATGTTAGGAATGATGTACTGACCATCTTCATATCTCAAAAAAAGTGTGACTTGCCACATTTTCATAGTGAATTTAATATACTCCTATCAAACCAGAATTTATTTTATACATTTCAAGTCAATGTCTTATCTAAGAGTGTGGGATGCTGTCAAAAGCTTTCTTATAATCAATCCATCCTATCAGGGCCGGGCCGGCCCGTCCATTGAGCAAGAATGTTTTTTGCACAGGGCCCCGCGTTTCAGGGGGCCCCGCGCAAAGAACATTCTGCTTTTTTTCAAAATTAAGTTAAAAAAAAAAAAGCTGGCTGCTACCGCTGCCGCAGCGGCAGCAGCAGAATGGAGTGTCCCGCGGGGCCCCCTCTGCTAGGCTGAGCTCTCCCTCTGCGACGGCTGAGCCCCTCTGTGCCGGCTTTCAGATACGCGAAGGGAGAGTATCTCCCTCGCGTCTCTGTTAAGCCTGCAGGGGCAGATGGGAAATTTCCAATCAGCCCCTGCGGGCTTAACAGAGACGCGAGGGAGACACTCTCCCTTCGCGTATCTGAAAGCCGGCACAGAGGGGCTCAGCCATCGCAGAGGGAGGGAGGGACTCAGCTGGGCAGAGGGGGCCCCGCAGGACACTCCATTCTGCCGCTGCCGCGGCAGCAGCAGTAGCGGTAGCAGCCAGCATTTTTTTAAAAATGTTCCTTGAACCGAGGGGGGGGGGGGGGTTAGGACTGGTAATGGGCTATGGAGGGGGTTAGGACGACTTGAGGTGGGCTGTGGGTTGAAGGGGGGGGGGGGTTAGGACTGGTAATAGGCTATGGGGGGGGCTAGGACTGGAAATGGGCTAGGGGGGTTAAGACTGGAGGTGGGCTGATGGGGTTAGGACTGGTAATGGGCTGTGGGCTGTTGGGGGGGGGGGTTAGGACTGGTAATGGGCTGTGGCCTGATGGGGGCTGTCTGGTAATGGGCTATGGGGGGTAAGGACTGATAATGGGCTATGGGGGGGGCTAGGACAGGAAATGGGCTGATGGGGAGGGGTTAGGACTGGTAATGGGCTATGGGGGGTTAAGACTGGTAATGGGTTATGGGGGGGCTAGGACAGGAAATGGGCTGATGGGGAGGGGTTAGGACTTGAGGTGGGCTGATGGGGTTAGGACTGGTAATGGGCTGTGGGCTGATGGGGGGGTTAGGACTGGCAATGGGCTATGAGGGGCTGACTGGAAATGGGCTAATGGGGGGTTAGGACTGGTAATGAGTTATAGGGGGGGGCTTAAACTGAAAATGGGGTGATGGGGGGTTAGGACTAGGGGGGGCTTAAACTGAAAATGGGGTGATGGGGGGTTAGGACTGGAAGTGGGTTGATGGGGGGCTAGGACTGGTATTGAGTTGGGGGGTTGCTAGGACTGGAAATGGGCTGATGGGGGCTAGGACTGGAAATGGGCTGATGGGGGCTAGGACGGGAAATGGGCTGATGCAGGGACTAGAATGGAATGGATGCTGGGTGAGGCTGGAACTAGAAGGGAGCTGATGTTGGGGGAGGATTAGAATGGGATGGGGCTGGGAGAGTAAAATGGAGAGAGGAAAAATATTTTGTGTGGGAGGGATGAAAAATCTACAATTGGCCGGGTATTGGGAGAGTAAGTGGGGATTGAGGATGGAGGGGTAAAATTTGAGTGGATGAAATAGGAATGAGGAAAGAGCAAAAGGAGAAAGATTAGTATGTTAAAGCAGATGTAGAGAGAGAATGGAAAAAAACCTAGGAGAGAAAGCCTTTCAGAAAGCCTTTGACAAGGTCCCTCATCAGAGACTTTTGGCAAAACTAAAGAGTCATGGGATAGGAGGCAATGTACTATTGTGGATCAGGAACTGGTTAAAAGATAGAAAGCAGAGGGTAGGGCTAAATGGCCAATTTTCCCAATGGAGAAAGGTGAATAGTGGTGTACCCCAGGGATCTGTGCTGGGTCCGCTGCTTTTTGACATATTCATAAATGACCTGGAAAGTGGAATAACGAGTGAGGTTATCAAATTTGCAGATGACACAAAACTATTTAAAGTTGTTAAAACCCAAGAGGATTGTGAAAAATTGCAAGAGGATCTTGATAAATTGGAAGACTGGGCATCAAAATGGCAGATGAAATTTAATGTGGACAAGTGCAAGGTTATGCACCTAGGGAAGAACAACCCAAACTATGGTTACATGATGCAAGGTTCCACATTAGGAACCACCACCCAGGAAAAAGATTTAGGCGTCATTGTGGATACCATGTTAAAACCCTCGGCCCAGTGTGCAGCGGCGGCCAAGAGAGCAAATAGAATGCTAGGTATGATAAGGAAAGGAATGGAAAATAAAACAAAAGATATTATAATGCCTCTATATCGTTCCATGGTGAGACCGTACCTTGAATATTGTGTGTAATTCTGGTCGCCGTATCTTAAAAAGGATATAGCGATTTTAGAAAAGGTACAGAGAAGAGCCACCAAAATGGTAAAGGGGATGGAAGGATACTCCTATGAAGAAAGGCTAAAAAGGTTAGGGCTCTTTAACCTGGAAAAGAGACGGCTGAGGGGAGATATGATAGAAGTCTATAAATTAATGAACGGAGTGGAACGGGTAAACGTAGATCGATTGTTTACCTTATCAGAATATAGAAAGACTAGGGGACATGTAGTGAAGCTACAGGGTAAACTATTTAAGACTAATAAAAGAAAATATTTTTTCACTCAACGTGTAATCAAACTCTGGAATTTGTTACCGGAGGATGTAGTAAAGGCTGTTAGTGTAGCTGGGTTTAAAAAAGGTTTGGACAAGTTCCTGGAGGAAAGATCCATAAACCATTATTAAGAAGTGACCGAAGATATCAATGCTTGACCCAGTACAAGCATTGTGGAACTTGTGTCTCTTGGGGAAACTGCTGGGTACATATGACCTAGATTGGCCACTGTTGGAAACAGAATGCTGGGCTTGATGGAACTTGGTCTGACCCAGTATGGCATATCTTATGTTCTTATGTTCTTAAGAAAGGACAAATGGACAGCAGACGATGGAGAGTTAGCAGAAGACATGAAGAAACCAGAAGAAAATGGCTGTAGCAATTGCAGCTGAAAAAAAATGCACAAAAGGTAGAAAAATATCTCTTTATTTTGAATTTATTAATTGGAATATGTCAGCTCTGGTAAATGTGCATCATTAACGTCTGTGCTTTGTTTAGTACAAGAGCAAATTAATGTATAGTTTTATTTCTACAGTGTTGTACATTCCAAGTTTGGTTTTTGGGATTCCCAGTTTAATTATTGTCATCCTGTTTCTAAATTGTGATTCCTTGTTTGGTGATGGTTTATGTTCTGTTCATGTGTAACTGAGCTGAGGTATTCTTTTTATATAATTCCTATTTGACATTGCCACTTGTTCTCTTTCCCCAGTAGGTCATGTATTGGTATTCTCTGAAATGTATTGGTTTAATATTTGCATGTTTCCTTTTGATAGGTAGGGTATGGTGCTTTGTGAGTCCTGGTAGTGCTGTTAGGATACGGCGGGTTTGCTATGGGTTCTAAATGGGCAGTGTTTGTAGTAGTTCCTAATGTGTCTGGCGGTTGGCACTGGATTATAGTAATGTAGAAATCTTTTAGTCTTTCTTTATTCATACACTCATTAAGAGGCATGTTTACTAAAAGTTAGTATATGGTAACATTATGCAAATATTTATGCAAATGAGGCCCCTTATGCAAATGAGGCCCCGCACCGAGTCTCCGCACATGGCCCCGCACCCCCCTTGGGCCGCCCCTGCATCCTATACTGTGATTTCTGCCTTTCTTAGCACTGGCCATAATGGCCTTATTCAGCATTAACTGGTCTTTGGTTCCATATGCTCCTCTCTTATTGCCCTTTTGCTCTATTGCCATGATGTTATTGAGCTCTATGTGATCGTATATTCTGTCTGCATCTATTGCAGTAAACAGCTTATAGATGGTAGGTAAGCAGGTTATTGATCTATAGTTTTAGGAATGTTAACCAGGTCTCCCTTCAGAAGGAGAAACATATTTCCTGAAGTAAGCCATTGCGGTGCTAAATCTGGTTGCTCGAACAATTGATTTTTGCAGTTCGCCAGGTCTTGGTGGAGTGATGTTATTTGTTTGAGCCAAAAGTTGTTTACTCCATCTGGGCCAGGGCTCTTCCAGTTTGGAGCTTGTTTTAACCTGCTTAACAGCTCTTCCATTGTTACTACAGGCCATTCCATAGGTTTGATGTTTGTTTTTTCTAAATGCTTCTGTATGCTGGGTAATCATTCTGCTTTGTGTTTGTGCTGTATAGAGTTCTCATATAGCTTTCTCCAGAAGGTTTCAGTTTCGGCTTTGGTTGGAGGTGCTTTTACCATATTAATATTCTTCCCTAGTTCCCTGTAGAATTGTTTTGGGTTTTCTCTAAATAGTTTATTCTGATATCTTTCTTTCCTGTTTTCTTCATATCTTCAACAGTTTTGCGCTTCTGCTGCTAGTTTCTGCTATTGTTTGAACATATAAATTTCAGGTCTTCTGTTAATGCAGCTTGTTTCAGCTTGATATCTTGGATCTTCCTTAATATCTTTGATGATCTTAATCCTTTTAGATACCCATCCATCAGGGATACCTCTGCACGCAATGATTGTACTTTTCGTTTGATGCGCTTTTTCCAAGGAGGAACTGTTATTGTTCACTTTTTCTTCTGGCCTTGTACTCTAGATGGTAGTATCCTTGCAGTTATAATTTTAGCTGCACAATATTGTATTTAATTAATTCTGGTGATGTCAATAAATGGTCCCTTTATACTGGATATGGCCTTGTTCATCTTAATTATCATACTTCTAGCCTTAGGTGTTAAATTTAGCTTGGGTAATCTTTCCCTTGCTTGGAACCCAGCATATTCATCTCTTTCCATATGGACTAGGAGTTCTATCTTGAATTCCTCCACCTCTGGGTCTTTCTCTTCCCCTTTTTCTTCATCCTTTGCTTCCTCCAATTCACTTAACTTGTTGACCCTTCCTTTATTCAGCTTACTCTCCTGCAGTTCCAAATCTCTCAACTCCATCTCCCCCTCAGCCTCTTTTTCCTTTTCTGTGTCTTTCTTTCTTTTGGTACTGTTACCTAGGTCTCCTCCTCCCTGTATCGCTTTGTCCACGGAATCCTTTAGTTGCTTCAAGATGTTATCATTCACATATTTCTTTTTTTTGATCTTCAAAATTAAAGATTTGAAGCTTGCCTCTGTTACTTTTTGCAGTTTTCTAATGGCAGTTTTCCTCTTTCTTCCAGCTTTTGGCAGACTCTCTGTGTATACCCTCTTGATTTAAATATAGGGTTTGTAACATAAAAACAGCAGTACATTATCTCTTCTTTATCTGCAGAATTCCACTTAACCGTAGTTAATACACGTAACTTTTTCATAAATTTCTGTGGTTTATCTCCTGCCATAGTGGGTCCATGAACAGGCTCACCATGGCCTTTATCTGTGGCAGGGATTTTATCTGCTTCTGCAGGTCTTGCACTATCACTTATGCACCATCATTAGCCCTAGTGCATAAGCTACAGGTGGGCACCTTTTTATCCTGGTGATCTGCAGCCAGTATGTATTTGTCTTCTTTGTTCCTAACATACTTTAATTATAGTGTCGCCTTGCTGAGATTTGGTATTGATATTATAAAATGGAGTCACCACGTGAAGGTACTCAGCAAGACTTGAGGAGGGAATTTTATTCTTTCCCTCTAAGAGATGCACATCAATTCAACAGCTTCTGCACACCCCTCTGACCCCCTTTTCTACTATGTGTCGTATCCAGTGTTTCAGTGCTCTAGTGAGCCTAGCAGCCTCTACCTTCCTAGTGCCATTGCCTGGGTTGTGCATTAGTAGCTATTTACCCCTGGTTTCTAGAGGTGCTGGAGAGTACTTTGTAACTGGCCACTCCAAGGCCACATCTAAGGGTCCTTTGGCATGGGTGTGCCTGCAGCCGCGCTGCTTTATGGCCTACTTGTGTTGCTGGCTGATGAGGCTGGAGGGCAGAGCTCAGTGAAGCTTACATTGTGTTGGACTCCCTGTCCCACGAGCACGAGCGCATGCATGATGTCCGGCAAAGCAGGATTAGGGCTCACCTCTATAAGGCTGTTCTACAGCCAATCAGTGTGCTGATGGAGTGCTGCGGCACAGTTTACAGTATGTTCAGTTGAGTGGTATTGTCCAGTGGACATCCAGTGATGGGAAAGAAAGGGATCCTTTGCCTGCAGCAGCACTGCTTTATGGCCTGCTTTTGTTGCTGGGTGAAGAGGCCGGAGCTTTGCGATGCTTAGAGTTCCTCTGTGTTGGGCTGCCTTTCCCATGAGCATGAGTGCATGTATGATGTCTGGCAAAACAGTGAGCAGGGCTCACCTTTGGAAGACTGTTCTGCGGCCGATCAATGTGCTGTGACACAGTTTGCAATACGTCCGGTCGAGTGGTGTCGTCGGGTGGTCATCCGGTGATGAGGATTCTGATGAAAGATAATTTTTTGGCTACCACAGCCTCTCTGACCTCACCTTTAAATCATGCTAGCAGTTTTTTGGCCTTACTTCCACTTTTCTTAAAGGATGGAATACATCTGGTCTGGGCTTCCAAGATAGTATTTTGAAACAATGCTCATGCGTGATGTAAATCTTTAACCTTTGCAGCTGCTCCTCTTAGTTTGTTTCTATCTTCCTCATTTTATCATAGTCTCCCTTTTGAAAGTTCAAAGATAGTACTGTGAATTTCCTTACCATCCTTCTTCCATTTATTAAATCAAATGCAATCATGCTATGATCACTATTGACAAGTGGCCCCAACATGCTTATCTCTTGTGCCAGATCCTGTGTTCCACTAAGGACTAGGTCCAGGAAGCATTGTTACTCACTTGTAACAGGTGATCTCTGGGAACAGCAGGAATCAGTCTTCACATATGGGTATCGTCGGTACAGATGGAGCCCGCGTGGGAACGCTCCCCAGCGTCCAATTGGAAAGCTTTTGTGAACACTCCACTGTGCCTGCACATCTGCCTTCCCAAGTCCTCTCCTCAGTTGAGTTTGTAGCTGAGAGACAGAAGAAAAAAGAATACCCTACAATTCCTAGGGGAGGAGGGTGGGTTGTGAAGACTGATTCCTGCTGTTCCCGATGATCACCTGTTACAGGTGAGTAACAATGCTATCTCCAGAAACAAACAGGAATGCAGTCTTCACATATGGGACTCACTAGTTCCCAGGTACCAGACTGGAGTTGGTCTCAGTGGTATCCCCGAGGCTAAAGGATAGAACCGAGAACGTATGGATACAAGTAGCTCTATTGGACTCAATTACAATTGGCGGACCATTGACACGGGAGTCTGGTGCCAGAAAAAGTCTGTGATGGAGGGTAGGAGTTGTGGTTAAGTCCGAAAAAGGTGCTGGAGGACAGCCTGGCCAAAGCCAGCATCCTGGCGGAATCACTGTCTAGGCAGTAGTGTGCAGCGATGGTATGAATGGAGAACCAGGTAGCTGCTGAACAGATTTTGTCAATGGAGATGGATCGAAGCTTTGCAAATGAGGTTGCCATGGCTTTCATTTTGTGAGCAGTGACGTGACTTTTGAGGGAGAGTCCTGCCTGAACATAGGCAAAAGAGATGAAGTCCGCAATCCAGTTGTATAGGGTGCGCTTCAACACTGGAAGTCCGAGGTGACTTGGATCAAAGGACATGAATAATTGAGAGGATTTCCTGTGATTCTTGGTTCTATCCATTTAGAAAGCCAGAGCACGCTTGCAATCCAAAGTATGGAGCTCTGCTTCAGTCCTAAATGTATGCTGTCTGTGGAAGAAGACCAGTAGCATGACTGATTGGTTGAGTTGGAAGGCTGAGACCACCTTTAGCAGGAAGTGTTGGTGGGTACAGAGAACCACCTTGTCATGGTGGAAACAGGTATATAGAGGATCCGACACCAAAGCCTGCAGTTCACTGCTGCAACGAGCTGAGATGAGGGCGATGAGGAAGATTACCTTCCAAGAAAGGAGTTTCAAAGAAGCAGTTGCTAAAGGCTTGAAAGGAGGCTTTAGAAGTTGCACTAGGACCATGCTGAGATCCCAGGCCACCGGTGCTGGTTTGATCTGTGGCTTGGAGAGTAGGAGACCCCACATGAATCATTGCACCAAGGGATGTGAAGAAATAGGATGCCTGTCCACCAGCCTGTGAGAGGCTGAGATGGCACTAAGATGAACTCAGACTGAGTTGCTCTTGAGACCTGCTGAGGACAAGTGGAGGAGAAATTATAAAAGAAATCCCACTGGATAGGCAGAGGGAAATATGTATTGGGGTTCATCAGAGAGTAAACGTTCGTGACTTGAAGGCATAGGAACGCCTAGTAGATGGCATGCGTGAAGCAAGTAGGATGTCCTTGACCTGTTGAGGAAAGTCGAGGTTAGCAAAGATTATGCTTTCAGCAGCTATGCCATGAGATGAAAGGCTTGTGGTTGGAAAGCGTCCCATGATCCTGTGAGAGGAGATTGGGTTCATGTCCCAGACTGAGGGGTGGAGTCTGTGCTAGGCGAAACAGCAGAGGAAACCATGGTTGACAGGGCCATTAAGCGGCTATTAGAATCATGGAGCCCCGATTGGCCTGCAGCTTGAATAAGGTCTTGGGTATTAAGGGGGTGGGTGGGAAAGCATAAAGTAGTCCCCTTCCCCAATGGAGAAAGAAAGCATCTGTTGCCTGGCTGTGCCAGGAGGGACACCTTGAACAAAACAGGGGAAACTGTGCATTCTCCTGGGTGGCAAACAGATCTATCCTGGAGGTCTGCCATATGTGGAAGATCCAAGATGCCATTTCCCGATTCATAGTCCACTCATGTGGACATAGGACACAGCTGAGTCTGTCTGCAAGGAGATTAAGTTTGCCTGGGAGATACACCGCTCTGAGATGGATGTGGTGTGCAACAGAGAAGAACCAGAGATGAAGGGCCTGCTGGCAGAGGGGACAGGAGCCCATTCTCCCCTGCTTATTCATATAGAACATGGCCAGCTGGTTGCTGTTCAGACTAAGACCTGTTTGCCCGAAAATTGGGGGTGAAAAACCCAAAGGGCATTTGTGAGAGCACAAAGCTCCAAGAGGTTGATATCCAACTGAAATTCCTGTTTTGTCCACAGACCCTGTGTAGTGATAGTTCCAAGATGTGATCCCTACCCTAGTTTGGAAGCATCCATCATCAGGGTGCATTGAGGTGAAGGCATCTGAAAAAGTGACCCTCCGAGTAGGTTTTGAGGGGAGCACCACCAGAGAAGGAAATTGCCAAGAGGAGGTGTGATGCAAATCTTGTCTGAGAGACGCCCGGTCGCTTGGGTCTATTGAGAAGAAAGCATCCATTGGGCTTGCCGCATGTGCAGGCAAGCATAAGGGACAACATGGACTGTGAAGGCCATGTGTCCAAGAAGGCATAGCATTTCAGGAGCTATCACGGCGCTGTGACTCTAAATAGTGTGGGCCAGAGCGGTCCTGTGGAAGGAAAGGCCAGGCCTGACAAGTATCCAGAAGTGCTCTGATGAATTTGAGCCTCTGGGAATGGCACCAGGTGTGATTTTGGAAAGTTTAAGATGAATCCCAGATTTTGGAGCAAAGGGATGGTACAATGAAACAAAACATTTCGTAGCTATGTTGTACAGAATTGTAGATATTGTAAATAGTTACCCAAGTTGAAATCCAAGTTGTATCCCTGTTTTCTGTAAAGGCATATCTGATATATCGATATGCACAAATGTTACCTGTAAACCGCACTGATTTTTAAAAAAACGCGGTATATAAAAGTAATAAATAAATAAATAAATGAAGAGAGAGTTTTACCTCTTCTGGGGATTTTCCCCTGATTAGCCAATCGTCTAAGTAGGGGAAGACAAAGATCCCTAAAGTTCGCAAGCAGGCGGCAATCACTGCCATGCATTTTCGGAACACTCGGGGTGCTGAGGCTAACCCGAAGGGGAGTACCCAATATTGATAGTGAATTTGCTGGAACCGAAAATGCAGATATTGTCTGTGTTGAGGATGGATCAGCAAGTGTGTGTATGCCTCCTTGAGGTATAGAGAACACAGCCATTCATTCCTCTGTAGCTATGGCAGAAGTGTACTCAGGGAATTTTTCTCAAACGAGGAATTTGTTGAGATTCCTCAGATCTAGACTGGGCCTGAACCCTCTTGTCTTCTTTGAGATGAGGAATTAAGAAGAGTAGAAGCCACTACTACTACTACTACTGAACATTTGAATAACATTACTAAATGTACGCAGCACTGCATAGACACATGGTAGTCACCTCTACTGATAGGAGATTGTCCTGCAAGGAGTTTGCAGGATTATCCCTTGTGGAGGTGATGGGGAGTGAGCTTTCGAAGTGAAGCACATAGCCCCTTTGGATGTTGTTGAGAGTCCACTGCTCTGATGTGATGAGGTGCCACCTGTGGACATAGGAACAGAGTCTGCCTGCTATGTGAAGAGGTTGGGGACCCTGCAGAGGCAGAGTAGCTATGCTCTCTAGGAAGGAGTCGAAAAGCAGTCACTGGCTGTGGCTGTGCAGCTGATAGTGATTTAGGCAATTTAGGCTTTTTGGGCTGGTGAGGGCCCTGTTGTCTCTGCTGTTGATGCTGAGGTTGGTAAGCAGTTGCAAGTAGATAAGAAAGATATTATCTCTTCTTTTAGGATAGAAAGACTTCTTTGGATGAATTTTTCTCCTAGAGGGGTCTGACGTCTTTCTGGAAAGTCTTTTGAGGGTGAGATCTTCTGTCTCAATCTCTCCAGCCTTCTCTCTCCAACCTTTTTCAAAGAGGTTCTCGCCAGAGCAGGGGATATTGGCTAATTTGTCCTGAACCCACTGTTCAAGGTCAGATGTCTGGAGCCAGGCCATTCTGTAAGCACCGATGCAAACTGCTGAAGCTCTGCTGAATGACTCGAAAACATCAAAAGATGCTTTGGTAAGAAATATGGATGTATTCTGGTTTTGCCTGATTAAGGCCTAGAATGCATCACATTTCTCATCAGGAAGGATAGGAGCAAGATTCTCTAGATTCCTTGAGATATCCTTGAGATATATGCACCTGTAGAGCATGTAAGAAGTAAGCATGCGTGCCTGAAAGCAACGATGCCCAAAGGCATCGAGAGTTCTGGAGTCCTTGCCCAGAGGCATGGAAGAATGAATTTTAGACCTCTTGATGCGATGCATCACTGATTCCACTACCATGAAATGGTGTGGTAGTTGAGGCTTTTGAAAGCCAAGGTAAAACCATGGTAAAACTCAGTACATGGTGTTGAGTTGCTTGCTAATAGGCGGAACCGTTAGTGGGGCCTCCCACATAAGTAGCATTAGATGCTGGAAGATCTGATGCACTGCTAACATGGCAGCCTCTTTGGGCACTGAGGGGTATTGAAGGATTTCAAATTCCTCTGCCCTCAGTTCCATCTCCAAAGTCATGGTAATCTGCAGTTCTTCTGCCATGTCTCGGATGAAATTCTGAAAAGACTTGTCCTCTGGCACGGATCAATGCCACTCATGAGGAGGGGAGTGATTGGAAGGGAGATCTTGGGTACCCCTGGAGTCCTTCGATGCATCATCAGAATTGGAGGAGGTAGAGTCCGATTCTGAGAGAAAGTCAAAGTATCGATGGTCTTGCGCCGATATCGAGGCTTGATGCTGATGTTCAGTTGGTGTGGCACCGGTAGCCTGTTGAGTACCACCGATCAGTTCCAAAGTAGGCAATGGAGGGAGAAAATTCCCCGATGCTGGTTCAAGTGCTGGCATTGGCCCCTGAAGCTGGATGCCAATACCTGCACCACTGGAGCCATCGATTTTGTTGGTACCGAGGCTGCCAGGAGTGCTGCCAAGCTCCTCTCGATAGCCATGGTTGAGTGAGCAGGCCGATGCCTGGGTGGATTCACCTAAGGCAGAGGTGGGCAATTCCAGTCCTGGAGGGCCGCAGACCAGTCAGGTTTTCATGATGTCCCTAATGAATATTCATGATCCTATTTCCATGCAAATAGATATCATGAATATTCATTATGGACATCATGAAAACCTGACTGGTCTGCGGCCCTCCAGAACCGGAATTGCCCACCCCTGACCTAAGGGGCTTTGAGCCACTGTCTCAGAGTAGGGACCCAGTAGCTCTCCGGAGGTTGAGGCCTGGAGCCCCTGTGGTGCTTTGGAAGGCTGGTCCTCCCTCCAGGGCTGTTTGGCAGGCCTGTCTACATCGGAAGCACCTTTCGGTGAATCTCAATGACGATAAAGGGACTTACCTCGAAGATCGGTATTGGTTTTCGATGCGGATGACTTATATTTATGTTTGGACTTTGAGGAGACCTGAGAACCAAGAGAGGACAATGCAGAAGCAACTGAAATAGAGTCCGGGGCAAACAGAGAACCATACTGTGTTTTTACATCGTGGCGGAACAGAGTAGGCCAAGGCCTAATTTGGCAGTTGGAACCACCAGAAAATGAAAAAATGAAAAATAAAAGAAAAAAATATTTTGAAAAGAAAAGAAATATTGGGGCTGGCATCCATGTGGGTAGCGGCATCGACAGAAAGGCAGAGCACAGATTTAAACCAAAAAAATGACATTTTTCATTGCTGACAGGAAGAAACCCTCCTGCTGGCTCCGCGGAAAATGAAGAACTGAGGAGAGGACCTGGGAAGGCAGATGTGCAGGCACAGTGGAGTGCTCCCAAAAGCTTTCCAATTGGACATTGGGGAGCATTCCAACGCGGGTTCCATCAGTACACCCATATATGAAGACTGCATCCCTGCTTGTTGAAAAAGAAAAATCAAGAACCATGATGTAGTTTATAACAAAATAAAAATGATATATAATTTAGTGTTATAAACTGTGCTGTGGTTCTCGCTTTCTTTTAGTTCCTTGGTGTGCAAACATCTTGCATTTCCTCCATATAATCTAATCAGCTTTTTGGTTTGGTTCAGTCCCTGATTGGAGTTTTGAAAAAGCCCCGCCCCCTCTATGGGGGGGGGGGGGGCGCCATCTCATGCTTCGCCTCAGGCAGCAGATTGCCTTGAGCCGCCCCTGTTAATATGTACACCTTAGAGGAAAGGCAGGATAGAGGTGATATGATTGAGATGTTTAAATACCTCCATGGCATAAATGCACAGGGGGAGAGCCTCTTTCGATTGAAAGCAAGTTCTGCTATGAGGGGACATGAGTTGAGGGTGAAAGGGGATAGATTCAGGACTGATATGCGGAAATATTTCTTTATGGAAAGAGTGGTGGATCCGTTGAATAGTCTCCCAGTGGAGGTGGTAGAGATGAGGACAGTATCTGAATTCAAAAAAGCATGGGAGAAACACAGAGGATCTCTAAAGGATAAAAGGGGACTGTTGTAGTTGTCGATGTGGAAGGACAGACTAAATAGGCCATGTGGTCTTTTTCTGATCATTTTTCTATGTTTCTATTTGTCATCTCAGATCTTGTAAATGGTAAACCTTAGTTTATCAGAGGGAAGGATTCCAGCTGCTTGGAAGGAAAGTTGCATTCATCATTTAGTTAATTAACAAGATTTAGAATCTTCTGTTCTTGCTAATTACCTTAATTTAATAGTAAAAATTTATGTATTTATTTCTTTATTTAACATTTCTTATATACCGCCCCTTCCAATGATCATGGGCGGTTTACACTGAACAATAATTATAGAAACTTGGTTACAGAGAACATTTCAAACTATAATTGGCTATACAGAGGTCAGCTAGGCATTCATATAGAAGTATTGTGGCAGCTGCGTCAGAACTATTTACATAATATTGTGATCAGTGTAAGATATATTGTGAACGGTACTGGATATATGGGCAAATTCATATCGGGGGGAGGAGCTAGTAAATAATGAAGTGAGTGGAGAGGTCGGGGAGATAGATGGGTTATAGTATTCTGAGAAAAGTAGGGTTTTTAAGAGTTTACGATCTGATGGCATCTGGGAGGGAATTCCAGATGGTTGGGGCAGAATATCTGAAGGCTCTGTTGCTAGTGACTTTCTTGGTTTTCCTTATTGAGGGGGGCAAGTTTAGGAGGTCTTTTGTACATGCTCTTCTCAATCTGACCTCAGACTGTGGATGGATCAAGGTGGATAAGAAAGAGGGGGAGATGTTACTGTGTAGTTTAAAAGTTGTGACTAACATTTTGTATCTTACTCTGGAAGCGATGGGGAGCCAATGGAGGTTATAAAGTATCGGGGTGATGTGGTCAGTAAGTCTAGTCTTGGTAATATAGCCTACTCAACACATATAAAGATGCAATCACAAAATCAAAAAGAGACTACCATTCTAAAGTAATAAACATGGCCATCAATCGTCCAAGAGAATTATTTGCAATTGTAAAATCACTAACAAAAACCCAAAACCCAGAACCAGAGTACTCCACAATAAGCGTACAAACATTAGCTGCACATTTTGCTGAGAAACTAAAAAGTAAACCCTCTAACAATATCACAGCAATACACATAGATCCAAAAAACCCAAGTAAATGGATAACCTTTCACATGGTTGATCAAAAACACCTTCTCAAGATCATAACAATGATTAATACTACAACCTCCCCCCTTGACCCATGCCCAGTATCATGGATCAAGTCCACCAAAGCTGAACTTGCTACAAACATCCAAAATACAGTTAATCAATCACTCTCACAAGGCATCATGCCTGATGCTCTTAAACTCACCTCCTTACGTCTCATCCTAAAAAATAATAAATTAGATCCAAAAGACCCAAGCTCATACAGGCCAATAGCCAGTATACCATTCATTGCTAAACTAATAGAAAAAATAATACAACTCCAACTACAAGATTACATCAACATACATGAACTCCTTGATTCACACCAATTCGGATTTCGCCCCTTCCATGGAGCTGAAACCCTACTAATAACACTGATGGATAACCTCATTAGAGGAACAGATAACAACAAACAAGGTTTCATCCTCCTGTTCATAGATATAGCCGCCGCATTCGACAATATCAATCATAACACTCTAATTACTAGGCTAGAAAACCTGGGAATAGGAGGCACAGTCCTCAAATGGTTCATGTCATATATTACGCACCGATTAATACGTGTCCAACTAGGCCAGAACACCTCAGAAACATTCTCACAAGGTCAGGGAATCCCTCAAGGCTCGGCCCTCCTTTTTAATCTATACCTACAGCCCATCACGAACATATTAAAAAAATACAAAATAAATCATTACATATACGCCGATAACATCATGCTTGCTATCCCCATAAACACAGACAGCCCCTCACACCACAACCTATCTGAATGTATCAGAGAGGCTAATTCCTGGTTAGAAACCAACTACCTCAGTATTAATCTTAAAAAAACAGAAGCTATGTTTGTATCAAGAAAACCTGATACTAACTACCCAAAAACCATCGTAATCAACAACACCACTATCCCTGTTAAACAAGAGGTAAAATACCTAGGGATAATACTAGATCACACACTCAGTATGCTCCCCCACATAAAGCAAACAGTAAAAACTGTATTCTACAAACTAAAAACCATACAACATCTAAGACCCCTCCTCAACACCCATGATTTTAGATCTGTAGTCAACACACTCATTACCCCACACTTTGACTATTGTAATAGTCTACTAAATGGCCTACCACTTAAAAATACAAATATACTCCAAAGAGCCCAGAACATCAGTGCCAGGGTAATAGCAAAAGCACGTCTAACTGACCACATAACACCCATCCTTCATGAACTACACTGGCTCCCTATAAATAGCCGGATAAAATATAAAATACTCTTAACATTCAAACTCCTCCATGACATCGCCCCCTCACACCTATCCACCCTCCTACACTCCCCACCAGAATCCAGAACACGCAGGCAAAATGCAACCCACTCACTCAACATATACAAAACCATCTGCAAAACAAAGAAAACTACAAGCTCAAGAGCCTTCTCATTTGCTGCCACCACCCTCTGGAATGAACTACCACTAGCCCTCCGCGTGACAAAGAATCTACAGCTATTCAGAAAAGGTCTTAAAATACACCTCTTCACTGAATATTTTGAAAACTCAACTGAAATCCCTCATCTCCCACGAGCTACTTCCCAACAATCGCAAAAACAACCTACCAACCTCCAGAACCCACAACCCACTAACCCCCCCACCAAACCCAGAGCTTCGCCCCACCATAGCCAAATGAAGAATATAACTCAAAGATCAACTCAAGGTTATTTGCACAATATGTTGTACAATATATTTTATTTGTAAATAGTTAGCACCACAATTGTAAATAGCACCACAGTTTCACACAAAAGTTGTTTGTAAATAGTTATAACTGACGTTACATGTAAAGGTTGTTCAAGTTATTCAATTGTTCTCTGTAAACCGCCCTTGATCTCTGGAAGGGGTGGTATAGAAGAAAACCATAAATAAATAAATAAATAATAATCCTAGCAGTTATGTTTTGTGCAAGTTCCAGTGGATGTATTGTTTTTTAGGTAGGCCCTGCAACAGGCTGTTGCAGTAGTCAAAGTGAGGAGCAATCAAAGCCCGGACTATTAAAATTACTATAAAAATTACTGAAAAAGTGTTTTTTCAGCAATGGTGAAATTAGACTTACCTGCTAATTGTTGTTCCTGGAGTGTAGACAGTCTAGTCCCGGACCTCTGGGTTCCCTATCTCATCCAGCAGCTTGGAGACTGAGAAACTCCTCCTTTTTATGATTTCACCGGTATATCTTCCCTGAATCCGCCTCCTGTCCTCAGTAACCTATTGACAAAGCAGACTCACCGGAGATACAAGTAAGCCTTTAACAGAATTAATAAACACTGACTCTTCAAAACACCCATCTTAGCAAAACCCCAATGGAACAAATAACTAAACTATTGCAACTTTAAGTTAAGCAGGCCACTCCCTCCTCCACCCAAGAGGGAACAACCTCTAACCATACAGAAAATAAGCGGGAAGACGCACTTTGTCCTCGCTTCCTCTGTTCTTTTTTTTTTTTTTTTTACAGTCGGATACTCTGATCCCCCCTGAAGTAATGCAAGGCATCGGAAAGCAACAACGTCCTCTTACCTGTAAATGCTCTCCGGCCACGACATAGCGAAAAAAACACAGGGTGGGACACGGGACTAGACTGTCTACACTCCAGGAACAACAATTAGCAGGTAAGTCTAATTTCACCTTCCTGATCGTGCTAGCCAGTCTAGTCCCGGACCTCTGGGTTAGTACCAGAGCAGTGAAAAGCGCTTCAAGCATGGGAGGGACCTGGAAGACCAGCCTGCAAAACTGCCGACCCAAAACAGGTCTCTTCCGCCCTCTGTACCTCCAGGCGATAATGTTTCACAAAGGAATTCAAGGAGGATCAAGTCGCTGCCTTGCAAACCTCCGCCGGAGGAACCAAACGTACCTCCGCCCAGGAGGAAGCCTGCGCTCTAGTGGAATGTGCCCGAAGCCCTTCCGGCACAGTCTTCCCTTTCAAAATGTAAGCTGACGCAATGGCCTCTTTTATCCACCTAGCAATGGACCCCTTGGATGCCGATTCTCCCTTTCTTGGGCCCGCGAAAAGGACAAAGTGTCTGTCCGACTTGCGGAAACTGGCCGTCCGCCACAGATATTTTTTCAGCACCCTACGGACATCTAGCAGATGCAACTTTCTCGAGCCCGACGCCCTAGCATCCTGAGAAAACACCGGCAGGGAAATTTCCTGATTCACGTGAAACGGCGAAACCACTTTAGGAAGAAAACCCGGTACAGTTCTTAAAACCACCTTCGATGCAAAGAACGACAGATAGGGCTCCCTGCAGGAAAGCGCTTGCAATTCCGATACTCTTCTTGCCGAACAGATGGCAACCAAAAACACCACCTTGAGAGTAAGATCTTTGAGCGATACCCGAGACAATGGTTCGAAGGGCTCGCGCTCCAACGCGTCTAACACGAACGTCAGATGCCACTTGGGGATGATCGGACTAGCCAGAGGCTGCGCTAGCGATACCGCCCGGAGAAAACGCTTGACGTCACACTGACCCCCCAGCGCTTGCCCTCCTACCTTGCCTCTGTAACATGCCAACGCCGCCACCTGCACATGGAGCGACGACGCAGCCAGCCCTTTATCAAAACCGTCCTGCAGGAAGTCCAAAATCTGAGGGATGGAGGACTTTAACGCCTGACACTTCTTTTCCGCGTACCAGGCTTCAAAAACCCTCCAGACACGCATGTAAGCTAGCGAAGTGGACCTCTTCCTGGCTCTCAACAGAGTAGATACAACTGCCGCCGAATAGCCCCTAGATTTCAACCTCGCCCTTTCAAGAGCCAAGCCGTAAGAGAGAATCGATCCACATGAGGCATGAAGAGAGGCCCCTGTGACAGCAGATCCAGGCGAGGGGGAAGTCGCCAGGGCTTTGCCACCAACAATCTCACCAGATCCCCGTACCAAGGTCTGTGAGGCCAGTCTAGGGCTATCAGAATTACCTGCCCTTTGAAACTTTCGACTCGCTGCAGGACTCTTCCTATCAGGACCCACGGGGGAAACACATACAGTAGATGCCCCACCGGCCACTCCTGAATGAGAGCATCTAATCCTTCCGACATCCTTTCTCTTCTCCTGCTGAAAAAGCGGCTGGCCTTTGCCGAAGCGAAAGTCTCCATGAGATCCATGACCGGTATGCCCCACCTGCGCACCACCATCTCGAAGACCTCTGGATGGAGAACCCATTCTCCTGGGTCCACTCTCACTCGACTGAGAAAATCGGCCTGCACATTGTCCACCCCTGCTATATGTGCTGCCGACAGATCCAGTAGATTCACTTCCGCCCAAGCGCACAGGGCTTCGGCCTCTGATTCTAGCGCAGTGCTGCCGGTTCCTCCTTGCCTGTTGACATACGCTACCGCCGTGGCGTTGTCGGAGAATACTCGAACTGCCTTGCCGGTGACTAACTTGTGAAAACTCTGCAGAGCTAGGGACACTGCTCTCAATTCTAGCCTGTTGATTGACCACGTCTTCTCTTGGGCGAACCAGCTCCCCTGAGCAAAGCTGCCCTGACAATGCGCTCCCCAGCCCAGAAGACTGGCGTCTGTCATTAGCAACACCCAGTCCGGAGCGTCCAATGTCTTCCTGCTCTCCAATGACTCGGGACGCAACTACCACTGAAGGGACTGGCGGACCTCCGCCGGGCAGCGCAACTTCCGAGATAACGGGTCCTGTTGGTGTAACCAGCGGCGGAGCAACGCTCTCTGCAACGGCCTCATGTGGGCTCTTGCTCACTGAACTGTCTCTATGGAGGCTGCCATCATGCCTAACACTTGAAGATAATGCCAAGCTGAGGGCACCTTGCGCCGGAGAAACTGGTCTATTAACTTTCGAAGGGTCTGCGCTCGCTCCCCTGTTAGGAATACCTTTCCAACCCCCGTGTCGAAGCGAGCTCCTAGATATTCTAGATTCTGCGAGGGAACCAGCTGGCTCTTTGAAAGGTTGACTACCCAACCTAGCTCCTCCAGAAACGACACTACGCGGGCAGTGGCTGTCTCGCTCTCGGACCATAACTTTGCTCGGATCAGCCAATCGTCCAAATAAGGATGCACCAGGATTCCCTCCTTTCTGAGTGCCGCCGCCACCACCATGATCCTGGCTAGATTGTACCCGTTGCACCGTCGCTAAGCCAAAAGGTAACGCTCGGAATTGAAAATGCCTGAAGGGAACTGAGAATCTGAGAAACTTGCAATGCTCTGGTCTTATTGGAATGTGGAGGTAGGCCTCTGACAGATCTAGAGAGGTAAGAAACTCCCCTCTTCGCATCGCCACTATGACCGATCGCAGCGTCTCCATATGGAAATGCGACACCCGAAGGCAACGATTTACTCCCTTGAGATCCAGTATAGGACGGACGCCTCCATCCTTTTTCGGCACCACGAAATAAATGGAGTATCGACCGGAACCGCGTTGGCTTGGCGGGACGGGCACTATTGCTCTGAGTTCTAGCAGCCTTCGGACTGTCTCTCGCAAAGCCTCGCACTTGGCGACCGACTTGCAGGAGGACTGCACGAAGGCCTCTCGCACCGGTCTCAAAAACTCTAGTGCGTAACCCTCTCGAATAACCTCTAGAACCCACTGATCTGATGTTACTCGGACCCAGGCAGCATAAAACTCCTGCAACCACCCCCCTACCGGCAGCAAGGGTGCCCGGGTCCCCCTTATCTCATTGCTGCTTTTTGTTAGAGAAGAACGAGGAAGAGGAAGGGCCGAAACCCCGCCCCACTCCTCGAAACCCTCGGAAGCCTTGGTTTCTATTAGGGAAACGACCTCTCTGACTCGCACCGAACCTCTGGAACCGAGACCGGCGAAAATCGTCTTGCTGCCCCCTACTAGGCATAAACGTCCGGCTTGACTTGGGTTTGTCCTTAGGGGAAACTAAAGGTGGTAAGTTGCCAAAGTCCTTAACCAGCTTTTCCAAATCTTCCCCGAATAACAAGCGGCCTTTAAAGGGAAGCTTACTCAACCGAGCCTTGGATGAACTATCCGCTGCCCAGTTGCGCAGCCACAAGTACCGCCGTGCTGCCACTGCTGACACCATGCTTTTGGACAGCCCATGCATAAGATCATAATGAATGTCCGCTAAGTAGGCCGCGCCAGACTCTAATTTTGCTGCTTCGCTAGAATCTGAGCAATCCTGGCTAGATTGTACCCATTGCGACCAGCGAAGGCAGGCTCTAGCTACCCAAGCTCCGCAAATAGCTGCCTGAAGCGACAGGGCATTCACATCAAACACCTGACGTAACAATACATCCAACTTTCTGTCCTGCGTGTCCTTAAGAGCCGCACTGCCTTCTACCAGGATGGTAGTCTTCTTGGTGACAGCCGACACGGCCGCATCAACTTTGGGTGACTTAAACACTTCCTTATCCTGATCCAATAAGGGATAAAGCTGACCCATAACTCTGGCCCCCCTAAGGGGAGCTTCTGGCATGTTCCACTCTTCTTGAATCATTTCCCGAAACACCCTATGTACCGGGAATGCCCTTTGATTCCTCCTGAAAACCTGTAACAAGGGATCTTCTAGTGAATCATCTTCCGTTGTCCCTGGCGCCGGCATATTTAGGACCTTTAATGCCTCAGCTATCAGTGCTGGAAGCTCATCCCTTCGGAAGACTCACACCACTCTAGCCTGATCTTCCTTCTCAGAAAGTTCCCCTTCTTCCAGCTCTTCTTCAACCTCCAAACTGTGGTCCTCTTCGTCGGACAATAGTCCGAGGCTACAGAAGTCTCCCCAGTTACACCCTCCAGACGAGATCTCAGCCCCTCGGGTAGGATCCTCAGTCTGTAAGGTCGGAGCGGGTCTCTTAAGCCCGCCTGAGACCTCAGACCCTGCCCACTGCTGAGCGCTCCCAAACACCATACGCTGCAGAAGCGTGACAAAATCCTGAGAAAAAATAGCTGCCAACTCCTTAGGGAACGGAGCCTGAGGGAGAGGAGTGTCCGGCGCCGAAGATGGCCCAGCCACTGGCTCCACCTGAGGCTCCTCAGGAAGCAGTGCAACTGATCTCTCCTTCTCGGCCTCTGGCACTTCTCCTTTTCCGTCCCTGGACTGCTCCATCATTGCTGCCTCCCTCACACAGGACTTACACACACCTGAAGCAGAGCCCCTCTTCAAGCCACAGACTAGACAGAATGGCCTAGAGGGCATGGTAGGCCAGGCTAACTAAGTCACTTCCAGCCAAGGCAGGCTGCTGACCTGAAAAGTCCCACAATAGCATCCAAAGCACTACCAGCCTAGCAAAAATAAGCGTTGATCCTCCCTGTCTCTTTTTTTTTTTTAACTGAACTGAAGCGCAGAGAAAGGCTCTTCTGCCTAAATCGCTGTTCAAAAAATGCTTATTGAGACTCCGGCGATCGCCTACAAGGTAGGCTGACTGCATAAGCCAGCCGCGTTTACACGCGGTCCCGCCACGCGGCTAGGCCCACCGCCGGCGTCTTCGCGCCAAAAACACGATGCACACACTCAACCTCGAAAATTATGTGGTCTTACCTCAAGCCCTGCCGAAACAAGCACTCTGCACCCTGTCCCCAGAGTAGCTTGTCGGCGCTCCGGAGATCATTCAGAATGCAGACAGCCTCGTCACCGATTCAGTCTGCGCCGCTGAGAATGAAATCGAACGGGCCGAGCCAGCCAGTGCTCTAACAGGCAGTCCTCTGTGCGGCGCTGGCTGGGCTCTCCTCCGGCTCTCACCCCCTAAATAAGTGCAGCTATAGCACCGAATTAAATTTGCTGCCGATCCGGATTCCCCTTAGGATCCAGCCACTGTCTCTGCCAGAAGCAAAGGTAGCTGCGGGAGAGGGGTGAGGGGTGAGGAAGAAGCCTGCAGCTAACTTAAAGGCACCGCACTCCAAGTTAAACTGCTTTCTCAAAGGTATCCCAAATTGTTATCTTTAATCCTAGTACCTATCTAAAACAAACTTAATTGTTTCTCTAGTGAGCCCAGCCCTCCGGGCTCTATTCCATCCAGCTGCTTGGAGACTGAGATAACTGGGGACAGGAGGCGGATTCAGGGAAGATATACCGGTGACATCATAAAAAGGAGGAGTTTCTCAGTCTCCAAGCTGCTGAATGAGATAGGGAACCCAGAGGTCCAGGACTAGACTGGCTAGCACGATCAGGAATAACCAGTTTTCTCCACTCAAAACAATCAGAAGTTTGTGAAGGGCATAGTACAGTATCAACATTACTGGCTATGTTAAATCAGATCTATGTTCACTGGGAAAGTGGACAGGATGTACTTTTAGTGCAATTGGATTAAGTTCAGCCTTTGATTTATGTAATTGACAGTATCATACTTTTTTTCCCCATTTAACTTTTATTAAATTTTCAAGTTAACATACAGCCAATTCTTATCACGTTATATACTTTTCCACCTTACCCCCTATAGTATTATGTATTTATTATATTCCCTTAGCTCTAATACAACAGTAATTGTAACCTAAACTAATCCCCTCCCCCTTCCCCCTCCCCCCTTCTTGTTCCCCCTCAAATTCCCCCCTTGGTATTTAGGCACTTGCATTATCTTTACATACAGTAATAATCATCATCCGTTGCGTTACATCTTTTCACACTGCTTTTCATGTAGCATTCTCTCAATGATCTCCCAAGTCTCGATGCCCAGAACAACTCTTGTGGATATACATTATACGTTTGGTGCCCCTGAGCTGCCCTCCCCCTTGCCCCCTCCATGTGTTTCCAACCAGGTGAAAGAGTAGTTACTCACCTATAACAGGTGTTCTCCTTATCACATACCCCCCTGCTTAAGTTATTACGGACTGGTTTTACTGGTGAAACTTCTTCTCTACAGTCCGTAATACGGGAAAGTGCATCCGCATTCTTGTGTAACTTCCCGGCACGATGTTCAACCTGAAAATCAAACGCCTGTAAGGCCATGTACCAGCGTGTCAACCTGGCATTGTGGTTCTTCATTTGCTGCAACCACTTAAGTGGGGCATGGTCCGTGACCAACTGGAACTTTCTCCCTGTAAGGTAAAACCTTAACGCCTCCACTGACCACTTGATAGCCAAACACTCTTTTTCTATCGTGGAATACTTTTGTTCAGCTAGTGACAACTTCCTGCTCAGGTACATCACAGGATGCTCCTCCCCATCATGGCACTGGGATAGGACCGCTCCTAGCCCTACATCCGATGCATCGGTTTGAACCAGAAAGGGTTTCTTGAAGTCTACTCCTTTCAGTACCGGTCCTGTACACAATTTTTCTTTTAATACTGAAAACGCTTTTTCAGCTTCTGGTGTCCACTTTATCTGGTTTGGACAATTCTTTCGCAGCATATCCGTGAAAATGGCACTTTTCTCTGCGAATTGCGGTATAAACCGGCGGTAGTATCCAATAAGTCCTAAGAAACTTCTTAGTTGTTTCTTGGTTGTTGGAGGAGGAAAATTCCTGATGCTATCTATTTTGCTTAATAGAGGTTTAATTTTTTCCTCTTCCCACTAGGTGGCCTAGGTATTTTACCTCCCTATTTGCAAAGGCACACTTCTTTGGGTTTAAAGTGATTCCCGCTTGCTTCATAGAGCACAAGACTGCCCTGATCCTCTTCAAATGCTCCGCCCAGGTGTTACTATGGATTATGACATCATCCATGTATGCAAAAGCATAACTTTGGTGGGGTCGAAGTACCTGATCCACTAACCTTTGGCAGGTAGCCGCTGCTCCATGCAGTCCGAAAGGCATCCTCTTGAACTGGAAAAGGCCAACGGGGGTGCTGAACGCAGTCTTCGGCTTCGACTCCCTGGTGAGAGGGATTTGCCAATATCCTTTTGTCATATCAAGGGTGGTTAAGTATTGAGCCTGTCCCAGCTGGTCTAACAGCTCCTCAATTCTTGGCATTGGATATGCATCAAAAACTGATATGGCATTTACCTGCCGGAAGTCAATACAAAATCTTAAGGATCCATCAGGCTTCGGCACCAGGACTATGGGGCTATTCCAGGGACTCTTTGACTCCTCTATTACCCCCATGTCCAACATCTCCTGGACTTGTGCCACTACCTCCTGTCTTTTGGCTTCAGGCAAGCGGTATGGCCTTTGACGAACCAATTTCCCAGGTGGAGTTATTATTTCATGGGCCACCAAATGGGTCTCCCCAGGTATGGGTGTCAACACATCTGGGAATTCCTTAAGCAACTTCCTAATTTCTTCCTGTTGTACCATTGTTAGGTCCTCACCTATTTGGGGCTCTGATTTTTCTTTACAATCAGATACCTGGGGTCCCAAATCATCCTCTTCACTCACCTCCCTCTCTCGGGCACAGGTGGCAGCTAAGCTTTTAACCCCTTTGACATCAGTAGAACCAAAACCTTTGGCTCCACGTTCAGAATTCTCTAGGGATGTGACCTCCTCCACAGGTGGAAAACCCAGCCTCTCACAGATCAATTGGGCAATTTTGTCTCCTGTCTTCACATGATACTCATTCTGTCCAAAGTTAAACAACAGAACTTTAATATTGCCCCTGTAATCGGGATCAATTACTCCCGCACCCACATCGATGAAATATTTAAGGGCTAATCCGGACCTTGGGGCTACTCTCCCATAACATCCAATTGGTATTTCCACTTGGAGACCGGTGTCAACCAGGGCTCTCCCTTGGCTAGGCACAGTCACATTCTCTATGCTGCATAGGTCAAACCCAGCAGACTGAGGGGTTGCCCGCTTAGGAGCTTGGGCCTTCTCGGAGACCTTATGGTATTTTAGGACGAATATCTGCTTTGGGGTAGCTTGGTCTTCTGGACGCTTAACCATCTTTTTAGCTGGGGTCTGAGAACTTCCAAATAAAGGCCCGGGAGCTACTACCATTAAACCTTCTCCCTCCTTCTTTCCTAGTCCTTCCACTAGACCCTGCTTAAATCTTGGCCAGTCTCTTCCTAGAACCAAATCAAAGGGTAGCCTAGGCACCACTGCTAATAGGACTTCCTCTTGTTTCCCTAGGCACTTAACCTTTAGCCTATAGGTGGGATATGATGATGCAGCACCATGAATGCATCTGATGTGAACTTGGCTTTCAGGGGTTCTAGGCACAAATCTTTCTTGGGCCTCTATCCTCTTCCAAAGCCTTTTTGACATCATACTCTGGTCTGCCCCAGAGTCTAATAAGGCATTTGTGGTAATTCCCTGCACATCAACCATCAAAAGAAATCCTTCCTTGGGCTGTTTTAAATCCAGACCCATTAAACTAGTGTGTGTCTGGCATCTCTTCTCTAAGTGTCCCAATTTCCCACACTTGAAACATTTCTTTCTATTCCACTGTGTCATCTGGTTTGATACAGTACATTCATTTTTAGAAACATTCCTAATTATTCCCTTTTCTGATACAGCACATCTGGCCTCAGCATCCATCTTTAGAGGGCCACCCATTCTATGGCAAGCCTGTGTGGCTTCCAAGAATCTCTCTGCTAGCATGGTTGCCTCTCCAAGATTTTGGCAATTTTGCTGTATAAGAAAAACATTCAAATCTTTAGGTACCCCAAGCATAAATTGTTCCAGCATTATAATATCTAATAACATTTCCACTGTCTTTTGCTCAGGCTCCAACCATTTTACAGCTAAACTTCTGATTCTCTGACTCAGAGCCCTGGGTGTCTCACCCACTTTCAATGTAACAGCTCTAAACATTCGCCTGTACTCTGAAATAGGCAACCCTAGGCGATCTCTAATAGCTGCCTTTACATCCTTATAAATCAAAGCCTGGGCTGCTGGCATTGCTCTGTAGGCTGCAAGTGCCTCTCCAGTTAATGAGGCTGCCAGCCTTACTGCCCACTGGGTCTCTGGCCATGCTAAAGCCTGTGCCACTCTTTCAAAAGACTCTAGAAAATCATCAACATTATCATCTGGAGTTAATTTCCCAAAATTAAATGCCCAAATCCCTTGATTGAGTCCCACATTGTCCACATGTGGTGTACCAGTACTAACTGCTGGTCTTGCATCTGTTCCACTTTGGCTCTGCAGCTGTACTAGAGCTTGCACCAGATCAAGCACTGGTTTCTGCTGTTCCATTAAGGCCTTCATAGCAGTGTCCTGGGCCTGCTGTGATAGCTCCTGCTGCTTGCTAAATTGGGCTGCCATCCACTGAGCCATCTCCCTCGGATCCATCTTGACCCCTGCAAGAAATAAAGAGAAAAAAAAAAACCCAAAGAGCAGCACCTTCCAACCAGGTGTGGGTTTTTTTTTTTCAACTTTTTTTTTTTTTTCAATTACCCCCTGTGCTTACACACATCCACCACTAGACATGCCCAGGTACATATTACCTTGTCTCAGTGATGAATCCAGCTTTGCACAGGGTCTTTTCCTGGGGACAGCTTCCTGGAACAACCACTTCTCCTCCTCCAAAGTGCAGATGAGGGAAAAAAATCTTCTTTCAGCTTTAAACTTGACTTTTATTTGTAATCCACAGCAAGTAAATCCTCTTGGTGCAAAAGCAATCCGAAAAACTACGCCATTTGTCAGACGGCTGCCTAGGGTGAGAACTTACACAATCTTGACGATGCATATATTCATATGATTCTTGCAAGGTATTGTGGGTATTGTAGTTCATTCACTCCCAAACACAGCTGATGACAATAATTAAGTTGTGAAACCAAGTGGTAAGGTCAATAAAATACTTCTTTTATTGATGGGGTTTAATTCACCCAGCACATGTATGCTTGATAGCCATATAAATGAGGTTACTTGCTTGCAGTGTTTAAATGGATAACAAAAAGTCACAAAGTAAACCAGAAAACAACCTTCAGCTTGTCAGGCAATTAGCTAATGTTTTCTTAGCAAATAATTACCAAATACAAAGGCACAAAGAAAAGAATAAACTTTGCTGGTTAGGTTAACTTCTGCTTATTTTCCACGCAGATCTCAGCAGTGATTCTCCCTTGCTCACAGACACAATCAGGTGCAGCTTTAATTACTATCAATTGACCAGCTGTAAGCCTTTAGCTGGCTGGCTGCTACTGTGTGAACCCAAATCCTGCTTTAAGAGCTGTTTGCAGTGGAAATAAAGAATAAAGTTAGGTTTCTTTGTGATGGCTGATGTGTTTGCTCACAGAAAGCTAGCAATAGCAATTAGATAGAGAACAGTCCATGTAAACTGTACTTTCATCTGCTGTATCTCCCCCTTCATCAATCAGCATAGGGTCACTATCATACATTGGCACAGACGAGTCTTTCATTAAGGCACTATCATGAGAATGCTTATTCCCTTGCTGCCATTCTCTATTATAGATAGGGTCTGGATCAGTGTTCATACCTGAGCCTCTCCTGCTATCCTTATTCCTCTCTGTATAACCTGGCCAGTATGTAATCCAATTCTGATGTCCAGCCTTCCAATCTTGATCCCTGGACACTGGATCTCCTCTCACATACCTTCTGGCCTTGGTCTGAAAGTCCCTTCCACATGCAGTCTTCTCTCTTCCAGGTAGCCACTGGTGATTCCTATCTCTGCCAATCCATTCCTCTGGCTGAATCCAGTCCAATGGACTCTGCTGGCACTTGGAATACCTCCCAGTATGGGTACTGCCTTGGACTCTCCCAGACCATCCAATGGGCTTTCTTCTCTTCCTTCCAGAGAGTTTCCTTCTTTCTCTATCCGCTTGGCTTGGCTTCTGTTTCTCCAGGTGATACTGGTGCTTGATCTTGTAGCCGTTGCTGTCTCTGTCTCTGTATCTCTTCCTGAAGCTTTTGCTGAAGCTCTCCCTGAAGCTGTTCTTGAAACTGTTATCTGAAGAATAAGCTCTATTCTTATTCTTTCCTAATGTGTGCTCCTCCCTAACACAGCGCACCTGTGTTGAATCAGGCCCTGCCCTTTGAGATGAGTGCTTAGGGATTACCTCATAGCTCTCTTGATTGCACACACATTTTCTCACTTCAGCCCCTCTCATGGCTGCTGGAAACCTGGTGCATTCTGGGACTGGTAGTCTTTTATGTGAAAACTCTGTTTTCTCACTTCTACCAGAACTGACAGGTTGCTTGTTCAGAGTCACATCATCTTTTCTATAGCTCCTACCTGAGCTATGATAAGCTTCCTTATCACAAGCGTCAGTACGTAAGGAAGGAATCTTCTCTGAGAACGCCCCCGACCGGTAGCCCAACATCAGGGCCGGAGTGTAGGAGTTGCCTAAACCTCAAAGAGATTATGGAGTACTGCCTGTCCGAAAGCACTGTCCCTGCGGGATTCCCTCTCAAGGCAGTAATGGGCCGCAAACGTCTGGCTTGAAGACCAAGTAGCGGCCCGGCAGATGTCTGCCAATGGAACAGAGCGGAGATAAGCCACTGACGCAACCTTCGCCCTGACACGATGAGCCGGGACTCGACCCTCCAACGAGAGGCTGGCTGCCCTGTAAGCCCAGGCGATACAGTCAGCTACCCATATGGACAAAGTACGCTTGGAGACAGCTAACTCCAACTTATTGGGGTCAAAAGAGACGAAGAGCTGAACAGCCCTTCGGTGATCCCGCGTACGGTCAAGGTAGAAGGATAACGCCCTCCTACAGTCCAGGGTATGCAAGACCATCTCAGCCCAGCTGGCATGCGGCCTGGGAAAGAAAGTCGGAAGAACCACCTCTTGATTGAGGTGGAAAGAGGAGACAACCTTAGGAAGAAACTTAGGGTGAGTCCGTAAGACTACCCTATTCCCATAGAACCTAGTGTAAGGGGCATCAGACACTAGTGCCTGAAGCTCACTCACTCGTCTAGCAGAGGTAAGGGCTACCAGAAACAAGGTTTTCCAGGAGAGAAACCGTAGAGGACAGGTAGCCATAGGTTCAAATGGCGGACAAGTAATCCGCTGTAAGACCACATTTAAATCCCACTCAGGGGCAGGTGGGCATAGAGGAGGCTTAAGTAAAAGTAGGCCTCTGAGGAAACGAACCACCAAAGGGTGGCTTGAAAGAGACCGCCCTTCCACTGCCAAGTGGTGTGCTGAAAGAGCACTGAGGTGAACTCTGACAGAATTGAACTTAAGGCCTAGGTTGGATAGGTAAAGCAAATATTGCAACACTACCAGTACCAAGCATGAGAAAGGATTCTCGTTGTGCTGTGTACACCATGTAGAGAATCTACGCCACTTAAGAGCGTAAGATTTTCTGGTGGATTGTCTTCTAGAGGCTAAGACCACGTCTTCCACCTCTCTAGGCAGTAGTAGGGGAGCTAAAACTACCCTTTCAGCAGCCAGGCCATCAAATGAAGGGACTGGAGGTTGGGGTGTAAGAGAGATCCCTGTTCCTGAGACAGGAGATCGTGCTGTATCCCCAGAGGAATAGGAGTGTCCGCTGACAGTTGTAGCAGAAGTGGAAACCACAGTTGCCTCGGCCACCTGGGGGCTATCAAAATCATTCAGGCCCCGTCCTTGAGCACTTTGAACAGTGTTCTGGATACTAGAGGCGTGGGAGGAAACGCATATAGTAGGCCCTTGGACCACGGGATTAGAAACGCATCCGCTGCTACTCAGAGGATGCGGTTGTCTGGAACAGACTCTTGGAAGTTGCCAGTTCAGAGGACTGGCAAAAAGATCCATGGTCGGAAGGCCCCATCTCAGAAAAATCTGTTGAACCACTAATGGATTCAATCTCCATTCGTGTGGTTGCAAGATCCTGCTTAGTCTGTCCACCAGGTAATTCTCCTGGCCTGGGAGGTAGACTGCTTTGAGAAGGATGCCGTGATCGACTGCCCAGGAGCACAGCCTTTGTGCTTCCTGACATTGAAAGAAGGATCCTGTGCCTCCTTGCTTGTTCACATAAAACATGGCAACTTGATTGTCCGTCTGGACCAGTACAGACTGGTGAGACATGAGATGAGAGAAGGCTCTCAGAACTAAGCGTATAGCTCGTAGCTCCAAGAGATTGATCTGTTGCGCAGCTTCCCAAGGGATCCAGAGACCCTGAGTACATGCCCCTTGGCAATGTGCACCCCAACCTTGAAAAGAAACATCGGTTGTCAGCACTTGAGAGTGTGGAGGTGTCTGGAAAAACACTCCGAGCACTAGATTTGGAAGATGCAGCCACCATCGTAGAGAGGAGGCAAGCAGTGTGGATACTCTCACTTTGTCTGCAAGACTTCCCGTGGCCTGATGCCACTGAGTTCTGAGACTCCACTGAGCAGGCCTCATATGCAGGCGAGCATTGGGGATTACATGAACCGTGGAAGCCATATGGCAGAGAAGCCACAGGAATTGCCTGGCGGGGACCAGGGAATTGCTGTGGAACTTCCTGGCTATATCCATCAATCTGTGGGCTCTGTCCACGGGTACAAAAGCTTTCGCCTGAATGGTGTCCAGCCTTGCTCCTATGAACTCCATGTTCTGGGACGGGTGCAAAGTGGACTTTGCGAAGTTTATGACAAACCCCAAGTGCTGAAGTAGAGCAACAGTGCGAAGGGTGGCTTGACTGGCCTCCTGTGAAGACTGGCCCCTTATGAGCCAGTCGTCCAGGTATGGGAACACAAAAAGGCCTTGAAGCCTCAGGTGGGCCGCCACCACCACCAGGCACTTTGTGAACACCCTGGGGGCGGAGGTTAGGCCAAAGGGCAGTACTCTGTACTGGAAGTGGTTTCCGCCCACGACAAACCTGAGATATTGTCTGTGGTCTGGATGATTGAGGATGTGAATATACGCATCCTTTAGATCTAAGGAGCATAGCCAGTCTCCCTGCTGGAGGTAGGGCAGCAGAATTCCAAGGGAGAGCATCTTGAACTTTTCCCTCTCCAGGAACCTGTTGAGGTTTCGCAGGTCTAGGATGGGTCTGAGGCCTCCTGTTCTTTTTGTACTAGAAAGTACCTGGAATAAAAGCCTTGACCTCTTAGGTGGTGGGGCACCGATTCCACAGCCTGTTCCTTTAGCAGACTTGCTAACTCCTGTAGGAGTAAGTCCCTGTGCAGAGGGAGTCTTGGAGTCTCCCCTGGAAAATAGGAGGGAGGTACCTGGTGAAAATGGAGAAGATAGCCCTTTTGGACTATATGGAGTACCCAGGTATCCTGTGTGATGGCTGTCCACCTGTGGGCAAATAGGGCCAGCCGGCCTCCTGTGCTGATGGGAGCCAGCTGAGGAGGAAAGGCTATGCTTTTGGAGTCAAAGACCCCCGCCCTGCTGTGCAGGAGCCAGTGTTGGTGGCTTGGGGGCCTTCTGCCTACGAGGCCCATGACCCTGCCCCTTGGCCTGCTGACCCTGTTGGAGAGCTGCAGAGGCCTGATAATGAGGGTATTGTTTATAGGCAGATGTCTTCCTCGGGTAAAAGGTCTTTTTTCCCGAGCCCTTCTTCTTCTGAGAAGGGGCAGAGGTTTTTCTGGACAGCCTAGTCCGGGTCAGAGTCTCGGTCTCGAGTTCTGCAGCCTTTTCAGCCATGGGCTTGCCAAAGAGGTTTTCACCTCGGCAGGGGACATTGACCAACTTGTCCTGCACCCATGGCTCGAGGTCCAATGACTGTAGCCAAGCCTGTCAGCGGGCACCAATGCCGGCCCTGGCTACTCGGGCCGAAGCCTCGAAGCCATCATAGGCTGCTCGAGAGATAAACTTCGAGCACTCTCTAATACTTGTGGACAAGGCATTGAACCTCTGCAAAGGTTCCTCGGAGAGACCAGCAGAGAACCCGGCAATCTCCTTTGCCAGGTCTCGAAGGTACATGCCCATGTACAGCTGGTATGTCTGGACACGGCAAGCAAGCATAGAGCCCTGGAAGCACTTCTTACCGAGGGCATCCAGGTTCCGGGCTTCCCGGCCGGGAGGCACCGAGGAGTGCATCTTCTGACTTTTCAGGCGATGCATGGCCGATTCCACAACCATGGAGTGGTGCGGTAATTGTGCCTTTTGGAACCCGGGGCTCTTGCGGACTCGATAGATGGAATCGACCCACTTGCTTAACACCCACGTCGAGGCCGGGGTCTCCCACTTGCGGAAGAGCAGCCATTCCAGCATCAGAGGAACCGGTACAGTAAAGGCCTCCTTTGGGGGAGAGTCATACTGGAGGGCCTCGAGCTCTTCGGCTCGAGGCTCCTCCTCGGGATCCGCGGGGAATGCCAAGGCTTTGGCCATATCCCGCACGAAGTACGAAAACCGAGTATCCTTTGGTGGGGATCGTCTCCGAGGTTCGGACTCCAGTGAGTCCAATGGGACACACCGAGTCCGAAAGGTGTCGGGTGACTCCTCATCCTCTGTCTCCCAGCCCGACTCCTCGGAGGAGGAATCGAGCGGTTCCGGTCGGGCAGGCACTGATGCCATCCGCCCCGATGCCGAGGGTACCGGCGTCGACGACCTCGGTCCTGAACGGGAGGCTGAGGGAGACCTTAGCCGAGGATCGACTCGAGCTCGCATGGACTCGAGGATCGGCTCGGCCTCCGGGGTCGACTTGGATGTCGATGTCCCGGTGGTTGGGGCAGATGCACTGGCGAGACCGGCGATCAGTGCCCGCTGCTGTTCCATGAAGGCAGCCAAGCTGCTCTCCAAGGGCGTCAACCTGAGTCCGAGCTCAGGAGACTCAGCAGCCCCCGACTCCGGTCCCGACGGCGTCGGGCCCGACATCGGCTCCCCTGGAGGAGAATCCACGAGGACTACAGTACTCAAGTGCCCAGGAGACTCCATCTCGATACGAGGTTGTTTTGCAGGCCTCTCTGACTCCGAAGACCCGGGACGGTGGTCGGGGCTATGCGACTTGGCCCTCGAGGAACCAAGTGCGTCCACCGACGCTGCCCTCGCGGGTTTCTTCTTCCTGCGCTGCTCCCGCGAGGGAGACCCCCGCTCAGAGGAACCCCGACACTGCTCGGGGCCGGAGTCCCGAGACGTCGAGGCCTCTGATGAAGTCCGGGCCAGTCCGGACGCGGAGTCAGAGTAGATTCTTTCCTTTTGGTGCTGCCGACTCCTCAACTCCTTCGAGGACATTTCTCCACACGGACCACAGATCATCGGGTCATGATCGGGTCTGAGGCAGCGGAGGCAGCAGTCATGTGTGTTGGTGAGAGACATAAGCTTCTTACACTGATCACACTTTTTAAACCCGCTGGCAGCCACCGGGGGAAAAAGGGCGCCTGCGAGGTCGAAAGACAGGGCTGCCAGTGAAAAAATAAAATGGCGCGAACGCTAGTCACTAAGGACAGAAACCAAAAATAAGAGTTTGGGCTCGATACCAGCGTATCGGGCCCAGGCGGGAAAAGGATCCAGCGTCGAACCGAAGAAGGAAGACAAAAAACAGGGTAATCAACTTTTTCCTCGGCGAAAAACGAACTACGTCCGTCGGGCTCCGCAGAAAAAAGAAGACTGAGCAAGATGGCACCCTTGGGCGGGAAGGGGACCGCGCATGCGCGCTGCATTCCCAAAGGCTTTCTTTGAAAGCTGGGGAAATGCTCCGCACGGGGGCTCCGTCGGTGCCGACGTCACCCATATGTGAGGACTGACTTCCTGCTTGGTCCTGGAGAACACATGTTTCCATTGCTCCAGAATTTTATCTCCTCTCCCCTTCTCTTAAGTCCCATCAGTCTATGCATCAAACACAAGTCCGCAACCCGGCGGACAAAGTCCCTACTCCTTGGTAGTCGTATTCCTGTCCATAATTTAGCAATTTCACCCCTTGCCGCCACTGAACAGTGGTGCAGCACTTCCTTGTCTCTCACCGGAATATTCTCCTCTATGTATTGTAGTAGACATACATCCGGCCGCCTTTTTAATTGGAAGCCTGTCATTCCCTTTATTATATCCAACACTTCTTCCCAATTTTGGAGAATTTTCCCACAGCTCCACCACATGTGTATCAGGGTACCCCTCTCCTTACAACCCCTCCAGCACTTATCTGATTGTCCCCGCCCTCCATTGTCGTATTGGTGTCTAGTACCACCGGTAAATCACTTTATATGCATTTTCTTTTATTTGGGTAGCTATCGAGAGCCCGCCACCATTTGAACTATTTTGTCCCATATCTGCTCTCCCCATTCCACTTCTGGTTCCTCTTCCCACTTTTTCATGTACGCTAATTTGCCTACCCCTCCCTTCCAGTATGCTCTTATATATTTTTGACAAGACTCCTTTGCAGCCCACCTACCCTGTACAGAGTACCTCAAAGCACTCCCTATCACTCCATAAATTTTGCCATACCTTCCTCTGTGTTAAAAAGTGACTCAGCTGAAGATAACTATAGCGATCATGCATTGAAAGACCATATAGATCCCTCGTCCCTTCAAAATCCCTAACCCCCTCTTTGTGCACTACTTGTGCAATATGCATTAATCCCAACTTAGCCCACCGCCTTAGTATATTCCTGTCTGGCCCCTGTCCCTCCTCTAAGCACACCTCCAAGGTCATCCCCTGTATCCTGTGCTAGTGCCTTCCTATGCTGTTGCCATATATTCAGTGTGTGCTCAATGATAAGATTCTGCCCCCGAACCTTACCTACCCTCCATACTAACCGTTCTAATCCTTCCCCCCTTACTGACTCCTCTTCCATTTGAACCCAATGTTTCTGTTTCCTCCTATGCCAATCATGCACTGCTTTCAACTGCGCTGCAGCATAATACTTCCGAAAGTTGGGGACCCCCAATCCTCCCTCCTCTTTAGCCCTTTGCAACGTATGCATAGCTACCCTGGGGTTCCTACCCTGCCATATAAACCTATTAACCTGCCTTTGTATTTGCTCCAGTCTCTTCCACGGTACCCTTATTGGCAACATTTGAAAAAGAAAGAGCAACCTGGGCAACAGCATCATCTTCACTGTTGCTATTCGTCCCAACCAAGATAGATATCCCTGGCATCATGTGTTTAGCCATCCCGCCACTTGTCCGAACATTCCAGGGTAATTTAGATCATATATCGAGTTCAATTGGTTACCTATATGGATCCCTAAATACGTAATAGCACGCTGGGCCCACCTAAACGGTTACTTTTTTTGCAATAGTTCCTTTTCCTCCTTAGCTAGTGACAGATTTCCAACTTCGTACAGTTTATAGTAAATCCCGATAGCTTTCCAAATTCGCCTATTTCCCACATGATTATTGGCAGAGAAACCCGTGGTCTAGTCACGCACATCAGTATATCATCCACAAAAAGTGATAGCCTATATTCCTGCTTCCCTATATCTATCCCCCTCAAGTCCGCATGTTCCCTAATCCTTAGCCAATATCTTCGCCAACAATTTAGCATCCAAATTCAGCAGTGAAATTGGTTGATAGGATGCGCAATCTTGTGGGTCTTTTCCTTCTTTGAGTATTAAAGAGATGCTTGCCCAGTCCATTATAGCTGCCAAAACTCCTCCTTCCCTTGGCAAATTAAACAACCTGACTAGCGGGGTAATTAATGCTTCCCCAAATTTTCTATAGAATTTCGGTCAGCCCATTGAGCCCAGGTGCCTTATCCACCTTCAACTGTTTTATAGCTATCCTATCTTCCTTTGGCTGAAAAACCCTGTTCAGTTCTCCTTGGGCCTCCTCCCCCAACCTCAGTAGTTGGGTCGAGTCCAGATAACTCTGCATCCGTTCCACCGGAGGTACGTTCTTTGCTGCATACAATATTTGATAGAATTTTTTTAAACGCCTCTCTGATTTCTCCATCCCACTGGACTAATTGCCCTCCCAAGTCACGCACCTGTAGTATGTGTGCTTTTAATTTCCTTTGTTTCAACTTTAACGCCATGTACCTGCCTGCCTTATTCCCTCCCTCAAAAAATTCTTGCTTCAATAATTGCCTATATATCTAATTGTTTCAGCCTGCATGGCATTGAGTTGTGCTCTTACTGTCAGTACTTGGTCTCGATACCCTCCTCTCCTGTCCTGTGCATCCAGTTCCTCCAGGCTCAAAAGCCGCAGTCGTAACTCTCTCTCCCTGCCTTCTCTCTCTTTCTTTATACGCGCCCCCCATTTAATCAATACACCTCGCACTACCGCTTTAAATCCATCCCATCCCCTCCCCTCCCCAAGCCACTTCCCCGTTATCATTTCTTCTAAAGTAATCCGTTATTTTTTCATTCAGTTTCCTCCTTAACTCTCTCATCTTCTATTAAGGATTCATTTAATCTCCAAAATTGATTCCCCCTCCCTTCCCCTTCCACTTGCAACTCCATCACCACTAGCGCACAATATTGGGTCCATCTCAGCCCCCTTAATTCCCCCCGACCGCCTCTTTTGTTACCCAAATAGCATCTATTCTGGAATATGACCCATGAACCGGTGAAAAATATGAAAATTGTTTTTTCCGGGGGTGTTGGAATCTCCAGCTGTCTACCAGGCATTGCTGTTGCACAAATTTATGGTATTTATTCCTATCCGCCTTCCTGCCTTCCCTTTTCCCTGTGGCGTCCCTTTCCGGATGCCATGTTATATTAAAGTCCCCACCACATATAAGTGTACCTGCCCCCAGTTTACCCACCTCTTCATTAAGGGCCCTCCAGAATTCCCCTTGTGCCCCAGTTGGCGCATACACATTCACTACACAGTACCATTCCGCCCCTATTTTGGCTCGTATTAACACATATCTTCCCGCTTTGTCCCGAATGATATTTTGAAGCACCACCTTAATCTTGGAGTCAATCAAAATCGCCACCCCTCTTTTTTTCTTTTCTACTGTGTTTGATGCATATACCCCTAGGCTATAACCCTTTGGCCTGACCAAGTGCTCTGTTGCCCTGGTCAAATGTGTCTCTTGTAAGAGCACCACGGCAGCCCTTTGACGCTGAAGCTCTTTATATAATTTCTGCCTTTTAAATGGCGAGTTGAGACCCTTCACATTCAGTGTCATTATTTTAACTCACCGTTTGATAAGAACTCCCCTTCCCCTCCCTTGGCTAACAGTGCCCTTCCCTAAAACTTGTTGTTCCCCCTCCCTTCCTCCCCTCCCTTCCCCCCCACACCCTCCTCCTGCCGCCTTCCCCCCTACCTCCCTTCCCCCCTCCCCCCTTCCACCCTTCCCCTTCCCTCGTCCCCTCCTTGGAGACTCGTCTTCCATATATGGTGACAGTCCATCAGACCTCTGCCGAGCCCCTCCCCTTCCATTCCCCCCTCCCCCTTCCTCACACCTAATCCCCTCCTCTAATGTCCTGGCCTATCCCTCCCTCCATCCCGGCCCAAAACTCAGTTCACCCCCCCCTTGTTCCTCACCGCCTGCCTCCCCCCACTGCCCTGCCCAATTTCCCCCCCACCCAGCTGTTCTTCCCACTGCCCCCTACCCCTCGTCGCTGCCCATTATTTACATTCATAATGTTTGCAACCCGACCTTACCCTCTAAATCTTCCACCCCCCCTTACTCCGTTCTGCCCCCTCTTCCTCCCCACCTCCTCCTACTCCCTCCTCCCTCCTCCCCTAACCTTCGAGAATCATCTCTTACAAGACTCTTATCAATGTCCTACATCACAGTACAATTAATAAAACATCTGATGCCAAATACTCTGGGTTCCTCCTCTTCAGCCACTATCCTTCGCTGTTGAGTTTACTCCTGGGCTGCCTTTGGTCAGCCTCGCTGGTCTTCGACCCTGAGCTGGTGTTCTCTGCCATTGTAAACTGGCCGCCCTGGCCCCGGATGTCGTGCTATTCTTTATTTGTGCTTGGCTCTCTTTGCCCCCTGGCAGATTGCTGAGTCCCAATTCTCAGAGCACTCCCCATGCTTCTTCGCTGGTCTTCAATCTTCTTGACATTCCTTTCACCGTTATGAGCAGTCTGAAAGGATACAACCATCTATAACGCACCTCCTCTCTCCTCAGGAATGCCATCACCTCCCTCATCTCTCTCCGGCATTGTAGGGTGCCCAGAGATAAGTCCTGAAAGAATTCCACCACTTGTCCTTCCCATTGAAAATGACCCAATTTTCATGCAGCCTTCAAGATATTCTCTTTACTTTTAAAAGATCTCAGGCACACCACTATGTCCCTTGGTCTGTTGTCTCACATTGGACCCAGCCCCGTGTGCCCTTTCAATTTGCAGTGACTCACCCCCTCACTCTCATCTAAGGCCGCTGCTTGTAACATTGCTGCAAACACTTTTTGAATGACTTCTTCACAATTCTTATATTGGGGGCTCTCTGGAATGCCTCACACTCTTATATTGCTCCTCCGTGAGCGATCTTCCAGATCCTCCGTCTTCTCCTTCAATGCTTCCTGCGCTTGCCTTAATTCTGTCCATCCTTTTTTAATATCCTCCAACATATCCCCTTCCTGTTCCAGCTGCGTTTCCGTTTCCTCCACTCGGGAACCGAGGTCCCCTATATCCTGTCTTAACGATTGTAAAGTCTCTTTTAGGTCATTTTTTACTCCACAAATTTCCACTTTAAGTTCTTCTTTCAGCTCATTCAACCATGTCTTTATCATATCTGATATTCCCGGACCCCATGAACTCTCCAGATCCTCCCCAGATTCTGCCTCAGGCTCTGCCACTGTTTTGCCCTCCCTTTCTCCTTCCTTGCCTCCTCTCAAGGGGGCATAAGAGGATCTGTACTCCGCCAACTTTTTCTTTGCTGTGAGCCCTCCTCTGGACTTCCCCATCTTCCTCACGGCCGTCTCCTTTGGGCTCTACTGCTTTGCACTCTGTGAGACTCCTTCCTCCCTTCTTGTCCTTTCCAAAGACTGTTAGGGTTTGTAGTGTTGTTAAATTGGCCTTAGGGAATCTTAGGTAGCTTAATATGTCCGGCTTCAGCAATTTGCTTTCCGGCCTGCACTCCTTCACCCTACCAGGCTTATGGAGGCCAATACCGTCTGTCTGCACCCCTCTCACCTCTTTCCCAGAGCTGCTGCCACGTCACTGCTGGCTCTTCGCTCCTGCATCTCAGTCCCACTCCAATGCCACTGTCTGGATCTCCTATGCCACTGGGGTCCAGCCACTTCTCACTGGCACCGCATGCTCTCCCTCACGCCCACACAACTTTCCTTGCCACCTTCCACTTCTGCAGCCACGGCCGCACTCACTACTGTTGCACGCCAGCAGTGATCTCTGCCGCCAATCGGCACCGTCTTCGGCACCCGATCGCTTTGGCTGCCCTCTCTCCGGCGATGTTCTGCTCCCTCGCTGCTCTGTTGCCTCATTCACTTGTGCCGCAGCATTCAGGCCACCTCTCTCCGCTGCCACGTGCTCCCCGATTGTGGCCTCATTGCCGCACCCGCAGCTTGCTGATCCTCCGGGCTCCCCGGCTTACTCTGCTTCCGGCTTCAATGGGTGTCCACTCACTGCTGCCCCAGCATTTTACACCATTTGACTGCCGCTTTCACTTTCAGGTTTGTTTTCTCCTTTATTGCGGGCTTTGGTGGCGGAGCTCTAAGTTCACGCCGCCATTCGGCCCGATGACGTCACCTGAAGTCGTAGAGAATGGATGACTACGAGTACCTTTATTGTTTTTTCACTTAGTTCAGTTTTAGTATCATGTTTTTCTGTACAACATTGTTCTGTACTATTTATTATCATTATATATTTTCTTATTTTCTCCCATTTTTTACTTCATTGTTTATTAATGTCAGTATTATAATAGGCACCATTTTATGAATCCTCATATCTGCAGTGCCTTGTAAGTACCTCTCTTACATTTTTTATTGGTATTTTTTAATTATTTTTTAAGTTAGTGTCCACCATCTGCCCTGTGTTTTTAATTTATGTTTTTATGTTTTTAGTTTGTGTTTCTTGATCCACATGTTTTTTGATTTATGGAGTTTTTATCTTTATTTATATTGTTACATTTACATATTTTTATATATTTTTATTTTTTTATATTATGTATCTATTTGTTATTATCTAATATTTTTTGTTTACTTTCATTCATATTCATATTTATATCTCATAGGATTATTTTACCTATATTTCATGTTTTTAATATGTTTTTATTATGGTATTTTTATTGATGTTTACCTATGTCACATGCCTGGCATGTTTCAATTTATTGTAATTTGTTTATCTATGTCTTTTTATTTTTATATTTTTTTATATTTTAATTTTTAAGTGTATCCCCCTGAGGAAGGCTTCGGCCGTAACGCGTAGGGGACCAACAATAAAGGCACTCGTAGTCATCCATTCTCTTGCCTCCTTGTTTCCTGTTGGACCAGCAAGAGCCTCCTGCTCTCTTTGTGCCTGACCATTTGGTTAGAGCTATGTTTTCCTCCTGGAACAATGTCCTAAGTTACAAAGAAGATGAATTAAAATCATTACTCACGGAGGATCCCTTCTTTACGGAAGAAGAAGCTATGCCAGACATTAAAGAAGAATGGGAAAACGTTGTACGGATGACACAACGCCTTATTCGAGAAGAATTACATGCAGCATCCATGTTGGAATATTGTCGGAAGAAAATTATCCCACGTGGTTTGAGAGTGCAAAAGGCGCCAGGCATGTTTAAGGACGATGATGAGTTTATGTCTAATTGGATCAAGATTTTAAATAAGTGTTCGTTAGATTTAATGATTTTAATTATTAATACTTCTAGACGCAGGGCAGATGTTCTTAAACCGTTGATAGACACTTCTATTGAAAAACTTAAAAAATTGGATACTCAATTTGATGATGAGAAAAGGAAATTTGATAAAAATACAGTGGAATACAAAAAAGAGATTAAGGAAATCAAGATTAGTAAATATAAACGTGATGAAGAAGACTATAAGATGAATACTGTATATTACTGGACCCATGATGGGTCTGCTTTTAGAAATAGACAAAGAAAGGGTTCATTTAGAAGACCAGGATACTCACCAAGACCCATTACGAGAAACAACACTAGAACCAATTATAACTTTAGAGATAGGTCACGTTCTAAATCTCCAAAAATCAATAGGAGGAATAGTTTTAAAAATGATTTTAAAAATGATCACAGAACTAGGAACAGATCTGTCTCAAGGTCTCCGGACCCCACACGAGGACCCAAAAGAGGTAGATATGCTTCAGGGGAACAACATGATGCTCCCATAGATCATTCAGCCCCTCTTTTTTCGACAGCACCCTCCCGATCACAGGCCCAGAGCCCCCGTCGGGATTTTCACATGGACTCTCTCTGGAAGGGAGGTGGGCGAGATTATCATCGACCTTCACCCAGATCACCACGGAAATACAGAGATCATCGATCACATCAGCATCAGGGCAATGCCAAAGATGTGGGCCTGATGTCCAAAAAAAGGTTAGATTGGGATTTATGAGTAACGTCATCAATCTCTCAGACCACACTCTCTCAGATACAGAATTACAGGTTTTAGAAAAGGGTTTATCTTATGTTCCTACTAAGACTCATGATAAATTTAATACTCACATTGAGCTTTATAAATTTTTCCGAAAACTTAAAATCATTAATTATTTCGGTAACAACGAACAAGGTTCTACGGATTCTTCAGTGGTAAGAAGGCCCTCCACGTGGGTTCCCCCTCCCAATATTGATCCCCTCATCACAGCTTATGAGAAAGTAGTTTTGTCTAAAGTTAATGAGTTGTATCATACTGAGTCCAAACTGTTTCATAACACCACTAGGATACAAAAAGAAGCATTGGAAGGGTTACGTAATAACAATTCCATAGTTATTAAACCCGCGGATAAAGGAGGGGCAATAGTTGTTCAGAATCGGGATTCCTATATAAAAGAAGTTCTACGACAGTTAAATGATACTCAGTTCTATCAAAAAAATTTTGATGACCCTACTCCTGCCTTACAGCAAAGAATTGACACCCTGTTATATTTAGGTAGTCAGGCTGGTTATCTCACATCTAAAGAAGTATCTTATCTTACAGTAAAGCATCCAATTATACCAACAATATATGTTATCCCTAAAATACATAAATCCTTAGACAATCCTCCTGGTCGTCCTATTGTCTCAGCTATTGGCTCTCTTTTCGAGCCCATCTCCAAGTTTATGGATTTCTTTCTCAGACCCTTCGTTTCGGAAGCAGAATCTTACCTACGAGACTCCACTCATGTCATCAACATTTTAGACACTTTTGTCGGTTACCATGATAAGTTAATTTTGGTTACTTTAGATATAGTCTCTCTGTACACCAATATCCCTCAACAAGCATCCATTGAAGTATTAGCCAATACACTAATACGAAGGCCGCAACCAGTACGCACCCCCACCTGTTACCTTATTCAGTTAGCTTCTCTGGCTATGACTGAAAACTTTTTTGTTGTAAAGGCATATTTTATAAACAAATAAAAGGTGTGGCCATGGGTTCGCCCATGGCCCCGGACGTGGCCAATCTATATGTTACCGACTTTGAAGAGAAATTTCTTAAGATCCATCCATTTAAGAAGCATGTCAGTTTATGGAAAAGGTACATTGACGACATTTTAATAATTTGGGATGGTTCAGAAATTTTGTTACAAGAATTCTTTCAATGGATCAATATCTTGGACCCTAATTTACAGTTCGAGGGTAACTATAGCACGGACAATATTGCATATTTGGATTTAAATATTAAGAAGGGCAATGATGGCTTTATTACAGAGTTGTATCGTAAACCCACAGATCGTAACACCTTGTTACGATATGATAGTTATCACAACACCACACTAAAAAATAATCTTCCTATCAGTCAGTTTTTAAGGGTAAGAAGATTATGTACTAAAGAACCTGATTTTGAGAAACATGCAGCAGATCTACGTCTTAGATTTTTAAAACGAGGGTACCCAAAAAAATGCATTAAAAAAGCGTTTTTTAGAGCTTGCGCGACTGATCGTATGAGCCTTTTAAATAAAAAACCACGACAGAAGAACGATAAGATTGTTTGCTCTCTTACCTTTTCTCAATACTCTAAAGAGATTTCCGCGATACTTAGACAGGAATGGTATCTTCTGGCTGGTGTCTCCAGTTTATCTTCCAAGAACATTATGGTGGCCTACAAACGCAATTCTAATTTAGCTAACACACTAGTTCCATCAGCTCTCACATATCATAAACCATCATCACCCCGTATTAAAGGACATTACCCCTGTGGTAATTGTTCTGTTTGCATTCATGCACTTACAGTCAAACAATTTTATATTCATCCGGTTACACAGCGTAAATTTTATATTAATCATTTTTCCAATTGCAAAACAGACAAGGCTATTTATTTGATTTTGTGTCCATGTAATTTAATTTATATAGGCAAAACTAAACGTCAGATTCGTACTCAAATTATAGAACATAGGAGTTGCATACAGAGAAAAGTTGAAGATAGTCCATTAGCAGCACATTGGTTGGAGAAACAACACTCTATTCAAAATTTGAAATTTTTAGTTATTAAAACAGTGGTTCCCAGTTGGAGGGGAGGAGATTTTGACAAGGTACTTTTGAGATTGGAACAAAGATTCATTTATGAATTTAACAGTTTGACACCTAATGGTCTTAATCAAGAAGTAGACTTGTCTGTGTTTTTATAATAATAATTTACAATTTTCTTACTAGGATACACAATCTATTATTACTCATCGGTTGGTCTTATCACACAGACTGACACGATAATAATGACCCCTTTCACTTTTTTATCCTATGTTTTTATTTTATTTTAACTACTTCTATTTTTTTATATGACTATATGGTTACTAGTTTTGGCTACCTCGGTCTTTATAATATTTTTATACGGTGTTTCCTCATCATCATGCAATTTTATATATGTTTGTGATCATGAGTTTTATTCTTGGTTTCATATTTATTTTAAAATGCATAGTGTTTCTCAAGCCCCACACTGCAACATGTAGTAGAGGTGACTTTCTATATCATCATTTTTGAGTATTGAGGTTTTTAGATATTTTAGTACTACCCGTGGTATATAGTATCCTCTTAGATATATCAGTGAGGCGCTTCATTTTTAGTCCGTAGTTTTTATAATCATATATACATGATTTGTTTCTATGCTCTTTATATATCTTTTTAGTTCTTGACTCTATCTCCCTTTTAAGTTTTACACAATACTACATAAATCGTTGTACAATTACATTTTAATTGCACTATGGAGTAACTGCTTCATAACAATTGCACGCTGTTCATAATATACTTAGTTGGTTGCACTTCATGTTTGCTTGACACCCTAACCTTGTACAAACACGTCATAAGAATAACCACGCCCCCTTAAGTATTTAAAACCCCAAGCCAGCTCGGTATTTCCCTAAAAGCCTTGACTACACTTTCGTTTTGAGATTGCGGTTTTTCCACGTATAGGTAAGGTTTGCAGCTATATCATTATTTTTGAGTATTGAGGTTTTTAGATATTTTAGTACTACCCGTTGTATATAGTATCTTCTTAGATATATCATTGAGGCGCTTCATTTTCAGTCCGTAGTTTTTACAATCATATCTACACTCTTCATATATCTTTTTAGTTCTTGATTCTATCTCCTTCTAAGTTTTACACAACACTACATAAATCGTTGTACAATTACATTTTTAATTGCACTATGCAGTAACTGTTTCATAACAACTGCACGTTGTTCATAATATAATTATTTGGTTGCACTTCAAGTTTGTTTGACACCCTAACCTTGCATAAACACGTCATAAGAATAACCACGCCCCCTTAAGCATTTAAAACCCCAAGCCAGCTCGGTTATTCTCTAAAAGCCTTGACTACACTTTCGTTCTGAGATTGCGGTTTTTCCACGTACAGGTAAGGTTTGCAGCTATACATCATTTTATTCACTGTAATAGTCACTTACCTACTTCACCCCCACTACCGATTTCACACCGTGTTCGTCAGACTTAGTTTTTACTCATGCAAAGGTTTTTACTCATGCAAATGTTTTGGCACGGCGGTTTGACACGGGCTTCTCTACAGCCGTTTCACTCCTGTTTTTATTATGAGCATGATAGTTCATACTTTTATTTATGTGGAGTTTAGTTATCAATTACACACTTCAGCGAGCTTTTTCTTTTTCATTGCATTTTTTTAGCTGGTTTAGATGGTTTTAACAATCATCTGAATAATATGCAAATTATTTTGGCGCGCATTTACAACGGTTTTTATATGTCTTCATTTTACTTTTATGCACTCGTAGTACTACAAGTTTTTTTGTCCAGATATATACACACTCCTTTTTATCCTCCTTTTTATCTTATTCTATGCAAGAGTGCATACGTTTTTACCACCAATCTGTTCACACATGTTTTAAACGCAGCATTCATATAAGTAAGTTTTTGGTGCATGATATCCTGTTGGGAGGACTTACTTTAGGTAACATTTCATATAAGTATGTCTTACTATCCACAATAAGACCAGTGTGCCATTATAAAATAGTTTTAATATTCATTTTATAGCCTGTCATGACATTATTAACAGTGTTTTGCTTTTGATATACAGCGTTGTTCATCACAATTGACCAAGTACAGGTATTATTTTCAAACAATATATTGTTCACAAATTTGGTATCTTCAACATCACTAATTTTAACAAATTTTATTGTAAGTACTCTTTTTAGATTTCCTTTATCTCAAATTTTGTTTTTTCACTTAGTTCAGTTTTAGTATCATGTTTTTCTGTACAACATTGTTCTGTACTATTTATTATCATTATATATTTTCTTATTTTCTCCCATTTTTTTACTTCATTGTTTATTAATGTCAGTATTATAATAGGTACCATTTTATGAATCCTCATATCTGCAGTGCCTTGTAAGTACCTCTCTTACATTTTTTATTGGTATTTTTTAATTATTTTTTAAGTTAGTGTCCACCATCTGCCCTGTGTTTTTAATTTATGTTTTTATGTTTTTAGTTTGTGTTTCTTGATCCACATGTTTTTTGATTTATGGAGTTTTTATCTTTATTTATATTGTTACATTTACATATTTTTATATATTTTTATTTTTTTATATTATGTATCTATTTGTTATTATCTAATATTTTTTGTTTACTTTCATTCATATTCATATTTATATCTCATAGGATTATTTTACCTATATTTCATGTTTTTAATATGTTTTTATTATGGTATTTTTATTGATGTTTACCTATGTCACATGCCTGGCATGTTTCAATTTATTGTAATTTGTTTATCTATGTATTTTTATTTTTATATTTTTTTATATTTTAATTTTTAAGTGTATCCCCCTGAGGAAGGCTTCGGCCGTAACGCGTAGGGGACCAACAATAAAGGCACTCGTAGTCATCCATTCTCTTGCCTCCTTGTTTCCTGTTGGACCAGCAAGAGCCTCCTGCTCTCTTTGTGCCTGGTCACCTGAAGTCGTATCATGCTTTTTAGCCTTGGAATGACTGATACACTCCTTCAATGGTTCTCTGCATATCTTTTTTCGAGAACTACCATATTACACTGGGAGATCTAAACAGATCAGCATACAATCCTAGAACATCATACCCTTGTCAATATCAGTAAAGAATTAGACCATGATACTGGAGTTCAGGAATACAACAGTACATGAAAAAACAATACATCTCAAAGAGTCAAATGACATTTTCCACAGCAGCTTGAACCCATGAATATCCCAGCCATCATGATGAAAATGACAGCGGCTTCCCGAGGACAAGACAGGGGGCCGGGAGAAGAGAAGCCCCCTCATAAAATGGCCTATCAGGGGGTGCACAGAGATGAGCTGGCCGTCAATGAAGTGATGATCTGCAGCCAGGGCACTGAGGTGCACCCTGATGGATTTTAGACCAGCCCGGGAGAGGATGTCTTGCTCCGAGCAAGAGAAAGGGTTGAGATTCCTGTCTGCACATCAGACCGAGAATCTACGCCATTTGAAGGCATATGTGTGCCATGTTGAATCCTTGTGCAATGCCAGTATGACATCCTCCACGTCCCGAGAGAGGTGAAAGTGTGCCAGGGTTAACCGTTCAGCAGCCACACCATCAGGGCGAGGGACTGGAGGTTGTAATGGAGAACAAGTCTGGAGCATGGCCCAGGGGTACTGGGACCGCCCGCGATAGCTGCAGGAGTAGGGGAAACCATGGCTGCTGGGCCCAGTGACGAGCAATGAGAATTATCGAGGCCCAGTCTGACTGCACTTTGAGAAAGGTCTTGGAAACCAGGGGAGTAGGCGGGTATGCATACAGTAGGCTCCTGGACCAAGACAGGAGAAAGGCATCGGCTGCCACCTGGTTCAGGGTCAGTCTCCTGGAGCAGAAGTGCAGCAGCTGCACATTCTTGGGGCTGGCAAAGAGGTGTAACATCGGGGTCCCCCAACGTTGAAAGATAGATATGGCTACCACCGGGTTGAGGTGCCACTCGTGGGCCTGAAGGACTCTGCTGACTGTGCGTAGATTGTCCTGGCCTAGCAGGTAGACTGCCGGAGGACCATGCTTTTCTCCACAGTGAAGGCACAGAGGCAGACTGCCTCCCAACAGAGGAACATCCTGCCATTCCACCCTGCTTGTTAATGTAAAACATCGCTACTTGGTTGTCCGTTTGAATGAGGACTGCCTGGTTTGTCAAGTGGGCCTGAAACACTCAAAGAGCATTCGTCACAGCTCAGAGTTCCAAGATCTGGAGGGCACTTTCCTCCTGAGTCCAAGTGCCCTGCACCTGAAGACCATTGCAGTGGGCTCCCCAGCTGAGCCTGGAGGTGTCTGTGGTAAGGACACATTGGGCCGGCAGAGCTTGGAAGGGTAGATGGGCCATGAGATTCCACAGGCTCTGCCACCAGGCGAGGGAGGCTGTGAGGAACTGGGTGAGCCCGTGGCCTGAATACACTGAGAACCGAGGGTCCATTGGGCCTGTTGCATGCAAAGCTGAGCCTCCGGGGTTATGTGAACCATCGAGGCCATGTGCTCCAATAGGCGCAGCAGGAGATGGGCAAATATCGTTAAGCAACCCTGCACCTCTTTTACTAGGGTTGCCAGATGCCGAGCCTGGTCCAGAGGGAAAAGGCTCTGGTCTGGGTTGAGTCCAGAAGGGCCCCTATGAACTCCAGGCACTGGATCGGCTGCAGATGCAACTTGGGGAAGTTGATCATGGACCTCAGATGCTGCAGCACCTCGATGGTGCAGTGGGCCATGTGATGGACCTCCTCTGGCAAGCTGCCCTTTAGAAGCCAGTCTCCAAATAGGGTAAGAGAAAAACTCCCAGCAAGCGGAGGTGAGTGGCAACTACCACCAGGCACTTGGTGAAAACTCAGGGGACTGAGGAGAGGCCGAAGGGGAGCACCCTGTACTGGTAGTGGCATCCTCTGATGATGAAGCAGAAGGACCGATGGTGACGGGAATGGATCAGGATGTAGGTATAGGCATCTTTGAGATCCAAGAAGCATAGCCAATCTCCTTGCTGGAGGTAGGGCAACAATGTTCCAAGGGATAGCATATTGAACTTCTCCGCGACCAGAAAGCAGTTTATGTCCCACAAATCCAGGATGGGCTGAAAGTCCCCTGTCTTTTTGGGATGAGGAAGTAACTGGAGTTGAACCCCATGCCCCAGAGGGGCCGAGCGACTGGCTCTACCGCCTGAACCTTGAACAGGGACTCGAGTTCCTTCTGCAGGAGCTCTGTGCAGGGAAATCATGGGAAGTTCCCCTGGGAAGAAGGGAGGAGGCATGTGGTCAAAGTGCAGAAAGTAGCCTTCCCGCAACACCTGCAGCACCCAGGCGTTGCTTGTGATGACCGGCCAGAGGTGAATGAAGTAAACCAGGCTGCAGCTGGTGTGCTGTCTGGGGCTTGGGGGTTCTCTATTTAGGAGGCCATTCCCCTGGCCCTTGGCCTCCTGACCCTGTTGGGGAGCCTGATAGGCCAGAAATTCTGGGTATTTTCCATAAGTCTTTTTTGCCTTCCGGTGGAAGGGCTTTTTTCCCGAAGCCTTCTGGTAGGAAGAGTCTGCAGTCTTCCGGACAGCCTATTCCTGGTCATAAACTCTGACTCCAACTTGGCGGCCTTGTTGGTCATGAGTTTGCCGAAGAGGTTCTCTCCTCAGCAGGAGACATTGGCCAGTTTGTCCTGTATCCCTTCCTCCACGTTTGAGGACTGTAGCCAGACAATGCGCACTAATGCCCACCACAGCCACACAAGCCAAGGACTCGAAGCCATCTAAGGCCGCTTGAGTCTGGAATTTGGAGCATTCCTTGACCGAGTATACAAGGGTCCAGAAGTGCTCGAGAGATTCACCTGCCAGCCCAGCTGAAAACCCTGCGAGCTCCTTTGCCAGGTCCCTCAGGTACATGCCCATATACAGCCAGTAAGTCTGGATGCAGGCTGCAATCATCCATAGTCCGGGCCTCCTTACCAAGGGGTACCAAGAAGTGTGCCTTCTGACTCTTTAAATGATGAATGGCTGACTCCACCATCATGGAGTTGTAAGGCAGTTGTGTCTTCATAAATCCTGGGCTCCTGCCAACTTGATACTGGGAATTGAGTTGCCGGCTCACTATTGGCATTGTCACCAGGCTCTCCCACATCCTGAACAGCAAGTGCTCCAGGATGGGAGGTATCACCATCGTCAGTGCCTCTCTTGAAGGAGCCTCATACTAGAGGACCTCCAAGTCCTCAGCACGAGGCTCGTCCTCCTGTTCCGCCACGAAAGCCAGGGCCTTCAACATTCCTCAGGCAAAATAGAGGAATGTGAGGTCCTTGGGCAGGGCTTTCAGCACTCCTGAGGGGGAGATGGGTCAGAGGGGACATCCCTGTGCATCCTGGTGCTGGATGGCTCATCGTCAGTCTCCCAGTCCAACTAGAGCCAGACAAGAGCTCCAGCCCCAGACAGTCATCGGAGTAATGAGAAGCCGGCGCCGAGGAAGAACAAGGTGTCTGACGAATGAACCACCAAGGTGCTCAAGGGCAAGTCATGCCTCAAGCGGGAGGCTGACTGACATGGCTCTGAGCAAACTGCGAACCACGCTAGCACAGGCTGGATGTCTTCTGGGGAGGTCCTCACAGTGGAGAGTCCTGATGTCGGCACTGATGACCTGGAAGATCTGGGCATCAGGCCCTGCTGTGCCACAAGGAAGGCACCCATGCTGTGTTCTAAGGCCACCATCCTTGCTTTGATACCAGCAGGCACCACAGCGACTGGTTCAAGCCTCGATGACATCGAGCCTGAAGCAAGTTCCTTCGAAGGGGAATCACCAATGGTGATCATGTCAGAGGACCGAGACTGATCCCCCGACGTAGTGGGAGTCTCCTCCCACTTAGGCAGCTTCGAGGGCCGCTCCTGGCCATTGCCCTCGGCATCAGGCTAAGGACTCCGAGGCTGGGGACCGTTGGTCTTAAACCTAGCTCCAGGATCGGACTTTGACTTCGGCTTCGATGACATCTTGGATCCTTAGGGGAGGTCCTCAGAGGACAACCCCTGGTCTAAAACTCCATGACCTCGGGGCTCCGATCGAGCACATGAGCGTGATGCTGAGTCATCAGAAACAGTCTCTGAGGGCAGCAATTCCAGACTTGATGCTGGAACTGCAGCAGAGGTCTTCACGCCAGAAAGCTCTCCCCCCTATTTTTCACGATTCCTCTGGCTCTCGCTCGACATTTTCAGGCAGAGCAGCCAAGTGGACCATTGTGGTCTGCACCAAGGTACTTGATGCAGCAACTATGGCATTCCATGATGGACACAGTGCTGGGCATTTGCCACATTGCTTAAATCTGTTGACCGAAGACGTAGCAGAGAATATGGCACTCGCGAGGTCAAACTCAGATATCTTGGTCAGGTTGGGCACGAGAAAAGACCCACGTACCAGAAAAAAGAAAAGGACCAGAGAAAAACATTGCGCCGAGGCGGGGGCAGACTTGGGTGGCAAGAAGGTGACTGGGAAGCTACCGCCAAAAAAAACAGTGAAAAAATGCTAAGAGTAGGGGTAGAAAAACTGATTTTTATCGGGGACAATAAACAGGACGTCTGCAGGGCTCCATGGAAAAAAGAAGACTGAGGTAAGATGGCGCCTTTGGGCGGGAAGGTGACCATGCATGCATGGCTTAACTCCCAAAGGCTTTCTTTGAAAGCTGGGGAGTGACTACTGTGCGGACTCTGTCGATGCCAACGTCACCCATATGTAAGGACTGATTTCCTGTTTGTTCCCGGATAAAGCTGTTAATCTGCTCAAGGAGTATATCAGTTGAAGCCTCCCTCAAAACTCGTTTCTAGTTGGGGCTTCTGGATTCCTCCATGCCTTTGCAATTACACAACTCACTGTCATTATGCAGCAGATCACTCACCCACTCACCTCATCTGACCACTCGGTCTGAATGCACAGGAGAAGGAATAACATAGGGTCATCAGCAGGGATCGAGATACCCAACACCTCCCTTATAAACAGTGAACAGTCTTCCAAAGGTTCTCCAATTTGGGGCACCCCCGCATACATGTAACATATTCCCCACCCTCCAACAACCCCTCCAGCAGAGTGGGGAGTGATTATTATAAAACATATGCAACCTGTTTAGGGTCCTTATATACATTTTCAACAATATTGTCAGACACAGAAACAATCGAGACTCTGATACATAATTTTAGTCACTCCTCCAGTTCTAGAGATCTGTTCAAAAGCCTCTCTCACTGTACCATATATGGAAGCTTGCTTTTCCGTGGTGTGATCCACTAGATCAGGGTTTCTCAACATTGTTTTCCCTATCGCTCACTTTTGGTTAGTTTTTAAAGCAATACCCCCCTCCCTCCCCCAGAAGAAATTCTTAATGAAACTAAAATTACATTTTACTTAATGTTGTTTATTCAATGAGACTCTCGTGCTTAATGGTTTGCTGCTAAATTCTTAATGTTTGGCTTGATATTAGTGAGTTTTAGTCTTATCTCTCTTCACATGCATATATCAGTTCTACTTCTTTCCTTTGCCAATATTTTATTGGTTGCACTAAAGCCACATTCAACCAAATATGAAATTGGAAAGCACAACGGTACTTTAGCTATTTCAGACCACGTGTTTGGATAAAGCTGTTTAGTTGTATTTCCTGGGTACAAGATCGTTCAAATGGCAGACATAGCTTTCCATTCAAATAGCACAAAAGAAAATGTTGGGACCAGCAGACCGGGGAAAAAATAGGCAGTCGCTCAACCCCCCAATGTCCGCCGTTCCCTTTTTTACTTTTTTTATATCTAGCGATTCTTTGGCGTTTGACCACATAGCAGTTGCTCTTGAAACAGGGCTGGTTTGGCCCGAAACACATGTGTTGTGTGTTGGATTCACTGCCGATTGCTTCTGCAACGTGGTAAGCTAAATAAACCTTTAGAAAAAAGCCAAGAAAACACTCTTTAATGGTTTGAGTGATATAACAAGTGCTATATTTTACACATATGTACATCTACTAGTTGCCACCCACACAACTAGTAGATGTACACATGTGTAAAAATGTATATATGTAATTAATCCCCTCCCATCTTATTGAAAGGAAAATCAAGTTACCTAAACTACTGCGTGTCGTGCTTATCCTGTAAATCATTTTGTATATATGAAATTGTTTCTGTCCTGATCAGACAGCTCTGTCATGTAATCAAATCCGCTCCTGATCGCTGGAAGTAGCGGTATACAAATGTACGCTAAATAAATAAAATAAATAAATATATGTAAAAAAAGTAAAAAAATTAAAAAGGGAACGGCGGACATGGGGGGGGGGGGGGGTTGAGCGACTGCCTACTCTTTCCCCGGTCTGCTGGTCCCGACATTTTCTTTTGTGCAATTTAAATGGAAAGCTATGTCTGCCATTTGAACGATCTCGTACCCAGGATCATTTTCTAGTGATCGTTTCTCTGTGTGGGGGTTGGTAGTTTGTTTGTTTTGTTTAGTTGTATTTGACAGCCATAACGCAGTCATTTCAGCTTTTTCAAATTTGAATTTGCATTCATCATTGCATTTTAGTTCAATAAGTTCGTCCTGGATGCTTTCACTGATAGATTCTATATCACAGTCAAAAGGATCCAGCATCCATGGCTTGACTTCAAAAGAAAAAAAATTCCAAAAATCGGCTATTCAGTTCTTCTTTCAATGACAATAAATATTCTGTGCAATTTTTAAGAGCTTGATCTGGTAGCTGTTCAATTATTTCTGTTAACTCGGGCATGCTGTTGAAAAATACCTAATTTTTCAGTAAAAGCTTTCAGAACAGGTTTACAGTTTAGCAACGTATTTAATTTGTCTTGAAGCTGAAGTGAAATGTCATTGAGCTTGTGAAAAATCCAGGCCAAAAAGTAGATGTCACACTTGTGTTTCTTTATTTCCTCTGCCAAATCTACCTCCCCTTCACTTTCCAAGAAACTATTATATCAAATAGGCTTATAAATCTTACTAGGTAATTTCCTTTTGAAAGCCATCAAACTTCCATGTGCAAAGTAAGTCTAATGTGTTGCTCTTCACTATAACTGCAAAACTTCTTAAACAGTTGGTCATACTTGCAGTGAGATTTAATTTCATTAACTTTTAAAAACAATTGCCAATGATTCATAAAGAACTGGACTAATATTTTTAGCAATGAAATGATGCGGAGTATGACACAATGCGCTGTAAGAATTGAAGGACATACATTTTTTAAGTGGGCAATAAAGCACAGTTACTTACCTGTAACAGGTGATCTCTGGGAACAGCAGGAATTAGTCCTCACATATGGGTAAGTCGGAACCGACGGAGCCTGCGCAGGAAAGCTCCCCAGCTTTTCAGATGAAAAGCTTTTGGGGCTTCCCACAGCGCATGCGCGCTGCCTTCCCGCCTTCCTTACCAGCTCTCTTCAGTTCGAGTTTATAGCTGAGACAATAGAGAGAGGAAAGGAAGGTAGATAGATAGAAGATACAACTCCTAGGGGAGGTGGGTGGGTTGTGAGGACTAATTCCTGCTGTTCCCAGAGATCACCTGTTACAGGTAAGTAACTGTGCTATCTCCAGGAACAAGCAGGAATAAGTCCTCACATATGGGGACTCCCTAGCTAAGATGCCTGGGAGATCCCCCTCCAAGGGTAAACCATCTTCGTATGGATCTCAGGCATCCATTCAGGGAAGGTGGGCAGGAGTTGCTTAAGTATGGAACAGGTGTTTGAGGACAGCCTGACCAAACAAGGCATCCCGGCGGGAGTCCTTGTCCAAACAGTAATGGGCTGTGAAGGTATGAACCGAGGCCCAAGTGGCTGCTCAACAGATCTGATCTATGGATACAGAGTGAAGATGAGCCATAGAAGTAGCCATGGCTCTCACATTGTGAGCTGTGACATGGCCTTCCAGAGAAATGTTCTTACTCTGGTAAGCAAAAGAAATACACTGAGCAATCCAATTGGAAAGTGTATGTTTGGAGACTGGAAGTCCCAAATGAGAAGGATCAAAAGCCACAAAAAGTTGGGAAGACTTTCGATGTGGCTGAGTCCTGTTGAGGTAAAAGGCGAGAGCTCTTTTACAGTCAAGAGTATGAAGGTTCCTCTCTGCACTGGATGCATGAGGAGCCGGGAAAAAAAACAGGTAGATATACCTCTTGATTAAGATGAAAAGGCGAGACCACTTTGGGCATAAAGTGGGGATTCGTCCTAAGGACCACCTTATCATGATGAAATCTGGTCTAAGGTGGATTAGCCACCAAAGCCTGCAGTTCACTGATGCGGCGAGCCGAAGTGACTGCAATAAGGAAAAGAACCTTCCAGGAAAGAAATTTCAAGGAGGTAGAGTCCAAAGGCTCAAAAGGTGGTTTCATAAGCTGACCTAGAACTAGGTTCAAATCCCATTCTACCGGCGGAGGTCGGATGGGAGGTTTAGTTAGGGTCAGGCCTCTCATGAACCTTGCAACGAGAGGATGAGAGGAGACAGGTTGTCCATTTATAGGTTTTAAGGATGCTGCAATAGCACTTAAATGGACTCGTACTGAATTCGTCTTGAGGCCTGCATTGGAAAGATGCAGGAGATAGTCTAGTAGAGAATTCAAAGGAAGTGCCAGAGGGTCAAGACCCTGTTGAGCACACCAAATGGAAAAACGTTTCCATTTGAAAGCATAGGAACGCCTGGTAGAGGGTTTCCTAGAGGCATGAAGGATATCTTTCACTGGCTGAGAAAGATTAAACTCATGAAGGCTTAAGCCTTCAGTAACCAAGCTCGGAGATGTAGGGACTTGGGGTTTGGGTGCCACAAAGTCCCTTTCTCCTGAGACAGAAGGTCTGGCGCAGCTCCCAGGTCCAGGGAGGAGCCCTGGGAGAGCTGTAGAAGTAGAGGGAACCACACTTGGCGTGGCCAGCGTGGAGCTATAAGGATCATCGACCCGTGATCCCTCTGAAGTTTGAACAGAGTCTTGGGAATCAAAGGAATGGGTGGAAAAGCATAGAGGAATTCCTGACCCCAATGCAGGAGAAAGGCGTCGTTGGCCTGAGCTCCCTGACACAGAGTCCTGGAACAGAACCGGGGAAGTTTGGCATTCCACGGACTTGCAAAGAGGTCTATGTCCGGGGTCCCCCATTCCTGGAAGATTCTGTGTATCTGGTGCATATGCAGGGACCACTCGTGTGGAAGCAGAACTCGACTGAGTCTGTCTGCCCGAGAGTTTTGAACTCCTGGAAGATACACTGCCAGAAGATGAATTTGATGCTCTCTAGCGAAAGCCCATAATCTGAGAGCTTCGTTGCAAAGCGACAGAGAGCCCGTCCCTCCTTGCTTGTTGACATAGAACATGGCCACCTGATTGTCTGTCTGAACTAGGACAGTCAGGTTGGCAAGGAGGGTATGGAAGACTGTGAGGGCAAGGAAGATTGCTCGCAGTTCCAGAAGGTTGATATGAAGGGTGGTCTCTTGGTGAGACCAGGTTCCCTGAGTGGAGAGATGTTGAAGATGAGCTCCCCACCCTGTTTGGGAGGCATCTGTTGTGAGGGTTGCTTGGGGCAACGAAGGTTGGAAGGGGGTCCCCAACAACAGATTTTTGGAGGATGTCCACCACTGGAGAGACCAAAACAGACGTTTTGAGGTGAGTACCTGGTCTGACAGCAGTCCCGATGCTTGAGACCACTGGGTGGCCAATGTCCATTGAGCTGCTCTCATATGGAGACGAGCATAGGGCACCACATGAACCGTGGAGGCCATGTGGCCCAGAAGTTGCAGCATTTCTCTGGCTGACAAGTGACTTCTGGACTGAGCCTGGGAGGCCAAGCTTATTAGCCGTTGGCCTTGGACCAGAGGAAGGTAGGCCCTTGCAGTGGTGGAATCCAGATAAGCCCCTATGAATTCCAGGGACTGAGTAGGGATGAGTTGGGACTTGGGAATGTTTACCACAAGTCCCAGATATTGAAGAATACGCCTTGTGCGGTCCAAGGAAATCTGGACTTCTGACTGAGATGGAGCTCGGATGAGCCAGTCGTCCAGATATGGGAACACGAAGATTCCCATGCCTCTTAGAAATGCGGCTACGACTGCCATGCATTTTGTGAATACTCTTGGAGCAGAGGCGAGACCGAAGGGAAGTACTCTGTATTGGAAATGTTTTCCCTGGAACAGAAATCAAAGATATTTTCTGTGGGATGGATGGATGAGTATATGAGTGTACGCATCCTTGAGATCTAGAGAACAAAGCCAATCCTGACTCTGAAGGTATGGAAGGAGAATGCCCAGAGAGAGCATTTTGAATTTCTCCTTGAATAGAAACTTGTTCAATTCTCTCAGATCTAGGATAGGTCTGAAGCCCCCTGTCTTCTTTGTTATGAGAAAATAAGGGGAGTAGAACCCTAACCCCTGTTGAGGAAGAGGAACCTCCTCTATTGCCCCTTGGGCAAGGAGAGAGGAGACTTCCTGACCCAACAGGGTCAGAAGAGATGGGGGAGAACTGAATTGCCTCACCATGGTATGGGGAGGAAGGCTGGAGAAATGAAGTTTGTAGCCCTCTCTGATGATAGAGAGGGTCCATTGCTCTGATGTTATTTGCTCCCATCTGGGAGCAAAGTGAGCTAACCTTCCCGGTATGGTGAGAGGCTCTGGTTGTTCCAGAGCCAGAAATGGTAAGTTCTCTAGGGGCAAGTTAAAACCCCTGAGGGGGTTGAGCCTGCTGAGTGTAGCAGACACTGCAGACTTTGACTTTACTTGCTTAGATTGCTGACGTTTAGCAGCAAAGCGAGGCTGAGAAGATTGTTGGCCAGTATTTGTGGAAAATCTGGCCTTCTTGTAGTACGGCCTTTTAAAAGGTTTCTTTTTGGCAGGAGTAAAAGTAGACTTAGAAAGTCTATCTAGATGGCATTTTCTGCGTCCATTTGAGCAGCTTTAATTTGCCAGTCCTCACCAAATAAGTTCTCTCCTGTACAGGGCAGATTCCTTAAGCCATCCATGACCCAGGGTTCTAGGTCAGAAGCCTCGAGCCAAGCAAGATGTCGGGCTGCAATAGCGATTCCCGAAGCCCTGCCAGCAACCTCAAAGGAATCAAAGGCTGCCCTGTTGGAAAACTTGGAGACCTCTGAAAGTTGTGTCACCAGAGTAGTGAAGTCCTCCTTTTTATCCTCAGGGATAAAGGGGGCTAAATGCCGTACCTTTAGGGCAAGTTCTCTGAGAAACATGCCCATATAAAGGCTGTAAGAATTGATCCTGGCTATAAGCATACTAGCCTGAAAGATCTTTCTACCAAAAGAGTCGAGGGTCTTACATTCTCGCCCTGGAGGGGTAGAGGAATGCCTTTTAGGACTCTTTATCTTCTTCATAGCAGACGTCACCACAATGGAGTGGTGAGGCAGCTGAGTCTTTTGAAACCCAGGATAGGGAGGGACCCGGTACATGGTGTCCAACCTACGGGAATGAGGAGACAGGGTTAGAGGAGTCTCCCACAAATCCATCAAGTGTTCTTGAAGGATTTCATGGATAGGCAGAGTAACTGCCTCTTTAGGAGGTTTAGAGTATCCTAAAATATCCAATTTTTTTGATCTGGGTTCCTTTTCAGCAGATGTAGCAATAGAAAGTGCTTTAGCTACATCAACAATGAAATCCTGAAAGGATAAATCCTCTGGAGGAGACATCCTCCTCTTTAGAGAAGAGGGCTCCTCAGGAAGATCAAACTCAGCAGAGTCATCAGAGGAATTGAACTCATCAGAAGAATCTGAGTATTCTCTCTGTGCTTGCAATGCACGATACGCGTACCGATCGATATCGACATCGGGCGTATCGGGCATGGGATTGGTATCGGGCAAAAGCCTGAATCCAGCAAGCAGAACCGATCGACGCTTGGAAGTCGATGGTCTCGGTTCCGGTGTGGATACCGGAACCGGGGTCGGTACCAATGGAATCGGTACCGAAGGCGTCGCAGCCTTAATGAAAGCCAAAACGGCCTGCTGCATGGTCTGGACAGTATTGCCCATGGACGCCACTGCTGCCTGGATGTCGGTACCGGTATCGACCGGTACCCCAGAGCAGTCTAACAGGTGATCAGTCGAGGCCGTGCCATCGATGTCAACCTGTAACCCCATAGGTGATGCTTTGGAGGCCGGAGCCTCCCGCCGGGGTTTTTTGGTCTGGGCAGAATCCTCGAACTCAAGATTGAGAGCCTCTCGATCTTTTGAAAGAGATTTGCTTTTAGAGGATTTGCCCACAGAAAGTTTGGTTACCTGAGATCCATCCGGAGAGGAAGACCTGGATGACTGTGATGCTGGATTATCTGAAGCAAACAGCACATGGAACTTGTTGGCCCGGTTCTGCATACCACGTTTAGACATCTGGGAGCAGAATGGGCAGTCCGGTATGGAGTGGTCAGGTCCTAAACATTTAAGACACCATTCATGGGTGTCTGTGAGAGAAATAACAGCATTGCACTTGGTACACTTTTTAAAAACCAGGAGCTGGTTTCTCCATGAGGAGAATTTGTGTAGGCCTGAAGGCCTAACAAAAGTTACCAAGCTGTGCTGAGAAAATAAAAAAAGATTTTTTTTTTTTTTTTAAAAGAAAGAAAGAGAGACCGGCAGTACCAGTTTTGGTATGGGGAAGGCAGGTACGCGGTCAAAAGAAACAAATTAAAATAACAATTTCTTCAGCGGTGACAGGAACACGACCTGCTGGCTCCGCGGAAAAAGAGAAACTGAAGAGAGCTGGTAAGGAAGGCGGGAAGGCAGCGCGCATGCGCTGTGGGAAGCCCCAAAAGCTTTTCATCTGAAAAGCTGGGGAGCTTTCCCGCGCGGGCTCCGTCGGTTCCGACTTACCCATATGTGAGGACTTATTCCTGCTTGTTCCTGGAGATATCCCTTATGTTTTTCCACCATGGATGAAGTGCCATCAGTTGCACAGGATACTAAGTTTTCAAAGGGTACTTGTTTTTCATCAAACCAAGATCTCAAAGCCTCAGAAATGGATGATCCAGTTGTGACAGTTTCCAAAGATTTTAGGAACAACATTTCTTCACATAGTTTGTAGTCTTCATCTATAAAACAGATGTATGCCATAAAAATAGCTCTATCACTGAATTGAGAATTTTCTGCTTTGTAATTTTTCAACAAGCTGGGTTTCTACATCAGATGACATTTTATCAATTCTTCTCCAAATTGAATCATTGCTCAATAGTAATGCTTTTGAATCTTGATACAACACAGTTTTCATAAGAGTTTCAAAGGCAGGCCATATAATATTTTCAGCAATTGCATGTGCCCTTACAGTTTTTGCAATGATTTGTGCAATTTCATAAGATGCAATAATTCCATCTGCATTTGTTTGTGTATTGAGCTGCTACTGGTCTGGCAGAAGGTACACCACTGTGGGTCCCCACAGCAGTGTACTTTCCTGCCAGAAAAGTAGCAGCTCAGCAACACATAACAGAGTTGCTCTGGTTTTAGCAGGAGAGTTTGCCGCTGTTTTCTTGTGTCTCTCATCCTGCCCTCAACCAGCAATCACTGATGATAATGAGGATCGGGAAGCCGGCTTGACTGAAGCTTCAGGGCATTCTTTCATCAGCAGATCAGGGGCCTGCTTGATTGAAGGTGCAGGTACAGTTTTTTCAAAGGGAGGCATTTTTACTATCGCCCCCCTCAGTTCCATTTTCGCCCTCGGGGCAATATTACCCCCATTGAGAATGACTGCAGTAGTCGATTGCACAAGAGTGTCTGTATACAAATCCATCATTTGGAGTCAAGCGCACTCTGCTGCTGGTGGCTGCTAGAGCTTCTTTTCAGTCTCCCTTTGCCTTTCTCTACCCTCTGCCACAGCACCTCCCAGGGCCAAAGAATCTTCTCGCTGTCACCAACTTCATCCATACAATCAATGCCCAACTCCTGCAATATCTTATATCTACACAGGGTCTTGCTATCTTTGGATATGGCCAGTGTGAAGGTAAACAGCCGCCTATACCTCACCTGTTCTTCTCTCAGTTTTTTAGTGATGGCCTTTATCTCTCTTCTCCTGCGTAATGTTGCCCCAGATAGATCTTCAAAAACCTTGATAGCATGTGAGTTCCACTTAAGGTCTTTACGTTTTCAGGCCACTGCCGCCACGTTTTCTTTCAGAGAGAATTGGTGAAAACAAATAACATTCCTGGGTAAGTTAGGTCAGGAGACCCCAAGGGCCCGGTATGTTCAATCCAGGTCAGGCTTGGACAGCTCCACCACCTCAGACTGCAGGATCGAGTCCACAATGCTGGAGATAATTTCGGTGCAATTTGCATAAGCTGTCTCTTCAGGAATTCCCTAAATGTGAGATTGCTCTGCCTCGAGTGGTTCTCCAGGTCTTCCAGCACATCCAAAAGTTTGAAGTTAGCCTGCTGCAAGCACTCCACTTGCTTCTCCACTTCTGACAGACCCATCTTCCTGTTCCTCCATGCATATCTACCAGTCCTCCACTTGCCGGCTGATATCTGCCAATTCTTCCCTGAGTTCTGCTCCCAGGCTGGCTATATTACTCCACACTGTGCTGAGATCAGATTGGAGGTCTTAGAAACATAGAAACATGATGACAGAAAAAGACCACATGGCCTATCTAGTCTGTCCTTCCATAACAACAACTACAACAGTCCACTTTTTACCTTTAGAGATCCTCTGTGTTGGTCCCATGCTTTTTTGAATTCAGTTACTGTCCTCATCTCTACCACCTCCACTGGGAGATTATTCCATGGATCCACCACTCTTTCTGTAAAGAAATATTTCCGCATATCACTCCTGAATCTATCTCCCTTCACCCTCATCCCATGTCCCCTCATAGCAGAACTTGCTTTCAATTGAAAGAGGCTCTCTCCCTGAACATTTATGCCACTGAGGTATTTAAACATCTCAATCATATCACCTCTATCCCGCCTTTCCTCTAAGGTGTACATATTAAGATCCTTAAGTCTGTCCTCATATGCTTTATAATGAAGCCCATTAATCATTTTAGTAGCAACCGTCTGCACCGACTCCATCCTGTTCACATCCTTTTGAAGGTGCGGTCTCCAGAATTGCACACCATACTCCAAATGAGGTCGCACCAAAGACTTATACAGAGGCATTATCACCTCCTTTTTTCTGCTAGCCATTCCTCTCCGTATGCACCCAAGCATCCTTCTAGCTTTTGCCATCGCCTTTTCTACCTGTTTAGCTACTTTAAGATCATCAGACACAACCACGCCTAGGTCCCGCTCTTCTTTAGTGGACAAAAGTACTTCACCTCCTATACTGTATTGCTCCCTTGGATTGCTGCAGCCCAAATGCATGACCTTACATTTTTTAACATTAAATCCCAGCTGCCAAATTCTAGACCATTCTTCAAGCTTAGCTAGATCCCTCTTCATGTTACCTTACACCTTACACTGATTAATAGATTAGAAAACTTAGGAATAGGCGGGACTGTCCTCAATTGGTTCAAGTCCTACATCACACACAGACTAATGCGAGTTCAAGTAAACCAGGAAGCATCAGAAACCTTTCCCCAAGGACAAGGAATACCCCAAGGATCGGCCCTTTCTGCTCTCCTCTTCAACCTGTACCTTCAACCCATCACAAAAATATTTAAAAAACACAAAATCAGTCATTTTATCTATGCTGATGACATCATGCTCACCCTCCCCATAACCACGAAAAACCCCACTTATAACACTCTATCTGAGTGCATGGCAGAAACCACATCCTGGATGGAAACCAACTACCTCAGCATCAATCTCAAAAAAACTGAAGCAATGTTCGTATCAAGATCACCTGTGGCTGAAGATACCTACCCAACAACAATCTCCATCAATAACACAACTATACCTGTTAAAAAAGAGGTAAAATACCTAGGTGTTATAATCGATCACACACTCACCATGCTACCACACATAAAGCAGACGGTAAAAACCATATTCTACAAACTCAAAACTATTCAACACTTAAGGCCCCTTCTTGACACGCATGACTTTAGATCAGTTGTCAGTTCACTCATAACCCCTCACTTTGACTATTGTAACAGTCTCCCAATTGGCCTCCCACAAAAGAATATCTACTTATTACAAAGAGCACAGAACATTTGTGCAAAAGTAGTCACTAAAGCCCGCCTAGCGGACCATGTAACCCCTATACTGCTAGAACTACACTGGCTCCCTATAAATAACCGAATCAAATACAAAACACTACTAACAACCTTCAAACTACTAAACGATATTGCCCCCTCCCATCTATCCACACTCCTTCACGCCCCAAATGATTCAAGAGCCCGCAGACTAAATGCAACCCTCTCACTGGAGTTACCAAAAACATTCACGAGGACTAAAAAATCCACCAGTGCCAGAGCCTTCACATTCACCGCTCCCACACTTTGGAATGACCTCCCAATAGACATCCGAATCATAAAGGACCTTTCTCAATTCAGGAAAGAACTCAAGACATACCTATTCTCCGAACACTTCGGAATCCCCTACCCTCCAAGCCCAGCCACACAGCGTCCACAGACACACAAACAAAAAAAAACGCAAAAACACAATTAACTGAACATACACAGCCCCCCTCAAACAGTTCTCCCAAAGACACACAAAAAAACCCACGAAAAATGGAAATAAATTCCATCACACACACACGCACACGCACACACACACACACGCACACACACACACACACACACACTTGAATAGTGAATTCACTACACTGTATCCTAACCTTTTTGTAAATAATACCTGTAAATAGAAATGTCAGCTCGCTGCCTATTCCCTGTAAAAAGTTAGAAACTTCTGATCAAGATATACACCTTGTAAATAGTTTTAATAATTTACTGTTCTGTTATATGTAAAAAGTTAAAAAGTTCTTGTTCAATGTAATGTTATACGAACGTATACAAAACTGTTAAATTGTTCCATGTAAACCGCCCCTGATCTCTGGAAGGGGCGGTATAGAAGAAATAGATAAATAAATAAATAAATAAATAAAAATAAATCTACACCTTCCTGGGTGTCTACTCTATTGCAGATTTTGGTATCATCTGCAAAGAGGCAAACCTTACCCGACAGCCCTTCCGCTATATCACTAACAAAGATGTTAAAAAGAATCGGACCAAGGACAGATCCCTGGGGCACACCACTGGTAACATCCTTCTCCTCAGAGTGAGCTCCATTTACTTGTACTCCTTGTCGCCTCCCACCCAACCAATTTCTAACCCAAGCAGTAACTTTAGGGTCCATCCCTAGGGTGGCTCAGTTTGTTTATAAGTCGCCTGTGAGGAACAGTGTCAAAGGCTTTACTGAAATCTAAATACACCACATCTAGAGCTCTCCCTCGGTCCAACTCCCTGGTCACCCAGTCAAAGAAATCAATCAGATTTGTCTGACAAGACCTGCCTCTGGTGAATCCATGCTGCTTCGGATCCTGTAATCTGCTGGACTCCAGAAACCTCACTATTTTCTCTTTCAGCAGCGTTTCCAATAATTTACTCACCACCGAAGTTAAACTAACCGGCCTGTAGTTTTCAACCACATCCTTACTTCCGCTTTTGTGTAAAGGCACCACATGAGCCTCTCTCCAGTCCTTTGGCACCATTCCCGACTCCAACGAGGCATTGAAAAGGTCAGTCAGTGGAGCTGCTGTCTTGGAACCACCGGCAAAATTATCAGGGGGAAATCTGATCCTCCTCCTTTGCTTCCGCATCACTTCCTCCAGGCCACCAATTCCTGCCATCTTTTGTCGCTTCCTGCACCTCTCCAGCTGCCATCTAAGAACTTTCTCTGTGCAACTTGCTCACAGGTAAAGTTCTTGAGGTCTATAGACCTTTTCTTTTGTGCCATATTTGCCTGTGCTTGCCTTTATAGAGGTTGTGCCAGGTTTACTATTCAAGGAGCACTCTCCTCACCGGGGTTATACCACTTAATTCACTACAGGGCTGCGGAGCCATGGGTCTAAGTCGCCATCTCTTCTCGTGTTATCACTTTCTTCTCACGTAACAGTGTTTCTTCTAAGAGTTATTTTCTTATTTCTGGAGTCCCTCAGGGTCTAACATTTTTCTAGCACCTGTAGAAACTATAATTCAAGATCTTGGATTTAGTCTTTTTCACAGATAATATCCAGATCCTGGTTTCACACTTGATATGGAATAGTTCCTTTCAAGAAGCATTTAGTCAGGCTACTAAAGTGATTACAAACTGGTGCACAGATCACAGACTTAGACTTAATGCATCTAAATCTGAAGTAATATGATGTTCTAAGAATTTATTTATTTAACGCTTTTTTATACCGCCTTTCTAAGAGTCAAGGCAGTTTACAATGAACTCTACACAAATGAACATTTCCTTGGATACATGTAACTTTTACATATAACTAATAGTAGGAACAAGAACATTTGTAAGTTAACATCTTCATAACATTGTGAGTTTTTAAGTTTTAAATATAACTAAACCGGGTATTTTTGTGATATACAGGAAGTGGAAAGACTTTATTATATAAGTGTTGCCACCCACCCACTCCCTGGACCTTGAGGGTTAAGGGAGGGGCTGGCCTTGAATGCCCTGGAGGGTTTATGTTGTAGTTGTGTTGGTGCTCAAGTGATAAGGCAAGGCAAAGAATATTACGGCGGCGTAAAGTCTACTAACATGTATTCATGTATAGCTTGTACTCTTTGACAAAAACTCTGTATAAATTGTATATATGGGGCCCCTCCCAACCTACTGTAATCAAATGTATACCCAGATCTGTGTGCTATAATCAAATGTATATTGCATCCAACTGATTATCCTGTGTTACTTAAATCATTGACTAATCATAATGTAAATCTGAAAAATCTCAATGCACTGTACAATGCATTATGATTCTGTAAAGTAAACCGCTGCTGATCGTAGGAAGCAGCGGTATACAAGTGTTTACTAAATAAATAAATAAATAAATATGAGGTTTATTTCCCGCTTTCGCAGTTCAAATGCAGCAGACGTAAAAGGAAATAATATGGCGCAACACAAGATTGAGAAACTGAACTTAAACAAGGCTTTTTTCACTGCTTGACTGAATGTTCATTACTGATCACATTCACCTGGCATGTGATCTCCTTTTCATTAAGGTAACAGAAAACTCTGATACCAGCACTGCTCCTGAATTGCACAGAATATGCTTCCACTTATTTTCTTCACAGAAGCTCTTTTATCACAGCAAAGAGTGAGCTAACTTTGCTATTTTCTTACAAACAACACTGGCAAGCAAATCCCTTAAATGTCCTTTGGAATCATCAAGTAGAGCAATCCATCGGGACTTCCTGTTCTGTAGATGGCAAAGAAATTAAAGGCATTTCTTCTTGCCAGTTGATCAATGGCTTTGCTACGTTCTGAGTAGAAACTGCTCTGCTTTTAAGGAACTCTCTGAATTCAGTAATTCAGCCTGTGTATTTTCTGAGCTAGGTGAGCAAATCCTCCTTCAGGTAAATGCTTGTTTATATTACTTATCTCTAGGCAATTATCAGTGCTTTTACTTGGACAACATTTCAGCGTGCAAGCATTTCCCTTCCCCCACCTATCTCCACATGGCAGTGCAGGGTAAAACGCTCCAGCTGTGTCTAGAGAGTCTCTCAGAGTGTTAAAAGGAAAACAGTCAGGCTTTTCTTGACTTAACCAGTTAGTATCAAACTTTCTGCCTTTATCCTGTCTTTCACAATTAAAATTCACTCTTTCTGGCTTTCCACTGTTAAGTTTGCTAGCCGTGCCACACCCACCAGATACCTTGTGCTTGGGCTTCTTCCAGGGTAATTCCTTATCCCTTTGCCTCCTATTCCAAGGTTCTTCTGGGTCCTTTAAACTCCTGAGCTGCAGCCTTGGGTCTCTCAGTGCCTTAGAATTCTTCTGCTTCCAGAAATCTTTCTCTGCCCCTGACTCTCCCAGCTCCTGTCTGCTCCTTCTTGGATCACAGCTGCTTAGTGGTTCTCTCTCTCTGGGTTCCTGTTCCTGGTCATCTGACCTATCCTCGTCCAGGTGCTTGTGTCCTTCTTCCCAAACTCCTTGCCTGTCACGATGCTTCCTTAACTGTTTCTGGGTTTTTAACGAGCTGGCTGAGTGCTGCACTGCCCGCCTCCTGCTTGGGCGTGCCCAATCAGGGACTTGGCTTTTCACCTGCCTTGAAGTGAGGAGTGGTTCCTGATTAGCTCTGCATTCTTTTTTCCTAACAGAGAAAATCCTGCATTCCCCTGCAGTACCGGCTCTCTCCACCGGATCACTATCAGTTTCCATTGCCTCATAAGAGTCTGCTACATCACAGATCCCCCCCCTTAAGATATCACGGGCTGGCGTAGGCTCGCCTGCACAGCACGTGATTCTACTTAAGGCATCAGCGTTTTGATGGAGCTTTCCAGCCCTGTGCTCCACCTGGAATTCGAAAGCCTGTAGGGCCATAAACCAACGGGTTAGCCGGGAGTTATGGTTGTGCATCTGGTTCAACCATTTCAATGGTGCGTGGTCCGTGATCAAAATGAATCTTCTCCCTACTAGATAGAAGCGCAGCGCATCAATAGCCCACTTGATGGCCAAACACTCGTGCTCAATGGTGGAGTAATTCTTCTCCGCGGGTGCCAATTTCCTACTCAGGAATAGGACTGGGTGTTCTGTACCCTCATGTTGCTGGGACAAAACAGCGCCCAGGCCTGTATCTGAGGCGTCTGTCTGTAGTATAAATGGTTTTGAGAAGTCCACTCCCCTCAAAACCGGTGCTTCACAAAGTTGACGTTTCAAAAGTTCAAACATAGAAACATAGAAACATAGAAATATGATGACAGAAAAAGACCACATGGCCTATCTAGTCTGTCCTTCCATATCAACAACTGATATCACTCCTGAATCTATCTCCCTTCATCCTCATCCCATGTCCTCTCGTAGAAGAACTTGCTTTCAATTGAAAGAGGCTCTCCCCCTGAACATTTATGCCATGGAGGTATTTAAACATCTCAATCATATCACCTCTATCCCCCCTTTCCTCTAAGGTGTACATATTAAAATCCTTCAGTCTGTCCTCATATGCTTTATAATGAAGACCACTAATCATTTTAGTAGCCACACTCTGCACCGACTCCATCCTGTTCACATCCTTTTGAAGGTGCGGTCTCCAGAATTGCACACTATACTCCAAATGAGGTCGCACCAAAGACTTATACAGAGGCATTATCACCTCCTTTTTTCTGCTAGCCATTCCTCTCCGTATGCACCCAAGCATCCTTTTAGCTTTTGCCGTCGCCTTTTCTACCTGTTTAGCTACTTTAAGATCATCAGACACAACCATGCCTAGGTCCCGCTCTTCTTTAGTGGACAAAAGTACTTCACCCCCTATACTCCTATACTATATTGCTCCCTTGGATTGCTGCAGCCCAAATGCATGACCTTACATTTTTGAACATTAAATCCCAGCTGCCAAATTCTAGATCATTCTTCAAGCTTAGCTAGATCCCTCCTCATGTTATCTATACCTTCCTGGGTGTCTGCTCTATTGCAAATTTTGGTATCATCCGCAAAGAGGCAAACCTTACCTGACAGCCCTTCCACTGTATCACTAACAAAGATGTTAAAAAGAATCGGACCAAGGACAGATCCCTGGGGCACACCACTGGTAACATTCTTCTCCTCAGAGTGAGCTCCATTTACTTGTACTCTTTGTCATCTCCCACCCAACCAATTTCTAACCCAAGCAGTAACTTTAGGGTCCATCCCTGGGGTGCTCAGTTTGTTTATAAGTCGCCTGACAGGACCTGCCTCTGGTGAATCCATGCTGCCTCGGATCCTGTAATCCGCTGGACTCCAGAAACCTCACTATTTTCTCTTTCAGCAGCGTTTCCAATAATTTACTCACCACCGAAGTTAAACTAACCGGCCTGTAGTTTTCAACCACATCCTCACTTCCACTTTTGTGTAAAGGCACCACATGAGCCTCTCTCCAGTCCTTTGGCACCACTCCCAACTCCAATGAGGCATTGAAAAGGTCAGTCAGTGGACCTGCTAGAATGTCCCAAGTTCCCTCAGTATTCTAGGGTGTATCCCATCCGGTCCCATCGCGTTGTCTACTTTAAGTTGTTAGTTTCTCACGAATACAGTCTTCTGAAAATTGTTCAAGGTGTCGGCGTCTTCACTCCACTTGAGTGCATTAGGAGCATTCTTTCGCAGCATGTCGGTTAGCAAGGCGGTCTTTTCCGAAAAGTGTGGAATAAATCTTCGGTAGTACCCTACCAGTCCCAAAAAGCTGCACAATTGTTTTTTATTGGCAGGTTTTGGGAAGGCCTGTACACTTGCGACTTTGCTGAGCAAGGGTTTTACTACTCCATGGCCCACGACATGACCCAAATATTTAACTTCCTGTCCCCCGAAGAGACACTTGGCAGGGTTCAACGTGAGGCCCGCATCCCGGATTGCTCGTAGAACAGCTTCCACTCTTTGTACATGCTGTGTCCATGTCTCACTATGGATGACGACGTCATCCATGTAGGCGACTGCGTAAGACTGATGTGGACGAAGGACCATGTCCATAAAGCGTTGACAAGTGGCCGCAGCGCCATGCAGGCCAAAGGGCATCCTCTTGAATTGATAGAGGCCAACAGGTGTACTAAACGCCGTCTTTGGCCTGGCATCTCTAGTAAGGGGCACTTGCCAATACCCTTTTGACATGTCCAGCGTCGTCAGATATTTTGCTTGTCCCAGTCGATCGAGCAATTCCTCAATCCGCGGCATCGGATATGAATCAAACCGGGATATTGAGTTAATCTTCCAAAAATCAATACAAAACCGGATCGAGCCATCCGGTTTGGGTACCATGACGATGGGACTATTCCATGGGCTCCGGGATTCTTTGATTATCCCCATGGCTAGCATCTCTCCCACCTGTCGTATTACCTCGTTCTTTTTCGCCTCCGGTAGTCGGTAAGGGCGCTGCCTTATCACTTCGCCCGGGGTGTTATTATGTCGTGCGCTATCAATCTTGTTTCTCCAGGTACAGGCGTAAGAACATCTTTGTACCTTGACAGCACTTGGGTAAGTTCCTGTTTCTGTGCCCACGAGAGTCCCTCATCAAGTCGAGGTTCAGGATTTTCCTTGCAGTCAGTCAGCTGGGGTCCCAGGTCCTCCTCTTCGGCCTCCTCCCTCTCCACTGACGCTGACAACCCTTGCAAGCTGTTGGTCCCTGTAGACCCGAAACCCTGCGTGACGCGTACCGTTGTGGACAAAACAGGTACCTCTTCCAAAGGGGGAAGACCGACGCGTTCACAAATTAGTTGCGCTATGCTGTCTCCCGTCTTCACTCTGAAGTCGCTTTTTCCAAAGTTAAAAAGGAGTACCTTTACCGAGCCACGGTAGTCTGGGTCTATTACGCCCGCATCAATGTCTATGAAATGTTTCAGGGCTAGGCCCGACCATGGAGCTAGTTGCCCATAACATCCAGCAGGTAATTCTATTTGTAGCGCCGTGTCCACCAGTGCCTTTCCGCCAGCTGGGACTACCATATCTTCGGCGCTGGTAAGATCAAATCCGGCTGCACTAGGCGGGGCTCTCTGGGGTGGCTGAGCGTTCGGGGTCATCTTGCAAAACCTTAGGACAAACTTAGGTTTTCTGGCGCTGTCTGCCCTCAGAACGTCCTTCCTCTGGCTACCTTTGCTGGCCTGGGCCAGTAAGGGTTGAGGAACTGACCTCACTTTCTCTGTGGCCAGAGCTTGTGCTTCCTCAGAGACTTTTCCTGCGCGGGACCCCTCTCTCTCCTGCAAGCCTTGTACTAACCCTCTGTGGAATTGTGGCCAGTCCTTGCCTAAAATTACTGCATGGGGAAGACTCGGGACCACTGCTAAGGGGATAGTCCTTCATGTACCTAACCCAGTTATGTGTAATTTATATACCGGATAAGTGAAAGTTCCTCCGTGAACGCATCTTATTGGAGCAGAACTCACAGGCTGAATTACTTCCTGGCCCTGCATGTCTTTTATTCTCTGCCACAAGTCTGCAGAGAGCATGCTAACCTCAGCTCCTGAATCCAGAAAAGCTTGAGTGGTAATTCCCTGTATTTCAATAGACAGAAGAAATCCCTGTCTATCTTCCACATGACTATCCGCTATCAAAGCAGTTTTTACAACACAGTGTTTTTGCGAATGTCTCTCTTGCCCACATCTAACATTTTAGCTTATTCTTAGAGCTTTTCCATAAAGGCATGCACATCTTTATAGGGTCGTCCTGCACCCTCCCGTTCCTTTCTAATCTGCGGCTGCGTGACTCCTGGGAAGTAGTGCCAGCTCTCTGGGCAGTTAGCTCTGCCTCTATATATATCTCTCAGAGAGTGCAACAGCTTCTTGGGGAGTTTTGCAATTCTGCAAGATTAGGAAGGTGCGGATTCCCTATGGTAGAGCGTTCATGTACTGCTCTAATGTTAAAGCATCCAGTATTGACTCCACAGACCTCCCTTCTGGAGTTAACCATTTATCAAGCAAGCTTTGAATCCTATGACATAATGACTTAGGCGTCTCACTCGGCCTCAGTCTCACACTCCTCAAACGCGTGTGGTAGACTAAAGGAGTGAGCCCTAATCTCTCCCTGATTACCTTTTTTACTTCATCATAATTGCCAGCCATGGCAGCAGGCATGGCGCGGTAAGCGGCCATCGCTTCCCCAGTAAGGGATGCTACCAGTCTTAGAGCCCAGTGCTCCTTAGGCCATGAGCTAAGGCGAGCTACTCTTTCAAAGCTCTCAAGATAGTCATCAACGTCATCTTGATTGGTAAGCTGTCCAAAATTAAACACAGTTCCCGCCTGTAAACCGACAGGTTGTACAGGGCCTGTTATATTGGAACCTGTTGTAGATGATTGTCCAGCGGCTTGCTTCCTCTCTTTCATCCATTCCTCCATGAGAGTGAGTAGAGGCTGCTGCTGTTCACGCATGCTTGCGTTGGCTTTCTCCTGGGCCTCTAACGCAAGGTCTCTCTGGCATTCCATCTGCGTCGCCATCCATTGAAAAATTTCTTTGGCGTCCATCGCCATCTTGGGATACCTGAAAGAAATAAAAAAAAAAGAGACCCAAGTGCGGAAAACACAGTACACTTTGGCTATCTGCTCTGTTTTTTTTTTTTTTCCTTTCTCCCTAGTCACCACTAGGCTTCACCCTTGCCCTGGTATCCTGGTTACCCGGGGTGGATACCCTTTACCTGGCTCAGGTGGTATACAAGCACCTCAGGAACAGAAGATCCTGTAGTCCTGCAGTCTCCTTCCTTGTTTGGGTTGGTCAGCTCTTCGGCTGGGCACCTCCTAGAAGTCAGCTCCTGCAGTTTCTTGCTGTAGATTATTTCTTGCGCCTGCGCAGTGTCCTGCCAACTATGCCACTTTGCCACCCACCCACTCCCTGGACCTTGAGGGTTAAGGGAGGGGCTGGCCTTGAATGCCCTTGAGGGTTTATGTTGTAGTTGTGTTGGTGCTCAAGTGATAAGGCAAGGCAAAGAATATTTCTTTTTTATGAGGTTTATTTCCCGCTTTCGCAGTTCAAATGCAGCAGACGTAAAATGAAATAATATGCACAACACAAGATTGAGAAACTGAACTTAAACAAGGCTTTTTTCACTGCTTGACTGAATGTCCATTACTGATCACATTCACCTGGCATGTGATCTCCTTTTCATTAAGGTAACAGAAAACTCTGATACCAGCACTGCTCCTGAATTGCACAGAATATGCTTCCACTTATTTTCTTCACAGAAGCTCTTTTATCACAGCAAAGAGTGAGCTAACTTTGCTATTTTCTTACAAACAACACTGGCAAGCAAATCCCTTAAATGTCCTTTGGAATCATACAAGTAGAGCAATCCATCGGGACTTCCTGTTCTGTAGATGGCAAAGAAATTAAAGGCATTTCTTCTTGCCAGCTGATCAATGGCTTTGCTACGTTCTGAGTAGAAACTGCTCTGCTTTTAAGGAACTCTCTGAATTCAGTGAGAGGTAATTCAGCCTGTGTATTTTCTGAGCTAGGTGAGCAAATCCTCCTTCAGGTAAATGCTTGTTTATATTACTTATCTCTAGGCAATTATCAGTGCTTTTACTTGGACAACATTTCAGCGTGCAAGCATTTCCCTTCCCCCACCTATCTCCACATGGCAGTGCAGGATAAAACGCTCCAGCTGTGTCTAGAGAGTCTCTCAGAGTGTTAAAAGGAAAACAGTCAGGCTTTTCTTGACTTAACCAGTTAGTATCAAACTTCCTGCCTTTCTCCTGTCTTTCACAATTAAAATTCACTCTTTCTGGCTTTCCACTGTTAAGTTTGCTAGCCGTGCCACACCCACCAGATACCTTGTGCTTGGGCTTCTTCCAGGGTAATTCCTTATCCCTTTGCCTCCTATTCCAAGGTTCTTCTGGGTCCTTTAAACTCCTGAGCTGCAGCCTTGGGTCTCTCAGTGCCTTAGAATTCTTCTGCTTCCAGAAATCTTTCTCTGCCCCTGAGTCTCCCAGCTCCTGTCTGCTCCTTCTTGGATCACAGCTGCTTAGTGGTTCTCTCTCTCTGGGTTCCTGTTCCTGGTCATCTGACCTATCCTCGTCCAGGTGCTTGTGTCCTTCTTCCCAAACTCCTTGCCTGTCACGATGCTTCCTTAACTGTTTCTGGGTTTTTAAGGAGCTGGCTGAGTGCTGCACTGCCCGCCTCCTGCTTGGGCGTGCCCAATCAGGGACTTGGCTTTTCACCTGCCTTGAAGTGAGGAGTGGTTCCTGATTAGCTCTGCATTCTTTTTTCCTAACAGAGAAAATCCTGCATTCCCCTGCAGTACCGGCTCTCTCCACCGGATCACTATCAGTTTCCATTGCCTCATAAGAGTCTGCTACATCACAGTGTATATAAGTGAGCTATTTACACGTGGGCTATTTACAGGTCTTTTGAGGTTAGCTAATAGCATGAAAAAAAAGAAAACTTGAAAAATGGATGAGATCATAAAGAGTACATAGAGGGAAGAAGGCTCATTTACATTTTAAAAAATTCTATATTGTTTTTTACACACACAAAAAAAAAACACGACAAGGAGGAAGTCTGAATAAGTCCATAGAAAAACAAAGACCGAGGAGACCCTGCACGGCAATACATTGAGGGAAGTGGTGTGCATGCAAAGTGAAACCTTGAAATCTTTTAGAATTGCTCTAAGCTGTGGGAATTTTTTCCCATATTGTGAGGACAGAAAGAAATACATGCAAGTATTCCCCTGTCAGACAAACCATGCTTTTAAGTCGTCTTGCAATTCTGGACTTGTTTCTATTTATTTATTTAGCTGGTTTTACATACCGCCTTATGGAGATGTCAACGCGGATTACATGGAACATTTTATAGCATTGCCAACAATTAAGTGTTTCCATATCATGATTTTCACTTCAGTGTAACTTACTTGCTTTCACATTTCTTCATTTTATTTTCAACATTACCACAATTCCCAAATCTATCACCAATAGTATTCACTGCAGTGAAGCATTCCAGTGAAGCACTTTTTGCTCCTGTAACAGACAAATACAATATAAATAGCTGTAAGTAGAGTGGCGTAATGGTTAGAGAAACAGAGAAACATGATGGCAGAAAAAGACCACATGGCCTATCTAGTCTGCCCTTCCATATCAACTGCAATAGTCCCTTTTTTACCTTTAGAGATCCTCTGTGTTTGTCTCATGCTTATTTAAATTCAGATACTGTCCTCATTTCCACCACCTCCCTGACAGACTATTCCATGCACCTACCACTCTTTCCATAAAGAAATACTTCCGCATATTACTCCTGAGTTTATCCCCTTTCACTCTCATCCTATATTCTCTCATAGCAGAGCTTGCCTTCAATTGAAAGAGACCTTCCTATGCATTTATGCTATGGAGGTATTTAAATGTCTCTATCATATTGCCCTTATCCCGACTTTCCTCTAAAATATACATATTAAGATCTTTAAGTCTGTCCCCCTATGCTTCATAACAAAGTCCATGAGAAGGAGGCCATGTTCAAATCCTACTTCTCCTACTGACACTCTATAGTCTTGGGGAAGTAACTATACCTTCCACTGCCCCAGGTACAACTTGAACCCTTTTGGGCAGTGAAATAATTTGTATACCTGAATGTAACTCACTTTGAGCTCAGATTTGGAAATGGGGAGTAATAATTTGTATCCTCTGTTGTCTCTGTCATATTAGTAGTGTGTCTGTTTTGCTTTGGTTCTATAGTATTATATTATAGTTGATTGCAATTTGTGCTGTGATTCTGGTATCCCACCCCTTTTTTCTAGGTTATTTAATTATTTATTTATCGTGTCACTTCTGTGCTGAATTTTCTCTTCCTCTGTGTGTCCTCATCTCCACTGATATTTAACACAGTCTCAAACTGTCTGGGGTCTTAATGATCTGAATTGGTTAACAAAGGATACTTAGAGAGTGGGATCCTTACCTGTGCTGCCATTGCAGCTGGTCTGGGCTCCCCTGTACAGCTGGTTTAAACAAGAATACAACTTTAACTCCAAATTTTAAGTACTACTCTGTTGTGTTTTGTGGGAAATTAATATCCTCTGTTATCTCTGTCAGACTAGTAGTGTCTCTCTACAGTGGCTCTATAATACCTCATTACCATCATATCAACTCTTCTCTCCTCCATACCCTCTTGTTCCTTCTCCTTCTTTTATCTGTGGATATCAATCCTGGACCTTCTAGGCATTTCAGTCACTCTCTGTAACCCCTCTAATCCTATTCAAATCCCTTTCCTTCCTGCCTTTATCGTGCACCCTGTGGAATCTTCACACTGCCTTCAACAAACTTACCTTCATTCATGACCTCTTTGTTTCTAATACTATACATCTTTTTGCTCTAACAGAGACTTGGCTTCTTGACAATGACTTCACTTCAATTGCTGGTCTTTCATATGCATAAGCAAAGGTGTAAGACAAGGCTGCATACTTTCCCCCTACCTGTTTAATTTATATGCAGAACAAATCATCAGAGAAGCAGGACTGTATGAAGACAACAGAGGTGTGAAGATTGGTGGAAGACTCATCAACAACCTTCGCTATGCTGATGATACCACATTACTGGCTGAAAGTGAAGATGATCTGAAACATTTGCTTCTCACAATCAAAGAACATAGTCTCAAAATGGGCCTGCACCTTAATGTAAAGAAGACAAAGATCATGACAACTGCCATAATCAACAGGTTCATCGTTGAAGGAGAAGAAATTGAAATCGTGAACAACTTTAACCTACTTGGATCAACTATCAATAAAGAAGCAACAAGCAGTCAAGAAATCAGACGACGCATTGCTCTTGGCAGAATGGCTATGAAAGACCTAGATAAGATTCTCAAGAGCAGAGATGTCTCTCTCCATACAAAGATTCGACTTGTTCAAGCCATGGTATTTTCAATAACATCATATGGATGTGAAAGCTGGACAGTGAAAAAGACAGACAGGAAGAAAATTGATGCCTTTGAATTATGGTGCTGGCGGCGAATACTGTGTATACCATGGACTGCCCGAAGAACAAACCAGTCGGTACTAGAAGAGATCAAACCTAAGCTTTCTTTAGAAGCTCAGATGACAAGACTTCGACTTTCATACTTCGGACACATCATGCGAAGAGAGAGATCATTAGAGAAAGACATCATGCTTGGCAAGATAGAAGGTCAACGCAAAAGAGGAAGGCCAGCAATGAGATGGATTGCTACAATAACAGCAGCTACGGGTACCAGTCTGTCAACAATGAGCCGCCTGACTGAAGACCGAACACAATTTAGGATAGCTATCCAGAGGGTCGCCATGAGTCGACTCCGACTCGACGGCACTTAACAACAACAACAACATATGAAGGCTACCTTTTCTCTCATATACTTCACCCAATTGGCTACAGCGGTGGTGTTAGGCTACTACTCTCTCATTCCTGACAGTTCCAACCCCTCCTTCCACCTCAGTTTCACTCCTTTGCTTTTTTTGAAGTCCACTCCATCCGGCTATTTACTCCACTATCCCTCAGTTTTGGGGGATTTTAACATTCATATTAATGACCCTTCTGACTCTTATGCCCCAAAACTCCTTGTCTTAACCTTCTCGTTCAACTTCCAGCTGTGTTCTACAGCCCCTACTCATCAGCACTTTGTCTTTTTCTCCAACTGCTTGTCCTCTAAATTCTCCACCTTAGTTCTTCCTCTATCTATCTGACCTTTAACTCTCTTTTTTAAATGTAATATTTCTTAAGTTTATATATAATCAACAAGACAAATCTTGACAGAAAAGAAATACAAAGGAGAAATACACTACCACTAAGAGATATTAAGGCAAAGGAAACAAAGTCCCAAATGATCTATTGTAATCCACATGTTGAAGGGTAGAGAGGCCTAACAAAGCCCAAGGCAGGAGAACCTCAGGCAAATTAAGAGACAAAAGAACATAAATTCAAAAATTCAAGATGGTCCCTGAGAACACAGGCTAAATAGTAGGAGAGATGTTAACTATATTACTCTGACACTTATCCGTCAATAACTTGGCATTAATAAAGGTAGCAAGATCAGAAGGTTGAAAGAAAACATATCTCAAAGATTTATATAACACCAAGCATTTACAAGGAAATCTTAGGAAAAAGGACCCCCCCCAATCTGTATAACTCCAGGTTTATGTAAAAGGAATTGTTTCCTCCTCTTCTGCGTCTCTTTGGCTATATCAGGAAACATGGAAATTGAGAGACCACAAAAAGTCTCCAGTCTTTTTTTAAGGAACATTTTCAGCAACCATTCTTTATTAGTAATCAATGCACATGAGACCAATAATGTAGATGAGACACATGTCCTGCCACCAGAGTCCTCAAGAAACTCAGACACATTTAAAACTTCTATGTTAGAATCTTCTCCAGAAGCCACTGGTTCTTTCTTTCCTTGTGGAAGATAGTAAACCTTTGTCAAAGGTGGAATTAAATCTGGAGGCACTTTCAGTACCTCTTGCAAGAATTAAACATATCTAGGGCCGTGACACCCCTCATCTTGGGAAAATTCAAAACCCTCAGGTTCACAGCCCTAGCTGCATTTTCCAGAACCTCCACTTTATACTGGAGAGCCACATTATCCTTAAGCAAAGATGAAGTAGATTCAGACAATGTTACCAGTTGACTTCCATGATCTTCTACTTGCAATTTAAGATGTTCAAAGTTAGACACAACAGAATAGATTCGGGCCGCGTTTTCCTGGATCCTAGAGGAAAGAGCCATGGTCTACATATTCACTGCATCTGAAAGAGAAACAATTGCCTTCCAATTTACCTCCAAAGTGAAGATTTTGGGTCTAAGAAGAGAAGCAGGCGCAAGAGTGGAGGTCAACGAAGTAGAAGACTGAGGGGAAATACCTTCACCATTCAAACGCCTGACCATCAGAGCTTCTGCCAGCCGTGGTGATCCTGAAACCTCCCCGGAAACCCCAGGGGCTAACTGAGCCGAGACCCTAACACTCTCCCCCCGATCGGCGTCTTCCCTCCCCTCTGCCAAGGGAGGAAGCACCGAAACTGCAGAGGTCAGGCTCAGAGCAGCAGGGCACTGCGGCGGCGTTCTCTCCACAGGAGACAGTGAGATCTCAAGTTCCGAAAGTAGCGAAGAACTCTCCTCCATCATCGCCGCTAAGCCGGAGCGAATCTCCTGATTCTGCGCCTGGGTAAGCATGACGAAACGATCCATCGGACCGCTGATCGGAGGCTGGGGCTCCGAGGGGAAAACCCTCGGCTTCCCTTTCCACTTAGACATTTGGCAAGAAAGCAAACTCTGCGGCCATCTTGAGTTCTCTCTCCCCCTCTGTCCTCCTCTTTAACTCTTAACCACCCCATGTCACAGTCTCATTCTGTCTCCACCAACATATTTAGGAACCTTAAGGCTATTGACCCTTCTACTCTCTGTTCTGCTGTCTCATCTCTCTTCCATTGTGTCATCTGGGTCTATTAACAAGGCAGTCTCTTCCTATAACACTATTCTTTCCTCTGCTCTGGATTCTCTCACTCCTCCCATGTCTTGCTCTGTAAGGCATACTATGCCTCAGTTTTGGCTGACCTGTAAAATCTGTTACCTGTGTTCCTGTACCCACTCTGCTGAGTGGCTGTGGCAATGATCCTGTACCCTTGCTGACTTCCTACATTTCAAATTCTTTCTTATCTACTTCCAGTCAAGCATATTATTCACAAAGTAAGAATACTATGTCAAATTCACAAACTCTCTTGCCTCTGACCCGAACTGTCTTTTTGTGACAATTCTCTTCTCAGAGTACCTCCGCCCCCTACCCCTCCTTCACTCTGCCCAATCTTTGACTGACTACTTCTATGACAAAGTTCACAAGATTAATCTGGATTTCTCCACAGCACCAGCTCCACTTCAATCTCCCTCTCCCCCCTCTACTCACAAATCCATCCTTCAACCTCTATCACCCTTTCTCCCTTCTCTAAAATCACTGCACATCTTCTCTCCTCCTCTAAACTTACTACCTGCTCTTTTGATCCCATCCCCATCTGCTACTATCTATCCTGCTGTTGTCCCTTCCCTTTGTCACATCCTTAACTTATCGCTATCCACAGCATCTGTTCTTGTGGTCTTCAGACATGATGTAGTTACACCTCTCCTCAAAAGCCCTTCTTTGGACCAGACCTGCCCTTCCAATTATTGACCTATCTCTCTTCTCCCTTTTGTATCCAAACTACTCAAATGTGCAGTTCACCACCTTTGTCTTGATCCTCTCATGCGATTTTAAATCCACTGCAATCTGGCTTTTGTCCTCTACATTCTACTGAAAAAGATCTTGCCAAAGTCTCCAGTGAACCCTTCTTGGCCAAATCCAAGGGTCTTTACATGATCCTCATCCTTCTTGATCTATCTGCTGCTTTCAACAATGTTGATCACAACTTTCTCCTTGATATCCTGTTTTCATTGGTTTGTCTTGGTTTTCCTCTTATTTATTTAACTGTATTTATATCCCGCTTTTCACCAGGTCAAAGTGGTTTAACAAAAAAAAGGGGGGGACATTAATCAATACTTGGGTAGGGGGCTGTCACCGGGAGGCCAACATTAATGATCTAAACAGATATTAAGGACGTAAACAATGGACATCAGTCTTTTAGGGGGGAGATCTGTGGGTATGTTAAAGGGTCAGGGAGGGAGTCATTGGTGGATGTCTTAGCTCTCTCATTGCACTTTTAGTGTATGCACTGGTGGATTGTCCTCCACTGCTATCCCCCTCTCAGTAGGTGTACTGCAAGGATCCATTTTGGGACCTTTTCTCTTCTTTATCTATCTTCATTCCCTTGGTGCTCTTATCTCTTCTCATGGTTTTCAGTACCATCTTTCTGCTGATTAGTCTCAGATTTACTTCTGTGCATCTGAAGTCTCTTCAGGAATCCAAGCTCGTATCTCAGCCTGCTTGTCTGATGTTGTTGCTTGGATGTCCCACTGCCATCTAAAACTGAACATGGCTTAGATGGAGCTCATTATCTTTCCCCCTAAACCCATCTCTCCTTTTCCTCCTTTCTCTATTTCAGTGGATAATACTGTCATCCTCCCTGTTTCCTCGGCTTCCTTTATGAACACACTACCAGGACCCTTATCCACTCTCTAGTCAACTCTAGTTTAGACTATTGCAACCTGCTCCTCGTTGGTTTCCCTCTGAATCATCTCTGTCCTCTTCAATGTATTCAAAACTCTCCTCAAGTCACTTCATTGGCTCCCTATCTGTTTCCACATCCAGTTCAAACCTCTCCAACTGCCATATAAGTCCATCCATTCTGTTTCTCCTCATTTCCTCTCCTCTTTTTTTTTCTTACACTCCTTCCTAGGAAATTCACTCATCAGGGAAAACCCTTCTATCTGTGTCTTCTCTTCCAGTTTCAACTCTAGGCTGCATTCTTTCCACCTAGCTACACTGTATGCCTGGAACAGAATACCTGAGTCAGTGTGTCAGGCTGCATCTCTGGTGCTATTCCACTTCAAGCTAAAATCTCTTTTGAGGCCAAATCTGGATCCTGACCTATTGTTTCTCCCCACCTCATCTTTGGTGAAAATATTCAATCAAGCATGCTTAGCAAATGTATATAGAGAAAACCTTGTCACAGTCCTATGAATTTCTAACAGAGACACTGTCCATGAAGTCAGTATTCCTCTTCTTGAGTGAACCTTCAAAACTTGAGGAGGGGCTGTTCCTTGAGAATGTAGACTAACACTATCCTTTAACCAATGAGCAAAATACGTTTTCATAGCTGCTTCAACAATCTTAGCCCTTCCAAAATCAATGAAGTCTATCAGAGCTATGAAATTCATTAGTTATTAGAGCTCTCCTAACATCAAAAGTTCAGTAGAGCTCTCCTAACATCAAGAGGCTTAAAAAGACCATAATCTTCCTCATAGACCTCTTTCCAAATGGAGGGCAACTCTAGATTCTGATTTAAATAAATAGGAGAAATGACTGTTGGCAAAAATAAGGTACTGTGCATTTGTAACTGGATAAAGGGTTGATGGCAATTCTGAAATGTGCTATGCTGAATATATCTCAGTAAGGAATAATTGACCTTAACAGAGGTTTATGATGCCACATTCTTCTTAAAAATAACAAATATCTGGATGCAAAGCTAAAGGTGCTGTTTCCAGGTGCTTCATAAAACAGGTTAAAGCTGCAACTTGAACTTCTAACAAATTGACCAACAATCCCCTTCTTATGCCCTTCCTACAGAAAGACAAACCCCCAAACCAACAAGGTGATTACAATAATACAACCCAAAAGAAAAGATCACCCTGTGTGCTGTGCACCACACTATAATTTTTGTCGGGCCAGAAGGTCAGGAGAGGGGTAAAAACATTCCCCCTCTCGGATGACCATAACGTCCCTTTTTATTCAAATGTAAACTAAAACGTCTTCACATATCTGAAAGGCAGGAATATTTGTATCGACTCAGACAACGCTCTTCTATTTTGACTCTGACCTGGGGAATATAGATCAACATAGTCTTTCCAAGCTGGAATCAAAGGCTTTGCGCAAACGAGTTATCCAGGCTCAGTTACATAGGTCCTCTATGATACAGTAGGTATATTACCATTTATACAGCACACTTCAAAGGTTGTTCAGTTACTTTGTAAGTACTGGCCAGTGTTGCATTTTCATCCATGTTTTCGTAAACCTCTTACCATAGCATACACCTGGGGGTCTAATCTATGTGATCTTTTGGTCAGGTCCGCAATGCAATAGATCATCCTGAAACAAGAGCTGTAATTACTCCTGGTCATTTTGCTTGTGGTTCTTGCCTATACTGCTATACTATCATGGAAGGTGACACTTGGCAAGACCCTGTTTCAGGCCGGTTCTATACATTTTTTGGTGCAGCAGTTGTTCTACCAGTTTTGTTGTGTATTTTTTACAGTGCCCTTGTGCTTTATTGTATATTGGCCGTACTACTCGTCCTTTAAAAACACGGCTGGAGGAACATGCTTCCAGAATTCGGACATCTACTCGTTCAGTTCCTGTGCTTGAACATTGTCTATCACAGGGCCACACATTTTCTGATCTACAATGGAGAGTCATCAATTATGCACCTAAAGATCCTCGTAGAGGGGATTGTACCTATAGCCTGCAATGGTTGGAACAAAAGTGGATTTTTGCTTTAAATACTGTTAGCCCTGGTGGTTTAAACATGGTAAATGAGTGGCTGAGTCTTATCTGCATCTTAACTAATCACTACAGGGCTTCCCTGATTCTGTGGGGTATTCCCTGGGTTCTGATTGGTTATTCTAAACAGTATTATCATCTGCTGCAGCCTATGAAATGCTTTTAAATGTTTGGCAGATGCAACAGCTGTTCTTTGTTTGGCAGAGTGTTTTGTGATCCTGCTGAAGAAACACTGACACAGAACTTGGAGGATCATTTTCATGCCACAAATTTTCCTTTTACGCTGTTTGGACTGCCTTTCAGATAAGATAAGTGAAGAAGTTTTAGTTTACATTTGAATAAAAAGGGACATTTGGATAAAAAGGGACATTATGGTCATCCGAGAGGAGGAATGTTTGTATTCCCCTCCTGACCTTCTGCCCGATAAAAATTATAGTGTGGTGCACAGTGCACAGAGTGATCTTTTCTTTTGTGTTATATTATTGCGATCACCTTGTTGGTTTGGAGGTTTGTTTTTTTGATTTTGTATTTCTATTAGTTCCTCACACTGTTTCGGAATGGCTGCTGACACATTTGCTTTTTCGGAGGAATATTTGGATTGACTTAGAAAACGCTCTTCTATCTTTGACACTGACCTGGGGAATGTAGGTCAACATAGTCCTTCCATGCTGGAATTAAAAGCTTTGCGCAAATGAGTTATCCAGGCTCAGTTACATGGGTCCTCTATGATTCAGTACCTTGATGATATCTTTTTTTTGTGGACATCATCTCTGGAATTGTTACATCAATTTATATACTGGTTGAATGCGGTAAAGCCTAATATCAAATTCACGGCTCACATTCATGATCAATCAACTGATTTTTTGGACATTACCATTTACAAGCAGTCCGGGTCTTTATGTACCATGCTATTCAGAAAACCCACACAACGCAATAGTTTGCTACGATTACACAGTCATTATCCAGCACCATTACGTAGAGGGCTCCCATTTGGATAGTTCCTGCGACTTCATTGCATATGTTCCACTATGGATGATTTTCGTCATCAAGCCCGGAATTTGCGTGAATGGCTTTTGGCTAGGGGATATCCTTCGCATATTATTAAAAGAGCTTATTCTTGGGCTTATTATGTCCATCGTGAGTGGCTATTGACGGAGGCTGATCACCCCGGGCAGATGGATGAAAAGTTGGTAGGTACAGTATATTACCATTCATGTAGCACACTTCAAAGGTTGTTCAGTTACTTCATAAGTACTGGCCAGTGTTGCATCTTCATCCATGTTTTTGTAAACCTCTTACCATAGCAGACACCCGGGGGTCTAACCTACGTGATCTTTTGGTCAGGTTCGCAATGCCAGTAGATTGTCCTGAAATAAGAGCTGGAATTACTCCTGATCATTTTGCTTGTGGTTCTTGCCTATACTGCCATACCACCATGGAAGGTGACACTTGGCAGGACCCTGTTTCGGGTCGGTTCTATAAATTCTTTTGGCACAGCAGTTCTATCAGTTTTGTTGTGTATTTTTTACAATGCCCTTGTGGTTTATTGTATATTGGCCGTACTACTCGTCCTGTAAAAGCACAGCTGGAGGAATATGCTTCCAGAATTCGGACATTTACTCGTTTAGCCCCTGTGGTTGAACATTGTCTATCACAGGGCCATACATTTTCTGATCTATGATGGAGAGTCATCGATTATGCTCCTAAAGATCCTCTTGGAGGGGATTGTACCTATATCCTGCATGGTTGGAACAAAAGTGGATTTTTGCTTTAAATACTGTTAGCCTTGGTGGTTTAAACATTGAAAATGAGTGGCTGAGTCTTATCTGAGTCTTAACCAATCGCTACAGAGCTTCCCTGATTCTGTAGGGTATTCTCTGGGTTATGATTGCTTATTCTAAACATTATTATCATCTGCTGCAACCTATGAAATGCTGTGCAGGCACTTTTAAATGTTTGGCAGTTGCAGCGGCAGTTCTTTGTTTGGCAGAGTGTTTGGTGATCCTGCTGAAGAAACACTGAACACACTTGATACAGAACTGGAAGCGGGCTCAAAACATGCATGTCGTGGGATACAGAACTTGGAGGATCATTTTCATGCCACAAATTTCCCTTTTACGCTGTTTGAACTGTCTTTCAGGTAAGTAAAGATGTTTTAATTTACATTTGAATAAAAAGGGACATTTGAATAAAAAGAGACATTATGGTCATCCAAAAGGGAGAATGTTTGTACTCCTCTCCTGACCTTCTGGCCCAACAAAAATTAGAGTGTGGTGCACAGCGCAGAGGGTGATCTTTTCTTTTGGGCTTCCTACAGAAAGGACAGAAAAGCGCCATGGATATTGTCAGAAAATATTCTGACGGGTTTTTCTTACAATGGAGAAGAAAAGTCTGTAGAGCTCTGCAAATGGCCCTCATCTCTAAGAACTAAAAAATGCCATACTGGGTCAGACCAAGATCCATCAAGCCCAGTATCCTGTTTCCAACAGTGACCAATACAGGTCACAAATTCCTGGCAGGTTCCCAAAAGGAACACATATTCCACAGTGCTTATCCAGGGGCAAGCAGTGGATTTCCCGGGTCCTCTTTAATGGTTTACGGACCTTTCCTCCAAGAACTTGTCCAAATGTTTTTTAAACCCAACTACACTAACAGCTTTTACTACATCCTCTGGTAACGAATTCCAGAGTTTGATTAAACGTTGAGTCAAAAAATATTTTCTCTTATTAGTCTTAAAAGGGTTACACTGTAGCTTCATTGCATGTCCCTAGTCTTTCTAATTTTTGATGGCATAAACAACCGATCTATGTTTACCCGTTCCATTCCATTCATTAATTTATAGACTTCTATCATATCTCCCCTCAGCTGTCTCTTTTCCAAGTTGAAAAGCCCTAACCCTTTAAGCCTTTCCTCATAGGGGTATCCTTCCATCCTCTTTACCATTTTGGTGGCTCTTCTCGGTACCTTTTCTAATTCCATTATATTCTTTTTAAAATATAGTGACCAGAATTGCACACAATATTCAAGGTGCGGTTGCACCATGGAATGATACAGAGGTATTATAATATCCTTGGTTTTATTCTCCATTCCTTTCCTTATGATTCCTAGCATATTTGCTTTCTTGGCCATTGCTGCACACTGAGTGGAGGGTTTCAACATATTATCCATGATGACACCTAAATCTTTTTCCTGGGTGGTGGTTCCTAATGTGGAATCTTGCATTGTGTAACAGGCTCACCATTTTATAGTTTACCAGGTCACCTTGGAACCCTTTTTAAAAATTGGCATTACATTGGCCATTCTCCAGTCTTCAGGACCTACAGATGATTTTAATGATAGTTCACAGATTACTAATAGTAGGTCTGCAATCTTATCTTTCAGTTCCTTCAACACCCTCGGATGTATACCATGCTGGTAGGTGACTTACTACTCTTCAGTTTATCAAATACTTGTAATAAATCTTCCCAGTTTATGGGTATTTTTTTGAATTCTTCAGATATATCACCTTTAAATACCATTTCAGGCATGAGTAACTTCCCTACATCATCTTCAGTAAAGACTGAAGCAAATAATTCATTCAATCTCTCCACTATGCCTTGTCCTCCCTTAGTGCCCCTTTTATGTCTCTATCATCCAATGGTCCAACTGACTCTCTCACAGTTTTCTTGCTACAAATGTACTTGAAAAAGGTTTTATTATGCATTTTTGCTTCCATAGCAAGCATTTTTTCAAATTCTCTCTTTGCCTGTCTTATCAATGCTTTGCATCTAACTTGCCAGTACTTATGTTGGTTCCCGTTTTCTTCATTTGGATCCTTTTTCTATTTCCTGAAAGATGATTTTTTGGCTACAACAACCTTTCTGACCTTGCCTTTAAATCATTCTGTTCGTTTTTTTGGCCTTCCTTCTACTTTTCTTAAAACATGGAATACATCTGGTCTAGGTTTCCAAGATGGTATTTTATTATTTATTTATTAGAGTCTCTTTTATACCGCGCTATTCAGCATCAGTGCGGTTTACAATGAACATTAAATACACATTTCCGATGGTACTTTGTGTTTACAGTTGAACAGGCAATGCAACTTGGATAACAGGGTAACTATTTACAATTTAAGACATAATTGGGAACTCTTTTTAAACAATGCCTATGCTTGATGTAAATCTTTAACCTTTGCAGCTGCTCCTCTTAGTTTTTTCCTAGATTTTCTTGCCATTCTTCTTCCATTTATTAAATCAAATATGATCATGCTATGATCACTATTGCCAAGTGGCCCCAACCCCATTATCTCTTGCACCAGATCCTGTGTTCCATTAAGGACTAGGTCCAGAATAGCTTCCTTTCTTGTTGGTTCATAAACCAGCTGCTCCAAGAAGCAGTCATTTATTTAATCTAGAAACTTTATCTCCCTAGCATGTCCTGCAGTAACATTGACCCAGTCAATACCAGGGTAATTGAAATCATTCATTATTACTGTGTTGTAACTTTTATTAGTTTCCCTGATTTCTCTTAGCATTTCATCATCTATTGGTTCATTCTGGCCAGACGGTTGTTAGTACACCCCCACTGCCATCGCCTTATCCTTTTTACATGGGATTTTTATCCATAGAGATTCTACAGTGTATTTTGTTTCATGCAAAACTTTAAGTCTGTGTGATTCAATATCCTCTCTAACATAGAGCGCAACCTCTCCACCAATTTGATCTACTCTATCATTGTGATACAGTTTGTACCCAGGTATCACAGTGTCCCACTAGTTGTCCTTCCACTAGGTCTCTGAGATGCCAATCATATCTAACCTTTCATTTAGTGCTATATATATTATAGCTTTCCCATTTTATTTTTTTAGACTTCTAGCATTTGCTTAGAGGCATTTTAGAGGTATTTCATTCAGATTAATCTGGCTATCAGTTGACAGAGGTAATTTGGAATCTTTCAGCTTTGTACTTAAGGGAATCTGGGTTACTTTTATCTTTATTGGATCCTCTCCGTTGGGATGCCCTAACTTTCCTCTTCTGATAGTATCCTTCAAAGGTACATCCTTCCGAACCATGTGCTCTTGGGTGACTGTCAGCTTTTCCTTATTATCTAGTTTAAAAGGTGCTCTATCTCCTTTTTAAAGGTTAATACCACAGTCTGGTACCATCCCAGTGAAGATGGAGCCCACCCTTCAGAAAAGCCCCTCCCTTCCACAGAATATTGCCTAGTTCCTAGCAAAAGTAAAACCTTCTTTTTTGCACCATCATCTCATCCAAGTTTTGAAACTCTGGAGCTCTGCCTGCCTTTTGGGTCCTGCGTGTGGAACAGGAATTTCTGGATTTCAGCTTCCTACCAAAAAGCCTAAATTTGGCCTCCAGAATCTCTCTCTCACACTTACCTATGCCATTGGTAATGTAGGAATTATTAGTAACACACAAAGATAAGTTAGGCTCTCAGTTATGTCCAGGGGAAATTAACTAATAATACCCAGCCCAAAGTTCTGTGAGTGTGCTGGTAATGAGCCATGGAAGAAGTCTCGTCTGTATATATATATTATGTTTATCATGGACAGCGAGGTAGAAAAATATACAGACATATAGCTAAGGATACTTAATTAGAAACATGAATTAGCAAAATGTTGCAGCACAAAATTACAGTTAGACAAAGTGATAAATCACTGATTAGCAACCAGAAGTCATTGATTCGTTCTGCACTGGGAAGAGTTATGGAATAAGTCTACTCAGATGCTGAAGCCTGAACCAAAGCTGACCAAACATGATGGTTTCCTGCTGCAAAGGACTTTTGCTGTGCTTACAGTCTCAGACCTGACCTTCACACACATTCTTGCCAAGTAATCATACCTGAGCATACAAAAGACTATTGTTTCTGTCCAATTAGTTGTCTACATGCAAGAACATCTGCTTCTCTGATCATCATCCACTAACGATGTTACTGGTCTTGGGATGTCTGGAACTGCATACTGTTATCTTCCCTCATTATGGATCCTAGGTCTGCAGGATGAACACCTGTTCATTACCTTCTGATTCGCTGAGAACACCTTTGACTGTCTTCTGCCAACCAATCACTGGACCTATGATGGAGATTCATCACAAAGAATAATATTCTGCACAGAAGAACTATTGCGCCTTTTTGCTGTTTGTGCCCTGTTTACCTTGTGTCTGCTACTTGATCTGTCTGCAAGACAGACACACACTACCTGTGTGTAAGGCTGTTCTCCTAAGGACTGAGATAAGACTTTCACAGATACCTTCGGTTCTGTGTTCTCCCGCGGCTCGCCTCCGAAAGGGCTGTAGCCTGCGTTATCTAGCCTAGCTGCCTCTTTGGATCTGTGCTGCTCCAGAGAATTATCGGACCTCAGCCACCAGAGTGCCAGCAAGAGCTAAGGTAAAGTCATATTTCTCCTTCTCCAGTTGGGCAATGGTTAGCTAGAAACTTATTCCATAACTCTTCCCAGTGCAGAGCGAATCAGTGACTTCTGGTTGCTAATCAGTGATTTATCACTTTGTCTTACTGCAATTTTGTGCCGCAACAATTTGCTAACTCATGTTTCTAATTATGTATCCTTAGCTATATGACTGCTGTGGTGACGAAACAGGGTTAAACCCTGGAGAAAGCAGGAGAAACCAGCTTTTTTCCCTGAAGCAAAGAGCAGTGCAGGAAGGGAAAGGGTTAAACCTGCAACAAATGAAAAAAACTCTATGCACCGAAGGCTAGAGAGGGAGCCACACCTCAGCTCCATGACAACCAAGGGAGCTGACGTGGGAAGCAGAGGGGCGGAGTCAGAGCTCATAGGACAGCCCCAAACACTTAAGCAGAGAGAAACAGTTAGTGAAAGGGAGGTGGAGAGAGGCGTGGACAGGAACAGGAAGAAACCCGTGAGGAGCAGCAGAGAGAAGTGGGAGAGAAGAAGGAATAATCCTTGGGAGGAAAGCCTGGATAGTTTGCCCAGGAGTCAGAGGAGTTCTTCTCGGGAGTCTGCTGTTGAAGCTGTCCTGAAAGGTGGGAGAATAGGCAGAAGCAAATGCCCTGTTGAACAGCTGCATAAAGATTCTTATTGCAGGCAGCGTGTTTATAGTTCCAGCCCTGAGAGAAGCCCAGCTGAGATAAAGCAATTAGCTGACCAGAAGCTTGGGAGACGGGAGTATGAGCCAGACCCTGCTGAGGACCCTGCTACAAGAGTCCAGGTGAAGCAGTCTGGGGACAAGTGGTCACCTTTAGCACTACCAGAGAAGTTAAGGACTGCTAGAAAAAAGGTGAGCCCTCTTGAGACATTTAAATCTGTGTTAAGGGAGAGTGGTCTCCTGGGTTCTTCCCCCACACCTCAGTCTAAGGAAGAGTCTCATTGGAAGCAGCTTAAAACCCTGTTAGAGCAATGGAAGCCTGCTGTTCAGAACCCTGAGGATAGCCAGGTTATATCAGACTCTGAGGAAGAGGCTATGCAAACTGAAGAAGCCCCTTTAGAAAGTGAATGCTCTGATATGGAGACAGACTGTGCTTATTGCCAAAGGGAGTAAAGCTGCTAATGTGGTATACTGACATTACAAGTGCTGGAAGAAGCCTGAAGCTTAGCTTGGTGGATTAACACTGGGAAAGCATTGAAATCCTGGAAGTGTAAAGCCTAGCAAGTTGGGCACTGTGAAGGAAGAGAATGCAAAGGGTTTACTAATGGTTATACAATTGCAACAGCTGGTCTAAAGGAGAGAGCGAGCTGTTAATGCTTTTGAGTGAATGCCTCAAATTTACCCAGGCATAAGTAAAGTGAAATTGTATTTGGAAGAAAGCTTTGGGAAAGTGATTTAAAACAATCGTGTGTGAAAGTGTAACACATGGACTTTGCTATATCATTTGACTTTTTGTTCTGTGTGGAGAAGAATCCTTTATTCTTTACCTTTTGTAGGGGTAGTAGATAAAATACCTGTGCAACAATAAAACTTATTGTTACCCTTAAAATCCTTGGCTGTTTTTCATCTTGACCACAACTACACGGAAGAAAAGACCCGCAGCACTTAAAGGATACATAAATGTGGTCCGTCCTCCTCTACTAGGCAACCGCCTAGACAAAGGAGGGCGGGACACTGCATATTTTTCTACCTCGCTGTCCATAATAAACATAATATATATATATATACAGACGAGACTTCTTCCATGGCTCATTACCAACACACTCATAGAACTTCGGGCTAGGTATTAGTAGCTAATTTCCCCTGGACATAACAGAGCCTAACGTATCTTTGTGTGCTACTAATAATCCCTACAGTACCAACATGTACCAAGACAGTAGGCTCCTCCCCAGCACTTTCTAAAACATTGTCTACCTTGTCCGCTACCTCTGCACCAGGCAGGCATGTTACCAGGCAATTCTCACATCCACCAGCCACCCAGCTATCTACATGCCTAATGATCGAATCGCCTCCTATAACAGCCCTCCTAACCCATCCCTCCCTCATGGGCACATGGCCCTGAAGAAACCTCCTTGGTGTGAGAGGGTTTTACATCACCTGGAGGGCAGGTCCTAGCTACAGGATCACTTCCTGTCACATCAAGGTGATGCACTCCTTTCACACGACCTCTCTCCTCCATGGCAACTGGGAGGCTGCCAGACTGGAAGTGGGACTTCAGTACTACGTTCCTGTAGGTCTTGTCTATATACCTCTCTGTCTTCCTTATGTCCTCCAAGTCTGCCACTCTATCCTCCAGAGATTGGACATGTTCCCTGAGGGCAAAGGGCTCCTTGCACCTAGTGCACAGATAAGACCCCTCACCAACTGAGAGAAAATCGTACATGTGACACTCAAGGCAAAAGACTGGATAGCTCTCATCTCACTGCTGGACTGATGTCTGCATCTTAGTTTTAAGTTGTCTGCTTATTTAAAGTTACTAGGGATACTTGTACTGATACAACTGTATTTAATAAGTTTAAGGGACTTAGTTCATCTGAGGATTAATCAATCTATTCCTGGTGAGGATAAACAGATGAACCTGATGTGTATTTTGCCACCTCTTCCCCTTTAGTAGACTTAAGAGCCTATTAATCTAAGATTATGCCTGGGATTGGTGGGAGGGAAAGAACACAATAAAAGCTGGCTTGCTACACAGTGCTCTGACCTGTGCTTCTAAGGTAACCATTTACTGGTTTGATAGAGGGAGCCTTTGAATTTGCCCCTTTGACCTGTCACTTGGCTTTAACACCTATTTAAAACAGTTTCATAGGACTTTTGCCCTCTAACTGGAAGTTCTCTTTGTAAAGGTCCATTTATAAAGGTCTCTATTTATTTCTACTCAAAGAAAATTTACCCTGTTCTTCCTTCTATGCTAAGCTATACACTAATTTCCTAATTAATTAATTAATTGCCTGGTAACATGCCTGCCTGGTAGACAAGGTTTTAGAAAGTGCTGGGGAGGAAACTAATTGTAAGACAAGAAAATTTAGAGCCTTTCATAAAGAAAATTTCATAGCAGATGTCATTCCTCATTTGCACCAAGATTGTAGTAATTTAGATGCTGCCATAGATAACCGGAATAAAGTCATTTCTGATGCCTCAATAAATCTTAACAAAGACAAGGCACAAGTACATAGAAAAAATAGCGCACCATGGTATTCAAATGATATAAGAGAGGCAAAACGTATGCTAAGAAATTTGGAACGTAAATGGAGACAGAACAAATCTCAGCATACAGAGTTTTTATATAAGGTAAAACAAATTGAATATAACAATTTGATAAATGATCGTGAACAACAATACCATACAAACTTAATTTTAAAATCTGCTAATAAACCAAGGGAGTTATTTTTTTATGGTGAAACAGTTTTCCAAAATGAACTCTCCTTGTCATAATCACCAGATGGATCCTCAAGAATATGCAAATTACTTAATAAACAAAAACGGAAATCAATTATTTTATTTTATTTTTATTTTTATTCTCTTATATACCGTGCTATTCTGCATCAGTGTGGTTTACATTGAACAAACTGAAATTACATTGAACAGGGCATTATAACTTGGAGATAACTATTTTACAGGGAACATGGGCTATGGAGGGTTAAGTGGCTTGTCCAAGACCACAAGGAGCACCTGTGGGACTAGAAACCCCAGTCCTTCCGCCCCAAGATTGCTGTCCTCTAGTGGGATTTGAACCCCTGACCTTCCGGCCTGAAGTACCTTGCCCCAACCACTAGGCCACTCCTCCACTCCACTCCACTCCTCCAATTAACCTCTATAATATCTTCACAGCCTAATCAATTAATGATAGAAACTCTCTCTGATTCCAGGCACTTTTGGTTTTCTATGCCAACAAAAACACAAATTGAAAATATAATAAGTACAATTAACACAACAACCTCCCCAACTGATCCATGCCAGTAGAATGGACAGCCTTGTCCTGTGAGAGTCTCAGTCTCGATTTCTGCAGCCTTTTCAGCCATGGGTTTGCCAAAAAGGTTCTCACCTCAGCAAGGGACATTGACCAACTTGTCCTGTACCCATGACTCCAGGTCTGATGACTGTAGCCAGGCCGGACGGCATGCACCGATGCCGGCCACAGCTACCCGGGCCAAAGCCTCGAAGGCATCATAGGCTGCTCGAGAGATAAACTTCGAGCACTCTCGGATCTCCGATGACAAAGCTTTGAACCTCTGCAAAGGTCCATGGAGAGGCCAGCTGAGAACCTGGCAATCTCCTTTGCCAGGTCTTGTAGGTACATGCCCATGTACAGCTGGTAAGTCTGGACCCGGCAAGACAGCATAGAGCCCTGGAAGCACTTTCTACCGAGGGCATCCAGGTTCCGGGCCTCCTGGCCGGGAGGCACCAAGGAGTGCATCTTCTGACTCTTCAGGCGATGCATGGCCGATTCCACAACCATGGAGTGGTGCGGCAGCTATGCCTTCTGGAACCCAGGGCTCTTACAGACTCGATAAATGGAATCGACCCATTTGCTGAGAACCGGCGCCGAGGCCGGTGCCTCCCACATGTGGAAGAGCAGCCGTTCCAGCATCGGAGGAACCAGTACAGTAAAGGCCTCCTTAGGCGGAGAGTCATACTGGAGGGCCTCGAGCTTCTCGGATCGAGGCTCCTCCTCGGGATCTGCGGGGAAGGCCAAGGCTTTGGCCATGTCCCTCACGAAGTCCGAGAACAGGGTATCCTCCGGGGGGGGGGAGGGGGGACCTTCTCTGAGGCTCGGACTCCGGTGAGTCCAAAGGGACTCACCGGGTCTGGAAGGTGTCCGGGGACTCTCATCCTCCGTCTCCCAGTCCGACCCCTCCGAAGAGGAATCGGGCAGCTCCGGCCGTGCGGGCATCGGTGCCACCCGCCCCGACGACCTCGGCCCCGCACGGGAAGTCAAGGGGAACCTTGGCCGAGGATCGACTCGAGATCGCATAGACTCGAGGATCGGATCGGCCTCCGGGGTCGACTTGGATGTCGAGGTCCCGGTGGTCGGGGCAGATGCACCGGTCAAACTGGTGATCAGCACCCGCTGCAGTTCCATGAAGGCAGCCAAGCTGCTCTGCAAGGCCGTCAACCTGAGTCCGAGCTCAGGAGACTCAGCAGCCCCTGACTCAGGCCCCGACGGCGGCTCCCCCGGAGGAGAGTCTACGAGGACAACAGCACTCACGTGACTCGGGGAATTCAGCTCCATACGAGGCAATTTCGCAGGCCTCTCCGACTCCGAGGGCCCGGGGCAGCGGTCGGGGCTATGCGACCTGTCCCTCGAGGGGCCAAGAGCATCCACTGACGCCGCCCTTGCGGGCTTCTTCTTCCTTCTGTGTTCCCGAGGAGACCCCCTTTCAGAGGAGCCTCGACAGTGCTCGGGATCGGACTCCCGAGATGTCGAGGCCTCTGACGAAGTCCGGGCCCGGCCGGACGCGGAGTCAGAAAAAATCCTTTCACGCTGATGTTGACGGCTCCTCAGCGCCTTGGACGACATCTTGCCGCACGGGACACAGACCATCGGGTCATGGTCGGGCCCGAGGCATCGGAGGCAGCAGTCATGTGTGTTCGTGAGAGACATCAGTTTCTTGCACCGATCACACTTTTTGAACCCGCTGGCAGCCTTCGGGGGAAAAAGGGCCCCTGAAAGGTCAAAAGACCGATCTGCCAGTGAAAAAGACAAAAAAGCGCAAACGCTAGTCTCGAAGGACAAAAACTGAAAAACTAACTCCGGGCTCGATACCGGTGTACTGGGCCCAGGCGGGAAGGGGAACCAGCGTCGAACTGGGTAAAACCACAAACAGAAAACACAGAAAAATCATTTTTTTACCGGGTGACACGAACTCACGTTCGTCGGGCTCTGCGGAAAAAAGAAGACTGAGCAAGATGGCACCCTTGGGCGGGAAGGGGACTGCGCATGCGCGCTGCATTCCCAAAGGCTTTCCGACGTCACCCATATGTGAGGACTGACTTCCTGCTTGGTCCTGGAGAACTTGCTGTAATTTATGTAATATACTGTAATGTACTGTAATTTACTCTAATGTATTATCTTATTGTCTTCCCTTCCCTCAATGTAGATCCTTTGTTGTCTTGTTGACCACTTTGATTGAAGGATAAGGTGGTATATAAAACTGATTAAATAAATAAATAAATACATTTAAATTAAAAGCTCTCTGGGGCTACTGAGCGAGGTTTAAATCTAAATTAAAAGCTCCCTGGGGCTACTGACTGAGATTTAAATTTAAGCTAAAAGCTCTCTGGGGCTACTTATTGAGGTTTAAATTTAAATTAAAAGCTGTCTGGGGCTGCTGACTGAGGTTTAAATTTAAATTAAAGCTCTCTGGGGTTGCAACTAGGTTTAAATCTAAATTAAAAGCTCTCTGGATCTATTGACTGAGGTTTGAATTTAAGTTAAAAGCTCCCTGGGCCTACTGATGTAAGTTTAAATTTAAGCTAAAAGCTCTCTGGAGTTATTGAGCACTGAGTAAGTTAGCAAATACACTGATTTATCAACTTTAACCCAAAGAATTCTTTTTACCCCATGATTTAGAGAATTTCCCAGAAGTAAAGAAATACAAGTGCAGATTTATTTCCAGCAGTAGCAGTCCCTTTGGTAGTCCTTCAAAACTAATCAATGTATTGACCAAGAGACTTCAGTTGTCAACCATGCCCCTTCTGCAAACTGATGAAGATGATGCGCCGCTCAGCCATTGCTCAAGCTGGCGTCTGTTGTAACTATCTGCCACTGTAATGCTTTTAATGATGATCCTCTGGAAGATTCAGAGAGTTCATCTACCACTGGAGACTCGCCCAAGCCACTGGTGACAAAGAAACCATCAGAGATGACGAGCAAGCCATATTGGAATGGTGAAGTGGATGCATATGAGCCCAAGCCTATGGCACCAGTTCTGTTGTTGCTGACAATGATTGAAGAAGTTGCATATAATACCAGTTTTGGGGAGTTCTTTGTGCCAACAAGTTCCTGGATCTGTGATCAAATTTTCACAGTTTGAGTGCTGGGCAGAAACACTTTCTTGCTTCAAGGCACTCCAATTTCTGAGAGGGTACCAAATGACTCTTAACAAAATTCAGCACCCCATGAAGAACTTGTAACAAGTGCACAGCTCATGAGTTAGAATGTTAGCTTTCTTCAATTGACTTGGCTCAGATCAGTCAATTGTTGAGATACAAATGAATCATAATACCCTCTCTGTGAAGCTTTGCTGTTACTGCTACCATGATCTTCAAAAGGGTCCCAGACTGTCACTAGCCCAAAGTACAGAGCCTGAAACTAGTAGAGTCCATTCAGAAACAAGAAACAAATATTTCTGATGGGGTTCCAAAATGGGAATATAGAGATTAAGCCTCTTTCAGATGCAGGTAAGCCAGAAACTCCCCTTTCTGCACAATGATATCACAAACCTCAACATCTTGAAGGACATCTAAGAGGGCTGCTACTGCTGGGAAGTAATCTACATCTGGAAATACTTACCTGCTGCGAAATTCTCTAAATCTTGGGGAAAAGGGAATTCTTTGGGTTGTTGTTGTTAAGTGCAGTCAAGTCAGTGTCGACTCATGGTGACTCTCTGGATAGTTGTCCTAAACTGTGTTCAGTCTTCAGTCAGGCAGCTTAAATCTGATAAAATCTGTGCATTTTAAAATCAGTGTTTTAGTAAGTCAGTTAGGGCTTAGTATTACAAGCCAGCTTTCAGTGAAATTAAAGACAGTTGGGACTTAACTGAAAGCTGGCTTGTAATATTAAGTTAAAGTCAGTTAGGGTATAGCCTAACAGAGAGAGAGGGGAATAGAGTAAATATTCTATAAGTATACAGAGGTAAATTGTTTTCTAGAGGCCTTTTAGAAAGAGACCTTCCAGTTAGGAGGCAAGAGAACTGTGAAATTGTTTTAAATAGGTACAAAAGTCAAGTGACAGATCAAAAGGGCAATTTGAAAGGCTCCCTCTATCAAACCAAGGACAGTGTGAATCACCCAGGAAATTAAGAGATTGCCTTAGAAGCACAAATGCATCAGCCATCCTACCCACCCCAGTTCCCAACCACCCCAGGTCTAATCCTTGATTTATAGGCTCCTAAATCAGTTAAGGGCTGATCTCCCTCACTTTCAGTTTAACTGATTATCTTCATCAGCAATTTATTAGGCCTTAGGAGTAGATTAAAGTCCTTGCAGTTCACCGTGAGGTAAACACTAAAAGTCCTTTATACTTATTAGGTATAATTGTATTGGTTCAAGTATCCCTATTCTTTTAGGAACTTTAAACAACTGAACAACTTTAAATAGCTAAAAGAAATCTTTAAATCTAAGATGCAAACAGCAGTCCAACAGTGAGATGGAGGCACTAGTGTTACATGTATGATTTTCTCCCAGATTATGAGAGCTCTTATTTGTGCACTAGGTATAAAGAACTCCTTTCTCTCAGGGAAGGAGTTCGATCTCTGAAAGCTAGAGTAGCGGACTTGAAGAAGCTGAGGCAGACAGAAAGGTATATAGAAGAGACCTATAGGATATAGGTGAGAAGTCCCATCTCCAGTCTGGCAGCCTCTCTACTGCTATGGAAGAGAGAGGTCATGTGAAAGGAAAGCATCACTATGGTATGGCAGGAAGTGATCCTGTAGGTAGGACCTGTCCTCCATGTGATAGGATTGCCTGGTTACCTGCCAGCCTAGTGTGAAAGTAGCAGACCTCACACACCACCTAGATAAGGTTTTAGAAAGTTCTGGGGAAGAGCCTACTGTCTTGATACATGTTGGTACCAATGACATAATAAAGTGTGGAAGGGAGGTTCTGGAAACCAAATTTAGACTTTCAGGTAGAAAGCTGAAATCTAGAACTTCCAGGGTAGCATTCTCAGAAATGCTTCCAGTTCCACACATAGGACCCAAGAGGCAGGCAGAGCTCTGGAGTCTCAATGAATGGATGAGACGATGATGCAAGGACGAGGGTATTGGATTTGTAAGGAAAGAAATGTTAATAAATAAATAAATGATTTCCACTTTAACCAGGGTGGAACAGGGCTGCTGGCATTTAAAAAAAGAGATAAAGCAGCTATTAAAATAGATAATGGGAGAAATCCGACAGTTGCCCAAGAGTGCATGGTTCAGAATGATGTATCTTTGAAGCATACTAGAAAAATAGAGAAGTTTCAATAAAGCTAAAAGTAACCCAAGTGCCTTTAAGTAAAAATCAGAGTTGAGGGGGCGGAGCCAGCTGAGGTCCAATATGGCCGCTTAGGAGTTATACTCCCAAGGACCCAGGCAAGAATCCTACCTCATTGCCAAGTTGAAGTGGGGATATCTGGAAGCTGTGATGATCTGTTGATTCTCTGGTATGGGTGAGCATGACCAGTGGGAAACCAGTGCATTGCAGCAATGCAGAGTGCAGGGGTGAAGAGAGCTAAGTCGGACCCCGCTTTCACCACACAAAATGGTTGCCAACCAGGATTCCTCCGAAGGATTGCAGGAGCTTCTGGCAGAGATCCGGGCAGTATGGGCGCTAGTTAAAGCAAACAGCGAGACCCTTACCATGGTACAAGCTGACTTGCAAGAAGTGAAATTGCAGATGACAACCCTTGCCTCTCACATGGACAAAGCTGAAAGGATCCAGACGGCTCACGAGGATCGTGTAACTCAGCTCACCAGGGCCTTCAAATGGGTCGAATTATTAGAACATAATCTTGAAGATCTCAGTAACAGAGCCAGAAGGAACAACATACTTATCATGGGCATTCCAGAAGGCGTGGAAGGAGCAGACTCAGTCGGGTTCCTTGAGGGCCTATTACCTAAGCTTCTACGTATCGAGTTTGTTTGACCTTTGGAAATTGAAAGGGCTCACCGTGTTCCAACTCAGGCAGGCCCACAAACTCGGCCTAGGCCCATGATATTTTGTGTCCTTCGGTATCAGCAAGTTGTAAGATAATGGCGGCTGCCAGGTCATTGACCTCTTTGCAGTTTGAGAGACACAAAATTTCCTTTTACCCAGACTTCAGTAAATCTACTGCTGAGAAAAAGAAACAATTTTTGGCTCCTGGATCTCGTCTCCAGTAACTCCAGGCCCGGTATGGGCTGTTTTATCCTGCTCGCCTTAAAGCGACACTGGATAACCACTATAAATCCTTTGATTACCCGGCTTCTCTGTTGGCGTTTATTGACGACCAGGAAGTACTCCAAATGCACTAGAGAAACTGATTATATTTTCTTGAGTATGAAGGCTTTGTATGCACTCCATGTGCAGCTGCTGCCCAGAGCCTCCAGTTTTTCTTTCTTTTTTTTTTTAACCTTGTGGTGGAGGTGTCGGTGACATCCACGGAGCTTTTCTGGGTGGACAGTGAGTCTATCAAGTTGAGCTCTTATGGGAGCTCTGTGGATACCTTGGGTTAAACTCCTCCCTCTTCTTTGAAGATGCGGCCCTAATAGACTTTTAGTGCATTTATAGACTTGCTAAGTTTTTTTTATCTGGTACAATAAACCGATGGATATATTTTTATGCACTTGGGTGGCATTACCCATGGGGGCAGAGGGAGAGACGGGGTACTTCGGGCAAACAAGAGGTTGGGCCAAGAAAGAAGGTGGGGCGGATTGAGTAGGGCTTATATGGGTCATAATAGATTTTTGGGTAAAAGAATATGCAGCGTGTAAGGTTATTTTGTCTGGCTGCACAAGGGAGGGTTAGGAGGGTTTCGGGTAATGTATAAGACTAGGGTCCGGGGGTGGTCATAGCTCTGTACCATGCTGTCTCACACATGTGTTTGTTTTTCCCTGTTGATGGGGTGGGTTGTGGTTCTCTGTGGGATCCTTAATGGAGATATGAGTCTTAGAGTTAAAGCAAGTGGTGTGAACTTTAACATTACTGTGTTGTTTCAGCTGTTATGGTATCCGGAGTATGAACCTCCTTAAGTTGATATCGCTGAACGTTAAGGGCATTAAGAACCCAATTAAGAGGAAGAAGACCCTTACTTATTGCAGGAAGCAACAAGCTGATGTAATCTTATTGCAAGAAACTCATTTGTCTACTATAGAATCCAAAAAATTAGAGGAGGGACATTACATCTTAGCAGGCCATGCCCTGGCCATCCATAAAAAGAATGGTGTTGTTATTTTAGTGTGTAAAACCCTGGGGCTACAAGTTGACTCTCCAAGAAATGATCTGGAAGGACGATGGGCTAAAGTGTGTCTTACTATAGGCGATTTAAAGTTGGCAATATTTAATATTTATGCCCTAACCGTGATGATCCCGCCTTCTTTAAGTTATTAGCGGAAAAGTTGCAGGAAGAAGTTTCACTGCCTATAGTAGCGGGGGGTGATTTTAATATGATCCTAGACCCGATGCTAGATCATATGCCGAGTAGAGTGGTGCTTAAGGCGTTTATGCAGTCGATGGGGATGGTAGATATCTGGAGGCTGCTCCATCCTACCGACAAGGATTATACATTTTTTCTTCCCCTCATAACACACATTTGCGTATTGATTTTTTTCTTATTATCCAAGTCGTTGGTCCCAAGGATTCAGTTTGTGGATATCTTAAGTACGCATATTTCAGACCATGCCGCAATCACTTTAGGAGTGCAAAATCTGGGGGCCACCAGCCTACCCGGTACATGTTTTTTTAAAAGATAGTTGCTATTGGAAAGTTCTTTCCAAGAGGCTGTTAAACAGGCTATATGAGATTACTTTGTGGTAAATGATCCACTTGCTACCTCTGGTTGGGCATGGTGGGAAGCTTTTAAAGCCTTGATTAGAGCAGTAATCACCAGCTATTCTATTAAAGAGGTTCATCAAAAGAAGGCTCAGATCCACATTCTGAAGGATCAAATTAGAGCAGGAGAGAGGCTTTGGCAAAGAGGGCTGACTCTGACGTCCTGCTCCGTCTACAGCGGTTAAGATACCAATATAATACTATCCTTAGTTCTGAAGTAGAGCAGGCTATGGTCAAACAGCAATCTTGGTACTATGCTGAGCAAAACAGAGCAGGCAAATTACTCGCCTCCACATTAAAAGAGCAGTGTAATACAATGCATATCACCTCCATCCTGGATGATCAGCAGGGTAGCTTGACAAGCAATGACCAGATTCTAGATGCCTTTCATAAGTTTTACTTTCAGTTGTACAGCTCAGAGGTTTCCCTGGACAATGGTGCCTTTGACGATGTTTTAAGTCATCTATTACACCCTAGGTTAGCTGAGGATCAGGCCAAAGTATTAGATAAACCCTTTTCTGTTGAAGAAATGCAAACGGCACTAGAATCCATGGCCTTGGGTAAGGCAGCTGGCCCAGATGGACTGCTAATTGAATTCTATAAAACCTTTGCCAAGGAGCTCATACTACAGTTGCAAATTTACTTTCAATTGCTTCAGGAATGCCAGGACAATACTGGATGTTTCTCTGAAGCCACTATAGTGGTGCTAGAAAAGCCGTGAAAGGATCCAAAATTGGTTAGCAATAATAGGCCAATTTCACTCTTGAATTCAGATTACAAAATATACTTGAATATTCTGGCATGCTGCCTCTCAAGGGTCCTACATCAATTAATACAGTACATCCTGATCAGTGTGGTTTTATCCCTGGCTGGTCAACTGCAGACAATGCTCACCTGTTGTGCAATCTGTTTGAGAAGGCAAATTCTCTTGGATTTCCATATGTGGGACTGTCATTAGACACAGAAAGGGCTTTTGATACGTTGGAGTGGCCTTTTAAGAACATAAGATATGCCATACTGGGTCAGACCAAGGTCCATCAAGCCCAGTATTCTGTTTCCAACAGTGGCCAATCTAGGTCATATGTACCTAGCAGTTTCCCCAAGAAACACAAATTCCACAATGCTTGTACTGGGTCAAGCATTGATATCTTCGGTCACTTCTTAATAATGGTTTATGGACCTTTCCTCCAGGAACTTGTCCAAACCTTTTTTAAACCCAGCTATACTAACAGCCTTTACTACATCCTCCGGTAACAAAATCCAGAGTTTGATTACACGTTGAGTGAAAAAATATTTTCTTTTATTAGTCTTAAACAGTTTAACCTGTTGCTTCATTGCATGTCCCCTAGTCTTTCTATATTCTGATAACGTAAACAATCGATTTACGTTTACCCGTTCCACTCCGTTCATTAATTTATAGACTTCTATCATATCTCCCCTCAGCTGTCTCTTTTCCAGGTTAAAGAGCCCTAACCTTTTTAGCCTTTCTTCATAGGAGTATCCTTCCATCCCCTTTACCATTTTGGTGGCTCTTCTCTGAACCTTTTCTAAAATCGCTATATCCTTTTTAAGATACGGCGACCAGAATTGCACACAATATTCAAGGTGCGGTCTCACCATGGAACGATATAGAGGCATTATAATATCTTTTGTTTTATTTTCCATTCCTTTCCTTATCATACCTAGCATTCTATTTGCTCTCTTGGCCGCCGCTGCACACTGGGCCGAGGGTTTTAATATGGTATCCACAATGACGCCTAAATCTTTTTCCTGGGTGGTGGTTCCTAATGTGGAACCTTGCATCGTGTAACCATAGTTTGGGTTGTTCTTCCCTAGGTGCATAACCTTGCACTTGTCCACATTAAATTTCATCTGCCATTTTGATGCCCAGTCTTCCAATTTATCAAGATCCTCTTGCAATTTTTCACAATCTTCTTGGGTTTTAACAACTTTAAATAGTTTTGTGTCATCTGCAAATTTGATAACCTCACTCGTTATTCCACTTTCCAGGTCATTTATGAATATGTCAAAAAGCAGCGGACCCAGCACAGATCCCTGGGGTACACCACTATTCACCTTTCTCCATTGGGAAAATTGGCCATTTAGCCCTACCCTCTGCTTTCTATCTTTTAACCAGTTCCTGATCCACAATAGTATACTGCCTCCTATCCCATGACTCTTTAGTTTTGCCAAAAGTCTCTGATGAGGGACCTTGTCAAAGGCTTTCTGAAAGTCCAGATACACAATATCAACCGACTCACCTTTGTCCACCTGTTTATTCACTCCTTCAAAAAAACATAAGATTAGTAAGACAAGATCTTCCTTGTCTAAAGCCATGTTGGCTGTCTCCCATTAGGTTGTGACTATCTACATGCTGAGTAATTTTATTCTTTATGATGGTTTCTACCATTTTTCCTGGTACTGACGTCAGGCTCACCGGTCTGTAGTTTCCCGGATCACCCCTGGAATCCTTTTTAAAAATTGGTGTTACATTGGCGATCCTCCAATCTTCAGGTATTAGAGATGATTTTAATGATAGTTCACAGATTACTGATTGCAGGTCTGCAATCTCATATTTCAGTTCTTTCAACACCCTTGGATGTATACCATCCGGCCCAGGTGATTTGCTACTCTTCAGTTTATCTAATAGTTGTAAGACATCTTATGAGGGTATGGGAAAACGATTTGGATGTTTCTTTTTCACCTTGGACTTGAAAGCTACTCTGGGGCCCTATTACTAGGGTTTCCAGATCTGCTGCACTTACCCAAGTCATGTATTTTTTCATTCAACGTGCTTACATAACCCCAGTTAAGCTTTCTAAACGGGATAAGAAGGCAGGGGATCGTTGTTGGTCTTGTCAAAAGGAGGTGGGTACGAATGCTCATATGGTTCTTGATTGCCCTAACATTCAGCTGTTCTGGGAACCAGTTTGGACCAGAATCCAGTGGGTACTGAATTTTTCAGCTCCTTGGACTTGGAGTATAGTCAGTTTGAAGTCCTTAGCAGGAATTCCTTCTTTGAGCAAAGATAAATTCTTTTTACTAAACTTTATGATAGCAATGACTTTAAAATTAATAATTACTAATTGGAAAAGTCTGCATAACTTAGATTGGAAGTTGTGGTGGAATCTTCTGTGCCAGTACTCCAGGTATGAGAGAGTTTATAGTAAAATAACTCACACTGATAATGGTGATCCAAACTTGGGAAAATGGGCAATATTGGATAGGTTTGTTGCCCATGCTACTACACAGCATAGTCCGTAATATTTGATTTCTTCCATGGATAGCTTCTCCCCCCGCCCCCCATGCAGGTTGGTTGTAGGTTTAACTATAAACGTTAATGGTGTATACTGGGAAGATTGGGGGATGGTGGATCCCATAGAGAGAAGGGAAGGGAGGGGTGGGTGTGGTTGTGTATTGGTTGGTTTGTATAACAGTTTTGTTTTGTTTTTTGTTTTTGGAGTTGTTGTAAAACTTTAAATATATCAAAAAAAAATCAGAGTTGAAAGATTCCAAATTAACCCAGTCATCAAATAGCCAAACTGTTAATATGAGCAAACAGCAAACTTTATAATGCCTGTAGGCAAATTCTATAAGTCTAAAAAATAAGATGGGAACAGACAGAGAATGAAATGCTAACAGAAATTAAGGAAGCTAGCAAAGTTTACAACACAGTAATAATGGGAGATTTCAATTACCCCAGTATTGACTGGGTCAATGTCACATGCAAGGGAGATAAAGTTTTTAGAGGAAATAAGACTGCTTCATGGAGCAGATAGTCCAGGAAATGACAGGAGGGGAGCCTAGTTTAGAACAAGTTCTCAGTAGAATGTAGGATATAGTGCGAGAAATAATGATTTTGGGGCCGCTTCGCAACAGCAGTAATAAAATGATCACATTTGATTTAATAAATGGAGAGAGCATAGCAAGGAAATTTACTGCACTAACATTTAACTTTCAAAAAGGAGACTATGATAAAATGAGGAAAATGGTTAAGAAAAAACTAAGAGGAGTAACTGCAACGTTTACGATTTTTCATCAGGCTTGGGCGTTATTTAAAAATACTTTCTTTGAAGCACAGACCAGCTGTAGTCCACACTTTAAAAAAAGGTGGAAGAAAGGCCAAATGACAGCCAACATGGCTTCAAGATGAGGTCAGAAATGCTGTTAAAGCTAAGAGAGAATCTTTCAGAAAATGGAAAAAAGAGCTAAATGAAAAAAACTGGAAATAGCATAAGTACTTGCAAGTTAAATGCAAGACATTGATAAGGCAGACAAAGAGAGAATTTGAAAAGAAGCTCACAAAAGCACATCATAAAACCTTTTTCAAGTACATTCCTAGCAAAACACCTGTGAGACACCCAATTGGACCATTAATGACAGAGGGGTAAAAGGGGCATTAAGAGAGGACAAGGCCATAGCAGATAGATGTAATGAATTCTTTGCTTTAGTTTTTACTAAAGAAGATGTAGGAAACTTACCCATTCCAGACATGACATTTAAAGGAGATGTAGCAGAGGAACTGGAACAAATCTCTATAAATTGGGAAGATCTAATACAGTTATTTGATACATCCTAGGTTGCTGAAAGAACTGAAATATGAGACTGCAGACCTACCAGGTCTGCCACACTAACACACCCAGCACGCGATGGGGCATTCACACCCAGTGGCACCATCCTAGACTATGCATACTTTGTAAATAGCAGCATGTATACACCCCCACTTTTTGTAAAAAGTCACTCTTCCCACCGATAGTCCTGCTCGGACCTGACTTGATTCCTACCTGTAAATAGTTGCACCAGCGATGTCCAAGTTATATCACCTGTTTCATTGTAAATACAGAGCAGCTCAGTCTGTACTGTATAAGCTACTGTTGTATGTAAACCGCACTGATATTAAATAGCACGGTATAGAAGAGACATTAAATAAATAAATAAATACTTTTAGGAATATTTGAACTATCATTAAATCATCTGTAAAACAGCTGGGGGATGTAGAAAAACAGTGGGCAAAACTGAAAGGGGATATTTTAAGGGCAACAAACCTTTTTGTTAAAATGGTAAATAATGGTAAAAGGAAAAGGAGATTGCTATGGTTTTCGAAAGAAGTAGCTGAAAAGGTGAAAAAAAAAAGAGGGAGGCCTTCATGAAATACAAGCGATCACAGAGAGAAGACGACAGGCATCTATATTTGGAAAAACTTAGAGAAGCTAGCATAGTAGTCAGGAAAGCAAAGATTCAAAAATAGGAGGAAATAGCAAGGCAATAAAATGGGGGGATAAGACATGTTAGTGAGAAGAGGAAGGACAAAAGTGATATTGTCAGACTCAAGGGTGAAGGGAGGAATATGTAGAAGCTGATGAGGATAAAGCGGAATTGCTTAACAAATATTTCTGTTCTGTGTTCACAGATGAAGAACCAGAAACAGGACTTCAGAAAACACCCACAAACAGGAACAGAAGCGAGGGGCATCTTGAACAATTTTCAGAAGACTGTGTTCATGAGAAACTAGCTAAATTTAAAGTAGACACAGCGATGGGACCAGATGGGATACACCCTAGAATACTGAGGGAATTTGAGGACGTTCTAGCAGCTCCACTGACTGACCTTTTCAATGCCTCTTTGGAGTTGGGAGTGGAGCCAAAGGACTGGAGAGAGGCACACGTGGTCCCATCACACAAAAGTGGAAGTAAGGATGTGGTTGAAAACTACAGGCCGGTTAGTTTAACTTTGGTGGTGAGTAAATTATTGGAAGCGCTGCTGAAAGAGAAAATAGTAGGGTTTCTGGAGTCCAGTGGATTACAGGATCCGAGGCAGCATGGATTAACCAGAGGCAGGTCTTGTCAGACAAATCTGATTGATTTCTTTGACTGGGTGACCAGGGAGTTGGAACGAGGGAGAGCCCTAGATGTGGTGTATTTAGATTTCAGTAAAGCCTTTGGCACTGTTCCTCACAGGCAACTTACAGTATAAACAAACTGAGCACACTAGGGATAGATCCTAAAGTTACTGCTTGGGTTAGAAATTGTTTGAGTGGGAGGCGACAAAGGCTACAGGTAAATGAAGCTCACTCTGAGCAGGAGGAGGTTACTAGTGGTGTGCCCCTGGATCTGTCCTTGTTCCGATTCTTTTTAACATCTTTGTTAGTGATATAGCGGAAGGGCTGTCGGATAATGTTTGCCTCTTTGTGGATGATACCAAAATCTGCAATAGAGTAGACACCCAGGAAGGTGTAGATGACATGAGGAGGGATCTAGCTAAGCTGCAAGAATGGTCTAGAATTTGGCAACTGAGATCTAATCTAAAACAAAAGATATTATAATGCCTCTATATCGTTCCATGATGAGACTGCACCTTGAATATTGTGTGCAATTCTGGTCTCCGTATCTTAAAAAGGATATAGCATTATTAGAAAAGGTTCAGAGAAGAGCCACCAAAATGGTAAAGAGGATGGAAGGATACTCCTATGAAGAAAGGCTAAAAAGGTTAGGGCTCTTTAACCTGGAAAAGAGACGGCTGAGGGGAGATATGATAGAAGTCTATAAATTAATGAACGGAGTGGAACGGGTAAACATAATCGATTGTTTACGTTATCAGAATATAGAAAGACTAGGGGACATGCAATGAAGCTACAGGGTAAACTATTTAAGACTAATAAAAGAAAATATTTTTTCACTCAATGTGTAATCAAACTCTGGAATTTGTTACCAGAGGATGTAGTAAAGGCTGTTAGTGTAGCTGGGTTTAAAAAAAGTTTGGACAAGTTCCTGGAGGAAAGGTCCATAAACCATTATTAAGAAGGGACCCAGGATACCAATGCTTGACCCAGTACAAGCATTGCGGAACCTGTGTCTTTTGGGGAAACTGCTAGGTACGTATGACCTAGATTGGCCACTGTTGGAAACAGGATACTGGGCTTGATGGACCTTGGTCTGACCCAGTATGGCATATCTTATGTTCTTATGTTCTTAATGTTAAAAAATGCAAAGTCATGCATTTGGGCTGCAGCAATCCAAGGGAGCAATATAGTATAGCGGGTGAAGTACTTTTGTCCACTAAAGAAGAGCGGGACCTAGGCATGATTGTATAGCGTAGTTTTACTCACCTGTAACAGATGTTCTCCAGGGACAGCAGAAAGTCAGTCCTCACATATGGGTGACATCGGCATCGACGGAGCCCTCGTGCGGAGCAATTCCCCAGCTTTCAAAGAAAGCCTTTGGGATTGCATCATGCGTGCGCGGTCCCCTTCCCACCCAAGGGTGCCATCTTGCTCAGTCAAATGACATAGCTAAAAAGACGGCAAAATGAAGAAAATAAAATAGGACTGCAACTCCAGGGGAGGAGGGAGGGTCGTGAGGACTGATTCTTGCTGTCCCTGTAGAACACATGTTACAGGTGAGTAACTACGCTTTCTCCAGGAACAAGCAGGAAGTCAGTCCTCACATATGGGATTCCCTAGCTATAGGCTACCAAGAACCCATAGCTGAAAAATGGCTCCCTCTAGAAGAGCTGCAGCAGCTTTGATAGGAATTCAGCGGAGAACGCAACACCTCCGGTACTCTGACACGAAGGGCCGGAGGGTAGGAGTTGCCTAAATAGATTACAGAGTACTGCCTGGCCAAAAGCACTGTCTCATTGGGACTCCCTATCCAAGCAGTAATGGGCTGCAAAAGTCTGGCTTGAAGACCAGATAGCGGCCCGGCATATGTCTGCCAGCGGAACAGAGTGGAAGTGAGCCACTGATGCGGCCTTAGCTCTGACACGGTGGGCCGTGACTTGACCCTGCAACGGGAGGTCAGCCGCCTTGTATGCCCAGGCAATGCAGTCTGCCTCCCAGGTAGACATTATGCACTTGGGGACAGGAAGCCCCAGCTTACCGGTGTCATAAAAGACGAAAAGCTGAGTAGCCCTTCGATGTCCCCGCATACGCTCCAGGTAGAATGCCAGCGCCCTATTACAATCCAGGGTATGCAGGACCGCCTCTGCCCGGCTGGTGTGCGCTCTGTGAAAGAAGGTCGGAAGAACCACCTCTAGGTTGAGGTGGAACGAAGAGACCACTTTCGGGAGGAACTTGGTGTGGGTGCGAAGGACCACCCTGTTCCTATAAAACTGTGTGTACGGTCTATCTGAGACAAGAGCTTGCAGCTCACTCACTCATCTGCCAGATGTGAGTGCCAGCAGGAAGAGCACCTTCCAGGAGAGGAAGTTCATATGGCAAGTAGACATCGGCTCAAAAGTTGGGCGAGTAAGCTGTTCCAAGACCACATTCAAATCCCATTCAGTTGCCGAAGGATGAACCGGGGGTTTTAGTAGAAGTAGACCTCTGAGGAATCTGGACACCAAGGGGTGAGTCGAAAGAGGTTGTCCTTCCACTGGAAAGTGATGTGCTGATAAAGCACTCAGGTGGACTCTGACAGAGTTAGACTTGAGACCTAAGTCTGAGAGGTGAAGCAGGTACTGCAGGACAACTGGTACAAGGCAAGAGAAAGGGTTTTCATTGTGCTGTCTACACCACACCTCAAACCTACACCACTTGAAGGCATAGGTTTTCCTTGAGGCCAGTAACACTTCTTCTATATTCTTAGGTAGGAGGAGGGAAGCCAGCACTACCCTTTCAGCAGCCATGCCATCAGGTTGAGGGACCTGAGGTTGGGATGTAAGAGAGAGCCCTGCTCCTAGGACAGGAGGTCGGGCTGCATCCCCAGAGGGAGTGGGGTTTCCACTGCAAGCTGGAGGAGAAGCAGAAACCAAGGCTGCCATGGCCATCTGGGGGCTACCAGTATGACTGAGGCCTTGTCCTGAAGGATTTTGAACAGAGTCCGGGCCAGCAGAGGCATGGGAGAAAACGCATACATGAGGCCCACGGACCAGGAGATCAGAAAAGCATCCGCAGCCACTCTGAGGATGTGGCTGTCTGGAGCAAAAGCTGGGCAACTGGTGATTCTGCGGACTGGCAAAAATATCTATGGACGGATGCCCCCAGCAGTGGAAGATCTACTGGGCCACTTTCGGATCCAGTTGCCATTCGTGAGGTTGAAGAATCCTGCTTAGCTTGTCTGCTAAGAAGTTCTCCTGACCTGGCAGGTAAACTGCTTTGATAGACATACTGTGTCTGATTGCAAAGAAGCAGAGGTCCAGCGTCTCCTGACATAGGAGCCAGGACCCTGTACCCCCTTGCTTGTTCACGTAGAACACTGCTACCTGATTGTCTGTCTGCACCAAGACAGACTGATGTGAGAGAACATGACAGAAGGTTTGAAGAGCTAGACGAATCGCTTGAAGCTCTAAGAGGTTGATTTGGTGTGTACACTCCTGAGGAGATCACAACCCCTGAGTGAATGATCCCTGGCAATGGGCTCCCCAGCCCAGCAAGGAGGCATCTGTCGTTAGTACTCGTGTGTGCGAGGGAGGCTGAAAAGGTACTCCCTCGAGCAGGTTGGGTGGCTGGAGCCACCACGCCAACGACTTCACCAGTCATTTGGACATTTTGATCCTGTCTTGGAGTCGCCCTGTAGCTTGTGTCCACTGATCTCTGAGGCACCTCTGAGCTGTCCTCATGTGGAGACGGGCGTTTGGGGTCACATGTACCATGGAGGTCATATGGCCCAGGAGGCGTAGAAAGTGTCTCACTGAGATCTGAGACTTGCGGCTGACTTGGTGCACAAGTGCCAGAAGCCTTTGTGCACTGTCATCTGGCAGGTAATCCCTTGCCCGAAGGGTGTCTAGCCTCGCTCCTATGAACTCCAAGTTCTGAGTGGGGAGCAAAACAGACTTTGCGTGATTTATGACAAAGCCTAGATGCTGTAGCATATTGATAGTGCGATCTGTGACCTGTTGGGCCTCCTGCGGTGACTGGGCCCTGATGAGCCAGTCGTCCAGGTAAGGGAAGACAAAAATTCCTTGGTTCCTGAGGAAGGCCACCACTTCCACCAGGCATCTGGTAAACACTCTGGGAGCAGAGGCTAGGCCAAATGGAAGTACTCTGTACTGGAAATGGTTTCCTCCCACTACAAATCTGAGGTATTGTCTGTGGTCTGGATGTATGTGGATGTGTAGGCATCCTTCAGGTCTAAGGAGCATAGCCAATCTCCCTGGTTGAGGTAAGGCAGCAATATTCCAAGGGAAAGCATCTTGAACTTTTCCCTCACCAGGAACTTGTCTAAGTTTCGCAGGTCGAGGATGGGTCTGAGGTCCCCTTTTCTCTTTGGTATCAGAAAATACCTGGAGTAGAAGCCCTGTCCCTGCAGGTAGTGGGGTACAGGTTCCACCGCCTGATCCTCTAGAAGACCTGCCAACTCATGCAAGAGGAGGTCCTTGTGTAGAGGGGGTCTGAGAGGCTCTCCTGGAAAGTAGGAGGGAGGTACCTGGCTGAAATGGAGTAAATAGCCCCTTTGGACTATTTGAAGGACCCAGGTATCGGTGGTGATAGCTGGCCACCTGTTGGCGTACAGGGCCAGCCTTCCTCCTGTGCAAGGCCTCACCCTTGGTGGGAGAGAGACTATACTTTGGGAGTCAAAACCCCCCTCCAGGCTTGGCCAGAGCCGGGGCTTGGGGGCCTTCTGCTTACGCGGGCCATGCCCCTATCCCTTGGCCTGCTGCCCCTGTGGGAGAGCTGTGGAGGCCTGGTAAGTGAGGTAGTTGCATTAAGCAGCACGCTTCCTCAGGAAAAAGGACTTTTTACCCGAGCCCTTCTTTTTAGAAGGGGCAGACGTCTTCTTGGAGAGTCTTGTCCGGGTCAACTACTCAGACTCGAGCTCAGCAGCCTTCTCAGTCATGGGTTTGCCAAAGAGGTTGTCACTGTGGCAAGGGATATCGACCAACTGGTCCTGAACCCATGGCTCCAGGTCCGACGACATCAGCCACGCCTGGCGGTGGGCACCAATGCCGGCCACGGCTACTCGGGCTGAAGCCTCGAAGCCGTTATAGACTGCCCATGACAAACTTCGAACACTCCCGAATCCCGGTGGACAAGGTCTTGAAGTGCTGCAAAGGTGCCTCGGAGAGGCCAGCTGAGACCCCGGCAATCTCCTTTGCCAGGTCTCGCCATGTACAGCTGGTAAGTCTGGACCCGGCATGACAGCATTGAGCCCTGGTAGCACTTTCTGCCGAGGTCGTCCAGGTTCCAGGCCTCCCGGCCAGGAGGCACCGAGGAGTGTGTTTTTTGGCTCTTGAGCCTGTGCATGGCCGATTCCAGAACCATGGATTTGTGCGGCAGCTGTGCTTTTTGGAACCCAGGGCTCTTGCAGACTCGATAGATGGAATCGACCCGCTTGCTGAGAACCGGCATCGAAGCCAGTGACTCCCACATTCGGAGCATCAGCCGTTCCAACATCAGAGGAACCGGTACCGTAAGGGCTTCCTGAGGGGGAAAGTCATACTGGAGGGCTTCGAGCTCTTCGGCTCCTCCTCGGTGTCTTGGCTATGTCCCTGACGAAGTCCGAGAACCAGGTATCCTCCGGAGGGGACCTTTTCCGAGGCTCAGAACCCGGTGAGTCCGATGGGACATACCGGGGGGTCTGGTGGGTGTCCGGGGACTCCTCATCCTCCCTCTCCCATGCCGATTCCTCCGAGAAGGAATTGCACGGCTCCGGCCATGAGGGCTTTGGCCTCGACTGCACCGATGCCAAGGGCACCGGCGTCAACGACCTTGGTCCTGAGCGGGAGGTTGAGGGAGACCTCGGCTGAGGATCGATCGAGTCGGAAGAGTCTCGAGGATTGGCTTGGCCTCCGGGATCAATTTGGACGTCAAGGTCCCGGTGGTGGGGGCGGATGGGCCAGTGAGACCAGTCATCAGCGCCCGCTGCTGCTCCATGAAGGCAGACATGCTGCGCTCCAGGGCCGCCATCCTGAGACCAAGCTCAGAAGGCTCCGCAACCTCCGGGTCGGGTCCCGAAGCCGTCGGGCCCAATGCTGGTTCTCCAAGAGGAGAGTCCATGAGGACAACAGCAGTTACCTTCCTTGGTGTCTCTGGCTCCTTGCACGGCACCTTTGCAGGCCACTCCGACTCCAAGGACCCGGGGCAGCAGTCAGGACTCCACGACCCGGTCCGCGAGGGCCCAGGTCGACCAGAGACTTCCAACGACACCGCCCTCACAAGTTTCTTCTTCCTCTGGTGTTCCCGCGAGGGAGACCCCTGCTCAGAAGACCCCCGACGCTCGGAATCAGACAGCTCCCGAGACTTCGAGGCTTCTGAAGAGGTCCAGACCTGGGAGGATGCGGACTCAGTGAAAATCCTTTCATGCTGCTGCTGCCGCCGGCTCCTGAGTGCCTTGGAGGACATCTTCCCACATGGGCCACAGACGTTCGGGTCATGCTCGGGCCCGAGATAGCGGAGACAGCAGTCGTGTGTGTCGGTGAGTGACATTAATTTTTTACACTGATCACACTTCTTAAACCCGCTGGCAGCCATTGGGGGAAAAAGGGCCCCTGCTAGGTCGAACGACCGGGCTGCCAATGAAAAAGAAAAAGAGCGCTAACACTAGTCACTAAAGACAAAAAACAAAAAACAAATGACCGGACTCGATACCGGTGTACCGAACTGAGTCGGGAAGGTGAACCGGCGTCGAACCGGGTCGAAGAAGAGAATCTTCAGCAGTTTTGACGCACTTTTTCCAAGAGGGAACTTGGACCATGTCCGCTGGGCTCTGTGGAAAAAAGGAGACTGAGCAAGATGGCACCCTTGGGAGGGAAGGGGACCGCGCATGCGTGATGCAATCCCAAAGGCTTTCTTTGAAAGCTGGGGAATTGCTCCGCATGAGGGCTCCATTGGCGCCGGTCACCCATATGTGAAGACTGACTTCCTTCTTGTTCCTGGAGAACTGATGATCTTAAAGTAGCTAAACAGGTAGAAAAGGTGACAGCAAAAGCTAGAAGGATGCTTAGGTGCATATGGAGAGGAATGGCCTGCAGAAGAAAGGAGGTGATAATGCCTCTCTTTAGGTCTTTGGTGCGACCTCATTTGGAGTACTGTGTGCAATTCTGGAGACCACACCTTTAAAAGGATATAAACAGGCTGGAAGTGCAGAGGGTGGCTACTAAAATAGTTAGTGGTCTTCATTATAAAGCATATGAGGAAAGACTTAAGGATCTTAATATGCACACCATAGAGGAAAGGCGGGATAGAGGTGATATGATTGAGACATTTAAATACCTCTGTGGCATAAATGCACAGGAGGAGAGCCTCTTTCGATTGAAAGCAAGCTATGCTACGAGGGGACTTGGGATGAGGGTGAAAGGGGATAGATTCAGGAGTGATATGCGGAAATATTTCTTTACGGAAAGAGTGGTGGATCCGTAGAATAGTCTCCCAGTGGAGGTAGTAGAGTTGAGGACAATATCTGAATTCAAAGAAGCATGAGACAAACACAGAGGATCTCTAAAGGAAAAAAGGGGACTGTTGTAGTGGTTGGTATGGAAGGACAGATTAGATAGGTCATATGATCTTTTTCTATCATCATGTTTCTATGTTTCTATTGTACCTGAGGATTGGAGAGTGGCCAATGTAATGCCAGTTTTTAAAAAGGATTCCAGGGGTAATCCAGGAAACCTCAGACCAGTGAGCTTAATGTCTGTACCAAGCAAAATGGAAGAAACAAATATAAAGAACAAAATTTTAGAACATGTAGATAATCATGGTTTAATGGCAGAAAGCCAACATGGATGTAGCCAAAGAAAATCTTGTCTCACTAATCTCTTATATTTTTTTTGAAGGTATGAATAAACAGGTAGATAAAGGTGAGCCGGTTGATATAGTGTACCTGAATTTTCAGAAAGCCTATGACAAGGTCCCTCATGAGAAACTCTTGTGGAAATTAAAAAGTCATGGGATAGGAAGCAGTGTACTATTGTGAATTCGGAACTGGCTAAAAGATAGAAAACAGTGAGTAGGGCTAAATGGCCAAATTTCTCAAAGGAGAAAAGTAAATAGTGGAATATCCTAGGGATCTATCTTGGGCACACTGCTTTTTAACATATTTATAAATGACCTGCATATAGGAATAACGAGTGAGGTGATCAAATTTGCAGATGACACAAAATTATTCAAAGTTGTTAAAATGCAAAAGGATTGTGAAAAATTGCAAGAGGACCTCGAAAAATCAGGAGACTGGGTGTCCAAATGGCAGATGAAATTTAATGTGGACAAGTGCAAAGTTATGTACTTAGGAAAGAACAACCCAAATCACATTAGGAATACCCACCCAGGAAAAGCATCTAGATGTCATCGTGGGTAATATGTTGATACCCTCTGCCCAGTGTGCAATGGCAGCCAAGAAAGCAAAACAGAATCATAAGGAAAGAAATGGAGAATAACACCATAACATTCCATAGTGCAACCACACCTTGAATATTGTGTGCAATTCTGGTCACCATATCTTAAAGAGATATGGCAGAATTAGAAAAGGTACAGAGAAGAGCCACCCAAATGGTAAAGGAAAGGCTTAAAAGGTTAGGGCTCTTCAACTTGGAAAACAGATGGCTGAGTGGAGATATGATAGAGGTCTATAAAATAATGAATGGAGTGGAACAGGTAAACGTTGATTCATTGTTTACAACTTCAAAAAGTAGAAAGACTAGGGCATAAGCAATGAAGCTACAATATAGCCCATTCAAGACTAATCATAGAAAATATTTTTTCACTCAGCGCATAATCAAACTCTGGAATTCATTACTGGAGGTTGTGGTAAGAATTGTTAGTGTAGCTGGGTTTAAAATGTTTTTGGAAAAGTTCCTGGAGGAAAAGCCCGTGAACTAACAGGGCCAGAGAAATCCACTGCTTACCCCAGGATAGAGAAAGTGGAATCTATGTACCTTTTTGGAAACCTGACAGGTACTTGTGATCTGGATTGGTCACTGTTGGAAACAGGATACCAGGCTTGATGGACCTTTGGTCTGACCCAGGATAGCATATCTTATGTTGTTATGATGGCATGCAAATGTCTGCAACTCATTAAAAAATTACATCCAAGGATTATACTGTATAAGAATAGATTATAAGCTCCATTGAGTAGGACCCATTAGTCTTACATCTCTATTACACTTGGGAGTTTTTTGCAATCGATAGGTAGTAATAGCTGTAGTAAATGAATGATTTTGCTTTTGCCTGTGTGCTCTATCTTTACACTTTTAGGTTCCTTTTCTATGGAACCAGAGGGTAAAAGATTTTTACAGCTGCTTCTGAGAGAGATACAGTGATGGATGTCTGGAATCTGTCAAAGCCCAATCTACTAGTAAACCTGCCGTGAAGCCAGCTGAAAGTAGCAGCACAGCCAGCCAGGCACAAGTAGTATACTGCCCTTTTAAGACGACTATGATATCCCCACAGACACAACTGTATGTCCAAAACCCTCTGTCTCATACTATAACTATAACTGAAGACCAAAGAGGCAAACTACTGCCTGCAGTCACTATCACTAGCAGCTCCACCAGCCTGTCATGGCCAAAAAGGTTGAAAGACTTTTTTTTTTAATGACGTTTTCTCCTTCACAGACAGATCTTTCTAACTCAGAGAAATATGCTATTGGATGATTTTATTTTTCTGTTTGTTACACCTTTTACACTTTAGCAAAGCAATTTTTTTCTGGAGCAGCAAGCAATCATCTTTCCTCTCTGAATGCCTGAGAGAAAATGTTGCTCTCCTGGTATAGTCAGGGCTGGTGCTAGGGTTTCTGGCGTCCTCCTGCAACCTATAAATCGGCACCCCCTCCCTCATTATTATTATTTCACCTCAATGTGTGGCGTTAGTTGCACCTTTGGAGTTTTGCTATGTTGAAGAGCAATAACTGCAAGGGAATGTACCTGCCTTTCTGCAGTTGGTCTACAGCCCCATGCTGGTAATGCAATCCACATGTGTTACTAGCATGGAGCTTAGAAAACATGGCTTCTAAATGTGCCAAATAAGAGGGGCTCAATAGCACCTACGCTTCGTTTCCCACTTTCACAGAAGCAGCTTGACAGCCCCAAAAATGGAAATTACACTTACCTGGTAATTGTTGTTCCTTGAAGGAGTACAGTTCAGTCCTCCACCTCTGAGTAGTGCACCTCCTCCTGCAGCATTGAGACTGGACAAGTCAAACTTGTGACATCACCAGGTATATCCTGCTGGTCTTCTCCCATGATCCCCCAGTGACCTACTGACAAAGCAGACTTAAAGGAGCAAACAAACAACTAGTTAAGGTACAATGCTATGCTTAATCTTCAACTTTAAAACTACCGTGCCCCAAGAGAAAGGGCCGAAAACACCCTCCTCTGTGCCCCTGTCCCCCTGCGTACCAAACAGCGGAAGACAGCCAGCCAGAAGGAAGGAGAACTAAGGAAGAGCATAGGCAGAAAAGGTGCTCTTGCGATTACCGGCAAATCAGAGCCCATTGCCGACTCTATGAACCGGAAACACTCACCTAACTGACGCCTCGCGTCTGAGATATCCATCCCCAGGCGGGAATGAGGACTGAACTGTACTTCCTCAAGGAACAACAATTACCAGGTAAGTGTAATTTCCATTTCCTTATCGGTCCTTCAGTTCAGTTCTCCACCTCTGGGATGTACCAGAGCAGTAATCATTGGGAGGGACCTTTCTAGCCGGCTCGCCAACCAAACGAACAGAACAGGCACCGATCCCTGCCTGCTCCTCCCGTCAATAGGCGTTATGAAAACCATGAAGACACGACTGAGAGCCCACTCTGACCCTCTTCACTGGCGAAACAGCACTGAGCTCTGCGCCAAGCATCGCTAGTGCCCCAGAAGGACACGCTCGCCACCGCAAACGTACTGAACGCCCTAGAAACAGACCTACTGATAAGGCTACCTGAGCCCCGCCGGAAAAAGCCGCTTGAGACCCGCCTTGGTTCTCGACCTCACCAGGGTGTCAAGGTTTAGCTACCGCTTCTCTCCTGCATGACCCGCCCCCGCGGAGGGACAGGCAGCGAAGAGACCTTCCAGAAAGCGACGTCACCTGCCCCTAATGTCCAAGGAACGCAGGTTATGAGCAAAGTGTTCTTGCATAAGTCTCAAAACCAGCAACTAGACAGGCACAGGCAGATTCCACGAGGGAGAACTGAACCGAGGTCCATCCAGAGAGAGGCGGAATGCAAAATGGGCTGAATAGAAAACCACCTGTGGCAAAAACCCTATGGAACTGGCCGCCAGGCCACCCTCTCTCTGGATAAGACAAAGGGTACCTGTCAAGCCCACGCCTGCAGCTCCTAAATTCGCCTCACCGAACCGAAGACCACCAACCTACTGTCCTCCAAACTGAGCAGCCCCGGTGGAATACCTAGCCTACGAGGAGACTGCAGTCTGGTAACCACCAGAGCAAGCATACCACCTTGACCTGGAAACTGCAGCCACTCCCTGATTGATGACCCTATAGCAGGGCAGAGCTGGCAACTGAACTCCCCAGGACCTGGCTGCGAACTCTGTATCAACCCGTCCTGTAGGAAACTCCATCCCAGGGGGCTGCTATCACACGAAGCTGCCTCCGCGAGCCTCCATTCTAACCGACGTGCTTGAAATGCACACAAGCCTCTTTTTCTTATTTTCTTTTAAAACTCAACCGAGCCATGGCCACCCTATAAGGGATAACTGATCCACCGGAGACAGTCGAAGGAGACCCTGCAGCAACCACTTCTCCAACGTTGGCCACCTCCCTGGGTTCTCGACAAGTATCCGAATGCGGGCAACGCTCTAACAGAAGCGCCCTAAATGCACACAGGCCTCTCTCTCTTATTTTCTTTTAAAACTTAACCGAGCCATGGCCACCCCGTAAGGGATAACTGATCCACCGGAGATAGTCGAAGGAAATCCTGCAGCCACAGCTTCTCCAACGTCGGCAACCTCCCTGGGTTCCCAAAGAGTATCTGCATGCGGGCGACATATGACGGGAGTCATGGCCAGCCCGAGACCCCGCACCAACAACTTTCCCTGATGCGCTTTAACACGCAAAAAACACTCGACCTACGAGTGCCCCAGGAGGAAAGTCATAGAAAGGACCGGGCTACGGCCTCTGTTGTACCAATGCGTCGATGCTTTCTTGCATCCTCACCTGTCGCCTGCTAAACATCGACCCGTCGTCGCAGACTGAAACGTCGCCATGAGGTCCAATATGGGCTGACCGCATCCGAGCACACGCTATGCGAACACCGCCGGATGCAATCCCCCTTCTCCGGCAATTACTCAGACTCCGCTAAGGATATCCGCCACCACATTGTCCCCATCGATAACGCAGGGCGCCGGGGCTTTAACCGCGCACGCTGCCCCTTCGCTCGGGCCACCCTGGCCACCCGACCGACTCCACCCTGCCGATTGATGTAGGCCACCATCCCAGAGTTCTCGGACAGTACTTGCACCGCTCAATCTGCCACCGTGGCCGCGAATGCCTGCCACGCCCGACGTACCGCTTGCCGTTCCAGTTAGACGATTGAACACTGGACCTGCTGCGTACGCCAAGCGCCTTGCACAAAAGGATCTCCAAAATGTAGCTGAGTCTAACCACGCTCAAGCCAAGCTCCCGGAGGAAAGGTGCAGAACCTTATATGAAATAAGTTGGGACAATTATCAAGGCTTTTTTTTTTTTTTTTTTTTTTTACAATTCCATAAGGGCCACAAGGCCCACAACCTAACAGCATGCCACAATGGATGGACATGTAATGGACGGCTTTGAATATAAGCCTACAGACATCCAGTGCTTGTTCCGAGACAAGCACTGTGTAGCCTATTTGTCTTCTCGGAGCACTCTCATGACCCGAAGACCTGAACCGGCCACCAAAAGAAGCCGGACACTGGGCCCGAAGGATCCTGGTCTAACCGAGCCCAGCACTCCCTGTATCCTTAGGATCTGAGCCTTCCCCAAGGTCTCCGCCTTGGCTGGAACCGGCTGAACATAACTCTATGGTCCTGTGGCTAGTCCCCACGAAACAGCGAGACTCAACGATGCCTTGAGGAAAGGGAAGGCCTAGTAGTTGGAGCAAGTCGCCAGCCGACCAACGGAGTGAATCCCACTTGCGTACCTCAGTGTAGGGTCAGAAGAACTGAGGATTCTGGTCCCACAGATGTGCCTTTGAGCCTTGAACGACATACACTTCCGCAGGTACAAAAACTTAAATTGTGAGCGCCTTCAGGGGCAAGGGGAATAGACTACAGCATCCGACTGTTGACCACCTTGTCTTGCACAAACAGACAGCGGAACCAAACCAAATAAATGACTGGGAATATGTGACCTTAGAACCCCAAGGCAGTGGAATGACAGTAGAACTTGCAGTAGACGTGATTTTCCTGTCCTCCCAGCCCCCCTGCCCGCATTGAGAAGAGGCTGAGAATAACTTGACTGGTGGACCTGGGAGCGTGTCTCCTGGACAGCCGGGGCGTAGAAGGGAAATCTGATGACTGTGGCCCTAACTCATCAGGACAGCTCCCTTTTGAATCTGCAACCCCATGCAACACAATGACAACCTTTCTCACGTCATCCCAATCGACCTCTCTCATTGCTGCACCAATTACCTGAGCATGAGACCACAGACGGAACACAGACATGCAGACACACTCAAGGGTGAATGCACCTAAGAATTATGCTGAAGCCAATGTGAGCACATCCAACATACAGCTCCACATGTCCAGGTGTCCCACTCCTGTCACCCAAAACACAGGACAGTGAGCACGCTTGAACCAAGGTGACCGTCATGGCACAGACAGCGAGGCCTAACTTCCGCTATCAAACGCTAAGCCCCGGACTGTGCTATCCAGCATTACTTCTCATTATCCCCAGCATGGGCCTTTCCCCAGATGGCCCAGACGGGCCAGTGTTCCCGCTAAGTGGGCAAAGCTGAGCTCTGATTGCATAGGCTCTAGAAACCGATGCGACTGACCTGTCCCCGCTACATGAAACAAAACGAGGAGCGCTGCTCTTGCAGCTAGTCAAGGGTGCACAAAGAGCAAGAGTCAAAAGACCGTCAGGATGCAATTAAAGTTCTTTTATTAGAGTCGTCCCCAACGCGTTTCGGCAATGATGCCTTCCTCAGGGGGTAACGCTACAACATCAAACATAGAAAACTTTTGACAACAATAAACAAAAAACAAAATCAATGTAAAACAGTTAATATTAATAAAAGAAATAAATAAATGAGCTGTTAAAAATATTACATGGGAATAAATAAAAAATGAAAATTGGAAAAGACTCAACTGCTATATAACCAAGAGATAATAATATTTGCATAAGGCCTCAGATAGTTATCATAGTGAATGACTGTGATATTATAGAGGAATATTCTTATAAAAGAGAAAAGAAAAGACAGACAGAAGGACAAACAGAACATTATACTTAGAGGAATACTCACTTTAGACCAAAGTACAAATCCCTATTATGTCATGTGACATTGGTGAAAATAACTATAAAAGATAAATAAATGAATTAAACTAAACAAATTGATACAATTAGGTATATAAAAACAATGAAAATCTTAACTAAGAAGTTCTTCTTATAAAATACATATAGTGCTAGTTGACCGTGGAAAAAGTCGTATGGAACTACAGGCATTAGACAATACATGCATATCTATAATAATCCAAAACTTTAAAACAGCGAAAAGTAAAATACTAATAACTTATGTAAAAGTCTTGGAAAAATAAACATCGTTAAACATTTGACTATATATCTTATGTGTTAAAACTTCTAACAATAATACAATGTAAAATTACTAAATGGGGAGAGATTAATTTCTCCTAACTTTGTTACTACAGCACAGCTACAATGGCAACATCTTGGTATATAGCCGTTTAATCCTATTGAATAAAGGAAACAAGAATGTGAAGTATGGGATGCATTTCTGGTTCTATAATGATGAAATTATATAGGGTAAAACTGTCACTGTATTTGTCTTACAATGTGAGGAAAATTCAAAAAGATAATTTTGTAATGATGGTCAGAAAAAATGAACAGTGTATAGTGAAAACTTTAGCTGTAATAAACTTGGCAATGCATACCGACAGGGTAAATGATGTGTATAATGTTATTAATAAATAAATTTTTTTTTAATTATTTTATCTATTTTATATTATGCTCTTACGTTTATGTTACTGGGAAACTTAGACTAATGCCTACTCATAAAATCTCATGAAAAACCGACTGTTCTAGTGCTATTTGACTGTATGGGAAAAAAATTGTATATGTCTAAAATCATAAAATCCAAAATTAAAAACCATCAATGTGCTTCATAAGAGTACGTCGAACATAAAAAGACTTAGAATAAACAATGAAAACTTTAGCTGTAATCAGCTTGGTAGTGCTCGCCAGCAGGGCTGATGCTATCTATTATATTAGTGTGGAATAAAGACTGCACTATTGAAATGACTTTTCTGAAAATTTTGAATATTAGAAAAATGAGCAACGATAAAAGGGGTCATTGATGCAAATTGGAGCATTTGGTTGAAAAGTTATTACCATAGCTCCTACAAGTCTGAGACCCGGTTCTTTTATAGAAAAGTAAAATAACTTTCAAAAACTGCATATGTTTATAGGTATTTGGGAAGTTCAAGACTAACTGTGAAGAATTCTCATATTGGTGGAGTAATTATGCTATTTTGTGGCTCAACTGTAATATTACTCTGAATAATAAAGACCAACTTGGATTGTTAAATAGCTAAAAGACAGCACAAAACCAAAATAAACTATGTACAACTGCAACTCCCAGGGGAGGAGGAAGGATTGTGAGAACTGATTCCTGCTGCTCCTGGAGAACACCTGTTACAGGTGAGTAAATACTCTTTCTCCAGGACCAAGCAGGAAGTCAGTCCTCACATATGGGTGACTCCCTAGCTCTGGGCTACCAGGAACCCAGGCTGAAAAATAGAGCTCCCTCTATGAAGCCTCAGCATCAGGGAAAGAATTTTACTGAGAAGAGATCCCATCGGTAGCCCAACAAGAGGGCTGGAGGGCAGGAGTTGCCTAAACCTCAAAGAGATTCTGGAGTACTGCCTGACCAAAAGCACTGTCCCTACGGGACTCCCTCTCCAGGCAGTAATGGGCTGCAAATGTCTGGCTTGAGGACCAAGTTGCAGCCCTACAGATGTCTGCCATCGGTACAGAGCGGAGATGAGCTACTGATGCAGCCATTGCCCGGACACGATGGGCTGTGACACGACCCTGCAAGGGGAGGTCTGCTGCCCTGTAAGCCCAGGTGATACAGTCCGCCACCCATATGGACAAGGTACGCTTGGAGACAGGCAACCCCAAGTTGTTTGGGTGAAAGGAGACGAAGAGCTGAGTAGCCCTTCTATGACCCTTAGTACGCTCAATGTAGAAAGACAAGGCCCTTCTACAGTCCAGGGTATGCAGGACTTCCTCAGCCCGGCTGGCATGGGGCCTAGAGAAGGATGTTGGAAGAACCACCTCCTGATTGAGGTGGAAAGAGGAGACTACCTTCGGGAGGAACTTAGGATGAGTCCTAAGGACTACCCTGTTCTTATAGAAACGAGTGTATGGTCTGTCACAGACCAGGGCTTGAAGTTCACTCACTCGCCTGGCCGAGGTCAGTGCCACTAAGAAAAGAGCCTTCCAAGAAAGGAAGCGGAGAGGACACGTAGCCATCGGCTCAAAGGGAGGGCGAGTAAGCTGCTGCAAGACCACATTCAACTCCCACTCAGGAGCTGGTGGACAGAGAGGAGGCTTTAGCAAGAGCAAGCCTCTGAGGAAGCGGGACACCAAGGGGGTGAACCAACAAAGAGTGCCCTTCTACCAGTGAATGGTGGGCTGCCAGAGCGGAAAGGTGTACCCGAACAGAATTGGACTTAAGACCCTGATTAGACAAGTGCAGCAGGTACTGAAGCACCACTGGCACAGGACAGGAGAAAGGGTTCTCCTGGCGTTGGTCACACCACAAGGAGAACCGTTTCCACATCAGGGCATAGGTCTTTCTGGTGGATTGCTTCCTAGAGGCCAAGACCACCTCTTCAACTTCCTGAGGCAGGCCCCATGGAGCCAGCACTACCCTTGCAGCCTCCAGGCCATCAAATTGAGAGTTTTGAGATTGGGGTGCAGGAGGGAACCCTGATCCTGAGAAAGAAGATCGGGTTGTAACCCCAGAGGGAATGGGGTGTCCACAGCCAGCTGTAACAGAAGCGGGAACCAGGGCTGTCTCGGCCATCTGGGTGCTACCAATATGACCGAGGCCCTGTCCCTTAGAATCTTGAACAAGGTTCGGGCCACCAGGGGCGTGGGAGGAAACGCATACAGGAGGCCCTTGGACCATGATATCAGGAAGGCATCCGCTGCTAATCTCGTGTGATGCGGTTGCCTGGAGCAGAACTGAGGCAGCTGCCGGTTCAGAGGACTGGCAAAGATGTCTATGGATGGAAGTCCCCATTTCAGGAAAATGTGCTGAACCACCAAAGGGTGCAGTTGCCATTCGTGAGGCTGTAGAACCCTGCTCAATCTGTTTGCCAGGAAATTCTCGTGGCCAGGAAAATAGACTGCCCTGAGCAGCATATTGTGTCGAAGAGCAAAAGAGCATAGGGCCTGTGCCTCCTGACACAGGAGTCTGGACCCCGTGCCCCCTTGTTTGTTCACATAGAACATCGCCACCTGGTTGTCTGTCTGCACCAAGACAGATTGGTGGGCCAGGGTGTGCGAGAAGGCTTTGAGAGCTAAGCGAATCGCCCAGAGCTCCAGCAGGTTGATTTGTTGCGTGGCCTCCCATGGAGACCACAGGCCCTGTGTGCACTTTCCCAGACAATGTGCACCCCAGCCCTGCAAGAAGGCATCGGTTGTGAGTACCACAGTGGAAACAGGAACCTGAAAAGGAATTCCCTGTAGAAGGTTGGGGGGGGGGGGGTGTAGCCACCACTGCAGGGAGTTCAGGAAGAGTTTGGACACCCTTACTTTGTCTCTGAGTCTTCCTGTGGCCTGCTTCCACTGAGTCCTGAGACACCATTATGCAGGCCTCATATGCAGGCGAGCATTGGGGGTCACATGTACTGTCGATGCCATGTGGCCAGGAGCCTTAGACAGAGTCTGGCGGAAACCAGTGGGTTGTGCATGAATTGGCTGGCCAAGTCTATCAGCCTTCCCGCCCTGTCCTCTGGCAAGTAAGCCTTTGCTTGTAGGGAGTCTAACTGTGCTCCTATGAATTCTAGGTTCTGGGAGGGGAGCAAAGTGGACTTTGCGAAGTTTATGATGAAGCCTAGTTGCTGAAGGAGAGAGAGAGTACGGAGGGTGGCTTGCCTGGCCTCCTGGAGAGTTTGACCCCTGATGAGCCAGTCGTCCAGGTAGGGGAAGACAAAAATACCCTGGTTTCTCAAGTAGGCCGCCACCATCGCCAGGCACTTTGTGAAGACCCGTGGGGGCGGAAGTTAGGCCAAAGGGCAGTACCCTGTACTGGAAGTGGTTTTCCTCCCACCACGAACCTTAGGTATTTTCTGTGGTCTGGATGAATGAGGATGTGAACGTACTGTCATGTAGCGAGGGCTGATGAGAGCCCAGTTGAGAGAAAAGAAGGTGTTTTTCACAGAGAAAAAGACTTGCAATATTCCCAGGAAAAAGCTAGAGGGAGCAAGAGCGTCTTCAGGGAGACTGAAGAGCCACGCCCAGCTGGTCACGAGGAAATGCCAACCAGCTTCCAATCCTCAAAGGCAGGAGGCCTTCATAAGGAGAGTGTGGAAGACTGGAAGGGAGGAAGGAGAAGAGGCAGAAGGAGTACCGGCAGCCTCGGAGATAGAAACACCAGCAGAAGCAGCAGCCTAAGCAGAAGCAAGGGGAGAATCACTGGCAGCACCGAGAGAGAGAGGTGGAAGTGGAAACCTGACTACTCTAGTGCTAGAGGATTCCCAGGAGGGAGAGGTGATTTCCCAGGAGCGGAGGAAGGACCTAAGGAGGTGTCAGCTCAAGCCAAACCGAGAGCTGTTTGCCCTCAGAGGCAAAAGCCCTGCTGTAACTGCAACTCTAAGCCAAACAAGTATCAGCTGGAGAAGCCAAGCCACACTGAGTCAGAAAGCCAGAAGCTGGGCTTGTACAGAGGCAGGCCTTCACCAGGAGAAGGAAGTCAAAGGCTACAGGGTAAGCCTAACTGTCCTAGAAAAGGATTTCACCAAGCGGCAGCCTGGGAAAGGCAAGCAGTGGGAGAAAACCGGTTACTAGAGGATTGCTTCCATACAAGGTATGAGAAATGTATGCCTAATAAGAGAGCTGTGAATGTTAAAAGCTATGATAAGGCTGCTAGAAAACCTCTAAAGAAAGAGGATACTTTAAAGCCTACTACAGCACATGGCCGATGCCCTAGGCTAGGCCAAGGACATTGGGAGCTGCTACAGAAAATATACAAAACTCCTGAATGTGTTTTACAAGAAACAAGGGATATAGAATCAGAGTTTTCTGTTAACGAGCCAATGCAAGTGGATCTGGCAGGAGATTTATCTGACCAAGACTGTACACTTTGCATTTCTGAAAGTTTAGAGTCACTGCCAGACTTGTGATTGGGTGAATTGCCAGAAGAGCATTCTGTATTTGTTTGAGCACCTCCATTCCTGTGACGTATGACAGTTTTTGCTTTGAACCCTGAGTTTGTTTTTTACCTGAATTAAGGACATTTGCTTTAAAGTTGTAACCCACTATTTAGAACCACTGTGAAAAAAGGGAAATAAAAGCCTTATTAATTCCCACCACTCAGCTTGTTTGTTTCATTGAAGATTGGAGCTAAAGCAACTACAAGGACCAAGAGCCATTTGGGCCTTTAGAAGACTCTCCAATCTTAACCTTATATTTTTGTGTCCCACCTGCCCTGGCGTCCACTGGCCACCAGGGAAGTGTTGCTGACAGTACGCATCCTTCAGATCTAAGGAGCATAGCCAATCTCCCTGCTGGAGGTAGGGCAGCAGTGTTCCAAGAGTAAGCATCCTGAACTTTTCCTTTTCCAAGAACTTGTTGAGATTTCTCAAGTCCAGAATGGGCCGGAGATCTCCAGTTCTCTTTGGCACAAGAAAATATCTGGGAGTAGAAGCCCTGCCCCAGCAGGTGGGGAGGTACAGGCTCCACCACCCTGTCTTGAAGAAGACCTTGCAGTTCCTGGAGAAGGAGTTCCTGATGCAGAGTAGGCCTTGGAGGCTCCCCTGGAAAGTAGGAGGGGGGTACCTGATTGAAATGGAGCAAATAGCCCATCTGGACTATGCTCAGTACCCAAGCATCTCGTGTGATGGGCGGCAACTGGTGGGCAAACAGGGTCAACCGACCTCCTGTGCTGAGGTGAGCCAGCAGAGGTGGAGAGGCTATGCAGTGGGAGTCAAAACCCCCCTCCCTGCTGAGTAGGAGCAGGAGGCTTGGGGGCTTTCTGCCTACGGGGCCCATGTCCCTGCCCCTTGGCCTGCTGACCCTGCTGGGGAGCTGGGGAGGCCTGATAGTGAGGGAAAGGTTTGTAGGCAGATGACTTCCTCGGGTAAAAAGGTCTTTTTCCCCGAGCCCTCCTTCTTATGAGAAGGGGCAGAAGTTTTCCTGGACAACCTTGTCCTCGTCAGAGTCTCTGTCTTGAGCTCAGCAACCTTTTCGGACATGGGCTTGCTGAAGAGGTTTTCACCCCGGCATGGGAAATCGACCAACTTGTCCTGTACCCATGGCTCGAGGTCCGATGATTGTAACCATGCCTGGCGTTGAGCACTGATGCCGGCCGCTGCTACTCGGGCTGAAGCCTCAAAGCCATCGTAGGCCACCCACGAGATGAATTTGGAACATTCCCGGATCCCCGAGGACAAGGTCTTGAACCTCTGAAAAGGTTCCCCGGAGAGGCCAGCCGAGAACCCGGCTATTTCTTTAGCCAGGTCCTGCAAGTACATGCCCATGTACAGCTGGTAGGACTGGACACGGCAAGCAAGCATCGAGCCCTGGAAGCACTTTCTGCCGATGGCATCCAGGCTTCGGGCCTCCCTACCGGGGGGCACCGCAGAGTGCATCTTCTGGCTCTTCAGACGATGCACGGCCGATTCCACAACCATAGAATGGTGCGGCAGCTGCGCCTTCTGGAACCCAGGGCTCTTTCGGACTCGATACATGGAATCGATCCGCTTGCTCAAAACCGGCGCTGAGGCCGGTGCCTCCCACATTCGGAAGAGGAGCCGTTCCAGCATCGGAGGAACCGGCACAGTAAAGGCCTCCCTCGGGGGAGAGTCATACTGTAGGGCATCGAGCTCTTCGGCTCGAGGCTCCTCCTCGGGATCCGCAGGAACATTCAAAGCCTTGGCCATGTCCCTGACAAACTCCGAGAACCGGGTGTCCTCCAGTGGGGACCTACTCCGGGGCTCGGGCTGCGGTGAGTCCGAAGGGACACACCGAGTTCGAAAGATATCGGGGGACTCCTCGTCCTCCGTCTCCCACGCAGACTCATCCGAGGAAGAGTCGAGGGGCTCCGACCGTGCGGGCTCCGGTAACACCCGCCCCGACACCGGGGCCATTGGCATCGACGCCCTCGGTCCCGAACGGGAGGTCGAGGGAGACCATGACTGAGTCCGGACTCGGGCCTTCATGGCTTCGAGAACCGGCTCGGTCTCTGGGGTCGACTTAGACGTCGACGTCCTGGTGGTCGGGGCAGAAGCACCAGTAAGGCTGGCCATCAGCACCCGCTGCTGATCCATGAAGGCAGACAGTCTGCACTCCAAGGCTGGCAGCCTGAGTCCAAGCTCAGGAGACTCAGCAGCCACCGACTCGGGCCCTGGCGGCGCCGGGCCCAACGTCGGCTCCCTGGAAGCAGAGTCCTCGAGGACAACAGGACTTATGTGCTCGACAGACTCCGGCTCTATATGAGGCACCTTAGATGGCTTCTCCAGCTCCAAAGGCCTGGGGCGGCGGTCAGGGGCCCGGACCTGGCCCTTGAGGAACAAGGGGTATCCTCCGACGCCGCCCTCACGAGCTTTCTCTTCCTCTTATGCTCCCGACTGGGGGACCCCCTTTCAGAGGAACCCCGATGAAGCTCGGGGTCAGACTCCCGAGACATCGAGGCCTCTGATGAGGTCCAGGCTCGACCGGAGGCAGAGTCAGAAAAAATCCTCTCCTTCTGATGCTGCCGGCTTCTGAGTGCCTTAGTGGACATCTTTTCACACGGGACACAGACCTTGGGATCATGGTCCGGCCCGAGGCAACGCAGGCAGCAGTCGTGTGTATCGGTAAGAGACATGAGCTTCTTACAATGATCACACTTTTTAAAACCACTGGAGGCCATCAGGGAAAAAAGGGCCCCCACGAGGTCAAAAGACCGATCCTCCAGGGAAAAAGAAAAAGGGCGCGAACGCGTGCCACGAAGGGCAAAAAAACGTAAAATAGAGATCGGGTCGATACCGGCATACCGAACCCAGGCGGGAAGGGGAACTGGTGTCGAACCGGACAAAAAAGAGCGAAAATCGCAGAAAAAAATCAAACTTTTCCGGGTAACACGGACTCACGTCCGTTGGGCTCCACGAAAAAAGAAAGACTGAGCAAGATGGCACCTTTGGGCAGGAAGGGGACCGCGCATGCGTGGGTGTATTCCCAAAGGCTTTCTTAGAAAGCTGGGGAAATGCTCCGCATGGGGGCTCCATCGACATCGATGTCACCCATATGTGAGGACTGACTTCCTGCTTGGTCCTGGAGAATAGGGATCTAGCTAAGCTTGAAGAATGTTCTAGAATTTGCCAGCTGGGATTTAATGTTAAAAAATGCAAGGTCATGCATTTGGGCTGCAGCAATCCAAGGGAGCGATACAGTATAGGGGGAGAAGTACATTTGTCCACTAAAGAAGAGTGGGACCCTAGGCGTGGTTGTGTTTGATGTTCTTAAAGTAGCTAAACAGGTAGAAAAGTCTACACTAAAAGCTAGAAGGATGCTTGGGGGCATATGGAGAAGAATGGCTAGCAGAAAAAAGGAGGTGATAGTGGTTCTGTATAATTCTTTGGTGCGACCTCATTTGGAGTATTGTGTGCAATTCTGGAGACCGCATCTTCAAAAGGATATAAACAGGATGGGGTCAGTACAGAGGGTGGCTACGAAAATGGTTAGTGGTCTTCATTATAAAGCATATGAGGACAAACTTAAGGATCTTAATATGTATACCTTAGAGCAGAGGTTCCCAACTCCAGTTCTGGAGGGCCAAACACCATTCAGGTTTTCAGGCTGTCCCTAATAAATATGCATGAGATGCATTTGCATGCACTGCCCCCGTTGTACATATGACCTAGATTGGCCACTGTTGGAAACAAGATACTGGGCTTGATGGACCTTGGTCTAACCCAGTACAGCATATCTTATGTTCTTAAATGTATCTCATGCATATTCATTAGGGACAGCCTGAAAACCTAAATGGTGTTTGGCCCTCCAGGACTGGAGTTGGGAACCTTTGCCTTAGAGGAAAGGCGGGATAGAGGTGATATGATTGAGATGTTTAAATACCTCCATGGCATAAATGCACAGGGGGAGAACCTCTTTCGATTGAAAGCAAGTTCTGCTATGAGGGGACATGGGATGATGGTGAAAGGGGATAGATTTAGGAGCGATATGCGGAAATATTTCTTTACAGAAAGAGTGGTGGATCCGTGGAATTGTATTTATTTATTTAGACAGTTTTGTATACCACCTTATCTTTCAATCAAAGTGGTCACAACACAATTGGGGAATACATTTTAACACGAGGGTATATGAGACACATACACTAATACTTACAGGGAACATGGGCAATGGAGGGTTAAGTGGCTTGCCCAAGACCACAAGGAGCACCTGTGGGACTAGAAACCCCAGTCCTTCCGGCCCAAGGTTGCTGTCCTCTAGTGGGATTTGAACCACTGACCTTCCAGCTTGTGGTACCTTGCCCCAACCACTAGGCCACTCCTCCCTCTAATAGTCTCCCAATGGAGGTGGTAGAGATGAGAACAGTATCTGAATTCAAAAAAGCATGGGACAAACACAGAGGATCTCTAAAGGAAAAAAGGGGACTGTTGTAGTTGTTGATATGGAAGGACAGACTAGATAGGCCATGTGGTCTTTTTCTGTCGTCATTTTTCTATGTTTCTATAATGATTGAATAGCACCAAGAGGTAGAGTGAGCTGAGTAGGAATGCAAATGATGTCATGTTTTAGGTGGTATGGTGCTTATGTGCATGGTAATGTGGTAGGCGAAGGCCTATGATCCATGCTGCTTGAACTAAGCAGGCAGGCCTAAGCAGCTTGACCTGTAAATGAAGCCTGTGGTTAGGCCCGGAGGAATGAAAACCCCCCTGAATGCTGCTTCCATAGAATCGAAACTTAACTAAGCATAACCAAGCATAGCTAAGCAGAATCGAAACTTAAAAAGATAGAAAAACTACTTTAATTGGTACTGATAAGAATGTGAGAAGCTTCTATGGAATTAATTAACTCTGCTGAAAGAAAAGTTACAGTGCCCTGCTTTCCCATATGTTTTAGTTAGCCAGTGACCTTGGAGGAGAAATGTATCAAGAGTCTAAGAACTGACCATTGTAATGAGGACTGTAAGGGGGGAAAACAGGTGCAGAGCCCAGACGAAGGTCCTCATTGGACAACTACGTAACGGTACCGGGACCAATAGATGGAGCGAGAAGGGTTACCGGGACCAATGAAAAGTTTGCCTATGTCTAGAATGGAAAAGAACAGTATAAAAGTTGTTGTTTTACTAACAGCCATTGCTCAGCCATTTTGAATGTGATTCTGCTTGAATCTTGTGTACAATAAATGATTTGGACCTTCTGAACAGACTCCTGGTATTATTGGATTGTTTGCGCTCTGCCGCTACATATTCTTGGTGCGTTGGCCGGGAAGTGTGGTTCGTAGAGGGTATACGAGCTGATATACCACGACTTTCCGCCTCTATAGGTTTGGTCCTGCCGGGCTCGTGCCCTTCCGACGTGGGCTCGGCTCCAAGGCGCCACCGGTCCCGTTGCATCGGAGGGGGCTGGGCCAGGCCTCGGCGGGTGCCGGACCCGGACGGAGCCAACACCTCGAACCCGTGAGGGGAGTCCGAGGTCCAACTCATGCGCTTGCTCGGGAACGGGGACCGGATCCGGTGAGTATAATTTTTGGTATGTCTAGACAGATGAGTCAGAACTGCAGCTTGTAACTTGGAACTTGTAACTTGGAAATTTTGGTAAGAGAGCATGATCACCTCTCAAAGGCGGTCCAATTAACCTTGCATAGTGTATTCGCGGGGTGAACCCACCGTCTTCTTGGAATAACTTGGAATAGCTGGCATAACTTGGAATAACTTTTGTATAGCCTAGTCAGAACAGACAGGATTGGGCTTTTTGGGAGTACATTGCTAGCATGATTGTGTGAATGAAGTGTGGTTGAGAGGTCTGGTGACACAGACCAAGCGAAGGCGGACTCCTGAGTCACGCAGTTCCTGGCCGGGCGACCGCGTCCAGGTCGTAAAAAGGAGGAAGCGACCGTCGTCTTGTCTTGTTTTTTGTTTCCCTTAAATGTTTCTAGGACCGTGAGGACCCCTCACCCACTGTCCGCACTCCTTTTCCCTTCTGTCTGTTGTTGCGCACACACATCGATATGGGAGGGGCAGGGTCTACTATGCACACTCCATTAGAATGTATGATTAAGTACTTTAATAAAGGATATTCAGGAGATTATGGGGTGAAAATGACTGCAACACGATTACAGATTTTGTGTACTAGGGAGTGGCCCGCATTAGACCCCATGTGGCCCCGAGATGGAACATTTGCCATAGGAATTATTAAGTCAGTTCATCAGAAGGTGCGAGTAGCGCACCCTGACCAGTATCCCTATATAGATTCCTGGTTAAGTATTTGTGAGAGCCCGCCCCCTTGGGCCCGGCGCTGCTATGAAGAACAGTGCAGAATAATGGTAGCGCTGACAGAACAGACACAGAGTACAGGGAAAGAAAAGAAGTCTGCTTATGTTGATCCCGAGTCCCCGGAAGTTGTTACTAGACAGCCCCAAGCTCAGCACCCAGTAAAAGTACCACCGCGTCCCGCGGCAGGCCCCCGGGACCAGCGAATTCCATCCCCTGACCCTCAGCTAGGTGATCCGCCCCCTGAAGAGACCGATCAGCTTGAGACTGAGGAGAATTCTGAGTCAGAGCAGGAAGAAGAAGAAGAAGAAACGTCTTCCCGATGCGAGACTGAAAGTGTAAAATCAGCTGTCAGTACCAGCTCATCCGTTGCAAGTAAGAAATCCCAGGTTAAGCTTAAATTGAGAAAGAGGGGCCCTACCAAGAAATTGATGCCACTGCGGCAGGTCCCGGGAATGCCCGTGAGGAACGAGGAGAACCAGATAGTAGCGGGACCCACCAGTTTAGTTTATGTGCCATTCTCCACTACTGATTTATTGAATTGGAAAATGCATTATGCCTCTTAACTGACAAGCCCCAAGAATTAACAGAGGTAATGAATACAATTATGCAAACTCATCAGCCTACTTGGGCAGACTGCCGTCAACTCCTGTCTACTTTATTTACTACTGAGGAGCAAGCAGCTGTCAATTGGTTAGCAGAAAATCCCCTAGTAGAGGGAGCAGGAGGAATAGATAACCGTGAAGCAGCGAAGAAAGAATTTCCTAATGAAGATCCTCGGTGGGATCCAAACACCGATGTAGGATCCAAAGCCCTAGCTCGGTTTCGCCAAGGCCTTTTACAAGGTCTGCGAAAGGGGGGTCAGAAAGCCATGAACCTCTCCAAAACAGCGGAAGTCATCCAAGGCCCAGATGAAAGCCCAGCAGTATTCTATGAGAGATTAGCTGAAGCATATAGAATGTACACGCCTTATGACCCGACGGCATCAGGGAGTCTGTGTATGGTGAATGCCGCTTTTGTCAGCCAGTCCCAACCAGACATTAGACGCAAATTACAGAAGTTAGAAGGGTTTGCGGGCATGAATACGTCACAGCTAATGGAAGTCGCCCAGAAAGTGTTTGTGAACCGTGATAATGAAAGACAAAGAGAAAGTGAGCATAAAATGAAGAAGAAAGCGGATTTTTTGGCTGCCGCTTTAGTTGAACAGAAACGGGGAGGTTTCCCTAACCGAAGGAGCAGAGGTAGAGGGAGGGGCCGAGGAGATAGCCGGCCCATGCTAGGCGTGAATCGATGCGCTTATTGCAAGGAAGAAGGACATTGGAGGAATGCATGCCCGCAACTCGAAGACGCCTCACACGAAGAAGAAGAAAACGCCCCTCGGAGAGAGAGGGAGAGAGGCCAATCGCAGAATCGCAGAGGAACAACTCGAGTACATTTCCAACGGGAAAGAGAGGAGGCCATAGAGGGAGTTGCAACCGCAACGGACTATGATCTAGATGAAACAGATTAGGACAGACTGGGCTCCGAATTCGCTTTAGGTCCCCAGGAGCCTATGGTCTGCTTAAAGATAGGGGACCAATTCATGGACTTTATGGTTGATACTGGAGCAGAACATTCTGTAGTAGATAAGCAAATAGCTCCTTTGTCTACAAGAGCAGTCACTATTATGGCAGCAACTGGTGCCAGAGCCACCAAGTCTTTTCTGAAAAACCGCGTATGTGAATTAGGAGGACAGCAAATAGCACACCAATTCCTTTATATGCCTGAATGCCCAGTGCCACTACTGGGACGAGATATGCTAGCCAAACTGCAGGCCCAAATATCCTTCACTGAGAAAGGAGAAATGCAAATGACTGTAAATTCAAAGCCTGCAGGATTAATGGTGCTTACTGTTCCCCGAGAAGAAGAGTGGAGATATTACAGTACTAAGCCAGTTCCTGATACCAATTTCAGTATGCCAGCAAGCATTACGGCTCCTCCTGGAGTATGGGCAGAAGGTAACCCACCAGGTCTAGCCAAGCACATAGCTCCAGTAATTGTGAACCTTAAGCCTGGAGCAGAACCAGTACATGTCAAACAATACCCACTCCCAAGACCAGCCATTGAGGGCATTCATTGCCATTTATTAAGATTACTGGAGTATGGCCTTCTCAAAGTATGTCAATCACCATGGAATACACCTCTTCTGCCAGTCAAGAAGCCTGGGACAGGCGATTACCGCCCAGTACAAGATTTAAGGAGAGTGAATAAAGCAGTCGAAACCATATATCCAGTTGTGCCAAATCCCTATACACTCTTAGGACTGATACCTGCTGAAGCTACCCACTTTACTGTCCTGGATTTGAAAGATGCATTTTTCTGCATACGATTAGCCCCGATTAGCCAATTGTTGTTTGCCTTTGAATGGCAGGACCCTGTCTCAGGAAGACGGGGCCAACTCACCTGGACACGATTGCCTCAAGGATTCAAGAACTCACCCACTATTTTCACTGCAGCACTGAACCAAGATCTTTCAAGCTATCCTGTAACCCCTGGGAAAAGAGTGCTTCTCCAGTATGTGGATGATCTGTTGGTAGCTACCACATCGGAGAGTGAATGTGTACAAGCCACAAATGCCCTTTTACAATTACTAGATTAAGCTGGATACAAAGTTTCCAGAGCCAAAGCGCAGCTATGCCAAACAGAAGTAAAGTATTTGGGTTTCCGGCTGACCAAAGGAAGCCGACAACTGGGACCAGAAAGAAAAGAAGCCGTGTGTAGTATCCAAACCCCAACCACCAGGAGGCAAGTCAGAGCCTTTCTGGGAGCAGCAGGATACTGCCGAATATGGATACCCAACTTTGCTCAGATTGCTAAACCACTATATGAAGCCACCAAAGGAGAAGAGAAGTCACCACTAGAGTGGGGACCCGATCAAGATAAAGCTTTCAAAACCTTGAAGGAAGCATTAATGTCATCACCAGCACTTGGACTACCAGATGTCCAGAAGCCTTTCCATTTGTTTGTACATGAAATGCAAGGGAACGCTCTGGGAATGTTAACTCAGACATTGGGACATTGGGAGCGACCTGTAGCATACTTATCAAAACAGTTAGATACTGTAGCCAAAGGATGGCCGCCATGTTTGAGAGCTGTGGCAGCCACAGCATTGTTAGTGAGTGAAGCAGACAAACTCACCTTAAGACAGAACCTGCGCGTTACAGTACCACACGCAGTGCTTGGCCTTATGGAACAAAAAGGAAATCATTGGTTTACCAATTCTCGAATGCTGAAATACCAGAGTATGCTATGTGAAAATCCCCGAGTACAATTGGAAGTGAGCCATGCTCTCAACCCAGCCACCTTGATACCAATCAGCAAGGACCCACCAGAACATGACTGTATGGAAGTCATGGACACTGTGTTTTCAAGTCGACCTGATCTAACTGATGTACCTATAGAGAACCCTGACCAGACTTACTTCGTGGATGGAAGCAGCCTCATCATCAATGGAAGACGCTGTGCCGGGTATGCAGTAGTCACCCGGGAGAAAGTCATTGAATCATCAGCTCTTGCCTCAGGAACATCAGCACAGAAAGCAGAATTGATAGCGCTAACAAGGGCACTAGTATTAGGTGCCGGACTTCAGTTGAACGTATATACAGACTCAAAATACGCTTTCACAACTTTATATGCTCATGGAGCTCTGTATAAAGAACGAGGACTCATTACCTCGGGAGGCAAATCAATTAAATACGGCCCAGAAATATTAATGTTACTAGATGCAGTATGGGCCCCAGCACAAGTTGCTGTTATGCACTGCCGAGGACACCAAACAGGAAAAGGAGAAGTTGCCCAAGGAAACAAATTTGCTGATGCTTCAGCGCGCAAAGCAGCCATGACAGGCCAAATTTCATCACAAGCAACACCAGTACAAGCAGTATTGTTTCCGGTACCCCTTAACTTATGGACACCACGATATACCACAAGGGAATTGGACTATTATTGCACTATAGAAAAGGGGGTACTGAAGGATGGATGGATTGAGCTGCCACCAGCAGAGGGTAGCCAACCTCCAGGACGAATAGTGATCCCTGAGTCATTGGGACCGGCCTTTGTAAAGGCCTTTCATCAAGCCACACATTATGGGAAAAACGCAATGGAAAAAGCACTTAGACCCCATTTTTGCATTGCACTGTTGGGAGCCTTGTCAGCCTCAGTAGCTCGCCAGTGCGTAACTTGTGCGAAGAACAATGCCAAGCAGGGTCCTACACCACCACCCCGAGCTCAGTCAGGTGGTGTAATCCCTATGCACAACCTACAAGTGGACTTTACTGAAATGCCAAAAGCCAGTGGATATCGCTACTTGTTAGTCTTAGTTTGCACTTTCTCTGGGTGGGTGGAAGCTTTCCCCACCAGGACTGAAAAAGCCAGAGAAGTCACCAAGGTATTGCTGAGGGAAATCATCCCCGATATGGAATCCCTGCAGTAATAGGGTCGGACAATGGGCCCTCATTTGTATCTCAGATTACCCAACAGTTAGCAAGTGCCCTACAGATACAATGGAAGTTACACACTGCATACAGACCCCAAAGTTCAGGGAAAGTTGAACGAATGAACCGCACTCTAAAATCTCAGTTGTCTAAGCTATGTCAGGAGACCCACCTGAAGTGGCCCCAAGTTCTCCCAATAGCTTTACTTAGAATACGCTCAGCCCCTGTGAAATCATCAGGATTTTCTCCCTTTGAAGTCATGTATGGTAGACCCCCACCAATAGTGCAGGGGGTCAAAGGGAGTTTGACACAAATTGGTTCAGAGATAACCAGACAAGAACTCCTAGCTCTTAGTTCTGTTCTGCAGACCAGTTACCCATCAACTTGACGGAATCCCTTCATCCCTACAAGCCTGGTACCTTGGTGTGGATCAAAGATTGGAAGAAGACACCGCTGGAACCCCATTGGAAGGGACCATACACCGTCATCCTGTCTACACCAACAGCTGTCAAGGTCGCAGAAATTGAATCTTGGATCCATCATAGCAGAGTCAAGCCAGCAGCAGTTCCAGAGCCAGATCAGTGGACAGCAGTGCAGCATCCTGATATTCCTTTGCGGCTCACCCTGAGGTGGCAACCAGCGGCCTAGAGCTCCTCTGGGCCGCCTAAGAACTACGGTATTGCACAACAGACAAGTCTTTCGAAGAGGATTGCTGTTTCCAATACAGCAAAAACACTTGTTTTCTTCATTGAATAACTTTGCACTCACAGACTTTCTTCAGGCCAACTACGGTTGGTAAGTTGGCATACAGCGGAACCTTGAGGATCTTCAATCAACATTGACGCTCTTCAATCAACATTGACACCTGTTGAATTGCTTTATTAGCAGACGGGTCAGCATTGTGCCAAAAGGCAGTGGACGTCGAGGTCAAGATTTCCCAGCGGAGAATCAGACGGACTACAATCAACATGCATCTTCGTTTCTATTTTGTTTTGGTTGCCTGCCTGGGGGAATTTGAACTCATACTTGCTTTACCCCCATGCACTGCCTGCATTACTTCCACTCGGACTGGAATGAAAGTAACTCAGACTTTGCTTTATCATTCTTACTATACCTGTACTGATACAGTAAGCCGATGCATATATAATACCACTGAACTGAACATTTGCCCCAAGGGTAATACTAAAGTTTGTTTTAACCCACATCAGAACCCATCCTATTATATTCTAGAAATACGATGGAATGATGCAGATGGAGCTTTACTTAATGCCACACCCCCACTCACTGACCCTACAAAGGGTGCTGTTTTGTATTTTGATGCTTGCGATGCTATAAATAGAGATAGTCGGTCTAATTGTGCTAACTGGGAAAAAGCATATTATCATGATCACAAGTATATGTGTCCAGAAGGAACCACCGGGTGGGGAGTCTGTACAGGTAAACGAGTTTTAGCAAATGAATATAGCACAGCACCGGTTGAAGATTACTATTGCCCAAAGTGGGAATGTGTGTTTTATGCCACATGGAAGACAGGCATGATAGAAAACACTAGAGATAATCGCATGGCTGCCTTACATCAGCCATATGTAAAGAATCCAGAAAAACGTAAGAAGGGTGCTTGCAATCCATTGGAGTTACATATAATAAATCCTAGTGCATGGACACAAGGGTATAAATTTGGACTACGCATTGCAGGCTCTGGGTCAGATCCTGGAACCATTGTATATATAAGATTGAACACCCAGGCCCATCGTTCATCACGATACCATATACACAATACCTTCTATGAAACTATGCATGTAAATAAGTTTGATATCCCACACCCTTCTCAGACTCTGTTCTTAGAATTAGCTGGAGCAGTAGTATCCAGTCTCCACATTTCAGATTGTTATTTCTGTGGAGGAACTAGAATGGGTGATCAGTGGCCCTGGGAGGCCCAAGAATTGAATTACTCAGTAGCTTATAATCATACTGAGCTGCACAAGACCACCAGTGAATGGGTATTAGCACACCCAATAGTGGGACGACTGTGTTATGCTCGGACTGGACCCCAGTTCAATTTGAATGTAGGACTGCTTGTCTGTCTTAGCCAGAAGTTTTATAACGACACCACAAAACAGATGTCCTGGTGGTCAGGAGTTAATGAATCTGAACCTACCAACCCATTATCAAAATTCCCTGAGCTTGCTGATTTATGGACCAACCTTGCCCAGCCTCATGCCTGGCAAGCCCCACCTGGCTTGTATTGGATCTGTGGAACCCGAGCATATGCTCGACTCCCTATTCACTGGGGAGGGGCATGTGTCTTAGGAACCATCCGACCTTCTTTCTTTCTGTTACCCACAGAACATGGAGAACAATTAGGTTACCCAGTCTACACAAAGAGACAGAAAAGAGCAGCTTTGCAGATAGGCAAATGGGAGAGATGGGAGGGGGATGATTGGCCACCTGAGAGAATTATTGCCTATTATGGACCTGCCACTTGGGAGCAAGATGGCACCTGGGGATACCGAACCCCTGTGTATATGATAAATCGTATTATACATTTGCAAGCTGTTGTTGAATTAATAACTAATGAGACTAGCCAAGCACTCACACTTCTAGATAGACAGAGCACACAAATGCGTACTGCAATATATCAGAATCGCTTGGCACTAGATTACTTATTAGCAGCTGAAGGAGGAGTATGTGGTAAGTAGAATTTAACCAATTGTTGTTTGAAGATAGATGACAAAGGTCAAGTAGTTGAAGATATTGCTGAGAACATGCGCAAGCAAACTTATGTGCCAGTACAGACCTGGCATGGTCTTAAGATACCTAATTGGTTCGAATCTATCTTCTCTGGCTTGGGGGGACTTACTACTTTTGCTATGATAATATTGATATTTGTAGCTTTGTTTTTGCTGTTACCCTGTATAATCCCATGTTGTATGCGCTCTATTAATAGTGTTAAATAGAAAATACAGTAGAACGAAAGACTGCCACTAAGATTTTGGCCTTATGGCACCCTAATCCTGGAACGCTTGGTCGTAATCCGACCCCAGTGTAATTAAGTGATTTAAATCTCACACCTTATTAGTCATAGGGTGAGATTAATCAAAGGGGGGAATGTGGTAGGCGAAGGCCTATGATCCATGCTGCTTGAACTAAGCAGGCAGGCCTAAGCAGCTTGACCTGTAAATGAAGCCTGTGGTTAGGCCCGGAGGAATGAAAACCCCCCTGAATGCTGCTTCCATAGAATCGAAACTTAACTAAGCATAACCAAGCATAGCTAAGCAGAATCGAAACTTAGAAAAGATAGAAAAACAACTTTAATTGGTACTGATAAGAATGTGAGAAGCTTCTATGGAATTAATTAACTCTGCTGAAAGAAAAGTTACAGTGCCCTGCTTTCCCATATGTTTTAGTTAGCCAGTGACCTTGGAGGAGAAATGTATCAAGAGTCTAAGAACTGACCATTGTAATGAGGACTGTAAGGGGGGGAAACAGGTGCAGAGCCCAGACAAAGGTCCTCATTGGACAACTACGTAACGGTACCGGGACCAATAGATGGAGCGAGAAGGGTTACCAGGACCAATGAAAAGTTTGCCTATGTCTAGAATGGAAAAGAACAGTATAAAAGTTGTTGTTTTACTAACAGCCATTGCTCAGCCATTTTGAATGTGATTCTGCTTGAGTCTTGTGCACAATAAATGATTTGGACCTTCTGAACAGACTCCTGGTATTATTGGATTGTTTGCGCTCTGCCGCTACAGTAAAAGTATTCAGCTGGGTTGGTCGAACACAGAAGCACAAATCCACGTAAAGCAAAAAGAACCAGTCCAAGACATGGAGAACAGAAGGATGATTAACTTCATTTTATTAAACCAGATGATAGCCAATGGCCGGACACAGGCCGTGTTTCGTTATCCCTTCATCAGGGGCTTATTTGGCTGGGCTATAAACATAAAATCATATAAATTGTCAACAATAAAATATAATGTATAAATAAATTAAAACAAACAAAAACACCATCAACATTAAAAATTGTACACATATAGGGAAACATTACCCATAACAGGCATAAAAAGAAGTCAGTGAACACAAATAAATAAATAAATAAATAGTGTAGTAAACAGATCAAACACTATAAATAGTGATAACAATTAAAGGCTTACAGTTATAAACTATAAAGGGATAAGTTAAAACTTATAACAAACATGTATTAAAAAAATATAATAAAATACAATTATATAGGAAACCTATATTTAAATGAACAAATATAAAAATGGACAAATATAAAAAGACAGGGTGTGACTAATAACAAGATGGAAGCATACCTCTATGATCTTATAAACTTCTCAAGTGCATCTGAATTACTAAAAAATGAAAACAGTATAGCAAGACTTATGAATAATATAATCTAAATGACATGTAGCAGCAGAAGTGAACAGCGGAACAAAAAAACGGACGATCTGAACCATTCTGTGTGTGTTCATTTAATTCATACTTCTAAAGGACCATTATCCCTATTCAAAAAAAAGGTTGTATTATAACCATTATAAAATAAATGGATAAAAAATTACATGCATAAAAAACGGGACACCACTCATAAAAGGGAAGGAAAGAGAAGAGCAACAAACTTAACCATTCTATATATCCTAATCATTTATACTTTTAGGGGAACTAATATCCCTATACAAACCGAGGGGAGGAGGGTGGTTGTGGGTGTATTTAAATAAACTTGAAGAGATTGATATTACATCTTCAAAAAATCTGATGCACTACTTTTAGGGGAACTAATATCCCTATACAAAATGAGGGAGGGAGGGGTAGTTATGGGTGTATTTAAATAAACTTGAAGAGAATGATATTACATCTTCAAAAAATCTAATGCAATACTCATCAAAAAAATGGGTGATCCAGTGACCAAGCACTATGAATAAGGGAATTATCAAAAGCCAGAAAAAAACAAAATCATATATAGGTTAAACAGGTATGCCATACAGCAACGGCCGTAATTTTAACCATGTAGGAAAATGTTGAGAAAAATATTCAAGGCAGTGTCCCTGAAATCCTAAAAATGATATCATTAGAGCGGCTGGGACTTGAAAAAATTAATTATCTATACCAGCGCTTTTGTTTGGTGACTCTGTGATCTTTAAAATGAAAAGGAATAAAATGAAGGAATAGAAAATGAAAGCGACCACACAAGAGCGATTATATCTGACCTCTACAGCAGTGCTTTTATCGTTGGCATTCTGATCTTGTTAATAAAAGAACCAAAACGAACTACAGAGAGTGACTGTCTCTGTCCTCTACAACAATGCGATATTAAAAATCTTGCGTTGTTGTACAAATTCTCCGTGCCCTTAAAAATTGGCCCACGGGAAGGTTATTTTTTAGTGCAAGGTTGTGAAAACTTTAAAAATGTAACAATTGGTTTCTATCTGTGGGCTTCCTGTAAAGTGTAGTAATGAACCCCTCATCTGTCTTTTTAATAAGCAAATCTAAATAAGGAATTTGATAAAAGTCATAAGTTAACTGAAAACGTAAGTTTACATCACAAGCATTAATCCATTCATTAAACTCTGATAATAGATCCAAAGAGCCATCCCATAAAACAAATACATCATCTATGTATCGGATCCATAACTTAATGTTAGTTTTAAAAAGGTTATCTTTCAAAATATTTTCTTCAAAATCAAAAACGTACAAATTAGCAATATCAGGGGCCATAGAGGAGCTCATGGCTACCCCCTTAATATGCTTGTAAAACAAATCACGGAAGCAAAAAAAATTTCACAAAGTGAAAACTGTGCCAAATCTACTAAAAATGCTGTAGGGATCCGTTTGTGAACCTTTCTATTATAGAGGTATCGTTCAACAATCCTGAGAGCCTCCAACTGGGGAAAATTTGTGTATAGTGACTCTACATCTAACGTAACTAGAACCAATTCCGAACTAAACCCTTGTATAGAGGAAAGAATATTAATGACGTGAGAAGAATCCTGAACATATGACCACATGTCTTCTACAAAGGGACGTAACAAAACATCCAATAATTGCAAAATAGGCTCTAAAAGCGACCCGATTGCAGAGACGATGGGACAGCCAGGGGGAGATTCTAAGGATTTATGAATTTTGGGAATAATGTATATTGTAGGAATCACTGGAAAATCTACTATGAGAAAATCCTTTTCTTTTTTCATACGGTGTCCAAATTAAAACACTGTCATGACTATATTATCAATGGAACTCTTCAAGGTATTAGTGGGATCACCATCAAGTCGTAAATAAAACATTTTTTCATTTAATTATCTTTGTATTTCACCTATATAAAAATTTTTATCTAAAATGACCGTGGTTCCACCTTTATCCGCTGGTTTAATGATAATCTCATTGTTACTTTGCAGGGATCTTATCGCCTCTCTTTCTTTTTGAGTGAGATTATAAAAAGAGGGACGTACATCATCACTCAATTTCTTAACTTCATTTAAAACCACTTTTTCAAAAGCCTCGATTAAGGGGTCAGTATTGGATGGTGGGATCCAACAGGATTTCTTACTTATTATGGACTGATCAGTAGCAGTTGACTTTTGATTGGTAAAAAAGTATCGTATCCGAAGTTTCTGGAAGAATTTGTAAAGGTCTATCTGTGTTTCAAAGGGATCATAATTCTTTATTGGCACAAATGATAATCCTTTATTCAAAAGTGATTCTTCATGTGGAGTCAGAATATATTTTGAAATATTAATAACATTACTGTCTATATGAGGCATGAGTACCTCCTCTCCAGGGATCTCTCGGACTCCCACCGTCCCCTCCCCCGACCTCAACCTCTGTACGGGTTGTGATATGCATGTATTCTCTCCTGATCCTGATCCTTGTCTAACTGCTTGTCCACTTGGTGAGGACACGTCCATGATTTGTATCGGCCGCCCCCTCTCCAAAGTGAATCCATGTTTAAAAAATGTTTCTCTTTCCTTCCATTTTCTCCTAAATATTTTGATCGTTCTTTCTGAGTTGAAAAGAGTGATGCAGAGGCATCAACAAATTCTGCTGATTCACTTCTACTGCGTTTCTTTTTTTGTTCATGAGGGATTTCTCCATTATGTTCTTCCCTATTATACTCCTTGTGATCAAACATAGATGATCTCTTCTTAAACCAAAGACAATCACCTTCCACTTTTTTACACCAAGGGTATACATACCCAAATCTGTAGTCTTCTTCATCCCTTTTGAATTTGTCCACTTTCTTATTTTTAACTTTTCTCTTAAAGGACTGAATGTTTCTTTCATAATCCTTTTGTACCACATCAAAATTATTATCACACCCTTTCAAAGTTATACGTTTTTCATCTAATTCAGCCTTATATAACTCTGACTTCTTATTAGCTGTACTAATCAATAAAATAATTAAATCTAATGAACATTTGTTTAAAATGGCATTCCAGCACTTGACGAATCCATCTTCATCTAAATATAGTCCGGGTGCCTTGTTCATTCTCAAACCCCGAGGTATAATCTTAGTCCTACAGCATTCAAGGAGGTATGCTGACTGCATCTCTTCTTTAACTTGTTTCTGAGTCAATCGAACAACATCTTCCCACTGACTAAACACCTTATCAGTTTCATCTTCAGTCTGGGACATCAGAGACTCTTGCGGAAGTAATTTGTCCAATGCATTCTCCCCGAAGCTGAGGATATCCTTCCAGGGAGAAAACATGCTGAGAGGATCAGTCCAACACAAAAGTAAGAATCCACGTAAAGCAAAAAGAACCAGTCCAAGACGCGGAGAACAGAAGGATGATTAACTTAATTTTATTAAACCAGACGATAGCCAATGGCTGGACACAGGCCGTGTTTCGTTATCCCTTCATCGGGGGCTTATTTGGCTGGGCTATAAACATAAAATCAAATAAATTGTCAACAATAAAATATAACTTATAAATTAAAACAAACAAAACACTATCAACATTAAAAATTGTACACATATAGGGAAACATCACCCATAACAGGAATAAAAAGAAGTCGGTGAACACAAATAAATAAATAAATAGTGTAGTAAACAGATCAAACACTGGCATTGATGGTGTGTTTGGTTTTTTTTTAAATTTATTTATACATTATATTTTATTGTTGACAATTTATACGATTTTATGTTTATAGCCCAGCCAAATAAGCCCCCGATGAAGGGATAATGAAACATGGCCTGTGTCAGGCCATTGGCTATCGTCTGGTGTAATAAAATAAAGTTAATCATCCTTCTGTTCTTCATGTCTTGGACTGGTTCTTTCAGCTGGGTTGGTTACAGAGGAAGGGATTAGATTGCTGAGGGTCTGGGAGAATATAGTAGGGCTTGTGCCTCTTTGTGTGGATTCAGATAGTAGAGTGGGGCGTGGGAATGCAGGGTTAGAATGTGTAAGTTGTATTGGTACTTCTAAGGCTGCATGATAAAGGGAAATTTATAGGAGTGGCAGAAGTAATTTCCTGGGCATAGGTCCAGCAAGACCCACTGGGTTGTAATGAGGTGAATTGTTCTGTCTGCTGCTGAGTGTTGAGGGCGTTTTTAGAGTCTGATGCTGGCAGAACATGAGGCGAACGCAGATAGGAAATTTTAAGGTGCTAGGTAGGTTAACACACTGCTATTCACGCCCTTTGGCGTGGCCCTTATGCATGGGTGCGCCTATGGCGTGCAGAGTTTAAAGGTCTGGAAATCATCACATGCAGAGGACGTTCAAAGGTGGAGCGTGCTATCTCTGTGGATGCTGTCCTTTGTGCTCTCTTTGTGCTCCCTGTTAGTCCGGAGGTCTCTGGGGGCCATGAATCGCTGCTGTGCTGAATGAGGGGCCAATGCCCGAAGGTTTTCCAGTATGGTCGGAGGGTCAGAGAGAGGGTCAGTCTACAGTGCGACGAGTTTAAAGGTATGGAAATCGTCATGTGCAGAGGAATTCAGGTTCAAAGTTGGAGCTTACCACCTCTTGGGATGCTGTCCTCTGTGCTCTCTTTGTGCTCCCTCTTAGTCTGGAGGTCTCTGGAGGGCCGTGAATCGCTGCTGTGCCGAGAGAGGGGCCATTGCCTGAGGGTTTCCTAATGCGGCCAGAGGGTTAGAGAGCTATTGTAAAGCGTAGTTACTCACCTGTAACAGGTGATCTCCAGGAACAGCAGGAATTTAGTCTTCACATATGGGTATTGTCGGTACCGATGGAGCCCGCACGGGAACGCTTCCCAGTGTCCAATAGGAAAGCCTCTGGGAGCATCCCACAGCACATGCGTGCTGTCTTCCCGCCTCTATACCTCTTTCACTTCAGTTGAGTTTATAGCTGAGACCAAAGGAGAGAAGTAGAGCAAAAGAGAGATAGAGACAACTCCTAGGGGAGGTGGGTGGGTTGTGAAGACTAAATTCCTGCTGTTCCTGGAGATCAGGGAGGAGTGGCCTAGTGGTTAGGACAAGGTACTTCAGGCCGGAGGGCCGGGGGTTCAAGTTCCACCTGGGGACAGCAATCTTAGGCCGGAGGGACTGGGATTTCTAGTCCTATAGGCACTCCTTGTGGTCTTGGGCAAGCCACTTAACCCTCCATTGCCCATGTTCCCTGTAAGTATTAGCGTATGTGTGTCATATCCTCTCGTGTTAAATGTATCTCCCAATTGACTGCTTTGACCCGGTGAAAAGCGGGATATAAATACAGCTAAATAAATAAATAAAATCACCTGTTACAGGTGAGTAACTCCAGGAACAAGCAGGAATGTAGTCTTCACATATGGGGACTCCCCAGCTGAAAGATGCCAAGGGGTGACCCCAGCTAGCTGCGAACTCAGGTGAGATGGGTCATGCTTCCTCCCATGGACCTTAGGCATCCAAACTGTGGATGGTGGGTAGGAGTTCTATTAAGTATGGAAGAGATTTTGTAGAACAGCCTGACCAAATGAGGCATCCCAACGGGAGTCCTTGTCTAAGCAATAGTGAGCTGTGAAGGTGTGTACCGAAGCCCAAGTAGCTGCTTTGCAGATGTCATCAATAGAGACAGAACGAAGGTTAGCCGTTGAGGCTGTCATTGCTCTCACATTGTGAGCTGTGACATGGCCTTCGAGAGAAAGTCCCTTACTCTGATATGTATAGGATATGCAATCTGCAATCCAATTTGACAGAGTTCTTTTAGAAACTGAAAGTCCCAAATGACTAGAGTCAAAAGCCACAAAAAGCTGAGATGATTTCCTATGTGGCTTAGTTCTTTGGAGATAAAAAGCCAAGGCTCTTTTACAATCCAATGTGTGAAGATTCCTTTCTGCACTGGAGGCATGAGACCTAGGGAAGAATATAGGAAGATAAACCGATTGGTTTAAATGAAAAGGCGAAACAACCTTTGGTAGAAAGTGAGGATGAGTCCTATATATAACTATAATGTATATAGTTAATGCTCAGTTATATTCAACTGTTCTGTAATGTTATAATGTTCAGAAGTTCAATGTATGTTAACTGTTGTTCATTGTAAACCACCCCTGATCTTTGGAAGGGGCGGTATATAAAAGTGTACAAATAAATAAATAATTACTTTATCATGGTAAAACCTTGTATAAGGAGGGTCAGCTACTAATGCCTGTAGTTCACTAATGCGTCTTGCAGAAGTGACGGCAATTAGGAAAATAACTTTCCACGAAAGAAACTTTAGGTCTGAAGTGGCTAAAGGTTCAAAGGGCGGTTTCATAAGCTGACCAAGAACAAGATTTAGATCCCATGCTACCAGTGGTGGTTTAATGGGAGGTTTTGTTAAAAGTAGGCCTCTCATAAATCTTGATATAAGTGGATGAGAGGAAACAGGTTGTCCATCGAAAGGTTTATGAAAAGCAGCAATAGCACTAAGATGGACCCTAACTGAATTGGTCTTCAGACCAGAAGTTGATAATTAGTTGCAACTCTACAGGTACTAAAAGGGGGTTAAGTCCCTTTTGTGAACACCAGATAGAGAACCTTTTCCACTTGAAAGCGTAGGAACGTGTTGTGGAAGGTTTTCTGGAAGCCAGGGGGATATCATTTACTTGTTGAGAAAGGTTAACATCCTGGAATTCTAGGCTTTCAGTAACCAGGCCCTGAGATGTAGGGACTGGGGATTGGGATGCAGTAAGGATGAGTCCTCCTGCAACAGGAGATCTGGAGCATTCCCCAACTCCAGAGGCATGGTTTGAGAGAGACGCAGAAGAAGAGGATACCACGTTTGCCATGGCCAACGTGGAGCTATGAATATCATATGACCTCTGTCCCTCTGAAGTTTGAATAAAGTGTTGGGAATGAGGGGAATGGGTGGGAAGGCATAGAGGAAGTCCTGTCCCCAGTGGAGTAGGAAAGCATCTCTTGCCTGACAGTTTTGAGCCGGAATTCTGGAACAGAATCAGGGAAGTTTGGCATTCTGTGGACTTGCAAAGAGGTCTATATCTGGTATTCCCCAGATTCAAAACACTCGAGCAAGCTGGTATGAGTGGAAATTTTGTGTTTATTAGACAAGCAACAAAAAGACATACAAAAAGCAAAAACAAGAAACCCAACCAAGTCCCACACCCCCCCAAAACCCCCACACCCCCGACATAGCATAACAACAAGAATCATAACCCCCCGTGACCCACCACCCCAAACCCACCACCAAACCCAGCAACCAACTCACGTGCCCACCACCCCCAACCTAGCCCACCTCAGCCCAAACAATAATCATGTCCCAATCCCCCCTCCCCACATTAGTCCAATGTTCATGTCCGTCCCACCCCCCCGCAACAACACCCCATAGTAGTCCAAACATAGTCCATATTCATCCCCACACCACACCCCCCCACAACAACCCTCACCAGTCCATATGTCCGCATTGTCCACTGGTGGAGGACTGCCAACCCCCCCCCCCTCGAACCTACCCAAAATACACAGTCCCCTGTCCCCATCCCCTCCCCTTCAGAGGGAGCAACAGCTCCCCCTCCCCATCCTACCCACAAAGCAAATACAGCAACAGCAAAATCCCCACCCCCACCCCCCCAAACAAAAACATAAGGGCACACTGAGCCCATCCCCAACACAATCCCACCAAAAACAAAACCAAGGATACAAAGCAAAAGATAAACACAACCCAGTGCTGCCCTGCAACCCAGACAGCGGAACGGGATGCACAGAACACGAAAAGGACGTACACAAAAACAAAAACAAGTGGGACATCCAACCCCCAAGGAGAAAGGGAGAGCGGACAAGTGGTCAAACCTCTGCAGCACCAGCGCACCCCCCCCCCCCCCCGGGAGAAAAACAACCCCAAAGTCCTACCCAGCAACTAACCCAGGGAAGGGAACCCTCCCCCTCCTGTCACACCCCCTCCCCCGGGAAACAAAACAACCCCAAAGCCCTACAAGGACGAGAACCCCAGGGAACCCCTCCCCCTCACGGGGGGCGGAGGGTGAGGTGACGCCACAGACGCTCCCAACGATGGGCCTCCACCACCCGCCTTTCGCGTTGCGCCATGCTGGACACTTCCTCCAAAATGTCCCGCACCACCTCGTCGAGGGGCAGGACCAACCCCCGGGTCGAGACATGACAGCGCGCTTGCCACAGGTGGTAGCGCACTACAGACATGACAAGGTAGAGGGTCCCGGAGTCCTGCCTTAGAGGAAAGGACCAGGCCCCATACAGCCACTCCGCATACGTGAGGAGGGAAAGGTCGCGCAGGTGAAGAGCAGCGGACACCAACCGGCAGGCCTCCACGTTAAAGGGGCACTGCCGGAGGAAATGGTCCATGGTCTCCGTCTGCCCTTCACACCGGCACTCGGACAGACCCGCTCGGCCTGTGACCTGTACTTGAGGTTGTCCCTCACGTACAAACGCCCGTGGAAAGACAACCAGGCCACATCCCGAACTTTCTTCGGCAGCCGAGGGGAGTTCAAATGCCGAAGGCCCCGCTGCATCACATCCGCTGGACAGTCCCGCAGGGCCCACCGTGGTTGAAAGTGAGAGATGAGTACCATCCGGTACAATCCTTTCCGCCCCAAGGACTGGGCGAGCGGGTCGGTCACCCCCCACCGCCGAATGAGCCCCACCATCGCAAATACGTACGATGGGGCCTGTTCCCCGCTCCGACGCACACGTGGGACCGAGGACACCCCCTCCCACTGCTCCCAGAAGCGGGAGAACCACGCCCGATAGGAGGCCACCCACCAAACCCCACCCCCTTCCCGCATCCTACCTAAGTGAAACGCCATAGACAAGACTGACAGGAAAACAAGGGGGTGCAACATACCCAAACCGCCCTCTGCCCAATCCAGGCAAACGATGTTGCGCTGGACAGGGTTCAGGCGGTTCCCCCACAGAAAACAGAAAAAGACGGCACTGACAGACGCCTGACGGGACGACGGAAGAACGAAGACCGTGGCCACGTGCAGAAAGAGGGGAAGCAGAAACGTTCCGAGGAGTTTGATCTTCTCCTCGAACGTACACCTCCACCCCCTCCACTGCAGCACCCGACACCGTGCAGTCTCAAGACAACGATCCCAATTGGACTCCGCACAGTCCTCCGACCCGAAGACGAGGCCCAAAACGCGGACCTCCCCCATGGGAGGAGGAAAGGGGGCGCAGGAAGGCGGGGAGGCCTCCGAGGGGCCCAACCACAGCGTCTGGCACTTGCTGTGATTGACAACAGAGTGGGCTACCTCCGAGTACTACTCCACGGCCTCCCGCAGGGCCTCCGCCCCTTCAGCGCCGTCCACGTAAACTGAGATGTCGTCAGCGTAGGCAACGACGGTCACCGGGGGCGCACCAGGCGCCTCCAGGCCCCGCAACCCACCTGAGGACAAACTCCAGAGGAAGGGGTCGAGGGAGAAGACATACAGCAGGGGGCTCAAAGGGCACCCCTGCCGCACCCCCGAGGCAACACCAAACGGCCGTCCGAGCCACCCGTTAATAAACGGGAAGCTCACCCCCCTCGGTACAGCGCCTGCAAGACGAAGAGGAAACCTGCGGGGAGGCCGTGGCTGGAGCACCACCCACAGGTACCGGTGACTGACTCGATCGAAGGCTTTGGACTGGTCCAAGGAGACCAACCAATGGTCCCGTTGGAGCGACCGGCCTCTCTCCACCACCTCCCGGACTGTGGCGACAGCGTCCAGAACCCCTCTCCCCCGAACGGAACAATACTGGGAAGGGGACAGCAAAACGCCCGACACCTCCACCAGTCGGTTGGCCAAACACTTGGCCAGAATCTTCGGGTCCGTGTTCAGAAGAGAGCGCGGCCGCCAAAAGTCCAAGGAGCTATCGTCCTTCCCCTTGGAGAGCAGCAGCAGGACAGACTCGCGAAATGACCGCGGGAGAAACCCCGTGTCCATGATCTCCTGAAACAGGGAGGTCAGGAAGGGGGCCAGCTGGGCGATGAAAGTACAATAGAACTCCACCGGGAGCCCATCGCGCCCAGGCACCTTCCCCAACGGCATGGCACGAATCGCCCTCTCCACCTCCACCTGCTGAATCGGAGCAGCGAGTGCATCAACCTGTGCCTGGACCACAGCCGAATAAACCGGGGGAAGGCCCAAGTACTCTCGGATATGGGTGAGGTCCACGGGGCGATCCCCAAACAGGTCCGAGAAGTATTCCCCCACCATCCGTAAAAGGTCCTCCTGGGAGGTATGAATGGTACCGTCCTCGCCCCGCAGGGCCATGACCTCCCGACGCCGAACCCTCTCCTTGCAAGTCAGGAAAGGGTCTGGGGCGGCGACCCCACCGGCCGTCCCCTCGAAGCATAGGGAGGCATGGCGATCATAAAGCAGGCCACGGAGCTGGACTCGCACCTCTTCCACCTCTTCCCGTGCTGCCCCTCGGGATACCAAACGATCCAGCGACCTCTGGAGGACAGTGTAAGTGAGGTAGCGGGATCGAGCCATGGAGGTACCCCGGGAACGGAAGAGTTGGCGGGCACGCGTCTTCACCTCATCCCACCAGGCGCCACGGGAAGGAAAAACACCCAACAGGGTCTCCTGGTCTGCGAGAAAGGCCAAGAACTCCTGGACCACCTCTGATGTTGCCAACAACTGCACATTCAGTCGCCACAGGCCAGGACCCTTGCTGAGCTCCTCGTGGTTAGCCAGGAAGGACATGGAGAGGACGCGGTGGTCCGAAAAGTCAACCGCCTGCAGCTGCGGAGGGGAACACTCCACCCGGGCACTCACATATATCCGATCGATACGACTCCTGCAGGTCCCATGGTAGTAGGTGAACCCCGGCGACCGTGGAAAGGCCCGGTGGAAGACATCCACTAGGTCAGCCGTCCGGGTCATCTCGGCCAAAAAGAGGCCCTCGTAACTGGGTGGGCAACGGTCCCCCCCTCGATCCTGCAACAGGGTGGTGGTGTTGAAATCCCCGGCGAGGACCACCAAACGGGAGGTGTGTAAGTAGGGGCGGATGACCCGAAACAGGGTCTTCCGCGCCAACTTAGACTGGGGGCCGTAGGCCGTAGACCACCACGAAACGAAACCGATGGGGCCTGCAGTAGCCGTCTAAGAGCAAACACCGGCCCTGCTCCAGTTCCCACACGTACTGCACCTGAAATCGGTTAGACGTGAACAAAACCGCCACTCCTGCGTACGGCTGGGCCGCAAGTGACCAGTACGAAGGACCCCACCTCCACTCCCACTTCGCCCGATGAAGGCTAGCGAGCGAGGTGAGCCTGGTCTCCTGCAAGAAGATGACATCCAGCCCACTCGTGGAAAGAAAATCATAGGCCGTAGCCCGCGCCTGGTCCGTAAAAATGCTGGCCACGTTGATAGTGGCGCACGAGAACGCAGGAGTGCACGCCATGCCTAGTTCGTGTGCAGTGACCCTTTCCTCCTCTTCTCACCATACCCTGGATCCCCGGAATCCCGCTTGCAGGACAAGCCCGCGAGCTGGAGCAACTCCTCACGGTCCACGTTGACCACCTCGAGGATCTCCTCCTCCTCCTGCTCGACCCTGTCACCCCACGAGGTGCTAGTGTCCCCGAGACCACCAGGCAAAGCTGTCGCAGGGGCTAACCCAGCTCCCATGGGGCGAGGGGGCACGGACAGGTCAGGGGTCGGAGGAATGATCTCCTCCGTGGGGTCCACCACCGGTGCTGCCCCCCCCTCCCCGGACACAGACTGAGACAACGGACCAGTGCCCACCCCCGCGGGGGAGGCCGGGACGGCCGGGTCAGCAGGGGGCTCCTGCGAAGGCCCAGCACCCAACTGCGGGGGCAAAGACCCATCCTCCCTCACCCGTCGGGCGCCAGTATCCACCTTGATTGGAGAACCCTGACCGCGGCGCGCCTTCGGTACTTTTGAAGGCCGCCGCTGAGGAAGAGGGGCCGCCCCCGCCGCTAACCGCTCCGAGCACCGCACAGGAAGCCCTGCCTCCACAGGCAAGCCCTCATCCGCCTCAGCCGCATCAGCAGCCAAAAAGATGAAACGGTTGATGTCCAACACGGGCTCTGCATCCAGCAATGGGGATGTCTCCCGTTTCTTCCTTTTGGACTTCCCACCCTTAGAAGGGACCGTGGTCCATTCTTGAGGTGGCACCACCCGCAACCCACTATCCTGTCGTGACACAGCAACCTCCACCACATCAACCCTCTCCTCCTTCCTACCCAAATCCCCCCCCCTGGTGGCTCCCTCGGTTCAATGGACTCCTCCACCCTAGGGTCCCCGGACTCCTCCTGAGGGAGAGGGTCCTCCACAACCTCCTCCCGCACAGGAGCCCGAGGTGGGGCGACGGCATCCCCCCCCGGTCCATTGTGTGATGCGGAGGGGCAGCGGGCAAAGGGGTGGCCCAACTCCCCGCAAAGGTTACACCGGATGAGCAAATACCCGGCTGAGGCATGACCCCGTCCACCACAACGGGTGCAGACCTGCTCGGGACAGTTCATGCTCAAATGACGGAATGAGCCACAGCGGTGACACTCGCGAGGTTGCCCGGGGTAATAGCACAAGATGCGATCCCGACCGAGGAAACCGGCCGAGGGCACGTGCTGCACCACGTTTCCCACCTCACGCAAACGGATCCTACCCTTCCACGACCCGTCCCACACCCCTAGGGGCCCAGCGCCCTTAACCAGGGGTGCGAGGAGCACCGCATGGCGTGACAACCAAAACTGGATGTCCTGCCCTGGGAGCGACTCATTCCGGGACAGGATGGTCACAGGTACTGTCCCCTGGCGAGAGATAGGCACAACACGAAAGTCAGCCCACCCGCCCTGCCCCCTCTGCTGCTGGTATCGGTCCCAGAAAATCTCCAGCCCCCGTCTCAGCATGAAACTAACATCATATTCAATGGTGTTGTTCATGTGGATGAAGGCGTAGAGATCTCCCGGGAGAAACCCCAGCCCAAGGACCATCCTCAAGACCTGTTCCCTGGCCCACCGGATCTGCGCCACGTTGCGCCGTCTGACCTCACCCCCTACCCCTTGGAACCCTCCCCCACTTCCTCCCCCTCCTGCAGGACCATTCCCTTGGGAACCCCCCCTCCCCCCTGCCCCACCTGACGTCCCCGGAGTGGTGCCGGACCCCCTCAGAGCCTCTGCAAAAGAACGGGGGGGAACTGACCCCCCAACTCCCATCCCCTGCTCTCCTCTCGCCTCTCCTGCATCTACCTGCGAGGGACCCTGCTGCTGGTCTGCAGGATCCGCAGCCACCTCACAGGGGGCGACCTGGGGGCTGGGCAGGACTAACTCTGCAAAGATGGAGTCAGGGATACTATCCCTTCCGGATCCCTGGGTGCCACCGAGAACCTCCAGAGCACCCCCTTCTACCAAATCTTGCTGCTGCCTAAAGGCAGCAAAGGCCCCTTGAGGGCCGTCCGGGGTTTCCAAAGCCAACTGGAGAGCATCACGGAGCTGGTTCTCGGTAACACCCAGGGGGCCAGAGAGCCCCCCCGAACCCCTGTCCCGTGCTCCCGACCCATCGCAGAGCTCCTGGGTTTCGGCCACCACTACCGGGGACGGACACCACTCCCCTCCATTCCCGGGATCCATGGGGACCACCCCATCTCCCAGCCCCACTGACATCAGACCCTTCCCCCCCTCAGGACCATCCATTACCTCCGCACCCACTGGTAGACCAGTCATCCGCTCCCCCTCCCCTCCAACTACCGGAGTACCCGGCGCTTCCCCACGGCCGACAGACACGAAGGACGGCAATCCCTTAACTGCCCCACCGGCCGCTACCCCCTGCAAGGCTACCGGCAATAAGGCAGGACCGTCCCGAGACAGTAGGGCAGATCCCCCCAAAACGAGACCCCCCAAACCTCCGCCCCCCTGCCCCCCGTCACTCCCAGGTCCTACCTTATTGCTGGTGCCAGACGTGGCACAGGGGTCCGGAACATCTTGGCCGGCAGCCAAGGCTCCAGCAGCAAGGGCGGATGCCCCCCTGCGAGCCAGGCCTCCCTCGGCCACATCAACAGACAGGACAGGCAGCTGCACATCCCGCTCCTTTGCCCCAGGCTGCAAAGGCGGCTGACCAGCAATCTTACGGCCCCCCCCAGGGGCTGCAGAAAAAGAACAGTAGCCCCTACCCTGCTCCTTCCCCCCTCCAGCACCCTTCCGGCGCCAGACAGCCACCTCAGAGAACACTGGGCGGCCATCCTGTAGCCGTCTGGGAGCCGGAAGGGCAGCCACAACAGGGGAATCCTGCCTACCAGCCCCCCCCCCCCCCAAACACCTGCACCGGGACTACAGCAGGTGCTGGAACCGAAGGAGCCACAGGTACATCAGCCACGGGGCCCACAGACCCCCGACGCTGCAAACCCGGAAGCAGATCAGAAGAGGCAGCCAGCCGAGGACCGTCCAGTGACAACACTTGCTTGGAGAAAAGCAAACAGTCCTCCACGGATCCTCTGCGATGTGCCGGCATCAGGGCAGAAACAGACCCACGGCGATGTGTAGACCTCCGGGAAGACCCGGAAGTGACGCTATCCATCCGGCGGCGGCCATCTTGGGATTCCAGCCGACCTGGGGGAAGCCCTGCCAACCCCTCCTCCTGCAGGGCAATCCCAGCACTGTGAGGGACGGCAGACCGAGAACCTGGGCGGCCATCTTGACGACGTCCCCCAACAGACCCGGATGGCGAAAACTCCGTCGCTGAAACAGGAACAGCTGCACGGATCTGCCGTTCACCTCCCCTGCCGTCGGCACAGGAAAGCAGCAGCTCTTCTGGAGGAAACGGCACAGCGGCCATCACCGGCTCCCGCAGATCTTGACGGACCTGGCTCCGCCCCCAAACATCCTGGTAGCACCAACCACTGAGAAAACCGGAGTTTCTTCGGGTACTGTATGGCCAGTACCTACGGAAGTCCTCTTCAACTGCCCAGAAACAGCGGTCTCCGGCAGGTAAGAACAGCTAGTGTCAGGGCCATGTAAGAAGGGCAGTTGTCGGCTCCCCAATTCACCCCGGAAGGGTAAGGGTAGTGCAAAGGACCTTGGCAGATCAACCAGCCGTCCCACCCCCGGGGGCCCCCCCTGAACTGCACCCTGGGCTGCCCAACTATCATAGTGTTGATATATTTCCGTGAGGGACCCACAACCCTGGGTTTTCAAAGAGGCAATCTGATGACACCGGTCTCTCAGGGCCCGCTTCACCCCCTTTCTATAGGTCGTATAGGCCACCCATTCCTCACCGGGAATGATGGCCTGCAGGCTCTCCAGGTGGGAGAGCTGGGCTTGCAGCCGGGCCGCCTCCTCCTGGAGACCCCGAAGCCGCCGCACCGCCGCCACGATCTCATCGGGGGCCCTAGCTAGCTGCTGGAAGGAAGGCAGGCCCGACCCTCTGTCCTCATCCTCACTGGAGGAGGTAGAGGCCTCCTCCAGGACCCGAGGCGGAGGGGGAAACCCGCCTCCCCCAGTACTGTATGTCACAGTCCACCAGGGTCTCCCCAGGGCCTCTCCCTGCTTCCACCCAGCCTCCACACCCTGCCTGGGAAGGAGACAGGAGCCTCCTCCCTGGGGTAGCGGGCCCAAACCTCCATACCTGTGGGTCCCTCTTCTCTGGCCAGGTGCAGTCCTACCTGGGGAGTCCCCCTCCTGGGGCACTGGCTGCACCAGGTTGCCTTCCTCCCCATCCGGTGACAGCAAAGGAGGCCTACCAGGCTTGGTAGGCCTCTGGGCCTGGGCCTCTCCCACTGGAGGTGGCCCAGGACCCGACATCCAGGCACAGCAGGGAGCACAAAACTCCGCCCCCTAGCAGGAGCTCTGCACAGTAGGTCCTCACACCTCGACTGCTGAGGAGCAACTGAGTGGAGGGACCACTCTTGTGGCAGCAGTATTTGACTGAGTTTGTCTGCCCACAAGTTTTGAATGTCCAGAAGGTATACCGCAAACAGGTGAATTTGTAACTCTCTGGCAAGGGCCCATAGTTGCAAAGCTTAGTTGCATAGCGACAGAGAACCTGTTCCGCCTTGCTTGTTCACATAGAACATAGCTACCTGATTGTTGGTTTGGACCAGAACTGTTTTGTTGCTGAGATGGCCCTGAAAGACTTGAATAGCATTGAAAATGGCTCTCAGCTCTAGGAGGTTTATGTGAAGGGAGACCTCCTGTGAGGTCCAAAGACCCTGAGTGGAGAGATCGTGTAAGTGGGCTCCCCAACCCATCTTGGATGCATCTGTCGTCAGAGTGGTTTGGCATAGAGGCTGCTGGAAAGGAGAGCCTACAAGGAGGTTTTGCAGGGATTGCCACCATTGCAGGGACGAAATCAGACGTGTGGTAGTTCTGATTTTGTCTGTTAGTCGACCCGAGGCTTGTGACCACTGAGAGGAAAGGGTCTTCTGGGCTGCTCGCATGTGGAGGCAAGCATAGGGAACCACATGGACAGTGGATGCCATGTGTCCCAGCAGTTGAAGCATCTCCTGAGCAGTAAGGAATACCTTCATAGATGCTTGAGATGCCAGTTGTATTATACGTAGAAGTAGACAGCATGGCTGTAGCAGGAAAGCCCTCGACTGCCGTGTGCCTAGACAAGCCCCTATGAATTCTAGAGATTGAGAGGGGATGAGATGAGATTTTGGGAGGTTTATGACCAGCCCCAAGTATTGAAGAATTCCCATTGCTCGAGAGAGAGCGAAGCTGGCCTCTGGAGCTGTCGATGCTCGATTGAGCCAATCGTCTAAGTAAGGGAAGACGAATATTCCCAGAGTCCTCATAAATGCTGCTACCACTGCCATGCATTTTGTGAAGACTTTTGGAGCAGAGGCTAGTCCGAAGGGAAGAACTCTGTACTGAAAGTGTCTTCCTTGGACCAGGAATCAAAGGAACTTCTTGTGATCTGAGTGGATGAGAATATGCGTGTACGCATCTCTTAGATCTAGAGAACATAGCCAGTCCTGACTTTGGAGGTATGGTAAAAGTGTTCCGAGGGAGATCATTTTGAACTTTTCTTGGAACAAATATTTGTTTAATTCTCTGAGGTCTAATATAGGTCTGTGTCCCCCTGTCTTCTTTGGAATAAGAAAGTAGGGGGAGTAAAACCCTGTCCCCTGTTGGGGAATGGGTACTTCTTCGATTGCTCCTTGAGCTAGAAGTGATGTCACCTCCTGCCACAAGAGGTCAGTGGCAGGGCCCTGAGAATTGAACTGTTTTACTATTGTAGGTGGGGGCAAGTTGAGAAAATGAAGCTTGTACCCCAGTTGTACAATGGACAGAGTCCAATTTTATGATGTTATTTGTTGCCATCTTTTGGCAAAATAGCATAGTCTTCCTGGAATGGTCAAGGGTTCTGGACATTTAGAGGCAGAATGACTAAGTTCTCTAGATAGAAGTCAAAGACCCTGAGGGGGCTGGGTCTGTTGAGCCAGTTGAGCTTTTTGAGTTTGCGGCTTTCTTTGTTGTTTGTTCTGTTGTTGCCCCTTCTGGGGAACATGGAGCGGACAGTGAGTTTGATGGGTGTAAGATTGGTAAGGCTTCTTTTTCTTACTGAAAAAGGTTTTTTTGAATATTTTCTTCTTTGCTGGGTTGGCTGTAGACTTTGACAATCTGTTTAAAGTAGTATTGTCAGATTCAAGCTGATTAGCCTTCTCCTGCCAGTCCTTGCCAAAGAGATTTTCTCCTGTGCAAGGAATGTTTCCCAGCTTTTCTTGCAGCCACTGTTATAAATCTGATGCTTGAAGCCAAGCAATACGACGTGCTCCTATGGATATAGTAGAGGTTCTGCTAATACATTCAAAGCAATCAAAGGTAGCACGGTTCATGAATTTTGAGACATTCTGGGCATGCTTGACCAGAATAAGGTAGTCTGCTCTTTTTACCTCTGAAACACAAGGACTAAGTATATCTAAGTCTTTTCTGACTTCTTCCAGGAACATTCCCATATAAAGAATGTAGGAACTGATCCTGGCTCCTAGCATGGAGGATTGAAAGCAACGACGGCCAAAGGCATCGAGAGTCCTGGATTCACGGCCTGGAGGATTAGAAGAATGTGTTTTAGCACTCTTGATCCTTCGCATGGCCGATTCCACTACCATTGATTGTTGTGGTAGCTGAGTTTTTTGAAAACCAGGACAACTTGGCACTCGGTACATAGTGTCAAGGCGTCGGGAATGTGAAGATAATGTTAAAGGAGTTTCCCACATTCTCAACATTAGATCATGTAAGATCTTGTGAATGTATTGATTGGTGTGGTAATTGAGTTTTTTGAAAGCCAGGACAAGGTGGAACTCGATACATAGTATCGAGTCTCCGAGAATGAGGAGATGTGGTCAAAGGCGTTTCCCACATTCTCAGCATAAGATCATGTAAGATCTCATGAATAGGCAGAGTAGCTGCCTCTTTGGGAGTGTTGGAGAATCTCCAACTCCTTTGCCCTAGGCTCTTTTTCAGGAGCTACTGTGATGGAAAGGCCTCGGGCCACATCACGGATAAAATCCTGAAAGGACATATCCTCTGGCGGAGACATTCTGCGTTGAGGAGAAGAGGAATCTTCTGGGAGAAGTACTCTTGTATCGGCAGAGTCTTTGGAGTCATCAGACTCATCAGAGGATTCAAAATACCTCCGATCCCGGTGATCGTGCAGCACACAGTACCGGTATCGATCGAAATCGGTATTGGGTTGCTCTGGTACCGATCTGTCGATGCCGGAGACAGACGCATGACTCGGTACGGGTGGGATACCCACCGATGTTGTTGCCACCGGTGTCGGTACCGGTATCGGTTGAGGTGTCTGAAGCGGTTTCAATGGTACCGAAGTCATGAGACATGCCGCTAGACTGCGTTCGATAGCAAGAAATCTCTGGTCTATCGACGCTGCTGATGCTTGGGTGTCGGTACCGGTAGAAGCGTCCGGAACCCGAGAGCATGGCACCAGTACTTCTGCCGAGGTTGAGGCCTCGAGAACATCCTGGAGCCCCGTTAATGCTTTGGAAGCCGAAGCCTCCCACTAGGGCAGTTTTGCCAGCGAAAATTCCTCAAGGGCAACGCCAGTGGCATCTCAATATTTAGAAGGAGATCTACCCTTTGAGGACCGGCTAGATTTATGTTTAGTTACCTGAGATCCATGGGAAGAAGATGAGGCCCTGGAGGACATCGACGCAACAGACATCGCATCTGAGGGGAAAAGGGTGCTAAGTTTTGCAGCTCGATTCTGCCGATCCGTTTTTGACATCATTCCACAGGAGAGGCACTCCGAAGTAGAGTGGTCAGGACCTAAACATTTGAGACATCAATCATGGATGTCGATGACGGAGATGGTACCGCCACACTTAAAAATGGAAAAACCAACATCTGTTTTTAAAAAATGTTCTAAGGAAAAAATTGGGCTTAGTGCCCAAAATGGCGCCTAGCACCAAGGAAAAATGTTTCTGAAGTAAAACACCTCAGAAACTATAGTTTTGGGTTTTTGGTTTTTTTTAGAAGAAAGAAGAATGAACCGGCGGTACCGGTATAGTGTCGAGGGAAGGCAGACGCAACCACAAAAAGCTAAGATTAAAGATGAAATTTTCTGCGGTGACAGGGTATGCGACCTGTCGGCTCCACAGAAAACGAAGAACTGGAGAGGGACAGTTGGAAAGGTGAGAAGGCAGCATGCAGGCGCTGTGGGATGCCCCCAAAAGCTTTCCTATTGGACGCTGGGGAGCATTCCCACGCAGGCTCTGTCAGTACCGACAATACCCATATGTGAAGACTACATTCCTGCTTGTTCCTGGAGATTATAGTTTACTGTGGACTCCAGGGCCGTACCGAACCAGAATTGCGCCCTGTGCAACTTGCACATCAGGCGCGCACCCCTCCCCCACCCCCTGCACCTCCATCCAGCCACTTTGTGCTTTTACCTTGTTGCTGCTGTCCTCTATTTTCTCCACAGTGGCGCCGGCAGCAGGGCAAGAGCATAAAGTGGATGGACAGAGGTGGAGGAGAGGGCACGCGCCCGATGTGCTAGTCGCCGGCACTTTAAGCAGATCTGTCCCTCCATGCTCTGACATAGTGTCAGAAGAGGGAGGGATCAGACCTGCTTAAAGTGTCACACAAAGGCTTAAGGGGCGCATTTTGGCTGTCTGCTGTTGCCCTGCTGCTGCTGAGAGAAGAAGAAGTGGCGGCAGCAGGACAATAAGCAGGCAGCCAAAGCACCCCTTAAGTCTTTGCACCCTGTGCGGCCGTACCGCTCGCACAGAGCTAGGTATGGTACTGGTGGACTCTGTAATTAACTTAACTTTAAAAAACTACAGTTAATTTAGAATATGGAAACCTGATTACTTACAGTATAAAAGCTTCAAAATATGATCACGTGTCCTCTCTGTTCCATCAATACCATTGGCTTCCCCTCTTCTATCGTTTTTGACTCATAAGGCCTATTACAAAAGCCTCCTGGCTTACCTATTGTCTTTATTGAGTCCTTATTTTCTCACTCGATGTCTTCACTCCCAAAACACAAATCATTTTGCTTTCTCCCCATAATCTCATGGAAAATTTGAATCCACTCCCCATTCTGCTTTCTGTTTCTTGGCTCCATTTCTTTGGAATTCTCTTCCAGATTATATTCACCGTCTTCTTTCAAAAAATTTGTCTGCCCTGAAAAATCACTACTTTAAACTGGCCTTCTCAGATGTTTGGGAATAGTAGTACTTGACTACCCATTATTTGTAATCTATTACTGTACTTATCTGTACATATTTTATCTTTCTTTCTGTTAACTGAGTTATCATTTCCCAACTGTCTTGTCCTTTCCTATAAATACATTTATGGAGTTCCTTTCCCATTTTCAATTTTTTATATTGTAAACCGCTTTGATACTATGCCAAGTGTAAGGCGGAATAGCAACTCTTAATAAACATAACTATAAAATCAGAAGTCCTATTTTTATTTTTTGTTAAACATGATTGCCATATTTAAAAAAAGATTCTGCCTGTAATGTAGCCTTATATTATTCAATATGTCATATTTTAGAACTATAAATAATGCAAATAAATACTACATATATACATATAGTAAAGAGAGTTGTAAATACATAAAAGTCACCTTGTCCAAACATCTGTTGACAATGTCTGTTAAAGTCATAGCAAATATTTTTGCAGCAGACAGACTGACCATTGTTACATGGCGTTCCATCTTGAGAATAGAAATCAGGAGGACAAGTGGCTGATATCCCACTGCAGTATTCAGCAAGATCACACTCACTAACTGGTATTCTGCAAGGCTTCCCTTTCTTCATAAACTGGGAAAGGCAATAAGACAAAATAAACAAACTAGGTTAACCATCTTGGGCATGCAGATTCATTGTTGAATTGGTCATACTCTCTATGTGTAACTGCAATAATAAATCTCTCATTAGGTTATGATGCCTACACTCCTTCAGCAACTATGCAATCATATCTTGTGTATATCTGATGCTTTTCCAGCTGTGGAAGGTAATTTTATAAAAGGAGGCCTATGTGTGAGGGTCACATACTGTAGGTGTCTTTTTTGCTTATTTGATAATGACACATAGATGTCTTTATAAAATGCTAGCACAAATCTGGCAGAAACAGCAGCTAGATTGAAGATGCAGTCATTTATGCAACTCTGTCCATGTTCCACACAAATCTTTCCCCTGAACATGCCTATTCTAAAGTCATGTTCAAGTATCTGCCTAATTGACCAGGTGTACTTTTACATGGATCTTATTTTATTAGAGTCCTTTTACATACATATGTATACTGCCATATATGTATGAAAAATCCTTTATAAAATGTCTCCATGTCCAGGAGTTAAGGAGTTGATTTTCAGTGGTGGCAGTTAGCCCTATCAGAGTAGCTGGCCAATACCACTTTAAGTTAAGTTTGGATATTCAACACTGGTGCATATCCAGCAACTGCTGCTGAATATCTGGTTTGGCTGGATTTCTATTTTGCAATCCGGTTAATGATGATATTCAACCACTAACCAGATTGCAAAACCGGACAAAGTTAGGACAGCCTTTCATCTGACAATATTTGTATGACTCTATGAAGCTTCAAAATTGAATGTAATTAAATCAGTCAACCATATAACATCGCCCACAAAGTATAATTTCTTTCAATTGGAGTTTTCTGTAGGAACTCATTTATTTCTGTATTTTTCCTGACAGAAGGTGAAATTAGACTTACCTGCTAATTGTTGTTCCTTTAGGAACTCCAGGCTAGTCCTGAACCTTTGGTTCTTGCTCCTCCTCCAGCAGCTTGGAGACTGAGAAACGTCACTTTTGTGATGTCACCCGGTATAAGTACCCCGGATCCGCCTCCTGCCATCAGTAACCTATTGACAAAGCAAACTCACCAGAGCAACAATTAAGTAGTATAAGCATTAGCAATTAAACTGTCATGTAACTGTTAGAACTAAATTGGGCGAACACGAAAGAAAACTCTGTGTCCCCCACCACTTATCAGGTAATATGCTGAGATCCCCATTTCCCGACAGAAAAAAGAAAGAGGATCCCCATCCACTCCACTAAGAAGAATTCCTCCCTTTATGGACCCAGCGCGGTAACTTCACCCGACACGCTTACCTGTCACACATCCGCTGCTTCAGGTGCTAGGCCACTTAAACCTTTGGGAGAGATACAGGACTAGCCTGAAGTTCCTAAAGGAACAAAAATTAGCAGGTAAGTCTAATTTTACCTTCCTTAGCGTCCTTCCAGGCTAGTCCTGAACCTTTGGGGATGTAACAGAGCAGTGCAAAGAATCAACGGGAGGGACCCGCCAGCCCCGCCTGAAGCACCGTTGATCCAAAGAAGGCATCCCTCTCCGCCTGCACATCCAGGCGGTAATGTCTAACAAAAGAATGCAAGGAAGACCAAGTAGCCGCCTTACAAATTTCCACTGCGGGAACCAAACCATATTCCGCCCATGACGTAGCCTGCGCTCTAGTCGAATGAGCCCGTAAACCCTCTGGAACAGGTTTACCTTTCAAAATATATGCAGACGCAATCGCCTCTTTAATCCACCGAGCAATCAAAGCTTTCGACGCAGCTTGCCCTTTGTTCGGACCCCCAAACAACACAAACAGTCTATCTGAACGCCGGAACGAAGCAGTAGCCTTCAAATACCTCCTCAAAGCTCTCCGAATGTCCAATCTATGCAACTGCCTATCAACGGTAGCACCCCCGCCTTCCACAAAGACCGGCAGAGACACCACCTGATTTACATGAAACGGCGAAACCATCTTGGGCAAAAATGACGGTACTGGTCTCAAAACCACTTTGGACTCACTAAAAACCAGAAAGGGCTCCCTACAGGATAAAGCCTGTAACTCCGAAATCCTTCTGGCGGACAAAATAGCCACCATAAACACCACTTTCAAGGTAAGATCCTTTAAGGACGCTCTCGCCAAGGGCTCAAAAGGCGCTCGCACCAACGCTTCCAGCACCAAAGGCAAGTCCCACTGCGGAACTATCTGCCAATACGGGGGACGCAACAGCACAACCGCTCTCAAAAACCGCTTGACATCTGGATGTCCTCCTAGCGCCCGTCCTCCTACCTTACCTCTGTAGCAGGATAGAGACGCCAACTGCACCTTGAGGGAGGCCGCTGCCAACCCTTTATCATACCCTTCCTGCAAAAACGCCAGCACCTGAGGAACCGAAGCCCTCAAAGCCGTAACCTTGTTGACCGCACACCAAGCTTCGAACATTCGCCAAACACGGACATACGCCAAAGAAGTCGATCGCTTACGAGCCCTCAACAGCGTATTCACCACTGCCGGCGAATAACCCCTCACCGTCAACCTTGCCCGTTCAATAGCCAAGCCGTAAGCGAGAATCGATCCACATGAGGCATCAGGAATGGTCCCTGAACCAATGTCCCGCCGAACCAGCAGCTTCCAAGGCTTGTCTCCTAGAAGCCTGATGAGATCCGCATACCACGGCCGCCTTGGCCAGTCCGGGGCCATTACAATCACCGGGCCTCTGTGAAGCTCTATGTGCTGCAGAACCCGACCGATTAACACCCACAGCGGAAACACGTAAAGCAGACGGTCTTCCGGCCATGGTTGGATTAGGGCGTCGAGGCCCTCCGACATTCTCTCCCGCCGCCTGCTGAAGAAGCGACTGGCCTTCGCGGTTTGAAAAGTCGCCATGAGGTCCATGACCGGGGGGCCCCACCGCCGCACCAGCATCTGGAACACCTGTGGGTGGAGGGCCCACTCCCCCGGATCCACTCTCACCCGACTCAGAAAATCGGCTTCCACATTTTCCATTCCTGCGACATGCGCCGCTGACACTGCCGCCAGATGCCTTTCGGCCCACTCGAACAAGTGATCGGCTTCAGCCTCCAGCGCCACACTGCTGGTACCCCCTGCCGGTTGATGTGGGCCACCGCTGTCGCATTGTCGGAGAATTCCCGCACCGCTGTTCCATGAAGGCACCCCCGAAAGGCTTCGAGCTCTAGAAATACTGCCCTCAATTCCAACCTGTTGATCGACCAGGTCCTCTCCTGAGCGGACCACACCCCCTGCGCGTACCGCCCCAGGACATGCGCTCCCCAACCGGAAAGGCTGGCATCTGTTGTGAGGGGAATCCAATCCCGCATTTCCAACGGCATCCCGTTCTCTAAGGTCTCTGGCCGTAGCCACCATTGCAGGGAGAGACACGTCTCCGGCCGACAGGGCAACCGGTGAGAGAGACTGTCGTTCTGGTGGGACCAGCGCCTGAGCAAAGCTCTTTGCAGCGGTCTCATGTGCGCCCTCGCCCAGGGCACCACCTCTAGAGTCGCCGCCATCATTCCTAACACCTGCAGATAGTGCCAGGCCGTAGGGCAACGTCTTTGGAGAAACTTGCAAAGCAAACGCCGCAACCCCTGCGCCCGGCTCCGCGGTAGAAACACCTGGCCCATCCTCGTATCGAACCGAGCTCCCAGATACTCCAGGTCCTGAGATGGGCTTAACCTGCTCTTTCCCCGATTGACTACCCAACCGAGACTCTCCAAGAACGCCACTACCCTGACTGTGGCTGCCTCGCTCTCCTCTCTGGACTTCGCCCGAATTAACCAATCGTCCAGATAAGGATGCACCAGGATGCCCTCCTTTCTCAACGCCGCGGCCACCACCACCATCACTTTGGTGAAAACTTGCGGCGCCATTGCCAGACTGAACGGTAACGCTTGAAACTGAAAATGTCCCATTGGAACCGCAAACCTTAAAAACCTTTGATGGTCCTGCCGGATGGGAATATGCAGATAAGCCTCCGACAAATCGAGGGACGTAAGAAACTCGCCCTTGCGTACCGCTACTATGACCGATCGCAACGTTTCCATCCGAAAATGAGACACTTTTAGACAGCGATTTACGCGTTTGAGATCCAAAATGGGCCGAAAGGTCCCCTCCTTCTTGGGCACCACGAAATAAATGGAGTACCGACCGCAGCCGCACTGGTCTGGGGGAACCGAAACTACCGCTTTGAGGGAGAGCAGACGGTCTAGGGTCTCTTTTACCGCCACGTACTTGGCCGGTGCTTTGCAGGGGGACAGTATGAAAGAGTCGGTCACTGGACGCTGCAGCTCCAAGGCATAACCCTCTCGGATAACTTCCAGCACCCACTGATCGGACGTGATTTGGGTCCAGGCAGGATAAAACTTTCGCAGGCGACCCCCTATCGGCCCCTGCCCCACCTGGACCGCTCTGGCTTCATTGTGATTTCCGGAGATTGGAGGAAGAGGACGAAGAGGCCCCAAAGCCTCTACTCGCCCCTCTGAAGCCTCGAAAGCCTTGACCACGAAAGGGAAAGCACCCCCTTTGCACCTGTCCAAATCTAGGGGGACGAAAACGGCAAAAGTCGCGCTGCTGTCCCTTAGCTGACGGTCCCGCGCGACCTTGCTTCTGCTTATCCTCAGGGAGTCTACCACCCTTGGACTCCCCCAAATCCTTCACCAGCTTTTCCAGGTCCTCTCCGAACAAAAGCTTTCCTCTAAACGGAAGTTTACTAAGCCGGGCCTTGGACGAAGTATCCACCGCCCAATTACGTAACCAGAGATACCTCCTGGCCGCTATCGCGGACCCCATGCTATTGGACAATCCGCGAACGAGATCATAATGAATATTGGCTAGATACGCCGCCCCCGTCTCCAACCGCGCCGCCTCGGCAGCCGAATCCACCGCCTGCCCGGACTGCAGAGCCTGAGCCCAACGCAGGCAAGCTCGTGCTACCCAAGCTCCACAGACGGATGCTTGAAGGGACAGCGCATTAACATCAAAGATCTGTTTCAACAAGGTGTCCAACCTCCTGTCCTGCGCATCCTTCAGCGCAGCACTGCCTTCTACCGGAATAGTGGTTTTCTTCGTAACTGCCGACACCGAGGCATCCATCTTAGGAGACTTGAACAACTCCCGATCCTGCTCCGCTAAAGGATAGAGCCGAGACATCACCCTGGAGCCCTTAAGCCCAGCCTCCGGTGTATCCCACTCACCTTGAATCATCTCCTTAAACACCCTGTGAACCGGGAAAACCCTCTGTGACTTTCGAAAAGCCTGCAACAAAGGGTCCTCCAGCTCCGCTTCCTCCGGCTGCCCCACGGTAGGCATATTAAGCGCCTTAAGCGTTTCAGATATGAGCGCCGGCAACTCATCTCTCCTAAAAATCCTAACCACTCGCGCCTGATCTTCCTGCCTCCCCTTCTTCTAAGTCGTCCTCTAAGTCCACATCCTGCCCTAGGTCATCTAAATCCACGGCCTCGGAAGACACGGACTGAACGGATAGATCCTTACCAGACCGGAGCCTCTTTGCAGGAATCCCCCCGACACCCCCAAACTCAGAGGAGTACCGGGCCGCTTGTCTCCTAAACCTCCGTCTGCCAAGCTGGCGCTGGGGTTAGACTGTGCCCCCCCCCCTAAGGCCTGCTGAAGCAGAGAGACAAATTGCGGCAAAAAAATTGCCTCCAAGCCCCCTGGGAGCTGCCCCTGCGAGACTTGACCCCCGCTACAGGCTCCAGAAGGGGATCCCCGGAAGCCTTTGGCTCAGAGAGGTCTGAAGTGCCCTCCCTTGGGCTTTGCACACCATCTCCCAGCCCTTGCTCCATAGAACCTGCTTCTTTAAAGCAGGCTCTGCAGACCCCAGCCTTGGACACAGCCCCTTTCTTGGATCCGCAAATCAAACAGAGAGATTTGGACGGCATGCCGCCAGGCCAGGAAAAACAGGGCAACCTTCCACCCCTGTCCCAGAAACAATGCCAGGCAAAAACTAGACCTCTTCTTAAAGTCCCGTTTTTTTTTTATGTTCAAAACAACTACCGGGACCTTCTCTCACTGCCTATACCTGCTCCCGAAAAGTTAAAGCGAAAAACGAGACTTCCCTCAGCAAACAGGAGGCCTGAAAGAAACCCCTCATTCACTGCCACTACAGAGGTTTCCCGCATGCGCACGATTGCAACGCGGCGCGGCCTACCGCCGCCTGCACACGCGGTCTGAGAGCCCCGACTTTGATAGGCAGAGGAGCCTCGATGACCCCGGCCCCTTACCTTTCGCAGACCCTCGAGGCAAGTGATCCAGCCGCACGGCGCTCAGCCGATATCGCGGCTTCAGCGCCCGGGGCTGTAACAGCTATCAGCAGACAGCCAGCCTTCAGAGTCTCGCCGGTAACTAACTTCGGCGTTTGACCCACAGGCCATGATACGTTTTCTGCCCGACTTTCACCTGACGGTTCCTCACCCAAATTAGTGGGATCGGGAACCGGAGGGCAGAACACGCTCTCCTTTAGGCTGAGCAGGCAAATCTCCCGAAAAACCGGCAAGACAGAGTGCTGCGGGGGAGGGGGAGGGAAAGAGAAAGAGAGAAGTCAGAAGAGAAAGACAGAAATAAGCAGCTCAGCACAGCGCCTGACTAAAATTCTATGCCCCCCGTGAACTGTAAGAACAAGCTCCCTACAATCCTCTTTTTACAACTGCTTAATTGCTCCTCCATGTGAGCCCCATCCCCGGGCTCACTAGTCCTCCAGCTGCTTGGAGACTGAGAATACTGATGGCAGGAGGCGGATCCGGGGTACTTATACCGGGTGACATCACAAAAGTGACGTTTCTCAGTCTCCAAGCTGCTGAAGGAGGAGCAAGAACCAAAGGTTCAGGACTAGCCTGGAGGGACGCTAAGGAATAAAGTAATTGTATGCATTACAAGAGCTTTCTGGTTAAATTTAGAACCCAGCAGAGAGCTTGTACTTTAAATTTCATAAGAAGTTAGAGCCTAGCAGCAGCTAAGAGCTATAATTTAAATCAAATCAGAATTTAGCTTAGCACAAAAAGCAAAGCAGGGTCTGTACTTTTTGAGCAACAAATAAAGTTTTCTAGAGACCTTTACAAAGAGGCCTTCTACCTAGGGGGCAAGAAACCTGTGAAACATTTTCAATAGGTGTTAACACCAGGTGGCAGATCAAAAGGCCATTTTGAAAGACTCCTCCTATCCAAGCAAGGACTGTTAATTACCCAGGAAGTTGGTCACAGCTTACTTCAGCAACACAGGCATAAATAGCTCAACCAGAGCTCTGTGATCCTTTGTCTTGAAAGACTGGTAAGGGGGACTGTTGCTTCTGGAGGGAGATCTGCAACTGTGAGTATTTACTTCTGGTAATTTTCTAAAAGGAATTCTTTGTATTAAAGCTAATTAATCTGTGATCCACTATTTTTGTTAAATCAGTCAGGGCCTAGTAGCAGCAGTTTAAGTTTACATTTAAAACACAGAGGAGAACTCTCTGGTTACATTTCATACCCAGCAGAGAGCTTGTACTTTAAATTTAATAGTCACTCAGGGCCTAGTAACAGCAAAGTACTTTTAGTTGAAATTTAAAACACAGAAGAGAGCTTTCTGGTTACATTTGGAACCCAGCAGAGAGCTTGTAGTTTACATTTAATAGTCACTCAGGGCCTAGCATCAGCAAAGTTCTTTTAGCTTAAATTTACAACACAGAAAAGAGCTTTCTGGTTAAATTTAGAACCCAACAGAGAGCTTGTACTTTAAATTTCATAAGAAGTTAGAGCCTAGCAGCAGCTAAGAGCTATAATTTAAATCAAATCAGAATATAGCTTACCTCAGCAGCACAAGACAGGGTACTGTGTAGCAGCCCTCTTTTAATAAGTGTTAATTCCCTCCCAACCCTAGGATAATCGTAGCTTTATAGGTACTTACACATCTTAAAAGACAGGAGGTGCTCTCAGGTGAAGCTCATTACCCAAATCAGTCATACACTAAGGACCTGAGATTAGTTAAGCTTCAGGTGAACAAGGTATATTACACGTATTAGGTTCAGTTTTATTAGTATAAATATCCATAGCAACCCTTAGTAAGTAAAGAACTTAGATCTAAACACAAACTTAAAACTAAGATGCAGACAGCAGTCCAGCAGCGGGATGGGGGCTTTCCAGTCTTTTGCATTGAGTGTCACATGTATGATTTTCTCCCAGTTGATGAGAGGTCTTACGTGTGCACTAGGTGCAAGGAGCTCTTTGCTCTCAGGGAACGAGTCCGTTCTCTGGAGGCTAAAGTAGCAGACTTGGAAAGCATAAGACAGACAGAGAGGTACATAGACGAAACCCACAGGGATATAGTCCTGAAGTCCCACCTCCAGTCTGGCAGCATCCCTGTTGCCATGGAGGAGAGAGGTCACGTGACAGGAGAGCATCACCCTGGTGTGGCAGGAAGTGATCCTGTAACTAGGACCTGTCCTCCAGGTGATGTAAAACCCTCTCGCACCGAGGAAGTTTCTCCAGGGCCATGTGCCCATGAGGGAAGGGTTAGGACAGCCGTTATAGTTGGTGATTCGATCATTAGGTATGTAGATAGCTGGGTGGCTGGTGGACGTGAGGATCGCCTGGTAACATGCCTGCCTGGTGCGAAGGTAGCGGACCTCACGCGCCACCTAGATAAGGTCTTAGATAGTGCTGGGGAGGAGTCTGCTGTCTTGGTACATGTTGGTACCAATGACATAGGAAAATGTGGTAGGGAGGTTCTGGAGGCTAAATTTAGGCTTTTAGGTAGGAAGTTGAAATCCAGAACTTCCAGGGTAGCATTCTCCGAAATGCTTCCTGTTCCACGCGCAGGACCCAAAAGGCAGACAGAGCTCCGGAGTCTCAATGCGTGGATGAGACAATGGTGCAGAGATGAGGGGTTTGGATTTGTTAGGAACTGGGGAACATTCTGGGGAAAGGAGGGGCTCTTCCGAAGGGATGGGCTTCACCTTAACCGGGATGGAACCAGGCTGCTGGCATTAACCTTTAAAAAGGAGATAGAGCAGCTTTTAAACTAAATATTAGGGGAAAGCCGACAGTCGCCCAAGAGCAGATGGTTCGGAAGAATGTATCTTTGAAGGATACTACCAAAAGCAGAGAGGTTCCACAAAAGAGTAAAGTAGCCCAAATGCCCTCAAGTATGGAGCAGACAGAGCTTAAAGATCCCAAATTACTCATGTCTAACAGACAAATTAATATGGATAAAATACATTCTCTAAAATGCTTGTATGCAAATGCTAGAAGTCTAAAAAATAAGATGGGAGAGTTAGAATATATAGCACTAAATGAAAGGTTAGATATGATTGGAATATCAGAGACATGGTGGAAGGACGACAACCAGTGGGACACTGTGATACCTGGGTACAAACTATATCGTAATGATAGAGCTGATCAAATTGGTGGAGGGGTTGCTCTCTATGTTAGAGAGGGCATTGAGTCAGAAAGGATTAAAGTTTTGCAGGAAACAAAATCTGCTGTAGAATCTATATGGATTGAAATTCCATGTAAAAGGGGGAAGGCAATGGCAGTGGGGGTGTACTATCGAGCGCCTGGCCAGAATGACCAAATGGATGATGAAATGCTCAAAGAAATCAAGGAAGCTAACAAAAGTTACAGCACAGTAATAATAATGGGTGATTTCAACTACCCCGGTATCGACTGGGTCAGTGTCACGTCAGGACATGCTAGGGAGATAAAGTTCCTAGATGAAATAAATGACTGCTTCTTGGAGCAGCTGGTTCATGAACTGACCAGAGGGGAAGCCATATTAGACCTAATCCTTAGTGGAACACCAGATCTAGTGCAAGAGATAAGGTTGTTGGGGCCACTTGGCAATAGTGATCATAGCATGATCGCCTTTGATTTAATTAGTGGAGGAGGGATAGTAAGGAAATCCACAGTACTACCTTTTAACTTTCGAAAGGGAGACTATGATAAAATGAGGAAAACAGTCAAGAAAAAACTAAAAGGAGCAGTTGCAAAGGTTAAAGACGTACATCAGGCTTGGCTGTTGTTGAAAAATACTATCTTGGAAGCCCAGACCAGCTGTATTCCACGCTTTAAGAAAAGTGGAAAGAAGTCCAAAAAACTGCCAGCATGGTTTAAAGTTGAGGTCAGAGAGGCTGTTGTTGCCAAAAAAGCATCTTTCAGGAAATGGAAAAAAGAGCCAAACGACGAAACCTGGAAACAGCACAAGCACTGGCAAGTCAAATGCAAGGCATTGATAAGGCAGGCAAAGGGAGAATTTGAGAAGAAGCTTGCTGCAGAAGCAAAAACGCGAAGTAAAGACCTTTTCAAGTACATTCGTAGCAAAAAACCTGTGAGAGAGTCAGTTGGTCCATTAGATGATAAAGGGGTTAAAGGAGCACTAAGAGGCGACAAGGCGATAGCAGAGAGACTGAATGAATTCTTTGCTTCAGTCTTTACTGAGGAAGATGTAGGGATGTTACCCATGACTGAAGTGGTATTTAAAGGTGCAGAAGAATTGAAGGAAATATCGATACATCGAGAAGATGTATTACAACTATTAGATAAGCTGAAGAGTAGCAAATCACCTGGGCCGGATGGTATACATCCAAGGGTATTGAAAGAACTGAAATATGAGATTGCAGACCTGCTATTAGTAATCTGTGAACTATCATTAAAATCATCTCTAATACCTGAAGATTGGAGGATCGCCAATGTAACACCAATTTTTAAAAAGGGTTCCAGGGGTGATCCGGGAAACTACAGACCGGTGAGCCTGACGTCAGTACCGGGAAAAATGATAGAAACCATCATAAAGAATAAAATTACTCAGCATGAAGATAGTCATGAACTAATGAGAGACAGCCAACATGGCTTTAGACAAGGAAGATCTTGTCTTACTAATCTGTTATATTTTTTTGAAGGAGTGAATAATCAGGTGGACAAAGGTGAGTCGGTTGATATTGTGTATCTGGACTTTCAGAAAGCCTTTGACAAGGTCCCTCATGAGAGATTTTTGGCAAAACTAAAGAGTCATGGGATAGGAGGCAGTGTACTATTGTGGATCAGGAACTGGTTAAAAGATAGAAAGCAGAGGGTAGGGCTAAATGGCCAATTTTCCCAATGGAGAAAGGTGAATAGTGGTGTACCCAGGGATCTGTGCTGGGTCCGCTGCTTTTTGACATATTCATAAATGACCTGGAAAGTGGAATAACGAGTGAGGTTATCAAATTTGCAGATGACACAAAACTATTTAAAGTTGTTAAAACCCAAGAGGATTGTGGAAAATTGCAAGAGGATCTTGATAAATTGGAAGACTGGGCATCAAAATGGCAGATGAAATTTAATGTGGACAAGTGCAAGGTTATGCACCTAGGGAAGAACAACCCAAACTATGGTTACACGATGCAAGGTTCCACATTAGGAACCACCACCCAGGAAAAAGATTTAGGCGTCATTGTGGATACCATGTTAAAACCCTCGGCCCAGTGTGCAGCGGCGGCCAAGAGAGCAAATAGAATGCTAGGTATGATAAGGAAAGGAATGGAAAATAAAACAAAGGATATTATAATGCCTCTATATCGTTCCATGGTGAGACTGCACCTTGAATATTGTGTGCAATTCTGGTCGCCGTATCTTAAAAAGGATATAGAGTTATTAGAAAAGGTTCAGAGAAGAGCCACCAAAATGGTAAAGGGGATGGAAGGATACTCCTATGAAGAAAGGCTAAAAAGGTTAGGGCTCTTTAACCTGGAAAAGAGACGGCTGAGGGGAGATATGATAGAAGTCTATAAATTAATGAGCGGAGTGGAACGGGTAAACGTAGATCGATTGTTTACCTTATCAGAATATAGAAAGACTAGGGGACATGCAATGAAGCTACAGGGTAAACTATTTAAGACTAATAAGAGAAAATATTTTTTCACTCAACGTGTAATCAAACTCTGGAATTTGTTACCGGAGGATATAGTAAAGGCTGTTAGTGTAGCTGGGTTTAAAAAAGGTTTGGACAAGTTCCTGGAGGAAAGGTCCATAAGCCATTATTAAGTAGGGACCCAGGATATCAATGCTTGAACCAATACAAGCATTGTGGAACCTGTGTCCCTTGGGGAAACTGCTAGGTACATATGACCTAGATTGGCCACTGTTGGAAACAGAATACTGGGCTTGATGGACCTTGGTCTGACCCAGTATGGCATATCTTATGTTCTTATGTTCTTAAATGTGTATACATACCAGTTCCTGGCATGGAAACAAATACGATCATTCTATGACCTATATAACTGGCAAGGGTACAAGTACAACACTAATGTTATCTCATAAAGATATACCATGGGCATGCATGTGTGCATTTATAAACAAAATTTGCAAAACAAGATATATGTGGAGGGTAATTTTATAAGTTGCACCTACATTTAAATGTGTTTTTATGCATGTATTTCATACCTATTCTATAAAGTAATATGTGCATGTACTTTATAAAATAGTAGAGTAAATGGTCAAAAACCTATGTTAATTTAAGGTTCAAGCACTTAAACTGGCCCTAGGGTTGGTGTAAATGCTTGTACCTAGATTTGCTAGGAACACACATCAATTATAGTATTTTATAATTTACATTTATAAACTCACACTCCACCCAAATTCTTTCTCTGTGCACATTCAGAGTGTAAATGGAGGGAGGAGTGGCTCAGTGGTTGGGACAGGTTACCTCAGGCCAGAGGGCCAGGGGTTCAATTCCCGCATGGGGACAAGTAACCTCAGGCCGGAGGGACTGGGGTTTGTAGTCCCATGGCTGCTCCTTCTGGCCTTGGGCAAGCAACTTAACCCTCCATTGCCTCAGGTACACTTAGATTGTGAGCCCTTCAGGGACAAGGGAATAAAAAGTATCTGTTAGTATATACATGTAAACCACTCTGATGCGTAAATAAAGGGCGGTATATCAAATACCTAAACCATAAATACATGCAATCAAATGTACACACATACAGAACTGCAATTGTGTGATATATGACATGAGTGCCCACTTACATGTGTATGACTAAAATGCCTAGATTTATAGGCATTGTTCATGTATAAATCTATACAGCCTGTTATAAAATTACCCCCATATTGAACAACTACCCACCACTATCCACAATTACTTGGCTCATTATAAGATTTTGTGTTTAGTGTATTGGGCTTTCTATTGTGACATACCAGTCAATTTGAAGTCTTTGCAATTGCTCCTGATGCCTTCAAATATACTGTGATTACTCCTCAAAAGACTTTCACAGGACCCCCCATCTTCCTCCTCCCTTTTGCATCGAAGCAACTCAAATGTATTATCACTGTCTTGACTTTCTTTCTCCTCAACCTATGCTTGTCCACCCCAATCTAGCTTTCATCATCTACATTTTAGAGAAACAGGCCTTGCCAAAGTCTTCAGTGACTTCTTTGTGGCCAAATTCAAGGCCTATACTTGATCCTCATCTTTCTTGACCCATCTGCTGCTTTTGACACTGTTGATTACCACTTTCTCTTTGATATGGTGTTCTCACTTGAATTACAGAACTCTTTTCTGTCGTGGTTTTCTTCTTATCTCTCCCATAGCATTTTTAGTGTGCTTTATGGTGGATCTTCCTCCTCCTCTGCTATCCCACAATCAGTTGGTGTATTTCAGGGCTCTATCTTAGGACCTCATCTCTTCCTATATTCATTCCCTTGCTGATGGTCTTATCTTCTCCCATGGTTTTTAGTGCCATCTTTATATTGATAATTCCCAGATATACCTCTCTACCGCAGAACTTTCACGAGGATTCAAGGCCCTAAATCTCAGCCTGCTTGTCTGACATTGCTGCCTGGATGTCGCACCACCATATGAAACTGAACATAGCCAACACAGAGTTTATCTATCTCCTTAAACCCCTCTTTCCCCTTCCCCCCCTCTCCAATTCGGGGTAAAACTGTCATCCTCCTGTCTTTGTAGAGTCATCTTTGATTTGTCTCTCTTTCTCTGCATATATCCAACAGATCGTTAAAACCTGCCATTTTTTTTATATATAACACCACCAAAATGTGTCCCATCCTTTCTAAATACACTACCAAAAGCTTTATCCACACTATCATCACTTCTTTCTTAGACTACAGCAACCTGATTCTCATAAATCTCCCACTGAACCATCTTCCTACCCTTCAATCTATTCAAAATTTTGCTACACGACTAATCTACCAGTTTTGCTACACTCACATAACCCCTCTTCTCAATTCACTTCTTTGCCCCCTATTCATTTCAAGCTTCTCTATTCTCCATTCATTCTGCAGCTTCTTAACATAAGAATATAAGATATGCCATACTGGATCAGACCAAGATCCATCAAACCCAGTATCCTGTTTCCACCAGTGGCCAATCTAATTCACAAGTACCTAGCAATTTCCCCAAAAAGACACAGGTTCTACATTGCTTGTATTGGGGCAAGCAGTGGGTTTCCCGGGTCCCCTTTAATAATGGTTTATTGACCTTTCCTCCAGGAACTTGTCCAAACCTTTTTTAAATCCAGCGTTTGATTATGCGTTGATGAAAAATATTTTCTCTTATTAGTCTTAAATAGGTTACACTGTATTTTCATTGCATGTCCCCTATTCTTTCTATATTTTGATGACAAGCAATCGATCTATGTTTATCCGTTCTACTCCATTCATTAATTTATAGACCTCTATCTAGCTCCCCTCAGCCGTCTCTTTTCCAGGTTGAAAAGCCCTAAGTTCTTTAGCCTCTTCTTATAGGGGCATCCTTCCATCCTCTTTACCATTTTGGTGGCTCTTCTCTGTACCTTTTCTAATTCCGCTATATCCTTTTTAAGATAAGGCGACCAGAATTGCACACAATATTCAAGCTGCGGTCGCACTATGGAACAATACAGAGGTATTATAATATCCTTTCTTTTATTCTCCATTCCTTTCCTTATGATTCCTAGCATTGTATTTGCTTTCTTGGCCACCGCTGCACACTGGGCGAAGAGTTTCAACATGTTATCCACGATGACACCTAAATCTATTTCCTGGGTGGTGGTTCCTAATGTTGAACCTTGCATCATGTAACCATAGTTTGGGTTGTTCTTTCCTAGGTGCATAACTTTGCACATGTCCACTTAATTTTCATATGCCATTTGAACATCCAATCTTCCAATTTATCAAGGTCCTCTTGCAATTTTTCACAATCCTCTTGGATTTTAACAGCTTTGAATAATTTTGTGTCATCTGCAAATTTGATTACCTCACTTGTTATTCCCATTTCCAGGTCATTTATGAATATGTTAAAAAGCAGCAGACTCAGCACAGATCCCTGTGGTACTCCACTATTCACCTTTCTCATTGGTAAAATTGACCATTTAGCCCTACCCTCTGCTTTCTATCTTTTAACCAGTTCCTGATCCACAATAGTATACTGCTTACTATCCCATGACTTTTTAATTTTGCCAAGAGTCTCTCATGAGAGACTTTGTCAAAGGGTTTCTGAAAATCCAGATACACTATATCAACCCGACTCATCTTTGTCTACCTGTTTATTCACACCTTCAAAAAAACGTAACAGATTAGTAAGACAAGACCTTCCTTGACTAAAGCCATGTTGGCTTTAAGCCATAACTATCTACATGTCTGTCAGTCTGAAGAAAGGCCAGATCTGCACAAGACACAGATAAGCTTATTCCTTTCTATCTCTGCTGGCCTTTTATTGCAAATATAGAATACTAAGGGTTGGTTAAACTTTAGGTATTGGGAAAATTGCTAATTGCTGGTCCTACATTACATTTGGGGATAGTCAAACTGCTTGATTTCCTTGTGTAGCCTTAACAGTTTCTGAGTGTGCCCACAGTTCAGGCATAAGCCTACTGGGACAGGGACACTTGTAAGAAAAATCAGCTATTTGGTATAGAAATACTTACTTTGCAAGGGACCAACAGAGGCCTTTGCACAGGGGGCTGATAGAACCACAAAGGTATATTTTGGGTAATTCTGGTTCATTGTCTGCTTGAAAGGCATCTCCTAGGGAGGGGCTACTTTAGATCATCAGACACCTGGCTCCACATACTGGTCACAGCCAGTCTGAAGAAAGGCCAGAGCTGCACAAGACACAGATAAGCTTATTCCTTTCTATCTCTGCTGGTTTTTTTATTGCAAATATAGAATACTAAGGGTTGGTTAAACTTTAGGTATTGGGAAAATTGCTAATTGCTGGTCCTACATTATGTTTGGGGATAGTCAAATTGCTTGATTTCCTTGTGTAGCCGTAACAGTTACTGAGTGTGCCCACAGTTCAGGCATAAGCCTACTGGGGCAGGGATACTTGGGTTCCCGCCCACCCACCCACCCGCCCACGCACCCCTGGGGCTGCATTGCCTAAATAGTGGCCAATAGCTTGGAATACACCCACATTCTCTTAACCAGCATGTCTTGTATTCAGTGCAATACCTGCGGTACTTTCATTCCAAGACGAATCATTTGGAACCTAAGAGCATGTCCTATGTGCCGAAGGTCATCTGCAATGTATAACGAATTGACTCTACTAAGAGAAGACCTGGCTGCCATGCATAAAGAATTGTCTCTACTGAGGGAAGAACTGACTGCAATGAAGCACACCTCTTCTAGGATACAGACTGAACAAAGTCCACCACCGCTCCCACAAAGAGTCAAACACACCAGGAACAAATGGATTACAGTGGGTTCGGGTAGGTTGCGATCTGTGACACAGAGACATCCTATACACCAAGAGATATCCCTGCATAATGCATTCTCTGTCTTGGTTAATGAGGATGTCCTATCCAAAGAAACTGAACGGCCCTTAGAGGAGTAAGTCAATGCCCAATCTCCTGCTAAAGCACCAAATATGAAAAACTCACCAAACAGAAAACTACTACTACTTGGAGATTCCATCATCAGAGACACCAACTTGGGAACACAGTTCAAAGGAGAGAAGAAAGTCAAATGCCTCCCAGGCTCCTTAGCCGGCAGGAATACAAATGTACTTAGCGCGGAAAGCAAACACTCCAAACTTCATGTTGTCATCCACTTGGGTACAAATGACCTGGCTAGAAATAGTGCCTCTACAGTCCAAAAGGACTTCCAATCTCTGGGAGAAAAACTCAAGCCCATTGTTAACACTGAAGCATTCTCAGAAGTTCTACCAGTTCTAGGTAAGGGGGCAAAAAGGCTAAATCGCATTAATAGTTTTAATACATGGCTCCAGACCTGGTGCAAACGAGAAGGATTCAGATTTATTAGCGACTGGGAAAACACATGGACCAACAAGAAACTATACTGTGCTGATGGACTACAACTTTCTGTCACAGGGAAACGAATCCTACGTGAAAAATTCAGGCAGTATGTCGATTTGCATTTAAACTAGAAGAAGGGGGTGACGGATGGGAAAGGTCAAGTTCTGGACGTCACCCCCTGCAAAAGCAGAACAACAGAAACAACCACACTTTTGAACAACACATCAAAAGCAACTGGGAAGAAGTGGGCAGAATAAAATCAATGCAAAATACATACAAGACAGTTAAATGCTGGAAAGCAATGAGCACAAATGCTTGAAGCTTAGCCAACAAACCTCCGGACCTGGAAGCCCTAATGGTGGAAAAGGACTTGAACATTGTGGCCATTACAGAAATATGGTTTAATGAATCGCATGATGGGATATAGCCATAGCTGGCTATAATCTATTCAGAAGAGACAGAGAAAATGGAAAAGGGGGAAGATTAGCCTTGTATGTCAAAAGCAATATCGAAGCTACTGAAATGCAGGGTGCATGGGGAAAAGAAGAAGCGCTCTGGATCATGTTGGAAAGAGGAGATGGCACTGTCATCCATACTGCTGAAATCTACAGACCTCCGACTCAAATTGAAGAAATAGATAACGAATTGATTATAGATATTACCAAGATAGTAACAAATGGGGAAACGATCATATTGGGTGACTTTAATCTACCCGATATGGATTGGATTACTCCTGCAAATCTGGAAAGAAGCAAAAAAATGGTGGACGCTATCCAAGATGCATTACTTAGACAAATGGTGATGGAACCAACCAGGGAAAGCTCAATGCTGGATTTGGTGCTCACCAACAGTGATAGCGTGTCTAATGTCTGGGTGAGTGCCCCTGTGAGCAACAGTGATCATCACACGGTGTGGTTTGAGATAAAAGCCAAGGTGCAATCCAATCATAGCAAGCTCAAAGTCCTAAACTTCAAAAACACTGACTTCAATAAAATGGCCGAGTACCTAAAGGAGGAGCTGACAGGGTGGAAGGGGATAAGGGAAGTGGAACTGCAATGGGTTAAACTAAAAGGGACAATAAAAGGGGCAACAGATAAATATGTAAAAAAAGTAAATAAAAACAAGAGGAGAAGGAAACCTATTTGGTTTTCCAAAGAAGTGGCTGCTCAAATAAGGGCAAAAAACACAGCTTTGCAAAATTCAAAAGCTTGCATCAGAAGAACACAGAAATGAATACAGGATCAAACTCAAGGAGACAAAAACAGAAATAAGGATAGCAAAATCAAAGGCAGAAGAAAAGATGGCTAAAGATGTTAAGTGCGGCGACAAAACTTTCTTCAGGTATATTCGGGAAAGGAAGAAGATCAGAGGTGGAATTGCAGGACTCAGAAGTGCTGGAAACGGACTCGTGGAAAATGACATTGATAAAGCGAAATTACTAAACAAATACTTCGGCTCTGTTTTTACTAAAGAAAATCCTGGAGAAGGACCACCTGTGACTCCCAAATATAAAAATGGGAATGAGGTGGATACCACACCATTCAGAGAGGATGAGGTTTTAGAACAACTTGCAAAACTGAAAGTGGACAAGGCCATGGGACCGGATGGGATACATCCCAGGATCAGCAAGGCCGCGGGTCCCGTCCGCGTGGCCGCTACTAACCGGGGGGGTGGCGGGCCGTTCGCCCCGCCCCCTCTCGGTTGCGGCGGCGCGCGGCTGTTACTGCCCGCGCGGCCGGGCGCCTCATTGGCTCCCCGTGGCGTTTTAAACGCCCGGGAGCCAATGGGAGGCTGGGCCGCGGCAGCAGGGGGGGGGGAGGAGTAAGTGACGCGGGGACCCAGCTCTGCATCGGCAGTTGCTGGGTCCAGGCTGGAGGCTCCTGTTGTGGCTGGCTGCGCCGGATTCTGCTTGCTGTGGAGGGCCTGTGGCTGCTGCGGGAAGCAGCACGTGCTACGGCGCTGTCTTCGGCGCTCCGGGAAGCAGCGATTCGGCGTCGGGGGACTCGGAGGCTCGTGGCTCTCCAGGCAAGTTCTTTTGCGACAGTGGTCTAGCCTGGTGGTTATAGCGCTGCCTTAGGAGTCAGGAGTCCAGGGTTCAATCCCCTCTAGCACTCCTCGTGGCCTTAGGCAAGTCTCTTAACTTAAAAAAAAAAAAAAAAATTTCTCTGCTCCTTGCCTCCAGCCTATTATTGGCCATGGCTGGCGGGGGCAAAAAGGGGGGTGCCAGTAAGCGCCACGGGACTGGGAAGGCCAAGCCTGCTGGTCCGGGGAGAGGAGAGCCTGTCCCTGCGGGGCGCACGGCTCTTCTTAGCAGAGGGACAAGGGGCAGGGCTCCGAGCCGTGGTCCGACGTCCGACCAGGGTCTATCCCGGTCCGCAGGCAGGCAAGTAAGGGGGTTTCGGCTGGTCGGGCAGCTGGGGCCGGCGAGGCCGGTCACCTGCCCCGGCTAGAGGTGCTTGGGGGCGGGGAGTGGCCCCTGATGGCCCGGGGGGGGCTAATGGTCCCAGGGGGGGGAGCGAAGGGGTGGCTCCTCCGTCGGACAACGTGGGTATCGACGCTGCGAGTCCGGGGGGTCCATCTGCTCCCGCTGGGGCGGCCTATTCCCCTGCCTGGGCGCATTGGCAGGGCGGGGGTCAAGGCCCTTCCCGTGCGGATTGGCTAGGGGCGTGGCAGCCGCCTTGGCCAGGGGTGGGTTCGCCTTCGCCTTTCCCTGATTTTTTCTCCGCAGGTTTCGCCCGGCTGGCACTACTGGGGGCAACCGTGTGGGGTTCCTGCTGGACAGACGGACGGTGGGAGGGCGAGCACCAGTGGAGGCCCCGCGTCTTCGGGAAGTGGAGGAGGAGCGGCAGCCTCATCGTTGACAACACCGGAGACGGGTGCGTCTTCTGCGGTGGCAGCACCGGCGGCAGGTGAGTTGGCGGCTGGGGAAAGGGCTGGGGAGGGGGGTAAGAAGCGAGCGACCAAGCGCAAGCGGGGTTCCGGTCGCCGGCGGCGGCGTTCGGGGTCCTCCTCTTCTTCCTCTTCGGAGTCTTCGTCCGACTCGGTGTCAGACGACTTGGCCGGGAGTCCGGGGGCCACTGGCGGGGAGGTCGGCGTGGGACAGGTGGGTTCGGGGGTCGGCGTGGGGCAGGTGGGTTCGGTGCCTTCTGTGGCTTTTTTCTCTGAGTTATGGGAAGGGGTACCGAAGAAGCTGCAGAAAAAGATTGTAAAACGTCGTTACGTAGATATTTTCCGCTTACTCGAGGGTCGTAAACGGTCGGGGGATAGCCGACGGAAGCGTAAGGAGGATGAGAAGGCGGGTAGGGTCAAGAGAGTGGCTCGGAATGTCGTTAATTGGACTCGGTCTTTCTTGAGGTTGGCGAGTGTATGGGGTCATTCCCATCCAGAGCAGTACGGTTTGCTGTTGGCTTACGCGGACTCTATACTGGAGGCCTCACAGACTCATGACGGTTGGGCTTGGCTCAACTATGATGAGAAATTCCGTGATAAGATGGAGGAGAATCGCCTATTGTCGTGGGGAACCCAGGATATTAATCTTTGGCTAACGCAGATGGCCATCAGACCGGGCGGGGGAAGTATGGGTGGGCAAAGAAGTGGAGTCGCCACCCCTGCGCGGGCGGATCGGCCCTTTCGATCGGGCGTGCCCCCTGTTTTGCAGAGAACTCCAGGGGGGGGAGGAGCGGGGGACCTGTGCTGGCGCTTCAACAAGTCTTCCTGCCCCTTTCCGGATTGCAAATTCCGGCACGCCTGCTCCGTCTGTAATGGGGGTCATTCAGCTCTCAAGTGTGTCAGGAAGAATGGCGGGAGCGGGTCAGCCCCCGGCCACAAGTAACGGGGACGTCTGGAGCTTGGCCCCCACCCCGGTTGCGATTGCGGTGTTAGGCCCCTGGCTTAAGAAGTATCCGAAGCGACAGGTCAGCAGTCTTTTGGAATTTGGGTTCAGGGAGGGGTTTCCCATACCGGTGGTGGGCTGTGTAGGGGTACACAAGGCGAGGAATTCGCCTTCGGTCCGGCGCTTCGCGCAGCTGGTACGTGATAAGTTGGCTACTGAGCTGGCATTAGGTAGGGTGGCGGGTCCTTTCACAGAGCCCCCTTTTGCAGAATTCGTGGTTTCTCCGCTGGGTATCATTCCGAAGAAGGAGCCGGGGAAGTATCGCCTGATACATAATCTCTCGTTTCCGATTGGTTCCTCAGTGAATGATCACATTCCTAAAGTTTTGTGTGCGGTACGGTATGCATCCTTTGATGAGGCCGTGGAGCTGGTACGAGCCTGTGGGCCGGGGTGCTTGATGTCCAAAGTGGATATCGAATCTGCCTTCCGTTTATTGCCGGTGCACCCTTCTGCTTTCTATTTGTTGGGGTTTTGCTTCGAAGGGCAATTTTACTTCGATAAATGCATGCCTATGGGCTGTTCGATTTCCTGTGCGTATTTCGAACAGTTTAGCTCCTTTTTGCACTGGGCATTCGTGGACTGGGTGGGATGCGGTTCGGTAGTGCATTATTTAGATGACTTCCTCTTCGTGGGGCCAGCGCAGTCAGGGCAGTGCAAGGCTTTGTTGGAGGGTTTTGTCCAGTTGGCCCAAGTGTGGGGTGTTCCCTTAGCATCCGAAAAGACGGCGGGTCCGGCGACTACACTTACCTTTCTGGGGGTGGAGTTGGATTCTGTGGCGTTGGTGGCTCGCTTGCCGCAAGAGAAAGTGGCGAGTCTGCGGGTGTTGGTCGCCAATGCGCTGGGCTCTTGTAAGCTAACGCTGCGGGAGATGCAGTCTTTAGTGGGGTCCCTGAATTTTGCGTGTCGGGTGATCCCGATGGGGCGAGTATTCTTGCGCCGATTGTCTGCTGCTACTTCGGGCGTCTCTAGGCCGCATCATCGAATCCGGCTGTCCGGCAGCTTGCGGGCAGACCTGCGGATATGGGACGATTTTCTTCGTGACTTCAATGGTACCACGGTGCTGAGAGACCCGGAGGTGACTTCTGCGGATTTGCAGTTGTATACGGATGCAGCGGGGAGTTCGGGTTTGGGGATTTATTTTGGGGGCGCATGGTGTGCGGAAGGCTGGCCTCCATCCTGGCGAGCGGTGGGGCTTACGAAGAATATTACCTTCCTCGAGTTGTTTCCCATTTTGGTGGTACTGTCGTTGTGGCCGGATAGACTCCGCAATCGCAGAGTACGCTGGTGGTGCGACAACGAGGCGGTAGTTTCGGTGATTAATAACTATTCCCCAAGATGTCAGCCGGTAGCTGACCTGATGCGGCAGGTGGTGTTTTCATGCTTGCGGTTGAATTTAGTAATTAAGGCTCGTCATATCCCTGGGAGTCATAACCAGATTGCTGATGCTCTTTCCCGTTTCAAGTGGGCGCTGTTTCGGACCTTGGCCCCAGATGCGGACGACGTGGGATCGGCGGTCCCGGAGCATTTATGGCGGATTGGCCTCCAGGAATGATCGAGCTGTTGCGGAAGTCTGTATCCTCAGCGACATGGGTCACGTATCAACGTGGCTACTGCAGTGTGGTGTCCTTCTTGCTACTCCATGGATGGCGGCCCGGGCTGGCCTCGGATTTGCTGATGGGTCAGTATGTGGCGGCGGCTAAAGAACAGGGCTTCTCTCGGGCCACTACCCGACGGAACGTAGCAGGCTTCGCCTTTTTCGCACGGGCTTTCGGGTGGGGGTGGGCGGGAGGGGGATTTCTAACGCGTACGTTGTTGCGGGGTTGGGAGCGGTCCAGTCCCTCGCCCGGGGATTGGCGGCGTCCTATTACGCATGACCTACTGTGTCGGTTGTGCGGGGCTTTGCCGCAAGTTGTGTCCTCCTGCTATGAAGGGGTGCTTTTTCGGGCCGTTTTTCGTTAGCCTTTTTCGGCGCATTTCGGGGGTGGGCGAGCTGGTTTCGGAGTCGGGGCGGCTTCACAATGGGAGGGCGGTGCAAGTGCGTCACGTGCACTTGATCGGGAGTAGGGTTCGTATCCGCCTTGCCCGTTCTAAGACGGATCAGGCGGGTAGGGGTGTGTGTGGGTGGACTTGGCAGCGGTTCAGGGTTCCCCCTCGTGTCCGGTCGCGTTACTGCAGGCGTACTTACGCCTTCGTCCGGAGGTGGATGGTAGCCTTTTTATCCATCTGGACGGGCGGGTTCTTACGCGCTTCCAATTTACCGCAGTGCTGCGCCTGGCTTTACGACAGATAGGTGAGGAACCTGGTGCCTTTGCCCCTCATTCCTTCCGGATCGGAGCGGCAACCAGTGCAGCGGTGGCTGGACTGCCCGATCAGGAGATACAGCGCATTGGGCGTTGGCGGTCGGGAGCCTTCCAGAGCTACGTGCGTTTGTAGGGGAGTGGGTGGGGGGGGGCATTAACGGGGCTGTTCTTTGTCTTTCAGGTGTGGGGCAGTGATGCTGTTGGATTTTGGGCCACTCCTTTGTCTTCTGGGCGGGTCGGCGAGCAGCGATGCGCCCAGTGGGGCTGAATTTGGGACTTCCTGAGCGGGCGGTGACGATCACATGGCTGGGCGAACGCGGACTCCGGTGGATCCAACTCCTGCCTTTGCTTCGGCACCTCCAGCGTTCCCGAGGCACCCCAGATGTGTTACTGCTCCACTTGGGTGGCAACGATCTCGCTTCATGGACCTGCCGGCAGTTGATTCGAGCAGCTATCAAGGACTTTGGGGTGGTGTTGGGGATGTTTCCGGATGTACTATTGCTATGGTCGGATATCATTCCAAGGCCGTCCTGTAGGGCTCAGCGACGGTGGTCACGGGGTGTGACCAAAATTAACCGTCAAATTGGCCGGTGGGTGGGACAGCAAGGGGGCTGTCAAATTTTTTCACCCTTGGGTGGACGTGGACTGCCCGGGCCTCTATGGGCCGGATGGGGTGCACTTGTCCCCGATAGGGCTAGATTTACTGCTGAACGATTGGCAGGAGGCCTTGGAAGGTATGCCTTTGGGGGCGAGGGCTGGTCGCAGCTTACCTTTGGGGGGCGGCTCTGGTCGTGGCTGACCTGAGCCGGTGGCGGGATCCCGGAGGTTTCCGGGGTCCGGAGCCGGTGGCAAGCATGAGGGCGGGGGTGGGGTACCCCCGACCCGGTTAATCCCTCAGGCTTTTGCTAATAGCATGGCGAAGCCGGAAGAGGGAGGGAGTGGAAAATGTCGGGCCTGTGCCCGGGGGAAGCGGATGCGGCGTCACCTTGCTACTAACACGGCGGGTGAGAGCTCGCTCTGCTTGGGGGGGGGGGGGGTTAAAAATATGTTGATGTTGGATTATGTGTGTTTAAAAGGTTATTAAAGCTGCGACCAGTTTAAGTCCCAACTTGTTGTCATGTGTTTGTTTTGAATTGCTCTCTTGGGGGAAGGGAAGTGGGGGTGGGGCTTGGGGAGGGGCGAGAGGCGTCGTCCGCCTTACCCGGTTACAGCAAGGCCGCGGGTCCCGTCCGCGTGGCCGCTACTAACCGGGGGGGTGGCGGGCCGTTCGCCCCGCCCCCTCTCGGTTGCGGCGGCGCGCGGCTGTTACTGCCCGCGCGGCCGGGCGCCTCATTGGCTCCCCGTGGCGTTTTAAACGCCCGGGAGCCAATGGGAGGCTGGGCCGCGGCAGCAGGGGGGGGGGAGGAGTAAGTGACGCGGGGACCCAGCTCTGCATCGGCAGTTGCTGGGTCCAGGCTGGAGGCTCCTGTTGTCCCGCCCGCCCACCCAGGCTGGGGGAGGCTTTGGGGGGGGTGTTTGGGTTGTTGCAGCTGGAGGGGGGGCTTTGGCGGGATCCCGGAGGTTTCCGGGGTCCGGAGCCGGTGGCAAGCATGAGGGCGGGGGTGGGGTACCCCCGACCCGGTTAATCCCTCAGGCTTTTGCTAATAGCATGGCGAAGCCGGAAGAGGGAGGGAGTGGAAAATGTCGGGCCTGTGCCCGGGGGAAGCGGATGCGGCGTCACCTTGCTACTAACACGGCGGGTGAGAGCTCGCTCTGCTTGGGGGGGGGGGGTGGCTTAAAAATATGTTGATGTTGGATTATGTGTGTTTAAAAGGTTATTAAAGCTGCGACCAGTTTAAGTCCCAACTTGTTGTCATGTGTTTGTTTTGAATTGCTCTCTTGGGGGAAGGAAAGTGGGGGTGGGGCTTGGGGAGGGGCGAGAGGCGTCGTCCGCCTTACCCGGTTAACGGAAAGAGCTCAGAGAGGTTCTTGCAGGGCCATTAAAGGATGTTTTCAACAGATCCTTGGAAACAGGAGAGGTTCCTTAGGACTGGAGAATGGCTGAAGTCGTACCTGTACACAAAAGTGGTGACAGGGAAGAAGTGTCAAACTACAGGCCCATGAGTCTTACCTCGGTGGCGGGAAAAGTAATGGAGACGCTCCTGAAAGAGCGAATAGTGAACTTTCTCAAAACCAGCGTGTTACAGGATCCGAGGCAACATGGTTATACCGAGGGACGATCTTGCCAGACAAATCTCATTGAGTTCTTTGACTGGGTGACCAGAGAACTGGATCAAGGACACGCGATGGATGTCATCTACCTGGATTTCAGCAAAGCCTTTGATACTGTCCCTCATAGGAGGCTTATCAATAAACTCAGTAGTTTGGGGATGGGTCCCAAGGTGGTAAACTGGATCAGAAATTGGTTGACTGACAGACGACAGAAGGTGATGATAAATGGAGCTCACTCGGATGAAAGGAAGGTGATTACCGGGGTGCCTCAGGGTTCGGTCCTAGGCCTGGTATTTGTGAGTGATATTGCTGAAGGACTGAATGGAAAAGTCTGTCTTTTTGCAGATGACACGAGGGAGTGCTTAACATGAGGAGAGATCTGCAAAAGCTGGAGGAATGGTCTGATGCTTGGCAATTAAGATTTAATGCGAATAAGTGCAGTGTCATGCACTGGGGTAGCAGACGTCAGGAAATATTTTTTTACTGAAAGGGTGGTGGATGCTTGGAATGCCCTCCCGATGGAGGTGCTGGGGACAAACACAGTGACGGAATTCAAAGTGGCCTGGGACAGACACTGTGGATCACTTTATAGCAACAAGATTAAATCAAAATAAACGGAACCATCTAATTTCTCAACAAATAGGGGTGTCCTACATGGAGCGATGGGGGGAGGAGCGGTGGGTTCACCCCTAAACAAACAAAGATATGGGGAGGGGTGAAGACATGGGGAGGAGTGCACCTGCTCCTGGTAGGTGCACCACTAAGCAAAGATATGGGCAGGGGTGCATCTACTCCCTAAAAGACATGGGAAGGGTGCACCTACTCCTGTCATATTGCTGGGCAGACTAGATGGACTATTATCTGCTGTCATTTACTATGTTACTATGTTCAATAATTGCATTCTTTATGATAGTTTCCACCATTTTTCTCATTATTGACATCAGGCTCACCGGTCTATAGTTTTCTGGATTATCCCTGGAACCCTTTTTAAAAACTGGTGTTACATTGGTCATCCTCCAATCTTCAAGTATTACCGATGATTTTAATGATAGTTCACAGATTACTAATAATAGGTCTGCAATCTCATATTTTACTTCTTTCAACACCCTTGGATGTATACCATCTGGTCCAGGTGATTTGCTATTCTTCAGTTTATCAAATAGTTGTAATACATTTTCCCGGTGTATTGATATTTCTTTCACATCTTCTGTGTTATCACTTTTAAATACCATTTCAGCCATGGGTAACATCCCTACATCTTCCTCAGTAAAGACTGAAGAAAAGAATTCATTCAGCCTCTCTGCTATGGCCTTGTCAGTGACCCTTTTACCTCTCTATCACCTAATGGTCCAATTGACTCTCTCACAGGTTTTCTTTGCTATGAATATACTTGAAAAAGTCTTTATTATGCATTTTTGCTTCCTCAGCAAGCTTTTTCTCAAATTCTCTCTTTGCCTGCTTTATTAATGCCTTGAATCTAACTTGCCAGTGCTTATGATGTTTCCAGTTTTCATTATTTGGCTCCTTTTCCCATTTCCTGAAAGATGCTTTTTTGGCAACAGCCTCTCTGACCTCACCTTTAAACCATGCTGGCAGTTTTTTTGGTCTTCCACTTTTCTTATAGCATGGAATACAACTGGTATGGGCTTTCAAGATAGTATTTTTAAACTACACCCACGCTTGATGTAAATCTTTAACCTTTGCAATTGCTCCTTTTGGGTTTTTTCTTAATTACTTTCCTCATTTTATTATAATCTCCCTTTTGAAAGTTAAAAGGTAGTACTGTGGATTTCCTTACTGTTCTTCCTCCATTTATTAAATCAAATGCAATCATGCTATGATCACTATTGCCAAGTGGCCCCAACACCCTTATCTCTTGCACCAGATCTTGTGTTCCACACTAGGTCCAAAATGGCTTCCCCTCTTGTCTGTTCATGGACGAGCTGCTCCTAGAAGCAGTCATTTATTTCATCTAGAAACTTTATCTCCCTAGCATGTCCTGCCATGACACTGATCCAGTCAATACAGGGTAATTGAAATCACCAATTATTATTACTGTGCTGTAACTTTTGTTAGCTTCCCTGATTTCTTTGAGCATTTCATCATCCATCTGTTCATTCTGACCAGGCGGTCGATAGTACACCTCTACTGTCATCGCCTTCCCCTTCCCCTTTTTACATGGAATTTCAGTCCATAGAGATTCTACAGTGTATTTTCTTTCCTTCAAAACTTTAATATTTTGTGACTCAATGCCCTCTCTAATATAGAGTGCAACCCCTCCACCAATTTGATCTGCTATATGATTATGATGTGGTTTGTATCCAGGTATTACAGTGTCTCACTGTTGTCCTCCTTCCACCATGTCTCTGAGATACCAACCATATCTAACTCATGTACTGCTATATATTCTAACTCTCACATCTTATTTTTATGACTTCTAGCATTTGCATACAAACATTTTAGAAGCTGTATTTTATTCATATTAATCTGGTTATCGATAAGCAGGTGTAATTTGGAATCTTTAAGCTCTGTCTGCTCTGCATTTGGGTTACTTTTGTTTTTACTGGGACCTCTCTGTCGATATGCCCTAACTTCAATCTTTTGTTAGTATCCTTTAAGGATACATTGTTCTGAACCATGAGCTCTTGGGCAACTGTCGGCTTTCCCCTATTATATAGTTCTTATTACCTCTCCTCTTTTATCTACCTATACCATTCCTTGGGAACTTCAGTCTTCAAATAAGTCACTCTTACCTGTGCTCTTCTCTTTGCACACCTACTTTAGACTTTATTCTTTCCACTTTGCAATGCTGTACACCTGGAATAAACTTCCTGAGTAAGTACATCATGCTCGCGCTCTGATTCTATTTAAATTCAGGTTCAAAGCCCCCTTTTTTGAGGCCGATTTTGCATTTTAATCTCTTATTCTCTGGCTTATACCCATGTTGTTATTAATTATTTCCCACAATAAATAAAACCCCCTAATCTCTGATTTGTCATTTGTCTGTCTTGTAAGTTTTGTAGAGCAAGGACAGTCTCTTACAACTTTGTGAGAGACCAAAGGAGAGCAAGAACACCTGCACAGAATTGAGGGAAACAATATCAGGCACCGTATGGTTTTAGCAGCTTTATTTCAAAAGAACCCCGACATGTTTCAGCTGTAAAGCCTTCTTCAGAGGGTATGATCCTCATAAACAAACAAATGTTAAAAATAATAGTAATATAAATAATACATACATTAAAAATAAAACATCAATAAATAAGTATAAGTAAAGTTAAAATTATATGTATATATACAACTAAACATTCAAAATAAAAGAATAAAAAGTATATATAAAACTAGACATATGAACATAAAAAGATGGAACAAGGCTATGGCATGTAAGATATGGCGTGGTAAAATGCTCAATCTAGTATGCATAAAAAAATACATTTAAGGCAGGAACACACCAAATGGCAGTGACTAATGTCATTTATTGGTACAGTCAATGGACAAAAACCCAAATTGAGCAAGACCAGTTAAACACACACACACACAAGGAAAAGATCCAATCAGAAAGAAAAGAGAGATGGAATGTAAATGTTGGAATGTTTGTTGTACAGGGAAAACACTCTGAAAAACAAACAACTCGTTTTTATTCTATAAAGTGTAGTGCCCAAAAGCCAACAAGCTAAGTTGTAAGTCTTGCTATTTATAAAAATATGAATGTAAATACTTAGCTGGCAATTGAAATTTAGGTTGCAACTATCCTGGAAACAAATGATAAACTGCAGAGCCGATTGAACTTATCCTGTAAATCAGTAATTGACAGGTAAAACAGCTTTACAGTACTGTGTTTCAGATCAAACACTGACCCTGAGTCAAGCTTTCCATTGATAGCCAGGAGAATCCAAACCAATCTTCATGAAAATACTTGTGATTAAGCAAAATTCGCCAAGAAACTTAAGAGAGCCCTTAACGCATTTGCTGAATAAAACTCCATGCGTGCAAGGGCTTTGGAATGCAATGGTGCTCTCTTTGAACAGAGATGGCGTCTGACATCACAGTGACCAGCGAAATTTAACAACCAATCAAAATGTACTCCACCAGTCTCTTTCAAAATTGAGGCAGTGTGGGGACCGTATTCAATTTAAATATCCATCTCTGTTCCAAAATTTCTAATCGATGTTCGTGATCACACCACCACCCCCCAAGGGCCTGTGGAAGTTAATCAATAGCTTTCCATACAAAGTCAGAAAAATTATATTGCAATTGTATACAATACAAAATTAAAGGAGTTGATAATGCTTTTGTAGCAATCCTAGATCTATGCTCAGTCAATCTTTTGTGAATCGGTCTGATAGTTCTGCCCACATATTTTAAACCACATAGACAAATGAGCAGATAAATGACAAAGGAAGTGCCACATGTAATTTACCATTTCGCTTTAATGTTTGCCTATAGTGGTGTCTTCCCAGTCAGGTCCCGGATAGGTAGATTTGCAATGAGTACAACGAGATCCCTGACAAGGAAAATGATAGGTTAATATATGGAATGAGTGAGGTTGATCTGAAGTTATAGCAGCATGTATAATTATGTCATGAATGTTTCAGCCTCATTGGAATTCTACCATCAGGTCCTTCTGAAAACAAGGATGGAGCGCTAGCACATGCCAATGTTTTCTAAGTATGGTGTTTACCTGTGATGATCCTATCATGTAAGGCAAGACACCTACTATCTTATATGATTGAGGAGTATCAGGAACCATGAGAGCAGATGTGGAGTCCAGTATGGTGTTGATGAGGAGCTATTCTCAAAGGACATTCTTTGCCCTTTTATGTGCCTTTGAAATGACAGACAAACGGTAACCCCGTTGGATCAGACATTGTCTTAAGGTGAATTTTGCAAAAGCACAAGTTTTTTCATGAAGATTGGTTTGGATTGTCCTAGCTATCAACGGAAATCTTGACACGGAGTCCATGTTTGATCTGAAACATGGTACTGTGTAGCTGATTTACCTGCCGATTACTGACTTATAGGATAAGTTCTATCGGCTCTGCAGTTCGTTTCCAGGTTTGTTGCAACCCAAGCTTTAATTGCCAGCTAAGTATTTACATTCACATTTTTATAAATAGCAAGACTTACAACTTAGCTTGTTGGCTTTTGGGCACCACATTATATAGAATAAAAAGGAGGAGTTTGTTTTTCGGAGGGTTTTCCCTGCATAACAAACATTCCAACATTTACATTCCATCTCTCTTTTCTTTCTGATCGGATCTTTTCCTTTTGTGTGTTATCTATTGGTACAGTAACATATCTAGTATATGTACAGAATCAATATGCAAGTTTAGCTTAAAAGTAATAAAATAAGAGTGATGAGGAGGATGAACCAATAAGCAAATAAAAATAGCAATCACTCAGATCACTGCTAATATCAATATTTCCTAGGCAACGCACAAAACTTCTACAAGTGGAATTGAGAACACATAAAGAATGAGTGTGTTATGGAAAAGGGGACAAGATAATATCTAATTATTTCTGAAACAACGCCGAGAGAAGAGAACAGACTTGCCTTTTTACTGGAACGCTGAACTTCAGAAATGCTAATCAAGTGAAAAAGCTAAACTCCAAGGTCAGCGTCTTTTTAACTCCTTAGAAAATTGGCACCAAAAGATAAAGGTGAAAGTTCAAACAGTGTTACAGTGGAACCAACATAATCATTAAGCAGCCTTAGCTATGAGAAAACTCAATACTAAAATGTAAGTAATTGTGTACACATTAGTCCTAAAAAAGAGACATGTATTATATTTTCATAGAGCACCTGTATATTTAAAATCTCTTCGAATGGAGCATATGGGATCGCATATAGCAAAAATATTTTGCATGAGAAGGTTGTCACTAAACTTAAATGCACTAGAAAAAATGCCTGTTGATCAAAAAGAGCAAGCACAGCAGGTATACGAATCAATTCCCCATTGCACATCATGCAGTCGGCTATGCCAATAGGGTAGAAAATGGGGGTACCTGTCCGGAAATCTTACCCGTTGAGCATCTGAACTAAAAAGTAAAAAGGGGAATAGAGTTGTAATTTAAATTGTCCAAAAATAGTGTTAAGGGGGTTCAATTTAACACGTGGAGGCACATTCTGCTTTGTATGTCTCCAGGTCATCCAGAAGTACAGCCGGGAGAAATAGCCAATTCTACTCCCATGGGGGCTAGAGGTCCCCGCAGGAGCAGAATCACAGCACAGTGGCTGGACAGTGGCCCGTATTCAGGCACCCCTGACGTCCAGTTACTTACCTGGCTAACTCAGGCACCTTAATGGAGCCGCAGTGCCATAGCGTCATGTTTCCATGGCACCACGGCTCCATTAAGGAGCCGCAATCCCTGGCCTCCGCCAAAATGTTCTTTCCCTGCAGCCTGACCCCCGATGTGACCTTCCAAAGGCAGAATCAGGCTGCCGGGAATCTCCTCCACTCCCTTGCCCCACTGACTTGGCCCTGCGCCACCATCCCCAGACGTCTAGGGGGGCTTATTCCACCTCTGAGGTGAAATATATCCCCCTGTCTACCTGGCTGACTCCAGATGTACAGGGGCAACCTCCGAATAGGCCCTGTAAGTCTAGGGAGATGACCCACCCTCACTCCGCCCTCCCCCCCCCAGTCTAAGGTTCCCTGTACAACTCAGTTCATACGGGGGGGCCTTTTTCTGGCAACCACATTTGGACGAATATCAGGGATGCATCTCCGTCATTCCAGGTTGGAATGACCCCCATAGTGGGACTACTAAATGAATAAATAAATGGCATACTAAAAACATAATTCATTTGAATGAAGCCTGAGGGCATATATTCGAGAAGCCATGACATTCTCCCACAATCTGATTTTTTTTTTTTTTGTAAAAAAAAAGGGGGGGGGGGGTGGAATTTTGTAGAAACAAATTGTAAAACTCATCCCATATTGTATTTAATCGAATAGTGCCGTGTGTGGTAATTACGAGTGTGTTATTTATGTGTTGTCAAAATTGCCTCACAAATGAGCTAGGAGTAAAACATTATAAAAACACCTTAAAAAACAAATAGGTCAATAAATAAATAAATAGGTAATCAAATAAAAAACAGCAAGCTAAAAAGGGAGGGGGGAAGGTATAGATACCATACTCATTGGTTAGTTTAAAAAAAAAAACTGTGTAAATAAATAAATACAAACCCTTATAAATATCAGGTGAAACAAAAAAGAAACAAAGATAAAAACAAGGAAATGCATTATAAAAGCGAACTATGGCCAAAGGACCTAAAACAAAATAAAATAAAATGATGGAATAAATAATGTGCTCTAAAAGTTAAAATCATAAACAAATTACGAGTAACAACAAGAAATGATGATCAAGTAAGAGGGCAGTGTCATAGTGAATGATAATAACTATTAAGAGGTATTGGTGTTGTAATGAGTGTGATAGGTTAACAAACTTAATCAATTACTGTGATAATCAAGCAAGTGCCTAGATACTGTAAGAACTCTCCACTTGGTACGACTTCTCAATTGTCAGCAATGTGCACTTAAAGAACTAGCTTTTAGATTTATTTATTTATACAGTTTTGTATACTACTTTATCCTTCAATCAAAGTGGTCACAACACAATTGGGGGATACCTTTAACACGTGGGGATATGAGACACATACACTAATACTTACAGGGAACACGGGCAATGGAGGGTTAAGTGGCTTGCCCAAGACCACAAGGAGCACCTGTGGGACTAGAAACCCCAGTCCTTCCGGCCCAAGGTTGCTGTCCTCTAGTGGGATTTGAACCCCTGACCTTCTGGCCTGAAGTACCTTGCCCCAACCACTAGGCCACTCCTCCACTCCATTAGATATAATGGCTACACAAACAAAATATAATAAAAAATAAATAAAATTAAAGAATAAATATGTATATAAAGAACATATGCCAACCTGTAAGCCCCTGACATTGGAAAACAAATATTACAAGGTAAGCAATTTCACTCATTGACAAATCCTGATCAGCATGAACTCAGCTCTTCCTTAAGGTATCTCACCAAGAAGCCTGCTTTCCCCAGTAAAAGCAGGCAAAATGAAACTGGAGAGTCCTCATGTGATTAGAGGATGATCTTGAGACACTGAAGGTTACATGGGCATCAGACAGAGGACATAACAGTTTGTGTATGTTGAGTGGTCAGATCCTGCAGTGGTTCTATGTATATGTGTATTCGCAGTTGAAGTATGACTTCTGAGTTTAGGTCTTGCGTGTTCATGCAATTGAGTTTCATCATGAGAACACAGACTGTATTCTGCTTTGGAATTAGAGGTCCTACCCAGAAGTATTTATTTATTTTCCCAAACTTGACATACACACCTCATCATAGTAATCAAGGTACAACAGAATTAAAATCAGACAGCATAAATGAATTATAAAAATACACTGTAATTCTCCCCCTCTCCAACAAACAGCCAAGCTTTAACATCCCCCACGCCTCTCCCACATCCAAACAGCCAGGCTTTCACTTTCCACTGGAAGACCAAATAGGATGTTTCATTACAAACAACTAAAGGGAGTTTATTCCCGAGATCAAGGCCTTGAACAGCTAAATATCTCAGATTCATACACTGCAATTGAATCAGTGTACAAATGCAGTAAACACTTCAAATAGACTGGCATATCACAGGATAGGTTGAGGCTAAGACAGATTAAAGGAATGACATAGAGCTGAACGGCTGAGTGGGAACAGGATCAGAAGAAGGCAGTGAGGTTGGAAGATGAGAGAAGATGTGCAGTTCCCTCCTTCGTGATTTTAGAAAAGGAAGTAAGAGTGGAAGGGGTTGAAGGAAGGGTGTGAGAATGAAGTGGATAAGGGAGAGAATTTGAGATTAACTTTGTAAACTTTATTGTGGGCAGAATGTATGGCAGAAAGTGAAGGGGAGTCTGGAGGTGGAAGCACTCTGAGGAGAGAGTGTGGCAAAGAGAAGAGAGGCTTGGAGGCAAGAGAGTTTGTCAAATGGACATAGCATTCATGTTTGGCAAGCACAATAGCAGACTGGAAGGAGGTTAGAAAGAATTTAAAATGTATGAAGTCAGCATGGGAAAGGGATTTTAGCCAAAGGTAACAGATTCTGGAGGTCAGCCAAGACTGGGATTTGATACACATTACAGGACATGGAACAGGAGAAGTGAGAGTGTTCAAAGCAAAGGAGTATAGTGTTATAGGAAGAGACTATCTCATCAACAGACTCGGATAACACACTGGATGAGAAGAGAGATGAGACAGTGGTGGAGAAAATGCAAGGGTCAATAGAGTATAGTTACTCACCTGTAACAGGTGATCTTCAGGAACAACAGGAATTTAGTCTTCACATATGGGTAACATCGAGTATCAACGGAGCCCGCGTGGGAAGCTCCCCAGCTACCAATAGGAAAGCTTTTCGGAGCACTCCACTGCATCTGCACCACTGCCTTCCACTCTCCCAACTCCCTCTCCTCAGTTGAGTATGTAGCTGAAAAGAAGGAATAAAAACAAAAACAAAAAAACAACCCTACAACTCCAAGGGGAGGAGAATAGGTTGTGAAGACTAAATCCCTGCAGTTCCTGAAGATCACCTGTTACAGGTGAGTAACTATGCTATCTCCAGGAACAAGCAGGAATGTAGTCTTCATATATGGGACTCCTTAGCTCCCAGTTCTCAGAAGAGTTAGACCCGGTCAGAAAGTCGGACAAGGTCAGGTTAACCTAGACTTCCCCACCAAGGAGATCTGGTAAGAATAGAGGGGTGTGGGGGGGGGGGGGAGGAGGTAGGAGTCATTATGTTCCAAAGAGATGTTGAAGGACTGCCTGGCCGAAGACCGAATCCCGGTGGGAGTCCTTGTCCAAGTAGTAGTGGTCGGCAAAGATGTGAATGGAGGACCATGTTGCAGACCGACAGATTTTGTCAATGGCTACTGAATGTAGGTTGCCATGGCTTGGACATTATGAGCAGTAATGTGCCCAGTGAGGGTAAGGTCTGTTTTGTCATATGCTAGTGATATGCGGTCTGCTATCCATCTGGAGAGCATGCGTTTTGTTACAGGAAGACCCAAGTGGTTGGGGTCAAAGCACACAAATTGTGAGGATTTTCAGATATCCTGAGTCCTTTGGAGATAGAAGGCCAGAGCCCTTTTGCAGTCAAGTGTATGCAGGATTGCCTCTGCATGGGATGCATGAGGTCTTGAGAAGAAGACCGCAAGGATTACAGACTGATTAATGTGGAAGGATGACATCACCTTTGGTAAAAAGTGGGGATGTGTCCAAAGGACAACCTTATCATGACCACTAAGGCTTGCAGTTCACTGATGCGCCTGGCTGAGGTCAGGGCGATGAGGAATATAACTTTCCAAGACAAGTATCATAGGTGGGTAGCTGTTAGGGGCTCAAACGAAGGTTTGAGAAGCTGAGTTAATGCCATATTAAAATCCCATGCTACTGGGGGTGATTGAAGAGGTGACTTGGAGAGGAGTCGGCCTCTCATGAAATGTGCCACTAGAGGAACCATGGAGATGGGTCAACAACCTTCGACGGTTCATGAAAAGCTGAAATAGCACTGAGGTGAACACATACTGAATTTGTTTTGAGTCCCGAAGAGAATAGAAGTAAAAGGTATTGAAGAAGCGTAGGTAATGATGCCTCAAAAGGATTGTGGCTATTTTGAGAACACCATGAAGCATATCTACGCCATTTGAAAGAGTACATTTGCCTAGTAGAGGGCTTTCTGGAAGAAAGGAGGATGCCTTTCACAGCTGTTGAAAGTTGTAGATATTGAAACATCATCCTCTCAGCATCCATGCTATCAGGCAGAGAGACCGCAGATTGGGATGTAGGATTGTTCTGTTGTCCTGGGACAGAAGACCCAGGTCAGATCCCAATGGGATTGGAAGAATCTGTGTCAGCTGAAGTAGGAGAGGAAACCAAGACTGATAGGGCCAGCGGGGAGTTATGAGGATCATAGTTCTCGTGTCTGCTTGGAGTTTGAGGAGGGTCTTCGGGATCAGGGGTATGGGGTGAAAATCATAAAGCGGTTCCCGACCCCAGTGAATCAAGAAGGCATCAGATGCCATACTGAGTTTGGATGGTATCCTGAAGCAGAACTGTGGAAGTTGAGAGTTCTGTGGAGTGGCAAAGAGATCGATGACTGGGGTCCCCCAGTTTTGAAGATTTGTGCCACTGTGTCTGGATTTAGGGTACACTCATGTGGATGTAAGATCCGACTCAGTTTGTCCGCCAAGTGAGTGATATCTCCTGGAATATAAACTGCACGGAGGTGCATGCGATGGAGAATGGCAGAGTTCCATAGATGGCAGGCTTCTTAGCATAGACAAAGAGAACCTGTCCCCCCTTGTTTGTCTATGTAAAATATTGCCACCTGATTGTCCTGACCAGAATCTGGCTATTGGAAAGGTGGTGCTGGAAAGCTTGGAGGGCATTCGTGATTGCTCGAAGCTCGGTTGATTTGTCGAGTTGATTCCTGGGCTGTTCCCAGTCCTTGTGTGGAGATGGAATCTAGATGGGCTCCCCAATGAGCTTGGACGCATCTGTAGTCAGGGTGTGTTGAGGTTGGGGCATCCGAAAAAGTGACCCTATGAGAAGATTTGTTGGGTACACCACCAGAGGAGTGATTCAGCCAGAGGGCGTGTTACTTGAATGATATCCCATAGATTTCCTGTAGCTTGGGTCCACTGGGATAAGAGGGTCCATTGCGTCTTGCATATGCAGTCTTGCATATGGTATTACATGCACTGCATTTGCAGTCTTGCATATGGTATTACATGCACTGTGGATGCCATGTGGTCTAACAGGCACAGGAAGGCTAGAGCCATTGCAGTCTCCTACTGGCGGATGTGGGTGGCTAGATCCAGCAGTCTGTTCATGCGGTCTAGAAAGAGGAAGGCCCTGAAATGTCAAGTATCCAATACCGCGCCGATGAACTCCAACCTTTGGGTTGGGGTTAGATCGGACTTTGGGAAGTTTATGACAAATCCCAGATGTTGTAATAGTGAAAGAATTTGCTGAAGAAAAGCAGAGTTCTCCAGGAGTGTCTGCCTTTATCAGCCAGTCGTCTAAGTAGGGGAAGACAAAGCCTTTGTTGTTTCGAAGATATGCTGCCACTATGGCCATGCACTTTGTGAAGACTCTTGGTGCAGATGCGAAGCCGAAGGGGAGGACCCTGTACTGATAATGGGTGCCCTGACAGGTGAAGCGAAGATACTACCTGTAGTCTGGGTGAATCAGGATGTGAGTGTAGGCCTCTTTGAGGTCTAGGGAACAAAGCCAGTCTTGTTCCTGCAGATAGGGAAGCAGGGTTCCCAGAGAGATCATTTTGAACTTCTTCTTGACTAGGAATTTGTTGAGTTCTCTAAGGTTGAGAATGGGTCTGTAGCTCCTTGATTTCTTTGGAATGAGGAAGCAGGGGGATTAGAAGCCCTTTAGCAGCTGGTTTTCAGGAACTGCTTCTATAGCTCCTTGGGAAAGGAGATTGGTTATCCCTTGCTTGAGGAGGGCATTGAGGGGAGGCTGGGTGGTATAATCCCCCCCTGAAGTAGTGGGGGGAAGTTCTTGAAAATTTAATAGGTAACCTCCCTGGACTATGAATAGAGTCCATTATTCTGTGGTGATGGAATGTCACTGATATGAGAAATGGCAGAGTCTCCCTGGAATGCTTGGAGGTTCTTGGATCTGCAGGGACAGGTTGGCTATGCTCCCTAGATGGCAGTCAAAAGCTAGGTGCCGCTGGCACCTGGGTGGCTGGCTATGGTTTGACTATTCTAGGCTTTTTGGCCTGCTTAGGTCCCTGCTGCTTTTGTTGGGTCTGATAAGCAGGCTGTGAATAGGAGGGGTAGAATCTCCTCTTCTTTGAGTAGAAGGGTCTTTTAACTGTGGTCTTTTTCTTTGTTGTGTCAGCAGTCTTTCTGGAGAGCCTTTTAAGAGTTGTGTTGTTAGGCTCTCCAGTCTTCTCCCTCCAGTTTTTACCGAAGAGATTCTCTCCTCTACAAGGAATGTTACCGAGCTTGTCCTGGACCCATTGTTCCAGCTCTGGTGCTTGAAGCTATGCTAATCTGCATGCTCCTATGGCAATAGCTAAGACTCTGCTGGTGGATTCAAAGGCATCAAAGGCTGCCCTGTTTACAAATTTTGAAACATTTTGACTGTGTGAAAGCATAGCCTGAAAGGCAGGCCTCTTTTCTTCAGGAAGGAATGGTAGAAATCCTTCCCAGTCCTTATTAAGTTCCTTGAGGAACATTCCCATATAGAGGGTGTAAGAGTTGATCCTGCTAGCTAGCATCAAAGCCTGAAAAGATTGGGAAGCAAAAGATTGAGATTCCTCGATTCCCTTCCTGGGGTTATTGAAGAGTGTTTTTTGCGGCTATTGATCCGACTCATCACTGATTCAACCACCATGGAGTGGTGTAATTATGGTTTTTGAAAACCAGGACAATCTGTACATGGTATCAAGCCACTGGCTAATGGGTGATACCATGAGAGGGGTCTCCCATATCCGGAGCATCAAGTTGTGGAGAATGCGATGCATCAGGAGGATTGTGGCCTCTTTTGGGGCTGGAGGATACTGGAGGATCTTCAGCTCCTCTGCCCTCAGTTCTGGTTCCATTGAAGCAGGGATCAACAAGCCTGCCGCCATGTCCCGGATAAATTCCTGAAAGGACATGTCCTCTGGTGTTGATTTCCTCTGAGTACTCGTGGTTGAAGGTGAGGGCTCCGAGACAATGTTATGGAAGTCTATTGAATCGAAGGAGCGGTGGTCAGAATTGGAAGTATCCGAGTCCGACTCAGATGAGTATCGATTATGCCGATGCTAATGTCGTTGCAACTGATGCTCCTCAATACTTTCGGGGTTGAGTCCCAGAAGCAGTATCCAAGGGGTGTCAGTCGCCGAGACTGGATCAGTGCTGATGGTGACACTTATGTCGATGCCAAAGTCTGTGATCCTCCAGATGTTGGTGCAAGTGGAACCGATGCTGTGAGGAGGGCCACTAAAATCCTCTCTAAGGATAGCATACGCTGATCCAAGGAGGTGTCTGGTCCACCACAAGAACAGGGCTTGCCACCTCCATACCAGGGCAAGGCATCAGGGACTCCAGAGGTCGAGGCCTCAGGAGTCTCCCGATTCCCCACCAAGGCTGCTTGGACTGATGGCTAGTAAGAAGAGGTCCTGGGAGAATCCCAATGCTCGGAACGGGACCTTTCTCTCGATTCAGGTGACTTGCCTGAGGAATCTTTGTACTTCTCTTTCAATTCCTTCAACCTCTCTGTGGGCTCTTGAAGCTTCTGTATGTCTTTGGAAGACCTTGAGGAAGACCTGAATTGTTTGTCATTTTTCTGGTCCAGATATTTGGAACCCTTGAAGAGTTGGAAGCCTGGGAGGATGAAGATGCTCTCAAGGAAGTCGAGGCTTGTGACATTGAGCCCGCTGGGAAGAGTTCACCAAACATTTTGGCCCAGTTCCCTAGGCCTCTCTTCGTCATCTTTTTACAGAGGGAACAGGATTGGGGAATATGGTTGGGACCAAGGCATTTCAGACACCAATCGTATTTATCTGTAACTGAAATGGATTAATTAGGTGTTCAGCGGCAACAGTTCACAGAGACATTGCGTAATACTAAAATTAAGAAATTTCGGCGGGACACAGATGATTACGCAAAGGATCAGGTCTACACCTGGCGGCAGCAGGGTCCTGACCAGGCTGTGGCCGCGAAACGAGTCACGTTCAATGCCTCCTCTGAAGATAGGAGCTCAGACTCTTCTATTGAATCCTGGGGTTCTTCTGCAAGAGGTGCAGCGCAATCTGTCTCGCAGGATTTTCAGAGAGGCTGGTCATGCAATCGCCAGCCATATCGTTATCCCCCCGGAGACAATTGGTCCAGTCCGATGACGAGATCGTCAGCAAAGCAACAGTCATCAACCTATCCACAACAGACTTAAAGTTGGAACAGTCTCAAATGTTGGAGTTGGGGCTTTCATACGTCCCTTCTCCTTCCTATGACTCTTTCAAAATGAAAGTGGCTTTACATCGTTTTTTTCAGGAAGCTGCATACGGCTATATTTTTCCAAGACTAAGCATCTACCAGGACAGACAACTCTATATGTTGCAACCCCTCCACCTGGCAACTCCCTATTAGTACGGACGCATCTCTGACCGCTTTTCAACAACTGGTGCTCAGGGATTTGGATAACTTGGAAAAATCGGTCTCTTTTAGACCATTTTCCAATATTTCCACTCGATCACATCGAGCTTTAATTGAATTACGCAATGCGCCACATCTTACGATCAGAAGGGCGGATAAAGGTGGAGCAGTGGTTGTTCAAGATACCAGTAGGTATCATGCAACGGTCCTGGCTCATTTACAAAATCCTAAATACTATGGAGTACTTGGGGATGATCCTGGACCTGAATTACAATTGGAAATCAAAGCCTATACCACACAGGCTTTACAACAAGGATGGATAACGACTAAAGAATTTGATTTTTTGAACCCTAAATTTCCAATAACGTCAATTCTCTCCATGGTCCCCAAAATTCACAAATCGTTAGCTGACCCGCCAGGATGTCCGATCATTTCTTGCCGTTCCTTGGTCCTTGAACCACTCACAATATTCTGTGACAAGTTTATTCAGCCTCTGACATTACATATTACATCATATATACGTGATTCCTATCACTTTTTGTCACTACAGGAGGTTCCAGTACAAGCTCATCATATTCTTGTGACACTGGATGTTGTTGCGCTATATACAAATATCCACCAACAGGAGGCATTTTCTATTTTGGCAGCACTACCGTTTTTGCTCCCGTCAAGATTGCCAAAGAATTTTGTGCTACAGTTGCTGACCTGGGTGTTAGAAAGGAATTTTTTCATGTATGATCATCAATATTATCACCAATGTTTTGGGGTAGCAATGGGCGTTACAGTTGCGCACTCTGTGGCGGCGTTGTACATGTCTCATTTTGAAGATACCTATCTATATGGTTCGGTTGGCTTTAGCCACATTTCTTTTTGGAAACGTTTTTTAGATGATATATTTTTCCCTTGTTGAATTGCAACAGTTTTTAAGTTGGATAAACACATTACATAACCACATTCAATTTGAAGCTAAATTTCATGTTTCTCAAATTGAGTTTTTTGATATGTTGTTATACAAGGAGCAACATCGTATATTGTCCACTTTATATAGGAAACCGGTACAATGTAACACTCTGTTGCAATTCACTAGCTATCATCCTGACCCCCTTTGGAGAGCATTACCGGTGGGGCAATTCTTGCGCATACGGCGATTATGTTCAACAATATCTGAATTTCGGAAACATGCGGGCGATTTAAAATCACGGTTGTCTACATGGGGATATCCTTTGCAACTGATCAACCGGGCATATAAACGTGCTTTATATACCCACCCGGAATGGTGGGATAATAGAATGCATCATCCAGTTGAGAATGAAGCGCATTTTCTGGGGGTGCTCCCTTATATGCCTCATACGTCAGCTGTCTCAAATATTCTGAAATCCCATTGGCACATCTTAACTTTGCATGAATGCTTTCAGCACCCTCTCATGCTAGCTTATCGCCGGAGCGCTAATATAGTGGATCACGTAGTTCACACTAGCTTTTTATCACAGACAGTTCAATGAGCAGAAGAGGGACATCACACTTGCAGATCCTGTGATTTCTGTTCCACTACAATAGAAGGCACTGAATGGTGTGATCCACACTCGCAACACAGATACAGATTAAACCATGCTACTAATTGTGATTCGTCTTTTGTGGTTTACTTAATAATTTGCCCCTGTGATAAAATATATATAGGTATGACAACACGAGCAGTGAAGAAACGTTTGCATGAACATCGTTCTCGGATCCATACCAGAGTTTTGGCAGCACCGATGGTGCAACATTGTATTCAGCATGATCATGTGTTTGGTCACTTAAAATGGCTTGTATTGGACATGGTTCCTCCACAAATAAGAGGGGGAGACCGACAAAGTCAACTCCGCTATAAAGAACAACGATGGATATACATGCTTCTATCTACTACACCAAGTGGTCTAAATACTGAAGTTGAATGGTGGTCTTTACATTGAGCTTGTACGTTAAAGTGTCCTGAAGTTTATCATGACCTTTTTCATAACATTTTATTTCCAATGACGTCATCACACTATTAGTGGTGCAGGAAGTTGGGTTAACATAACTTGATAAAGAGCTGTGGGAGAAACAGGCTTGAAACACAATTATTGTGTCGTGGCACCCAACAGATCGACGGCAGCACTTAACAGCATGGCAATAGCATTGGGGGACCGGCGGCCGAATCCGGCAGAAGCAGTATCAATAAGTGCAGGATCATACCTTCAGATCGATACAGAGCGAGACATTGTCTACCCGTCGTTACACAAGTGTTCCAGATGAGTATATGAGTGCTACGTTGTGCTGCTGATACTAGTGCACTATAGATTTAGGCACGTTAAACAAGACTATGACTGACATTTAGCTGATTTAAAGAAAGCATTTTAAGAATTATGCGGTGGTTGGTTCTGGGGAACATATAGCCTCACGCATGTAGGCTGGGTGGCCGTTGTTTGAAAATTGATTAAAATGGAGGGCTTGTTACAAGAGAGTGATTTATCAACCTCATGACAGGCGAGCTGACAAAAAAAGTTTATTATGGTGATTTGATTCTGCCCATTTTAAACAAGGGAAATAAGAAGTGTTGGCTAACTGAGAGGTTCATATGCGCCTTTTTTATAGGAATAAGATAGTGGTGGCATAGGAGGGTTAGGCTAGTCAGGTAAAAAGGACATTGGTGACACCAACAGGCAGATTAAGAATGGACTAAGTTCTCTCAGCAGATTATCTACATTCACTCATCCTAAAGACACCTGATGACAGACCAAGAATATCAAACATGCGTTTCACTTTAGTTATCCTGCCCACAAACAGGACAAGTACTCACTCAATCCTAAGTCATGCATTTTCACTGTACGCACCGAAGATTTGGAATGCACTCCCTGACAGTATCCAGTCCATTCCTGACTTTGAAGACTTCTGCAGAAGTCTAATAACACACCTCTTCATTGAACACTTTGATGGTCCCGTCACCTAACTGTAACGCACAGAACCACTATCACCTTGTTCAACAGCCCCCTCCACGTCAAGCTTTGCAATTGTAAATAGTTTACATTATATTAACCATTGTTCCACACATTCTCACACTTTGTTCATTGTAAACCACCTTGACATACTCAAAGGTGGTATATAAAAAGTTACATTTATTTATTTATTTGAACAAATTTTTTTTATACTGCCCCCTTCCAGCGATCGGGGCGGTTTACATAGAACTATAACATATTGTTACATGGAACAAGTTTAACCCTTACAATTTAAACAAGAACTTAGAATAATAACTATATACATATCAGTGCATACTGATTACAGAGTTTTCTTAGCTATATACAATATAGGTTTTCTTGGCTACAGACGATGATTTGAAGGTAGGGAAATGGGATGTGTTAGACTGTTGGGGTGGAAGGGAGTGTGGATTCATTGAATGTATTGTTTATAAGGCGAGCATTATAGTATTGTGTGAAAATAAATAAACTAAGTTAAGATCCAAGCTGTGAGGGCTCTAGACCTGATGCTGGGTTGCAACATCGCAGTGTCCTCCTGTGAAATTAACTTTGGTTCTTGCCCTAGACGCATTGGATCCCAGATGGAGAGTTCCAGAAGTAGAGGGAACCATAGTTGTCATGGCCATTAAGCATGATGAGAATCATCACAGTCTGTTGTTTCAGGAACGTTTTGCAATGAGAAGTACTGGAGGATTCGCTTACAGAGGGACCCTCCCCCCAGCTAAGAAGGAAAAGATCCAAGGCTAGCTTTCTGTTTGGCCCCCACTCTGGAGCAGAACTGAGGCACTGGGTATTCTGGGGAGTGGTGAAGAGATCTATCAAGGGGCTGCCCCATGCCCAAAAGATGTGACTTGCCACCATTCTGTCCATTTATGAGACTGCAGGGCTCAACTCAGCCTGTGAGAGATGGCATAGTTCCCAAACACAGGAAGTACGATTCTGTTCCTCCCTGCTTGTTGACTGTCATCTTGATTAGGGTAATTTGGTTTGCTAGCTGATCCCTGAAAGCCCTTAGAGTGTTTGCTATTGCTTTTAATTCCAAGACGTTGATTGGATGGAGACTTTCCTGTAAGGATAAGTTTCTCTGAGAGTGGAACCCATTGAAGTGAACTCCCCATTCCAATCTGGATGCATCTGTTATGAGAAGTTTTTAATGAGGAAATTCAAAGGGTAGACCTTTGGCCAAATTGTTTTGGAGTTTCCACCAGATGAGAGATTCCATGAGTAGATGAGCTTTCTGGTGGCCTGAGTCCACTGAGTGCTCAAGGTCCATTAAGCATAGAAACATGATGGCAGAAAAAGACCACAAGGCCTATCTAGTCTACCCTTCCATACCAATTACAATAGTCCCCTTTATTCCTTTAGAGATCTGTATTTGTCCCATGCTTTCTTGAATTCAGATAATGTCCTCATCTGTGCTACCTTCACTGGGAGACTATTCCATGCATCAACCACTCTTTCCGAAAAAAATAAAAAATATTTCTGCATATTACTCCTGAGTCTATCCTCTTTCATCTTTATCCTATGTTCCCTCATAGCAGAGCTTGCTTTCAATAGAAAGAGACTCTACTCTTGTGCATTTATGCCATGGAGGTATTTAAACATCTCTATCGTATCTTCGCTATCCTGCTTTTCCTCTAACGTATACATATTAAGATCTTTAAGTCTTGTCCTCATATGCTTTATAACAAAGACCACTAATCATTTTAGTAGCTACCCTTTGCACTGACTCCATCCTGTTTATATCCTTTTGAAGGTGTGGTTTCCCTAACTGCACACAATACTCCAACAGTGACTTATACAGAGGCACTACCGCTTCCTTTTTTCTACTGGCCATTCCTCTCCCTATGCACCCAAGCATCCTTCTGGCTTTCACCATCACCTTTTCTACCTGCTTAACCACTTTAAGATCATCAGAAACAATCACACCCAGGTCACACTCTTCTTTCGTGGACAGAAGTGCTTCACCCCCTACACTGTATTGCTCCCTTGGATTTTTGTAGCCCAAATCTCAGCTGCCAGATCCTCAACCATTCTTCAAGTTTAGTTAAATCTCTCCTCACTTGGTTTGCAACTTGTCATGCTATGAGGGCTTTTGTGCATCAGTGATGCTGAGAGCTAAGCTATCAGTAGCTTAACTACTGGTAGGATCTCCCAAGATGGACAGGTCTCAGCTGAGGTGCCAGACAAAGATAAACCACCCATCTAGGCAACAGAAAAATGGGATGGTGTTGGCAGCGGAGGGTCACATTTTTGTGACAACGGCAATAACACTAGAATTATCTGCGTGGAATCTACTTCCATATCCTGCCATGAAAATCCAATGGAAAGTCACAACAAAACAAACTGCATTATAATGCTGGAAGATGAGACCCTCAGGTCAGAAGGCCCTCAAACTGGCTATTGAGGAGCAGCTGAAGACTTTTCAGAGTAAAGCCAGCATTTATGATGTGGTTGGATGAAAGCCCTTGGGACATCTGCTGATATAGCTACATATGAAATGAGAGTCAGAAGCTGCAAAGATGGCTTACATATTGGGACATGGAATGTACGAAGCATGAACAAAGGGAAGTTGGAGGTGGTAAAGAATGAAATGGAACATGTACAACTCAATCTGTTGGGTGTCAACGAACTGAAATGGATTGGCATCAGGTACTTTGCATCTGATCTTTATTTTATTTTTATTTTAAAACTTAATATACCGCTTGAACCATAGGCATTAGGCGGTTACAATATGGGTAAAAACCATAGAGGTACTGCCAGGAAGAAAGAAAAAGGAATGCCATATTGCAGACAGGAAAGAAATAGCCAAGAAAGAGGAGGGACAGCCAGAAACAAAATAGAGACTGTAAAACTGGATATCAGTAGGGGAGAAGGGAAAGGGGGAAGGGGGGGGGGGGAAGGGAGATCAAAGGCTGTGCAAAAGAGATGGGTTTTAAGTTTAACTTTAAAGGCAGGAAAAGAGGACTCTAGACGTGATGATGATCATCACATGGTTTACTATGCTGGAAATGAAAAACAAAGAAGAAATGATGTTGCATTTATAATTAAGAAGAAACATGCAAGAACTGTAATGAAATACAATGCAATCAGTTAACGCTTAATCTTTATTTGTCTATGAGGTATGCCCATCAACACAACTATAATTCAGATATATGCCCCAGCAACAGCTGCAGAGGAGGATGAAGTGGATGAGTTCTATGAACAAGTATAAGCTGAAACTGACAGAACATGCAAACAGGATATCCTAATAGTCATAGGTGACTGGAACGCAAAAGTTGGCAAAAGAAGAAGGCAAAGTGGTTGGAAAATATAGACTTGGCAACAGAAATGAAGCTGGAGAAAGGCTGATAGAATTCTGAAAGACCCACAATCTATTCATTTCAAACACCTTCTTCCAGCAGCACAAGCAGCGCTGTACAAATGGACTTCACCCAATGGACTGCACAAAAATCAAACTGACTATATCTCACTGAGACAATATCCTACTAAACCATACGACTATGACCTGTTTAGCTCCTCTAGAACACAACGCCGAGGCAGAGGTGTATTTATCCTAGCCAAGAAGCACCTCAGCTTCCGCACCCACACCAAAAACTCAAAGGACTGGACACAATAACCATAACAAATGGCAACATAACCCTCCTTCTCGTCTACAGATCCCCAAATGCTAGTCCAGATCAGCTGACACACTGCTGGAATCAGTATGTAACCATAGATCGCAAACCTCATGCTCTTAGGAGACCTTACTCTCGCATCTACAGCTCCACACAATGCAAAAGCCTTCCTTGAAGCTATGGAGGCCCTTGACTACATACAGCTTGTCAATCAGCCAACCCATGACAAAGGAAACACCTTGGACATGATTTTACTGCCACAGAATGTTCTCAAAAGCCACTCCATCTCATTTCCCATAACCCTTGATGTCCCCTGGTCTGATCATTAAGTGGTCTCCGTCAACAAGCCATATAACACGCTGAATCAGAGTCACCACAGGACTGAACTCACCTCACGCAGGTTCCAAAACTTAGATAAGAAAGATTTCACTGAGAACATCCTACCTAAACTACAAAACAGTCCCAAGGACCTCACCTCCGTTATCCTAGCCTGGAACAAAACCATATCATAAGCAGCAACAAAGCCACTCATGCCCAAGCATCACAAAAGGCACAAAGCGGCAATATAGTGCACATCGCACTTGAAGGACATGAAGCGCACACTCCGAGCCATAAAGAGGAAATGGAGAAACACCAGATCGCCAGACAGCCTAAACACCTACAGAATCAGACTACATGAATACCAAACAGCCACATATCAAGCAAAAAAAATTTATTTTGTGAGGATGATGCAATGCTCACTCAATCGTCCTCGAGAACGCTTCGAGGTGATCAAATCCCTAACAAAAGACACAACCCAACAGAAGTAACAAACCTAACCTCATAAGTAATGGCAGACTACTTACCCTAACCTCTCCCCACAGCAATAACACAAATACCCCCGCAGACACAACAAACCAACTATGGACAAAACCTAACAACATATGGAAATCACTCGCAGCAATCACAGCTGAACACCTAGACAGAGTAAATTACCAACATCAACACAACCACCTACCCAGTTGATCTATGCCCGGTCAGCTGAATCAAGGTTGCCAATCAAGAACTCACACCAACAATACTCAAGATCACCCAGTTATCACTACACTAAGGATGCATACCCCCAGAACTCAAAATGGCCTCCATCCGCCCAGTAAGAAAGAGTATAACTAAGGACATTAACCAACCAAGCTCTCACAGGCCTATAGCCAGCCTCCCTTTCATGGCCAAGATACTAGAAAATAATCATACAACAGCAGCTTCAGGATCACACAGACGCATACTCTCCACTCAATCCCCAGCAATATGGGTTTAGACCTCACCATGGAGTTGAAGTCCTCATGGCTGCACTACTAGACAACCTAACAATAGGCACTGACAAACCCAACATAGGATTCATACTCATCTTCCTGGATATCAAGGCAGCATTCGATTCAATTCCACCCAAACTAATCATTCAGTGACTTCAGGCAATCAGAGAAGCTGACACCCCTCTGAACTGATTCAAGTCCTACCTATCAGACCGACAGCTTCAGGCAAAAACAGGAACCACAAAATCAGCACCATACACACAACGTCAAGGAGTCCCTCAAAACTCTACCCTGTCCTCCCTAATCTTCAACATCTTCCTACAGCTGAACTGTACAGTTGTACAAGCACACAATGTCCTATACCACATATATGCCAATGATGTTATGATATATACTCCCCATCAACACAACTAACCCAGCCATCACTCGCATAAAAGAACGCTTCACCTCCACCAGCATATGGCTAAAAAAATCACAACCTGACTATAAACCTCAAGAAAACAGATGTCCTTTATATCACCAGAGACAGCAGCTTCACCCTACCCAGCACCATAACCATAACCATTACCATTGAGGGAATCCAACTAAAAGTAAAGAGTAGTTACTCACCTGTAACAGGTGTTCTCCAGGAGCAGCAGGAATCAGTCCTCACATATGGGTGATGTCGGCGCCAACAGAGCCCTCGTGCGGAGCATTTCCCCAGCTTTCACAGAAAGCCTTTGGGAATTGCAGCGCGCATGCGCGGTCCCCTTCCCGCCCAAGGGTGCCATCTTGCTCAGTCTGATGACATAGCTAAAAGACAGCAAAAAAATTAGCAAAAATAAATCATATGATTGCAACTCCAAGGGGAGGAGGGAGGGTTGTGAGGACTGATTCCTGCTGCTCCTGGAGAACACCTGTTACAGGTGAGTAACTACTCTTTCTCCAGGACCAAGCAGGAAGTCAGTCCTCAGATATGGGACTCCCCAGCTTAAGGCTACCGGAGACCCCAAGCGGAAAAATGAGCTCCCTCAAGCTCGTCCGCACGTAAGGAAGGAATCTTCTCTGAGAACGCCCCCGACCGGTAGCCCAACACCAGGGCCGGAGGGTAGGAGTTGCCTAAACCCCAAAGAGATTATGGAGTACTGCCTGTCCGAAAGCACTGTCCCTGCGGGACTCCCTCTCAAGGCAGTAATGGGCCGCAAAAGTCTGGCTTGAAGACCAAGTAGCGGCCCAGCAGATGTCTGCCAACGGAACAGAGCGGAGATGAGCCACTGACGCACTTCGCCCTAACATGATGAGCCGTGACTCGACCCTCCAACAAGAGGCCAGCTGCCCCATAAGCCCAGGCAATACAGTCAGCGACCCATATGGACAACGTACACTTGGAGACAGGGAGTCCCAACTTATTGGGGTCAAAAGAAACGAAAAGCTGAACAGCCGTCCGATGCTCCCGCGTACGGTCAAGGTAGAAGGATAACGCCCTCCTACAGTCCAGGGTATGCAAGACCATCTCAGCCCGGTTGGCATGCGGCCTGGGAAAGAAGGTTGGAAGAACCACCTCCTGATTGAGGTGAAAAGGTGAGACAACTTTAGGAAGAAACTTAGGGTGAGTCCATAAGACTACCCTATTCCTGTAGAACCTAGTGTAAGGAGGATCAGACACTAGTGCCTGCAGTTCACTCACTCGCCTAGCAGAGGTGAGAGCTACCAGAAATAAAGTTTTCCAGGAGAGAAAACGGAGAGGGCAGGTAGCCATAGATTCAAAAGGCGGACAAGTAAGCCGTTGCAAGACCACATTCAGATCCCACTCAGGGGCCGGTGGACACAAAGGAGGCTTAAGTAGAAGGAGGCCTCTGAGGAAACGAGCCACCAAAGGGTGGTTGGAAAGAGGCCTGCCGTCCACCGGCGAGTGGTGTGCTGAGAGAGCACTAAGGTGAACCCTAACAGAGTTAGACTTAAGGCCCAGATTGGAGAGGTAGAGCAAATATTGCAATACTACCGCTACCAAGCACGAGAAGGGATTCTCGCTGTGCTGAGCACACCATGGGGAGAATCTACGCCACTTAAGAGCGTAGGATTTCCTGGTGGATTGACGCTGAGAGGCCAAGACTACATCTTCCACCTCCTGAGGCAGTAGTAGGGGAGCTAGGACTACCCTTTCAGCAGCCAGGCCATCAGATGAAGGGACTGGAGGTTGGGGTGCAAGAGAGTCCCCTGATCCTGAGAGGAGATCGTGTTGAAACCCCAGAGGAATAGGTGTGTCCACCGCCAGCTGTAGCAGAAGCGGGAACCACGGTTGCCTCGGCCACCTGGGGGCTATGAGAATCAAGGAAGCCCCGTCCTTGAGGACTTTGAAGAGCGTTCTGGACACTAGTGGTGTGGGAGGAAACGCATACAGTAGGCCTGTGGACCACGAGATCAGAAACGCATCTGGTGCTACTCTGAGAGGATGCGGTTGTCTGGAGCAAAATCTCGGGAGTTGCCAGTTCAGAGGACTGGCGAAAAGATCCATGGTGGGGAGTCCCCACCTGAGAAAGACCTGCTGAACCACTAATGGGTTCAATCTCCATTTGTGTGGTTGCAGGATCCTGCTCAGTCTGTCCGCCAGGCAATTTTCCTGACCTGGGAGGTAGACAGCCTTGAGAAGGATTCCGTGATGGACAGCCCAAGAGCACAGGCGTTGTGCCTCTTGACAAAGAAGGAAGGAGCCTGTTCCTCCTTGTTTGTTTACATAGAACATGGCAACTTGATTGTCCGTCTGGACCAGTACAGACTGGTGAGAGGCGAGGTGGGAGAAGGCTCTCAGAGCTAGGCGTATCGCCCGTAGCTCCAGGAAGTTTATCTGTTGAGTAGCCTCCCAAGGGGTCCAGAGACCCTGAGTACATGTCCCTTGGCAATGTGCTCCCCAACCGAGAAGAGAAGCATCTGTTGTCAGCACTTGAGTATGTGGAGGGGATTGAAAAACCACTCCGAGCACCAGATTCGGAAGATGAAGCCACCATTGGAGAGAGGAGACCAGGAGGTCAGATATCTTTACTGAGTCCGCTAGGCTCCCCGTGGCTTGATGCCACTGAGTGCGAAGGCTCCACTGAGCAGGCCGCATGTGCAGGCGGGCATTGGGGGTTACATGAACCGTGGAAGCCATATGGCCGAGTAGTCTCAGGAATTGCCTGGCAGAGACCAGGGAATTGCTGCGAAACTGGCTGGCCAGATCCATTAGCCTGTGGGCCCTGTCCAGAGGCAGAAAAGCCTTTGCTTGAAGAGTGTCTAGCCTGGCCCCTATGAACTCTAAGTTCTGGGACGGGAGCAAAGTGGACTTTGCGAAGTTTATGACAAACCCCAAGTGCTGAAGCAGAGCCACAGTGCGAAGGGTGGCCTGGTTGGCCTCTTGGGAAGATTGGCTCCTTATGAGCCAGTCGTCCAGGTACGGAAACACAAAAAGACCCTGAAGCCTCAGGTAGGCCGCCACCACTGCCAGGCACTTGGTGAACACCCTGGGAGCGGAGGACAGGCCAAAGGGTAGTACTCTGTACTGATAGTGGTTTCCTCCCACAACAAACCTGAGATATTGTCTGTGGTCTGGATGAATAAGGATGTGAGTATACGCATCCTTTAGATCCAAGGAGCATAGCCAGTCTCCCTGCTGGAGGTAGGGCAGCAGGATTCCAAGGGTAAGCATCTTGAACTTTTCCCTCTCCAGGAACTTGTTGAGGTTGCGCAAGTCTAGGATGGGTCTGAGGCCTCCTGTTCTTTTCGGCACCAGAAAGTACCTCGAATAAAAGCCTTGACCTCTCAGGTGGTGGGGCACCGGTTCCACAGCCTGATCCTTTAGCAGACCTGCTAACTCCTGAAGGAGTAGGTCCCTGTGCAGAGGGAGTCTTGGAGGCTCCCATGGAAAATAGGAGGGAGGTACCTGGTGAAAATGGAGAAGATAGCCCTTTTGGACTATATGAAGAACCCAGTTATCTGATGTGACGGCTGACCACCTGTGGGCAAAGTGGGTCAGCCGGCCTCCCGTGCTGAGAGAAGCCAACTGAGGAGAAGAGGCTATGCTGTTTGAGTCAAAAACCCCCACCCTGCTGAGCAGGGGCCGGTGTTGGTGGCTTGGGGGCCTTCTGCCTACGGGGCCCATGACCCTGCCCCTTGGCCTGCTGACCCTGTTGGGGAGCTGCAGAGGCCTGATAATGAGGGTATTGTTTATAGGCAGATGACTTCCTCGGGTAAAAGGTCTTTTTTCCCAAGCCCTTCTTTTTCTGAGAAGGGGCAGAGGTTTTCCTGGAAAGCCTAGTCCTGGTCAGAGTCTCGGTCTCGAGTTCTGCAGCCTTTTCAGCCATGGGCTTGCCAAAGAGGTTTTCACCTCGGCAGGGGACATCGACCAACTTGTCCTGGACCCATGGCTCGAGGTCGGATGACTGTAGCCAAGCCTGTCGGCGGGCACCGATGCCGGCCCCGGCTACTCGGGCCGAAGCCTCGAAGCCATCGTAGGCTGCTCGAGAGATAAACTTCGAGCACTCTCGAATACCGGTGGACAAGGCCTGGAACCTCAGCAAAAGTTCCTCGGAGAGACCAGCAGAGAACCCGGCAATCTCCTTTGCCAGGTCTCGGAGGTACATGCCCATGTAGAGCTGGTAAGTCTGGACACGGCAAGCAAGCATAGAGCCCTGGAAGCACTTCTTACCGAGGGCATCCAGGTTCCGGGCCTCCTGGCCGGGAGGCACCGAGGAGTGCATCTTCTGACTTTTCAGTCGATGCATGGCCGATTCCACAACCATGGAGTGGTGCGGTAACTGTGCCTTTTGGAATCCGGGGCTCTTGCGGACTCGATAGATGGATTCGACCCACTTGCTTAACACCGGCGTCGAGGCCGGGGTCTCCCACATGCAGAAGAGCAGCCGCTCCAGCATCGGAGGAATTGGGACAGTAAAGGCCTCCTTTGGGGGAGAGTCATACTGCAGGGCCTCGAGCTCCTCGGCTCGAGGTTCCTCCTCGGGATCCGTGGGGAATTCTCTGAAGTCTAAAATAGGTCTGTATCCCCCTGTTTTCTTTGGGATAAGGAAATAGGGGGAGTAAAACCCTGTACCCTGTTGAAGAATGGGTACTTCTTCTATTGCCCCTTGGGTGAGAAAGCACAGTTACTTACCTGTAACAGGTGATCTCTGGGAACAGCAGGAATAAGTCTTCACATATGGGTATGTCGGTACCGACGGAACCTGCGTGGGAACGCTCCCCAGCATCCAATCAGAAAGCTTTTGGGAGCATCCCACAGCGCCTGCGTGCTGCCTTCCCGCCTTTCCAACTGTCTCTCCTCAGTTGAGTTTTATAGCTGAGACAAGAGGGAGAGAGAGAGGGAAAGGAGAGATAGAGAGAGAGACAACTCCTTAGGGGAGGTGGGTGGGTTGTGAAGACTTATTCCTGCTGTTCCCAGAGATCACCTGTTACAGGTAAGTAACTGTGCTATTTCCAGGAACAAGCAGGAATGAGTCTTCACATATGGGGTCTCCCTAGCCTTTGATGCCAGGGAGAGAGCCCATAGGTTGTGTGTCCCTGGCACAGGGTTGCACTTCTCCACCTGGATCTCTGGCATCCCCTGAGAGATGGTGGGAAGGAGTTGATTAAGTATGGAACAGGTGTTTGAGGACAGCCTGACCAAACAAGGCATCCCGGCAGGAGTCTTTGTCCAAGCAGTAATGAGCTGTGAAGGTATGAACCGAGGCCCAAGTGGCTGCTCGACAGATGTTGTCGATAGACACAGAGTTCAGATGAGCCATTGAAGTTGCCATGGCTCTCACATTGTGAGCTGTGACATGGCCCTCCAGAGACATGTTTTTGCTCTGGTAGGCGAAAGAAATACACTGGGCAATCCAGTTGGAAAGTGTTCTCTTGGAGACTGGTTGTCCCAAATGAGAAGGATCAAAAGCAACAAAGAGTTGAGAAGACTTTCTATGTTGCTGTGTCCTTTGCAAGTAAAAAGCTAGAGCTCTTTTACAGTCCAGGGTATGAAGATTCCTCTCTGCACTTGATGCATGAGGTCCTGGAAAAAAGACAGGTAGGTAGATCTCTTGGTTGAGGTGAAAAGGCAAGACCACCTTAGGCATAAAATGTGGATTAGTCCTAAGGACCACCTTGTCATGATGGAACCTTGTATAAGGTGGATTAGCTACTAGTGCTTGCAATTCACTAATGCGGCGTGCTGATGTGATTGCAATAAGAAAGATAACCTTCCAAGAAAGGTACTTCAAGGAGGTAGTAGCTAAAGGTTCAAAAGGCGGCTTCATAAGCTGACTAAGAACCAAATTTAAGTCCCATGCCACCGGTGGTGGTCTAATGGGAGGCTTTGTTAAAAGGAGGCATCTCATGAACCTTGCTACAAGGGGATGAGAGGAAACAGGTTGTCCATTTAGAGGCTTGAGTGAAGCTGCAATAGCACTCAGATGGACTCTTACTGAATTTGTCTTAAGGCCTGCATTAGACAAATGCAGGAGATACTCCAGCAACGATTCCAGAGGTATGGCTCGGGGGTTAAGACCCTTTTCTGAACACCAGATGGTGAACCTTTTCCACTTGAAGGCGTAAGAATGTCTAGTGGAGGGTTTTCTGGAGGCATAAAGAACATCTTTCACCTGTTGAGAAAGATGTAAAGCCTGGAGATCTAAGCCTTCAGCAACCAAGCCCTGAAATGCAGAGACTGGGGATTCGGATGCCACAACTTTCTGTCCTCTTGAGAGAGGAGGTCTGGAGCAGACCCCAACTCTAGGGAGGGAGCTTGAGAGAGATGTAGAAGCAGATGGTACCACATCTGCCGAGGCCAATGTGGAGCTATGAGAATCATGTGGCCTCTGTCTCTCTGAAGCTTGAACAGGGTTTTGGGAATTAGGGGAATGGGTGGAAAGGCATAGAGGAAGTCTTGACCCCAGTGAAGGAGGAAAGCATCCTTTGCCTGAGCCCCCTGAGCCGGAGTTCTGGAACAGAACCGGGGACATTTGGCATTCCACGGACTTGCAAAGAGGTCTATGTCCGGGGTTCCCCAAAGTTGAAACACCTTGGATACCTGGTCCATATGTAGAGTTTTGAACTCCTGGAAGATAGACTGCCAGCAGATGAATGTGATGCTCTCTGGCGAGGGCCCACAGTCGCAGAGCTTCATTGCAAAGCGACAGAGAGCCAGTTCCTCCCTGCTTGTTTATGTAGAACATGGCTGCCTGATTGTCCGTGTGGATAAGGACTGTCTTGTGGCTGAGCAGGGTATGGAAGACTCACAGAGCAAGGAAGATTGCTCTGAGTTCCAAGAGATTGATATGTAGACAAGTCTCTTGTGGGGACCAGATGCCCTGGGTGGAGAGGTCCTGAAGATGAGCTCCCCAGCCCATTGGTGAAGCATCTGTTGTTAGAGTTGCTTGGGGTAGAGGCTGCTGAAAGGGGGACCCCAGCAACAGGTTTTGGGAGGACTTCCACCATTGGAGGGACAAAATGAGGCGACTTGTGTTTGCTATTTTGTCTGATAGGCCGCCTAATGCCTGGGTCCATTGGGTGGATAAAGTCCACTGAGCTGCTCTCATGTGAAGGCGAGCATATGGTACCACATGAACGGTGGATGCCATGTGTCCTAGCAGCTGTAACATGTCTCGAGCAGTTAGAAGGGGTTTTAACTCTGCTTGAGAAGCTAACTGCATCAGGCGAAGGCAACTGGCCTGGGGAAGATAGGCCCTTGCCCTTGTAGTATCCAGCAATGCCCCTTTAAACTCCAGGGACTGAGTAGGGATCACACTGGATTTTGGGATGTTTACTACCAGCCCTAAATATTGAAGGATACGCATTGTGCAGTTTAAAGCAGTCTGGGCCTCTGTTTGAGTAGGAGCTCGAATGAGCCAGTCATCCAGATATGGGAAGACAAATATCCCCAGGGTGCGCAGAAAAGCAGCAACCACTGCCATGCATTTCGTGAACACCCTTGGTGCAGAGGCCAGGCCAAAGGGAAGCACTCTGTATTGATAGTGCTTCTCCTGGAAAAGGAACCGAAGGAACCTTCTGTGTGTTGGATGGATGAGAACATGGGTGTACGCATCCTTGAGATCTAGAGAACAAAGCCAATCCTGACTCTGAAGGTATGGCAGCAGAGTTCCCAGAGAAACCATCTTGAATTTTTCTTTGACTAGGAATCTGTTCAACTCTCTGAGATCTAAAATGGGTCTGAAGCCCCCTGTTTTCTTTGGGATAAGAAAATAGGGGGAGTAGAACCCTGTGCCCTGTTGTTGAGAAGGCACTTCCTCTATTGCCCCTTGGGCTAAAAGAGTGGCAACCTCCTGCTCTAACAGGTTGAGGAGGGAGGTTGGAGAATTGAACTGGTGCACTATTGTGAGAGGGGGCAAGCTGGAAAAATGAAGTTTGTACCCCTCTCTTATGATGGAGAGTGTCCACTGCTCTGCTGTGATCTGCCCCCATCTGGGAGCAAAGTGACATAACCTTCCTGGAATGGTGGAGGGCTCTGGGTCCTCTAGAGCCAGGAAGGCCAAGTTCTCTAGCAGAAAGTCAAAGGCCCTGAGGGGGCTGAGATTGCTGGGCTGGAGCAGGCCTTGCAGCCTTTGCCTTGGTCTGTTTGGAGGATTGCTGACGTTTAGAAGCTGCAGAAGATGCCCTCTGACTATAAGCAGGCTAGGGCCTTCCCTTTTTAGAAAAAGGTGTTTTCTTGAACAACCTTTTCTTAGCAGGAGCAGCAGTAGATTTGGATAGTCTATCCAAGGCAGAATTTTCAGCATCCATCTGATTGGCTTTTGCTTGCCAATCCTTACCAAACAGATTCTCACCTGTACAAGGAAGATTTCCCAATTCATCTTGGACCCAGATCTCCAAATCAGATGCTTGAAGCCAAGCAATCCTACGTGCACCTATAGCTATAGCTGAGGCTCTGCTTACACACTCAAAGGCATCGAAAGCTGTACGGTTGGAGAATTTGGAGATATCCTGGGCATGTTTAAGCCCAGCAAGATATTCTTGCCTTTTATTGTCAGACATAAAAGGACTTAAAGTCTGTAAATGGTCAGTGACCTCTTTCAAGAACATTCCCATGTAGAGACCATCTATAGGAATTAATTCTCGCAGCAAGCATGGAAGCTTGGAAGACTCTACGTCCAAAAGCATCCAAGGTTCTACATTCACGTCCTGGAGGATTAGAGGCATGTCTTTTGGCACTTCTAATCTTTCTCATTGCAGACTCTACCACAATAGAGTGGTGAGGGAGCTCAGTTTTATGGAAACCGGGACAAGGAGGGACACAATACATGGTGTCCAACCTGCGAGAATGAGGAGACGTGGTTAGAGGTGCTTCCCACATCCTTAACATGAGATCATACAGAATCTCATGAATAGGTAAGATAGCTGCCTCCTTAGGAGCTTTAGGATATTGCAAAATATCTAACTCCTTGGCTCTAGGCTCTGACTCAGGGGCCACTGTAACAGAGAGGCCCCTAGCCACCTCTCTGATAAAGTCTTGAAAAGACAAGTCCTCTGGAGGAGACATCCTTCATTTAGGTGAGGACTCCTCCTGTGGAAGAAGCATCCCTGCATCGACAGACTCTTCAGAATCCTCGGAGTCATCAGAGGAATCGAAGTATCGTCTGTCCGGATGCTCTTGCAAAGCCCGATACCCGTACCGATTGGGATTGGTATCGGGAATCACCGGTACCGGGGTATCGGTACCGGAGGGCTGCAGAGGGCAGAGTACCGGCATGGCGGACACCGACGCCGATGTCGATGCCACCGGTACTGGAATCGGTGCCGATGGCGATGCCAGAGCCGGTACCGGCGGAGTAGTCTGTTGCAGTACCACGGGCGTCGATGCCACAAGGAAAGCCGCCAGATTGCGTTTGATGGACAGTATCCTCTGATCCATCGACACTGCCAATGCATGGAAGTTGGTACCGGCGGAGGCCACCGGTACCCCAGAGCATGGCACCAGGAGATCTGTTGAGGCCATGCCATCTAGATCATCCTGGAACCCCGATGATGCTTTAGAGGCCGAAGCCTCCCGCCGGGGTAATTTTGCCGGTACAGGATCCTCGAGGGCAAGGCCGGAGGCATCTCGATGCTTAGCAGGAGATTTGCCCCTCGAGGACCGGCTGGGTTTATGTTTAGTTACCTGAGATCCATGTGAAGAAGAAGAAGCCCTGGAAGATGATGCCACCGAAGCTGCATCAGAGGGAAACAGGGTACTGAGCTTGGCAGCTCAGTTCTGTCGACCTCTCTTCAACATCATAGAACAGGACACACAATCTGTAAGGGAATGGTCAGGGCCTAAACACTTTAGACACCAGTCATGGGTGTCGGTGACAGAGATAGTCCCGCCACATTTTGTGCACTTCTTAAAACCTGAGGCAGGCTTTTCCATATTTAAGAAAAAAGGTTTTGGGCCTAAGGCCCAAAACTGAAGTACAACTGAAAAAAAATAAATAGAAAAGGGTTTTGTTTTGTTTTTTAAAGGAAAAGAATAACAACCGGCGGTACCGGTATAGCATCAAGGAAGGCAGACGCGACAGAAAAGAAAGAAATAAAAAATAAGGAAATTCTTCTGCGGTGACAAGAACACGACCTGCTGGCTCCGCGGAAAAAGAACAACTGAGGAGAGACAGTTGGAAAGGCAGGAAGGCAGCACGCAGGTGCTGTGGGATGCTCCCAAAAGCTTTCTGATTGGACGCTGGGGAGCGTTCCCGCGCGGGCTCCGTTGGTACTGACGTACCCATATGTGAAGACTCATTCCTGCTTGTTCCTGGAGATGGATGGTGACTTCTTGATCTAACAGGTTGATGAGAGAGGTCTGAGAATTAAACTGTCTTACCATTGTGGGAGGGGGCATGCACAGAAAGTGCAGCTTGTATCCCTCTCTTATAATGGAGAGTGTCCAATGCTCTGCTGTTATCTGCTCCTATCTGGGGGCAAAGTGACATAACCTTTCTGGAATGGGAAGGCTCTGGTCCATTGAGGGCCAGGAAGGCTAAGTTCTCTAGATGAAAGTCAAAGGCCCTGTGGAGGCTGAGACTGCTGAGATGGTTGAGGCTTAGTAGTCTTTGCTTTCCTTTGTTTAGGTGGTTGCTGACTCTTTTGAGCAGGCTGATCTGCAGAACGTCCCTGCTGGGAATAAGAGGGATAAAACCTCTTCTTTTTTGAGAAGAAAGGTTTCTTGAAAGGTTTCTTTCTCGCAGGATCAGCTGTGGCTTTGGATAGCCTATCCAAAGTGAAATTGTCAGCATTCAACTCATTGGCTTTCTCTTGCCAATTCTTGCCGAATAAATTCTCACCTGTACAAGGGATATTGCCCAGTTTGTCCTGCACCCAGAGCTCCAAATCGGATGCTTGGAGCCAGGCAATTCAACATGCACCTATGGCAATGGCAGAGGGTCTGCTTATGCACTCAAAACTGTCAAAAGCTGCACGATTGACCAACTTAGAAACATCCTGGGCATGTTTAACCAGTGTGAGAAAATCCTGCCTCTTGTCATCAGGAAGGAGAGGGCTTAAAACCTCTAAATCTCCTGTGACTTCTTTGAGGAACATTCCCATATATAAAATATAGGAACTGATCCTGGAAGAAAGCATGGAAGCCTGGAAAGTACGATGTCCAAAGGCATCCAAGGTTCTACACTCACGTCCTGGAGGATTAGAGGCATGCCTCTTTGCACTCCTGATCCTTCTCATAGCTGACTCCACCACAATGGAGTGGTGGGGAAGCTGAATTTTCTCGAAGCCAGGACAAGGAGGGACTCGATACATGGTATCCAGTCTGCAAGAGTGAGGAGAGGTGGTAAGAGGTGTCTTCCACATTCTCAACATGAGATCATGTAAAATCTCATGGATAGGCAGGGTAGCTGCCTCTTTAGGAGCTTTGGGATATTGTAAAATTTCCAACTCCTTAGCTCTGGGCTCTGTTTCAGGAGTCACAGTAATGGACAACCCACGAGCCACCTCTCTGATGAAATCCTGAAAGGAGATATCTTCTGGAGGAGACATCCTACGTTTAGGAGAGGAAGGCTCCTCCGGGAGAAGTTTCCCGGTACCGGCAGAGCTGTCAGAATCCTCGGAGTCCTCCGAGGATTTGAAGTACCATCTGTCCGGATGCTCTTGAAGAGCCCGATACCCGTACCGACTAAAGTCGGTACAGGGGGTAATCGGTACCGGTGTATCGGCACCGGAAGGCATCGCATGACTGGGTGCCAGCAGCCAATACCGATGTCGATGTTATCGGTACCGGTACTGAGACTAGTACCGGCATCGGTGCCGGTTGAACCGTCTGAAGCGGTTCCGAGGGCGTTGATGCCGCAAGGAGAGCCACCAGACTGCGTTCAATAGCCAGGAACCTCTGGTCTATCGATGCTGCCAATGCCTGGGTATCGGTACCGGAAGCAGCCGGTACCCCAGAGCATGGCACCAGTAGTTCTGCCGAGGTCGAGGCCTCGAGAACATCCTGGAGCCCCAATAATGCTTTGGAAGCCGAAGCCTCCCGCCGGGGAAATTTTGCCGGTATGGAACCCTCAAGGGCAATGCCAGAGGCATCTTGATGTTTGGAAGGAGATCTACCCTTTGAGGACCGGCTGGACTTATGTTTAGTTACCTGAGGTCCATGGGAGGAAGACGAAGCCCTGGAAGACGTCGATGCCACCGAGGCTGCATCGGAGGGAAAATGGGCACTGAACTTGGCAGCTCGGCTCTGTCGACCCCTTTTGGACATCATGGCACAAGCCATACACTCAGAGATGGAGTGGTCAGGACCTAAACATTTAAGACACCACTCGTGGGTGTCGGTGACGGAGATGGTACTGCCACACTTGGTGCACTTTTTAAAACCCGAGGCGGGTTTCTCCATAGTGGAGGGAATTTTGGGCCTAAGGCCCAAAATGGCACTTGCACCTGGGAAGAAAAATAAGGAATATATATATATATTTTTTTTAAACAAAAGAAAGAAAGAAAAGAGAACCGGCGGTACCGGTATAGCGTCGAGGAAGGCAGACGCGACCACAAAAAAATAAAGAATAAGGAATAAATTTTCTGCGGTGATAGGAATACGACCTGCTGGCTCCGCGGAAAACGAAGAACCGGAGAGAGGTGGTTGGGAAAGGCGGGAAGGCAGCACGCAGGCGCTGTGGGATGCTCCCAAAAGCTTCCTAATTGGATGCTGGGGAGCGTTCCCGCGCAGGCTCCGTCGGTACCGACGATACCCATATGTGAAGACTACATTCCTGCTTGTTCCTGGAGATCAGTTCTTCCACAGGCCATGGTGGTGGTGTTGGGTTTCTACCTTCTCCCTCCCGCCAATTCCAACCCCTCCTGCTTCCTCAGTCTCACTCCTTTCCCTCTTTTGAAGTCCACTCTATCTGCCTTTTCACTCCATTACCTCTCTGGGAAGCTGTTATTTATCGACCTCCTGACAAGTCTACTTCTACCTTTCTCACAGACTTTGACGCATGGCTCGCCTTCTTTCTGGATTCCTCTTCCTCCACTCTTATTCTCGGGAATTTTAACATTCATGTTGATAACCCTTCTGATCCTTATGCTTTAAAGCTCCTTTCCCTTACCTCCTCGTTCAACCGCCAGCTTTGCTCTACTGTCCCGACTCACCAGCATGGCCACTGCCTTGACCTGGTATATTTCTCTAGTTGCTTACCCTCAAACTTCTGTACCTCAGTTCTTCCCTTATCTGACCATCACCTGCTAAGTTCACTCTTCATCACCCACTGCCTCAACCTCGTCCTGTCTTCTCCAACCTATTCAGAAATCTTCATGCTATTGATCCTTTGGTTATCTCCTCCACTGTTTCTTCATCTCTTTCCTCGACTATGTCATCTAAGTATGTTGACGAGGCAGTAGCTTTCTATAACGCTGTACTCTCCTCTGCTCTGGATGCTCTTGGTCTGCTCATGCCACGTCTTATGAGATGTACTGCATCCCAGCCCTGGCTTTCATCCACTACCCACTAACTATGTTCCTGTGTCCATTCAGCTGAGCGTGCTTGGCTCAAATCCTGCTCCCTTGCAGACTTTCTACACTTCAAATTCATGCTTGTCTCTTTCCAGTCAGCCATAGCTTTTGCCAAACAAGACTATTATGTCCATCTAACTCTCTTGCCTCTGACCCTCACCGTTTCTTTACTACTCTCAGCTCTCTCCTTAAGGTGCCTCTGCCTCTGATCCCTCCCTCCCTTTCTGCCCAAACCCTGGCTATTTCCAAGACAAAATCCACAAGATCACCCTCCAATTCCCCACAGAGTCAGCTACTTCCCCTCCTTCCCCTCTTCACTCCCAACTTTCCCCCTCTACCTCTTCTACCCTCTCTTTCTTTGCTGTGATCTCTAAAGAGGAAACTGCACACCTTCTTTCTTCCTCCAACTCACTACCTGCTCCTCTGATCCTATTCCCACCTGTTTCCTAAGTCCCATCACTGTTGTCCCTTCCATCTCTCATATTCGCAACCTATCGCTCTCCACTGCAACTGTCCCTAAAGCCTTCAAGCATGCTGTAGTTACACCTCTCCTCAAGAAACCCTCACTTGATCATACCTGTCCTTCTAATTATAATTATAATTATTGACCCATCTCCCTCCTCCCCTTCATTTCTAAACTACCTGAATGCGCAGTTCACCGCTGCTGCCTTCATTTCCTCTTCTCTCATGCCCTCCTGGATCCTTTACAATCTAGTTTTCATCCTTTACACTTTACTGAAACGACTCTTGCCAAAGTCTCCAGTGACTTGTTCCTGGCAAAGTCCAAGGACTTTTATTCTGTCCTCATCCTTCTTGACCTCTCTGCTGCTTTTGACACTGATGACCACAACCTTCTCCTTGATACCCTGTCCTCACTTGGTTTTAAGGGCTCTGTACTATCCAGGTTATCCTTTTATCTCTCCCATCACTCTTTCAGTGTTAGTTCTGGTGGCTCCTCCTCTGTTGCTATCCCACTCTCAGTTGGTGTACCCCAAGGATCTGTCTTGGGTCCATTCCTTTTCACTCTCTATACCCAGTCCCTTGGTGCACTCATCAAGAGATCACAGAGAGAGGAAGACAGGCATCTGTATTTCGAAAAACTTAGAGAAGCTAGCAAAGTAGTCAAGAAGGCAAAGATTCAAAAGGAGGAGGAAATAGCCAATGCAATAAAATGGGGGGATAAGACATTTTTCAGATATATTAGTGAGAAGAGGAAGGGCAAAAGTGGTATTGTCAGACTCAAGGGTGCAGGGGGGGAAAGCACAGTTACTTACCTGTAACAGGTGATCTCTGGGAACAGCAGGAATAAGTCTTCACATATGGGTACATCGGTACCGACGGAGCCTGCGCAGGAACGCTCCCCAGCTTCCCAAAAAGGAAAGCTTTTGGGAGCATCCCACAGCGCCTGCGCATTGCCTTCCCGCCTTTCCTAACCGTCTCTCCTCAGTTCGGTTTTAAAGCTGAGACAAAGAGAGAGAGAGGAAGGAAAGATAGATAGAGAGATACAACTCCTAGGGGAGGTGGGTGGGTTGTGAAGACTTATTCCTGCTGTTCCCAGAGATCACCTGTTACAGGTAAGTAACTGTGCTATCTCCAGGAACAAGCAGGAATGAGTCTTCACATATGGGGACTCCCTAGCTAGAGATGCCTGGGAGATCCCTTAGGTTATGAGACCCTGGGAAGGGCTCTACCTTCTCCTATGGACCTCAGGCATCCATTCTGGGAAGGAGGGCAGGAGTTGATTAAGAATGGAACAGGTGTTTGAGAACAGCCTGACCAAACAAGGCATCCCGGCGGGAGTCCTTGTCCAAGCAGTAATGGGCTGTGAAGGTATGAACCGAGGCCCAGGTGGCCGCTCGACAGATCTGGTCGATTGACACAGAATTTAGATGAGCCATAGAGGTGGCCATGGCCCTCACATTATGAGCTGTGACATGGCCCTCCAGAGAAAGGTTCTTACTCTGGTAGGTGAAAGAAATACACTGAGCAATCCAATTGGACAGTGTCCTCTTAGAGACTGGAAGTCCCAAATGAGAGGGATCAAAAGCAACAAAGAGTTGAGAAGACTTTCTATGTTGCTGTGTCCTTTGTAAGTAAAAGGCAAGAGCTCTCTTACAATCCAGGGTATGAAGATTCCTCTCTGCACTTGATGCATGAGGACCTGGAAAAAAGACAGGTAAATACACCTCTTGATTAAGATGAAAAGGTGAGACCACTTTAGGCATAAAGTGTGGATTGGTCCTAAGGACTACCTTATCATGATGGAACCTTGTATAAGGTGGATTAGCCACTAAGGCCTGCAGTTCACTGATGCGGCGAGCTGAGGTGACTGCAATGAGGAAAATAACCTTCCAGGAAAGAAATTTCAAGGGGGTGGTGGCTAAGGGTTCAAAAGGTGGCTTCATAAGCTGACCAAGAACCAGATTTAAGTCCCATGCCACTGGAGGAGGCCTAATGGGAGGCTTAGTTAAAGTTAGGCCTCTCATGAATCTTGCAATAAGAGGATGAGAGGAGATAGGTTGTCCATTGATAGGCTTAAGGGATGCTGCAATAGCACTCAAATGGACCCTTACTGAATTTGTCTTAAGGCCTGCATTGGAAAGATGCAGGAGATATTCCAATAGAGAATTCAAAGGTAGTGCTAGAGGGTCAAGACCCTTCTTAGTACACCAAATGGAAAACCTTTTCCATTTAAAAGCATAGGAACGTCTAGTAGAAGTTTTCCTGGAAGCATGAAGGATATCCTTCACCTGCTGAGAAAGATTCCAATCCTGAAGGTCTAGGCCTTCAGCAACCAAGCTCTGAGGTGAAGGGACTTGGGGTTTGGGTGCCACAAAGTCCCCTCCTCCTGAGACAGTAGGTCTGGAGCAGCTCCCAAGTCTAGGGAGGGAGCTTGAGAGAGAAGTAGAAGTAGAGGGTACCACACTTGGCGTGGCCAATGTGGAGCTATGAGGATCATAGATCCTTGATCCCTCTGGAGCTTGAACAGAGTCTTGGGAATTAAAGGAATGGGTGGAAAGGCATACAGGAAGTCTTGACCCCAGTGAAGGAGGAAGGCATCCTTGGCCTGAACTCCCTGACACGGAATTCTGGAACAGAACCGGGGAAGTTTGGCATTCCACGGACTTGCAAAGAGGTCTATGTCCGGGGTTCCCCACTCTTGAAAGATTCTGAGTACTTGGTCCATGTGGAAGGACCATTCGTGTGGAAGCAGAACTCGACTGAGTCTGTCTGCCCAAGAGTTTTGGATTCCTGGAAGGTATACGGCCAGGAGATGGATTTGATGCTCTCTGGCGAAGGCCCACAATCTTAAAGCTTTGTTTCAAAGCGACAGAGAGCCAGTTCCTCCTTGCTTGTTTATGTAAAAACATTGCTATTTGATTGTCCGTATGAATGAGGACTGTCTTGTAGCTGAGCAGGGTATGGAAGACCTTGAGAGCTAGAAAAACTGCTCGGAGCTCCAAGTGGTTGATATGGAGTTAGGTCTCCTGTGGAGACCAAGTGCCTTGAGTGGAGAGGTCTTGCAGATGAGCTCCCCAACCTGTTTGGGAGGCATCTGTTGTGAGGGTTGCCTGGGGTAACAACTGTTGGAAGGGGGACCCCAGCAACAGATTTTGGGTGGACTTCCACCACTGGAGAGACCAAAAGAGGCGCCTGGAGGTTGCTATTTTGTCTGACAGAGCACCTGATGCTTGAGTCCACTGGGTGGACAAATTCCATTGAGCTGCTCTCATGTGAAGGCGAGCATAGGGGACCACATGCACTGTGGATGCCATGTGGCCTAGCAGTTGCAGCATCTCCTGGGCAGTTAAATGGCTCTTTGACTGAATCTGGGAGGCTAACTGCACCAGGCGTAGGCAACGGGCCTGAGGAAGATAGGCCCTTGCAGTGGTAGTATCTAGCCAGGCCCCTATGAACTCTAGGTATTGAGTAGGGGTGAGCTGGGACTTTGGGAGATTTACCACAAGTCCCAGATACTGCAGAATGCGCCTTGTGCAGTCTAGGGCAGTCTGGGCCTCTGACTGGGATGGAGCTCGGATGAGCCAGTCGTCCAGGTATGGGAATACAAAAATTCCCAGAGTGCGTAGAAATGCAGCTACCACTGCCATGCATTTGGTGAACACTCTTGGAGCAGAGGCCAGACCGAAAGGAAGTACCCTGTATTGGTAATGCTTTCCTTTGAAAAGGAAACGGAGGAACCTTCTGTGAGAAGGATGGATGAGGACATGTATGTACGCATCCTTGAGATCTAGAGAACAAAGCCAATCCTGACTCTGAAGGTATGGAAGGAGAGTGCCCAGAGAAAGCATCTTGAATTTCTCCTTGCATAGAAATTTGTTCAATTCTCTGAGATCTAATATGGGTCTGTAGCCCCCTGTTTTCTTTGGGATGAGAAAATAGGGGGAGTAAAACCCTGACCCTTGTTGAAGAAGAGGTACTTCTTCTATTGCCCCTTGGGCAAGAAGGGTAGCCACCTCCTGACCTAGAAGGTCAAGAAGAGATATTGGAGAATTGAAGTGTCTCACCATGGTGTGAGGTGGAAGGTTTGAGAAATGAAGCTTGTAGCCCTCCCTTATGATGGAGAGGGTCCACTGCTCTGTTGTAATTTGCTCCCATCTGGGAACAAAATGAGCTAACCTTCCTGGAATGGTGAGAGACTCTGGCTGTTTTAGAGCCAGAAAGGCTAAGTTCTCTAACATCAAGTCAAAAACCCTGAGGAGGTTGGGACTGCTGAGTTGCAGCAGCACCTGTAGACTTAGGCCTGGCCTGTTTAGGTTGCTGACGCTTAGTAGCAAAGCGACCTGTAGATGATTGTTGGCCAGAAGTAGAAGGGAATCTGCCCTTTTTGAAAAAAGACTTCTTGAAAGGTTTTTTCTTGGCAGGAATGGAGGTTGACTTTGAAAGTCTATCCAGAGCAGAATTTTCTGCATCCATTTGAGTGGCCTTTATTTGCCACTCTTTGCCAAACAGATTTTCACCTGTACAGGGGAGATTTCCTAAACCATCCTGGACCCAAGGTTCTAAATCAGAAGCTTGGAGCCAAACAATTCTGCGAGCAGCTATGGCAATGGCCGAAGCTCTGCTGGCACCTTCAAAGGAGTCAAAAGCTGCACGGTTGGAAAACTTTGAAATGTCCTGAGTATGCTTGAGCCAAAGAAGGAATTCTTCCCTTTTATCCTCTGGAAGAAAAGGGAGGAAAGTGTGCAGCTTATCTGCAACTTCTTTTAGAAACATACCCATGTAAAGACTATAGGAATTGATTCTGGCAATGAGCATACTGGCCTGGAAGATTTTCCTACCAAAAGCATCCAAGGTCCTGCATTCTCTTCCTGGAGGGGCAGAAGAGTGTCTTTTTGCACTCTTTATCCTTTTCATAGCTGACTGCACCACAATAGAATGGTGGGGAAGCTGTGTTTTATGAAAACCAGGACAAGGAGGGACACGGTACATAGTGTCCAATCTTCGAGAATGAGGAGAGATAGTGAGAGGAGTCTCCCATAAGTCAATCATGTGCTCATAAAGAATCTCATGAATTGGCAAGGTGACTGCCTCCTTAGGAGCCTTAGAATAACCTAAAATATCCAATTTTTTAGCTCTAGGCTCTGATTCAGAGGTTACTGAAATAGAAAGTCCTTTAGCCACTTCTCTTATGAAGTCTTGAAAGGATAAGTCCTCTGGAGGAGACATTCTTCTTTTTGGAGAAGAAGGCTCTTCAGGAAGGGCTATGGATACTTCAGCAGACTCCTCTGATGTATCAGAATCATCAGAGGAATCAAAATATCGCCTGTCAGGGTGGTCTTCTAAAGCTCGGTACGCGTATCGAGCAGTATCGACATCGGGCATCGTCGGTACCGATTCGGTACCGACGAGCATCCCTGGACAGGGAACCGCTGCAGTCGGCATCCTGGTTGATGTCGATGCAGTCGGTACTGGTACCGGCGCTGGTGCCGGTACCGGAGCCGATACCGACAACGGAGTTTGTTGTGGTATCAGCGGCGTCGCAGCTTGAAGGCCGTGATAGCCTGCTGCATGGATAGAACATTGTGATCCATCGACGCCATGAATGCCTGGAATTCGGTACCGGAAGGTTGCACCGGTACCCCAGAGCATTCTAACAGGTGATCGGTCGAGGCCGTGCCATCGATGTCAACCTGTAACCCCATAGGTGGAGCTTTGGAATCCGGAGCTTCCCGCCGGGGTTGTTTTGCCGGTGCAGGATCCTCGAGGGCAAGCCCGGAGGCATCTCGATGCTTTGAAGGAGATCTACCCTTCGAGGACCGGCTGGATTTATGTTTGGTTACCTGAGATCCATGGGAGGAAGAAGCAGCCCTGGAAGACGTCGATGCCACTGAAGCTGCATCGGAGGGAAACAGCATATGGAGCTTGGCTGCTCGGTTCTGTAAACCTCATTTAGACATCAAAGAACAGGACAGACAATCCGGAATGGAGTGTTCAGGACCCAAACATTTAAGACACCATTCATGGGTGTCAGTAACAGAAATAGTACCGCTGCACTTAGTGCATTTTTTAAACCCGGAGGCTTGTTTTTCCATGAGGAAAAAATTCTTTGTGAGGCCTAAGGCCCAAAGAAGAAAAACACACTAAGTGAGGGAAAAACTATATATATATATTTTTTTTTATAAGAAAAGAAAGAAAAGACCGGCAGTACCGGTCCGAAGTCGGGGAAGCAGACGCGTGACCAAAGAAATAAAATAAAACAAAGAACTTCTTCAGCGGTGACAGGAACACGACCTGCTAGCTCCGCGGCAAAGAAGAACTGAGGAGAGACGGTTAGGAAAGGCGGGAAGGCAGCGCGCAGGTGCTGTGAGATGCTCCCAAAAGCTTTCCTTTTTGGGAAGCTGGGGAGCGTTCCCGCGCAGGCTCCGTCGGTACCGACATACCCATATGTGAAGACTCATTCCTGCTTGTTCCTGGAGATTATGTAGAAGCTGATAAGGATAAAGCGGAATTGCTTAACAAATATTTTTGTTCTGTGTTCACAGATGAAGAACCAGGAGCAGGACCTCAGAAAACACCCACAAATAAGAACAGAAGCGAGGGACATCTTGAACAATTTTCAGAAGACTGTGTTCATGAGAAACTAGCTCAACTTAAAGTAGACAAAGCGATGGGACCGGATGGGATACACCCTAGAATACTGAGGGAACTTGGGGACGTTCTAGCAACTCCACTGACTGACCTTTTCAATGCCTCGTTGGAGTCAGGAGTGGTGCCAAAGGACTGGAGAGAGGCTCATGTGGTGCCTTTACACAAAAGTGGAAGTAAGGATGTGGTTGAAAACTACAGGCCGGTTAGTTTAACTTCGGTGGTGAGTAAATTATTGGAAACGCTGCTGAAAGAGAAAATAGTGAGGTTTCTGGAGTCCAGCAGATTACAGGATCCGAGGCAGCATGGATTCACCAGAGGCAGGTCTTGTCAGACAAATCTGATTGATTTCTTTGACTGGGTGACCAGGAAGTTGGACCGAGGGAGAGCTCTAGATGTGGTGTATTTAGATTTCAGTAAAGCCTTTGACACTGTTCCTCACAGGTGACTTATAAACAAACTGAGCACCCTAGGGATGGACCCTAAAGTTACTGCTTGGGTTAGAAATTGGTTGGGTGGGAGGCGACAAAGAGTACAAGTAAATGGAGCTCACTCTGAGGAGAAGGATGTTACCAGCGGTGTGCCCCAGGGATCTGTCCTTGGTCCGATTCTTTTTAACATCTTTGTTAGTGATATAGCGGAAGGGCTGTCGGGTAAGGTTTGCCTCTTTGCAGATGATACCAAAATCTGCAATAGAGTAGACACCCAGGAAGGTGTAGATAACATGAGGAGGGATCTAGCTAAGCTTGAAGAATGGTCTAGAATTTGGCAGCTGGGATTTAATGTTAAAAAATGTAAGGTCATGCATTTGGGCTGCAGCAATCCAAGGGAGCAATACAGTATAGGAGGTGAAGTACTTTTGTCCACTAAAGAAGAGCGGGACCTAGGCGTGGTTGTGTCTGATGATCTTAAAGTAGCTAAACAGGTAGAAAAGGTGACGGCAAAAGCTAGAAGGATGCTTGGGTGCATACGGAGAGGAATGGCTAGCAGAAAAAAGGAGGTGATAATGCCTCTGTATAAGTCTTTGGTGCGACCTCATTTGGAGTATGGTGTGCAATTCTGGAGACCGCACCTTCAAAAGGATGTGAACAGGATGGAGTCGGTGCAGAGGGTGGCTACTAAAATGATTAATGGGCTTCATTATAAAGCATATGAGGACAGACTTAAGGATCTTAATATGTACACCTTAGAGGAAAGGCGGGTTAGAGGTGATATGATTGAGATGTTTAAATACCTCCGTGGCATAAATATTCAGGGAGAGAGCCTCTTTCAATTGAAAGCAAGTTCTGCTATGAGGGGACATGGGATGAGGGTGAAGGGAGATAGATTCAGGAGTGATATGCGGAAATATTTCTTTACAGAAAGAGTAGTGGATCCATGGAATAATCTCCCAGTGGAGGTGGTAGAGATGAGGACAGTAACTGAATTCAAAAAAGCATGGGACCAACACAGAGAATCTCTAAATGTAAAAATTGGACTGTTGTAGTTGTTGTTATGGAAGGACAGACTAGATAGGCCATGTGGTCTTTTTCTGTCATCATGTTTCTATCTCTTCCCATGGCTTTGAGTATCATCTTTATGCCAATGACTCCCAGATCTACCTCTCTATACCTGAAATCTCTCCAGCAATCCAGACCCAGATCTCTGGCTGCCTTTCTGACATTGCAGCTTGGATGTCTCACCGTCCCTTAAACCTCCTCTCCTCTTCCTCCTTTCTTAGTCTCTGTGGATAACTCTCTACTTCAACCTGTTTCCTCGGCTTGTAACCTTGGGGTCATCTTTGACTCCTCTCTCTCCTTCTCTACACAGATCAATCTGATAACTAAGACCTGCCATTTCTTTCTCTATAACATCAACAAAATCCACCCATTCCTTTCTGAACACACTACTAAGACACTTATCCACTCCTTAATCACCTCCAGTCTTGACTACTGTAACCTACTCCTTGCTGGTCTCCCTTTGAATCATCTCTCTCCCCTTCAATCTGTTCAACACTCTGTTGAATGGCTAATCTTTTGCCAGCCTCGTCATGCCCATATTACCCCTCTTCTGAAGTCACTTCATTGGCTCCTTATCCATTTTCGCATCCATTTCAGACTTCTCCTGCTGACCTATAAGTGCATTCACTCTGCAGCTCCTCACTACCTTTCTTCTCTTATCTCTCTTTAAACCCCCCCTCAGGAACTCCGCTCTTCTGGCAAATTGCTTCTATTTGTGCCCTTCTCTTCTATTGATAGTTCCAGACTTCGCTCCTTTCACCTTGCTGCACCTTACGCTTGGAACAAACTACCTGTGTCTGTATGCCAGGCGCCTTCTCTGACCCTTTTCAAATCCAGGCTAAAAACTCACCTCTTCGCTGCTGCTTTTGGATCTTGACTCACCTGATCTCTTTGTTTCTTTACCATTCCCCCTTGTTTTATCCCTGTCTGCACTTTCTGTGTTGACTGTCTTGACTAGATTGTAAGCTCTGATGAGCAGGGACTGTCTCTTACATGTCTGGGCAGTGCTGCGTACATCTTGTAGCACTATACAAATGCTCAGTAGTAGTAGTAGTACTAACCCACCAAGACTTCCCCACAGTTCTCCAAGCACTCACCTTCCCAGACTTCGACTACTGCAACCTCATCTTCCAAGGACTACCAAAGTCAGCAATCCACCCACTCCAACTTACTCTAAACACAGCAGCCCGCACCCTCACTAATGCTCACAGAGATGAATACATCGCCCCTGTACTCAGTTACGCTTTTTACCTGTCACTGAATGCATAAAATACAAATCCATTCTCACAATCTTTAAACTTATCAATGACCTATGTTCCACCCACCTTCAATCACTAATCCAAAGGACACCTGAAAAGATGACCTGGCTCCCTCAACATGCTATGCATCCAGCACTACATCCAAGAAGGCCTTTTTACTATTCACACCATTACTCTGGAACTCAATCCCTGATAACCTATGGGCCATAAAGGACTTAACAGCAATCAGAAAGAATCTCAAGACTCACCTGTTTAAAGATTTCTTCTCTAAAGAAACAAAATAGCCACTTAACATTCAATGCTTACAGCCTCTTTTTATCTCTCCCCCCTATCCTAAGAGCCTTCCAAGTTGATCCCCCCGATATAATGTACTCAGTGAACATTATGCACCCTTACTCCTAAGATATTTAAACCCCCTTTATTTTATATTTTCTCCAAGTTGATTACCTGTTATAATGTGTACTATGTAAACTGCTTTGACCACAGGATAAAGTGATATTAAAAGAAAGCTGTTAAATAAATTAATTAATAAATCTGTGGAAGTCAACGTTGGAAAATCTCTATAACATCAACAACGACAAAACCTGGAGCTGACTGTGGGACAGATCACCAACTACTAGTATGCAAATTCAAGCTAAAGTTGAAAAAGAGAAAGCCACTCATGAATATGACCTTGAGAATATACCACTGGAATTTAAAGACTGTTTGTTGCTGCTTTAGATACAAATGATAGAGCTCCAGAAGGGTCATGGGATGACATCAAGAAGGTTGTGTTGGAAGAAAGTGAGAAGTCTCTTCAAAAGGTGAAAAAGCCAAAACGGCCAAAATGGATGAACAAAGAAACTCTGAAAATTGCCCAGAAATGCAGAGAAGAAAAAGAGGCAATCGCAGAACTCAACAGAGATTTCCAATGTGCAGCAAGACAAGTACTACAATGGTGCATGCAAGAAAATAGAATCAGAAACTATTAGAGGAAGAACAAGATCAGCTTTCCTAAAGCTAAAAGTGTTAAAGAAAAAATCCCAGCCTCAAACCGGAATGTTACAAGATGCTCAAGGATCCATATTGGAGTGGAGGAGTGGCCTAGTGGTTGGGGCAAGGTACTTCAGGCCGGAAGGTCGGGGGTTCAAATCCCCCTAGAGGACAGCAACCTTGGGCCGGAAGGACTGGGGTTTTTAGTCCCACAGGTGCTCCTTGTGGTCTTGGGCAAGCCACTTAACCCTCCATAGCCCATGTTCCCTGTAAAATAGTTATCCCCAAGTTATAATGCCCTGTTCAATGTAATTTCAGTTTGTTCAATGTAAACCGCACTGATGCAGAATAGTGCGGTATATAAGAGAATATAAATAAATATTGAATGATGCTAAGAAATCATGAAAAGATGGAAAGAATATACAGTGTCATTGTACCATAAAGATCAAGTGGACCAACAGCCGTTTCAACCTCTACCTTATGATCAGGAACCATTGGTGATGAAAGAAGAAGAAATTGAAGCAGCATTAAAAGCCTTATCAAAGAACAAAGCACCAGGCATTGATGGCATTCCCAATGGATGCAGCTATTACCATACTTAAAAGGCTCTGCAGGAAATTTGGAAGACATCATCATGGCCAACTGATTGGAAAAGATCTGTGTTTATACCAATACTGAAGAAAGGTGATCCAACTGGCTGTGGAAATTATTGCTCAATCACTATGATCCCACATGCCTGAAAGATTCTACTAAGATTATTCAGCAGAGGCTAGAACCATACCTGGAACGAGAACTTCCTGAAGTGCAAGCAGGGTTTAGGAAAGGGCGAGGAATGAGAGACATCATTGCAGATGTGAGGTGGATCCTTGAAAAGACAAAAGAATACCAAAAGGATATCTATATGTGTTTTATTGACTACAGCAAGGCTTTTAACTGTGTAAACCATGAAAAACTCTGGGCCACATTAAGAAGCATGGGTATATCAGATCACCTGATCATTCTCTTACACAACTTTTATATTGATCAAGAAGTAACAGTTCAAATGGAACAAGGAGAAAGTGAATGGTTTAAAATCAGCAAAGGTGTACGACAAGGCTGCATACTTTCCCCCCACCTTTTTAATTTATATGCATTACAAATCATCAGAGAAGCAGGAATGTATGAAGACAACCGAAATATGAAAATTGGTGGAAGAGTCATCCATTTCTTCGCTATGCTGATGAAGAGTAGTTACTCACCTGTAACAGGTGTTCTCCAGGAGCAGCAGGAATCAGTCCTCACTTATGGGTGACATCGGCGCCGATGGAGCCCCGCGCGGAAGCATTTCCCCAGCTTTCCATCTTTGCCAGTCAAATGACATAGCTAAAAAACAGCACATAAAAATGTAAAAATGAACTATTGTGACTTCCTGCTTGGTCCTGGAGAAAGAGTAGTTACTCACCTGTAACAGGTGTTCTCCAGGAGCAGCAGGAATCAGTCCTCACTTATGGGACTCCCCAGCTTCAGGCTACCGGGGACCCAGAGCTGAAAAATGAGCTCCCTCTAGCCTCAGCATCAGAGAAAGGATTTCCACTGAAAACACACCCCAACCGGTAGACCAACCAGAGGGCTGGAGGGTAGGAGTTGCCTAAACCTCAAAGTGATTCCGAAATACTGCCTGACTGAATGCACTGTCCCTACAGGACTCCCTCTCCAGGCAGTAATGGGCCTCAAAAGTCTGGCTTGAGGACCAAGTTGCAGCCCTACAGATGTCTGCCAACGGTACAGAGTGGAGATGAGCTACTGAGGCAGCCATTGCCCTGACACGGTGGGCCGTGACCCGACCCTGCAAAGGAAGGTCAGCTGCCCTGTAAGCCCAGGTGATACAGTCAGCCACCCAGATGGACAAGGTACGCTTGGACACAGCACCCCTAAATTATTGGGGTCAAAAGACACGAAGAGCTGAGTAGCTCTCCTATGCCCCTGCGTACGCTCAAGGTAGAAGGACAAGGCCCTCCTACAGTCCAGGGTATGCAGGACTGTCTCAGCCCGGTTGGCATGGGGCCTAGGGAAGAATGTTGGAAGAACCACCTCCTGGTTGAGATGGAAAGAGGAGACAACCTTAGGGAGGAACTTAGGATGAGTCCTAAGGACTACCCTGTTCCTATAGAAACGAGTGTATGGCCTGTCACAGACCAGGGCTTGAAGTTCACTCACTCGCCTGGCCGAGGTCAAGGCCACTAGAAAACAAAGTCTTCCAAGAAAGGAAGCGTAGATGACAGGTAGCCATCGGCTCAAAAGGTGGGCGAGTCAGCTGCTGCAAGACCACATTCAACTCCCACTCTGGGGCTGGGGGACGGAGAGGAGGCTTGAGTAATAGTAAGCCTCTGAGAAATCTAGACACCAAAGGGTGAAGCGATAAAGAGTGTCCCTCCACCGCTGAGTGTTGAGCTGCCAGAGCAGAGAGGTGGACTTGAACAGAATTGGACTTAAGGCCCTGATTGGACAAGTGCAAAAGGTACTGGAGCACTACTGGGACAGTGCAGCCGAAAGGATCTTCCTTTCGCTGCTGATGTTGTAGCGAAGTGCACGCAACGAATAACACCAGGAGTCTATTTACTAGGATTCAAACCAGTTTATTTGTGCACAGTCTCAGGCACTTGTCACTTTCAAAATGGTCTGAGCATGGAGTTCAGCAAAACAACAGCATTTATATCTTTCTTCATCAACTCTACACAGACAAACTCCTCATTGGTCCCGGTGGCCCCCTCACCCCCCATCCAATGGAGATCTCTGACCGGGCCCACACTGCTCTCCCCCTGCTCAGGTCTTCCTAGCCATGAGGACATAGCACATTCTGCCTTACTTTCTGCTTACAAGGTCACTCTGCAGCACAGAAACTGTGTGAAAGCAAGATACCGAAATACATCTGTGAATAACATAACAAGCTCAATGGAAAAGTCTTGCATTCTTATCAAAGCAGTTTAAAGCAGTTTTCTACTTCTCTCCTAGCTTTCAGCTCTGCTGAGCTATAATATTCTAAAGTGGGGGTTGGGGACTCAGGCCTAACCTACAGGCCTTTCTTACTCCTACAGGCTATGCAGGCTATTCTAGGCCATAGCCTATCACATTCCCCCCTTTGATTATTCTCACCCGCAAGTGAGAAAGGGTGAGAATTAAATCACATATGGTACTTCACACTAGGGTGAAGGGATCACTTTGTGGTATAGGGTTAGGGTAGTAATGCCACATTGCTAGTATCTTTGAATCGGCCTTGCGTTCAACAATTCTATCAATGGTTGAGTTCAGCATACGCAAGCATAAGGGAAGGAAACATGGGACACATAAGCAAACAGACACAATCAAGAATACAATCAATACAAGTGTCTTCAGGCCGCCCATACCTGAAACCACGAACCAAACCAGCCATCAAGTTGCAAGCCATGCCAGCTTTGGACTGGGACAAAAGTTTGCTTTCTCATGTGATTGGCTATGTCTTCTACAACTTGCCCTTCATTATCAATTTGCAAACAACAGTTAGTTAAATTAAGCTTGCCACATACTCCTCCTTCAGCTGCAAGCAGATAATCTAATGCTAAGCGGTTCTGGTAAATGGCTGTACGCATCTGTGTGGCTTGTTTGGCTAACAAGGTTAGTGCTCTACTAGTTTCATTGGTTATAATTTCAACAACAGCTTGCAAATGTATAATATGGTCCAACATATACACAGGAGTGCGGTAGCCCCAAGAACCATCTTGTGCCCAGGTAGCCGGTCCATGGTAAGAAACAATTCTCTCTGGCGGCCATTCTTCAGAGGTTGCATCCCATTTGTCCCACTGGCCGATTTTGAGAGCCTCTCGCTTCTGTCGGCTTTTGTATACAGGGAATCCCAATTGTTCTCCGTGGGAAAGGGGCAGGAGACATCAGAGGAATAAAGGACACACATACTGTTCATCATGGCAATAGGCTTGTTCCCATGACCCACAACAATAAGAACCAGTTCACTTAATGGCAGCACATATATTTGAGGTAGCAGTGCATGTACTAGAGTTAGCAGCACATGTACTAAAGTTCAAGAAAACTGGTCTTGTGGGATCTGAGAATGGGCGAGTAGCATTGACGAGGGCCCCATCTTCATCATTCCATCGCAGTTCCAAGACATAGTAAGATGGACTCTGTCGAGGTCTGAAACAAGTACGAGTCTTTCCCTTTGTACAGATGTTCAGTTCTGTACCATTATCAATGATCAAATGGAAGGAGCGGTATATAAATAACCTGTTAATTAAATTAAAATTAAATTATAGATACACTGGCTGACTATGCCAGTACAAGTATAGTAAGAGTGATAAAGCAGAGTCTGAGTGACTTGCAGTCCAGTTTGGGTGGTGGTTATACAGGCTGCACAAGGGGGCAAGGCAAGAAGGGTTCTCAAGTGTCCCAGGGCTACCGCAAGAATGAAACAGCAATTAGTAAGCATCATGATCATAGTCTCTAATAATTGATAGAGGTAGGTAATGGTTGATTGAGGTATGTAGATAATGATTGATAGAGTCTGAAATGTGGATAATGCAAAACTGAAGGACATCTCTTTCTTTGATGTCCAGGAGCAGGTTGACAAAGTCTCGAGGTCCAGGGGTGACTCTCAGGAACTGCTGCTGGTTTTACTCGACTGTGGTGGATCCAGGAGTCGATTCCTGCCACTTTAACTGCTGTTGGGGTTGATAGCAAAACGACATATGGCCCTTTCCAATAAGGCGCCAACGGTGTCTTCTTCCACTCTTTTACCCACACCGAGGCTCCAGGCTTGAAAGGATGCAATGGCTCTGTTAGATTGATAGGCATCTGGTCTTGTACCCAGGTATGAAGGCCCTGTAAAACAGAACTTAGAGCCAACAATTTTTGCCTAGTGATTACTGATCCAATTTGATTCATATCTCCCCTTATCCCCTGAATCATGGGCGGGGGAATCCCATACAAAATCTCAAATGGGGTGACTCCTAATGGCGTGGTGGGGGCTGAACGTACTGAGACTTCAGAGTAAACATTGGCGAGCTATTGAAGCTGCCAGGGGCCCTAGTAATGAGGTAGAGAAGTAATGCCCTAGTGGGGGCTAGCAGCAAAAGTCATTTTCCTATGAATAATGCCCTATTAAGGGCTAGCAGCTCAGCTTTCTGTGTTGAGATTCCTGGAGCCAGGGCTGACGATTCTACTACCATGTCCAGGGTCACCACTACATAACCAGCACATCGCTGTCCTTCGACTATGAGGTTACTTCCATCCACAAAGAAAGTTTTGTCTGGGTGGTCCAAAGGGATATCAGTTAAGTCTGGGCGACTTGAATATACAGTGTCCATTACTTCCAAGCAATCATGGTCAGGAGGGCCTGAACCGGCTGGCAATAGGGTAGCTGGGTTCAGAGTTTGGCTGACACTCAATTGCAATCGAGGATTTTCACATACTTTGATATTTCAACATTCGAGCGTTGGTGAGCCAATGGTTTCCTTTGTGTTCCATCAGGGTTAAAACAGAATGTGGTACGGTGACTTGAAGCTCTTGTCCTAGGGTGAGCTTGTCCGCTTCGCTCACCAAGAGGGCTGTGGCTGCTACAGCTCTCAGGCAAGGTGGCCATTCTTTGGCAACAGGATCCAATTGTTTTGATAGGTAGGCTACAGGTCGCTGCCAAGACCCTAGAGGCTGAGTCAAGACTCCCAATGCGTTTCCACTTGACTCATGGACATATAGGCGAAAGGGTTTCTGCACATCTGGTAGTCCCAAAGCCGGGGATGACATCAATGCTGTTTTTAGGGATTTGAATGCTTTATCTTGTTCTGGGCCCCATTCCAAGGGGGATCGTTCCGCTCCTTTGTGACTTGGTACAAGGGTTTTGCCATGAGCGCAAAATTTGGTATCCACATGCGGCAATAGCCTGCAGCTCCCAGAAAAGCCCGCACCTGCTTTCTGGTGGTGGGGGTTGGGATGCGGCATACTGCTTCCTTTCGTTCAAGTCCTAATTTCCGGGTTCCTTTGGATAGATGGAACCCTAGGTATTTCACTTCTGTCTGACACAGTTGCGCCTTGGCTCTCGAGACCTTGTATCCAGCTTCATTCAAGAGGTGCAAGAGATCACTGGTAGCTTGCACACAATCAGTTGACTGAGGGCTGCACTGAAAATAGTGGGTGAATTCTTCAATCCTTGTGGTAATCGAGTCCAAGTGAGTTGTCCTCGTCGTCCTGGGGTAGGGTTTTCCCATTCAAATGCAAACAAAAGCTGACTGGCAGATGCCAGGTGTATACAGAAAAAGGCATCCTTTAAGTCCAGAACAGTGAAATGTGTGGCTTCTGCTGGAATCAGTCCCAGGAGGGTGTAAGGATTTGGTACTACTGGATGTATGGTTTCAACTGCACTGTTCACTCGACGTAGATCCTGCACTGGGCGGTAATCACCCGTCCCAGGCTTCTTGATTGGGAGAAGGGGGGTGTTCCAGGGTGATTGGCATTCTCTAAGGCAGGGGTCACCAACCTCCAGAGGGCCGCGGGCCGCACAGCCGACTACCGGCAGACTCGCGGGCCACACCCCCCTCCCCCCCCCCGCGCGAAAAAAAAACTGCTCATACCTGACCTTGAATAATCCATGTCAGCTCCCTCCCTTCTTCTGCAGCCGCGGCTCCCTGCCTCTTAGGGAACCGCGGCTGTGCTTGTAAAATCATCGCGGAGCCCTTCCTGTCTTGACGGGCTCCGTGCAGCATTGTCCCGCCTCTAAAGGAAGTTGTTTACCACTTCCTTTGGAGGCGGGACAATGCTGCACGGAGCCCGTCAAGACAGGAAGGGCTCCGCGATGATTTTACAAGCACAGCCGCGGTTCCCTAAGAGGCAGGGAGCCGCGGCTGCAGAAGAAGGAGTCGGTGAGTTTGCCTTGGCGGGCCGCACCGGGGTAGAGTCTCGCGGGCCGCACGGAGGGACCTCGCAGGCCGCATGCGGCCCGCGGGCCGCAGGTTGGTGACCCCTGCTCTAAGGAGTCCATACTGCAGCAGTTTCTTCAAGTGGCGATGAATACCTTCAATTGCTGGTCGTGGGAGGGGATACTGACGCACATGCACTGGTTCTGCTCCTGGCTTAAGGGTGACAAGCACAGGAGCTATATTCTTTGCTAGGCCAGGTGGATTATTCTCCGTCCATACTCCAGGCGGGGCTTGCTGCTTTGGATGTAGGTAAATAGAACCGCCATTCTTCTTCTTGGGGGACAGCTAACACTATCAGGCCAGCAGGTTTTGAGTTTATAGTCATTTCCATTTTTCCCCCTTCAATGAATATTTATATATATATATTGAATATTTATTCTATGTATATAGTTCTCCCATGTTATCCAAGTTTATACTCCTGTTATATGTAATACCGAACAGCCTGTTGTTCTGGTCTTTGTGTTCATCTGTAAACCGCGCTGATTATAAATAGTGCGGTATATAAAAAACTGAAATAAATAAATAAATAAATAAATCTGTGCTTGAAGCTTTGCAAGCATGTCTCGGCCCAAAAGGGGAACTGGGCATTCAGGCATATACAGGAACTGGTGTGTTATCGTCTGTCCCCCTAGTTCACAGGTGCGGTTCTGCAGAAAAAGTCTTGTGGTTTTTGTTCCTGCAGCTCCCACGATTGTGACAGATCGAGAGGACACAGGGGCCACAGGCTTGGCTACTACTGAATGTTCGGCCCCTGTGTCTACCATAAAGTCCATATGCTGGTCTCCAATCTTTAATTTGACCATAGGCTCCTGGATACCTAGGACGAACTTGGAGCCCGGTCTGGCCTAGTCCTCATCCATAAAATGGTTCTCGGCGGTTGCCACTCCCTCTATGGCAGCCTCTTCTCGCTGTTGAAACTGCGCGCGCTGCATCCCCCCTCGCTGCTGGAATCGCCCCCCCCACTCTCCTAGCGCTCCCGCCTCCCCTCCAGGTGGTGGAGCTAATGTTCGGGCACTCGTTCTTCCAATGTCCTTCTTCTTTACAATAAGCGCACTGGTTTGCACCTAAGGGGGGCTGAGCGCTCCCTCGGCCCCTTCCCCATCCTCTGGCTCTTCTATTAGGATATCCTCCTCCGCGTCCTTCAACTAGTGCTGCAGCAAGCAGATCCGCCTTCTTCCTCATCTTTCTTTCACTTTCCCGTTTGTATTCTTGATCACGATTCACAAATACCTTTTGTGTGACTTCCATTAACTGTGTTGAGTTCATGCCCGCAAATCCTTCTAATTTCTGCAGTTTTCGTTTTATGTCTCCCTGGGACTGACTCACAAAAGCGGCGTTCACCATACGTAAATTCTCCTGGGCTGCTGGATCATATGGGGTGTGAAGTCTATAGGCTTCAGTTAATCGTTCATAGAAAGCAGCTGGACTTTCATCTGGGCGCTGAAGAACGTCTGCTACTTTCCCAACATTCATAGCTCTCTGCCCTCCCTTCTTTAGGCCCTGCAGTAAGGCATGGCGGAACCGGGTAAGGGCCTTCTCTTCTTCGTCGCTATTTGGGTCCCATCGGGGATCTTCATTTGGGAAATCTGCGGCTGCTGCCCGTCGGGGATCTAGGTTTCTCCCATCTTCAGGGTTCTTTTCCAACCATCTAGTGGTTGCTCGCACTATCCATGCCCGCTCTTCAGTAGTACAAAGGGTAGCCAAGAGCTGGCGACAGTCAGACCAGGTGGGCTGGTGGGTTTGCACAATACTGGACATTAACTCTGTCAAATCTTGGGGCTTTTCAGTATAGGAGGCATAATGCGTTTTCCAGTTTAATAAATCTGTTGTGGAGAAAGGCACATAAACTAGACCACAACCTGACCCTCTCCATTTACAATAGGTAATCCTGGGACCTGCCGCAGTGGCATTTGGCGACCTTCTCTCTGGCCCGCTGTCCTGCTTCTGATGGCGTAATGCAGATTTGCGGGGGTAATTCTGCTGCTGGTGGTGCTTGGACTAGTGGGTGACCCTGGACTGGCATCTGACCCTCTGCTGGCAGATCCTTCAGGGGATGATGGTTCCATTGCAGAGCTCTGCTCAGGGCTTGCAGCGCTCTGCTCAGGACTAGGGCTCTGACTTCTTGGGGGAGGGATCTGGTCTTCAGGTGTTGGAGGTGGGTGATCGGATGGAGGTACCTCGGCTAGAGGTACTCTCACTACCTCTGGCTCTACTCGGGGTACTGATGGAGCTGACAGGACTGGTGTATACAGAAATGTGGGTGGATAACCCGGGATCTCGGAAGGCTCTGGGGCTACAAAAATAGGGGGCTCTTCTTTCTTAGCAGGGACTCCCGTTGCAGTTGCTAACATAATTCTACACAGCCCCTCACGGCAACACCACATCCATCCAAGAGGGTTGTTTCTCACAGAAATCTAACCAGGAATCTATATAGGAAAACTGTTCGGGACCATAACTGCGCACCACCTTGTGCACACGGGACACAATTTGAATAGCAAAAGTACCTTCTGGTGGCCACACGGCGTCCAGCGCCAGCCACACCCTACTACACAATATTTCTAAGCGGGTCGGTGTCATTTTTACCCCATAATCACCACTAAAAATCCCTTCTTAAAATTCGTGATCATACAGTTCATAGGAGTTTGTACGGACTCCGCCCCTCCCATTATGACATATGACGTACAAGACAGCAAACAGAAAGGGTGGGTAGGATGGCTGTGGGTAAGGGGTCCGCACAGCCCACAGAACAATGAGGGGGACAAACACCAGACGCTTCCTCCTTTTCGCGACCTGGGTGCGGTCGCCTGGCCAGGAACTGCGCTACTTAGGAGTCCGCTCTCGCTTGGTCTGTATTGCAAGACCTCTCAAGCACACTTCACACAACCAAACATGCTAGCATTTCCCAAATTTATTTATTTATTTATTTTATTTTAAGTCTCTTCTATACCGCACTATTCAGCATCAGCGCGGTTTACATTGAACAAAGAATTTACACATTTCCGATGGTACTTTGTGTTTACATATGAACAGGAATAAATAACTTGGATAATAGGGGTAACTAATTACAAATTAAGACAGGTAACTATTTACAAATTAAGACAGAATCATGAACATTTCTTGGTTTCAGCGTTATTGGTTTTGTGAGGTCTGTGAGGTGGTTGAAATAACTGCATTGGTTACTGGGTAATACAAGAGGAAGAGGTGGTGTTTCAAAGCTTTTCTGAATTGCAATAGATCCGGGATTGCTCGGATGTCTTGAGGGAGGCTGTTCCAACACCTTGGGGCACAGAACTTGAAAGCCCTGTCTGCTGTTGCTTTGGTACAGTGTGAAATTGATTTTGGGACTACAAGTGTGTTGAGTGTTACTGACCTTCGGTCCCTATTTTGAGGTGTCACCTGGATCAGATCTGTTAGTGACTCAGATGAGAGCCCTTTGATGGCCTTGAATGTCAGTAGTAATGACTTGTAAATGAGTCTACTTCGTATCGGGAGCCAATGGAGTTGTTTTAGGATGGGTGAGATATGGTCTTTCCTGGATGCTCCATGTAGGACTCTTGCTGCGGCGTTCATTGCCAGTTGTAGTGGTTGCAAGGTGGATTGAGGGAGCCCTTGTAAGATTGAATTCGCATAATCAAAATGTGGCATGATTAGGGCCTGATAGATGGTTCTGAAATCATTCGGCTCTAGCAGGGATCGTAGGTGTCTAAGGGAACGGATTTTATGGTATACCGCTCTTACAATGTTTCCAATGTGCGCCTTCATATCTAAGTGCTGGTCTAGAGTGACGCCGAGGTACCTGATAGTGGGTTTGGTCTGGAGGTCTGCATCCTTCACCTTCAAGAAAGACGGAGCAATGAAGTTTCGGTCTTTTGTGATGAACAACACCTCCGTTTTCTTGTGTTGGATCTTTAGGTTTTGGGATCGCAGCCAGTTGGATATTTCATTTATGCAGTTTGTTAATGAAGTGAAGTCGGGGTTCTCTGTTGTAAAAGGCATGTATAACAGCACATCATCCGCATATATCATACATTCGATATTGAAAGACCGTATCAGGTTGCAGATAGGCTGCATGTATATATTGAACATAAGGGCGGAGAGGGAGGAGCCTTGTGGGACCCCCTGCTTTTGATGGAACAGATCTGATGCAGTATTGTTGGATCGCACCTGCTGCCACCTGTCAGAGAGGTAGGATCTGCACCACTCGAGTGCTTTATCGGTAATTCCCTTACCCTCGAGTCGTTCTAGGAGACGTTCATGGCTCACGGTATCGAATGCCGCTGCTATGTCTAGGAAGACCAGGATGAACCCTTGGCGGATATTGTTGATGCCTGTTAATATGTTGCTGAAAAGAGTAGTGAGCAGTGTTTCCACACCGTGGGCTTCTCTAAAGCCATGTTGACAAGGGTCTAGTGGTGCGTTAGTTTCTATATGCTCTTCGATTGTACCTCCTTTTCCATTATTTTTGCCAGCAACGGTATGCTTGATATTGGCCTATAGGATTCAGGCTTCAGAGGGTCAAGTTTGTTGTTTTTTAGCAATGGCCTTATGGATGTGCGTTTGAGGGTATTTGGGAAAGTTCCTGTTGTGAAAGAAAGTTCCATAAGGCTGGATACGAATGGGCTCAGGTGGTTTCGTAGTTCCTTGATCCAGAACGCAGGGCATGGGTCGGTTTGGGCGGTGGTCATGTTGATGCCAGCAATGGTGTCCTCAATGCGCAGTTTGGGTGGTATTTTGAAGGTAGTGAGTAGAGTCTGATCGTATGGTTCAAGGATCTTGCAAGGTGTAGGGATATTGTCAATCTGGCAGAGTTTTGATTGTAAATAGTTAGCGAAAATTTGAGGGTGGATTTCGCTAGCATGTTGAGAGGTGGGTTCATTTGTCAAACGCTTGACGATAGCAAACAAGTCATGAGGTTTGTTGAGAGATCTTTTCAGCGTGTCTGCATGGTGGCGTCTCATTGATTTTGTCACTGCGGCACGATGAGCCACTAGTTATGACATATATGCAGTTCTGTCTTCCTCTGAGTGTGGGTGCCTCCATCGTCTCTCAAGTTTCCTTAGTGTTGTGCGTGAGGCCTTCAGTTCTGTTGAATACCAGGTTGCAGAGTGTCGCTTTCCATGGAGGTTGTTATTTGATGGGCAGGTGGCGATCAAACTAAGTTTATTATTCCAGTCGGTGACTAATTCATCTGGGTTGTGAGCCGGTGGGATAGTCAGTGGAAGCATCGTTTTCAGTATTAGGTCTTTGTCAAAAGGCTGGAACCGTCTCCGGGGGACATCGTGATGGTTACTTGGTTCTCTTTCTTCCTTTTGGTTACATCTGGGAAGGGGAATTTTGAATAGGATTAACTTGTGATCAGACCATGGAACTGGGTTGATTGATAGCTCCAGGGTGGTTGGAGTGATGAGGGTTGCCTCAGTTGTGAATACGAGATCTAGGATGCCTCCTTTGTTATGGGTTGGATCCTTGATTAATTGATTATACCCCAAATCCTGTAGAGCTCCAAGAAAAGCTGTTGCATGGGAGTCTTGCAGTGATGGTAGGTTGAAGTCTCCAAGTATCCAACTCGTTTTATAGGGGTTCTGGTTATTGGAGGCCAAGTCAATTATTGTTGATAGGGCGTCTGGGTCGGTTGATGGAGCACGGTATAATAGAGTGAGGGAGCAGCAGCACTTGTTTGCTATTGAGATTGTGTCCAGGAGTGTTGAGCTGGTTGCTTCTCTGAGGTTGAACTGGAGGTCAGATTTGGAGATGGCTAGGACACCTCCTCCTCTTTTGCCATTTCTATGACATGTATGTATGGAGAAATTGGAAGGCAGGAGTTGGTTGATTAACACGTTGTCGTCGCAGGAAAGCCATGTCTCGGTGATCAGGATTAGGTCGAGATTGTGTAGTGATATCATTTCAGAGATGACTGGCCATTTCTTACGTATCGATCTGGCATTTATCAGTGCACATTTCAGGTGTTGTGGGATTGAGTTATCATCCTGTTTCTTCTTTGCATCATGTTGTAATGAGATGAGTAGAAGGTGGTGGTGGGGAGTTCGGGTAGACTCTCTTGAGTTGTAGAAGGGAGTATCTGGCCATCTTCTGTAATTGTGTATTGTTGGTATGTGATTGTGGTTAGTGTGCAGGCTGGTAACGTTGCCTATACCTATAGTGATAAGGTAAAGGGTCATTGCGATAATGCAGGACAGTGTCATTTTGAGTGTGTGGAGTGGAGGTGGGTCAGAGATGGAGTCTTGGCTGATTGGGAGTTAGGAGTGTTACTCAGTCTCTTTGTTCTTGTAGTGGAAACTGCACGGTTGTATGAGAAACTGCTAGTGATGGTGACTATCAGTATTTCAGAGGGATTGGGATGGGCTGTTACATAATTACCAATTTTCAGTGGTATCAGGATAATAGGGGCTGTCAGGTTACGTAATTAATTATTATGTCAGAGGTAATCGAAGATCTCCGGTAAATCTACCATATGTTAGAGGCAGGTTAAGGGATGGTAGATTATACAGTTATGTCTTATATCAGAGGAAACAGGTTGAGCAGATCACAGTATAGCAAAGGTAATTACACAGAATATTAGAGGCAATTACAACCTATTACATAGTATATCTGAGGCAAATATACTATATATCTGAGAATTTCAGGTTACACATATATCTAGTGCATTAGAGGTAAATTACATAGCATGTAAGAGGCAGATTATACCATATATCAGGGAAACACAGGTTGAAAGATACTAGTATCTTAGAGGCGGCTGGGGATAGTAGGTTGCTCACCTAAATGATTACAATTACACAATGATAATAACTTTGAGACCTAAGTCCTGGGTATTTCTGCGTAGTGAGCTGGGGAGCTAATATGTTACTTGCGGCATTGTAATCAGGAGCTGTGCTTCGCGCTGTCCCGTGGTAGGTCTGATGGAGAGTGGCCTCCGTTAATGGCCTCCACCTAAGGGCCACACCAAAGGGCCCTCTGGCGAGGCCCTCCGGCGCGGGCCCACCAGGCGCGGGCGCGCCGGCTGGCGCGAAGTTTTTATTAGTTGGGGCCTGCCCCGATTGGGCCGCGATCCTCCTCAGGCCCCTCTCGCCGCTGGTGGCTCGATCCCCGGGAAGGGGAGAGCTGCTGGTTGTGGCGGGGGCTCCAAAGGGCTGGCGCCGGCTGGCGCGAAGTTTTTATTAGTTGGGGCCTGCCCCGATTGGGCCGCGATCCTCCTCAGGCCCCTCCCGCCGCTGGTGGCTCGATCCCCGGGAAGGGGAGAGCTGCTGGTGGTGGCGGGGGCTCCAAAGGGCTGGCGCGAAGTTTTTATTAGTTGGGGCCTGCCCCGATTGGGCCACGATCCTCCTCAGGCCCCTCCCGCCGCTGGTGGCTCGATCCCCGGGAAGGGGAGAGCTGCTGGTGGTGGCGGGGGCTCCAAAGGGCTGGCGCTGGCTGGCGCGAAGTTTTTATTAGTTGGGGCCTGCCCCGATTGGGCCGCGATCCTCCTCAGGCCCCTCCCGCCGCTGGTGGCTCGATCCCCGGGAAGGGGAGAGCTGCTGGTGGTGGCGGGGGCTCCAAAGGGAAATACCAAATTCCCGGGCTAACTGACTAAACCAAAATTTACCAAACCAAAAGGGTCAGTGGCTTCGCCCCGCGCATACTCATGCAGGGTTACTAGGACCGCCCTGGAAGTTGATCAGACTCCCTTTACCTGTTACCATACCATATTAGTCTCGAGACTTTCCCAGAGCTAACTGACGAAGAACCAGAAAAATCATTACTCACCGGATCCGGTAGCTAATGCGCTGCGCAACCAGTTCCACCTCGGGTTGAATCCTGGACTCCCCTCAGGGTTCGAGGTGTTGGCCGGCCGGACCCAGCAAGCCGCCGAGGCAGGGCGGAACCCTCCGATGCAAGGGGACCGGCGGCGCCTGGGGTCCTCTCCGCTGTCGGTCAGCCGCGGTTCCAGCCGGACCAAACCTGGAGGCGGTAATACGTGGTAGTATTCATTTGCGCACCATTCACGTACCCCACCTTCCCGGTCAGGGAACCAAGAATATGTTGTAGTGAAGTGCACGCAACGAATAACACCAGGAGTCTATTTACTAGGATTCAAACCAGTTTATTTGTGCACAGTCTCAGGCACTTGTCGCTTTCAAAATGGTCTGAGCATGGAGTTCAGCAAAACAACAGCATTTATATCTTTCTTCATCAACTCTACACAGACAAACTCCTCATTGGTCCCGGTGGCCCCCTCACCCCCCATCCAATGGAGATCTCTGACCGGGCCCACACTGCTCTCCCCCTGCTCAGGCCTTCCTAGCCATGGCTCAGTTTCTAGACATAACACATTCTGCCTTACTTTCTGCTTACAAGGTCGCTCTGCAGTACAGAAACTGTGTGAAAGCAAGATACCAAAATACATCTGTGAATAACATAACAAGCTCAATGGAAAAGTCTTGCATTCTTATCAAAGCAGTTTAAAGCAGTTTTCTACTTCTCTCCTGGCTTTCAGCTCTGCTCAGCTATAATATTCTAAAGTGGGGGTTGGGGACTCAGGCCTAACCTACAGGCCTTTCTTACTCCTACAGGCTATGCAGGCTATTCTAGGCCATAGCCTATCACACTGACACCACAAGGAGAACCTCTTCCACTTCAGGGCATACGTTTTCCTGGTGGATTGCTTTCTAGAGGCCAAGACCACCTCTTCTACATCCCGAAGAAGGCCCCATGGGGCCAAGACTACCCTTGCAGCCTCCAGGCCATCAGATTGAGGGATTTGAGATTGGGATGCAGAAGGGAACCCTGATCTTGAGACAGAAGGTCGGGTTGGAATCCCAGAGGCAGGGGGGTCTCCACTGCCAGTTGAAGTAGAAGGGGAAACCAGGGCTGCCTCGGCCACCTGGGAGCAACCAGCAGCACTGAGGCCTTGTCCTGAAGAATCTTGAACAAGGTTCGGGCTACCAGAGGCGTGGGAGGAAACGCATAGAGCAGGCCCTGGGACCAAGAAATCAGGAAGGCATCCGCCGCCACCCTCAGGGGATGCAGTTGCTGGAGCAAAACCTGGGCAGTTAGTGATTCAGGGGACTGGCAAAGAGATCTATGGATGGCAGTCCCCATCTCAGGAAAATCTGTTGAACCACCAACGGATGCAGCTGCCATTCGTGGGGCTGCAGAATCCTGCTCAAACGATCTGCCAGAAAGTTTTCCTGGCCAGGAAGATAAACAGCCCTGAGGAACATCTGGTGCCTGAGGGAAAAAGAGCACAGGGCCTGTGCTTCCAGGCAGAGAGGCCTGGATCCAGTGCCCCCTTGTTTGTTCACATAAAACATGGCCACTTGGTTGTCTGTCTGAACTAGAACAGACTGGTGAGCCAAAATGTGAGAAAAAGCCTTGAGAGCCAAGCGAATAGCTCGCAATTCCAGAAGGTTGATCTGTTGTGTGGCTTCCCATGAGGACCAGAGGCCTTGGGTTCAGCTCTCTTGACAGTGTGCACCCCAGCCCTGTAAGGAGGCATCGGTTGTCAACACCACCGTGGGGGCAGGCATCTGAACAGGCACCCCCTGAAGTAAGTTGGGGGGGTGTAGCCACCACTGAAGAGAAGTCAGGAAGGGTTTGGACACCCTGACTTTGTCTGCTAAGCTGCCTGTGTGGCCTGCTTCCATTGAGTCCTGAGGCACCACTGAGCAGGCCTCATGTGAAGGCGAGCATTGGGGGTCACATGCACAGTCGAGGCCATGTGTCCCAGAAGTTGCAGACAGAGCCGGGCAGGAACCCTTGGTAGACTGAGAAATCTGGCTGCCAACTCCATGAGCCTCTGAGCTCTGTCCTCTGGCAAGTAAGCCCTTGCTTGCAGAGAGTCTAACCTATGAACTCTAGGTTTTGGGAAGGGAGCAAAGTGGACTTTGCGAGGTTTATGACAAAGCCCAGGTCTTGAAGGAGTGAGACAGTCCTGAAGGTGGCCTGCCTGGCCTCCTGGAATGTCTGACCTCTGATGAGCCAGTTGTCCAGGTAGGGGAAGACAAAGACCCCCTGAGTCCTCAGGTAGGCCGCCACTACAGCCAGGCACTTTGTAAAGACCCGTGGGGTGGAAGTTAGGTCAAAAGGCAGTACTCTGTACTGGTAATAGCTTCCTTCCACTATGAACCTGAGATACTCTCTGTGGTCTGGATGAATGAGGATGTGAGTATACGCATCCTTTAGATCTAAGGAGCATAGCCAATCTCCCTGCTGGAGGTAGGGCAGAAGTGTTCCAAGAGTAAGCATCTTGAACTTCTCTTTCTCCAAAAACTTGTTCAAGTTCCTGAGGTCCAGGATAGGTCTTAGGCCCCCTGTTCTCTTTGGAACCAGGAAATATCTGGAGTAGAACCCTTGCCCCTGCAGGTGAGGAGGCACAGGCTCCACCGCCTTGTCCAGAAGCAGCCCTTGAAGTTCTTGGAGAAGGAGATTGGTGTGCAGGGGAGGCCGGGAAGGCTTCCCTGGGAAATAGACAGGAGGTAGCTGCTGGAAATGAAGCAGATAACCCTGGTGAATGATGTTTAAGACCCAAGCATCCCCGGTAATGGGTGGCCACTTGTGGGCAAACAGGGCTAAGCAACCTCCTGTGCAGGGATGGTGTAGCAGGGGTGGAGAGGCTATGCTTAGGGAGTCAAAAACCCCCTCCCTGCTGAGCAGGAGCAGGAGCCGGAGGCTTGGGGGCCTTCTGCCTACGGGGCCCATGTCCCTGCCCTTGACCTGCTGCCCCTGCTGGGGAGCTGGGGAGGCCTGATATTGAGGGAAAGGTTTGTAGGCAGATCCCTTCCTCGGGTAAAAGGGCTTTTTACCCAAGCCCTTCTTTTTGTGAGAAGGGGCAGAAGTTTTCCTGGACAGTCTTGTCCTGGTCAGGTGCTCGGTTTCGGGCTCAGCCGCCTTCTCGGCCATGGGCTTGCCAAAAAGGTTCTCACCCCGGCAAGGGACATCGACCAACTTGTCCTGTAGCCAAGGCTCGAGGTCCGATGACTGCAACCATGCCTGGCGTCGAGCCCCGATGCCGGCTGCTGCCACTCGAGTCGAAGCTTCAAAGCCATCGTAGGCCGCTCGGGACATGAACTTGGAGCAGTCCCGTATCCCTGAAGATAAAGACTGGAACCTCTGCAAGGGCTCCCCGGAGAGGCCAGCAGAGAACCCGGCAAGCTCTTTTGCCAGGTCTCGGAGGTACATGCCCATGTACAGCTGGTAAGACTGGACACGGCAAGCAAGCATCGAGCCCTGGAAGCACTTTCTGCCGAAAGCATCCAGGTTCCGGGCCTCCCTGCCAGGGGGCACCGCAGAGTGCATCTTCTGACTTTTCAGACGATGCATGGCCGATTCCACCACCATGGAATGGTGCGGCAGCTGTGCCTTTTGGAAGCCAGGGCTCTTAGGGAGTCGATAAATGGAATCGACTCGCTTGCTTAAAACCGGCGCCGAGGCCGGTGCCTCCCACATCCGGAAGAGGAGACGTTCCAGCATCGGAGGAACTGGGACAGTAAAAGCCTCCTTCGGAGGAGAGTCATACTGGAGGGCCTCGAGCTCCTCGGCTCGAGACTTCTCCTCGGGGTCGGCGGGAATCGCCAAGGCCTTGGCCATATCCCACACAAACTCCGAGAACCGGGTGTCCCCCGGAGGGGACCTACTCCGGGGCTCGGACTGCGGTGAGTCTGAAGGGACGCACCGAGTCCGGAAGGTATCGGGGGACTCCTCGTCCTCCGTCTCCCAAGCTGACTCATCCGAAGAAGAGTCGAGGGGCTCCAACCGCGTGGGTCGAGGTAGCACCCGCCCCGACGCCAAAGGCACCGGCGTCGATGCCCTCGGTTCCGAGCAGGAGGTCGAGGGAGACCGCGACCGAGGACGACCTCGAGCCTTCATGGTCTCGAGTATCGGCTCGGTCTCCGGGGTCAACTTCGACGTCGATGTCCCGGTAGTCGGGGCAGATGCACCAGCAAGGCTGGCCATCAGTACCCGCTGCTGATCCATGAAGGCAAACAATCTGCACTCCAAGGCTGTCAGCCTAAGTCCAAGCTCAGGAGACTCAGCAGCCACCGACTCGGGCCCCGGCGGCGCCGGGCCCGACGTCGGCTCCCTCGGAGGAGAGTCCACAAGGACTACAGGACTTACGTGTCCGAAGGTCTCCGGCTCCACGCGAGGTACTTTGGACGGCTTCTTCTGCTCCAAAGGCCCGGGACGGCGGTCGGGGGTCTTAGACCTGGCCCTCGAGGAACCAGGGACCTCTTCCGACATCGCCCTCATGAGCCGTTTCTTCCTCTTGTGTTCCCGGTCGGGGGACCCCCTGTCCGAGGAACCCCGACGATGCTTGGGATCAGACTTCCGAGACGTCGAGGCCTCAGACGAGGTCCGGGCCCGCCCAGAGGCAGATTCGGAGAAAATCCTTTCCTTCTGGTGCTGATGACTTTGAAGCGCCTTAGTGGACATTTTACCACACGAGCCACAGTTCATGGGGTCATGATCTGGGCTGAGGCATCGAAGGCAGCAGTCATGTGTGTCGGTGAGAGACATTAGTTTCTTGCACCGATCACACTTCTTGAAGCCACTGGAAGCCATCGGGGAAAAAAGGGTCCCCGCGAGGTCAAAGGACCGGCCTTCCAGGGAAAAAGAAAAAAAGGGCACGAACGCCAGCCACGAAGGGCAAAAACCGAAAAATAGAGAACAGGCTCGATACCGGTGTACCGAACCCGGCGGGGAGGGGAACCGGCGTCAAACTCGGAGAAAAACAAGAAATCTTTCGAAAAAGAAGGTCAACTTTTCCGGGTGACTAGGATGAACGTCCAAAGGGCTCCACGGAAAAAGAAAGACTGGCAAAGATGGCACCTTTAGGTGGGAAGGGGACCGCGCATGCGTGTAGTATTCACTAGAGGCTTTCATAGAAAGCTGGGGAAATGCTTCCGCGCGGGGCTCCATCGGCGCCGATGTCACCCATAAGTGAGGACTGACTTCCTGCTTGGTCCTGGAGAATACTACATTATTGGCTGAAAGTGAAGACGATCTGAAATATTTGCTTCTCAAAATCAAGGAATATAGTCTTAAAATGGACCTGCACCTTAATGTTAACAAGACAAAAATCCTGACAACTGGCAAAATCAATAAGTTAATCGTTGATGGAGAAGAAATGGAAATAATTGACAATTTTAACCTACTTGGATCAACTATCGATAAAGAAGTGACAAGCAGTCAAGAAATCCAATAACACATTGTTCTTGGCAGAATGGCTATGAAGGACCTAGACAAGATTCTCAAGAACAGAGATGTCTCTCTTCATACAAAGATTTGACTTGTTCAAGCCATTGTATTTTCAATAACATCATAAGGATGCAAAGGTTGGACAGCAAAAAAGATAGACAAGAAGAAAATTAATGCCTTTGAATTATGGTGCTGGTGACAAATACTGTGTATTCCATGGACTGCCCGAAGAACAAACCAGTCAGTACTAGAGGAGATCAAACCTAAACTTTCTTTAGAAACTCAGATGACAAGACTTCTACTTTCATATTCTGGACACATCATGCGAAGAGAGAGATTGTTAGAGAAAGACATCTTGCCTGGCAAGGTAGAAGGTCAACACAACAGAGGAAGGTCAGCAATGAGATGGCTCAATACAGTAATAGCAGCTATGGGTGCCATTCTGTCAACAATGAGCCATCTGAGTAAAGACTGAGTACAGTTTAGGACAACTATCCAAAGGGTTGCCATGAGTCAACATCAACTCAATGACACATAACAACAACAATCTCAGCTGTCAGATTCTCAACCATTCTTCAAGCTTACCGTAGCTAGTTCTCTCCTCATGTTATCTAAGCTCATCTCAAATGGAGATGTGCCAAAGGTGTTACATTAACAGTTGAGTCCATGTGTCCTAGCAGTCTCAATATGGTATGAGCTGGCAACTGCTGACTCTTGAAACTCCTGCACTACTGCTATCAATCTGGATAGTCTGCCATTTGAGGGGAAGGCCTTTGCTTGAGTCGCAGAGCTCTGATAAACTCCAATTGTTGGGAGGGCTGGATTTGGGATTTGGGGTAATTATGAACCCTAACAGTTCCAGCAAATGAATGGTGAGTTGCAGAGATTCCATAGTGCCTTCTGGCATAGCGGTCTTGAGCAGCCAAAATGTGCACTCCTGGTCTGCTACTATGTCAAGGCATTTTTTTGACTTCCCAAGGTGCTGATGTGAGACCAAAAAGCAGTAGGTAGCATTGGAAGTGCTGTTTCCCTACAACAAATCTAAGATACCTCCTGTGGCCTGAATGTATCTGGATGTGGGTATATGCATCCTTGAGATCCAGAGGGCATAGCCAATCTCCCTTTTGTAGGGAGAGGTGCCTAGAGAAATCATTCTGAACTATTCGTTGACCAAATATTTGTTCAGATCTCTTAGGTGTAGGATAGGATGGTAACCCCCTGACTTTCTGGGGGCCAGGAAGTACCTTGAGTAAAATCCCTGCCCTTCCTGCCTTGTTGGAATGAGATCGATAGAAGACTCAATCTGAACAGCAAAAAGTTCCTAAAGAATTCCTGATGCTGAGGATTTTGGGATCAACCCCTCAGAGGACAATTGGGAGGGAGTTCAAATAGATGAAGTTTGTAGCCTTTTTTGATAATTTATAAAACCCAAGAATTGGAGGTTACAAGGGGCCACATTTGAGACAGAGATTGAACCTCCCTCTAACTGGTAGGCCCTCTGCCAAGCCTATGGGTAGAGTGGCTACACTTTGCAAGAACGAGTCAAAACCCTGACCCTGGTTTTGGCTGGAGTGCGGGCTGGGTCTTGAGAGACATCTCCTGTTTAGGGAAAACACAAAGAGTCTGCTTGGGTTGAGTGCAGCAGGAAGCAGGGAAATTTTACCTTCGCCTTTGAGAGTAAAGGTTTTCCTCTGATTGCCACCATGATACTTCCTGTGATAGGAGGCCTGATCAGATTCTGTCTGGAGAGCATTCTAAGTATGTTAGAGTGCTTCTCAATGAGGTTGGCAGCTTCTTCAACTTTATCTCTGAAGAGAATGTCTCCTTGTCATGGCACTTTGGCAAGCTTATCCTGCACAGATGGTTGTAATTCTGAAACCAAGAACCGTAAGAGTCTCCAGACACCAATACTAATGGCAGAAGCTCTGGATACAATATTGAAAATATCATAGGACACTTGGATAATGTATTTAGAGCAATCTTTGCCATGGTTCATTAGGGAGTGACAGTGCTCGAGCTTCTCTAGAGAAAGAAACCCTGACATATCATCTACACTGCGCATGATGTCCTGTAGGAATCTACCCATGTACAGCTGTTAAGAGGCCATGTGGGATGCAAGCACTCACTCTGAGAAATCTTTCTCCCAAAAGAATCCAGAGTCTGAGCTCCTGTCCCTGGGGTGCCGAGGAGTGTAATTTAGAGCTTCTGGACTTTTTGAGAGCAGATTCAATGACCAGGGAATGGTATGGAAGCTAAAGCTTTTTGAATCTGGGAACCTTTTGAACTCTGAACATGGAGTTTATCTTTCTACTAACTAGAGACAGAGAGAGGGGGGTCTCCCATATCTACAACCTCTGAAGGATGCGATGCATAGGTACTATCACCTCTTCCTCAGGGCTGTGGAGTATTGGAGGATTTCCAGTTCTTCTACCCCATGTTCCTCCTCAGTTTCCATAGAAAATTGTCTGGATTAGTTATATCCCTCACAAAATCATTAAAAGTCATATCTTCAGGAAGAGATTTATGCCTCTTATGAGATGGAGAGGGATCAGAGGGGAGCTGATCATTGATACAGCCTTCTGAGTCAGACTCAGCCCCCGCATCTGCCTGGTCGACTAGGGTTCTGGAGCTCCTCTGGGAGTGTCGATGAACTGAGGACTTTCTAGGCATCAGGGGTGTATTGGTCCCTGATGCACTGGAGAGTGATATCAGACGGTCAGGGATCGGTGTTGGGGCCCTTTGATACCCCAGTGCCAATGCCTCTACTACAGGCAGACTCTGTCTGTTGAGGATAAGCTCAATGCTTGGCTGCATCATGGGTCTAATCATCAAGGCTTTGACCCACTCCATGGTGAAGACATTGTGATTCTTTCTTTCTACTACTCCTATTCATTTGTATAGGACTACAAGGTATATGCAGCGCTGTACATATAGATGTAAGTCACAGTCCCTTCTCATCAGAGCTTACAATCTAATCAAGATGAAAAAAAAAACCATCACAGAACTGGGGACTAGAGTATGGCATGGCACACATAAGTGGTGAATAAGAGAATGATGAGCATTGGATCCAGTCATACGGAGCAGCAAGGTGGAATGAACGAAGTCTGGAGTTGGCAATGGCAGAAAAAGGCACAAATAAAAGGAGTCTGACAGAAAGAGTAGTTACTCACCTGTAACAGGTGTTCTCCAGGAGCAGCAGGAATCAGTCCTCACTTATGGGTATCATCGACGCCGATGAAGCCCCAGCGGAGCATTTCCCCAGCTTTCCATGAAAGCCTTTGGGAATGCTGGCACGCATGCGTGGTTCCCTTCCCGCCTAAAGGTGCCATCTTACCTCACTCAAATGACATAGCTAAGAACAGCACACAAAAATGTAAAAATTAAACTATGTACAACTGCAACTCCAAGGGGAGGAGGGAGGGTAGTGAGGACTGATTCCTGCTGCTCCTGGAGAACACCTGTTACAGGTGAGTAACTACTCTTTCTCCAGGACCAAGCAGGAAGTCAGTCCTCACTTATGGGTGACTCCCCAGCTCTGGGCTACCAGGAACCCAGGCTGAACAAGAGAACTCCCTCTAGTCTCAGCAACACAGAAAAGGCTTTTCAAGGACACACCCTCCACAGGTAGCCCAACCAGAGGGCAGGAGGGCAGGAGTTGCCTAGACCTCAAAGAGATTCCGGAGTACTGCTTGGCCAAAAGCACTGTCCCTACGGGACTCCCTCTCCAGACAGTAGTGGGCTGCAAATGTCTGGCTTGAAGACCAAGTAGCAGCCCTGCAGATGTCTTGCAATGGAACAGAGCGGAGGTGAGCCACTGATGCAGCCATTGCCCTCATACAGTGGGCCGTGACCCTACCCTGCAAAGGAAGGTCAGCTGCCTTGTAAGCCCAGGTGATACAGTCTGCCACCCAGATGGACAAGGTACGCTTGGACACAGGCCTCCCCAAGTTATTGGGGTCAAAAGAAAGGAAGAGCTGAGAAGCCTTCCTGTGACCTTGCGTACGTTCAAGGTAGAAGGATAAGGCCCTCCTACAGTCCAAGGTATGGAGAACTGTTTCAGCCTGACTTGCATGAGGCCTAGGGAAGAAAGTAGGAAGAACCACCTCCTGGTTGAGGTGGAAAGAGGAGACAACCTTAGGAAGGAACTTAGGGTGAGTCCTGAGGACTACCCTGTTTTTATAGAACCTGGTGTAAGGCCTATCACAGACCAAGGCCTGAAGCTCACTCACTCTCCTAGCTGAAGTAAGGGCTATCAGAAAGAGAGTCTTCCAGGAAAGGAAGCGTAGAGGGAAAGTAGCCATTGGCTCAAAAGGTGGGCGAGTCAGCTGCTGCAAGACCACATTCAGCTCCCACTCAGGAGCAGGAGAACGTATGGGAGGTTTGAGCAGAAGCAAGCCTCTGAGAAACCTGGACACCAAAGGGTGCACAGACAAGGAATGGCCCTCAACTAGTGAGTGGTGAGCTGCTAAAGCAGAGAGGTGGACCGGAACAGAGTTGGACTTGAGACCTTGATTGGACAAGTGCAGCAGGTACTGAAGCACTACTGACACAGTACAGGAGAAAGGATCCTCTGCAAGTAGCTGACACCACACAGAAAACCTCTTCCACTTGAGAGCATAGGTTTTCCTAGTGGATTGTTTTCTGGAGGCTAGGACAACCTCCTCAACTTCAGGAGGCAGGCCCCAGGGAGCCAACACTACCCTTCCAGCCTCCATGCCATCAGATTGAGAGCTTTGAGATTGGGATGCAGCAGGGAGCCCTGATTCTGAGATAGAAGGTCGGGTTGCAATCCCAGAGGCAGAGGTAAATCCACTGCCAGTTGAAGCAGGAGGGGGAGCCAAGGCTGCCTTGGCCACCTGGGAGCCACCAGGAGGACTGAGGCTCTGTCTCGGAGAATCTTGAACAGTGTTCGGGCCACCAGAGGGGTGGGAGGAAACGCATAGAGTAGGCCCTGAGTCCAGGGAATCAGAAAAGCATCTGCTGCTACCCTCAGAGGATGCGGTTGCCTGGAGCAGAACCTTGGCAGCTGGTTGTTCAGTGGACTGGCAAACAGGTCTATGAAGAGAAGTCCCCATCTCAAGAAAATCTTTTGAACCACTAAAGGATGTAGCTGCCACTCGTGTGGTTGCAGAATCCTGCTCAATCTGTCGGCCAGGCAATTCTCCTGGCCTGGAAGATAGACTGCTTTGAGGAGCATGTTGTGTTTCAGGGCAAAGGAACAGAGGTCCTGGGCCTCCTGACAAAGGGGCTGGGAACCAGTTCCGCCCTGTTTGTTCACATAGAACATGGCTACCTGGTTGTCTGTCTGGATCAAGACAGACTGTTGTGCCAGGGAAGCAGTAAAGGCCTTGAGGGCCAAGCGGATAGCTCTGAGTTCCAGGAGATTGATCTGCTGGGACGCCTCCCAAGGAGACCACAGGCCCTGGGTGCACTTGTCTAGGCAGTGTGCTCCCCAACCCTGTAGAGAGGCATCGGTGGTCAGTACCACTGTATGAGATGGCATCTGAAAGGGCACCCCTACCAGCAGATTGGGGGGGTGCAACCACCAGTTGAGGGAGGTCAGAAAATGGTGGGACACTCTGATCCTGTCTCTGAGGCTGCCTGAGGCCTGTGACCACTGAGTCCGAAGGCACCACTGGGCAGGTCTCATATTGAGCCTGGCATTGGGGGTTACCTGAACTGTCGACGCCATGTGGTCTAGAAGCTTGAGACAGAGCCTGGCGGAGACCAGGGACTTGTGCAGAAACTTGCTGGCGAGGTCTATGAGCCTTTGTGCTCGGTCCACTGGTAAGAAAGCTCTAGCCAGCTGAGAATCCATCCTTGCCCCTATGAACTCCAAGTTCTGGGAGGGGAGCAAAGTGGACTTTGCGAAGTTGATGACAAAGCCCACCTTTTGGAGCAGTGCTATTGTCCTGTTGGTGGCCTGCTGAACCTCTAGGGAAGTCTGGCCTCTGATGAGCCAGTGGTCTAGGTAAGGAAACACAAAGATGCCCTGATTTCTCAGGTAGGTTGCCACCACTGCCAGGCACTTGGCAAACACCCTGGGAGCGGAGGTCAGTCCAAAAGGCAGTACTCTGTACTGATAATGGTTTCCTCCCACAATGAACCTGAGGTACTTTCTGTGGTCTGAATGAATAAGGATGTGAGTGTAAGCATACTTTAGATCTAAAGAGCATAGCCAATCTCCCTGCTGGAGGCAGGGCAGAAGTGTTCCAAGAGTAAGCATCTTGAACTTTTCTTTCACCAGAAACTTGTTTAGGTTACTGAGATCCAAAATGGGTCGAAGACCATCGGTTCTTTTTGGTACCAGGAAATACCTGGAGTAAAACCCGTGAACCTTGGAAGTGGGGAGGCACAGGCTCCACCGCCTTGTCCACCAACAAACCTTTGAGTTCCTGGAGGAGAAGGTCTGTATGCAGGGGAGGCCGTAAAGGTTCTCCTGGGAAGTGTGGCAGAGGCAGTTGGTGAAACTGCAGGGCATAGCCTTGACTGACTATGTCCAGCACCCAACTGTCCTGGGTTATCAAGGGCCACTGGTGGGCGAACAAGGCTAGGCGGCCTCCTGTGCAGGGCTGGGTCTGCAAGGGAGCTATGGCCATACTCAAGGAGTAAAAAAACCCCACCCTGCTGAGTGGAAGCACGGGCTGCAGGCTTGGGGGTCCTCTGCCTACGGGGCCCATTACCCTGGCCCTTGGCTTGCTGACCCTGGGGGACAGCTTGGGCAGCCGGATATTGTGGGTACTGTTTGTAGGCAGTGCTCTTCCTCGGGTAAAAGGACTTTTTACCCGAGCCCTTCTTCTTATGAGAAGGGGCAGAGGTCTTCCTCGACAGCCTCATCCTCGTGAGGTGCTCAGTCTCGAGCTGTGCGGCCTTCTCAGCCACAGGCTTGCCAAAAAGGTTTTCATCTCGGCAAGGGACATCGACCAACTTGTCCTGAACCCATGGCTCGAGGTCCGATGATTGCAGCCATGCCTGGCGTCGAGCCGCGATGCCGGCTGCCACTACTCGGGCCGAAGCCTCGAAGCCATTGTAGGCGGCGCGGGACATGAACTTAGAGCATTCCCGGATCCTCGAAGACAAGGACTTAAAACTCTGCAAGGGTTCCCCGGAGAGACCAGCAGAGAATCTGGCCAACTCCTTGGCCAGGTCTCGCAAATACATGCCCATGTACAGCTGGTAAGTATGGACACGGCAAGCAAGCATCGAGCCCTGAAAGCACTTTCTACCGACGCCATCAAGGCTTCGGGCTTCCCTACCGGGAGGCACCGCAGAGTGCATCTTCTGACTCTTCAGACGATGCATGGCCAATTCCACAACCATGGAATGGTGTGGTAGCTGTGCCTTCTGGAAGCCAGGACTCTTCCGGAGCCGATAGATGGAATCGACTCGCTTGCTCAAAACCGGTGCCGAGGCCGGTGCCTCCCACATCCGGAAGAGGAGCCGTTCCAGCATCGGAGGAACCAGGACAGTAAAGGCCTCCTTCGGAGGAGAGTCATACTGTAGAGCATCGAGCTCCTCAGCTCGAGGCTCCTCCTCGGGGTCAGCCGGGATAGCCAGGGCAGCGGCCATATCCCAGATAAACTCCGAGAACCTAGTATCCTCTGGAGGGGATCTACTCCGGGGCTCAGATTCCAGTGAGTCCGAAGGGACACACCGAGTCTTGAAGGTGTCAGGAGACTCCTCGTCTTCGGTCTCCCAAGCAGACTCGTCCGATGTCAAGTCGAGGTCCGACCCCGCGGGACCTCTAGGCACCCACCCCGACGCCGGTGGTACCGGCGTCGAGACCCTCGGTCCCGAACAGGAGGTCGAGGGAGACCGCGACCGAGGACGACTTCGAGCCGCAAAGGACTCGAGTATCGGCTCAGTCTCCGGGGTCGACTTTGAGTCGATGTCCCGGTGGTCGGGGCATATGCGCCAGACAGGCTGGCCATCAGCGCCCGCTGCTTATCCATGAAGGCAGACATTCTGCTTTCCAAGGCTGTCAACCTGAGACTCAGCTCGGGTGACGCAGCAGCCCCCGAATCGGGCCCCGGCGGTGCCGGGCCCGACGTCGATACTCGGGGAGGCGAATCCACGAGGACAACAGGACTTACGAGTCCAGCAGACTCCAGTTCCATGCGAGGAACTTTAGTTGGCTTCTCCTGGTCCACGGGCCCGGGACGACTGTCGGGGGTCTTAGACCTGGCCCTCGAGTGCTCAGGGACCTCCTCCGACACCGCCCTCGCGAGCCGCTTCTTCCTCTTACGTTCCCGGTCGGGGGACCCCCTATCCGAGGAGCTCCGACGCCTCTTGGGATCGGAATCCCGAGATGTTGAGGCCTCAGATGAGGTCCGGGCCCGGGCAGAGGCCGAGTCCAAGAAAAGCCTTTCACTTTGTTGCTGACGACTTCGGAGGGCCTTGGAAGACATCTTTCCACATGGCCCGCACGTTTTAGAATCGTGGTCCGGGCCAAGGCACCGAAGGCAGCAGTCGTGTGTGTCGGTGAGAGACATTATCTTTTTACACCGATCACACTTTTGGAAACCGCTGGAAGCCATCGGGGAGAAAAGGGTCCCCGCGAGGTCAAAGGACCGGCCTTCCAGGGAAAAAGAAAAAGTTTTGGCGCGAGCGCCTAGCCACTAAGGGCAAAAACCGAAAAAGGAAAAAAGGATTCGATACCAGCGTACCGAACCCGGCGGGAGGGGAACCGATGTTGAATCCGAGGAAAAAAGCGAAATAATGCCAAGAAAAAACTTCTCTTTTCCGGGAAAAAAAGGACACACGTCCGATGGGCTTCACGGAAAAAAAGAGACTGAGGTAAGATGGCACCTTTAGGCGGGAAGGGAACCGCGCATGCGTGCCAGCATTCCCAAAGGCTTTCATGGAAAGCTGGGGAAATGCTTCGCTGGGGCTTCATCGGCGTCAATGACACCCATAAGTGAGGACTGACTTCCTGCTTGGTCCTGGAGAAGAGCATAGTAACTGAGGAGGAGTGTAGGGTGAGATAAGAGAGGAAAGGTAGTGAGTCGCTGCAGAATAAATGCACTTTGTAGGTAAGTAGGAAAAGTGAACTGGATGCGGAAATGGATAGGGAGCCATTGAAGTGACTTAAGAAGAAGGGTTACATGAGCATAGCGACACTGATGGAAGGTAAGCTATGCAGCTGAGTTTTGAACAGTTTGAAGGGAGAGAGATGATTGAGAAGGAGACCCAGTGATGAGCAGGTTACAATAGCCAAGATGGGAGGTGACTAGGGAGAGCCAGTGATGAGCAGGTTACAATAGCCAAGATGGGAGGTGACTAGGGAGTGGATGAGGGTCTTAGTAGTGTGTGTAGGAAAGAAGGGACAAATTTTGTCAATGTACTAGAGAAAGACGCAACAGGTTTTAGCTATCTATTGAACATGTGCAGAGAGAAAGAGAGTAGAGTCAAAGATGACTCCAAGGTTGCAAGCTGAAGAAACATAGAGGAGTGTAGTGTTATTCACAGAAATAGAGAAGGGAGGAAGGGGGGGAGGTGAATTTAGGGGGAAAAATAAGCAGCTCAGTTTTGGCCATGTTCAGTTTCAGATGGCAGTGAGACTTCCAGGCAGCCATGTCAGATAAGCAGACAGAGATCTGGGCCTGGATTCCTGGAGAGATTTCAGGCACAGAAAGGTAGATCTGAGAGTCGTCAGCATAAAGATGGTATTGAAAATCATGAAATACGTGCACCAAAGGACTGAATGTAGAGAGAGAAAAGGAAAGGTCCCAAGACAGAGCTCTGAGGTACACCAAATGAAAGCAGGATGGCGGTAGAGGAAGACACACCAGAACATACACTAAAAGTTTGATGGAAGAGATAAGAAGAAAACCAGAACAGAATAGAGCCCCTAAATCCAAGCGAGGGCAGGATATCGAGGAGAATGTGGTAATCAACAGTGTCAAAGGCAGAAGAAAGGTCAAGAAGAATGAGAATCAAGTAGAGAATCTGTATATAGTTTACCTGTTTCACCATGTTTTATGTTGTTGTTAAGTGCCGTCGAGTCGGAGTCGACTCATGGCGACCCTCTGGATAGCTATCCTAAATTGTGTTCGGTCTTCAGTCAGGCGGCCCATTGTTGACAGACTGGTACCCGTAGCTGCTGTTATTGTATCGATCCATCTCATTGCTGGCCTTCCTCTTTTGCGTTGACCTTCTATCTTGCCAAGCATGATGTCTTTCTCTAGTGATCTCTCTCTTCGCATGATGTGTCCAAACTATGAAAGTCGAAGTCTTGTCATCAGAGCTTCTAAAGAAAGCTTAGGTTTGATCTCCTCTACTGATTGGTTTGTTCTCCGGGCAGTCCATGGTATACACAGTATTCGCCGCCAGCACCATAATTCAAAGGCATCAATTTTCTTCCTGTCTGTCTTTTCCACTGTCCAGCTTTCACATACATATGATGTTATTGAAAATGCCATGGCTTGAACAAGTTGAATCTTTGTATGGAGAGAGACATCTCTGCTCATGAGAATCTTATCTAGGTCTTTCATAGCCATTCTGCCAAGAGCAATGCGTCGTTTGATTTCTTGACTGCTTGTTGCTTCTTTATTGATAGTTGATCCAAGTAGGTTAAAGTTGTTCACAATTTCAATTTCTTCTCCTTCAACGATGAACCTGTTGATTATGCCAGTTGTCATGATTTTTGTCTTCTTTCGTTGAAGGAGAAGAAATTGAAATCATGGACAACTTTAACCTACTTGGATCAACTATCAATAAAGAAGCAACAAGCTGTCAAGAAATCCGACGACGCATTGCTCTTGGCAGAATAGCTATGAAAGTCCTAGACAAGATTCTCAAGAACAGAGATGTCTCTCTCCATACAAACATTTGACTTATTCAAGCCATGGTATTTTCAATAACATCATATGGATGTGAAAGCTGGACAGTGAAAAAGATAGACAGGAAGAAAATTGATGCCTTTGAATTATGGTGCTGGCAGCGAATACTGCGTATACCATGGACTGCCCGAAGAACAAACCAGTCAATACTATAGGATATCAAACCTGATGTTAACAGTATCCAATAAAATCATCAAAACAATAGACAACAATAACCAGGCATACATTTTATTCTTCCTCGACATAGTGGCAACATTTGACTCAGTCATACATTCCCTTCTGATCCATAGACTGAAACAAATTAACTTGAACAATACAACACTTAATTGGTTCATATCCTATCTATCTGAAAGATGTCAACAAGTAACCATAGCTCACTTATCCTCCAGCACATACCCACAAACCACAGGACTCCCCCCAAAGGTCAGCACTATCAGTACTGTTATTTAATATATATATTTAACCTCTATGTCAAATTATAAAACAATTCAAGGTCGACTATGCTATATATGCTGACGACATAATGTTGTTCACGCCTTTTAATATCACATCACCCAACTTTAACCCAATAATTTCTTGCTTCAAAGAAATTGCTACCTGACTAAGGAACTTTGGCCTTCACATAAACTACAAAAAAACTTGAAATCTTGATAATAACCAGGAATCAAAACTATAAACCTCCAAAAAGTATTGCAGTTGATGACTTTGAACTTGAAGTTAAAGAAGAGGTTAAATATCTAGATGTAACACTTGACAGACACTTCTCATTTCAGACCCACATCAAATCTTAACAAAAGCAATTTACAATAAGATACGACTCCTGCGACACTTAAAACCCCTACTACAACCCCCTGATTTTAGAACTGTAATGCAAGCCTTAATCTACTCCACGGCCTCCCTAAAATATCCCTTCACCCACTTATCATGGCACAACATTCGGCCACTCAAATTATTCACAATTCCCCCCACAACGAACACATAACACCAATTCTATTTGACTTACATTGGCTGCCGGTCCAAAGTCGGATCAAATAGAAAATTTTGATGATTACATTTAAAATCATTAGAAAAATCGCTCCCACTACTCTCTCCCACCTGGTCAAAGCTGTATCCAATGACCGACAGAGAAGAAAACAAATGACCAATTTCCTCATTATTCCTCCAGAATACTGCAATACAAAACAATGCACTAGCAATAGAGCTTTCAAATACATATCCCAGTATTCTGGAACTCACTGCCACCTAACCTTCGTAATACCACAGACCTAACCACCTTCCAATCCCACCTTAAAACCCACCTCTTTACTGAACATTTTGGTCACAACATGATTCCAACTGATAATAGCTCCACCCAATAATTTCCTCACTCTCTATCCTAACTCTATCCTTCTCACCCCACACCCCCCAAACCTAATCCAAAAAGCAATGATGCTCTGTCATTGAAAATGTAAAAATGTAAATAAGTTATCTTAGTTGAATATGTAAACTTGTTATACTATGTTTCAGCACCAGTTTTACTGTTAACATGTTTTATGTACATGTTGTTCATTTGTAAACCGCTATCATTACCTGAAATAGCGGTATAAAAAACACACAAATAAATAAATAAAAATAAACCTAAGCTTTCTTTAGAAGCTCAGATAACAAGACTTTGACTTTCATACTTTGGACCCATCATGCGAAGAGAGAGATCATAAGAGAAAGACATCATGCTTGGCAAGATAGAAGGTCAACGCAAAAGAGGAAGGCCAGCAATGAGATGGATCGATACAATAACAGCAGCTATGGGTACCAGTCTGTCAACAATGAGCTGCCTGACTGAAGACCGAACACAATTTAGGACAACTATCCAAAGGTCGCCATGAGTCGACACAGACTTGACGGCACTTAACAACAACAAGCCCATCCCTTCTTGAGGAGGAGGAACTCTTTCTATGGCACCCTAGGAAAGCAGGGTAGTCACCTCTTCTTTTAATAGAGTGCTTTGAAAGGGTTGAGAGGAATAATCCTTTGTAAAGCTGTTGGGGTTAAGGTTTTGAAGTGAAGCTGATAACCCCTCTGGATAATCTGGAGTGTCCACTGTTCTGATGTTATGAGGTGCCAACCTGTGGGCGTAGTGACAGTCTGCCGGCTATGGGGAGGAGCTGAGGACCCTCCAGGGGCAGATTGTCAATGGTCTCCAGGAAGGAGTCAAAAACCAGGCGCAGTTTGTGCCTGCACAGCTGGTTGAGAAGCATTGGGCTTCTTGGGCTGGCAAGGGCCCTGTCTCTGCTGAGGCTGCTGAGACTGATAGGCAGCAGACTGCGGGTAAGGAAGATAGTATATCTTCTTTTTAGAATAGAAAGATTTCTTAGGAAAAGCCTTCCTCTTGGATGGGTCAGCTGTTTTCCTGGAAAGGCATTTTAGGGTGAGATTGTCAGTCTCAATTTCTCCTGCTTTTTCCCTCCAATCCTTGCCAAAAAGGATTTCCCCAGTACATGGGATATTGGCAAGTTTATCCTGGACCCATAGCTTGAGATCTGATGCCTGTAACCAGGCCATTCTATGAGCCCCAATGCAGACTGCCGAGTCTCTGCGGGTTGACTCAAAGGCATCGAAGGATGCCCTGGTAAGGAACCTAGAAGTATTTTGGTCTTCCTTGATGAGTGTTTGGAAAACACTCCACATTGTCAGGCAGCATGGGGGTGAAAGTCTCTAGATCCCTAGTGACATCCTGCAGAAACATGCTCATGTACAACATGTAAGAGTTTATTCAGGAAGCCAACATGCATGCCTGGAAGCACTGACGCCCAAAGGCATCGAGTGTCCTCGAATCCCTGCCAGGTGGCATGGATTAATAGAGCTCTTTATGCGGTGCATTGCCGATTCCACCACCATGGAGTGGTGGGGAGCTGAGGTTTTTGAAAACTTGGGCATTCTGGTACTCTTTGTGGAAAAGGAAGAACTGACCAAGGCCCTAAAACAAAGTTAGAGACTATAGCAGAGACTGATGAGCTTTTGTGTGATAAGGTAACTTATACAAATATAGATCATCCTGTCTATGGCAATTTGGATCTGGAGGTGGACAGTGATTAATCTGTTTATGGTTATAGGCACAGACAGTGATTCAAGTATAAACAATGAAGAAACAGGACTATAAAGGTAGCTATAGGTAAAAATATATATGCTTATTATAATCAAACAGGCTTGACTGAAACATACATTTTTAGATAGGAGCTTCTGTCTTTTTCTCTCTCTGTGAAAACTGCTAACAGTTAGTGGAAACAGAGATTAGCTAACAAAGTTGTGTACATAGTTACTGGCGCAAAGGGTATCTTCTGCATTCCAGACAGGGCTTTTTTTTTTGTGGCAGATGATAGGTTGTAAAATTGGACAACAACTAACATCAGCATTATTGCATAAGCTTTCCGAGAATCAAAGACCTTAGGTCAACATATAACTGGAAATCAAATAAAGCTTGTGAAATTATCTAAATTTTAGAGAGAACTTATAGTGTAACTAATCAGCTTCTGTATAATAAAGGAGTCACAGCGACACCTACTGTCACTTGGTAATTATAATCATGGCCTTGCACCTTCCGTTTTTTATGTATTTTTGTAAAGCATCAGCAGAAAATTAACCCTGTAAGCAGATTTTATTCCAGATCTGTGATTTTGTAACATGAATAATATCATCTGATGTTAATCAAAAATTAACTATGTCAGCTGATACTTCTTAATAAAAGGCAGATCTCTCGCAGAAGATTTTTGAAGATAGTTAGGGAGAAGCCATGTTTTTGGACCCCCAGCGATCTTCCTTCTAGAGCTCTGGAATTATTATAATTGATTTTCTGTGTATGTGTCTCGTTTTTTCCTTTCTGTTAGAAGGGCTAGGTAAAAGCCTAAGAATCCAGGTTGGAATCCAGGTAGGAGGGCCTGCCCCTAAAGGGCTACAACACTCTACATGGTATTGAGCCTCTAGCTGACAGGCAGAACCGTGAGTGGGACTTCCCTCATGTGGAGCATAAGATCCTGTAGAATTCAATGCACCATCAATGTAGCCACCTTCTTGGGTGTGGGAAGGTGTTGGAGTATGTCCAATTCCTCTGCCCTTGGTTCCTTTTTCGAGACTACTGTGATGGCGAGCCCTGCTGTCATATCATGTATGAAGTCCTGAAGTCTGATGGGGACCAACGCCGTTCCTGAGGTGGCGAAGGGTCCAAAGGGATGTCTGGTAGTTCCTGGCAATCTAGTGATTCCTCATCAGATTCTGCAGAACTAGAATCAGAGTCTGTCAAGAAGTCAATGTATCGGCGGTCCTGAGTTTGACCTTGATGTTTCATAGATGTTGAAGGCCGATGCCGATACTGATCCTCAGAAGTATCAGAACTGAAAACTACATCAGTTTGAGATGGTTGGATACTAGGGGACTCAGTCGGTTCCAATGGCAGTACCGCCCTCGGAGTCTCCAGCAATGCCAATTCAAGGGCCTGGCTGAAGGCTCGGTGCCAAAGCCTGCACTCTCGAAGCTCACAATGTTATTGGTATGGAGGCTGCCAGGAGTGTGGCCAAATTCCTCTCAAGAGACAGCATTCACTGGTTCAGGGAGATGGCTGATGTTCGAGTGGAATCTCCTATGAGGCTTTGAACTACCATCCCAGAATATGGAACTGGTAGCTCTCTGGAGGTTGATTCCTCAGGAGCATCCGAGCCCCTCTTGTGCTTGGAGGACAGATCCTCCTGCCAGGGATGTTTGGGCTGGCCGGTCTGCATCCGAAGCACCCCTAGGGGAGTTGTGATGCTTATATTGGGATTTCTCTCTGGTCTTCGTATCGTTCTTTGATGCCAATGCCGATGACTTTAGAGCCATCAGAGACTTAGACGTACTTTTATGTTTGGACTTCGAAGAAACCTGAGAGCCATGAGAAGATGATGATACTGTCGAGGAAGTGGAAGTCACTGACATTGAGTCCGAGTCGAACAATAATCTGTACTGTCCGGTTCGATTCTTTATGCACAAAGGACAAAATTGGGTTGATCTTCAGGCCCCAAACATTTGATACACCAGTCATGTTTATCAGTGACTGATATTGTACCAGCACACTTAGTACACTTTTTAAAATCACTAGCTGGCTTTTCCATGCCTCAAAAAGGTTGTCTTCAGATTGAAGATAAGGCTATGGAGGCCAAATGGCCTAGTTAAGTGGTGAAGCTGCATTAAAGAAAAAAATAAAAGAAATGAAAAATAAAAGAATTATCAGGACCAGTGTCTGATTCGATGGACCGGCATTGATGGGAAAGCAGAAGCACAATGTTCCACACAAAAAAAGAAAACGTTTTTCAGCAGTGACAGAAAGCATAGTTACTCACCTGTAACAGGTGATCTCCGGGAACAGCAGGAATTTAGTCTTCACATATGGGTATCGTCGGTACTGACGGAGCCTGCACGGGAACGCTCCCCAGCGTCCAATTAGGAAGCTTTTGGAAGCACCCCACAGTGCCTGTGTGCTGCCTTCCTGACTTTCCCAACTGCCTCTCTCCAGCTGAGTTTAAAGCTGAGACAAAGAGAGAAAGAGAGAGAGAGAGAGAGAGAGAGGGAAAGAGAAAAGAGAGATAGAGAGATACAACTCCTAGGGGAGGTGGGTGGGTTGTGAAGACTAAATTCCTGCTGTTCCCGGAGATCACTTGTTACAGGTGAGTAAATATGCTATCTCCAGGAACAAGCAGGAATGTAGTCTTCACATATGGGGACTCCCTAGCTACAGATGCCAGGGAGAAACCTCAGAAGTTGTGTGCCCTTTCGAAAGGGCTCCACTTCCCCCCATGGATCTCTGGCATCCTACCAGGGATGGTGGGTAGGAGTTGATTAAGTATGGAACAGGTGTTGAAGAACAGCCTGACCAAACAAGGCATCCCGGCGGGAGTCCTTGTCCAAGCAGTAATGGGCTGTGAAGGTATGAACCGAGGCCCAGGTAGCTGCTCGACAGATGTTGTCGATAGACACAGACTGAAGATGAGCCATTGAGGCTGCCATGGCTCTCATATTGTGCACTGTGACATGGCTTTCAAGAGGAAGATTCTTACTCCGATAGGCAAAAGATATACACTGTGCAATCCAGTTGGACAGTGTCCTTTTGGAGACTGGAAGCCCTAAATGACTAAGATCAAAAGCAACAAAGAGTTGGGAGCACTTTCTATGTTGCTGCGTCCTTTGCAAGTAAAAGGCCAAAGCTCTTTTACAGTCCAAAGTATGAAGATTCCTTTCTGTATTAGAGGCATGAGGCCTTGGGAAAAAAACAGGAAGGTAAACTGCTTGGTTTAAATGAAAAGGTGAAACCACCATTGGCATAAAGTGAGGATGAGTCCTAAGGACTACCTTATCATGATGGAATCTTGAATAAGGAGGATCAGCCACCAATGCTTGCAACTCACTAATAAGGCGTGCTGATGTGATTGCAATAAGAAAAATAACCTTCCAGGAAAGTAATTTTAAAGAGGTAGTAGCTAATGGTTCAAAAGGCGGCTTCATGAGCTGGCCAAGAACCAGATTTAAATCCCATGCCACCAGTGGTGGCTTAATGGGAGGCTTAGTTAGAAGAAGGCCTGTCATAAATCTCGCTATGATAGGATGAGAGGAAATAGGTTGCCCATTTAAAGATTTGAGAGAAGCTGCAATAGCACTCAAATGAACTCTCACTGAATTGGTCTTAAGCCCTGCATTAGACAAATGAAGGAGATATTCCAGTAATGATTCCAGAGGTACTACAAGAGGGTTAAGACCCTTCTGCGAACACCATATAGTAAACCTTTTCCACTTGAAAGCATAAGAGTGTCTTGTGGATGGTTTCCTGGAAACATAAAGGATATCCTTTACTTGCTGAGAAAGGCTAAGACCATGAAGTTCTAGGCTTTCAGCAACCAGGCCCTGAGATGTAGAGACTGGGGATTGGGATGCCACAGCATCCCGTCCTCCTGGGATAGGAGATCTGGAGCAGATCCTAGCTCCAGAGATGGAGCTTGAGAGAGATGTAAGAGCAGAGGGTACCACACTTGTCATGGCCAATGTGGGGCTATGAGAAACATACGGCCTCTGTCTCTCTGAAGCTTGAATAGGGTTTTGGGAATTAGGGGAATGGGTGGGAAAGCATACAGAAAGTCCTGACCCCAATGGAGGAGGAAGGCATCCGTGGCCTGACAACCCTGAGCCGGAATTCTGGAACAGAATCAGGGAAGTCTGGCATTCAGCGGACTTGCAAAGAGGTCTATGTCCGGGGTTCCCCAAAATTGGAAAATTTTGGCTACCTGGTCTGCATGGATAGACCATTCGTGTGGAAACAGAACTCGACTGAGTCTGTCTGCCAAAGAGTTTTGCATGCCTGGAAGATACACTGCAAGGAGATGAATCTGATGCTCTCTGGCGAGGGCCTAAAGTCGCAAAGCTTCGTTGCAGAGTGACAGAGAGCCTGTTCCGCCCTGCTTGTTCACATAGAACAAGCCTACCTGGTTGTCCATTTGGATTAGGACAGTTTTGTAGCTGAGCTGGGTGTGAAACACTCGAAGAGCAAGAAAGATTGCTCTGAGCTCTAGGAGATTGATGTGTAGATCGGTCTCCTGTGGAGTCCAGGTACCCTGGGTAGAGAGGCCTTGCAAATGGGCTCCCCAACCCACCTGTGAGGCATCTGTTGTTAGAGTTAGTTGAGGTGGGGATTGCTGAAAAGGGGATCCCACCAACAGATTCTGGGGTGACTGCCACTATTGGAGAGACAAAATAAGACGATCTGAGGTTGCTATTTTGTCTGACAAGCAACCTGATGCCTGAGTCCACTGAGTGGATAGAGTCCACTGGGCTGCCCTCATATAGAGGCGGGCATAAGGGACCACATGCACAGTGGATGCCATGTGGCCTAGCAATTGTAACATTTCCCGAGCAGTGAGGTGAGACTTTAGCATTCCTTGGGAAGCTAACTGCACAATGCGAAGACAGCGGGACTGTGGAAGATAGGCCCTTGTCTGTCTGGTATCCAGCAGGGCTCCTATGAACTCTAGAGACTGAGTGGGAGCTATGTTGGATTTTGTAAAGTTTATGACAAGTCCCAAATATTGAAGGATACGCATTGTGCGAGATAGAGAAATCCTGGCCTCTGGCTCTGATGGTGCTCGAATGAGCCAATCATCCAAGTAAGGGAAGATGGATATTTTTAGGGTGCAGAGAAATGCTGCCACCACAGCCATGCAATTTGTGAACACCCTTGGTGCCGAGGCCAGGCCAAAAGGAAGAACTCTGTATTGGTAGTGCTTCCCTTGAAATAGAAAGTGAAGAAACCTTCGGTGAGTTGGATGGATGAGAACATGAGTGTACGCATCCTTGAGATCTAGAGAACAAAGCCAGTCCTGACTCTGAAGGTATGGCAGTAGAGTTCCCAGAGAAATCATTTTGAATTTCTCTTTGAACAGGAATTTGTTCAATTCTCTGAGGTCGAAAATGGGTCTGTGCCCTCTTGTTTTCTTTGGAATAAGGAAAAAGGGGGAATAGAACCCTGCACCCTGTTGATGAATAGGTACTTCTTCTATTGCCCTTTGGGCAAGAAGCAGACTGACCTCGCGATCTAACTGGGAGTTGAGAGAGGTCTGAGAATTGAACTGTCTTACCATTGTAGGAGGGGGCATGCTGAGGAAGTGAAGCTTGTATCCCTCTCTTACAATGGACAGAGTCCAACTTTCTGCTGTTATCTGCCCCCACCTGGGGGCAAAATAACGTAACCTTCCTGGAATGGTGCAAGGCTCTGGCCTGTTCAGGGCCAGGAAGACTAAGTTCTCTAGATGGGAGTCAAAGCCCCTGTGGAGGCTGAGACTGCTGAGCCGGTTGAGGCTTAGCAGCCTTTGTTTTTCTTTGTTTAAGTTGCTGCAGACCCTTTTGGGCAGACTGACCTGAACGATGCCCCTGCTGGGTATAGGAGGGGTAGAACTTCTTCTTTCTAGCGAAGAATGTTTTTGGTAGGACTTTTTCCTTGCAGGATCAGCTGTAGATTTTGATCATCTATCCAAGGTGAGATTATCAGCATCTAGCTCATTAGCATTCTCTTGCCAATTTTTGCCAAAGAGATTCTCTCCTGTGCAAGGAATATTCCCCAGTTTGTCCTGTACCCAAAGTTCCAAGTCAGATGCCTGGAGCCAGGCAATCCTATGTGCGCCTATGGCAATAGCAGAAGTTCTGCTTATGCACTCAAAACAATCAAAAGTTGCACGATTTACAAATTTGGAAACATCCTGAGCATGTTTGATAAGTGCAAGATAGGGCTCATAAGCTCTAGATCTCCTGTAACTTCCTTAAGGAACATTCCCATATATAAAATGTAGGAACTAATCCTGGCAAAAAGCATAGAGGCCTGGAAGGTTCGATGGCCAAAGGCATCAAGAGTTCTACATTCACGTCCTGGAGGATTAGTTACATGTCTTTTTGCACTCTTGATCCTTCTCATAGCTGATTCCACCACCATGGAATGGTGGGGCAGCTGAGTCTTCTGAAAACCAGGACAAGGAGGAACTCGATACATGGTATCGAGCCTACGAGAATGAGGAGAAGTTGTGATCCTTAACATGATTTCATGCAAGATCTCATGAATAGGCAAAGTAGCTGCCTCTTTGGGAGCTCTAGGATACTGTAAAATCTCCAATTCCTTCGCCCTAGGCTCAGTTTCAGGAGCCACTGTGATGAAAGACCTCGAGCCACATCCCGGATAAAATCCTGGAAGGATATATCCTCTGGAGGAGACATCCTACGTTTAGGAGAGGAAGAATCCTCAGGAAGAAATACTCTGGTATCAACAGAGCTGTCAGAGTCTTCAGACTCGTCGGAGGATTCAAAGTATCTCCTGTCCGGGTAATCGTGTAGCGCACGATACCGGTACCGATCGAAGTCGGTATCAACAGGGTCCGGTACCGACCTGTCAGTACCGGAGGGCACAGCATGCGTCGGTACCGGTAGTCCACCTGCCGACGTCGATGCAATTGGCCCCGGTACCGATGTAGGTGCCGGTTGAATTGTCTGAAGCAGTTTCGGGGGCATCGATGCCGAGAGAAGAGCCGCCAGACTGCGTTCAATAGCCAAGAATCTCTGGTCTATCGACGTCGCCGATGCCTGGGTATCGGTACCGGACAAAGCGACCGGTACCCCAGAGCATGGCACCAGTAGTTCTGCCGAGGTTGGGGCCTCAAGAACATCCTGGAGTCCCAATGATGCTTTGGAAGCCAAAGCCTCCCGCAGGGGCAATTTTGCCAGTGTGAGTCCCTCAAGGGCAATGCCAGAGGCATCTCGATACTTAGAAGGAGATCTACCCTTTAAGGACCGGCTAGACTTATGTTTAGTTACCTGAGATCCATGGGAGGAAGATGAAGCCCTGGAAGATGTTGATGCCACAGATGCTGCATCGGAGGGAAAAAGGGTGCTAAGTTTAGCAGCTCGGTTTTGCCGACCCCTCTTCGACATCATCCCACAGGCAACACACTCGGAGATAGAGTGGTCAGGACCTAAACATTTGAGGCACCACTCATGGGTGTCGGTGACGGAGATGGTACCGCCACACTTGGAACACTTTTTAAAACCCGAAGCGGGTTTTTCCATTGTAGAGGAAAGTTGGGCCTAGTGCCCAAAATGGCGCGTGGCACCAGAGGAGAAAAAAGCTGGAAGACTCCAGGAAAAGTTTTGTTTTTTTTTTAAGGAAAAGAAAGAAAGAACCGGCGGTACCGGTGTAGCGTCGAAGGAAGGCAGATGCGACCACAAAAAAGAAGAATAAATGGGATATTTTCTGCGGTGACAGGAAGTGCAACCTGCCAGCTCCGCGGAAAATGAAGAACTGGAGAGGCAGTTGGGAAAGGCGGAAAGGCAGCACGCAGGCGCTGTGGGGTGCTTCCAAAAGCTTCCTAATTGGACACTGGGGAGCGTTCCCGCGCAGGCTCCGTCGGTACCAACGATACCCATAAGTGAAGACTACATTCCTGCTTGTTCCTGGAGATTGACATGTCCTGCTGGATCCGTGGAAAACGAAAAACTGAGAAGAGCAGTTGGGAAGGTGAGAAGGCAGGCATGCAGGTGCAGTGGAGTGCTCCCTAAGGCTTTCTTATTGGATGCTGGAGAGCATTCCCGTGCAGGCTCAGTTGGTGCGGACATCACACATTTATTTATTTAGACAGATTTGTATGCCACCTTTTCCTTCAATCACGGTGGTCACGTCACATCACAACTGGAGGGTTACATTTAACATAAGGGTACGTGTAAACGTTAGACAGCACAGTTACGTAACAGTATTTAGACAGTACATTTGAAGTAACATTTAACATATGTGAAGACTGCATTCCTGCTTGTTCCTGGAGATTATGTATTCTACAGAGCGCATGAAAAAGGGAGCGGAGAGGGATATGAACAAGATTAGAAAGGTTATGCATTGATCTGCCTTGAGAGTGTGAAAAAAGCCTAGGGGAGCAAGAGTTGGAGTGGACATCTCCAGATGAGAGGAGTAGGAGAGAACAGGGGAGAGAGGAGGGAGCATGATGGAAGTGAGGGTGAGATTCTCTCAGTGAGAATAGAGCTTGCTGAATGAGAGGAAGAAAATGGTGAAGTTCAAGGGCAAATGATAATATAGAAGACAAAATGATAGGGGAAGTGGGGACAGTAAGGAATGGGTAATGAGAAATAGTGCCATGGAATTGTCAAAATGAGTAGAAAAGATTAGGAAGAGTTATCATCAAGAACACAAAGTGATGTGGAACCATAGGAGAGGGAGAAGAGGAGAGAATGCAAATCAAAGGAGATACAGGTGGAGAGAGAGGAGAAAGTCCTGGTGGGTTCAGGTGTACCTGAGTAATTGTGTCAATGAGCAGAGGAAGGCTAAGAAAGAATGTTAAGCCATGGGTGGGTAAGCTGAGGGATGGAGGGAGGGCAATAAAATGTTCAGAAGGGTGACACAGCACTGCAGAGAGCAGGAATGGGTAAAGGACAAATAGAAGATAGAACACACACTGACAAAACAGAAATATAGACAGAACAATAAACAACAAACTAGATTCTAAACAGGCACAGGAAAATGCCTGAAAAGAGCATACAAAGCAGAGGCTTGCAATGAGGGTGCTCTCACCAAGCAGGAACCATCACCAGCACTCAGAAAATGATTCTTCAAGCCTGCCATCTCCAAAGGCACATGGGGCACAGCAGAATCATCCGATGTTCCTGGAATCTGATGAGGTCTATCATCTTGCTGATCTCAACTATCAAAAAGCTGTGACTGACCCTCTGAATGTACTGAGGTTGAGCCTCCCTCTCTTCGAGGCAGCTTGGAAGGGCGCTCCTTCGAATCCTCAGTACTCTCGTCATCACGCCTCTAAGCTCTGAGGTGATGCAACAGGGCCTCTGCCCAGTGTTCGACATCCTTACTCTTCGATGCCAAGGAGTGTCTGTTATGAATATGGTCCTTGAACCCCTGACACTCTTCTTAAACCCGCTGGCAAGTTTTTGGGACATGTCATCTTGAAAAATAGCTGCAGTGAAATCAAAAAGTTTGATTTTTACAAAAATAACTCGTCCAGAATGCCAAGTGCCTAAGAGGGCTGAGGCACTGTAGAAAATAAATGGAAGAGGCAGATTTGGATTTAGTGGCAGTTATGTAGACATGGGGCCTGATTTTCAAAAGTATTTACACAGTTAACACCCATGTTAACCATGTAAATGCCAATCGGGGACTTTCAAAGGCACTTCACCTCTAGTGCCTTTGAAAATCCCCGATTAAGACCCATATGCACCCTGATGCTATCCGGTTAGCATCGGGGCATTTGGGGGTGTTCTGGGATGGAGTGGAGGCGGGGAATAGGTAGCAGCGGCTAGCCCCCTGCCTATCTTTAAGGCGCCGGGGCTAACCGGGCAGCATCCAAAATTGCTGCTGTCCAGTTAGGTTCGGCAGCTTTCTGGTTGTGTGGTGAACCCCAGATTTTCACTTCCATCCCCACGCTTAGCCCTGCCCAGTTGAATATCGGGCCCATGGTTCATGGACAACCATGACTGGGATGTAATTATACTGGGCTATAGTTTATTAAGAAAGGACAGGGTAGGAAGAAGGTGAGGAGGAGTGGCACTATATGTAAAAACTAATAGGGAGCTTAAACGGGGGTGAGAAGGCACTGTGGGTTAAACTAGAAAGAGAGAAAGGGAAATCCATTTGCATTGGTGAGATATACAAAGGGGCGGCTCAAGGCAATCTGCTGCCTGAGGCGAATTCAGAATTCCAATAAGGGACTGAACCAAACCAAAAAGCTAATTAGATTATATGGAGGGAATGCAAGATGTTTGCACACAGGACCTTACCAAGCTGCAATCTCGCCCTGTGCGACTTGCAGCTTGGGCGCGTGCCCCCCTCCTCCCCCCCATACCTCGGTCCAGGGCTGCCTGATCTTTCCCTGCTGCTGCTGCGCTCTTTTTTTTTTGATGGTGGCACTGGCAAGAGGAAAAGAGCAAGCAGCGCTGGACGGAGGTGTGGGGAGGAGGAGGGGGAGCATGCGCCCGATCTGAAAGGCAACGTCACTTTAAGCAGATCTGTCTCTCCCTGCTCTGACATCGTGTCAGAGGAGGGAGGGACCAGACCTGCTAAAAGTGTTGCGAAAAAACTTGGGGGGGGGGGGGCACAGTTCAGCTGCCTGCTATTGTCCTGCTAGTGGCAACCGTGCAACAGCAGACAGCCGAAATGCGCCCCCCAAGCCTTTGCGCCCTGTGCAGCTGCATCGCTTGCACAGGGCTAGGTATGGTCCTGTTTGCACACCAAGGAACTAAAAGAGAGCAAGAATCTACAGCACAATTTATAAAACTAAATTATAACTCATTTTTATTTTGTTGTTATAAACTGCGTTATAGTTCTTGCTTCTTCTTTTTCAACATATATTTTGTATCCACAGTGGGTGCAGAGCAGAACCAGGACATTCACCCACAGAACTCAATATTTAAAAAACAAAATCTGATTCTGATCATCTCACTAACAACAACAACCACCACTATTCTCTAGTACCAGGAATATTGTGAGCTAATACAAAACCCTACAACAAAGAGCAAACCTACCATACCATATCAGCGCAAACTTCCAAAACTCACATAAAGAGCCCATCCATAAAAAGTGTTACTGTAAATGCTACAGTAGGCCCTGGAACATCCATACACCGATCTGAAAAGCTGAACAAGTCAAATTACTACAGTACAGTATAGATCTTTATGCACAAACTCCATGTTATCAGAACACCTGGCATCAGACACACACTCACAACATCAACCCTCAACAAGTACTGAAGAAGTAACCATAATCTAAAGTAAAAATAAAAATATGTAGACAAAATTTAAACGGAAACCCCAAGAAGCAGTGCAACATCAGATAAATAAGAGATGCGGTTCCCCAATACTGTATAAAATATAAAGATAGCACAAAGTCCAATCACTAAAATGAAATACAATTATTTTTTCTACCTTTGTTGTCTGACCATTTTATTCTCTGATCATGCTGGTCCCATCTGAGGCTTCTGCTTTCCTGTCTTCTCTTAGCTCTCTTTCTGTGGCCTATGGTCCATCTACCATTTCTTATCTCTTCTTTTGCTTTCTTCACTTCTTTCCATCAGGCTATTTTCAGTCCCCGTAACCCTTCCCAGTATCAGCCCCTTTCCAGTCTTCACTCCCAGTACCTTCCAATGTCAACTTGTATTCCCATGACTGCCACTGGTGTCCATTCCCTTCCAGTCCCCCTCCTTCCCCACTGTCCACTCCTTCTAGTCCAAATACCATGGCAGCCCCTCTCAGCATCCTTCCAGTCCCATTCTCTCATCCCCTGGTATCAGCCCATTTATAGCCCTAGCCCCCAGTTTTCTTCCAAAGCCAGCAGCTCTATCCTCCCCTCCATCAACCCATTTCCAGTTGAAGCCCCCCCAATCAGCTCACTTCCAGTGCTAGTACCCCCTCAACCCCCTTACCAGTGCTAGCCTCCCCTAATCAGCCCATTACCAGTCCTACCCCCTGTCAGCATACATCAGCATGACACAGGTGTCATGGCTGTTCCCCAGACCTTGGATTTCAAGCAGCTTTGTTACTCTGGTGATTTCAGTCTCCAAAGTTAATTAGGGTAGTTTACAAGATGAGATTAACTCTGACCCCCTGGTGAGGTCAGTCTCCGGGTCTGGTGAGACTGGTCTGCAGTCCCTCCTTGCTAAATCAAGAATAGCAGACCTCAAAGGGAGGTGCTAGAGAAAATTCACTATAAAGGACAGAAACACTTCATCTCTCTCTCTCTCTCTTCATCGGACATGAAGGACAGGAGGCTCTGATAATCACTTCTCTTCACCCCTCCCCCCTCTCTCTCTCTCTGATCTCTCTCTTCCACTATTCATCGGACATGAAGGACAGGAGGCTCTGATAATCAATTCTCTTCACCCCTCCCCCCTCTCTCTCTCTCATCCTATTTTCATCGGACACACCTTGCCATGAGGCTCTGACCCACATGTTCTTACCTCTCTCTCTCACACACACATGCACACACAGAGTCTTTCATATAGACTATTCTCTCTCACTTCACTATGTAATAAGCCTATTTCTACATAAAGACCTGTTTCCAAGCCACACCTGTTTGGTTATCTTATTTGTGATGCTTACCTTACTGTCTCTGTGAAATGAACCCAGGACCAAGCATAGACTAGACCAGAAGATTACAAGACCAGAAGATTACATTTTATGGGGGCTCTCTCAGACTTCACAGCAGATCTTCAGTTGGGTAAGTAATAATTTTGTTTGATACAGTAAAGTGGATTTCAGACAGGGTGCGACAGGAAAATCAAAAGCCCTTGTGACCATTTGTTTTGTGGGTTAGACAAGGTGAGATTTTTATTGTCAAAAGGCTCTGTAATAATCCTGAATTTTAATTATTACCTACACCTAGAGAATTTACATAGGGTGGCTTGCAATTGTCTTATTTTTATGTAGAGGCTTGCTACAGATTTTTCTCACTGCTAAGAAAAGACAGAGAGATAGTCCAGATTTAGTTTGGAAGTGGTACACAGGTAAACAGTCCCTCATTGAATACAATATACATCTTTCCTGATAAAGCTATTACCTCCTGTCCCTTTTAACTTTTATTTCTCTGTCTCCTCTCAGTAAGTATCTTAGTGAGAGCAGGCTTAAAGCTTGCTGCAATTGATACAATAACTGACAATTCTGTTAATCTCCTAACACCCTTCTTACTATAATTTCATCCTAAACTTCCACCCTGTTAAAAGCTGATAAGCACTTTTATTCAGGTATAATTTTAAGGCGTGGTCTTTATGCCAGTACTCTTTACTGAACACCCATAAAATTTATGCCATTCCAACTATAATTCTAAGTCTCACTTCTTCATAAAAGTGAGCATTCCTCCTTCTAAGGTTACACATTTGAGATAGTCCAACTACAGCCTTTCTGCAGTCTCAAATATGGAAGCCTTTGATTTTAAAGAACTGAAACAAATAGTAATGACATACTGTAAGAGGAAAGGGGGTCCCTTTGAAAGTGAATTCCCTGAGTCATCATGGTATAATATTCAAAGACAAATGTTAAACTATGATCAAGAATTCAAAAAGAATACAAATAAAAGAAAATGCCTTTTTATCCAAGGCATGTGCAGGGGGCTCATTAGCATGAAACAGGACAATACTGAACTGACTTCTCAGTGTACCCAATTGACCAAAGACCTTGAGGAGGCACAAATTTGCATCTCTATGCAAAGGACTCAAGTGATCCAAGCCACAAATTATTTTATAACCGTTAGTGAGCAATTAGAAGCACTTAAACTTGAATTGAGGCACGTTAAGGATCAATTGGCCTCTGAAAGACAAAAGAAATATATGCCCTGGCGAACACCCACTCCTCCCTCAGCCCCCTATGCCTATGACACACCCTATCAGCCATCCATACAAGCTATTGACAAACAAAAGAATACTAAAGTATGCATAGCTGGACTTAGGAATGGGGGAAAAAAAGATGAATCACAGGAAGATAACCCTGATAGTTTATCTCAGCCCGAACAGAGCAATAATCAGGATTTGTGTCAGGAGGATAATTCAGATGACTTAGACATGGCACCCAGTACTGAACTCAGAGCACCAGTTAAAGTGATGCTGCAGGACAATTTAAAAGACAAAGACATGGAAAGAATAGTTGAGAAAATTGGCCCTATGCCTTTTAATGTAAATCATTGGTGTAAATGGGCCACTGATATTCTGATTCACTGGGGTCTAGGGAAATACAGAAAAAAACAATCAGACTTTGATAGACTTATGCATCTGGCTCTGGGGCCACACTATTATAAAGTTGGCTCTCTCACTCACCCATACCAGTTGGTTAAAAGGGGCATTGAGAAACTATTTCACTGTTCCCCAATGCAAGTATTTAAAATTATTTCACCTCTACCAAATGATACACTGGAAGAGTTTGCATATAGAGCCTGGATTTTAAAAGCAGTTCTTAATGAGCAGGAGTCCTGGCCCAATGCAGAAGATTATGGGGAGAGCATGCATAAGGCATTTTTATTAGAATTGCTATCCCCTGAGATTACAAAACACCTTCTGTTATTTTCTGAAGACCCTAAAGCAACCCCTTTTGATACTTTAATGCTCAGAATTGGGTCTGTTTGGAAGACCCAGCCCTCGCAGGTCATAACAGTATCAGAAGCACGGAAGTGGCAAGCTGAGGGATCCTCCCAACACACAAAAAACACAGACAAAGGATACAGGGGACAGACACCTTGGAGAGGACAAAGCAGAGGTACTTTTAGAAATTCCTCAGGTTACATCCCCTTTCAAGAGCTCAAAGCACAGAGAGATGGATTAGAAAAGGAGAAAATTAAATGGGAACAGGACAAACACATACTGCAAGTAGAACTAGATAAATTAAAACAGGATTTACAAGCAGCTCAGGACAAACACAAGGCTAGTGCATAGGGATGTCCTGACCTCTTGAGTTCAGATATCAAAATGTCTCAAGCCTTCATAGCCCAGCCTGCCTCCGTTCTCTCAGCAGAGGACTCAATTCCAGAGCCTCTGGATGATGAAACAGATACAGGCCCAGAATACAGTTTAAGGCTTATAACATCCTTGATACTGGACTCTTGTGGATGCCCCAATGTTATCAGTAGAATAGGGGGTCAGGATAAACTAGCTTTGATTGACACAGGGGCTGGAATTAGTTTTACAAACAGAGCTTCTCCCACTGCAGATCAGAAAAATATGGAAATTTATGAAATTCAAGGAATTAATGACACAGCTTCCAAATGTGTGGCTATCCCAGTTAAATGGGGTATCCCTGTGCACAGTGAACAAAACAAGGAAATGTTGGAAATCACTGCCTCCATTATAGTGAACACACCGAAAGAAATAATTGGAATTGTTGTTCTCAACCAGTTAAATTTGGTGGTGGATATGGCTAATCTTAAATTGTGGCAGTATTCAGGAACTTCAAGTGCTTCTAAAACTTTAGTGCATGAAGTCATTCCCATGCAGTTAGCAACTCAGTGCACCAAGGCAGCTCAGCAGTATGATCTGTGTGTAATTCCTTCAGAGGTGGCTGATATTCCAGTCTGGGCACAAGACAAGTTAGATTGTGGGAAAATGCACACAGAAATACTGTTGGAAGGCGAGGATCCTCCACCACAGAAACAATATATTGATGGTAGTAGCCAATGTGAAGGAGGCAGGCGACTAGCAGGTTTTGCAATTGTACAATTGGACCCAAATAACCAAGTGGTACTGCAGAGACAGTATTCCTGTGGGTCAGCGTCAGCACAGTACTGTGAGCTGGCTGCTTTTGTGGCTTGTATGCAACAATATCAGGATTCACACCCAGAGATATAAATCATTTTAGATTCTGATTATGTCTTTAAAAGTGCCATTGCCCTGTTACCCTGGTGGTTGGCAAATAAATTTAAATCTACAGATGGGTCCACAGTGAAAAATTCATCACTGTGGACTATGGCACAAGAACTGAGTGAGAAGTTTCAGAGAGTACATTTAGTTAAAGTAAAGGCACATAGGAAGAAAGGCCCTTTAGTGAAAGGAAACACATTAGCAGACTCACTAGCCAAGGAAGCATGCCATGTAGGCCTCATATGGCCCTGGTATGAGCATTCACGCATGGTTGCTATTGCTACACGTTCCACAGATTATGATCAGATAATACCACCAGATTACTTCGTAGCACCGCAGACAAAGGACCCTGAGCTTTCCAATTTGAGGAAGCTTGTGCAGGACGCCCCAGATAACCTATATCAGCACACACCCTTTCTCACACTCGCTATAGAGAAAGACATTCTATGTGCAAAAAGAGAGGAAGGCTTGGTTATAGCTATCCCTAGAGCTCGAGGTAAAGAATGGATGCATTGGGTTCATGGTGCAGGTCCTATGGGACACCCTAAAGCAGAAGAAATGCAGACTATCCTCAATAGGTTGGTATGGTGGCCAGAAATGAAACATGATATACAGGATCATGTTTCCTCCTGTGTAATCTGTGCTTCATTTGGGAGGCAACCTAAAAAGAGAAGGGGACAGTTAATGAGAGCACCTCCTCGTGGCCCATTTGAGAGATTGCAAATAGATCATGTGGGCCCTCTTCCGTTAACAGCTAGGAAAAATAGATTTTTGCTCACTGTTGTTGATTCCTTTTCTCATTGAGTAGAAGCATTCCCTGTCCCAGATCAAACTGCTCGAACCACTGCAGAAATCCTAACTATGCAATTTTTTACACGCTGGGGCATTCCCAAGACTATTGATTCTGATAATGGTCCTGCATTTGTTTCTCAGCTTATCAAGGAATTGTTTGATTTTCTAGGCATAGAACAACAACTCCACATTCCGTACCATCCACAGGCAGCGGGGCAGGTAGAAAGAATGAATCAAACAATTAAGGCCCACCTCAGCCCTATGCTTAATCTAACCGGGAAAAATTGGGATTTGGTGCTCCCTTTAGTCCTTATGCGTATCAGAGCTAATGTCTGTAAATCCACAGGTTTTGCACCCTATGAAGCCTTAATGGGAAGGCCAATGCAACAGTGGGAAAATATGCTGAGTCCTTTTCTTTCAGAGGATCAGACAGTAATTCTCACCAATGAGTGGATGAAATCCCTGCAAGAACATCTAAAAGAAATTCAGACCACTGTGTTAGCTAACACAGAAAAAGCTAGAGATTATTTGCAGGAGGTACATGCAAAAGGTTCTGATTTAAGGCCCCTCAAGGTTGGGAGTAAAGTGATGATTCTGAGACCTAGACCAAACCTCCCCTTTGGAACTGCAAAGTGTGAAGGACCGTACTTAGTTACTGATACCTTAGGCCCAAGCCTATACCAGATCCTAATGCCCGACAACCAGCAGTATTGGAAATACATCACCCAGTTGAAACCATATGGGTGATACGTGTTTTATCAGTCTTTGTTTTCAGATACCACCTGAAGACAGCAAGGACAGCTGCTTTCTGAACAAAAGTCACTTGAGGACGGTAACTATTTACTTCTGCTGTATAGTTGATGTGTCCTATATAATGGACATGTGTTTAATAGTTATGTAAATAAGGAGTAAAAATTATTATTATTTTTTTTTGTTGTTGTTAAGTGGGGAGCATTAGTTTACTCCCTAGTAGAGTGAAACAAGTTAGCTTTTATTATGTCTCGGTTTCCTGTTGTTCTGGTATCTGCTCTCGTCTACCCCAGTCTCATTACAGGAACTATCATCCCAATATGCACGATTGGCTGGGCGAACTCCACAGGTGGGGTATATCGTTATCAAGAAATACCCCCACCTTTTCCGGAAGGAAAGGATCTGGTCATCCTGAGTTTCTGTTCCATACAGGACAAGCCAGTGTTCTATTCATTAAACATCACTCAAGTACAGTGGGAGCCACCAGTTTCCACTTCTCTAGAAAGGACACAAGAATTGAGGGCACCTCCAGAACATTACTTTCTAGGTCCTCCTGCTTTGATTTTGTACAATATTTCCTGTCAGGACAGAGGTACCTGGAAAATAACTTATACATGAGTTGTGGGTGATCAACAGCACATCACTGAGACTTCATTCCTTTTGGATGTATCTTTACCTACCACCCCTCATCCCACCCATCCCATTACTTCTGCTCCTCCCGTACTCTACCTTTCTGATATCCACCCATTTCAGGAAGGACATCCCTTTCAGATTAAATATGATGCACCACACGATGTTTTATATGATGTGGAATACCATTTTATTACTTGGCATCTATTTCCCAAATTGTTTCTAGTTACTCACAAATATCCAAATTGCTCTCAGTTTGTTGCCAACCACATACAAATGCTCAATACTTGGTTTGATATGCAGTCAGTAACACCCCGAGCCAAGCAATTTAGACACAAGCGTGAATTAATTGATACAATTTTAGGTGGCACAGGGACTGCACTGGGTGCCCTTAATATAATTGATATAGAGGTGCTCCGTAATAAAATGGGATCCACTGCTCAGCATGCTGCTGATAGTTTTACCTCACAACATATTATTAATGAAGCTTCCTCTAAACTGTCCAATGTAGTTGTAGATACCTTTGCTCTTATATCTCCCATTATAGAACAGAAAATTGTTACCTTAGCACATGCAGAATATAGATTGGGAAAGAATATTTCCTGGGCTCTTGCCTGTGATCAAGTACAGATCGAGCTTATTAGTATACTAAAGGAAATTCTGATCACTGCTAAGTTAGGACACTGGCCACCATCTCTCGTCCATATGGCTAGTACCAAAATATCTGAATTTGCTATAGCTCACCTTGATTGGTGGACAGTTAGTGTTCCCATTTGTTCACCACAAGGCTGCTCTATCTGTACTTTGATCCCATGGTCAGGACAACACACAGTTATTTATCCTATTGTTAATATTGGGGTGCAGTTTGATAATATGCTTATGTATCCTGTGGACCATCTCACATGGGTGCAGCCACTGGACGACATCTGGACTTCATTCAAGCCAATGGACCCCAGTTTGTGTGAGCAGACTACATTTCAGTTCAAGTGTCAACCTCACCAGTTTAAAGAGGCTGACACCTCCTGCTGGAACAATTCCTCCTCTTGCTCCCTGACTGTTAAGCTCTCATATTCCCTGACTACCTCACACAGTTTGTATTACCTTGGAGCTGGACACTTGTTTTCATTTGTTCTTTCCCCAGAATGTTTCTTTTTCGATTGCTCCCAGAATGCATGACATTCGCCTTCCCAAGAACACTTTGTTGTACAGTTCAAACTATTTACCAAACATACCTGGTGCAGTCATATACCACTGGTCTCCATCACCATTAATGGGACAACTTATTCCACACCGCTGGTTACCAATGACTCTATGGACATTCCAGACTTTATCTCATATGCTGTGCATCCATTACCACTTGGCATAGGAGAAGAGACACTACATAAATGGCTCAACTTTACAGAACTCCATGCCTATATTGATCACCTTAAAACAACATCCACTGAAGTGAATCACACCATCGCTTATGAGAATGGACACATTCAACAAATTGTTGGACACTTGCTACAAGATGCTCATGTGTCTGTGTGGGAATTGTTATTTGGTTACTCACCTACTGCTGATCATGTCTTTAATGTTTTTATTCACCCTATTATTATTTTAACTGCTGTACAAATATTGCTATGCATTATCATAATTTTCCTGTGTTGTAAAATGAAACACATGTACATGTCCTTGCAGCGCATGTCCTACAGAACAACAACATTTTAAGGTAGTTACACAGAATTTCTCCAGCACCTACCTCTACATCCAGGCTCATTTGGCCTGCTAATTTGGCATTTCCTATTACACTGAATACCAGAGTCAGCTGCAGTCTAGTATTGCTTCCTATCCTCACTCACAGCATCCTGGTACCTTTTGGCTTTAACCTCCTCAAAAATTAATGCAGCCCTTATGCACTGTTCACTCTCTCTAAGACGGGCACGGAGGTAGCATATTGGGTTCCCCCCCCCCCCCCAGTAGTGGCTGCCCTACCTAAGACACGAGGTTTGGACTCATAAGGGGACTTGTTTATCTCTAGAACACTAGAGACAGTACTGTGCAGGACAGGGGACCTGCTAGACATAGCAAGGTATTTAATACAGGAGGTATTAGACAAGCTGCCTACTATCATGTAATGGCAGCTGGGACAGGTACCACAGGTTTGCTTCCACCATTTCCAGGCACAAATAATAAATAAAAATAAAAAAGGTGTGGGAGATGTCAGCATACATCAGCATGACACAGGTGTCATGGCTGTTCCCCAGACCTTGGATTTCAAGCAGCTTTGTTACTCTGGTGATTTCAGTCTCCAAAGTTAATGAGGGTAGTTTACAAGATGAGATTAACTCTGACCCCCTGGTGAGGTCAGTCTCCGGGCTTGTTGAGATTGGTCTGCAGTCCCTCCTTGCTAAATCAAGAATAACAGACCTCAAAGGGAGGTGACTGGAAACAATAGCAGACCTCAAAGGGAGGTGCTAGAGAAAATTCACTATAAAGGACAGAAACACTTCCTCTCTCTTTCTCTCTTCCTCTATTCATCGGACATGAAGGACAGGAGGCTCTGATAATCACTTCTCTTCACCCCTCCCCCCTCTCTCTCTCTCTGATCTCTCTCTTCCACTATTCATCGGACATGAAGAACAGGAGGCTTTGATAATCAATTCTCTTCACCCCTCCCCCTCTCTCTCTCTCTCTTCCTATTTTCATCGGACACACCTTGCCATGAGGCTCTGACCCACATGTTCTTACCTCTCTCTCTCACACACACTTGCACACACATAGTCTTTCATATAGACTATTCTCTCTCACTTCACTATGTAATAAGCCTATTTCTACATAAAGACCTGTTTCCAAGCCCACCTGCTTGGTTATCTTATTTGTGATGCTTACCTTACTGTCTCTGTGAAATGAACCCAGGACCAAGCGGAGACTAGACCAGAAGATTACAAGCCTTTGCGCCCTGTGCAGCTGCATCGCTTGCACAGGGCTAGGTATGGTCCTGTTTGCACACCAAGGAACTAAAAGAGAGCAAGAATCAACAGCACAGTTTATAAAACTAAATTATAACTCATTTTTATTTTGTTGTTATAAACTGCGTTATAGTTCTTGCTTCTTCTTTTTCAACATATATTTTGCATCCACAGTGGGTGCAGAGCAGAACCAGGACATTCACCCACAGAACTCAATATTTAAGAAACAAAATCTGATTCTGATCATCTCACTAGCAACAACAACCACTATTCTCCAGTACCAGGAATATTGTGAGCTAATACAAAACCCTACAACAAAGAGCAAACCTACCATACCATATCAGCGCAAACTTCCAAAACTCACATAAAGAGCCCATCCATAAAAAGTGTTACTGTAAATACTACAGTAGGCCCTGGAACATCCATACACCTATCTGAAAAGCTGAACAAGTCAAATTACTACAGTACAGTATAGATCTTTATGTACAAACTCCATGTTATCAGAACACCTGGCATCAGACACACACTCACAACATCAACCCTCATCAAGTACTGAAGAAGTAACCATAATTTAAAGTAAAAATAAAAATATGTAGACAAAATTTAAACTGAAACCCCAAGAAGCAGTGCAACATCAGATAAATAAGAGATGCGGTTCCCCAATACTGTATAAAATATAAAGATAGCACAAAGTCCAATCACTAAAATGAAATAAAATTATTTTTTCTACCTTTGTTGTCTGACCATTTTATTCTCTGATCATGCTGGTCCCATCTGAGGCTTCTGCTTTCCTGTCTTCTCTTAGCTCTCTTTCTGCAGCCTATGGTCCATCTACCATTTCTTATCTCTTCTTTTGCTTTCTTCACTTCTTTCCATCAGGCTATTTTCAGTCCACGTAACCCTTCCCAGTATCAGCCCCTTTCCAGTCTTCCCTCCCAGTACCTTCCAATGTCAACTTGTATTCCCATGACTGCCACTGTTGTCCATTCCCTTCCAGTCCCCCTCCTTCCCCACTGTCCAGCTCCTTCTAGTCCAAATACCATGGCAGCCCCTCTCAGCATCCTTCCAGTCCCATTCTCCCATCCCCTGGTATCAGCCCATTTATAGCCCTAGCCCCCAGTTTTCTTCCAAAGCCAGCAGCTCTATCCTCTCCCTCCATCAACCCATTTCCAGTTGAAGCCCCACCAATCTGCTCACTTCCAGTGCTAGTACCCCCTCAACCCCATTACCAGTGCTAGCCTCCCCTAATCAGCCCATTACCAGTCCTACCCCCCATCAGCCCATTACCAGTCCTAGCCTCCACTAATCAGCCCATTTCCAGTCCTAATCTCCCCGATCATCTCATTTCCAAAGCTAGCCCCCCATCAGTCCATTACCAGTCCTACCCCCCATCAGCCCATTACCAGTCCTAGCCTTCCCTAATCAGCTCATTTCCATAGCTAGTCCCCCTCAGCCCATTACCAGTGCTAGCCCCCCTACACCAACCGGAGTGCCGCCGCTGCACAAATTAGCCTGATCGCTTGCAGCGATCAGGCTGATTTGTTCGATGCCGGTTGTTCCTGCTGGATGAGAGGGAACCCTTGTCAGTTCCCTTACAGCCCCCTCCCTCCCTCCATCCATATCAGCCCCCCCTCCCTCCATCCATGTCATCCCCCCTCCATCCATGTCATTCCCCCTCCCCATGTCATCCCGATTGCAGATTCCCTGCCCCCTCCTCCCCTCTCCCCATGTCTGCCTGCTACCACCCTTCCTTTAGGGGCGGGACAATGCTGCACAGAGCCCGTTGAGAGACGGGAAGGCTCTGCAACGGCTTCACTGGCACAGCCTCGGTTCCCTAAGTAGCAGGGAGCCGCGGCTGCAGAAGAAGGGAGGCGGTGAGTTTGCCACTGCCAAGAAGCGGACTCGGCAGCAGCAACAACTTGTGTGCTTTTTTTTTAATTTGAAGGCGAAGTGAGGTGGCTGTTTTGGAGGCATTTGCCATCCTCAAAACTTTGCCACTTGAGGCAGCCGCCTCACTTCACCTCATTATAGAGCCGCCCCTGGATATACAGATCTTCCTCACAAGGAAAAGAAGTAGACAAAGATTTAATAGAAGACATATGCATTATTGCCATGAAAGGAGAAGTGCTACTGATAAGTAATTTCAATTTTCCAGATGTTGATTAGCACGTCTTCTAGAAGTAAGGAGATCCTAGATTCTCTACAGGGAGAGCTATTCCAGCAACTGATAACAGAACCCACACGTGAAGAGGCCATACTGGACTTGGTGCTTACCAATGGAGAAAGTGTTTCTGATGTCATAATGGGAGATCATCTCACATCCAGTGATCACCAGATGGTGTGGTTCAGTATTAAGGCTAGGGCTGATAAAAGCGAGGGTCTTAGACTTTAGGAAAACTAACTTTGCCAAGATGGGCCAATACCTCAGGGAGTCGTTAGCGGAATGGAACAGCTGGGGGATGTAGAAAAACAGTGGGCAAAACTGAAAAGGGATAGTTTAAGGGCAACAAACCTTTTTGTTAGAAAGGTAAATAAATGTAAAAAGGAAAATGAGGCCATTATGGTTCTCAAAATAAGTAGCTGAAAAGGTGAACAAAAAAAGGGTGGCTTTTATAAAATACAAGAGATCACAGAGAGAGGAAGACAAGCATCTATATTTGGAAAAACATAAGAGAAGCTAGCAAAAAGGTCAGGAAAGCAAAGATATGTTAGTGAGAGGAGGAAGTGCAAAAGTGGTATTGTCAGATTCAAGGGTGAAGGCGAGGAATATGTAGCAGCTGATGAGGATAAAGCGGAATTGCATAACAAATATTTCTCCCCCTCCGGCCCCCCTTCTCTTTCTGCCCAAACCCTAGCTGACCTTTTCCATAACAAAATCCACAAGATCACTCTCCAGCTGCCCACTAGAACATCCCCATTTTCCCCCATCTCAATACTAACCTTTCCCATCAATCTCTTTCATCCTTTCCCATGATCTCTGAAGATGAAACCTCATCTTCTTTCCTCCTCCATACTTACTATTTGCTCTCCTGATCTATCCCCACACATCTCCTCCTCTGTTATCCCTTCCATCTCACATATTCTCAACCTCTCACTCTCCACTCCTACTGTCCCCTTCAGCCTTCAAGCATGCTGTGGTCACACCCCCTACTCAATAAACATTCTCTTGATCCTAGCTCCCTTTCTACTTTTGTCCCATCTCCTTTCTTCCCTTTGTTTCCAAACTTCTTGAGCGCGCAGTCCTTCACCATTGTCTTGAATTTCTTTCCTTTCAAGCCCTTCTAGATTCTTTTCAGTCTGGCTTTACCCCTTACATTCTACTGAAATGGCATTTGCCAAAGTCCCAAGTGACTTATTCCTAAATCTAAGGGCCTTTACTCTATCCTTATTCTTCTTGACCTTTCTGCTGCTTTTGATACTGTTTATCACCACCTTCTCCTTGGCACATTATGCTCACTTGGTTTTAAGGGATGTGTCATGTCCTTGTTCTCTTCTTATCTCTCCTATCACTCTTTCAGTATTTGTTCTGGTGGTTCCTTCTCTACTTCTATCCCACTCTCAGTTGGTATACCCAAGGGTCTATTCTGGGCCCTCTCCTTTTCTCTCTCTAAACCGTCTCTTAGTGCTCTCATCTCCAACCATGGATTTCAGTATCATTTTTATGCTGCTAATTCTCAGATCTATCTTTCTACACCTGATATTTCTTCGACACTCCAGGCCCGTATCTCTGCCTGTCTCTCTGACATTGCCACCTGGATGTCTCACCGCCGTTTGAAACTAAACATGGACAAAACAGAACTTCTTATTTTCCCCCCTAAACCTTCCTCTCTCCTTCCTCCTTTCTCTATCTCTGTTGATAATACTTTTCTACTTCCTGTTTCCTTAACCCGTAACCTTGGTGTCATTTTTGACTCCTCCGTTTCCTTCTCCTCACATATCCAACAGATAGTTAAAACCTGTTGTTTCTTTCTCTATAACATTAACAAAATTTGCCCCTTCCTCTCTGAACACATTACTAAAACACTTGTCCACTCTCTAATTACTAATTACTTCCCAACTCGACTATTGTAACCTCCTTCTTGCTGGTCTCCCCGAGTCATCTCCCTCTCCTTCAGTCTATTCAGAACTCTGCTGAGCGACTAATCTCTCACCAGCCTTGATATACTCATATAACTCCTCTTCTCAAGTCACTTCATTGGCTTCCCTTCCATTTCTGTATCCAAGTCAAACTCCTCCTCTGACCTTTAAATGCATTCATTCTTCTGCTCCTCACTATCTTTCCTCTCTCCTCTCCCCCTATACCTCGCCTCGTGAACTCCGCTCTTCTACTGGCTCTCTCTCCTCTTTGCCCTTTTCTTTCACTGCTAACTCCAGACTTCGGTCCTTTCACCTTGCTGCTTTTTATGCCTGGAACAAACTTCCTGAGTCTTGTAATGGGGAAGATCCATCCTTGGCTTTGAAAACACAGGATTCTGTGAGAACTAGGTCAGAATCTGACAGGCAGGCAAACCACATGATCAATAGTTGTCAGGAGCAATGTAAACAGACCCAGCCACGAGGTCTGCAACCCCGCCCAACTAGCAAGCAATCCCTAGCTCCTGAAGCAAATAGTTTTCACCTGAGTGGGGGAAGTGCTAATCAGCACTATAAGAAACACTCAGTAGAGGTAGAAAAGGGAGAAGGAAGAAACAGGAAGGAACAGAGAGATCCAGTGACAGACCCAGAGAGAGAGAGCGAGAAACAGCTGTGAGAGTCAGTTTGCTGTGACGCAGTTTGGAGCTCAGAGGCAATGTGCTTTGCAGAGTGAATGGAAGCCTGAGAGAGTGGAACCGTATGTATCTGAGAATTATGACCCTGGAAGTGATTCTAAACCAGACTTAAGGAAACTTACTGGCAGCAGAAATACCTTGAGAGTTAATGCTCAGAAGCCTCGTGGGAAAAGTCCAAGGCTGGTGCCGTGCTGGGAAGGCCACCGGAAGGATTTAACAGGAGAGCTAGCGTGGGAGCATTTACAAACCCCTGAGAGGGAGAGGTATTGTGTAGAAGATATCTGCATGTCAGAAGAAGAAGAGTTTGAAAAGCCTAAACCTCAGAGAAAGCTTCCAAGGGCAAAACTCTTTGCTAACAGGGTAAAGCAGTTCCATTATCCTCAGCCAAAACCTGAAGGTAGGACAAGCAAATACTTTAAAGGGAAAAGTTCTTATAAAAAGTTATATGCTGAAAATCCTGGAAGGTGGGTCTCTCCTCTCTCACACTCTGATATATATGGTAACAGTAATTCTTACCTTAGAGAGGGCTGGCTGGATAAGCCCTGTGAAGATACATCAGAAGGAGGTTTACAAACGTTGTGCAATAAAGAAAACGTCTGTCCAGCTGAAAGTCAGCAGGAGCCTATGATAATTGATTCTGCTAGTGAAGATTCATTTGGTGATCCAATGGATTGTGCGCTAACCATTTCAGACAAGATTACTTCTTTGTGTTAAGCCAGCGTTTGTGCATTGCTTAAGGCTAGCTGTAAAGATCATAAGATTTGCTGTTCATTTGCAAAGGAACTGTATGCTGAGAATATTGTTTCCTGTGGATATAATTTGAGTAAGAAGCAAGAAGAAGCTGTCTTTCATTTTCCTTTATCACATGCCAGAGTGTATGGCTTTATTGTCCTAAGTTTGTTGTGTTGTATATTTGAAAATCCAACCCCGGGAGGGGAAATAAAATCCTATCATGTACCTGACCCATTCGTGTCCACAACTACTACTTCATCGAAACGGTCATCAGGCGGACAGACCCACTCCCCCTAGGCAGCGGACTGGCCACTGCCTGACAGTCTGTACATCAGCTTCATCTCTGCCCCTTTTCAAATCTATGCTAAAGGCTCACCTCTTTGAAACTGCCTTTGGATCCTGATCCCTTGTTTCCTTTCCCTAATCTATCTTTATTCCTATCTTTTGTCTTGTCTGTCTTGAATAGATTGTAAGCTCTGATGGGTCAATCAAGAAACAGAATAAAGATAAAGACTGTCTCTATCTGTGTTTGCACAGTGCTACCTATGCCTTGCAACACTTTATAAATGTTTAATAGTAGTAATAATAATAGATGAAGGGCCAGGAGCAGGACCTCAGAAAACATCCACAAATAGGAGCAGACGTGACGTGGATCTTTAATGATTTTCAAAAGATTTTATTCGTGAGGAACTAGCTAAACTAAAAGTAGACAAAGCCATGGGACTGGATGGGATACATCTGAGAATACTGAAGGAACTTAGGGATGTTCTAGTGGCTCCACTAGCTGACCTTTTCAATGCTTTGGAATCGGAAGTGGTCCCAGAAGACTGGAGAAAGGCACATGTCGTCCCTTTACACAAAAACGGAAGTAAAGATGAGGATGAAAACTATAGGCTGGTTAGTCTAACCTTTGTGGTGAGTAAATTATTGGAAACACTGCTAAAAAGAATAGTGAGATTTCTGGAATCCAATGGATTGCAGGATCTGATGCAGCATGGGCTTACCAGAGGCAGGTCTTTTCAGACAAATCTGATTTCTTTAATTGGGTGACCAGGGAGTTGGACCGAGGGCAAGCCCTAGATGTAATTAGATTTCAGTAAAGCCTATGACACTGTTCCACACAAGCAATTAATATACAAGCTGAACACCCTAAGGATGGAATCTAAAGTGACTGACTGTATTAGAAATTAGTTGAGTGGGAGGCGACAAAGGGTACAGGTAAATGGAGCTCATTCTAAGTAGAAGGAGGTTGCCAGTGGTGTGCCGCAGGGATCTGTCCTTGGTCTGCTTCTTTTTAACATCTTTGTTACTAATATTGCAGAAGGGCTATCGGGTAAGGTTTTCCTCTTTGCGGATGATACCAAAATCTGTAATAGAGTAGACATCCAGGAAGGAGTAGATAACATGAGGAGGGATCTAGCTAGGCTTGAGGAATGGTCAAGAATTTGGCAGCTGAAATTTAATGTTATAAAATGTAGGGTCATGAATTTGTGCTGCAAAAATTCAAGGGACCAGTACGGTGTAGGGGTGAAGTATTTCTGTCCATGAGAGAAGAGAGGGACCTGGGCGTGATGGTTTCTGATGATCTTAAGGTGGCTAAACAGGTAGGAAAGGAAACAGTGAAAGCTAGAAGGATGCTTGGGTGTACAGGGAAAGGAATGGCCAGCAGAAAAATGGAGGTGATAGTGCCTCTGTATAAGTCTCTGGTGCGACCTTACTTAGAGTATTGTGTACAATTCTGGAGACAGACCTTCAAGAGAATATAAACAGGATGGAGTCAGTGCAGAGGGTGAATACTGAAATGGTTAGTGGTCTTCGTTATAAAGCATATGAAGCAAGACTTAAAGATCTTATTACATATAAATACCTCCATGGCATAAATGCACAAGAGCCTCTTTCAATTGAAAGTAAACTCTGCTATGAGGGGACATAGGATATGCAGAAATATTTCTTTACAGAAAGAATAGTAGATGCATGGAACAGTCTCCCAGTGCAGGTAGTAGAGACGAGGACAGTATCTGAATTCCAAAAAGCATGGTACAAACACAGATCTCTAAAGGAAGAGGGGACTATTGTAGTTGATATGGAAGGACAGACTAGATAGTCCATGTGGTCTTTTTCTGCTGTCATGTTTTATGTTTCTATAAAGAAAAAAACATTCAAAAACCCTGTGCTAAGTTAAAAATGGGAAAAAGACATGGAAAACTATGACAGCAGGTTGAAAAATATACATGAAAACACAAAAGAGGCTAGGCATGCAATGAATCAGGGGCGATTCCTTCCATTAGGCCACCTGAGGTAATCACCTCAGGCGGCACTCCAGATCTGTTTTAATTTTAGATTTTGCATCTCTGGCCTGCCTCTGATTTCCCATGCAGGAAGGCAGAGGAAGGCCAGAGGCTGGATTTGTGCGGCGGTGGCGGCACTCCGGTTGTTTTTATTTTAGTTTGTGCCGCTTCTGACCTGCCTCTGCCTTTCCTACGCTTTTTTTTTTAACTGCAAGCATTCTTGAGGAAAAAAACGCAGCAGGAAGGCAGAGGCAGGCCAGAGGCGGCAAAATCTAAAATAAAAACAGCCAGAGTGCCCCTGCCGCTGCCAGATGAGAGGTGCAGGTGGAGGGAGTGGGGACAGGAGGAGGACAAGGACAGACAAAGGTGAGAGACAGGGGGGACAAAGGGGGAGACAGGGGACATGCTGGACAAAGGGAGAGACAAAGGGACAAGTGCTGGATGAAGGGGGGAGACAGGGGACAAATACTGGACAAAGGGGGAGACAGGGGAAAATTCTGGACAAAGGGAAAGACAGGGACATACTGGACAAAGGGGGAGACAAGGGGACAAGTACTAGACAAAGGGGAGAGACAGGGCAAATGCTGGACAAAGGGGAGAGACAAGGGGGGACGTACTGGACAGACATGGGATAAATGCTGGACAAAGGGGAGCGACAGGGGGAAAATGCTGGATAGACAAGGGGGACAAATACTAGACAAAAGGGAGAGACGGGGGCATACTGGAGAGATAGCGGCACCCCAGCAGGGCGCGCCCGCGCCTGAGGGCCTCGCCAGAGGGCCCTTTGGCGTGGCCCTTAGGCACGGCACAGAGGCGCACACAAACAGAAATAAGGAGAAAGAACAGACCCACCAATGGAACCCACTGGAAATACAAAACAACGCCAAAAACAAGAAAGAAGCAACAAAACCCACAGAAATAACCACAAACATCACCACAACAAACAACAGAAGAAATCACAACAAAAGCTACCGTGGAACTACAACAACAACCGCCCAAACACGTGACAACGCAGAAAAAGGACCCTCAACTCACCAGGAAACCATCGCAGAAGTACAGCACAGCCCCTGAACACCAAAGTACGCCAACAAACCATGCCACCCTTCCTAGCCCCTATCTACCTCCTGACACCACTCCTGACCCTCCACCCCACACCCACAAACACACTCACCAACCTACCCTGGCCAAACGCCACAACCATCCAAACCACAAACATCTACAACCCCCCCTTCACAGGGAACAACACCCACACACTGCACACACCAATCCACATTCCCCACCCCCCGAACTGCAGCCACCTCACCATCTCATTAATAAATGCTCGCTCGGTCAGAAACAAATATCACATGCTCCAAGACCTGATAACAACCCAAAAGATTGACATCCTATGCATAACAGAAACCTGGCTAACTGACACCGACACGGTGCTCATGAACCAACTAACACCGAAAGGATACAGCCTTCAACACTGTTCCCGAACAAACACCAAAGGTGGAGGCGTAGCCATCATAGCGAAAACCAACCTCCACCTCGAACCATGCATCAGACACAACCAATGAAGTGGACATACTCACCCTCACCAATAAGCACCTCTCAATATGCCTAATCTATCTAGCACCCACCCCAAGCACCGACCTACCACAGATACTACAACACATATCTGAGAGCGCCATCTCCGCAAAAGAGCAAATAATCCTAGGAGACTTCAACCTCCCATCACTCCAAGACAAGCAAGCAGAAACCTTCATTAATGCCATGGAAGCAATGAACCTAACACAGATCATACAGGAACCAACACACGAAAAAGGAAACACATTAGACCTCATATTCCTAAACTCCCACACCACCACCTCATACAATAATCCAGAAATCACACAAGTACCGTGGACTGACCATTACCTCATCAACATATTCCACACCTACCAACATACGAATAGCAAGGAGAACAAACAACATACGAGAAGATTCAAAACATTCATTAAAGAAAATTTCCTGGCACAAACTCTACATGAACTACAAACAAGCTCCAACAATATCGATGACCTAATCCACAATTGGAATACCACAATCTCCTCTGCATCCAGCGCAACAACAAACAAGACTAACACCAGACACACCTCCGCAAAAGCCCACTGGTTCATCCCCAACCTCCGGAAGCTAAAGACCAAACTCAGAAGAGCAGAAAGAAAATGGAGAAAAACCAAAAAAGAAGATGACAAAACAAACTACATATACGAACTAGACGCGTACCACAAAGAAACAGACAAAGCTAAAAAAGCCTAACATTCGAAGATCATAAACACTTCAATAAACAAACCACGAGAACACTTTGAGATTGCCAAAAAACTAACAAAAGCACCCAACCACTCCGACCAACTACCAAACATCCCACCAGAACTACTAGCACAACAATACAAACAGCTCCAACAACCACAAAATCCACAATTGAACACACAGACAACGACAACAAACCAACCCACCATCATAGAGACTTGAGCACATTCCAAGCAATCACGAAAGAAGAATCATCCACCATCTCCCGCCTGAACACCACCACCTCTCCACTAGACCCCTGCCTACAGAATGGATAAAGAAAACCAAAGACCTGAGCACGCCATTAACCCGCATTGTTAACGAATCCCTCAGCCAAGGACGCATGCCAGACCTCCTCAAAACTTCAATCATCCGACCAACCCTAAAAAAACACAACCTGGATCCCCTGGACCCCGCCTCCTACAGACCTATAGCAAGCCTCCCGTTCACTGCCAAAATTATTGAGAAGGTAGTCCAGCAACAGCTCCAAGAACACTTAGATGCCAACAACATACTGGACCCGCAACAACATGGCTTCCGTCCACTCCATGGAGTCGAAACCCTCATGACATCACTGATGAACACCCTCATCATGGGAATGCAAGCCAAACACTCTGGATATGCCATGATCTTCCAGACATATTCCAATTCAGGAAGGCCGTGAAACACTACCTCTTCCTCATACATTACCCTGAACCTAATAGAAACTCAGCACCATTTGCCGAATCCACCCAAATCACCACTGTCTAAAACCATACAAACACATGATCAGCCTACAAATTGTATATATTGTATATTTTGTGGTTGTACATAGTTACCCTGTTAGCCAAGTTGATTATCCTGTTCATATGTAAACACAAAGTACTATTGGAAATGTGTATGTTCATTGTTTATTGTAAACCGCGCTGATGCTGAATAGCGCGGTATAAAAGAGACTTTAAATAAATAAATAAATAAAATAAAATCTTCCTAGACATATCAGCAGCCTTCGACACTGTCTCCCACAACATCCTCCTACACAGACTACAGGCAATTGGCATCAAAGGAACCATACTGCAATGGTTCCACTCCTATCTAACCAATAGACAACAACTGATCCGCACAAATATATCAACCTCACCTCCCTTCCAGGAACACCAGGGAGTACCCCAAGGATCCACACTGTCTGCCATGCTCTTCAACATCTACCTACAACCACTCTGCTCAATCATACGCGCCCACAACATCAATTATCACATCTATGCAGATGACATAATGCTCTATGCCCCAATCATAACCTCTAACCCAACAAATAAACACTTATCAGCATGCTTTACAGAAGTATCCAGCTGGCTACAACAGAACAACCTGTCCATCAACATAAAGAAAACAGAAGCCCTCATTGTAACAAAGGACCCAGACTTCACCCCACCCACACACCTCAACATTGGAACCACACAAATACAAATACAACCACACATAAGGTATCTGGGAATCATCATAGACCAAGCACTCACACTCAATCAACAAATCAAAAAAACCACCGGAACAATATTTCACAAGGCTAAAACAGTACAATGCCTCAGACCTCTCCTTGAACCACAAGACTTCAGAACAGTGATGCAAGCCATGACACTCCCCCACCTGGACTACTGCAATATAATCTACCCCAGACTACCAGCCACTCATACCAACCCACTTTGAACTGCCGTAAATACAACAGCAAGGATAATCGAGAAAGCAAAAAGACACGACCGCATCACCCCAATCCTGAGGGAGCTTCACATACTCCCCCTCAAAGCAAGAATCAAATACAAAGCTGCCCTACTCACTCAGAAAGCCCTCTACCAAACTCAAACTTCCCAGCTCCGCACACTACTGCCTCAACCAGCCCACAACAGAACAACCAGACAAACCACCAGCAACTCCCTCACTATCCCCCATAAGAGAACCAAATATAATCAACCGACCTGCAACAGAGCCTTCGAACTATATGCACCATTCCTCTGGAACTCTCTACCAAGCCACATTAGAAGCAACGGAGATCCCATAGCATCCAAGAAACAACTGAAAACCATCCTATTCCAGGAATACCTCGGAACAGACGCGAGCACACGCCACTGGCTACCCCCAACCCGCCCCCCCATAAACTTATGCTCTAAGAGACTGCATCACAATGTCCATGTCTATGTCCCAAATGTTTGTTGAAATCATTACTGTTGGCCACCTGGTGATGGCCCCAACCCCAGAAACTGATTCCTGTCCACCCCCCCCCCCCTTTTTGTGTTACACCGCTTTGACCCAGTGAAAAGCGGGATATAAATACAGTTAAATAAATAAATAAGATAGGGGATAAATGCTAGACAAAGGGAAGAGACAGTGCGGGTTAGGATTATAATGGGCTGATGGGGGGGAGGTTAGCACTGATAATGAGCAGATCAGGGGGGCTAGTAAAGAGTAGTTACTCATCTGTAACAGGTGTTCTCCAGGAGCAGCAGGAATCAGTCCTCACATATGGGAGACGTCGGCACCGACGGCGCCCCCATGCGGAGCATTTCCCCAGCTTTCAAAGAAAGCCTTTGGGAATGCAGGCACGCATGCGCGGTCCCCTTTCCGTCCAATGACATAGCTAAAAGACAGCACGAAAAAAAGAAAATGAACTATATACAACTGCAACTCCAAGGGGAGGAGGGAGGGTCGTGAGGACTGATTCCTGCTGCTCCTGGAGAACACCTGTTACAGGTGAGTAACTACTCTTTCTCCAGGACCAAGCAGGAAGTCAGTCCTCACATATGGGTAACTCCCTAGCTCCGGGCTACCAGGAACCCAGGCTGAAAAATAGAACTCCCTCTAGAGCCTCAGCAACTGTGACAGAATCTTCTCGGAGACCACACCTGAATGGTAGCCCAACACCAGGGCCGGAGGGTAGGAGTTGCCTAAACCTCAAAGAGATTACGGAGTACCGGTTGCCCGAAAGCACTGTCCCTACGGGACTCCCTCTCGAGGCAGTAGTGGTCCGCAAACGTCTGGCTTGAAAACCAAGTAGCGGCTCGGCAGATGTATGCCAACGGAACAGAGCGGAAGTGAGCTACTGATGCGGCCTTCGCCCTGACCCAGTGGACCGTGACTCGACCCTCCAGGGAGAGGCCGGCTACCCTGTACGCCCAGGTGATACAGTCTGCCACCCAGATGGACAACGTACGCATAGTAACAGGCAACCCCAATTTATTAGGGTCAAAGGAAATGAAGAGCTGAGAAGCCCTTCTATGCGTATGTTCTAGGTAAAAGGACAGCGCCCTTCTACAATCCAGGGTATGCAAGACAGTTTCAGCCCTACTGGCGTGCGGCCTGGGAAAGAACGTTGGAAGTACCACCTCCTGGTTGAGGTGGAAGGAGGACACTACCTTGGGAAGGAACTTAGGATGAGTCCTCAAGACTACCCTGTTCTTATAGAACCTGGTATATGGCCTATCCGAGACCAGGGCCTGAAGCTCACTCACACGCCTAGCCGAGGTGAGTGCCACAAGAAATAACACCTTCCAGGATAGGAAACGTAAGTGGCAGGTAGCCATCGGCTCAAAAGGTGGGCGAGTCAGTTGCTGCAAGACCACATTGAGATCTCACTGAGTGGCCGGTGGACAAATAGGCTTGAGCAGAAGCAGGCCTCTGAGGAAGCGAGACACCAGAGGGTGGCCCGAGAGGGATTGCCCATCCACCAGCGAGTGGTGAGCTGAGAGGGCACTGAGGTGGACCCGGACAGAGTTGTACTGAAGTCCCAGGTTGGACAGGTGGAGAAGGTATTGCAGTACCACCGGGACCAAGCAGGAGAAGGGATCCTCCTGCCGTTGAGAACACCAAGTGGAAAACCTACGCCACTTCAGAGCATCGGCCTTCCGAGTGGAATGCTTCCTGGAGACCAACACCACTTCTTCAACCTCCTTTGGTAGGAGCAAGGGAGCAAGGACTAGCCTTTCAGCAGCCAGGCCATCAAATTGAGGGATTTGAGGTTGGGATGCAAGAGGGACCCCTGATCCTGAGTCAGAAGGTCGGGTTGCAGCCCCAGAGGAAGTGGAGCATCCGCTGCCAACTGCAGAAGAAGAGGGAACCACGGCTGCCTGGGCCACCTGGGGGCTATCAGGATCACTGTGGCTCGGTCCTGCTGGGTTTTGAATAGAGTCCGGGCCACCAGAGGTGTGGGAGGAAAGGCATAGAGCAGGCCTTCTGACCAGGGGATCAGGAATGCATCTGCCGCTGCCCTCAGAGGATGCGGTTGTCTGGAACAGAACTTGGGTAGTTGCCTGTTCAGCGGACTGGCAAAAAGATCCATGGTTGGAAGTTCCCACTTCAGAAAGATCTGTTGGACTACCCGAGGATCCAACTGCCACTCTTGAGGCTGCAGGAGTCTGCTTAGCCTGTCCGCCAGGTAGTTTTCCTGGCCTGGGAGGTAGACCGCCCTGAGGGTCATGCCCTGATTGATAGCCCAGGAGCAGAGGGCTTGTGCTGCCAGGCACAGGAGTCAGGATCCTGTGCCTCCCTGCTTGTTCATGTAGAACATAGCAACCTGGTTGTCCATCTGAACTAGGACAGACTGTTGAGAGAGGACCTGAGAGAAAGTCCTTAAGGCCAGTCGAATGGCTCGCAGTTCTAAGAGGTTGATCTGCTGGGCAGCCTTCCACGGAGACCACAGGCCTTGGGTGCAGGATCCCCTGGCAATGTGCCCCCCAGCCTTGCAGGGAAGCATCGGTTGTCAGTACCTGAGTGTGTGGGGAGGCTCAAAAAGGAACTTCCCCGACCAGGTTTGGGAGATGCCTCCACCAGCGTAGGGAGTCCACCAAGGGTTTGGACACCTTTATCCTGCCTGATAACTTCCCTGTGGCCTGTACCCACTGTGCCCTGAGGCACCACTGAGCCGGCCTCATGTGCAGATGGGCATTTGGGGTGACATGCACTGTGGAAGCCATGTGACCCAAAAGCCGTAGGAAGTGTCTGGCAGAGACCAGAGAGTTCGCCTGAAACTGGAGGGCCAACTTCATCAGCCTGTGAGCTCTGTCCACAGGCAAATAGGCCTTTGCATGGATGGTATCCAACCTCGCCCCTATGAACTCCACGTCCTGTGAGGGGACTAAAGTGGACTTTGGGAAGTTTATAACAAACCCCAGGTGCTGAAGCAGGGATATGGTTCTGAAGGTGGCCTGCCTGGCCTCTTGTGGAGACTGGCCCCTGATAAGCCAGTTGTCCAAGTAAGGGAACACAAAGATCCCCTGGTTCCTGAGGTAGGCCGCAACCATCGCCAGGCACTTTGTAAAAACCCTGGGGGCGGAGGTGAGGCCAAAGGGAAGCACTCTGTACTGGAAGTGGTTCCCTCCCACCACAAATCTGAGGTATTGCCTGTGACTTGGATGGATGAGGATGTGAGTATAAGCATCCTTCAGGTCTAAGGAGCATAGCCAATCTCCCTGCTGGAGGTAGGGCAATAAGATTCCAAGGGTAAGCATCTTGAACTTCTCCCTCTCCAGAAACTTGTTCAGATTTCTCAGGTCTAGGATGGGTCTGAGACCTCCTGTTCTTTTTGGTACCAGGAAGTACCTCGAGTAGAAGCCTTGCCCTTCCAGGTGGTGAGGCACCGGTTCCACCGCCTGGTCCTGTAGCAGACCTTCCAACTCCTGAAGGAGTAAGCTTCTGTGCAGAGGGGGTCTTGGAGGCTCCCCTGGAAAGTAGGAGGGGGGTATCTGGGTGAAGTGGAGCAGATAGCCCCTTTTGATTATGCTTAACACCCAAGTATCCCCTGTGATGACTGGCCATCTGTCTACATACAGGGTCAGCCGACCTCCTGTGCCCTGAAGAGCAGGAGAGGATATGCTGGCATAGTCAAAAACCCCCTCCCTGCTGAGCAGGAGCTGGAGTAGGAGGCTTGGGAGACTTCTGCCTACGGGGCCCATGACCCTGTCCCTTGGCCTGCTGGCCCTGTTGGGGAGCTGCAGAGGCCTGGTAGTGAGGGTAGGTTTTGTAGGCAGTGGTCCTCCTTGGGTAAAAGGCCTTTTTCCCCGAGCCCTTCTTCTTCTGAGAAGGGGCAGAGGTTTTCTTGTCCGGGTAAGAGTCTCGGTCTCGAATTCTGCAGCCTTTTCCACCATGGGCTTGCCAAAGAGGTTTTCACCTCGACAGGGGACATCGACCAACTTGTCCTGTACCCATGGCTCGAGGTCGGAGGATTGTAGCCAGGCGTGGCGGTGTGCACTGATGCCGGCCCCTGCTACTCGGGCCGAAGCCTCAAATCCATCATAGACTGCTCGAGAGATAAATTTCGAGCACTCTCGAATACCAGAAGACAAGGCCTTGAACCTCTGCAAGGGTTCCTCGGAAAGACCAGCAGAGAACCCGGCAATCTCCTTTGCCAGGTCTCGAAGGTACATGCCCATGTACAGCTGGTAGGTCTGGACGTGGCAAGCAAGCATAGAGCCCTGGAAGCACTTTCTACCGAGGGCATCCAGGTTCTGGGCTTCCCTGCCGGGAGGCACCGAGGAGTGCATCTTCTGACTCTTCAGATGATGCATGGCCGATTCCACAACCATGGAGTGGTGCGGTAGCTGTGCCTTTTGGAACCCGGGGCTCTTGCGGACTCGATAGATGGAATCGACCCGCTTGCTTAGAACTGGCATCGAGGCTGGCACCTGCCACATGTGGAAGAGCAACCGCTCCAGCATCAGAGGAACCGGTACAGTAAAGGCCTCCTTGGGAGGAGAGTCATAATGCAGGGCCTCGAGCTCCTCGGCTCGAGGCTCCTCCTCGGGGTCCGCCGGGAAGGCCAAGGCTTTGGCCATGTCCCGCACGAAATCCGAGAACCGGGTATCCTCCGGGGGGGACCTTATCTGAGGCTCGGATCCCAGTGAGTCCGAAGGGACACACCGAGTCCAGAAGGTGTCAGGGGACTCCTCTTCCTCAGTCTCCCACGCCGATTCCTCCAAGGAGGAATCGAGTGGCTCCGAGTGGGCGGGCACCGACGCCATTCGCCCCGACGCCGAGGGTACCGGCGTTGACGACCTCGGTCCCAAACAGGAGGCCGAGGGTGACCTCGGCCGAGGATCAACTCGAGTTCACATGGTCTCGAGGATCGGCTCGGCCTCCGGGGTCGACTTGGATGTCGAGGTCCCGGTGGTCGGGGCAGATGCACCGGTGAGGCCGTCGATCAGCACCCACTGCTGCTCCACGAAGGCAGACAGACAATCTGCTCTCCAAGGCCGTCAACCTGAGTCCAAGCTCAGGAGACACAGCAGCCTCCGACTCGGGCCCCGACGGCGTTGGGCCCGACTTCGGCTCCCCCGGAGGAGAGTCCACGAGGACTACAGTACTCACGTGACTCGGGGCCTCCGACTCTACACGATGATGCTTTATAGGCCTCTTCGACTCCGAAGACCCGGGATGGCGATCGGGGCTATGCGACCTGGCCCTCGAGGGGCCAAGAGCATCCACCCATGCTGCCCTTGTGGGTTTCTTCTTCCTTCAGTGCTCCCTCGAGGGGGACTCCCTCTCAGAGGAGCCCCGACGATGCTCGGGGTCAGACTCCCGAGACGTCGAGGCCTCTGACGAAGCAGCCAGATGCAGAGTCGGAGAAGATCCTCTCACGCTGGTGCTGACGGCTCCTCAATGCCTTCAAGGACATCTTGCCACAGGGACTAGAGACCTTAGGATCGTGGTCAGGCCCCAGGCACCGGAGGCAGCAGTCATGTGTGTCGGTGAGAGACATCAGTTTCTTGCACCGATCACACTTCTTAAAGCCACTGGCAGCCATCGGGGGAAAAAGGGCCCCTGCAAGATCAAAATTATCAGGCTGCCAGGGAAAAGAAAAATTGGCACGAACGCAGTCTCTAAGGACAAAAACCAAAAAAAGAGATCCGGGCTCAGCACCGGTGTACCGAGTCCAGGCGGGAAAGGGAACCGACGTCGAACCGAAGAAAAAACTCCTTTCAACATAGGAAAATCCACTTTTTCCATGGGTGACAAGGACACATGTCCGTAGGGCTCCGCGGAAAAAAGAAGACTGAGCAAGATGGCACCTTTGGGCGGGAAGAGGACCGCGCATGCGTGCCTGCATTCCCAAAGGCTTTCTTTGAAAGTTGGGGAAATACTCCACATGGGGGCTCCGTCGGCGCCGACGTCACCCATATGTGAGGACTGACTTCCTGCTTGGTCCTGGAGAATGGGTTGATTAGGAAAGACTAGGACTGGGACTGGACTGATCGAGGGGGGCTGGGATTGGTAATGGGCTGATTCAGGGGGCTAGCACTGGTAATGGGCTGAGGGGGGGGACTAGCACTGGAAATGAGCTGATTAGGGGAGGCTAGGACTGGTAATGGGCTGGGGGGGGTAGGACTGGTAATGGACTGATGGGGGGCTGGCAGTGGAAATGAGCTGATCGGGGGTAAGGACTGGAAATGGGCTGATTAGTGCAGGCTAGGACTGGTAATGGGCTGATTAGTTGAGGCTAGCACTGGTAATGGGGTTCAGGGGGACTAGCACTGGAAGTGAGCTGATTGGGGGGCTTCGACTGGGAATGGGCTGATGGTGGGGAGGGGAGGATAGAACTGCTGGCCCTGGAAGAAAACTGGGGGCTAAGGCTACAAATGACCTGATGCAAGGGGATGGGAGAATGGGACTGGAAGGGAGTGGATGCTGAGAGTGGCTGCCATGGTATTTGGACTAGAAGGAGCTGGACAGTGGGGGGAAGGACAGGGACTGGAAGGGAATAGACACCAGTGACAGTCATGGGAATGCAAGTTGACATTGGAAGGTACTGGGAGGGAGGACTGGAAAGGAGCTGATACTGGGAAGGGTTCCTGTGACAGGAAAAAGGCTGATGGAAAGAAGTGAAGAAAACAAAAGAGATAAGAAATGGCAGATAGACCATAGACCACAGAAAGAGAGCTAAGAGAAGACAGGAAAGCAGATCGGGACCAGCATGATCAGAGAATAAAATGGTCAGACAACAAAGGTAAAAAAATAATTTTATTTCATTTTAGTGATTGGACTTTGTGCTATCTTTATATTTTACACAGTATGAGGGAACTGCATCTCTTATTTATCTGATGTTGCACTGCATGCGGAATCTGGCTTCTTGGGGTTTCAGTTTAAATTTTGTCTACATATTTTTTTTTTTTTTTACTTTAGATTGTAAGTCACTTATTCTGTACTTGATGAGGGTCTATGTTCTGAGTGTGTGACTGAGGCTGGGTGTTCTGTTGACATGGAATTTGTACATAAAGATCTATATTGTACTGTAGTAACTTGACTTGTTCAACTTTTCAAATAGGTGTATGAATGTTCCAGGGCCTACCGTATTATTTACAGCAACACTTTTTTTGGATGGGCTTCTTATGTGAGTTTTGGAAGTTGGTGCTGATATGATATTTATTTATTTATTTTATTGTTCTTATATACCGCACTCTTAAAAATCAGCGCGGTTTACATAAAACAAATATTGTGCCGGTCGACACTTACAATGAAACAGGGGAATGAAACTTGGACTTGAACAAGGGAGCTATATACAATATTTAGAGAAATAACTACAATATGTATCTACAGTATGTACATTCTTAGGCATGTCTTGAGTTGGTTGCTATTGTCTACATAATAGAAGGTGTTGGATTAGTGTATTGAGAGTAGTGTAGGAGAAATAGGTGATGGTATGGTATGGTATGGTAGATTTGCTCTATAGATACTCAGTTACTTTGTTGTAGGGTTTTGTATTAGTTCACAACATGCTCAGTACTGAAGAATGTTTGTTGTTGTTGTTAGTGAGATGCTCAGAATCAGATGTTTTTTTTTAAGATATTGAGTTCTGTGGGTGAATGTCCTGGTTCTGCTCTGCACCCACTGTTGAAGGGGGTTCTGTGGATGCAAAATATATGTTGAAAAAGAAAAAGCAAGAACCATAATGCATAGTTACTCACCTGTAACAGGTGTTCTCCGGGGACAGCGGGAATCAGTCCTCACATATGGGTGACGTCGGCACCGACAGAGCCCTCATGTGGAGCAAATCCCCAGCTTGTAGAGAAAGCCTTTGGGAGCTGCCATCACGCATGCGCAGTCCCTTTCTCGCCCAAGAATGCCATCTTGCTCAGTCAAATGACATAGCTAAAAAGATGGTAAAAAGAACAAAATATAATAATAGGACTGCAACCTCTAGGGGAGGAGGGAGGGTCGTGAGGACTGATTCCTGCTGTCCCCAGAGAACACCTGTAACAGGTGAGTAACTACACTTTCTCCGGGAACAAGCAGGAAGTCAGTCCTCACATATGGGACTCCACAGCTATGGCTATCGAGAACCCATAGTTAAAAAAGGCTCCCTCTACGAGAGCCGCAAGCAGCCGCAATAGCAATATAAATTAAGGGAATAGCACTACGGTAGCCTGAACACAGAAGTGTCAAAGGGCAGGAGTTGCCTAGACCTCAAAAAGGTTATGGAGTACAGCCTGGCCAAAGGCACTGTCCCACCAGGACTCCCTGCCAGGCAGTAATGGGTTGCAAAAAGTCTGACTCGAAGACCAGGAGGCGGTCCGGCAGATGTCTGCCAAAGCAACAGAGAGCAAATGAGCCACTGATGCCACCATGGCCCTGAACCTATGGGCGGTAACCCAACCCTCCATTGGAAGCTCGGCTGCCATGTATGCCCAGGCAATGCAGTCTGCCACCCAGGTGGACAGCGTATGCTTAGATACCGCCACCCCCAGCTTACTGGGGTCGTAAGAAATGAAAAGCTGAGAAGCCTTCCGATGCGCTTGTGACTGCTGGATATAGAAGGCCAACACCCTCTTACAGTCCAAGTTATGCAGAACCTACCCTGCCCAACTGGAACGCGGCCTGGGAAAAAAGACAGGCAGAACCACCTCCTAGTTGAGGTGGAACGAGGAGACCACTTTCGGAAGGAACTTGGGGTGCGTGCAAAGCACCACCCGATTCCTATAGAACTTGGTGTAGGGTCTTTCCGACACTAGGGCCTGGAGCTCACTCACCTGCCGAGCGGATGTGAGTGCCACCAGGAAAGAGTAGTTACTCACCTGTAACAGATGTTCTCCAGGAGCAGCAGGAATCAGTCCTCACTTATGGGTGTCATCGACGCCGATGAAGCCCCAGCGGAGCATTTCCCCAGCTTTCCATGAAAGCCTTTGGGAATGCTGGCACGCATGCGCAGTTCCTTTCCCGCCTAAAGGTGCCATCTTACCTCACTCAAATGACATAGCTAAGAACAGCACACAAAAATGTAAAAATTAAACTATGTACAACTGCAACGCCAAGGGGAGGAGGGAGGGTAGTGAGGACTGATTCCTGCTGCTCCTGGAGAACACCTGTTACAGGTGAGTAACTACTCTTTCTCCAGGACCAAGCAGGAAGTCAGTCCTCACTTATGGGTGACTCCCCAGCTCTGGGCTACCAGGAACCCAGGCTGAACAAGAGAACTCCTCTAGTCTCAGCAACACAGAAAAGGCTTTTCAAGGACACACCCTCCACAGGTAGCAAAACCAGAGGGCAGGAGGGCAGGAGTTGCCTAGATCTCAAAGAGATTCCGGAGTACTGCTTGGCCAAAAGCACTGTCCCTACGGGACTCCCTCTCCAGAAAGTAGTGGGCTGCAAATGTCTGGCTTGAAGACCAAGTAGCAGCCCTGCAGATGTCTTGCAATGGAACAGAGCGGAGGTGAGCCACTGATGCAGCCATTGCCCTCACACGGTGGGCCATGACCCTACCCTGCAAAGGAAGGTCAGCCACCTTGTAAGCCCAGGTGATACAGTCAGCCACCCAGATAGACAAGGTACGCTTGGACACAGGCCTCCCCAAGTTATTGGGGTCAAAAGAAAGGAAGAGCTGAGAAGCCCTTCTGTGACCTTGCGTACGTTCAAGGTAGAAGGATAAGGCCCTCCTACAGTCCAAGGTATGGAAAACTGTTTCAGCCTGACTTGCATGAGGCCTAAGGAAGAAAGTAGGAAGAACCACCTCCTGGTTGAGGTGGAAAGAGGAGACAACCTTAGGAAGGAACTTAGGGTGAGTCCTGAGGGCTACCCTGTTTTTATAGAACCTGGTGTAAGGCCTATCACAGACCAAGGCCTGAAGCTCACTCACTCTCCTAGCCGAAGTAAGGGTTATCATAAAGAGAGTCTTCCAGGAAAGGAAGCGTAGAGGGCAAGTAGCCATAGGCTCAAAAGGTGGGCGAGTCAGCTGTTGCAAGACCACATTCAGATCCCACTCAGGAGCAGGAGGACGTATGGGAGGTTTGAGCAGAAGCAAGCCTCTGAGAAACCTGGACACCAAACGGTGCACAGACAAGGAATGGCCCTCAACTAGTGAGTGGTGAGCTGCTAAAGCAGAGAGGTGGACCCGAACAGAGTTGGACTTGAGACCTTGATTGGACAAGTGCAGCAGGTACTGAAGCACTACTGGCACAGTACAGGAGAAAGGATCCTCAGCACGCAGCTGACACCACACAGAAAACCTCTTCCACTTGAGAGCATAGGTTTTCCTAGTGGATTGTTTTCTGGAGGCTAGGACAACCTCCTCAACTTCGGGAGGCAGGCCCCAGGGAGCCAACACTACCCTTGCAGCCTCCATGCCATCAGATTGAGATCTTTGAGATTGGGATGCAGCAGGGAGCCCTGATTCTGAGAGAGAAGGTCGGGCTGCAACCCCAGAGGCAGAGGAAGATCCACTGCCAGTTGAAGCAGGAGGGGGAACCAAGGCTGCCTGGGCCACCTGGGAGCTACCAGGAGGATGGAGGCTCTGTCTCGGAGAATCTTGAACAGTGTTCGGGCCACCAGAGGGGTGGGAGGAAACGCATAGAGTAGGCCCTGAGTCCAAGGAATCAGAAAAGCATCTGCTGCTACCCTCAGAGGATGCGGTTGCCTGGAGCAGAACCGTGGCAGCTGGTTGTTCAGTGGACTGGCAAACAGGTCTATGGAGGGAAGTCCCCATCTCAAGAAAATCTTTTGAACTAATAAAGGATGTAGCTGCCACTCGTTTGGTTGCAGAATTCTGCTCAATCTGTCGGCCAGGCAATTCTCCTGGCCTGGAAGATAGACTGCTTTTAGGAGCATGTTGTGTTTCAGGGCAAAGGAACAGAGGTCCTGGGTCTCCTGACAAAGGGGCTGGGAACCAGTCCCGCCCTGTTTGTTCACATAGAACATGGCTACCTGGTTGTCGGTCTGGATCAAGACAGATTGTTGTGCTAGGGAAGCAGTGAAGGCCTTGAGGGCCAAGCGGATAGCTCTGAGTTCCAGGAGATTGATCTGCTGGGACGCCTCCCAAGGAGACCACAGGCCCTGGGTGCACTTGTCTAGGCAGTGTGCTCCCCAGCCCTGTAGAGAGGCATCGGTGGTCAGTACCACTGTATGAGGTGGTACCTGAAAGGGCACCCCTATCAGCAGATTGGGGGGGTGCAACCACCAGTTGAGGGAGGTCAGGAAACGGTGGGGCACTCTGATCCGGTCTCTGAGGCTGCCTGAGGCCTGAGACCACTGAGTCCGAAGGCACCACTGGGCAGGTCTCATATTGAGCCTGGCATTGGGGGTTACCTGAACTGTCGAGGCCATGTGGCCCAGAAGTCTGAGACAGAGTCTGGCGGAGACCAGGGACCTGTGCAGAAACTTGCTGGCGAGGTCTATGAGCCTTTGCGCTCGGTCCAATGGTAAGAATGCTCTTGCCAGTTGAATATCCAACCTTGCCCCTATGAACTCCAAGTTCTGGGAGGGGAGCAAAGTGGACTTTGCGAAGTTGATGACAAAGCCCACCCTTTGGAGTAGTTCTATTGTCCTGTGGGTGGCCTATTGAACTTGTAGGGAAGTCTGGCCTCTGATGAGCCAGTCGTCTAGGTAAGGAAACACAAAGATGCCCTGATTTCTCAGGTAGGCTGCCACCACTGCCAGGCACTTGGTAAACACCCTGGGAGGGGAGGTCAGACCAAAAGGCAGAACCCTGTACTGATAATGGTTTCCTCCCACAATGAACCTGAGGTACTTTCTGTGGTCTGGATGAATAAGGATGTGAGTGTAAGCATCCTTTAGATCTAAAGAGCATAGCCAATCTCCCTGCTGGAGGTAGGGCAGAAGTGTTCCAAGAGTAAGCATCTTGAACTTTTCTTTTACAAGAAACTTGTTCAGGTTTCTGAGATCCAAAATGGGTCGAAGACCACCGGTTCTTTTTGGTATTAGGAAATACCTGGAGTAAAACCCGTGACCTTGGAAGTGGGGAGGCACAGGCTCCACCGCCTTGTCCACCAACAGACCTTTTAGTTCCTGGAGGAGAAGGTCTGTATGCAGGGGAGGCCTGTAAGGTTCCCCTGGGAAGTGTGTTGGAGGTAGTTGGTGAAAGTGCAGGGCATAGCCTCGACTGACTATGTCCAGCACCCAACTGTCCTGGGTGATCAAGGGCCATTGGTGGGCGAACAAGGCTAGGCGGCCTCCTGTGCAGGGCTGGGTCTGCAAGGCAGGGATGGCTATACTCAAGGAGTCAAAAAACCCCACCCTGCTGAGTGGAAGCAGGGGCTGCAGGCTTGGGGGTCCTCTGCCTACGGGGCCCATTACTCTGGCCCTTGGCTTGCTGACCCTGGGGGGCAGCTTGGGCAGCCGGATATTGTGGGTACTGTTTGTAGGCAGTGCCCTTCCTCGGGTAAAAGGACTTTTTACCCGAGCCCTTCTTCTTATGAGAAGGGGCAGAGGTCTTCCTCGACAGCCTTGTCCTCGTGAGGTACTCAGTCTCGAGCTGTGCGGCCTTCTCGGCCACAGGCTTGCCAAAAAGGTTTTCACCTCGGCAAGGGACATCGACCAACTTGTCCTGAACCCATGGCTCGAGGTCCGATGACTGCAGCCACGCCTGGTGTCGAGCCGCGATGCTGGCAGCCGCTACTCGGGCCGAAGCCTCGAAGCCATCGTAGGCGGCACTGGACATGAACTTAGAGCATTCCCGTATCCTCGAAGACAAGGACTTAAAACTCTGCAAGGGTTCCCCGGAGAGACCAGCAGAGAATCCGGCCAACTCCTTGGCCAGATCTCGCAAATACATGCCCATGTACAGCTGGTAAGTCTGGACACGGCAAGCAAGCATCGAGCCCTGAAATCACTTTCTACCAACGCCATCAAGGCTTCGGGCTTCCCTACCGGGAGGCACCGCAGAGTGCATCTTCTGACTGTTCAGACGATGCATGGCCGATTCCACAACCATGGAATGGTGTGGTAGCTGTGCTTTCTAGAAGCCAGGACTCTTCTGGAGCCGATAGATGGAATCGACTCGCTTGCTCAAAACCGGCGCAGAGGCCGGTGCCTCCCACATCCGGAATAGGAGCCGTTCCAGCATCGGAGGAACCGGACAGTAAAGGCCTCCTTCGGAGGAGAGTCATACTGTAGAGCATCGAGCTCCTCGGCTCGAGGCTCTTCCTCGGGGTCAGCCAGGATAGCCAGGGCAGCGGCCATATCCCGGATAAACTCCGAGAACCTAGTATCCTCCGGAGGGGATCTACTCCGGGGCTCAGACTCCGGTGAGTCCGAAGGGACACACCGAGTCTTGAAGGTGTCAGGAGACTCCTCGTCTTCGGTCTCCCAAGCAGACTCGTCCGATGTCGAGTCGAGGTCCGACCCCGCGGGGCCTCTAGGCACCCACCCCGATGCCGGCGGCACCGGCGTCGAGACCCTCGGTCCCGAACGGGAGGTAGAGGGAGACCTCGACTGAGGACGACCTCGAGTATCGGCTCGGTCTCCGGGGTCGACTTCGAAGTCGATGTCCCGGTGGTCGGGGCAGATGCGCCAGACAGGCTGGCCATCAGCGCCCGCTGCTGATCCATGAAGGCAGACATTCTGCTCTCCAAGGCTGTCAACCTGAGTCTCAGCTCGGGTGACGCAGCAGCCCCCGACTCGGGCCCCGGCGGCGCCGGGCCCGACGTCGGTACTCGGGGAGGCGAGTCCACGAGGACAACAGGACTTACGTGTCCAGCAGACTCCGGTTCCATGCGAGGAACTTTGTTTGGCTTCTCCTGGTCCACGGGCCCGGGATGACTGTCGGGGGTCTTAGACCTGGACCTCGAGGGCCCAGGGACCTCCTCCGACGCCGCCCTCGTGAGCCGCTTCTTCCCCTTACGTTCCCGGTCGGGGGACCCCCTGTCCAAGGAACTCCGACGCCTCTTGGGATCAGAATCCCGAGATGTCGAAGCCTCAGACGAGGTCCGGGCCCGGGCAGAGGCCGAGTCCGAGAGAAGCCTTTCACTTTGTTGCTGACGACTTCTGAGGGCCTTGGAAGACATTTTTCCACATGGCCCACACGTTTTAGAATCGTGGTCCGGGCCCAGGCACCGAAGGCAGCAGTCGTGTGTGTCGGTGAGAGACATTATCTTTTTACACCGATCACACGTTTTGAAACCGCTGGAAGCCATCGGGGAGAAAAGGGTCCCCGCGAGGTCAAAGGACCGGCCTTCCAGGGAAAAAGAAAACGTTTGGGCGCAAACGCCTCGCCACTAAGGGCAAAAAACGAAAAAGGAAAAAAGGGATTCGATACCGGTGTACCGATCCCGGCGGGAGGGGAACCGACATCGAATCCGAGGAAAAGAGGCGAAATAACGCCAAGAAAAAACTTCTCTTATCCGGGAAAAACAGGACACACTGAGGTAAGATGGCACCTTTAGGCGGGAAGGGAACCGCGCATACGTGCCAGCATTCCCAAAGGCTTTCATGGAAAGCTGGGGAAATGCTCCGCTGGGGCTTCATCGGTGTCGATGACACCCATAAGTGAGGACTGACTTCCTGCTTGGTCCTGGAGAAAACCACCTTCCAAGAAAGATAGCGTAGATGGCAGGTAGCCATTGGTTCAAAGGGCGGCCTAGTAAGCTGCCCTAACACCACATTGAGATCCCACTCGGTCGCCGGGGGGCGCACCGGGGGTTTCAAGATAAGTAAGCCTCTCAGGAACTGAGGGACCAAAGGGTGGGCGTAGAGAGGCTTCTCATCCACTGAAAAGTGATGTGCCACAAGGGCACTGAGGTGCACCCTGACAGAGTTGGACTTGAGGTCCAAATCAGAGAGGTGGAGAAGGTATTGTAGAACCACCCCTACTGGGCAAGAGAAAGGATCTACATCCCGCTCTTTGCACCATGCCGCAAACCTATGTCACTTCAAGGTGTATGCCCATCTGGTCGACGGCCTCTGCGAGGCCAGCAAGACCTCCTCAATATTTTTTGTAAGGAGGAGCGGAGAGAGAATTACCCTTTCAGCAGTCACACCATCAAGCTGAGGGAGCTGAGATTGGGGTGCAGAAGAGAGCCCCCCCCCTCCTGAGACAGGAGACGTGGGGAGGACTCCAAAGGGACTGGGGCCTCCACTGCTAGCTGCAGAAGAAGCAGGAACCAGGGTTGCCTGGGCCACCGAGGGGCAATACGGATGACCGAGGCTCTGTCCTGGAGAATCTTGAACAGCGTCTTGGCTACCAGAGGTGTCGGGGGAAACGCATACAGAAGATCCCCTGACCATGATATCAGACATGCATCGGTGGCTACCCTGTGCGGGTGGAATCGCCTGGAGCAGAAAAGTGGCAACTGGTGATTGTACGGACTCGCAAACAGGTCTATCACCTGTCGCCCCCAGGTCTGGAACAGCCAATTGGCTACCCCACGGTCCAGCTGCCATTCGTGCAGTTGGAGAATCATGCTTAGCCTGTCTGCTAGCCAGTTGTCCTGGTCCGGCAGGTAGACTGCTCGGAGACGAATGCCATGCCAGGCTGCAAAGGAGCATGGGTCCAGGGTTTCCTGACATAGGAGGCAGGACCCCATACCACCCTGTTTGTTCACATAGAACATGGCCACTTGGTTGTCTGTCTGCACCAAGACAGATTTGTGGGTCAGGAACTGTCTGAAAACTTCCAGTGCTAGGCGGATGGCACGTAGTTCCAAGAAATTGATTTGTTGGGACTTCTCACTTGGGTCCATAGTCCCTGAGTACGGAAACCCTGACAATGGGCCCCCCAGCCCAGCAAGGATGCATCCGTGGTCAGGATCCTCATGTGCAGAGGGACCTGGAAAGGCATTCCCGCCTCCAAGTGATGCGGTTGGAGCCATCAGGCTAGGGTGCCGTACCAGACTTCTGGATACTTTGACCCTGTCCCGAAGGCACCCTGAGGCCTGAGACCACTGGTCCCTGAGGCACCACTGAGCGGTCCACATGTGGAGGCGGGCATCGGGGGTCACATGGACTGTGGAAGCCATGTGCCTGAGGAGGCGCAGGAAAAGCCTTGCTGACACTGCAGACTTGCGACTCACTTGCCCTGCCAGAGCCATAAGTCTGCATGCCCTGTCTGCAGGCAGATAGGCCTTCACTTGAAGGGTGTCGAGGCTGGCCCCAATGAACTCTAGCTGCTGAGTTGGAGTGAGGCTGGACTTGGGGTAGTTGATTACGAACCCTAGGTGCTGCAGCACCTGGATGGTGCGAGTTGTGGCCTGGTGGACCTTGGTGGCCGAGGAACCTCTGATGAGCCAGTTTTCAAGGTAGGGGAATACAAAGAGCCTTTGGAGCCTGAGATAGGCGGCAACCACAGCTAGGCACTTTGTGAACACCCTGGGGTCCGAGGCAAGGCCAAAGGGGAGTACCCTGTACTGGTAGTGATTGCCTCCCACCACAAAGCGTAGATATTGCCTGTGGCTTGAGTGTATTAGGATGTTTGTATACGTATCTTTCAGGTCTAAGGAGCATAGCCAGTCTCCCTGGCGGAGGTAAGGCAGCAGTATTCCAAGGGACAGCATCTTGAACATCTCCCTCACCAGGAATTTGTTGAGGTTGCGCAGGTCGAGGATGGGTCTGAGGCCTCCTGTCCTTTTTTGGAACCAGAAAGTACCTGGAGTAGAAGCCTCTTCCCTGCAAGTGGTGGAGCACCGGTTCTATGGCCTGATCCTCGAGAAGACCTGCTAACTCCTTCAGAAGAAGGTCCCAGTGAAGGGGAGACCTGATGGGCTCTCCTGGAAAATAGTGAGGAGGCATCTGGGCTAGGTGAAGAAGGTAGCCCTTTTGGACTACCTGCAAGATCCAGGCATCGGTGGTAATGGCTGTCCATCTGTGGGCATACAGAGCAAGCCATCACCCTGTGATCCGCCTTTCTCCTGTGGGAAGTGTGGCCATGCTGCAGGAGTCAAAAGCCACTGCCAGGCTGGGCCGAAGCTGGTGCCTGGGGTTTGGGGGCTTTCTGCTTATGCGGGCCATGCCCCTGTCCCTTGGCCTGCTGCCCCTGTTGAGAAGCTGGGGAGGCCTGAAAATGGGGGTAGCTTCGGTAAGCAGCACCCTTCCTCAGGTAAAAGGGCTTTTTACCCGAGCACTTCCTGCGAGAAAGGGCAGAGGTCTTCTTGGAGAGCCGTGTCCTCGTCATGTACTCGGTCTCCAACTCTGTGGCCTTGTCGGTCATGGGTTTGCCAAAGAGATTCTCCCCCTGGCATGGGACATCGACCAACTTGTCCTGAACCCATTGTTCGAAGTCCAAAGAGCCGCCGACTCAAACCTGTCATAGTCCGTCTGAGACAAACTTTGAGCACTCACGGATGGCTTTAGACAGGCCCTTGAAGCACTGCAAGGGTTCCTTGGAGAGACCACCCAAAAACCTGGTGAGTTCCTTCGCCAGGCCCCTCAGGTACATGCCCATGTACATCTGGTAGGCCTGGATCCGACAAGTCAGCATTGAACCCTGGAAGCACTTCCTGCCGAGGGCATCCAATTTGCGGGCCTCCCTACTGGGAGGCACCGAGGAGTGTGTCTTCTGGCTCTTCAGCCGGATCATGGCTGATTCCACAACCATGTGCTGCAGCTGCGACTTCTGAAACCCAGGGCTCTGGTGGACTCGATATATAGAGTCAAGCCACTTGCTGATCACCGGCACTGACATCGGTGTCTCCCACATGCGGAGCATCAGTCAATCCAGGATCGGAGGCATGAGTACAGTAAGGAGCTCCCGAGGGGGGGCCTCATACTGGAGGATCTTGGGCTCATCGGCTCGAAGATCCTCCTCAGACTCCGTAGGGAACGCCAACGCTTTGGACATATCCTGCACGAAGTTCAAGAACCTCATGTCCTCTGGGGGGGACATTCTCCGAGGCTTGGATACCGGGGAATCAGACGGTACATCCCTGTGCTGGTGGGTATCCGGGGACTCCTCATCCTCGGTTTCCCACGCCGATGCCTCTGAGGAGGAATTGGGGGGCTCCTCAGGTATCAAGGGCCACGGCGCCGACTGTCCCAATGCCGGCAGGCTCGGTGGCGATGACCTCGGTCCCAAACGGGATGCCGAGAGAGACCTCGGCTGAGGATCGACTCGAGCCCGAAGGGCTTCAAGGATTGGCTCAACCTCCGGGGACAACTTCGACATCGAGGGCCCGGTGGTCAGGGAGTAGGAACTGGCAGGCCGGCTATCAGCACCCGCTGCTGCTCCATGAAGACAGTGAAACTGCGCTCCAAGGTCGCCATTCTGGACTCGAATCCGGAAGGCTCCGCAGCCACCGGCTCGGGCCCCGACATGGTCGCGCCCGACGCCAGTTCCCTCGGAGGGGAGTCCTTGACAAGGACAGTTGGTACTTGCCTTGGCTGATCCGCTTCTCGATGAGGCATCTTTGTCAGGCATTCCGTCTCCGAAGATCCCGGCCGGTGCTCGGGGCTCTGCGACTGGTCTCGGGAGGAGCAGGGTCGCTCGGAGCCATCCAGAGTCGCCGCCTTCATGGATTTCTTCTTCATCTTGTGCTCCCTCAAGGGAGACCCCCCTCTCCGAGGAACCTTGACGCTGCTCAGGCTCGGACAGCTCCCCCCCGAGAAGTAGAGGCCTCGGTCCTGGCTCTCAAAGGCAAGGTCATGGAAAAAATATTATCATGCTTCTGCTGGCGGCTCTTCAGGGCCTTCGAGGACATTTTCCTACATGGGCCACAGACTGACGGGTCATGGTTGGGCCCGAGGCACCGGAGACAGCAGTCATGCGTATTGGTGAGAGACATCAGCTTCACACACCAATCGCATTTTTTAAACCCGCTGGCAGCCATCAGGGGGAAAAAGGGCCCCTGCAAGGTCGAAGACTCGGGCTGCCAGTGAAAAAGAAAAAAAGGCACGAACGCCAGTCACGAAGGACAAAAACAAAAAAATAGAGATGGACTCGATACCGACATATGGAGCTGAAGCGGGAAGAGGTACCGGTGACGACCGGTCGAGAAATAGAGAAAAAAATCAACCTTTTTACATGAACACAAGGACTATGTCCGAAGGGCTCCGCGGAATAAAGGAGACTGAGCAAGATGGCACCTTTGGGCGGGAAGGGAACCGCACATGCGTGATGGCAACTCCCAAAGGCTTTCTCTGAAAGCTGGGGATTTGCTCCGCATAAGGGTTCCGTCAGCGCCGACGTCACCCATATGTGAGGACTGACTTCCTGCTTGTTCCCAGAGAACACAGTTTATGGCAACAAAATAAAAATGAGTTATAATTTAGTTTTATAAACTGTGTTGTGGTTCTCTCTCTCTTTTAGTTCCTTGGTGTGCAAACATCTTGCATTTCCTCCATATAATTTAATCAGCTTTTTGGTTTGGGTCAGTCCCTGATTGGAGTTTTGAAAAAGCCCCACCCCCTCTATGGGGAGGGGGGCGCCACTACATCCTTCACCTCAGGCAGCAGATTGCCTTGAGCCGCCCCTGCAATGAATACTAAACATGTCTGTGGGGCTCTGCAGAAAGAAAAGGACTGTGGGTAAAATGGTGCTACCACAGCAGGCAGGAAGGCAGGTGCATGCATGGTTGACATTCCAAAAACTTCTAGAAGAAGCTGAGAAAGCTCCCACATGGGGCTCCTTCGGATGATGTCACCCATATGTGAGGACTTTTTTCCTGTTTGTCCACAGAGAATCTCAATTTATAAATTGCATTTTTTGTGACAACTTTCAATTGTGAATGGAAGGTCAACCTTGAATCAGTTACTACACAGAGATGAACCTCATTCTTTATTTCAGCCTTTGACTCTCATTCTATATTTACTGGGGCATGTTGTAAAAACATCAATTTAGATTTCCCCACATTCAGACTTAATTGATGATCTCTAAACCACTGGGCCCAATCCTACAAACTATTCCTGATATGTTTAACTGCTGCTGGAATATATGATGAGATTGACAACATAATATGATTAGCATATATTCTGAGTCTATGCCCATATCTCTATATCACAAACTTGCTGGATATAACAACTGAAAAGAACAGATCATAACGCTGACCCTTCTAGGACACCTTCATCAGGGAATACAGCATAGATAATTAGTAATCCAGATGTAGCTGTTGCAGTCTACCACTCAGAAAAGAATGAAACTAGTCCAAGAATACTTTACCCAGGCCCAATTTCTCAAACTGCAGAAGCATTAATTTATGATTCAGCAAGCCAAATGCAGAAGAAATGTCTAGAAATGCTACCAAGATTGGGCCAGAGTTCTCCAACTGCAAGAGTCACTTAACAACCACAGAAACTAACAGCAATTCTGTACTGTAATTTAGCCTAAATCCACATTGGAATTCATCTAATAGTGCCCTAATGTCCTCAAACTCCTACACTCGGGACAATACTACATTCTCCAATACGAGGGAAATGGTTTGGAAGAAGGAAGTGAGTTAAAGGAGGTGGATGGTCAAGGAAGTGAGTGACAGCAAAGAACAGAACATTCAAAGCTAAACAATGGATTTTGACAGCTGGGGGGGGGGACATGTAAGTCTTAAGATTTGCCTAGGGCGCCAACACCTTGAACCATCTCTGGGGCTGGCCCTGCACACCCCTACGCTCTCAATATAGACACAAATATGAGGTTACCAGATATTTTTAGAGCTGTGTCCCCGACTCCCACCTGTTGGCAGCCTTCTGTCTCCAATTCCAACAATAAGGATGGGGAGGGGCCATTTTTTAGAAGTTACATCCATTATATGTATACTTTGTATAGTACAGGCAAAATGCATCATTGTTTCTATTTCTCTGTCGATTTGTCTGCTTGGAAATGATATTGCTGCTGTCATGGGATGGATGAGGGGCAGGGTAATGATTCCTCTTCCCTCCTCCAAGCCTTGTTGCTCAAACCCGTATCTTAAAAAGGATATAGCCGTATCTTAAAAAGGTTCAGAGAAGAGTCACCAAAATGGTAAAGGGGATGGAAGGATACTCCTATGAAGAAAGGCTAAAAAGGTTAGGGCTCTTTAACCTGGAAAAGAGACAGCTGAGGGGAGATATGATAGAAGTCTATAAATTAATGAACGGAGTGGAACGGGTAAATGTAGATCGATTGTTTACATTATCAGAATATAGAAATACTAGGGGACATGCAATGAAGCTACAGGGTAAACTATTTAAGACTAATAAAAGAAAATATTTTTTCACTCAACGTGTAATCAAACTCTGGAATTTGTTACCGGAGGATGTAGTAAAGGCTGTTAGTGTAGCTGGATTTAAAAAAGGTTTGGACAAGGTCCTGGAGGAAAGGTCCATAAACCATTATTAAGAAGGGACCCAGGATATCAATGCTTGACCCAGTACAAGCATTGCGGAACCTGTGTCTTTTGGGGAAACTGCTAGGTACGTATGACCTAGATTGGCCACTGTTGGAAACAGGATACTGGGCTTGATGGACTTTGGTCTGACCCAGTATGGCATATCTTATGTTCTTATGTAAAGTTTCCCTTCCTCCACAGCCACTGCTTTGTATAACAAGTGCCTCAGATTTGCCTGTTAAAAATCTGGTAATGTTACACAAATATGCATATAATACCACTCCTATGCACCCCTTACATACTGCATGCACATGCCCAAACAGCCCTGCTGCCCTAATAAGGAACACTCTACTGCAGGGGTCCTCAAACTACGGCCCGCAGGCCACATGCGGCCCGCCGAGGACATTTATCCAGCCCGCCGGGTGTTTTTGCCGCCGCTGCCTGTCCTCAGGGGCGGCTCTACCCAGGGCCGGACCGTTCATTGAGCAAGAATGTTTTTTGCACAGGGTCCCGCGTTTCAGGGGGCCCCGCGCAAAAAACATCTTGCATCAGCCCAGCTAGGTTTAAAAAATACAAACCGGCTGCTGCCGCTGCCGCCGTGGCAGCAGCAGAATCGAGCATCCCGCGGGGACCCCCCTCCTACTCTGCAGTGTCCTCCATGCAGCCTCAGTGTTGGCTGTCAGAGCCGCGCGAAGAGAGAGAGCTTCTCCTCTCGCGGCTCTGTTAATCCCGCCGCAGGGCTGATGGGATTTCCCATCAGCCCCACGGTGGGATTAACAGAGCCGCGAGAAAGGTAAACTCTCCCTTCGCGCGGCTCTGAAATGCCCGCGCTGAAGCCGCATGGAGGACACTGCAGAACAGGGGGGGCCCCGCGGGATGCTCAATTCTGCCGCTGCCACGGTGGCAGCGGCAGCGGCAGCAACAGACATTTTTTTTTTAACCTAGCTGGGCTGATGGGGGGGAGGGGGTTAGGACTGGTAATGGGCTATGGGGGGGGGCTAAGACTGGAAGTGGGCTGATGGGAGGGGTTAGGACAGGTAATGGGCTATGGGGGGCTAAGACTACAAGTGGGCTGATGGGGGGGTTAGGACTGGTAATGGGCTATGGGGGGCGCTAAGATTGGAAGTGGGCTAATGGGGGGCTTAGGACTGGTAATGGGCTGGGGGGGTTACTAGGACTGGAAATGGGCTGAGTGGAAGGGGGGCTTGAACTGCAAATAGCTGATGGGGACAGGGGCTTGGAATGGAACTGGGCTGAGTGGAAGGGGGGCTTGAACTGCAAATAGCTGATGGGGAGGGGGGCTTGGAATGGAAATGGGCTGTGAGGGGAGGGAGTTAGGACTGGAAATGGGCTGATGGAGGGGCTAGGACAGGACTGGAAATGGGCTGTTGGGGGGTGCTAAGATTGGAAATGGGATGTGGTGGGGGCTTGAATTGAAATGGACTCATGGAGGGGCTAGAACTGGAAGTAGGCTCATGGGGGGCTTGGATTGGAAATGGGCTGAGTGGAGGGGAGCTAGGATTTGACATGGGCTGATGGTGGGGCTAGGAAAGGACTAGAAATGAGCTGATGGGGGGGCTGGGATTTGGAAATGAGCTGATGGAGGGACTCGGATAGGATTGGAAATGGATGGGGGAGCTAGGACTGGAAATGGGCTGATGGTGGGGCTAGGATAGGATTGGAAATGGGCTGATGGGGGGCTAGGACTGGAAATGGGCTGATGCAGGGACTAGAAGGGAGCAGATGCTGGGTGGGGCTGGAACTAGAAGGGAGCTGATGTTGGGGGAGGATTAGAATGGGATGGAGCTGGGAGAGTGAAATGGAGAGGGAAAAATATTTTGTGTGGGAGGGAAGACAAATCTACAATTGGCCGGATATTGGGAGAGTAAGTGGGGATTGAGGATGGAGGGGTAAAATTTGAGTGGATGAAATAGGAATGAGGAAAGAGCAAAAGGAGAAAGATTAGTATGTTAAAGCAGATGTAGAGAGAGAATGGAAAAAAAACTAGAAGAGAGAAGAAAGGACAAATGGACAGCAGACGATGGAGAGTTAGCAGAAGACACAAAGAAACCAGAATAAAGTGGCTGGAGCAATTGCCACTGGAAAAAAATGCACAAAAAGGTAGAAAAATATCTCTTTATTTTGAATTTATGCAGTGTGCATAGGAATTTGTTCATAGTTTTTTTTTAAACTATAGTCCGGCCTCCAACGGTCTGAGGGACAGTGAACTGGCCCCCTGTTTAAAACGTTTGAGGACCCCTGCTCTACTATGTCTCTTCTCACCAAGCCCCCCACACAGACATGCAAAAGTTTAAACTTCCTCTTCCCATTCCTCACCTTCCCCATTTCCCCCTACAATCCTTCCTGTTTCCTTCAGACTTCCCAAGCTTCTCTTCTGACCCTCCTCCCTCCCTCCACCTAGAAATTACCAGTGTTCCTTCACCTTTTTAGATCTCCACTTCTGACATTCCCTCCTCCAGAGTCTCTGCCAAGAATCATCCTTCTCTAATTTAAGAAAAACCTTAAAACATGGCTTTTTCAGTTTGCTGTTCTCCAATCCTTTCTCAGTTAACCTTTCCTAATCTGCTCTCCGGAACTTTCTCAATTGCTTTCCTTCTTCCAGTCTCCCTTCTTCTCTCCTTTTCCTTGGGTGTCACCTGCATTCTAACCCCTTCCTCTACTTAATTTCTACAGAAGCTCATGTACCTCTCTCTCCCTCTTTTTCTCTTCTTCTTTTCTTTCCTTTCCTGTTCTCTGTCTTTTCACCCCCTCCCCCTAATTTTCATTGTAAACCACTATGATAACTTTATAGTCCTTTGGAGGTATAACAAAAGCTCCAAAATAAATAATAAATACCTTCATGTCACACTATTAAATAAGCACTTTTCAACTTATTTATTATTTGCAACCTGACAGAATTTTGGAAAGAAATTATACATAAGGGACCCCATTCTGATCGGGGCCTGCCCAGACATCCAAAATCTAGACAGGCCAGATCTGCACCTGATTCTGCACCCGCGGGAGTTCCTGCGGGATCAGAATCGAGTGCAGAGGGCCTGGTTGAGCAGGATGGGCCTCAATTCTGGCCCGTTGCATGCACTAATCCCTCCTCGTCTATCCCACACAATGCTCCTGCAAGAGCCTGGTGCTATGGCATCCCATCGCATGGCACCGGGATGCCATGCAGGAGCCCCGCTGCCCTGCACAGCCCCAAATGTGCTGTTCCCCACCACCCAACCCCCGGATGAGCTGTCAAGGCCGGGATCGGGCAGCGGGGAACTTCCTGGTGGCCCTCACCTCTCTGGGGGTGTTCGCCAGTGCTGCTTTCTTAAGTGCGGGGTGACATATTCCACCTCTGAGCTGGAATAAGTTACCTGGTCATTGCTGCCTCCCCGGACATACAGGGCTGTGACTGGAATCGACCCTGTACATCCAGGGACCAGGTCCCGCCTCCACACCGTCCATGCTCCTCCTCCAAACCTCCTCCGCCCGCCCCCATCCAGAGCTCCCCGCACATCTCCTCTGTACATGTGGATAGCTTTGGGCAAGGAATCTAGCACAAACATTTGGCGTGGGATGTATGTCCAAATCAGATGTACATCCCCGCTAAATGCTGCATGGAATGCCCCCCCAAGAGGTAGAAAATATCCAACTTTGAAGGAGCAAATAACTCTCTGAAAACTTAACAGAACAGCAACAAAACTGCTGTGTGTGTGGGGGGGGGGGGGGTTGGAGGGGAACCATGGAAAACACACATTAAGTCTGAAAATGGGCTAAGACTGACCAAAGGTTCCAGAAAAATAAAATTCCCAGTAAATGGTCCAATGCATTTCTGTGGAAAACGTAATTCAAGCATATAGTTGTGGTCAACATTATTGACACCTCTGTATTTTAGATATGTTGCATATGTATTTTAGATATGTTGCATTTTGAGAAATGGAAATAATCCAACTGTATGTCATCATAATATTTTAATAGTATGTTTAAAGGTATACCACAAAAAAAAAAGATGTCTTGCAATTCATAGTAATTTATGAGAAAAAAAATATGACCTGGACAGGATTAATGGCACCCTTCACTAATATTTGGTTGCATAATCCTTGGCAGTGATAACAGCCTCCAAACCTTTCTTGCAGCCATCTGTAAGTTTCGTACATCTGTCTGCTGGTAGTTTCTCCCACTCTTCAACTGCGATTTGTTCCAGCTCATGAATGTTTCCAGGATTCCTTTTACCAATGGCAGATTTCAGCTCTTTCCAATGGTTCTCAATTGGATTGAGATCGGGACTCACTGCTGGCCAGTTCAAAACAGTCCATTTTTTCCTTTTTAACCATTCTTTTGGATGTTTAGGGTCACTGTCCTGCTGGAGGACCCATGACCTTTGACCCAGACCTAGCTTTCTGACACTAGGTAGCACATTTTGTTCCAAAATACCTTGGTACTCCTCTGACTTCCTATAATACATTCCAGGCCTCCAGTTCCTGAGGCAGCAAAACAGCCCAACAACATTATGGAACCTCCACCATATTTAGCTGTAGGAAGGGTGTTTTTTTTTCCTTAGAAGCTTCATTTCTTTGCCTGTAAATGTATCGCTGGTCTGCATTGCCAAAGAGCTCAAGCTTAGTTTTATCTGTCCAGAGAGCATTTTCCCAGAAGGATTGTGGTTTCTTAAGGTGGGTTTGGGCAAAGATCAGGCTTGCCTTTTTATGTCTGTCTTTGAGCAATGGGGTCCTCCTTGGTCATGGCCCATGAGGTACTTCTTTGTTTACTGCATGGCATATGGTGCGGATTGAAACCACCACTCCAGATTGCTCCAGGTCAGCCTTAAGCTCTTTGAATGTTATACATAGTGTTTTTCCAACAGTTCACACTAACCTTTGAATACGTATTGGATTAATTTTCCTTTTCCCACCATGTCACAGGAGGTTCTTGACAGTTCCATGAGCAGAAAACTTCTTAATAACATTGCAAACTGTAAATATAGGAATCCCAAGGTCTATTGGAGATGGCCTTCTACCCCTTTGAAGTTTGATGATAATGGCTTCTCTGATGGTCTCAGGCAGCTCTCTTGTCTTCACCATTGTGAAAATGGAACAGGGAGTGAATGTGGCCATTTTAAACATTAGAGCCATCATTCATTGGTTAATTCAAGTCAGGTGACTACTGACAATTGATCACAGGTGTGCCTAATTTTACTGCAGGGGAATGTGGTTCTTCTGTTTAAAATGATTTAAATTGTTTATAAGGATGCCAATAATCATGTCCTAAAATACTTTGATTTCCCTGTTCCAAGGAACCGAATCACCTATCCTATATCCCATAAAGCCCCATAATTATAATTATGTGAATGAATATTAATTTTTTTGTTGGATCACTCACCGTGAACAGGAACGTTCCTGCTCTCGAAGTGAGCCCTCCTTTTTAATCAATTTAAACCAACCCTGAAGGGTCTTGTAAAAAAACAGAAACAGCACTATTCAGCTGTCTGATCCGTTAAAGCAATTAACTGTCCCCATCGACAATAACCGACATCAAATGTTCAGTACTTAGCTTGAGATAGGATTGCTCCTTCAAACGGAACATCCGTAATCTTTATATTCTTTAAACATGAGGAGCGACCTTCTCAGCTGTCAGCCATCAATTACTTCCCATAATAAGAAGGAGAAATGTTCTTGATATTTGAAGCCGGTTGGAATTCATCACCTCATAAGGTTCACGCTACACCAATCAGTGTTTCAAGCCATGTAGCTTCGCAGCTCTTCTTCAGGCGAATGAACCTTATCCCCTATCAGCTCCCACTAAATACAATTTTGAAGAGGAGACGTCAGAAAACGTCACTTCCACCAGCACATCTGTGGGACCGCCCATACTCAGAGCCGCAAACTCCACCAACCAATTTCCCTATTCATACCCTCCGGGGCCAACAAATGTAAGCGGAAAATCCATTGCTGTTCCCGCAAATGTAATTGTGCTTTCCGATCGCCTCCCATATCCAATGGGGGTACAACATCTAAAATCCTCCAGTTTAAATCACTGAATTTATGACCCATTGCTTGGCAATGCAGAAACAAAGGAGCAGATGGTAATCCAGAGTTTATGCGTGAACGGTGTTCCAGCAAACGTTTTCTTAGTGGACGAGTAGTTTTGCCTACATATGTTAAATTGCACGGGCAAATTAAAACATAGACTGCAAAAGAGGTTGAACAATTAGACCCATGAAAAGATGAACAGACCCAACCGGTATTAGGATCCTCCCAGTTTTCACCTTGCAATGTTGTCTCACAGAAATCACATCGGCCACAAGCAAAATGGCCCTTCTGGAGCGTGTCAGACGGCTGCCTGGGTGAGAATCTTCGCAGTCTTGGCAAGTGCATATATCTATATGATTTGCAAGGTATTGTGGGCAATGCAGTTCATTCACACCAGACACAGCTGCTCACAATAATTAGTTGTGCTTTTGGGTAAAGCCAATAAGATATTTATTTATGGGGTTATTTCTCCTAACACAGATATGCTTGGTAGCACATAAATCAGGTTACTTGCTTCCAGTGTTTAACTTGGAAAAACAAAGTCAAAATCAGGAAAACAACATTCAAACTTGTCAGGCATTAGCTAATGTTTTCTTAGCATATCAAACAACAACAAACGAAAAGCCACAAAGAAAGAAAAAAACTGTTCTTTTCAGGTTAACTTCTGATAACTTCCCACATAGATTCAGAAGTGATTCTCTCCTAGCTCACAAGCAATTAGGTAAGGCTCAATTGCTAGTAGTTATCCAGCTGAAACCCCTTAGCTGGCTTGCTTTCTACAGCGTGGCCAGAAATCCTACACAGGAGCTTTTCTGAGTAGATTAAAGAACAAGTTTGTATTTCTTTGTGATGGTTGCTGTACTTTATAACAGAAAATCACCAAAGGAGTTTGGACAGAGAGCAGTCCATATAAACACATTCTTCATCTGCAATCATTCCCCCTTCTTCAACAAGCATGGGTTCAATATCATGGATTGGCACAGATGAATCTCTCAATGGAGCACTTTCAGGAGAATACTTGTTTCCCTGCTGTCTTTCAAGGTTATAGCTAGGGCATAGATCAGTGTTCATACCTGAGCTTCCATTGCTGTTAGAGTTCCTCTCTATATAGCCTGGCCACTATGTAGTCCAGTTCTTATGTCCAGCCTTCCAATCCAGATCCCTGGACACTGGATCTCTCTTCACATACCTTCTGGCACAGGTCTTAGGGTCCCTTCCACGTGCAGCCGTCTCCCTCACAGGTAGCGTCTGGTGATTCCTAGCTCTGCAGCACCATTCCTCTGGCTTTCCCCAGTCCAATGGTGTATGCTGGCCCTTGAAATGCCTCCCAGTATACGTACTGCTCTGGACTCTTCTAGACCTCTCAAAGGCTTTTCTCTTCCTTCTTCCAAAGGGTTTCTTTCCCTCTCTGTCCGTCCGGTTTGGCTTCTGCTTCTGATGATCCTTCAGATGAAACTGATGATCAAGCTCAAGCTGATTCTCAGGATAATGAGGATAATTCTCTGTAGAATAAACTCTACCTTTATTCTGCCTAGATGAGTGCTCCCCCCTAATACAGCGCAGCTGTGCTGAATCAGGCCCTGCCCTTTGAGATGAGTGCTTAGGGATTACCTCATAGCCCTCCTGATTGAACACACGTTTCCCCACTTCAGCTCCTCTAATGGCTGTTGGAAACATGGTGCATTCTGGGACTGGTAGTCTTTTATGGGAAAATTCTGTTTTCTTATTTCTACCAGAACTGACAGGTTGCTTGTTCAGAGTCACTTCACCTTTTGTATAGCTCCTTCCTGAGCTATGATAAGCTTCCTTATCACAAGCGGTAAACCCCCTTTAACTTCTGTTCTCCTGGTGTGGACCACCCAATTCCCAATAGTGCGCAATCATCTATATGCTATCATCAAAGGTTTTTGAAAGCACTGATGCAGAGACAACAATGACCAATGTTGCTTCAAAATCGCCACCATTTTGGAAGCATTAGGTAAATAAGGAATGACCCCGATAACTTTATCTCCCGTGTCCTTAGACGGAGCCTGAGCAGCCACCCACCATCCCGCATGATTATATAAGGCTCGTTTATAAGCAGATTGAATTACTGAATGAGGATAACCCCGTTCTCGAAGTCGAAGGCTCAAATCTCTTGCATGCTTACGATAATCTTCTACTGAAGAACACAACCTCCTAATACGTAAGAACTGGCCAAAGGGTAATCCTCTTCTCAATGCTGGAGGGTGGTAGCTGGAGTATCGCAATAGTACATTGCGTTGTACCGGCTTCCTATATAGAGTGCTCGCTAATGATGAACCCTTAATAACCAACAAAAGATCTAAAAATTCAATTTCTTTATTATGGTATTTAGGGGTAAACTGAAGATTATTATTAAGGGAATTGATCCACTGAAGGAAATGTTGCAGTGAAGCCTCCGAAGCCACCCAAATGAAAAAAATATCATCTAAAAATCTTTTCCATATCAATATATGATGAAAACCCCAAGAGCCGTAAATAAATCGTTCTTCAAAATGTGCCATGTACAATGTAGCCACAGAGGGTGCTACAGTAGCCCCCTCCAGCATTGAGAAGAGGATTACCCTTTGGCCAGTTCTTACATATTAGGAGGCTGTGGCATCCTATTCATCTTTTCATGGGTCTAATTGTTCAACCTCTTTTGCAATCTATGTTTTAATTTGCCCGTGCAATTTAACATATGTAGGCAAAACTACTCGTCCACTAAGAAAACGTTTGCTGGAACACCGTTCACGCATAAACTCTGGATTACCATCTGCTCCTTTGGTTCCGCATTGCCAAGCAATGGGTCATAAATTCAGTGATTTAAACTGGAGGATTTTAGATGTTGTACCCCCACTGGATATGGGAAGCGATCGGAAAGCACAATTACATTTGCGGGAACAGCAATGGATTTTCCGCTTACATTCGTTGGCCCCGGAGGGTATGAATAGGGAAATTGATTGGTGGAGTTTGCGGCTCTGAGTATGGGCGATCCCACAGATGTGCTGGTGGAAGTGACATTTTCTGACGTCTCCTCTTCAAAATTGTATTTAGTGGGAGCTGATAGGGGATAAGGTTCATTCGCCTGAAGAAGAGCTGCAAAGCTACATGGCTTGAAACACTGATTGGTGTAGCGTGAACCTTATGAAGTGATGAATTCCAACCGGCTTTAAATATCAAGAACATTTCTCCTTATTATGGGAAGTAATTGATGGCTGACAGCTGAGAAGGTCGCTCCTCATGTTTAAGGAATATAAAGATTACGGATGTTCCGTTTGAAGGAGCAATCCTATCTCAAGCTAAGTACTGAACATTTGATGTCGGTTATTGTCGATGGGGACAGTTAATTGCTTTAACGGATCAGACAGCTGAATAGTGCTGTTGTTTCTGTTTTTTTAAAAGACCCTTCAGGGTTGGTTTAAATTGATTAAAAAGGAGGGCTCACTTCGAGAGCAGGAAGGTTCCTGTTCAAGGTAAGTGATCCAACAAAAAAAGTAATATTCATTCACATAATTATAATTATGGGGCTTTATGGGATATAGGATAGGTGATTCGGTTCCTTGAAAGGGAAATCAAAGTATTTTTGGACATATTGGGATTGATTTCAGAGGGTCTATTTTTTATTACTCTTTGAATAATCATGTCCTGGCAATGTCCCAGTTTTTATACCATTTCCTACTATTTATTTGTTTATTAATTGGTCTTATTTGATTTTTTGTGTGTCAAATATGTGTGCATGTGGAGACTTATTCCGTCGGAACCCAATGCTCAGAGGTAGACGGGATTCTGATCCCGCGGGGCATGTCTAGTCCCCACGGGATCAGAATCCTGTCTAAGCCTGAACGTGCAGGCTTGGACCCGATTCCGGGTGGCCTATGTGTACAAACACCTGCCTGGCTAACTCAATCAGGGCTCCTGTATGGAGCCATGGCGCCCAGCTGCCATGGCACTGCGGCTCCATTCAGGGCAGTGATCACTGGCTGCCGACGACTGGAGTCATTCCCCACAGCTCAACCCCCCCATCTGTTCTCCCAAGGCCAGGGTTGGGCTGCAGGGAATCTTCTGTGGCCCACCCACCTTTTGACACATCCTGGGCCTGCCGTCCCCTCCCGTCTAGGGGAACTTATTCCACCTCAGAGGTGGAATAAGTTCCCCATCTACTCTGCCGGCCCTGGACGTACAGGGCCAACATCAGAATCAGTCCTGTACGTCCAGGAACGCAGACCGCCCACTGCCCGCTCTATCTTCGCCTCCGCGCCACCCCTTTCCTGTTCGTATGGGGAGGCTTGGCGGAGATGGACAAGGCAGAGTAGAGCAGTGTTCGTGCCTCAGAGTAGACCTCATATAGTCCAAAGCCATTTCACTGGCTATTTTTCTTTTCTTTCTTTCTTAAAGATATTGGACATTAAGGGGTTGAACTGCAAGGGTGTCAGTAATGTTGACCATAACTGTATATAGCATAGAAACACTGACACATTGAAACATAGCAGTTAGGTAATTGCTCCTTTTAAACTGCCCTCTTCGTTATAGTCCTTTCCCAGACACAAACGGAGCCAACACAGATAAACACATATGCAAACCCAGACCCAGCCACTGAGCAGAGTTACAAATTTAAAGGAAGGTATGAGGGGGGAGTGCATAGAATAACAGCTACAACCCTAACCATCCAACTGGACAGAATGGATGAGTCACTTTAGTCTTTATCTGCTATCATCTACTATGTTATTAAGCACATCTATATGCAGATATACACACAGACACAGACATACAAACACACAAGCATGCAAACAAAAATGTGCATACACATACACATGTGCACATATACACACAGTTACAACCCAGACATATGAACACATACACAGAAATACACACAGATACACTCACACGTAAACACACAAATGCACACACACAAAAGAATTGGAGAACATTCCACAAGGCATGTTCTGCGTGCTCTCCCCACTATGAACCCCATCTGCTGTCACATCCTAATCCCTGATGGACTGGCTCTTAGTAATTCTGATGGGTATTTCCTTTTTTTTCTGTAAATTCTACTGTCACTAAACCCTTCATTTTTTCCTGGTTTCTATGTATAGTGGCACCTATGGTTGAACATGTAGTTTGCTACTGGTTGATATGTGTATGGCCTCCTAGGGTGTGAGACACACATCAATACTTGTAGCTTTGGTAGAGTGGCACCCTGCAATTTAAATGTTAAATGCATTCTTTAAAATCTATTAACAGTGACATCTAATGGTTAAATATAGTATTACTCTTGGTTTCATTTTACTATTTTCAAGCAAATGGAATTTATTTATTTAACTTTCTTCTATACCGCGCTCTTTAATATCAGTGCGGTTTACAAAAAACATATTTTGTGCAGTGTAGGCGACCTACACTGGACGTACAGTAAACAGGGGATTATGTACAGATTTTAAACAGGGTAAACTAAACAAAATCACTCTGAAATATGACATGGAATGTCTGGAAAATCTCTTCTCTACAGGTCAGAGACCTGTATCCACACAGATACAAATACATGGGCGTACAAATGCATTAGAGATGAAATTAATTCCATGAGCCATGCTCCTCATGCTTTTTTTCCACTTCTTTTAAAAGCTAGGTTAGTGGAGGTCGAGTTCTAGAGCTCAGAGGAAATGGCAGCAGATTAGTGTTGCTCCGGCTTCAATTCCCTCTGCTGTATTTTTAATACCGCGAAAAATAATTTAAATGCAGCGAAAGTTTGGTGAAACAAGGGATTGTGGTGTCGCGGGTTTTTTTAAACAGAGAATTGGCTTCAAGAGGTTATGTTTGGCGTTCAAAAGAGAGCGTGGCTTTGAAGCGATCCAGGAAATAAGTGAAAGAAAAATACTTTATATCACTCGTGAAGTGATCTGCTTAATTTGAGATCCGGAGTTGAAGTATGTTATCTGAGTTTGATCTCCGTGAGTGATGCTTTGTGAGAGATACATTTAAGTGAAGCTCTGTGAGAGATACATTTGATAGATGCCTAGTGAGAAAAACATTTCAAAGTTGCACTGTGATTTGTGAGAAATGGTGAGACCTATCTTCAAGGCTGAAATATTGTAAAGTGAAATATATTCACAGTGCTGCGCTGAATTTAGAAAATAATTTAATGAAGCGATCGTCAAGAAAATAATTTGAAGAAGCGTTCGTTAGTTAGTGCTTCGAATGCTTATGTATTTCAGTGATTGCTCACTTAGTTCAGTGCATGATGAGATTAACGCTGGGAAATGGAGATCAAATTCTTTGAAGAAACAAGCTTAATTAAAATAAAGTTTCATGTAAAAATACCTGAAGAGATACTTTAAAATACCAGTTCAATCAAAGTGAAAAGTGAAATATCAGCCATTGTCAGTTGGTGTTAGAATGTTTAAAGTCTCAGAGAAATGCACGGTGGTTATTAACATCGGGATACAGAGATCAGCATATTAACTTCAAGATACAGAGATCATCATATTAACTTCAAGATACAGTGATCTGTGAGACATTAACACTAAATAAATTAAAAGTGTTCTGTGAGTAGTGCTTGGTGTGACATTAATGCTGGAAAAGTGATGGGTGTGATATAAATCTCTGAATCATATAAGTCAGTTCTATGAATTACACTTGTAAAGCAAAAATTAAAGTTTATCGTATGAAGTGCTTGAAGAGGAGAGAAATTTTATACTGGCATAAAATAAAATAAATGTTCATTCAAAGTGAGAAGTGACGTTTCGGCAAATGTCAGTTGGTGGTGGAATGCTTATACATTTCAATGTAAACGGCTTATAGAAGGGCACAGGAGATATTAATGCTGAGATACTGTGACTAGCAAAGCTGGGATCAACTTAATGTAATGCCCTGATTTAATTAAAATATAAGTGTTTTGTGAAAAGTGCTCGTTGGAAATGCAAGGCCGCGGGGCAGGGTCCCGGCGGCCGATGGTAACCGGGTGCTCGGCCGGTGCGGGGACCCTGGCCCGCGGATGTCAGCGGGGGGGGGGGGAGGGGCGGGGGGTGAGAGCGCGATGACGTGGAGGGCGCTGGTGGCGTTTCCTGGCTCCAGCCGCGCGCAGGAGCAGGTGGAGTCTGGGAGGCGGGAGGCATGGCCTGGGTGGGGAGGAGTCGGGAGTCGGCAACGGCTGCCGAAGCTCCTGCTCCACCTCGGGGAACGAGGCCTGCTTGTTTGGCAACCCGGGGAGTTGGATCATGGCCAGCGTGTTGGTGGTCCAGACGGGGTTCCAGGGCGTGGAAGAAGTGCGGGCTGTTGAGCAGACTGAGGCGGACAGTGCTCGGCGAGAGACGAGCATGTGTGGAGGGGAGGTCACGTGTCCCGCGGCGGCGATCCATGCAGGAGGCCAGCAGGGCATTGCTGGGAGAGTGAAGCGCACGTGAGGATAAGGCCGAGTGCACGTGGGCTGCGGCAGCAATCCAGGCAGGAGGCGATCAGGACATTGTGGCAGGCAAGGCAAGTATAAAAAAAAAAAAAAAAAACAATAAAGAGAAAGGCAGAGGCTTTTCATGGCGCAATGCCTTTTCGAGGGGACAGGGGAGTGCATTCCAGAGGTAGTGGTGGGGGCGAATACCAGAGGTAGGGTGGGGGCGAATACCAGAGGTGGGGGGGGCTAATACCAGAAGTGGTGGTGGGGGGGGGAATACCAGAGGTAAGGGGGGGAAAGAATACTAAAGGGCATAGGGGGCGCTACAGCACAGTAGCACACGACAGGTGCCCTATTCAAGGGGAAGGGTATGCGAGTGAATTGGGTGCCCTTCCTGAGTTACCCAGACGAGGAGGGAGCAGTGTTGGGGACCGAGGCCAGCAGGTTAGAGGTCATTGGGGGCATTTTATGAGGGGGCAAGTGACCAGCCGCGACGAGGTTGCTAGGGGATTACAGGGGGGGGGGTCCCACGGCATGTCTGTCTCAGTTGGGGGTGGGGAGCAGAGAGCATCGGGGACAAGTGGGTTGCAATTTATCCTGAGCGGAGGGGGGAGTGGAAGTGGGACAAGGGGTCCCTGCGTATGGAAGGGGAGGATGGGGGGTAAGGGGCAGGGGGTGTTGGGCTGCTCTGCAAGAAGGGTATTATGCTGCATATAGTCCTGCGGCATGGGAGTCTTGGAGGGAGGGTGGTCAAGGATCATCACGGGTGGATTGGGTGGGGGCGTGGCAGCCATCTTGGCAGTCGTTGTTCCCCCCCCCCCCTGTCTTTTCTTATCATCCACCCCAGGTAGCTGCAGCGTCTCAGAACTCAAGAGGACTTCGAGTGAGTGTTCCAGCGGGTCTCCGAAACATGGACGCTGGAGAGGCAGCCAGGTGCCAGATACCAGAGGAGTCTCGAGAGAGTGCGGAAGGATCGCGGCAACCGGGGGAGGCAACTATGGACTGGGTGCCGTCTACAAGTCTGCAAGTGACAAGGGATGGGACAACAGATGGCGATCAGCACTTGGAGAAGGACGGGCTGCGGCAGTGGACCAAGGACAGTGGACTCTGGTTGCTGCGTCCATTGGCAGCAGAGGGGTGACGCCGGGGCAGCGGGTGAGTGCTGGCAGACTGGGGGGAAGGTGCTGCACACGAGATCGCGGGAGGGAGCGGGGTACGGCATGCTGGCCCTAGCGGTTTAGTGTTGGCGGCGCCACTATGCGGAGCCGTCGACCCCTGCGGCTCTGACTATGTGTCCGCGGGGAGGGGCGAGAAGGGCGCGGGGGGGGGGGAAGCGTCGTGCCGGATGCACACTATTCGTACGCGTGGAGTGGGACGAAAAGGGTACGGGATGGGAAGCGGCGTGCTGGATGAGAATGGGCGGGTGTACAGTCTGAAGATTGTGTGCCGGGGAATTGGAAGCGGTGTTCTGCGGATTGTTTCGCCTTAAAAAGGGGATGGTAGAGGGTCCAGGGGGTGGGTGTTGCAGTGGGACGGAACGGAGCAGGTAGCGGTCTCCAAAACAAAAATAAAATAAATAAATAAAATAAAACAAAATAACGGCACGACAAAATTATTAAATTAACGGTCGGAGAAGGTGGCGAGCCGGTGCTCGGGTCGGGGGGGGGGCCTCGTCGAAAGGTTGGGTAGGGCAGTTAATGCTTGCCCAGGTGACAAGGGGGGGGGGCAAGGGGATCCTTCCGGTCGGGCAGGAGTGCTGGGGACTTAACAGCTAGGAGGCAGAGGGCCAGCGGTTTTCTGGCCCAGCTGGGACTGCGAATATCAACCTGTTTCCTCGGTCCGTGGGGGTGATCGTTCAAGCATCTGGGAAGGCTTTACTGTATACCTAAATAGGTCACGAAACAAAATCCGAAACTGTAATGTTAATAATAAAGACAAGGAATGATTCACGTAATTAGTGGAATGGGGGGGCCCGTTGCATGGCCGGGGCCAGTCCCTCGGGCTCTTGAGGAGGGGTAGGTGGCCTATTACTATTAGGCGGTTACGGGCCTTCCGCAATGGGCTGCGGCAAGACTCACGGTGGAGCAGTGGGAGGATTGGGGGGGGGGGGTTCTGGGCGGTTTGGAGTGTTCGGGCTGAGCAACTGCTCGTGCGTCCTAAGCGGGAAATTTGCCTCGGTGGTGGCGCTTTCCTTGCATGGTGGGGGGAGCGGGAGGTTGAGCCGCCGGTAGGCTGAACTGAGCCCCCGTATGGGTATTCGAAAGGGGAGGTTTGTTCGACATTCCAAGACTATGGGCTGTGCTTTGTTCCTTTCGTGATTTCAGCTGTTCTGGCTATGGCTGGGGGGGGGAGGGGGAGTTGGGCCGGTCGAACGGTGTGCCCGGATAGTGAATGGGTGCTGGGGTGCAGTACCGTCCGTGGGGGGTTGGGAGCTAATTGCCTGTGGGGTAGAGTGGCGGTACGCTCAGGGTTCGGAAGAAGACCCGATACTGAGGATTGCCTATTGGGCCTGCGGCTGCCGTTTAAGGAGAGGGGGATTGTCACCCGTTGGATGACGGTCTTGATGGCGGGGGGCGGGTAGTGTCTGGGGTAGGCTTCTTCGTAGTTCGCACTGGCGAGGTTCCCGGCCCCCTGCTGGTGGTGTTGCCGAGGCCGTGGGCGGTGACAACTTCCGGAGGCAGGGGCTGCATCGAGGTATGGCGGATTAATTGACAGGCATGTGGATGGGGGGGTCGATGTGGTCTGGGGAGCGACTTTCATGGGCACGACAGCTATTTCAGCTGGGACCGCCAGTTATCGGTCCGGTTTATTCCGGCTGGGGTCGTGTGGCATATTTGACAGCTCGTCGCGAGTTTGGCTTTCATACACTCTAAGGCTCACTAGCCTGTCGTGAGCTGTCGACATGGGGGGGCTGGGGTGTCAAGCGCAACCACGAGCAGGGTGTGGGAGTGGCAATGCATCAATTGGCAGTGGAGTGACGGGTGTGAGCACGTTGTGGCTGAACGCGGGCGATCGGGCTTGCGTATCCCCGCTGGCTCTCACGGGGTGACGGACGGCTTTCCGGTCGTTGGCGGGCCAGAAGGGTCGGGAGGTCCTGCATGACGGGGTGGTGTTCGGTTTCCCGGTCCACAGCGGGGGATGGTGGCGGTCCAGAAAGGTTGGGGGGCCCTGCATGAAACCGCGAGAGGCGGGCATTCCGACTGGAGACAGGGGGGGGGGTGTTTGGCTCAGTGCCTCCGGACACCCAGCGGCCTATTACACGGGGGCTACCGGGGACTGGCGGCCCTGTTTGCACTGGACGGATGTTACGTCTGCTGCCTCCCTCTTCCGGGCAAGGATGCCTGGTATAATTCAGGGCATGTTATCTTGGTGGGGCAGGGGCAAGCTACCGCAAAAGGGGGGTGGGTTGTAGTCTGTAAGGAAAGCAGGCGGCAGTACGTTGGTGGGGCGGCGGTGGTTGCGGCATGTTCCGCCGGCTTTGGGGGGGGTGACTCGTTGAGGGGTCGCGGGAGGGTTGCCAGGCGTAGAGTTAAGCAACGGCGGATGGGGTGCCAGGGTTTTTCCAGCTGGTTTTGGCTCCCGGGGGGTGGGGGTCCCGTGATTGTCGCTGTCGGCCATCGGCAGGACAAACAGCTTAAGGTTATATGGCCCATGGTTCCTTCCCTCGTAGGGGGATGGTGCAAGGGAGTTGGGGTTGTCGATCGGGACCCCTCAGCTGATGATTGGGGGGGGACATTGTGTGGCGGGCCCCGACCTTGGCTGGGGGCTCCATGGCGGAAGCCGGTTTGGCTCCAGTTCCGGGTTGGGGGGCGTCGACAAGGTTGTGGAGCGGCCTGCGGCTGTGGTCGGTTATCAGGTTCTCGTCTGCGGGATTGTACTCCAAAAAAAAAAAAAAAAACAACTAAGCATGGGGGGGGGGGGGGACACGGCAGTGCGAAAAAGGCAGCTGGATATTCCGGCCTTCCTGAGGTGCGAGCATACGGTTGTCGGGGAAGCGGGAGTACTTTTCCGCTAAGGGTGTCGGAGTGCTTAGCCACCACTGGCGGTGGGCTTGGTATGTGTGATTCGGCAGGGGGTGCACCTGGTCGCAGCTTGGTTGGGGGGGGCGGCTTCGGGACATTAATGTCGCCAGTGCTGGAGGAGGGATCCCGGAGGTGTCCGGGATCCGGAGCTCTAGGCCGCACTGGGGTCCGAGGCGGGGTGCCTTAGACCTGACATTAATGTCCGCTGTGCCGGTGGCGGGATCCCGGAAGTTTCCGGGGTCCGGAGCCTTAGGCTATACTTGGGCCGGGGGCGGGGTGCCCCCGACCCGGACATCCCCTGGCTGACTTTTGCTTACATGGCGAGGTCAGGGAAAGGGGATTAGGAAGATTGCGGTTGGCATGACCGCGGCAAGCGGAGGCGGGGTCACCTTGCTAACATGGCTGGTGAGGCATTGCTCCGCTGCGGGTCACCTTGCTAATAGAATGGCTGGTGAGGCATTACTCTGATGTTTGGATTGTTAAGGGGATTATTCTTGAACTGTAATGTTCGGTATGTTAAAAAGTTAATAAAGCTGCGACCGGTGTTTTCCCAAGAAGTGGTGTGTGTGTGTGTGTATTCTGTGGGATAAGAGGGTGGGGCAAAAATGGGGGAGGGGGCAAGGGTGGATGGTTTGAGGGGCCCGGAGCACCGTGTCCGAGCTACCTCGGTTAATGCAAGGCCGTGGGGCAGGGTCCCGGCGGCCGATGGTAACCGGGTGCTCGGCCGGTGCGGGGACCCTGGCCCGTGGATGTCGGCGGGGGGGGGGGGAAGGGGCGGGGGGTGAGAGCGCGATGACGTGGAGGGCGCTGGTGGCGTTTCCTGGCTCCAGCCGCGCGCAGGAGCACGGTGGAGTCTGGGAGGCGTGGCCTGGGTGGGGAGGAGTCGGGAGTCGGCAACGGCTGCCGAAGCTCCTGCTCCACCTCGGGGAACGAGGCCTGCTTCCCTCCCTTCCTCCCTATGTTAGGGATGTGAGGGTGGGGGGCTGAAGGGGTGTCGCAGCTGGGGGCGGGGCGGGATCCCGGAGGTTTCCGGGGTCCGGAGCCTTAGGCTATACTTGGGCCGGGGGCGGGGTGCCCCCGACCCGGACATCCCCTGGCTGACTTTTGCTTACATGGCGAGGTCAGGGAAAGGGGATTAGGAAGATTGCGGTTGGCATGACCGCGGCAAGCGGAGGCGGGGTCACCTTGCTAACATGGCTGGTGAGGCATTGCTCCGCTGCGGGTCACCTTGCTAATAGAATGGCTGGTGAGGCATTACTCTGATGTTTGGATTGTTAAGGGGATTATTCTTGAACTGTAATGTTCGGTATGTTAAAAAGTTAATAAAGCTGCGACCGGTGTTTTCCCAAGAAGTGGTGTGTGTGTGTGTGTATTCTGTGGGATAAGAGGGTGGGGCAAAAATGGGGGAGGGGGCAGGGGTGGATGGTTTGAGGGGCCCGGAGCACCGTTTCCGAGCTACCTCGGTTACACAGAGATCAGTTCAGTGCATGGTGAGACTTTCTGTTGTATTACAGAGATCAGCTCATTAAAATTCTCTGACATGATGGGATTCAGGGATTGACTCACAAGAAGAAGAGAGATATTTTATTGCTGGGATTCAGGGATTAACTCACAAGAAGAAGAGAGATATTTTATTGCTGGGATTCAGGGATTAACTCACAGTATAATACTTGCTTAATTAAAGTGAGAAGTGTTGTGACAGCGTGTGAGAGAAACGATCAGCAACAAGTGAAAGGAATGAACAGCAGCAAATGAGAGAAATGTTCAGCTGCACCTGAAGAGAAACGATTAGCAGTAAGAAATTCAAAAGAGTTATACTTCAAAATTAAAGGGGATTTAAAGGCTTCAGAGTAACGTCTTAGTGGCAGATTTTAATATCTTTGGAGTTTTTATTTTTGAAGCTAAAATTAAAAGTATTTTTTATTCTTTGCTCCATCTAGTGGCTAATATTACCTTTGTATCTCATATATAATGAAAACTGCTCGTAGAGAGCGTGAGAAAAGTGCAGTCAAATCTGTAGTGTTAAAGGAGCCTGAAGTAATTCCCTCTTCAGAAAAACTAACAATGAATACTGAAGAAGTTACAAATGCAGTGGTTAATGCCCTAAGTGGTCGTTTAGATGGTATCTTGGGTCAATTAGAGGGCATTAGTAAACAATTGGAGATAATGAATACTAGAATATATACAGCTGAAAATAGAATCTCCACTCTGGAGGATGAGCTGCTTAATGCAAATAGTGAAATCTCTTCCTTACAATCTACAATTAGCAAACAAAGCGATAAGATAGATGATCTAGAAAATTGGGATCGTAGAAAAAATATTAGAATAATTGGTATTCCAGAAACTATAAAAGAAAAAGATCTCTGCTCTTATTTTTTGGGAATGTTGAATACTTTAAATATTGAAGATGAAATTATTCACAACGTGATTGAACGGATTCATAGACTGGGAAAGCCACACTCAGATGACTCAAGGCCAAGGGTTGTATTGGCTCGATTCATGAATAACCTCCAAAAGGATAAAATCTTGAAGGCAATGCGAGCTAAAGGGATTATGTTATATGAAGGGGCACGCATTCAAGTTTTCCAGGATTATTCAGCTCAATTAAGTTTAAAACGGAAGGCTTATGCTAAAGTCTGCCAAAATTTAGTAGCGTCAAATATAAAATTTATGATGCAATATCCTGCTAAGTTGCGGATTTTTTACAAAGGAAAGACAGAGATAATGGAAACATCGGAGGAAGCACATAATTGGATTCTAAAGAATATTAACAATATGAAGGTTAATAACTGCATCACAATTTCTCTGAAGGAAACACAAATTTGGATTCAAAATATTATTACATGGTTTCATTTAATGAATAGTTGAAAAATATTTAATTGATATTTTTTTAAGTTTAAAGCTGATAGTTTACTATAAGTTTTATGCTGATATTTCATATATATCTTAGGGTTTTTGTATTTTTTAAAATAAATATTGAATCAGCGGAGGGGGATTGGTGTGGGTTTAACACTAATAAGGCCATGGGGAAGGAGGAGGAGACTTTTGGATTATGGGATAGGTATGGGTTTGGTGGGGGATTTGGGGATTACAGATGGGGAGGGGTTAACATTGGAAATATTAAGTTATTAAATGAGGAATTTGGGGTAAATGGTTGGGAAGGGGGACATAAGGGAATTTTTAAGTTTATATATATACAAAGCCAACTTAATGTTAAGTGGAAAAAGTTCAAAGTAAGAGTATCCTTAGTTGAAAAAAGGGGGGTTCTAGGCTGGGGGAACTCTCCATGTTTTTATATGATAAAATTCTGTTTTAATACCATATTATTTAACTTGTTATGGGAATAAGAATAATTTCATGGAATGTTTGCGGTCTTGCAAGCCCTTTTAAAAGAAATAAAATTTTGCAAGCAGTAAAAAGGCATAAAGGGGATATTGTATTATTACAAGAGACACATCAGGCTATAGGAGATTTGTCTAGATTAAAAAAGAAAGGAATAGATCAAATTTATGGGGCCTCTGCTCTAGGGAGGAAAGATGGGGTGGCAATATTAATTACATCAAGGGTAAATTTTCAAATTGAGCGGACAATTACAGATCCTGAGGGAAGATTTATTTTGGTTCAAGGAAATCTAAAAGGGAGAAAACTTTTGGTGGGGAGTGTATATGCCCCAAATGTGCCTGATCCAAATTTTTTTGCAAGATTACTGGCTGAAATTGATGCATTGCCGGAATCTTTAAAAATATTGGGAGGTGATTGGAATGGGGTTTTAGATCCACAGATGGATGTATCCAGGAGTAGTGGGAGTAATCGTCACAATATCGCAAGACTTTTACGAAGTTTTAATCAAAAATGTAGACTTTTGGATGTATGGAGATCTCTTCATCCAATGGAGCGTGATTACACTCACTTGTCTAGAGCTCATGGCACAAGCTCTCGTTTGGATGCTCTCTTTGTTTCAGAGGATTTTTTTCCATTGATTGAGGATGCGGTAATAGGACCTTATGAGATTTCTGATCACGCTCTTATATGGGTAGATTGGGAGGAGGGACAAACCGGAGGTAAAAAAAATAGTCTCTGGCGTTTATCACTTGATATATGCCATGATATTAAGTTTAAAGAATTTTTACAGGTCATTTGGAAAGATTATGATTATCATAATCGTGCTCATAAATGTGACCCAGAGCTATTTTGGGAGGCCTCAAAAGCGGTTATGAGGGGGGAAATTATTGCATACACGGCTCGCTGGAGAAGAATGTTAGCTGCTAGGATCCTGAGGTTAGAAAAACAAATTTGTAAAGAACGTAAAATCTTAGCTAATAGGCCAAATATTGCTAATAAAGAACAACTGCTTACTACCCAGGCAACTTTGAATACATTAATTCATCAGAAAACAAAAAAGTCATTATTTTATTATAAGTATCATTTGTATCAATTTGGGGATAAGGCAGGGAAGCTCTTAGCTCGTTGTCTGGCTCGCAATCAAAGATCGAGGTTTGTGCCATTATTAAAAGATGAGAAAGGTGTTATACACAAGGATGCTACTGAAATAGGGAATATTTTTTTAAAATTTTATCATAAGCTATACTTGAAAGAAGATGTTCCCATAGTGAACATTAGACATTTCCTGTCTGAGGTACATTTACCACATCTATCTAAGGATCAGCAGAGTAAATTGGCATCTCCCATAACATTGGATGAAGTAAAAAGAGGAATAGATAATGCAAAAAATTGTAAGGCACCAGGTATGGATGGTTTTAGGGTTGAATACTATAAATTATTACAGACACAAGTTTCACCGGTGTTAGAGAAATTATTTAATAAATGGATGGAAACAGGGAAGTTTAGATATAATAGCAATACAGCACATATTGTGGTTTTACCAAAACCAGGGAAGGATGTAACAGAAGTTGGGTCTTATCGACCTATATCTTTAATCAACTATGATCTTAAGTTGTTTGCTAAGATATTGGCAAATCGTTTAGCTGAATATCTCCCAGATTTGTTACATGATTGTCAGATGGGATTTGTTAAAGGTCGTTATCCTACTAAAAATGTAAGGAAAATCTTGGGTGCTTTAAGCTGGGTAAGGAAGTTTGCTAGTCCTTCAATATTAATTAGTTTTGATGCTGAAAAAGCTTTCGATAGGGTGGGATGGACATATTTGTTTGAAACTTTAAAGGCTTATGGTATAGGAGATGGTTTTATTCAAGGGATAAGAGGATTATACGAGAATCCAAAAGCAGTTGTGGGAGTTAATGGGCTGGTCACGAATAGCTTTAATATAGCTCGAGGAACGAGACAAGGTTGCCCATTGTCTCCTTTGTTATTTGTGTTATCATTAGACCCTTTGCTAAGAATGATTAATGCATGTGATGAAATACGTGGTGTAAACGTTGGGACTTGTATATTTAAGGTGTCTGCTTTCGCGGATGATTTATTAGTTATGTTGACTGAACCACATAATTCTTTTAAAAAATTAATGGATGTGATTGAACGTTATGGACGGTTAGCTGGTTTTAAATTAAATATGGATAAATCAGAAGCATTAGATATTATTGGAGATTTACAAAATGATTGGGGTACAGATTTTCCTTTACGCTGGGCTAAAAATAAATTTAAATATTTAGGGATTTGGTTACCTAAAGATCCCCATCATCTGTATAGGCAAAATATTAAGATGCTTCTACATGATATGCAAAACAAATTACAGTTTTGGACACCATTGCCTTTATCTTTAGGTGGTAGAGTGGCTGCTTACAAGATGATGATTTTTCCAAAAATTTTATATGTTTTGCAACTTATTCCGTTGCGACTACTAAGGCAAGATGTTCGAAAAATGGAAAGTTTACTCCAAAATTTTCTTTGGAGTGGGAAAAAACCAAGATTAAAAATTGATCAATTATATGGGCCGTGGAATCAGGGTGGTATAGGGTTGCCAAAAATAGAACATTATAATCTAGGTTGTCATTTTCATCATGTAAGAGATTGGTTAATAGGGACATCAGTATATACACCTTATGATTTTGAATCCGCATTAGTAGCTCCATATTCACTTCTATATGTGTTACATGTAACAAATGTAAAACTACCAAAAGATTTCAAAAATAATATTTTATGGCAAGGGGTTTGTTGGAGTTGGAAGTTACTTTGTGAACAATTGGATATTTCAAGTGAAATTTCTGGATTTTTGCCTTTGCAAGGCAATTTAGCCTTTCAAAAAGGTATAACATCTACTTTTTTAAAGGGTTGGGAGAGAAAAGGTTTAAAACAATTGTGGCAAGTAATAAATGATGAGGGTGCTCTTAAACCCTTTAATGAATTAAAAAAACTCTATGGATTATCGCAGGGACATTTTCATGTTTATTTACATTTAAAATATTATTTGATTTCAATGAAAGATGTGATAGGAAGTTTGAGACAGGAAAATTTTGATAAATTAGAAAAATGGTTTATGATAAAAGATAAAGAACGTATTTCAGTAGCAGAATATAGTAAAGCATTGAGAAACATATCACAAGTTCAGAGTTATAGTCATTTGAGTTTGAAATGGGAAAGAGATCTTAGAATTAATCTTGATTTGTATGATTGGGAAAAAAGTATTGGGAGTATTCCAAAAATAATTATAGGAGCTAAGCTGCGTGATATGCAATTTAAAATAATAAAGCGTGCTTATATATCTCCCTATAAAGCTTGGAAGGCAGGTTTTGCTGAACATGGTAATTGTCCATGGTGTGGATTGGAGCGGGCACATTTGGGGCATATGTTCTGGGGATGTAAACGTGTAAAAAAATTTTGGGATAGGATTCAAAAATTTTTAATAGGTATTTTAGGGCAAACTTTGATTTTAACCTCAGGTTTTGTTGTTTTAGATGCTCCTTTACAGGGACTTTATTCTTTAGGGAGTAGATTATTAATAAGGAAATGCTGTCTGCTTGCAAAACATTGTATTCTTAGAAAATGGAAAGATTCTGGAGGTCCAGAATATTGGGAATGGAGGAATGTAATGCATCAATTAGCATTATGGGAGGGAGAGGCCTCTAGGAAACATGTTCGTAGAAGAGCAAATTTTTTGATGATATGGTCTCCATATCTTGAAAAGTTGTCGGCCAGGGCAAGAAATGATATTTTAACGGTGTAATTTGGTATAACTTTGAACTAAGTGATTAAGTTGGCATAATTAGGATTTAAGACTGGAATGGGTTGGAAATAAGGGTGGGAGTGGGAAGGGGGAGAACATGGTAGGAATTGGGAGGAATAAAGGGTTGGGTGGTTTTGGGGGAAGGGAGATAAAGGTGGGAAATGGGAAGGATGGTAATGGGTATAATTGTGTAAGAAGATATAAGTACAGAATTGGGTTATAATTTTATGTCTTAATTTGTATTCTGCTTACAGTATTTTAATATGTTTGTAATGTTTCAACATGTAAGCTGCTTTTATGTTATTATATGTTCAATAATTAATAAAAAGATTTATAATAAAAGCTAGGTTAGTATATTTTATCTTTTCAGCATATGCTTTTCCAAACACATTACTGACATTGTGGTTGTTGGAAGGGTGGAGTGGTATGGCTTGTATGGTGGTAGTAAATATAAGATGAGTAGCATGGGAGGGAAGGTTGAATTTATTATCACGTCCTTCACCATACTGGTTCTTAAAATTATCCCTAAAACGCTCTATTATTTTTCGCTTTTCTCAAAAACTTTGACAGATTAAAATATCAGTCTATATCCAGTGCCCAATTGGTGGTATAAGACAGTGCATAATACAAAGACAATGACTTTTCTTTTTTTTTTGTTCTATCAAGTCACTGTTAACTCTTGGTGACCCAACTGCACTGGGTTTTCTTGGCAATGTATCACCAGCAGTAGATTGTCAGGCCTTTTCTTCCAAGGCAATGGAGGGTAAAGTGACCTGCCCAAGGTCACAAGGACTGCCAGTTGAAATCGAATCTTTAATATTCTGAGTACTAAGCAGTTGCTCTAACCACTAGGCTACGCCTCAACCCAAAATTTCTTAAGAACATAAGATATGCCATACTGGGTCAGACCAAGGTCCATCAAGCCCAGTATTCTGTTTCCAACAGTGGCCAATCTAGGTCATATGTACCTAGCAGTTTCCCCAAGGGACACAGGTTCCACAATGTTTGTATTGGTTCAAGCATTGATATCCTGGGTCCCTTCTTAATAATGGTTTATGGACCTTTCCTCCAGGAACTTGTCCAAACCTTTTTTAAACCCAGCTACACTAACAGCCTTTACTACATCCTACGGTAACAAATTCCAGTTTGATTACACGTTGAGTGAAAAAATATTTTCTTTTATTAGTCTTAAATAGTTTACCCTGTAGCTTCATTGCATGTCCCCTAGTCTTTCTATATTCTGATAAGGTAAACAATTGATCTACGTTTACCCGTTCCACTCCGTTCATTAATTTATAGACTTCTATCATATCTCCCCTCAGCCGTCTCTTTTCCAGGTTAAAGAGCCCTAACCTTTTAAGCCTTTCTTCATAGGAGTATCCTTCCATCCACTTTACCATTTTGGTGGCTCTTCTCTGAACCTTTTCTAAAATCGCTATATCCTTTTTAAGATACGGCGACCAGAATTGCACAAAATATTCAAGGTGGGGTCTCACCATGGAACGATACAGAGGTATTATAATATCTTTTGTTTTATTTTCCATTCCTTTCCTTATCATACCTAGCATTCTATTTGCTCTCTTGGCCGCCGCTGCACACTGGGCCGAGGGTTTTAACATGGTATCCACAATGACGCCTAAATCTTTTTCCTGAGTGGTGGTTCCTAATGTGGAACCTTGCATCGTGTAACCATAGTTTGGGTTGTTCTTCCCTAGGTGCATAACCTTGCACTTGTCCACATTAAATTTCATCTGCCATTTTGATGCCCAGTCTTCCAATTTATCAAGATCCTCTTGCAGTTTTCCACAATCCTCTTGGGTTTTAACAACTTTAAATAGTTTTGTGTCATCTGCAAATTTGATAACCTCACTCGTTATTCCACTTTCCAGGTCATTTATGAATATGTCAAAAAGCAGCGGACCCAGCACAGATCCCTGGGGTACACCACTATTCACCTTTCTCCATTTGGAAAATTGGCCATTTAGCCCTACCCTCTGCTTTCTATCTTTTAACCAGTTCCTGATCCACAATAGTACACTGCCTCCTATCCCATGACTCTTTAGTTTTGCCAAAGGTCTCTGATGAGGGACCTTGTCAAAGGCTTTCTGAAAGTCCAGATACACAATATCAACCGACTCACCTTTGTCCACCTGATTATTCACTCCTTCAAAAAAACATAACAGATTAGTAAGACAAGATCTTCCTTGTCTAAAGCCATGTTGGCTGTCTCCCATTAGGCCATGACTATCTACATGCTGAGTAATTTTATTCTTTATGATGGTTTCTACCATTTTTCCCGGTACTGATGTCAGGCTCACCGGTCTGTAGTTTCCCGGATCACCCCTGGAACCCTTTTTAAAAATTGGTGTTACATTGGCGATCCTCCAATCTTCAGGTATTAGAGATGATTTTAATGATAGTTCACAGATTACTAATACCAGGTCTGCAATTTCATATTTCAGTTCTTTCAACACCCTTGGATGTATACCATCCGGCCCAGGTGATTTGCTACTCTTCAGTTTATCTAATAGTTGTAATACATCTTCCCAATGTATCGATATTTCCTTCAATTCTTCCGCACCTTTAAATACCACTTCAGTCATGGGTAACATCCCTACATCTTCCTCAGTAAAGACTGAAGCAAAGAATTCATTCAGTCTCTCCGCTATCACCTTGTCGCCTCTTAATGCTCCTTTAACCCCTTTATCATCTAATGGACCAACTGACTCTCTCACAGGTGTTTTGCTATGAATGTACTTGAAAAGGTCTTTACTTCGCGTTTTTGTTTCCGCAGCAAGCTTCTTCTCAAATTCTCCCTTTGCCTGCCTTATCAATGCCTTGCATTTGACTTGCCAGTGCTTGTGTTGTTTCCAGGTTTCGTCGTTTGGCTCTTTTTTCCATTTCCTGAAAGATGCTTTTTTGGCAACAACAGCCTCTCTGACCTCACCTTTAAACCATGCTGGCAGTTTTTTGGACTTCCTTCCACTTTTCTTAAAGCGTGGAATACAGCTGGTCTGGGCTTCCAAGATAGTATTTTTCAACAACAGCCAAGCCTGATGTACGTCTTTAACCTTTGCAACTGCTCCTTTTAGTTTTTTCTTAACTGTTTTCCTCATTTTATCATAGTCTCCCTTTCGAAAGTTAAAAGGTAGTACTGTGGATTTCCTTACTATCCCTCCTCCACTAATTAAATCAAAGGCGATCATGCTATGATCACTATTGCCAAGTGGCCCCAACAACCTTATCTCTTGCACTAGATCTGGTGTTCCAGTAAGGACTAGGTCTAATATGGCTTCCCCTCTGGTCAGTTCATGAACGAGCTGCTCCAAGAAGCAGTCATTTATTTCATCTAGGAACTTTATCTCCCTAGCGTGTCCTGACGTGACACTGACCCAGTCGATACCGGGGTAGTTGAAATCACCCATTATTATTACTGTGCTGTGACTTTTATTAGCTTCCTTGATTTCTTTGAGCATTTCATCATCCATTTGGTCATTCTGGCCAGGCACTCGATAGTACACCCCCACTGCCATTGCCTTCCCCCTTTTACATGGAATTTCAATCCATATAGATTCTACAGCAGATTTTGCTTCCTGCAAAACTTTAATCCTTTCTGACTCAATGCCCTCTCTAACATAGAGAGCAATTTAATAATAATTTAATAATTTCTCACCATACTATATATATAATTTCTCACCATACTCCATGAATAATTACTCTGTAATTAGTTACCCCTGTTACCTCCAGGTTATCTCGTCCATGTTCAATGTAAAAACTCAATTGTCGTGTGACATTGCAGTATGTTTTTTGTTCAATTGTAAACCACACTGATTTTAATAGTGCGGTATATAAGAGAAGTAAATAAATAAATAAACCCCTCCACCAATTTGATCAGCTCTATCATTTCGATATAGTTTGTACCCAGGTATCACAGTGTCCCACTGGTTGTCCTCCTTCCACCATGTCTCTGATATTCCAATCATATCTAACCTTTCATTTAGTGCTATATATTCTAACTCTCCCATCTTATTTTTTAGACTTCTAGCATTTGCATACAAGCATTTTAGAGAATGTATTTTATTCATATTAATTTGGCTATTGTTAAACATGGATAATTTGGGATCTTTAAGCTCTGTCTGCTCCATACTTGAGGGCATTTGGGCTACTTTACTCTTTTGTGGAACCTCTCTGCTTTTGGTAGTATCCTTCAAAGATACATTCTTCCGAACCATCCACTCTTGGGCAACTGTCGGCTTTCCCCTAATATCTAGTTTAAAAGCAGCTCTATCTCCTTTTTAAAGGTTAATGCCAGCAGCCTGGTTCCATCCCGGTTAAGGTGAAGCCCATCCCTTCGGAAGAGCCCCTCCTTTCCCCAGAATGTTCCCCAGTTCCTAACAAATCCAAAACCCTCATCTCTGCACCATTGTCTCATCCACGCATTGAGACTCCGGAGCTCTGCCTGCCTTTTGGGTCCTGCGCGTGGAACAGGAAGCATTTCGGAGAATGCTACCCTGGAAGTTCTGGATTTCAACTTCCTACTTAAAAGCCTAAATTTATGCCTCCAGAACCTCCCTACCACATTTTCCTATGTCATTGGTACCGACATGTACCAAGACAGCAGACTCCTCCCCAGCACTATCTAAGACCTTATCTAGGTGGCGCGTGAGGTCCGCTACCTTCGCACCAGGCAGGCATGTTACCAGGCGATCCTCACGTCCACCAGCCACCCAGCTATCTACATGCCTAATGATTGAATCACCAACTATAACGGCTGTCCTAACCCTTCCCTCATGGGCACATGGCCCTGGAGAAACGTTCTCGGTGCGAGAGGGTTTTACATCACCTGGAGGACAGGTCCTAGTTACAGGATCACTTCCTGCCACACCAGGGTGATGCTCTCCTGTCACGTGACCTCTCTCCTCCATGGCAATAGGGATGCTGCCAGACTGGAGGTGGGACTTCAGAACTATATCCCTGTAGGTCTCGTCTATATACCTCTCTGTCTGTCTTATGCTTTCCAAGTCTGCTACTTTAGCCTCTAGAGAACGGACTTGTTCCCTGAGAGCAAAGAGCTCCTTGCATCTAGTGCACACGTAAGACCTCTCACCAAATGGGAGAAAATCATACATGTGACACTCAATGCAAAAGACTGGAAAGCCCCCATCCCGCTACTGGACTGCTGTCTGCATCTTAGTTTTAAGTTTGGGTTTAGATCTAAGTTCTTTACTTACTAAGGATTGCTATGGATATTTATACTTATAAAACTGTACCTAATACGTGTAATATACCTTGTTCACCTGAAGCTTAACTAATCTCAGGTCCTTAGTGTATGACTGATTTGGGTAATGAGCTTCACCTGAGAGCACCTCCTGTCTTTTAAGGTGTGTAAGTACCTATAAAGCTACGATTATCCCAGGGGAGGGAGGGAAATAACACTTATTAAAAGAGGGCTGCTACACAGTACCGTCTTGTGCTGCTGAGGTAAGCTATATTCTGATTTGATTTAAATTATAGCTCTTAGCTGCTGCTAGGCTCTAACTTCTTATTAAATTTAAACTACAAGCTCTCTGCTGGGTATGAAATGTAACCAGAAAGTTCTCCTCTGTGTTTTAAAACTAAAAGTACTTTGCTGATGCTAGGCCCTGAGTGACAATTAAATGTAAACTACAAGCTCTCTGCTGGGTTCCAAATGTAACCAGAAAGCTCTCCTCTGTGTTTTAAATTTAAACTTAAACTGCTGCTACTAGGCCCTGACTGATTTAACAAAAAATAGTGGGTTCACAGATTAATTAGCTTTAATACAAAGAATTCCTTTTAGAAAATTACCAGAAGTATAAACTCACAGTTGCAGATCTCTCTCCAGAAGTAACAGTCCCTTTTTCTAGTCCTTCAAGACATATATAAATTCTATATAAATTCAGTTATCTACAACTGAATGGAGATATTCCTATGCATTGTAGTGGTTTCTAGTTGTCATATATTCTTGATTCAGTTTTGGTATATGGTAACTATGGAACCTGCATTGGTCCTCACTTGGTTTTCAGCTTGTCGTGCTGTGAGGGCTTGTGTGAATCAGTGATGCTGAGGGCTAAGCTATTGATTGCTTAACTACTGGCAGGGTCTCCCAAGATGGACAGGTCTCAGCTAAGGTGCCAGACCAAGACAAACCATCCATCTGGGCATCAGCAGAATGGCACAGTGTTGGCATTGGAGAGTCACATTTCTGTGACAACGGCAACACTAGAATTAAACTGCGCAGAAGAAAGGCCTGCCAATCTACTTCCGTATCTTGCCATGAAAACCCAATGGGTAGTCACTACAAAACAAATTGCAATATAGTGCTGGAAGATGAGACCCCCCCCCCTAGGTCGGAAGGCACTCAACTGTCTACTGGGGAGGAAATGAAGACTTTTCAGAGTAAAGCCAGCATTTATGATGTGGTTAGATCAAAGCCCTCAGGATGTCTGACTGCTGATGTAGCAGCGCATGAAATGATAGCACTAGTCAACATTGAAATCGTTACTGACTTTAAAAGGCCCTAATCTGTAGTATCTTGGTGAGCTGAACATGAACATAACATTAAAAAAATGTTATTGGCTCTCGTTTTGAAGATATTTGAAGATATTGCATGTAGCTCATTTTTGACGTTTCACCGTATAAATTTATCCAGTAGGACATCGACAACATCCCAAATAAGCCTTGAATGATGTAATATTGCATCACATTGCATAATACCAGCATGCACACATCATCCAGAGTTGATTGCATCATTTTCTGATGCAATGCAATACTACTGTCAGACGGCTGCTGAAGCCATCTGACATCAGCAGTGTACTATACGCAATCGGAAAGGAAAGTAATCTGGTATTCTGTTCCGATATTGAAAGCCTCATGAATGCCTTAAAAATCACTCATGACCCACAAGACTGGAGACTATTTATAGACTCTTCGAAACTGAGTCTGAAGGCTGTGCTTTTGAACAATGGAAACCGTCTTCCATCTATTCTAGTAGCGCATGCCGTCCACATGAAAGAGACATACGATAACTTAAAGCATCTACTGACTTCCATTAACTATAACAAGTACAGCTGGCACCTCTATGGTGACTTGAAGGTAGTTGCCCTTTTAATGGGACTGCAGCAGGGCTATATAAAATACATTTTATTTATTTATATTCTTTTATATACTGCGCTATTCTGCACCAGTGCGGTTTACATTGAACAAACTGAAATTACATTGAACAGGGCATTATAACTTGGAGATAACTATTTTTTACAGGGAACATGGGCTATGGAGGGTTAAGTGGCTTGCCCAAGACCACAAGGAGCACCTGTGGGACTAGAAACCCCAGTCCTTCCAGCCCAAGGTTGCTGTCCTCTAGTGGGATTTGAACCCCCGACCTTCCGGCCTGAAGTACCTTGCCCCGACCACTAGGCCACTCCTCCACTCCTGTGTTTCTTATGTGAGTGGGATAGCCGAGCAAGGGATTGACACTACTTGCGGAAGGAATGGAATCGCAGACAAAATGTAATAGTTGGAGAGAAGAATATCCAGCACCCAGCTCTGGTTGAGGCTCACAAAATCCTGCTACCACCCCTTCACATCAAACTAGGTTTGATGAAAAACTTCGTGAAAGCCATGGACCGCACTTCGCCAGCTTTCCGATACCAGCATGAAAAATTCCCTCGACTCAGCGAAGCGAAGATTAAAGAGGGAGTTTTTGTGGGTCCTCAGATTTGAGAGCTCTTCAAAGATGACCGGTTCAACAACTTGCTGCAGGATGATGCGAAACAAGCATGGAATGCTTTTCGCCTAGTGTCAACAAACTTTCTCGGGAATGTTAGGGCAGAAAACTACAAGGAACTAGTAGAAGACATGCTGATGCAGTATCAGAAACTTGGCTGCAATATGTCTCTAAAGATCCATTTCCTTGATTCCCATCTCGATTTCTTTTCTGACAACTGTGGTATGGTTAGTGATGAACAGGGCGAACGTTTTCACCAGGATATCGCAACGATGGAGCAAAGATACCAGGCAAAATGGTCCACTATAATGCTGGATGACTACTGCTGGACACTCTCCAGAGAAGCTCCTGAACAGCTGTACAAGAGCGAAAAAAATCTAAGTAGTCGTCTATGACTTGGTTTTTTATAGGTATTAACCGAAGGCATATTATATTTACGATTGACATGCATTTCATGATGTAAACATTAATTCTTGTAGATTACAAAAAATCCAGAGCCAACTTTGCAATTTCACTGTCATATTCGTGTTCAGCATATTAGAATTGATAAGAAATGACTATTTTTATTTCAGTAACATGACTTTTGTAAAGATTTGTTGACCAGTGTAGTCAGAAACTGCAAAAATGTCTTACATATTAGGACATGGAACATACAAAGCATGAACCAAGGGAAGTTGGAGGTGATCAAGAATGAAATGGAACGTTTACAACTCGATTTGTTGGGTGTCAGCAAACTGAAATGGACTGGCATCGGGCACTTTGCATCTGATGATCACATGGTCTACTATGCTGGAAATGAAAGACAAAGAAGAAATGCTGTCTTATTCATAATTAGGAAGAAACTTGCAAGTGCTATAATGAAATACAATGCAATCAGTGAACGCGTAGGGCCCAATTCCATCCAGGATGTACAGGCCCTCTGTGCGCCTGGTTGGAACCGGATGCACAGAGGGAGTTGCGATTTTGATCCCACAGGGCACATCTAGCCCTGTGGGATCCGGGACCGCAATTCAGCTGGCCTGCACATACAGCCTTGCCCGGCTGACACAGTCAGAGTTTTTAAATGGAGCCGCAGCGCCATGGCGTCTAGTTGCAATGGTACTGGGGCTCCATTTAAAAGCCGCAATCCCCAGCCGCCGACTCCCAAAGTGCTTTCTCTGCAGCTGGATCCCAGATTTAGCCTCCCATGGTCAGGACTGAGTTGCGGGGAAAGCCCTCTGACCCCTGCCATCCCATCCCCAGTCCTGACATTCCTGCCGCATCATGGAGGTTATTCCACCTTGGAGGTGGAATAACTTCCCCGTTCAAGTCGCTAGCCCTGGACATATAGTGCTAACATTAGAATCGGCCCTGTACATCCGGGGCCAGCAACCGCCCACTGCCCACCCTAATACCGCCCCTTTACCACCCCTGCCTAACTTCTCTGCACAATGTGCGGGGAAGGAGGACAGGGTCAGGAAAGGGCACGAATAGCGGGGATGGACATCCCAACGGGCCGTACATCCCCGCTATACATTGCTCAGAATGACCCCCTTAATTTCTATTCGTCTATGAGGAACGCCCATCAATACAACTATAATTCAAGTATGATGAGTTCGACGAACAAGTACAAGCTGAAATTGACAGAACTTGCAAACAGGATATCCTGATAGTCATGGGTGACTGGAACGCAAAAGTTGGCAACAAAGGCGGCGGCAAATGGTTTGAAAATATGGACTTGGCAACAGAAATGATGCTGGAAAAAAACTGATAGAATTCTGCGAGACCAACACCTTCCAGTAATACAAAACGGCAGCTGTACAAATGGACTTCACCCAATGGATTGTACAAAAATCAAATTGACTACATCTGTGGAAGTCAACGATGGAAAAGCTGTATTACATCTACAAAGACAAAACCTGGAGCTGACTGTGGTACAGATCACAAACTACTAATATGCAAACTCAAGCAAATATTGAAAAACAGCAAGCTACTCATGAATGTAGCAAATTCTGATCTTGAGAACATACCGCTGGAATTTAAAGACTGCCTGCAAAATCGATTTGCTGCTTTAGATACAAATGACAGAGCTGCAGAAGAATTATGGGATGACATCAAGGTTTGTGTTGGAAGAAAGTGAGAAGCCTCTACAAAAGGTAAAAAAGCAAAAACGGCCAACATGAATGACTGCAGAAACTCTGAAAATTGCCCAGAAATGCAAAGAAGCTAAAGCCCGAGGAGAAAGAGAGGCAATCACAGAACTCAACATAGATTTCCAACGTGCAACAAGACAAGACAAGGAGAAGTGCTATAATAACTCATGCAAGAAAATAGAAGCAGAAACTATTAGAGGAAGAACAAGATTGGCTTTCCTAAAGCTAGGAGAGTTAAAGAAAAAATTCAAGCCTCGAATTGGAATGTTACAAGATGCTCAAGGATCCATGTTGAATTATGCTGAGAAGATCAAGAAAAGGTGGAAAGAATATACAGTCATCATACAATAAAGATCAAGTGGACCAATAGCTGTTTCAACCTGTACCTTATGATCAGGAACCATTGATGATGAAAGAAGAAGTCAAAGCAGTATTACATAGAAACATAGAAAAATGATGACAAAAAAAGACCACATGGCCTATCTAGTCTGTCCTTCCAAAGAAACAACTACAACAGTCCCCTTTTTTCCTTTAGAGATACTCTGTGTTTGTCCCATGCTTTTTTGAATTCAGATACTGTCCTCATCTCTACCACCTCCACTGGGAGACTATTCCACGTATCCACCACTCTTTCCATAAAGAAATATTTCCGCATATCATTTCTGAATCTATCCCCTTTCACCCTCATCCCATGTCCCCTCGTAGCAGTACTTACTTTCAATCGAAAGAGGCTCTCCCCCTGTGCATTTATGAAACGGAGGTATTTAAAAGTCTCAATCATATCACCTCTATCCCGCCTTTCCTCTAATGTATACATATTAAGATCCTTAAGTCTGTTCACATATGCTTTATAACGAAGACCACTAACCCTCTGTACTGACTCCATCCTGTTTATATCCTTTTGAAGGTACGGTCTCCAGAATTGCACACTATACTCCAAATGAGTCTGCACGAAAGACTTATACAGAGGCAATATCACCTCCTTTTTTCTGCTAGCCATTCCTCTCCGTATGCACCCAAGCATCCTTCTAGCTTTTGCTGTCACCTTTTCTACCTGTTTAGCCACTTTAAGATCTTCACACACAACCATGCCTAGGTCCCGCTTTTCTTTAGTGGACAAAAGTACTTCATCCTCTATACTATATTGCTCTCTTCGATTGCTGCAGCCCAAATGCATGACCTTGCATTTTTTAACATTAAATCCCAGCTGTCAAATTCTAGACCATTCTTCAAGCTTAGCTAGATCCCTTCTCATCTTATCTACACCTTCCTGGGCGTCTACTCTATTGCAGATTTTGGTATCATCCACAAAGAGGCAAACCTTATCCGACAGTTCTTCTGCTATATCACTAACAAAGATGTTAAAAAGAATCAGACCAAGGACAGATCCCTGGGGCACACCACTGGTAACTTCCTTCTCCTCAGAGTGAGCTCCATTTACCTGTACCATTTGTCGCCTCCCACTCAACCAATTTCTAACCCAAACAGTAACTTTAGGGTCCATCCCTAGGGTGCTCAATTTGCTTATAAGTTGCCTGTGAAGAACGGAGTCAAAGGCTTTACTGAAATCTAAATACACCACATCTAGGGCTCTCCCTCGTTCCAACTCTCTGGTCACCCAGTCAAAGAAATCAATCAGATTTGTCTGACAAGACCTGCCTCTGGTGAATCCATGCTACCTTGCATCCTGTAATCCGCTGGACTCCAGAAACCTCATTATTTTCTCTTTCAGCAGCATTTCCAATAATTTACTCACCACCGAAGTTAAACTAACCGGCCTGGAGTTTTCAACCACATCATTACTTCCGCTTTTGTGTAAAGGCACAACATGAGCCTCTCTCCAGTCCTTTGGTACCACTCCTGACTCCAACGAGACATTGAAAAGGTCAGTCAGTGGAGCTGCTAGAATGTCCCCCTCAGTATTCTAGGGTGCATCCCATCCGGTCCCATTGCTTTGTCTACTTTAAGTTTAGCTAGTTTCTCATGAACACAGTCTTTTGAAAATTGTTCAAGATGCCCCTCGCTTCTGTTCCTGTTTGTGGGTGTTTTCTGAGGTCCTGTTCCTGGTTCTTTATCTGTGAAAACAGAACAGAAATATTTGTTAAGTAATTCCGCTTTATCTTCATCAGCTTCTACATATTCCTCCCCTTCACCCTTGAGTCTGACAATAGCACTTTTGCCCTTCCTCTTCTCATTAACATATCTGAAAAATGTCTTATCCCCCCATTTTATTGCATTGGCTATTTCCTCCTCTTTTTATTTATTTATTTTATTTAACAGTTTTTTATACCACTTTATCATTTCAATCAAAGTGGTTTACATTGTAACTTAACCTTGTACATTAAACAGGGACATTGATAACTTGGATTTTTCTGAGCAATGGAGGGTTAAGTGACATACCCAAGGCCACAAGGAGTGCTAGTGGGAATTGAACCCAGTGCTCTAACCATTAGGCTACTTCTCCACTCCACTTGAATCTTTGCTTTCCTGCCTACTTTGCTAGCTTCTCTAAGTTTTTCCAAATATAGTTGCCTGTCTTCTTCTCTCTGTGATCGCTTGTATTTCATGAAGGCCTCCCTCTTTTTCTTTAACTTTTCAGCTACTTCTTTCGAAAGCCATAGCGGTCTCCTTTTCCTTTTACCTTTATTTACCATTTTAACAAAAAGGTTGGTTGCCCTTAAAATATCCCCTTTCAGTTTTGCCCACTGTTTTTCTACATCCCACAGCTGTTCCCATCCCGCTACCGACTCCCTGAGGTATTGGCCCATCTTGGCAAAGTTAGTTTTCCTAACGTCTAAGACCCTCGCTTGTCAATGGATTCTAACAGCCCTAGTCCTAATACTGAACCACACCATCTGGTGATCACTAGATGCAAAATGATCTCCCACTGTAACATCAGAAACACTTTCACCATTGGTAAGCACCAAGTCCAATATGGCCCCTTCACATGTGAGGTCTGTTACCAATTGCCTGAATAATTCTCCCTGTAGAGAATCCAGGTTCTCCTTACTTCTAGATGATACTGCAGCAGGAATGTGCCAATCAACATCTGGCATATTGAAATCCCCTATCAGTAGCACTTCCCCTTTCCTAGCAATACTGCATATGTCTTCAATTAACTCTATGTCCACTTCTTCCTCTTGTGAGGGAGGTCTGTATATCACACCAATGCAAATAGATTTCTCTTTCCCTCTTTCTAGTTTAACCCACAGTGCCTCCTCTCTCCCTTTTAAGCTCTGTAATTCCAAAGCTTTAATATTATTTTTTACATATAGTGCCACTCCTCCTCCCCTTCTTCTTACCCTATCCTTTCTGAATAAAGTATAGCCTGGTATAGTTACATCCCGGTCATGGTTTTCTGTGAACCATGTTTTTGTAACTGCCACTAAATCCAAGTCAGCCACTCCCATCAAAGCTTCAACATCAGGGATCTTATTTCCCATGCTATGGGCATTTATACTCACTGCTTTCCATACGTTACCCCTTTTATCCATTTCCATAAAGGTATTTAATGTTTCACTTACCTGGGGCTTTCACTTACCTGGGAGCTGTCTTCACCTATCCCCAACGAATCTAGTTTAAAGCCCTCTTCGGTAGTCTACTACTGAAGATGTGTCAACCTTTCTTGGACAGATGGACGCCATTTCTGCTCTGTAACACTTGGAACAGCATCCCATGGTCCAGGAAACCAAAACACTCTCGATGACACCATCCACACAGCCATGCATTCATCTCCAGGATGCGAGCCTCTCTGCCTTGGCCTTTACCCTCAACAGGGAGAATTGAAGAGAACACCAACTGTGCACCTATCTGCTCCACCCTCTGTCCCAGAGCCATGAAGTCACTTTTGATACGCTCAGAGGGATACCTGGCAGTATCATTTGTTCCGACATAGCTTAACCACATTGGGTAATAGTCAGTGGGCTTGATGAATCTAGGCAAACTCTCCATAACGTCTTGGATTTTGGCACCTGTCAGGCAGCATCCCTCTCTGGATATCATGTCTGGTCAGCAGATGAACGCCTCAGTACCCCTCAGAAGAGAGTCATCAACCACTACTACCCTTCGCTTCCTTGTGGTCACTGATTCTGCAACTTTGGGGTACTTGAGCTCTGGTTCTTCCCTTTCCAGGGATGCTTTCACCTCCTCCACTTCAAGGGCTGCATAATGGTTCTTCAATTCAAGGGCTGGAGAAGTTGGATTGGTGATTCTGCAGGCCCAGGTGACTTGTGTCAAATCTTCGCCATTCTGTAGGTACCCATCTTCTCTTCTGCTGGAGGGTTTGGTTGTTGCAAGAAGCATCTCATCAATGTACTTCTCACTGTCTTGAATGCTCCTCAGCCTCGTCACCTCCTCTCTGAGTTCCTCCACTTGTTTCCTAAGAGCTTCAGCATGCAAGCACCCTGCACATGGAACCGGTCCTTAAACTGGCATTGGGACCTCTGCCTGGACAGAGGCAGAACCTTTAATGGGGGCAACAGCTCTAACAATATGATTTTTCCCAGCCATTGTTCTGTTCGTGGAGCTTAGGTATCTGTTAAAGCAAAAGAGAGAGATCTATCAAAGTACCAGCTGGTTTCCCAGCTGTCCTTTCAAAGAAAAAGTAGTTAAATCTCTCTAATTATATTGACAATGTGCTGTTCCAAGTCCCTGTGTTGTGTTAATTGGTGAGGTGCCCTATAAAGCAAAACCGCTCTCTAGGGGTGTTTGGGTGTTTGGGGGGGGGGGGGGGTAGGGAGGGAACTAACACCTGATTGTAAGTCGCTTCAAAGAGCTGAGAAAGTTACTAAAGCAGAGTTTTAAACCTACCCTGCTAAAGAAAATATTTCTCCCTTTAAACTAAAGCACCACAAAGAATGTAACTTTGTTTTAAAAATGCACCAAACCCCTTTTAAGAGCTCCCAGTCAGAGAGCTAGCAATTAAAAAAAAACACGCAACACAAATGCTTACCTTTGTTTGAAATGTATAGTCCCTGTTAGGAAAACCTCAACAGTGCAGGGCTCTGAAGCCTTTTATGCAGGCCTCAGCTGCTTTCAGTTCTTTCACAGGATAATCAGACCCACTAACTCCTGATTAGGTGTCAGTGGCTTCAAAGAGCTGAGAAAGTTACTAAAGCAGAGTTTTAAACCTACCCCACTAAAGAAAATATTCCTCCCTTTAAACTAAAGCACCACAAAGAATGTAACTTTGTTTTAAAAATGTACCAAAGCCCTTTTAAGAGCTCCCAGTCAGAGAGCTAGCAATTTTAAAAAAGCCTTATCAAAGAACAAAGCACTTGGCATTGATGACATTCCCAATGAACTATTACAGCAATCAGATGCAGCTGTTACCATACTTATAAGTCTCTGACAGGAAATTCGGAAGACAACATAATGGCCAGTTGATTGGAAAAGATCTATGTTTATACCAATACTAAAGAAAGGTGATCCAACTGACTGGAAATTATCGCACAAATGCTCTGATCCCACATGTCAGCAATATTCTACTCAAGATTATTCAGCAGAGACTACAACCATACCTGGAACAAGAACTGCCTGAAGTTCAAGCAGGGTTCAGGAAAGGGTGAGGAATGAGAGATTTCATCGCAGATGTGAGATGTATCCTTGAAAAGACTGAAGAATACCAAAAGGATATCTATATGTGTTTTATTGACTACAGCAAGGCTTTTGACTGTGTAAACCATGAGAAACTCTGGGCCACATTAAGAAGCATTGGTATACCAGAACACCTGATCGTTCTCTTGCACAACCTTTATATTGATCAAGAAGCAACAGTTTGAATGGAACAAGGAGAAATGGAATGGTTTAAAATCAGCAAAGGTGTACAACACGGATGCATACTTTCCCCTACTTGTTTAATTTATATGCAGAACAAATCATCAGAGAAGCAGGACTGTATGAAGACAACAGAGGTGTGAAGATTGGTGGAAGACTCATCAACAACCTTTGCTATGCTGATGATACCAAATTACTGGCTGAAAGTCTAGACTATCTGAAACATTTACTTCTCAAGATGAAGGAAAACAGTCTTAAAATGGGACTGCATCTTAAGGTAAAGAAGACAAAGATCCTGACAACTAGCAAAATCAATAAGTTCATTGTCAATGGAGAAGAAATCAAAATACTGGATCAACTTTAACCTACTTGGAACTTTAACCTATCAATAAAGAAACAATAAGCAGTCAAGAAATCTGACGACACATTCCACTTAGCAGAATGGCCATGAAGGACCTAGACTGTGATAGGCGATGGCCTAGCAGGTAGCAGAGCTAGGTCTGAAGCCCTTTTTCTCCTGCTTTAAAATGTTATTGCTGATTTTGAAAAATTACAGAATGCTATTAGCTGTTAGAAAGAAATACTGTTCTATTCTGGTTTGATAACATGTTCTGCTCTCCTGGAGATAAGAGAATTAAAACTTTTACTGTTTATTGTTTAGGTAAGCCAGATGTCTGCTTTAGTAGGAATGTCCTCCACTGTATCTTTGCTAGATGTGCACTGACCTCGTAATTAGGATGAAAATATAGCAGAGAAGCCGAACAGTGTAAGAATATTTTGTCTAGCATTATGAAGATTGTTTAGTGTTTTGAGCCAGGGCTAGAGATACATCTTAGCCTTGCTATGTTTGGCCTCGCTTTGTTTTGCTTTTGTTAAGAATGCTTCTGATATGCCTTCCACTATCTTTGTGGCTAACTGACCTTGCAAGAATAGCGAAATATACTGTATACTTTAACAGAAGTATTATGTTTAGTGTTATGTCTAGTTGCTGACCCGTGGCTAGTAAGACCCAAGCAGGGGGAGCAAGTCCTGGGCCCGGTCAGAGATGTCTATTGGATGAGAGTAAGTGGGCCACTGTGGCCAATGAGGAGTTTTGCCTGTATTAGACTGGAGAAGAAAAGTATATAAACTGTCATTTTTCTGAGCTCTGTGCTCAAACCATTTTGAATGCTACTGCAATCTGAGCCTGTGCACATTAAACCGGCTTGAATCTTTGCCAGACTCCGGGTATTATTTATTGCATTCTTATCAGCTACTACATATTCTTGGTGCGTTGGGCCAGGAATGTGCGAGTGGGGGATGCTATGCAAGTGAATATGCCCCGACATCTCCCCTCACAGGTTTGGTCCGGCTGGAGCTGAGCCTGACTGACCGCAGGAGGGTCTCTGGCGCCCCTGGTCCTTTTGTATCGGAGGAGACTCCTCCTTGCCTCCGCAGGTTGCTGCTTCTGGCCGGCCAACACCTCGAACCCGAGGGGGGTCCAGGATTCAACCCAAGGAGGGATTGGTTGCGCAGCGCATTAGCTACCGGATCCGGTGAGTAATGATTTTTCTGGTTCTTAGTCAGATAGCTCTGGGAAAGTCTCGAGACATCTCTGGTACAGTAACAGGTAAAGGAAGTCTGATCAACTTCCACGGGCGATCCTAGTACCCCTGCAAGTAGTGCGCGGGGCGAAACCATCAGCCCTTTCGGTTTCAGTAATTCTGGTTTGTCAGTCAGCCCGGGAATTCGGAATTTGGAAAATGCTAGCATGTTTGTCTGTGTGAAGAGTGCTTGTGAAAAGGAGGAAGCGTTGGGAGTTTGTCTTTGTTATCTGTTGAAACCACGAGTTTCCCTTCTAGTATAAGGGTAGGATTATATTCCGTTGGGTAATTTGTGACACTTTACCGCATATGAAATAGTAAAAGTATAGTTAAGAAGAGTCACTGTAAAAGCAAGAAGCTGTCTCTCTCATTCAGCTGCAGCACAAGAGGCGTGTTTGTGCAGAGGAATGTTTTAACCCTATGAAGGCATGTTTTCAACGTTCTGCTGCTGGGCTAATGGGTGCTTATTTTAGGGAATTATACCTGTTTTTATTCAATATTTTGTAATAGTGATGTGCCTTCTGCTATGGTCATGTATTATATATCATTTAATAAGAATGTTTAGTCAGGATCTCGATAGTATTGTACTTAGCCTGGAAAGGGTTACATTCCTACTCGAATTCCTGTGCAGATCAAGTGAGCGGAAATCTTGTAGGGCTCAGGTTTCAATAGGAAAGGATGCTTGTATTTTCCCTTAGCCCTACGAAGCTGAGGTTACGAACACTGACAGGAATCTGCAGATCGCAACTTGAAAGTGCTTTGAATCCTGAGTGAATGAGGGGTTAATCTTATTGTTAATAAAATAAACTAGGAAGGAAAATGTGTATTCTAGATGTCCACCCGCTTTATGGAAAATGTATCCAGAATGAATGTCTTTTTGAATCTCTGCTTCCTAAAAAACTGTAAAATTGAAAGAATTTCTTTTGCAAAGCCAAGCTGATTATGGCTGGCAGTTAGTTTTTTGCCAAGTAATTTTATTCCAGTTATACGTAACAGCTATGTAGTCGTCATGTTATGAACTATAGTTCTTTCTGTTAGGATTTGTTATTATAACATGTTGCAGAAGTGTAGTTTTCTATTGTAAGGACTCTATCTAGATTGTTCCTCTGTCTGTTGACAAGCACATGTGGGGGCTACAGTCCACCGCTGACACTGCAGGCAGGGATTCATTTTACCAGTTCAGAGTCACCCACAGTCAGCGCCCGAGAACATGAAGTGGAATCCAAATAGTGCAGGCAGCCCTCACTATATGCCCCATGAAATCCAGCAGCCCAGGAGAATTTGCGCCTGGTAAATGCAGTTTTTGTCAAGTCAGTCCCAGGGAGATATAAAACAGAACTTGCAGAAACGGGATGGATTTGCGGGCATGAATACAGCAGCACGATTAAGTTGTTTAGAATGTCTGTGAATTGTGGAGATAATGTGACAGAAAAAGTGAATGTAAGATGGCGAAGAGAGCAGTTCGTCTTGCTGATACTATAGTTGCATGATGTGGAGGAAGTTTTTCTAATCGAAGGAGCTGGATTGATAGTGCTGACTGTTCCCCGAGAAGAAGAGTAGCAGTTCTATAGTGCATCTCCAATCAGGCCAGCAAGTTCCTGTATACTTACCAGCATTGTAGCCCCACCTGGAGTATGGGCAGAGAATAATCCATCTGGCCTAGAAAAGAATATAGCTCCTGTACTTGTTGAAGGGATGGACAGATAGAGGGATACCATAATCCCCAATATGTAATTGAAGATGGATGAAGTTCTTGATACAAAAATGTGTTTTGTTCTGAAAAGAACTGTGGTAAGCTTTTCTTTGTTAGACTAACTATTAGGGAAGTTTAAAAAAACCTCCAAATGTGATTAACTATTTCTCTTACTTGTGTATGTATAGTAGATAAGTTTTGTTTTTTAGGTCTGGATCTGAACTTATTTTGGGTTATGAGAATTTATTTACTGATTCTATTCTATGTGTAATGTTGAAAAATATTATTAGAAACATTACTCCTTGGTGTTTCTTATGTCTCTGGATGCTTTGGGAAAAAATGATTGATATATTTTCCAAATTGTATTTCTAGTTATAATTGATGTGAATGAATGGGAAGATCTTCCATGCTTTGATATATTTAGATATTTGATAATTGTGTGATGTAATAAAGGTTTAAAAAAATTGTTTTAAAGGAAAGAGAAGTTAGTAACTTAACTGGAAAAAAATTGAATTGCTAGTCAAGTTAAGTCAAGCAAGTTTGGTTACTTAAAGGGAAAAAGTGAATGATGCAACTACATTCAAACAAGTGAATTAAGTAATTAAAAACAGTATGGTAAATATATGTATAATGTTTTATTATTTTCCTTTTGTGAAAAGTTGAAAGTTCAACTATGATAGTGTATGAGCAAATGTTTGAAGAAAAAAAATGCTGATATTCTCTTAGTCTCTTTTAAACTAATCTGCAGGAGTCGATTGGAGGAGTGATTTAAATTTTCATGTCGTATCTGTTTTAATTATTATGAAAGACCTCTGCAGAACTGATGTTGTTAATTGCAAGTGTGATCCAATATGCTTACCTCTTCTATTGCTGCTGTTTATGTTTTTGCTCAGAAAAATCCAATTCTCCACTACAGAAAAGAAAATAAAAAAAAAAAAAAAAAAAAAATATGGAGACTCCTGATAAAGATCAGCGATTCCAGAGGAACTACTCATGTATGTGCAGCAGTGAAGCCGGGTGGATGGTCACTGAAAAAGAATTCTTTTTAGAATCATAAACTGCTTGTTATGTTTTAATGTTGTTACCCCTTGAATAAATCAGATTGACTATATCATGTCTGGATCTGATTACATTATATATTGTATGCACTGAATCCTATGGGCCGAAGAGGAAAACGACTGAATGAAATGCTACTGGATATGGAGACTCCTGATAAAGATCAGCGATTCCAGAGGAACTACTCATGTATGTGCAGCAGTGAAGCCGGGTGGATGGTCACTGAAAAAGATTGATCTAAGATGTGCATAGCACAGCCCATGGTGTGAAAGGATGCTGCTGACGAATCTGGAGTGATGACTGGTGTCTCTGAATTATTGCTAGATCTACGAGAAGCAGTTGGCCACTGCTGGATGAGGTAGTGCTTACAAGAATAATTGGTAAAGTCTTGTTTTCTGTACACATTTTTATTGAGGCTAAGCAAAGGTAAACAATGTCACATGATTTTGTATAAGGATTTCTTCCAATGAACAAGATGGAGCTCACCTATGGACCAGATGTGCCTAGGACTTTGACAGAACATCTGCAAAATGAAGCCTACTGTAGAAGATTATTCCGGAATTGGACATGTTTCAGCTACTGTTCTTTAGTAATGATTCTTTTTAGAATCACAGGGAGGACTGAAGGGATGGACAGATAGAGGGATACCATAATCCCCAATATGTAATTGAAGATGGATGAAGTTCTTGATACAAAATGTGTTTAGAAGTTTGACTTTTCACCTACTTTCTTAAATAGAATAAGATGTCATGGTCATGAGTTCTCTGTGTAACCGTCTTTAAAATAGATGGAACAGTGTTAACGCAAGCAAAAAGAACATAGGCTATGACCTGTGCAACCATAGTTCATTGTACAGTCAGCTGGAAGTCCCTGCTGACACAACATAATTTTTGCAGCTTTTGCAATTATAAATTTCATCTAATATACTGTAATCAGATCTTACTTTGTAAAAAGAACTTTGGCGACACCTTGTGTTATTTCATGGTTATAATAAATGATTGTAACTTCCTCTTTTTCTCTAATAAAAAGAGAGCTTTTTGGAGGAGAACTTTGAATTCGGCAGGTGTGGAATTATGCCCGTCCATATACCGCTTGCCGTCTTCCCTCTGAGCTCAAAGAAAATAGCACTTTGTGTGTATGTGATTGTGTTCTGTATTACGCTCTGCCTGTCTCTCACTACTGATGGACCAGAGACCTCAAGAGCCGAGGTATTGTGGTCAATTCATGGAGTTTTCTTCACTTGTTACCCTTAAGCCAGGAGCAGAACCAGTGCATGTGCGTCAGTATCCCCTCCCGAGACCAGCAATTGAAGGCACTCATCGCCATTTGAAGAAATTATTGCAGTATGGACTTCTAAGAGAATGCCAATCACCCTGGAACACCCCCCTTCTCCCAATCAAGAAGCCTGGGACAGGTGACTACCGCCCAGTGCAGGATCTACGTCAAGTGAACAGTGCAGTTGAAACCATACATCCAGTAGTACCAAATCCTTACACCCTCCTAGGACTGATTCCAGCAGAAGCCACTCACTTTACTGTTTTGGACATAAAAGATGCCTTTTTTTCTGTATACGCCTGACAGAGGCCAGTCAGCTTTTGTTTGCATTTGAATGGGCAAACCCTACCACAGGACGACAAGGGCAACTCACCTGGACTCGATTACCACAAGGATTCAAGAACTCACCCACTATTTTCAGTGCAGCCCTCAGTCAAGATATGTCAAGCTACTCTGTGATTCCGGGAAAAAGAATTTTGCTTCAATATGTAGATGATGTGCTCATAGCCACCAATGACAAATCTGATTGTATACAAGCTACAAGTGACCTCTTGCACCATTTGAATGAAGTTGGCTACAAGGTTTCCAGTTACTGTACCACACTCTGTTTTAACCCTGCTGGAGCACAAAGGAAGCCATTGGCTCACCAACGCTCGAATGTTAAAATATCAAAGTATGCTATGTGAGAATCCTAACTTGCAATCAAGTGTCAGGCAAACTCTAAACCCAACCACCCTATTGCCCGTCGGTCCAGGCCCTCCTGACCATGATTGCTTGGAAGTAATGGACATTGTGTACTGTGATGCAGCAGACCCTCTTGCAGATAGAAGAAAAGTTTTAAATCCAGAAAAAAACAGGTATAAGCTGCAATATCCTGAAGATCCACATAGAGGGAGCATGAGAGTCAGTACAGAGTCTGAAGAACCACGCCTCTATGGGCAGGACATGGGCCCAGTCAGTTTGGATTTAAGCAGAGGCAGGTCTGAATCAAGTAGAGAGATTCAAGGAGAGATCCAAGAAGAGATCCAGGGAGATGTCCAGAGAGGTATCCGGAGATATATCCAGGAGGAAGGAAAGAAAGATATCCAGGGAGATATCCAGAGAAGTATCCGGAGAGATATCCTGAGAGAAAAGGACAGAGATTCAAGAGCCAGAGAAAGGGCAGTCTTGAATGAGAGAGAGAAAGCAGGCCTGAGGAGCAACGAGAGTACTGGCCTGGAAAGCCTCAGGAGTGAAGGCAAGGGCAGATGGCAACAGCTGCAGCCTTGGCACAGAGAGGTTCGTCCCTATACTAAGGCAAGAGGGATATCATTGGAGAACTTGGGCCATTCTGAGCTGGAGGACAACCGGACTAGGCCTCAAGCCTTCCCTGAGAAAGAAAGAAGAAAGCCTAAAGGTAAAGCTTCTATTTCTTGCAATTGTTTGCTCAAGTCTAACATAAGAGAAAGACAGGGGAAGGAAGTTTCTCCTTGTAGCAATGACATTTATAAGCAAAAGCTAACAGACAATTTCTCTAAGAGGAGAACTGTAAATACTAAGCATTGTGCTGAGAGAGCTTTTAAAACTATAGCTGAAGAAGAGCCTTTGTTTTACCCAGTGGCCAGAAGCCGACGCCCTAACCTAACTACCAAACACTGGGAAACTGTACGGCACGCTTTTAAAAAGCCAGAGTTCAGTTGTGCAGAAGCCTCAGACTCAGAGCTATCAGATATAGAATATATGCAAGTGGAATCTGCAGGCGAAGAGTCTGACGAGCCGATGGAATGTACATATTGTACAGCAGTGAAGCTGTAGTTTATTTCTAGCTCCATGAATGCATAAGTGAATGCAGTGTTTTGTCTTACCTCAAATTACTGTGAAGTTAACAGCCATTACTTTGACCGTTTTATTTGTGCTTTAAACCTGATGCAAGGACTTGTTCAGTTGTGTTACTTTCCAAAGCCGTTTATCCTGTTTTTGAACCATTTTTGTGCAAAGGGGAAATAAAGCCTTTTTCATTTTTCCCTCCATATTCGTGTGAATTTGTTCTTTTTGGGAAGTTGGTAACGAGGCCGGCACAAGGGACTGCTACCCTTGACCCTCGCACCTGTCCAACCCCAATCACCATAATCTTGTGCGCTCCCCAGCCCTTCCGTGGAAAACTACGCCGCCACCAGGGGGGGCTGCGGGGGACAGTACTCAAGTTGTCCTAACTGCCCAGAGGTTTACCTGAAGTGGCCCCAGGTTCTTCCTATAGCCCTTCATAGGATATACTTAGCCCCTGCCCCTAAGTCTTTAGGAGTTTCCCCTTTTGAGATTCTGAGATTCTGTAGCCTATTGTATAGAAAGTAAAACGAGATGTGTGACAGATAGGATCTGAAATTACTAGATAAGCACTATTTGTTTTAAGTTCTGTTTTGCAGGGTCTTCATGCGTGAGTATGAGACCAGCCCATCCAAGCCCCTGCATCCTTTCAAGCCTGGAGCCTCGGTGTGGGTGACAGAGTAGAAGAAGACACCGCTGGCGCCGTATTGGAAAGGGCCATATGTCATCTTGTTATCAACCCCAACAGCAGTTAAAGTGGCCGAGATCAACTCCTGGATCCACCACAGTAGAGTGAAACCAGCCACAGTACCTGAGAGTCGTCCCTGGACTTCGATCGCCAATCCTGCAGCACCATTGCAACTCACGCTGCGAAGAAAAGATCCGTCATCGTAAGAACTTTACCAACCTGCTCCTGGACGTCAAGGGAACAGACGTCCTCCAGTTTTGCATTCCAGCAGCCGCTTCTGAACTTGGTCGTGGACTTCCATAAATGATCCTGAGACTCCATTGCGCCTCACCCTACGACAACAGCCACGGACCTAAGACTTATTGGTCCCTCGGAAACTGCACTATTTCAAGACTGTTTGTTTATCCGAAGGTAAGCCTCGCATCTGGAGAAAGCTGAAATCATCAGAAATAGACTGTGTTGTGTTAAGAAATTGAGTCTTCTACGAGACTGTGTTCAAATGCTCTGGAAAAAAGCAAAAAAACGGTTTTGATCTCCTAAAAGGTGAACTGCTCTAAGGAGGCAATAATAGCCTGAGAGACTGTACTATGATATTTTAAGAACCTGAGACATCCCAGAGGACAGTGATACTTTGGAATCTACAGCTCTACTCCTGCCACAAAGCTGGTAGGTCTACGTACGGCAGAAGCTTGAGGACCTACAATCAACGCTACGTCTGCTACCTGTTGTGGATGCCGACAGTTCCACCAATTTTCCAGAGACTATGCCCATTATGAATTCTTATTATTGCTTCGTTCTGGCGGCAGCCTTGGGGTGCTTTGTATTGACTCTTGCCCTACTTCCCTGTGCAGCCTGCAAACCTAGTATTTGCACAACAGGGAATACCCGGACTTGTCTCAACCCCCGCCAGAATCTTTCCTCTCCTGTTATGGGAACTGCGATGGAACAATGAGAATGGAGCCCTTTTGATTGCTACTCGCCAGCTCTCAGAACCCAGATTTTTTGAACTTTAATACATGTGTTGCTTATTTTCATACATGTGCTATCTACCTTTTTGACATGTACTGCTACCGACCTCTGATACAGGTGCTGCTATTAATAGGAATGGTTCTTATTTTTGTGGGTCATGAGAACGGGCCTATTGGTATGATGAACAGTATATATGTCATTTGTTCCTCCTATGTCTCCTGCCCCTCCGCTTATACATTAGGCATGCTATATGATTTGACAAAGACACTTGTATCAAATGTATTATTGATTGTGGCTGTTTGAGTATGTATCCCATGTTTCCTCCCCTTATGCTTACGTATATTAAACTTAACGTAAGGCAGCTACACAAATCCTAGCAACGTAGGGCTACTACCCTATACCACACAGTGATCCCTCTACTATGGTCTGAAGTATTTTTGCTATTTGTGTGATTAGATTCTCACCCTTCCTCACTTGCCGGTGTGAATAATCAAAAGGAGGGAATGTGATAGGCGATGGCCTAGCATGTAGCAGAGCTAGGTCTGAAGCCCTTTTTCTCCTGCTTTAAAATGTTATTGCTGATTTTGAAAAATTACAGAATGCTGTTAGCTGTTAGAAAGAAATACTGTTCTATTCTGGTTTGATAACATGTTCTGCTCTCCTGGAGATAAGAGAATTAAAACTTTACTGTTTATTGTTTAGGTAAGCCAGATGTCTGCTTTAGTAGGAATGTCTTCCACTGTATCTTTGCTAGATGTGCACTGACCTCGTAATTAGGATGAAAATATAGCAGAGAAGCCGAACAGTGTAAGAATATTTTGTCTAGCATTATGAAGATTGTTTAGTGTTTTGAGCAAGGGCTAGAGATACATCTTAGCCTTGCTATGTTTGGCCTCGCTTTGTTTTGCTTTTGTTAAGAATGCTTCTGATATGCCTTCCACTATCTTTGTGGCTAACTGACCTTGCAAGAATAGCGAAATATACTGTATACTTTAACAGAAGTATTATGTTTAGTGTTATGTCTAGTTGCTGACCCATGGCTAGTAAGACCCAAGCAGGGGGAGCGAGTCCTGGGCCCGGTCAGAGATGTCTATTGGATGAGAGTAAGTGGGCCACTGTGGCCAATGAGGAGTTTTGCCTGTATTAGACTGGAGAAGAAAAGTATATAAACTGTCATTTTTCTGAGCTTTGTGCTCAGACCATTTTGAATGCTACTGCAATCTGAGCCTGTGCACATTAAACCGGCTTGAATCTTTGCCTGACTCCGGGTATTATTTATTGCATTTTTATCAGCTACTACAAGACAAGATTCTCAAGAGCAGAGATATTTCTCTCCAGACAAAGATTCAACTCATTCAAGTTATGGTATTTTCAATAACATCATATGGATGCGAAAGTTGGAGTGAAAAAGACAGACAGGAAGAAAATTGATGCCCTTGAATTATGGAGCTGGCAACAGATACTATATTTCCCATGGACTGCCCGAAGAACAAACCAGTAAGTACCAGAGGAGATCAAAACTAAACTTTCTTTAGAAGTTCAGCTGACAAGACTTCAACTTTCATATTTTGGACACATCATACGAAGAGAGAGATCATTAGAGAAATACATTATGTTTGGCAAGGTAGAAGGTCAACGCAAAAAAGGAAGGCCAGCAATGAGATGGATTGATACAACAACAGCAGCTAAGGGTGCCATTCTGTCAACGAGCCACCTGACTGAAGACCGAACAGAGTTTAGGACAACTATCCGGAGGGTGCCATGAGTTGACACCAACTCGACAGCACTTTTTTTACAGTCCAACATATGCAGAACAGTTTCCCCTTTGTGAGAATGAGGCTTTGGAAAAAATGTTGGAAGGATGACTTTACTGGTTAAGATGAAAGAGCCCGATATTTAACAGTGGCTGCTAGTGCGATTACAGCAGCTCGTTGTTGTTACTGAACTCCAGACCCGGAAATTCAATGTTGGGGCTTGTCTGGCCAGTGACACTGAATATCCAGGTCTGCCGGATCGCCAAGAAGCTAACCAGGAAGTAGAAATATTCAGCCACTGCCCAGTTAGCTTTGGTGGCAAATAACCTCAGGCCAGAGGGACTGGACTCTCTAGTCCCATGGCAACTCTTTGTGGCCATGGGCAAGCCACTTCACCCTCCATTGCCTCAGGTATGCTTAGATTGTGAGCTCGTCTGGGACGAGGGAATGAAAAGTGCCTGTTATATCTGTAAACTGCTCTGATACACACAGTAAAGGATGGTATATCAAGTGCCTAAAACTATAAAAAACTTAGGACAGCCTTTACAGCGTTTGGCTTTTGCCACCAAGAGATAACCAGGCAGTGGCTGAATATCACCATTACCCAGTTATCCCTGGGTGCTGTGTCCACTCTGCCCCCAGAATGCTCCAATGTTAACCAGTTAACATCAGGGCATACAGTGGTGGCACACACGTATATTCAGTGCACTAACCATGTTAATGTCGTTGAATATCCAGTCAAGGGGATTAACATGCGTTAAGCCCTATAAATATCAGGCCCAAACTATATAAACACTTTTGTTAGGAACCTGTGATGAGTGCAAAGCACTACTCTGCTGTGAAAGAATTTCATATAAGTTGGATGAATTATTAGGACCTGAAGCTCTCTTTTGCGTGCTGAAGTTACCATCACTAAAAATAAAACTTTTCAGAATTCAAGAATTTCAGAGGACAGGTATTATTAAGCAGCTCAAAAGGAGCTTTCATCAGCAATGTAAGAACCACATTGAGGCTCCAAGATATTGCAGCTGGCTTATAGCGAGGTTTGAGAAGTAAGCCCCATATAAACGAACAACTAAGGGCTGTACAGACATGGGCTTGCTCTCTACACCAGGATAGTAAGCTTCAATTGCACTGAGGTGAACTCTTACTCAGCTGGACTTGAGTCCAGACTCTGAAAGATGTAGAAGATACTTAAGTAGTTTTTATGTGGGACAGGCGAAAGCATCTAATGATCTTTCAGTTTCAACCACTGTTTCTGAACAGCTGGGGGATGTAGAAAAACAGTGAACAAAACTGAAAGGGGAAATTTTAAGGGCAACAACCCTTTTTATTAGGAAAGCAAGCAAATGTACAAGAAAAAGAAGGCCACTATAGTCTCGAAAGACGTAGCTGAAAAAGTGAAGATAAAGAGGGTGGCCTTCATAAAATACAAGAGATCACAAAAAGAGGAAGACAAGCATCAATATACAGAAAAGCTAAGAGAAGCTAGGAAAGTAGTCAGGAAAGCAAAACTACAAGTGGAAGAAAAAATAGTCAAAATATTTTTCAGATATGCTAGTGAGAGGAGGAAGCGCAAAAGTGAGTGTCAGATTCAAGGCTGAAGGGGAGGAATATGTAGAAACTGATGGGAATAAAGCAGTATTGCTTAACAAATATTTCTGATCTGTGTTCACAGATGAAGGGCCAGGAGCAGGACCTCAGAAAACAACTACAAATAGGGAAGGAAGTGAGGCAGATCTTGAATGATTTTTAGAAGACTGTGTTAGTGAGGAGTTACCTAAACTAAACATAGACAAAGCAATGTGGCCAGATGGGATATATACGAGAATATTGAAGGAACTTAGGGAAGTTCTAGCGGCCCCACTGTCTGACCTTTTCAATGCTTCTTTAGAGTCATTAGTGGTCCCAGAGGAATGAAGAAAGGTGCATATAGTTCCTTTACAAAAAAGCGGAAGTAAGAATGAGGTTGGGAACTACAGACCAGTTAGTCTGACCTCTGTGGTGAGTAAACTAATGGAAACGTTGCTAAAACAGAGGAAGCAAGGTTCTGGAATACAATGGATTGCATGAACTGAGGCAGGTCTTCTCAGAAAATGTAGTTACTCGCCTGTAGCAGGTGTTCTCTGGGAACAGCAGGAATAAGTCCTCACATATTAGTGACATCACCAATGGAGTCCATGTGGGAACGATCTCAGGCTTCCATAGAAAACCTTTGAGAGGTCCACCACACATGTAAGCCTGTCTTCCCTGCCTGAAGGAGTCATCTTACCTCAATATGATGACATAGCTTAATCATGCAGAAAAGAGCAGCTCCACGGGGAAGAAGGAGGATAGTGAAGTCTTATTCCTGCTGTTCCCAAACAAGTACTATTCCCTGACAAGAGATGCTGTTCCCAGACAACAGGTGAGTAATTACGCTTTCTCCAGGAACAAGTAGGAAGAAAGTCCTCACATATGGAACTTTCCAGCTATAGGCTATCTAGAAAACCTGTGAAAAGTCTGACCGCACAACTAGAAAAAATGACCCAGAGAAACAGTGTGAGTAATCTCTGTAAGGTTCTGAGAATCAGTGTCCAGCGAGGACATCAACATCCTGATAACTATACGGTAGCATGGATGGACAGAAGGGATGGAAGGAGGAGTTGAATCTAATTCCCAAACAGGTGCCAGAATATAGCCTGGCCAAAGTTGCTGTCATGCCAGGAATCTCCATCCAGACAGTAGTGGGCTGTGAAGGTGACGACTGATGTCCACGTAGCAGTCCTACAGATCTCCACCATAGACACCAAGCGTATGTTGGCCACAGAAGCAGCCATAACTCAGACGTAATAAGCCGTGACATGTCATTCCAGGCTCAGACCCAGATGAGCATAAGCAAAGGAGATGCAGTCCACAATCCACAATGAAAGAACGTGCTTGGAAATTTCAACACACAGACAGTCAAAAGAGACAAAGAGCTGGGGGGAATGTTGATAGGCATTTTTCTGTTCCAGATAGAAGGCAAGAGCCCTTTTACAATCCAGCATGTATGGAGAGGTTTCAGCCCTGCTGGTACAAGGCCTAGGAAAAAAGATGTGCAGTACCACCAACTGGTTGAGATAAAAAGCAGAAACTACCTTAGGAAGGAACTTTGGATGAGTCTGAAGGACTACCCAGTACAAGCATTGTGGAACTTGTGTCTCTTGGGGAAACTGCTAGATACATATGACCTAGATTGGCCACTGTTGGAAACAGAATACTGGGCTTGATGGACCTTGGTCTGACCCAGTATGGCATATCTTATGTTCTTATGTACCTTATTGTGGTGAAATCTGGTGTATGGCGGGTGTGCCACCAGCACCTGGAGCTTACTGACTGTTCACAGAGGTGACCGCTATCAAGAACACAACTTTCCAGGTGAGGTGCTTAAGCAAACAGGAGCTAAGAGGTTCAAAGCAGGGCAGAGAGGAGCTGCCCGAGCACCACTCTGAGGTCTCACGCCAAAGGTGGGGGCTTTATAGGGGGTCACGAGAGCAAGAGACCTCTCATGAAGTGACCTGCAAGAAGATGTGCGGAAATTAGCTTATTATCATCGCCATGGTGGTATGCCACCACTACGCTTAGATGCACTCTCGAGTTGGATTTGAGTCCAGAGTTAGAAAGGTGAAGGAGATAAGTCAGAAACACCTCCACCATGCAGGAGAAAGGGTCTAGCACCTTTCCCGCACATCAAATGGAAAACCTTCGCTACCTGAAGGCATAGGCATGGCAGGTTGAGTCTTTATAGGAAGCAAGAAGCATATTTTCCACCTCTGCAGGGACATGAAGGTCCACAAGAACTGCGCATTCAACATTCATGCTGTGAGGCCAGTGAGAGGATGTTAGTGTGGAGAATAGACCCGCCATCTTGGGGAGACCAGATCTGGGTCACAGCCAATTCTGAGGGGTGACCTCTGAGAGAGGCGCAGCAGAAGAGGGCCATTGGTTGCCAGGGCCAATGTGGGGCAATGAGAATCATAACAGCCCTGTCCGCCTGAAGCTTGAACAAGGTTTTGGCCACCAATGGGATCGGTGGATATGCATAGAGCAGACCTTTTCCGGTCCAATAGGAAACATCAGAAGCTATCTGACAGGTGCAGAGAATCCTGGAGAAGAACTGAGGCACCTGAGCTTTGTTCTGTGACACAATAGGGTCTATGCCTGGGGTGCCCCACAGCTGAAAGATGTGGCTGGCTATCCGCGTGCTGAGGGCCCACTAATGTGGTTGAAGGATCCTGCTGAGATGATCTGCTAACACATTGAACTCTCCAGGCAGATACATCATCCGGGGAATCATGCCCTGGGAGAGGGAAAATTTCCGGAGGCACACTGCCTCTCAACCAAGGAGGTACAAACCCATGCCACCCTGTTTGTTGAAACATCACCACCTGGTTATCCATCTAAATGAGGATGACTTGATTGGCCAACAGCTCTTGAAGCACCCAAAGGGCATTGGAAATGGCACAGAACATCAGGAAGTTGATTTGATGCAGGCTCTCCCGAGCCGTCCATAGACCCTGTGTGCGCAGGCTGTCAAGATGGACCCCCTAACCCATCTTGGAAGCATCTGTGATGAAGATGCGATAATGCGGAGGGAAGGCCCGAGAGCATGTTCTGTGGCTGTAGCCACCAGGACAGGGACTCTGAGTGTTGGGGTGACCACCATCATGTCCATTAGACGACCCATGACCTGCCACCATTGCATGCAGAGGGTCCATTGTGCTTGTCTCATCTATAGCTGGGCGAGAGGATTGACATGGACTGTGAAAACTATATGGCCAAGGGTATGGAGCATCTGGTCCATGTGGGGTTCTGTGGCAGCTCGCAGGAAAGTGTGACAAGCAGGCTGATTTGATCCGTAGGCAGATAGATCTGAGCTAGGATAGTATCAAGCAGGGTCCCAATGAACTCTAAGCACTGGGAGAACAATAGGTGGGACATTGGATAGCTGATCACAAAGCAGAGATGCTCTAGAACTTGAATGGTGAGCTTCAGGGACTATTGGGTCTTGTTTAGTGTCACACCCCTTATAAACCAGTCATCCAGATAGGGAAATACAAAGAACCCCAGAGTCTAGAAAAAGGCAGTGACGACTGCCAGACACTTTGTGAACACCCACGGAGTGGAGACCAGACTGAAAGGCAGCACTTGATACTGGTAGCGTTTTCCACTGAGCATAAAACAGAGGTAGCACTGATGAAATGGGCAGATAGGAATATAAGAATCCTTTAGATCCAGAGAGCATAGCCAATCCTCCCTTTGGAGGTAAGGTAACAGCAATCCCAGAGAGGCCATCTTGAACTTTTCCCTTACGAGAAACCAATTGAGGTTCCGTAGATCCAGAATGGGCTGGAAGCCTCCTGTCTTTTTGGGTACGAGGAAGTAGCAGGAGTAGAATCCCTTCCTGGCCTGTGAGAATGGAACAGGTTCGATGGCCAAATTGGCCAGAAGGGACTGAAGCTCCAGATGGAGGAGCTCCCAGTGGTGGGGATTGAGGGGGTACTACCTCAGAAGAACGAGGGAGAAAGCTGATGAAAATACAACCTGTACTCGTTCTGGACAACCTTGAGGACTCAGGTGTCTGTTATTACGGTTGGCCTCCAGTGAGCATAATGGATCAAGTGGCCCCCTCACTTGTGAAGAAACTGTGCTGGGAACAGACAGTCGGGCCATGCTCCTCAAGAAGGAGTCAAAAACCCCCACCAGGCTTTGGCTGCAATGCAGGCTGGTGCTTCTGCTCACATTGCTGATGCTGGCCCTGTCTCTTCTGCTGTTGCCCCTGCTGAGGGCCCTGGTAGTGATGCTAGTCAGGGTAGCCCCTGTAATACTTCCTCTTCTTGGGGTAATACGCCTTCTTCCTCAAGGCCTTCTTCTGTGAGGAGTCCGCTGTCTTCTTGGAGAGCTTGTTCATTGTTAATTACTCCCTCTCCAGTTCCTCAGCCTTGTCTTCCATGGGTTTGCCAAAGAGGTTCTCATCCTGGCAGGGGACATCGGCAAGCTTAGTACTACTACTGAACATTTGTATAGCACTACAAGACCTATGCATTGCTGCACAGACATATGTAAAAGATGGTCCCTGCTCATCAAAGTTTACAATCTAGTCAAGACAGACAACACAGTAGCTGCAGACATGGGATACATCTAGGTGAAATGGTAAGGAAATACAAAGGAGATCTTGAGTCAAGATCCGAAAGTGGCAGCGAAGAATTCCTGGTTTCAGCCTGGATTTGAAAAGGGTCAGAGAAGGCACCTGACATACAGGTAGTTTGTTCCAGGCATAAGGAGCAGCAAGATTAAAGGAGTGAAGTCTGGAGTTAGCAATAGAAGAGAAGGGCACAGACAGAAGCGATTTGCCAGAAGAGCGGAGTTTCTGAGGAGGGTTATAGGGAGAGATAAGAGAGGAAAAATAGTGAGGTGCTGCAGAGTGAATGCACTTATAGGTCAGCAGGAGAAGTTTGAACTGGATGCGGAAATGAATAGGGAGCTGGGTAGCCTAGCATCTCCATCGAGCCCTGACTTAATGTCTCCTGAGACACAGCAGCCTAGGAAACCTCTCTGCCCTGAATTGAACTGTGCAGCTGGTGGGATGTTTGAATCTCCTGCGGGTGTTTCCATGGCATCTCAGCTGGGGCTGACTGCAGGTTTAGAGACAAGCAGAGGTGGTGGCTTGATGGATCAGTCACAGTCAGGGCAGAGCACTGGGGTTGGAGTACATTCACTGAGGATGAGTGGGCAATATAGTTCCTTCAGCTTTGTTGGACAGAGAGCAGGGATTTTTGGCATGTGCATGTCCCTTGCAACGGCCAGGCCAGTCTATATTGGAATCAATTTGGCTGGCTATTAATCAGCTCGGAGAGGCGATCTCGAGCCAGATGCAGGGATTCAAGACCAGGTACAAGTGAACTCTGAATCAATTTCTAAGAATGCTGGTGAGATTAGACAGATTAAAATTGATGTGGAAGCTATTGCTTTGAGGACTGATCATTTGGAGAACCTTAACGAGTCCTTTATGAAAGATTTCAATAATTTGAAAAGCTGTATTGAACAATTGGATAACCTTTCTAGGCTGGCGAATCTCCATTTGACTATTTTCCTTGTTCATCTTGTATCTCAGCTAAAGAAATGTTTAAGCAATATTTACTTGAAGTCTTGGACATGCCGGAAGAAACATGTCCACCTATAGCTAAGGTGTACTATTTGCCGGGGGGCTAGAGGTCTTCTGCTGGTGCAGAGCCCTCTGGCCTCGTACAAATGGATGTACTGAATGTATATGCTATGTTGGAGTCTTTGGATCCTAACGATATTGTACCAGCGACATGTTTAGTGACTTTGGCCCTGGTGTCTGACAGAAATTGGCTCCCGAGACTATTTTTTAGGAAAAGGCATATAATGTTTAAGGGGTGCCTGGTCTGTATTTTTCCAGATCTGGCCAAGGAGACTCGGTGATGCAGAAAAGAGTTTTTAATTCTGCCTCCTCGGATCTTACAGGATGGGGAGTTATTTTTCCTAAAATGCCCTTGTAAGTGTTTAGTAAAGCTGCAGGGTAATTCTTATGTTTTTTTGTATCCCTCACAATTACTTTCTTTTTTGAATGCTAGGGGGCCTACTGGGGCGGAATAGATTATCTTCTTTGCTGCACTATTATTGAGGCGGTTGTTTAATCACCGTTATTTCCTTTTTCTGATGGATTATTTATTTATTTATTGAACAGCTCTTTTATACCGCTCCTTCCAGTGATCAGGGGTGGTTTACATAGAACAATAACTTATTTATTTATTTTATTTATTTATTTAAGGATATTTCTATCCCACCTTATCCTTCAATCAAGGCGGTAAACACATCAAACAATCATTGGCAATGGTGTGTGTGTCAGGTAAGATTATGTACAGTGAGGGTGCATGGGTGCTGGTGTGCTGATCAGTGTGAGCTATTTACAGTATGCACTTTTTACAGTTATATACATGGGTTTACTGGGTCCGTCGCTGGTTGTGATTGAACTTTAATCGAGTCTAAGGTTGGTCCAAGTCTGTAGATTTTGGCTATGCGCTTGGGCCGTAGTGCTCAGTGAAGAGTACAGTCTTTAGGTTCTAGTTTCCAGAAGTCCTTCAGATCTTCAGTTGATTGTAGGTCGTGTGGGAGTGTGTTCCATATTGTGGGAGCCGCCAGAGATAGGGCTCTTGAAGATACACAGAACATTGAATAGCATAACAACATAATTGGAACTAAAGAACTAATTAAGTAAAACAAACTATATACATACTAGATAGATCTAGAACTATGTACATCCCAGTATACTCTTAAGAAAAATGTATAATAGGAACTGTATTTCTTGACTATTTACAAGTGATAAGTATTAAAAAGGGAAGGGATCATGATATTTGCGTAGCATATTGAGTGGTAGATAGATTGTTAGCATTGTTGGAGGAGGATGTATTGTAATATTCTGAGAACAGGAGGAGGATTAGAATCCTATTTTCTTTTTGTCTTGGATTTCCTATCTTTGTGGGCTAGGTGAGGGGCTCCTTAGTAACTTATGTATTTCTTTTCCTTTACAATTTTTTATTGTATTGTATTTACTGATAGCCATTTCATGCAAGTGAGGTTTGTTTGAAATTATAAATAGTACAATTTAAAAAAAATATTGAGAAAGGAGGAAGGGAAGAGGAGGGATTAGGGGGAAAAATAAGCAGCTCAGTTTTGGTTATGTTCAATTTCAAGCAGTGGTGAGACATCCAAGCAGCGGTGAGACATCCAAGCAGCGGTGAGACATCCAAGCAGCAATGTCAGAAAGGCAGGCAGAAATCCTGGCCTGGATTGCCAGAGGTAGATCTGGGAGTCATCAGCGTAAAGATGGTACTGAAAGCCATGGGAAGAGAGGTGTGAACCAAGGGACTGGGTTGAGAGAGAGAAAAGGAGTGGACCCAAGACAGATCCTTGGGGTACACCAACCGAGAGCGGGATAGCAATAGAGGAAGATCCACCAGAACAAACACAGAAAAAGCAATGGGAGAGATAAGAAGAGAACCAGGATAGCACAGAGCCCTTAAAACGAAGCAAGGACAGGGTATTGAGGAGAAGGTTGTGGTCAACAGTGTCAAAAGCAGCAGAAAGGTCAAGAAGGATGAGGATCCAGTAAAAGCCCTTGGATTTAGCCAGTAACAGATCGCTGGCAACTTTGGCAAGAGTCATTTCAGTAGAATGGAAAGGACGAAAGCCAGATAGAGTAGTTACTCACCTGTAACAGGTGTTCTCCAGGAGCAGCAGGAATCAGTCCTCACATATGGGTGACGTCGGCGCCGACGGAGCCCTTGTGCGGAGCATTTCCCCAGCTTTCAAAGAAAGCCTTTGGGAATTGCAGCGCGAATGCGCGGTCCCCTTCCCGCCCAAGGGTGCCATCTTGCTCAGTCTGATGACATAGCTAAAAGACAGCAAAAAATTAGCAAAATAAATCATATGACTGCAACTCCAAGGGGAGGAGGGAGGGTTGTGAGGACTGATTCCTCCTGCTTCTGGAGAACACCTGTTAAAGGTGAGTAACTACTCTTTCTCCAGGACCAGGCAGGAAGTCAGTCCTCACATATGGGACTCCCCAGCTTAAGGCTACCGGAGACCTCAAGCCGAAAAAATGAGCTCCCTCTAGCTCGGCAGCACGTAAGGAAGGAATCTTCTCTGAGAACGCCCCCGACCAGTAGCCCAACACCAGGGCCGGAGGGTAGGAGTTGCCTAAACCCCAAAGAGATTATGGAGTACTGCCTGTCCGAAAGCACTGTCCCTGCGGGACTCCCTCTCAAGGCAGTAATGGGCCGCAAAAGTCTGGCTTGAAGACCAAGTAACGGCCCGGCAGATGTCTGCCAACGGAACAGAGCAGAGATGAGCCACTGACGCAGCCTTCGCCCTGACACAATGAGCCGTGACTCGACCCTCCAACGAGAGGCCGGCTGCCCCATAAGCCCAGGTGATACAGTCAGCAACCCACATGGACAAAGTACGCTTGGAGACAGGTTGCCCCAACTTATTGGGGGTCAAAAGAAACAAAGAGCTGAACAGCCTTCCAATGCTCCCGCGTATGGTCGAGGTAGAAGGATAACGCCCTCCTACAGTCCAGGGTATGCAGGACCATCTCAGCCCAGTTGGCATGCGGCCTGGGAAAGAAGGTCAGAAGAACCACCTCCTGGTTGAGGTGAAAAGGTGAGACAACCTTAGGAAGAAACTTCGGGTGAGTCCGTAAGACTACCCTATTCCTGTAGAACCTAGTGTAAGGGGGATCAGACACTAGTGCCTGAAGTTCACTCACTCGCCTAGCAGAGGTAAGAGCTATCAAAAACAAGGATTTCCAGGAGAGAAAATGGAGAGGGCAGGTAGCCATATGTTCAAAGGGCGGACAAGTAGTCCGCTGTAAGATCACATTCAGATCCCACTCAGGGGCTGGTGGACGCAAAGGAGGCTTAAGCAGAAGGAGGCCTCTGAGAAAACGAGCCACCAAAGGGTGGTTAGAAAGAGGCCTTCCGTCCACCGGCGAGTGGTGCGCTGAGAGAGCACTGAGGTGAACCCTGACAGAGTTGGACTTAAGGCCTAGATTGCAGAGGTAAAGCAAATATTGCAATACTACCGCTACCAAGCACGAAAAGGGATTCTCGCTGTGCTGAGCACACCATGCGGAGAATCTACGCCACTTAAGAGCGTAGGATTTCCTGGTGGATTGCCGTCTAGAGGCTAAGACTACATCTTCCACCTCTCGAGGCAATAGTAAGGGAGCCAGGACTACCCTTTCAGCAGCCAGGCCATCAGATGAAGGGACTGAAGGTTGGGGTGCAAGAGAGTCCCCCGATCCTGAGACAGGAGATCATGCTGAAACCCCAGAGGAAGAGGTGTGTCCACCGCTAGTTGCAGCAGAAGCGGGAACCACGGCTGCCTCGGCCACCTGGGGGCTATCAGGATCATTGAGGCCCCGTCCTTGAGGACTTTGAACAGTGTTCTGGACACTAGTGGCATGGGAGGAAACGCATACAGTAGGCCTGTGGACCACAAGATCAGAAACGCATCCGCTGCTACTCTTAGAGGATGTGGTTGTCTGGAGCAGAATCTCGGGAGTTGCCGGTTCAGAGGACTGGCGAAAAGATCCATGGTGGGGAGGCCCCACCTGAGAAAGATCTGCTGAACCACTAACGGGTTCAATCTCCATTCGTGTGGTTGCAGGATCCTGCTCAGTCTGTCCGCCAGGTAATTTTCTTGACCTGGGAGGTAGACAGCCTTGAGGAGGATTCCGTGATTGACGGCCCAAGAGCACAGCCGCTGTGCCTCCTGACATAGAAGGAAGGAGCCTGTGCCTCCTTGTTTGTTCACGTAGAACATGGCATCCTGATTGTCCGTCTGGACAAGTACAGACTGGTGAGAGGCGAGATGGGAGAAGGCTCTCAGAGCTAGGCGTATCGCCCGTAGCTCCAGGAAGTTTATCTGTTGAGCAGCCTCCCAAGGGGTCCAGAGACCCTGAGTACACGCCCCTTGGCAATGTGCTCCCCAACCTAGAAGAGAAGCATCTGTCATCAGCACTTGAAAATGCGAAGGGGATTGAAAAACCACTCCAAGTACCAGATTCGGAAGATGAAGCCACCATTGCAGAGAGGAGACTAGCAGGTCGGATATTCTTACTGAGTCCGCTAGGCTCCCTGTGGCCTGATGCCACTGAGTGCGAAGGCTCCACTGAGCAGGCCGCATGTGCAAGCGGGCATTGGGGGTGACATGAACCGTGGAAGCCATACGGCCGAGTAGTCTCAGGAATTGCCTGGCAGAGACCAGGGAATTGCTGTGAAACTGCCTGGCCAGATCCATCAGCCTGTGGGCTCTGTCCATTGGCAGAAAAGCCTTCGCCTGAAGAGTGTCTAGCTTTGCTCCTATGAATTCTAAGTTCTGGGACGGGAGCAAAGTGGACTTTGCGAAGTTTATGACAAACCCCAAGTGCTGAAGCAGAGCCACAGTGCGAAGGGTGGCTTGAGTGGCCTCCTGGGAAGACTGGCCCCTTATGAGCCAGTCATCCAGGTACAGAAACACAAAAAGACCTTGAAGCCTTAGGTAGGCCGCCACCACTGCCAGGCACTTGGTGAACACCCTGGGAGCGGAGGTCAGGCCAAAGGGTAGTACTCTGTACTGATAGTGGTTTCCTCCCACAACAAATCTGAGATATTGTCTGTGGTCTGGATGAATAAGGATGTGAGTATAAGCATCCTTTAGATCCAAGGAGCATAGCCAATCTCCCTGCTGGAGGTAGGGCAGCAGGATTCCAAGGGTAAGCATCTTGAACTTTTCCCTCTCCAGGAACTTGTTGAGGTTGCGCAAGTCTAGGATGGGTCTGAGGCCTCCTGTTCTTTTTGGTACCAGAAAGTACCTCGAATAAAAGCCGTGACCTCTCAGGTGGTGGGGCACCGGTTCCACAGCCTGTTCCTTTAGCAGACTTGCCAACTCCTGAAGGAGTAGGTCCCTGTGCAGAGGGAGTCTTGGAGGCTCCCCTGGAAAATAGGAGGGAGGTACCTGTTGAAAATGGAGAAGATAGCCCTTTTGGACTATATGAAGCACCCAGGTATCTGATGTGACGGCTGACCACCTGTGGGCAAAGTGGGCCAGCCGGCCTCTTGTGCTGAGAGAAGCCAGCTGAGGAGAAGAGGCTATGCTTTCTGAGTCAAAAACCCCCACCCTGCTGAGCAGGGGCCGGTGTTGGTGGCTTGGGGGCCTTCTGCCTATGGGGCCCATGACCCTGCCCCTTGGCCTGCTGACCCTGTTGGGGAGCTGCAGAGGCCTGATAATGAGGGTATTGTTTATAGGCAGATGACTTCCTCGGGTAAAAGGTCTTTTTTCCCGAGCCCTTCTTCTTCTGAGAAGGGGCAGAGGTTTTTCTGGACAGCCTAGTCCTGGTCAGAGTCTCGGTCTCGAGTTCCGCAGCCTTTTCAGCCATGGGCTTGCCAAAGAGGTTTTCACCTCGGCAGGGGACATCGACCAACTTGTCCTGTACCCATGGCTCGAGGTCGGATGACTGTAGCCAAGCCTGTCGGCGGGCACCGATGGCAGCCCCGGCTACTCGGGCCGAAGCCTTGAAACCATCGTAGGCTGCTCGAGAGATAAACTTCGAGCACTCTCGAATACCGGTGGACAAGGCCTGGAACCTCTGCAAAGGTTCCTTGGAGAGACCAGCAGAGAACCCGGCAATCTCCTTTGCCAGGTCTCGGAGATACATGCCCATGTAGAGCTGGTATGTCTGGACACGGCAAGCAAGCATAGAGCCCTGAAAGCACTTCTTACCGAGGGCATCCAGGTTCCGGGCCTCCCGGCCGGGAGGCACCAAGGAGTGCATCTTCTGACTTTTCAGTCGATGCATGGCCGATTCCACAACCATGGAGTGGTGCGGTAATTGTGCCTTTTGGAACCCGGGGCTCTTGCAGACTCGATGGATGGAATCGACCCGCTTGCTTAACACCGGCGTCGAGGCCAGGGTCTCCCACATGCGGAAGAGCAGCTGCTCCAGTATCGGAGGAACCGGTACAGTAAAGGCCTCCTTCGGGGGAGAGTCATACTGAAGGGCCTCGAGCTCCTCGGCTCGAGGCTCCTCTTCGGGATCCGCGGGGAAGGCCAAGGCCTTGGCCATAGCCCACACAAAGTCCGAGAACCGGGTATCCTCCGGTGGGGATCGTCTCTGAGGTTCGGACTCCGGCGAGTCCGATGGGACACACCGAGTCTGATAGGTGTCGGGTGACTCTTCGACCTCTGTCTCCCAGCCCAACTCCTCGGAGGAGGTGTCGAGCGGCTCCGGTCGGGCGGGCACCGATGCCCTCCGCCCCGACACCGAGGGTACCGGCGTCGATGACCTCAATCCTGAACGGGAGGCCGAGGGAGACCGTGGCCGAGGATCGACTCGAGCCCGCATGGACTCGAGGATCGGCTCGGCCTCCGGGGTCGACTTGGACGTCGATGTCCCGGTGGTCGGGGTAGATGCACCGGTGAGACCGGCGATCAATGCCCGCTGCTGTTCCATGAAGGCAGCGAGGCTGCTCTCCAAGGCTGTCAACCTGAGTCTGAGCTCAGGAGACCCAGCAGCCCCCGACTTGGGCCCCGATGGCGTCGGGCCCGACGTCAGCTCCCTTGGAGGAGAGTCCACGAGGACTACAGCATTCACGTGTCCAGGAGACTCCATCTCGAGACGAGGTTGCTTGGCAGGCCTCTCCGACTCCGAAGACCCGGGACGGCTATCGGGGCTATGCGACGTGGCTCTCGAGGAACCAGGAGCGTCCACCGACGCCGCCCTCGCGAGTTTCTTCTTCCTGCGCTGTTCCCGCGAAGGAGACCCCCGCTCAGAGGAACCTCGATGCTGCTCGGGTCCAGAGTCCCGAGACGTCGAGGCCTCTGACGAGGTCCGGGCCCGTCCGGACGCGGAGTCAGAGAAGATCCTTCTGGTGCTGCTGACTCTTCAACGCCTTTGAGGACATTTTGCCACACGGACCACAAATCATCAGGTCATGATCGGGTCCGAGGCAGCAGAGGCAGCAGTCGTGTGTGTCGATAAGAGACATACGTTTCTTATACCGATCACACTTTTTAAACCCGCTGGCAGCCATCGGGGGAAAAAGGGCCCCTGCGAGGTCAAAAGACAGGGCTGCCAGTGAAAAAAGAAAAAATGGCGCGAACGCTAGTCACGAAGGACAAAAACCGAAAAAAGAGAGAGTGGGCTCGATACCGGCGTATCGGGCCCAGGCGGGAAAAGGATCCAGCGTCGAACCGAAGGAGAAGTACAAAAATAGGGAAATCAACTTTTTCCTCGGTGAAAAACGAACTACGTCCGTCGGGCTCCGTGGAAAAAAGAAGACTGAGCAAGATTGCACCCTTGGGCGGGAAGGGGACCGTGCATGTGCGCTGCAATTCCCAAAGGCTTTCTTTGAAAGCTGGGGAAATTCTCCGCACGAGGGCTCCGTCGGCGCCATTGTCACCCATATGTGAGGACTGACTTCCTGCTTGGTCCTGGAGAATGTAAAGGATCCAGGAGGGCTTGAGAGGAGAGAAAGTCAAAGCAACAGTGGTGAACCACACATTCAAGTAGTTTAGAAACGAAGGGGAGGAGGGAGATGGGTCGATAGTTAGAAGGTCTAGTAAGGGTTTCTTGAGGAGAGGTATGAACACAGCATGCTTGAAGGCTGCTATCATGGCGAGGCATTTTATGAATGTACAAAGTGCTAATGCAAGGCCAAAAGGCAGTATGCGATACAGGAAATGCCTTTTTCCTTACAATGAATCTTAGCTACCTCCTATTGGATGGATGTATCTTGATGTGGGTACACGCATTCTTGAGATCCAGAAAACATAGTCAGTTCTCCTTCTGTAGATCGGGAAGAATGGCGCCTTTAGAGAAATTACTCTGAACGTTTACTTGACTAAATATTTGTTCAGATCTCTCAGGTCTAGGATAGGATAGTATTCCCCCATTTTCTTGGGGACCTGGAAATATCTTGAGTAAAATCTCCACCCTTCCTGCCCTGGTAGCACAGGCGCAATCACGGATTTGGCCTAAAGGGTGAAAATTTCCTGAAGAAGTAATTCCTGATGCTGAGGGTTTAGTGATTGTACTCTCGGAGAGCAATTTGGTGGGAGTTCAAATAGATCAAGTTGGCAGCCCTTTTGTAAAATTTGTGAGACCCATGAGCTGGAAGTCATAAGGGGCCACCTTTTAGCAAACAGAGTGAGCCTGCCTCTAACTGGTGAGGTCTCTGCCAAGGCTACAGGTAGAATGGCTATGATCTGCTTGCTCCTGGTTTTCACTGGGGTGCAGGCTGGGGCTTCCAAGACTTCTCCTGCTTAGGATGAGCATGAGAAGTCTGCTTGGATTGGGAACAGTGGGAGGTCAGAGAAATACCTATGCCTCTGAGAATTATAGGTTTTCCTCTGACTACCACTTTGATGCCTCCTGTGATAGCAGGCCGGCTCGGACGTGTACTTGGAGAGAATATGAAACGTGTTAGACTGCTTCTCAATGAGGTTGATAGCTTCCTCATCCTTTTCTCTGAAGAGATTGTCTTCTTAGCCCAACATGTTACCAAGCTTATCATGCATTGATGGATCTAAGTTTGAGGTTCGGAGTCATGACAATCTCCGGGTGCCAATACTAATGGCAGAAACACTGGATACCATATCAAAAATATAAGTCACTTAGACCATGTATTTTGAGCAGTCCTTGCCGTGGCCCACTAAAGCATGATAGCGTTCGAGTTTCTCTGGAGGAAAAACACAGACATATCACCTAGGCTACACATAGAGTGGAGGAGTAGCCTAATGGTTAGCACACTGGCTTGGGAGCCGCCAAGGTTCAATTCCCACTAGAACTTCTTGTCACTTAAACCTCCATTGACTCAGAAAAATCCAAGTTATCAATGTCCCTGTTTAATGTACATTACCAAGTTTAAATTATGATATAAAGTGCTTTGACTGAAATGATAAAGCAGTATAAAATACCTGTTACATTTTTTAAAAAATGATGTCCTGCAAGAACATGCCCACATGGAGCTGGTAAGAGGCCATGCAGGACACAAATATGGCATTCTCAAAAGGTTTCCTCCCAAAGGAATTCAGGGTCCAAGCCTCCCTTCATGGGGATACTGAAGAATGAGATTTGCAGCTTCTGGATCTTTTGTGGGTGGATTTGATGACCAAAGAGTGGTGCAGAAGCTGGAGCTTTATGAATCTGTGAACCTTTTGAACTCTTATGTAAAGTCAACCTTTCTATTTACTGGAGGCACAGAGAGGGGAAGTATCCCACATTCTCATCTGAAGTCACTGTAGGATGCAATGTATGGGCAGTGTCACTACCTTCTTGGGTCTATGGAGTACTGAAAGATTTCCAATTCTTCTGCCCTGGGCTTCTCCTCCATTTCCAATGAAAATGGTATGACCTTAGCCATATCCTTCATGGGAGGGAATATACACCCCTCATGAGGAGCAGCAAGATCAGAGGGGAGCAATGGGAGGCTATCCTCTGATAGGATTTCAAGACTCCTCATCTGTGATCCAGGCTTCTGATTCAGACTCAGAAAGAAAATCAAAATGTCTCTGAGCCTCAACCTGATCGATTCAGTCCCTTTGGGGATCTGGAGCTCCTCCAGGAGCTTTGCTGCACTGATAACATTATAGGCACTGAGGGAGCATTGGACCCAATACATGACTGGCTGATATTACTGTCTAATGTATCAGTGTCAGGGTCCTTTGATACGCCAATGTTAATGCCTCTACCACAGGCAATCTGTGCTGTTTGAAGATAGGCTCGTTGCTAGGCACAACCACCGGCTGGGTCATCGAGGCTTTGACCTACCGCATGACAAATAGCATCATAATTCTCTCAATAGCTTTCAGAAGGTGATTCTCCAAGTCTGCTATCTCCAAATGCACAGGGGGCACAGCAGAATCAGTTTATATTCCCAGAATCTGTCAGGCAGTATCAGCTGGCTGATGTTGGCTAACAGCAGGCTGTTGCTGCCCCTCTGAATGCAGTGCAGTTGAGCCTTCCTCTCTTCAGGAAAGCTTGGAGGTGTGAGGAGATAAGTTGTCCATCCAGTGGTTTCGCTGAGATAGTTTTAAGACCTGCCAAGGATAAGTGGAGGAGATATTGTAGAAGGGACTCCACCGGGCAAGAAAAGGGGACAATGTCCTTTGCGGAGCACCAGAGGACAAACCTATGCCATTTGAAGGTAAAAGATCACCTGGTGGAATCATTGCATGATGCAAGGAGGATATCTTTGATCTCCTGTGGCAGGTTGAGGTCAGTGAGCACTAGCCCTTCAGCAGCCATGTTATGAGGTGTAGGGAGTAAAGATTGAGATGAAGGAGCATCCCTTGGTCCTGAGAGAAGCTGAAAGGTTGAGTCTACGTAAGGGGAAGAAGCAGAGAAAACCATGGTTGACGGGGCCAAAAGGGTGCTATGAGGATCATAGAGCCCGTTGGCCTGTAGCTCGAACTGTGTATCAGGGTATCGAGGGAATGCATAGAGCAGACCTGTCCCCAATGGAGAAGGAAGGCATCTTGGACCTGTCAGTGCAGCGACATAAGCCTGGATCAGAAGAAAAGAAGATGTGTGTTCTGCAGAGTGGTGAAAAGATCTATGAGTATGGTTCCGCACGTTCTTTTCTAAATAGAAAGATTTCTTGGGAGGAGCCTTCCTCTTTGATGGGTCAGCCATTTTCTTGGAAAGTCATTTTAGGGTGAGATCATCTGTCTCAATCTCTCCTGCTTTTTCCCTCCAATCTTTTCCAAAAAGGTTTTCTCCTGTACATGGGATATTGGCCTGCTTGTCCTGGACCCACTGTTCGACATTTGATGCCTGTAATCAGGCCATCCTACGAGCCCCAATGCAGACTGCCGAGTCTTTGCTGGTTGACTTGAAGGCATCAAAGGATGCCCTGGTAAGGAACCTAGAAGTATTTTGGCCTTGCTTTATGAGTGTTTGGAAAGCACTCCACTTATCGTCAGGCAGCATGGGGGTGAAAGGCTCTAGATCCCTAGTGACATCCTTCAGAAATATGCCCATGTACAGCATGTAAGAGTTTATTCAGGAAGCCAACATGAATGCCTGGAAGCACTGACACCCAAAGACATCGAGTGTCCTTGAATCCCTGCCAGGTGGCATGGATGAATGGTTCTTAGAACTCTTTATGTGGTGCATCACCAATTCCACCACCATGGAGTGGTGGGGAGCTGAGGTTTTTGAAAACCTGGGCACTCTGGTACTCTGTACATAGTATTGAGCCTCTTGCTGGCAGGCAGAACCGTGAGTGGAATTTCCCTCATGCGGAGCATAAGATCCTATAGGATTCGATGCACCGTCAATGTAGCCACATCCTTGGGTGTGGAAAGGTATGGAGTATGCCCAGTTCTTCTGTCCTTGGTTCCTTTTTCGAGACTACTGTGATAGCAAGCCTGTTGATTCAAAGGCATCAAAAGAGGCCCTGGTAATACATTTAGAAGTATTTTGGCCTTGCTTGATGAGTGTCTAGAATGCACTGCGTTTATCATCAGGAAGCATGGGGGCAAACGTCTCCAGATCCCTGGTTACATCCTTTAGAAACATGCCCATGTACAGCAAGTAGGAGTTTAATCTGGAGGCCAACATGCATGCCTGAAAGCATCAATGCCCAAAAGCATCGAGTGTCCTGAAGTCTCTACCCATTATTCAGCACATTGCTGATTCCATCACCACTGAGTGGTGGGGGAGCTAAGGTTTTTGGAAGCCTAGGCAATCTGGAACTTGGTACATGGTATTGGGTCTATTGCTGAAAGGTGGAACCATGAGAGGAGCCTCCCACATGTGGAGCATAATATCTTGTAAGATGCGATGCACCAGTAATGTAGTCGCTGCTTTGGGTGTGAGAGGGTATTGGAGTATCTCCAATTCCTCTGCCCTCAGTTCCTTCTCCGAGTCTACTGTGATGGCCGGTCCTGCTGCCATGTCACGTATGAAGCCCTGGAAAGACATATCTTCAGGTGTTAACTTATGCTGTTCTTGTAGAGGCACAGGGTCTGAAGGGATGTCTGGAAGCTCTTGGGAATCCAGTGATCCCTCGTCAGAATCGGAAGAACAGATTCTGGGAAAAAGTCAAAGTATCAATGGTCTTGTGTTTGACATCAATGCTTCATTGACGTCAAGGGTCGATACTGATACCGATGCTCAGAGGCATCAGAAGCAGAAGCCATGGCAATTTGAGCCTATTAGGTACTGGGTGTATTGGTCGGTTCCAAAAGAGGCATTGGCCTCGGGAGTTCCAACAATGTTGGTTCGAGGGTCAGCATTGGGGCTGATACACTTGGCTGTAAGGCAGGGTGCCGAAGCCTGTACTGCTGGAGCTGTTGATACTATCAGTACCAAGGATGCCAGGAGTGCAGCCAAACTCCTCTCAAGAGCCAGCATACGCTGGACCAGGGTGATGGCCAATGTCTGGGTGGAATCACCGATGGAGCTTTGCGCCACCATACCAGAGCATGGAACCGGTAGCTTTCCAGAGGTTGATTCCTCAGAAGCGTCCCAGAGCCCCTCCTGTGCTTTGGAGGACAGGTCCTCTCACTGGGACCATTTGGCTGGACAGTCTGCATCGGAAGCACCCCTATGAGAGTCGCAATGCTTATGTTGGGATTTTCCTCTAGTTTAGGTATCAGTCTTCAATACTGATGCCGATGATTTAGTAGAAACCAGAGACTTACTTTTATGTTTGGACTTTGAAGAGACCTGAGACCCATGAGAGGAGGCCGATGTCCTTAATTACATGGAAGCCACTGAAATCGAGTCTGGGGCGAACAACGATCCACATGTCTGGCTTTGTTCTTTAGGTTTCTCTTTGTCATTTGCTGGCACAAAGGACAAGAATTTGGTAGATGGCCAGGGCCCAAACATTTTAGACACCAGTCATGTTTATCAGTGACTGATATGGTACCAGCACACTTGGTACATTTCTTAAAACCACTAGTTGGTTTTTCCATGTTACAAAAGTATTCACAGAGTGGTGCTGAAATTGGCACCCTCCAGATTAATGCTGGCTCTGCCTACGAACTACCCGGACAGTATCCAGATAGTGTCATAGCAGACTGAAAAAGTATTCAGCAGTACTATCTGGATAGTGCCACTAAATATTGGGCTCATCTGGGCTTATCCAGTTAGCTGGTCCTGCTAATCAGATAAGCCCTTTTGAATATCAGCCCCTTTCTTATGACTTACTTTTTATATCCCTCCCCTCCCCCAGCGATTAAGTCCTGTTGCCTATATATACCTATTTAGTTGAAGCTGATGCTACCTGCAGGCTTTCTACCTTCTCCACCATTATCCTTGCCTTTCTGTACCTGCCCTTATGCTGCTCCTGAGTCCTTCTCTGCCTGCCGATCAGGGTCTTGGCCTACTGATACTGTCTCCAATGCAGTGAACACCAGTCTCTTTCCCATTACTGCACAGGTGGTTGTATCCCCATTCTGTTTCTTCCCCTCCTCTGCTGATGATATTAAAAAGGGACCAGCAGGGGAAGAGGCTTTGAAATATAGGGAGGGGCCTTGGGGATGGGATGGTTATGCATGGGAGTGAGGCCAGTGTGAAGGAGGGGTGAGTTTGTGAGAGGGATGTGTTTGAAGGGGGTATGGGTGAGTCTGGAAGAGGGGTGTAGTTGAAAGGGGTATGGGTGAGTCTGGACAGGGTAGTGAGTGTGGAAGGAGGGGGTAAATCTGGGAGAGGAATGTGATTGAGAGGATTACACATACTGTGTCCTGTCACTCAGCCCCTGCACCCACACACACTCACCCATACATATACACACACACACATTGCCCTCACTTACTCAGCCTTGGCACACACACACACATTGTCACCAGTCACTCAGCTCCTGTACATGCACCAATACACACACTGTTGCCAGTCACCCTGCACCTGTACACGCACCTGTACAGACTTCCCTCAGCCACTCAGCAACTGCAGCCACACCCATATATGCACCGCCTCCTAGCTGCTCAGCTTTTGCATCCACACATGTACCTGCATACGTCCTGCCCCAGTCACTCAGCTCCTGCATCCACAAACACATTTCCCCCTGGTGCAAGCCAGTTAACCCTCCATCGCCTCAGGTACAAACTTACAGGCTGATGCAGAACTTGCACTCTATCAACCTTTTACGCCTATTTGCAGCGCACGGATAGTGCATAACTTCAGCATGGGAATGAAGAAAGGGGTTCATATGCAAATGAGCCACATGTTAAACTGTGCACATGCAAATGACCCATAAAAGAAACTGCGTACAAAATGGCATCATTAAATTGGGAGAGCAAGCCAAACACATAAGCACAAGAAGTCTGCACAAGTTTGGCATGCTCTCCTAGAGAAATGGGCACCATGTGGCTAATTTGCATAGAGAACCCGACAGTATTTGGATGACATCGGGGCTTTCTCTGATGTCTGGATTATCTGAGGGGAACTGTCAAATCCAGGCATTGAGGAAAATCCCCAGTGCCATCAAAATTCGGTCAGGTGCCAGTGCCCCTGTCAGAAAGCAAATCCCTGGTGGCCCAGCAGCCTCAATCCCCCCCCCCCCCCCACTCACCCAAGTAAAAATAATCCCTGGTGGCAAGCAGCCTTGATCACCCCACCTGCCCAAGTGAAAATAAACCCTGGAGGCCCAGGGCGCAGATGCTCCCGCCCGCCAAAGTAAAAATAAACACTGGTGGCCCAGCAGCCCCGATCCTCCTACCCGCCCAAGTAAAAATACAACTCTGGTGGCCCAGCGGCCCCAAACCTCCCTCTCCCCACCCCTTCCTGGTACCTTTAGAAACGAGGGGGAGCACTCCCGCTCTTTTGAAAAATGGTAGCACCACACAGTGCACCCTGGGAGGCACCGGAAAGGGTCAGACTGCCAAATAAGGCATATTCTATCATATATGTCAGTCTGACTACACAGGGCCAGGTGCCACCATTTTTTAAGATGGTGGGAACAAAGCGGGTGTGCCTGGGTAGCGCTCCCGCTCATTTCTGAAGGTACCAGGAGGTGGAGTGTTTGGGGCCGCAGGGCCACCAGAGTTATTTTTGGTTGAGCAGTACATGGGGAATTCGGGGCCACAGGGCTACCAGAGTTATTTTTGGTTGGGCAGAGGATTGGAGGGGTGGAGGATCGGGACCACGGTGCTAACAGGGATTACTTTTACTTGGGTGGGTGGGGGGATCGGGGCTGTTGGGCCACCAGGGATTTGTCTTCTGTTGGGGGCATCAGCTCCTGACAGCGTTTTGGTGGCATCAGGGGCTTTTCGTTGATGCCTGGATCATCTTTGACATTTCTGCTCAGATGATCCAGGCATCAGGGAAAGCACTCGATGCCATCAAAATACTGTCGGAGGCACGCGTTAGATGTTTAAGCTATCTCAAGACCAAGCGTAGAGATATTAGCGCTAAGGCTGGCTGCAAAATCCTCTCCATGTTTCTCTGCATCGGGCACAGCCAATATTTGCCTACCATTTCATTATGTGCTGCTCATTTGCCTATAATTTAAATATATTTAAATACTCTTGGAGTTAATTGTACGCTAGTTTTTCCTTTGCTGTTTACGCACATGTCCATCTCTTTTCTGAATTTGTTGTTAGCATTAAGTGTGCTTAAAAGTGGTATTATCTGTGCTTAAAGACCACGCTAGTTTTCTGCCATCGGCCTGTTAGATTATAAGCCTTCCAGGGACAGGGAAATATCTACTGTACCTGAATGTAATTCAGCTTGAACTGCTACTGGAAAGGCATGAGCTAAATGAGTAAATTAGACTTACCTGCTAATTGTTGTTCCTTGCGGAACTCTAGTCCAGTCCCGGAACCATAGAGTTGTGAACCTCCACCAGCAGCTTTGGAGACTGAACATCTTCATCTCTTTGATCATCCAGCTATATGCAGCCCCAAGGACCGCCCACATATCAGTACCTATTGACAAAGCATACTAAGCAGAGCAACAAATAAGTAGATATAACAACACAGTGGAATAAAGGATCCTGACCCTAAAGTTCCCACTACTAGCAAAAAATTTTTTTTTTTCCAATTGCGTAAGAACAACCTCCCGCCTACGGGAAGGCGGACCAGAACAGCCGTGGCGACCCTTGTGCAAAACGCATGCAACAAGAGACGCCACCGCTCACCCCCAAGATTTGACCCCGAAAGGAAACTAAGGCGTGCTGCAAGCAGAGGAGCTCTGACCGAAAGTATAGAGAACAAAAACCCTGGCAGACTCCTATAATGAATGTACCTTCTTGGCTGGCAGCGAGAACAGATAGACAGGGAGGGATCCGGGACTGGACTAGAGTTCCGCAAGGAACAACAATTAGCAGGTAAGTCTAATTTACTCTTCCTTAGCGTCCCTCTAGTCCAGTCCCGGAACCATAGAGGATGTAACAGAGCAGTAAATCTCAACGGGAGGGCCTCGCTAGTCCAGCCTGAAGCACCCGAGACCCAAACCGCGCATCCGACGCCGCCTGCACATCCAGGCGATAGTGCTTAGCAAAGGTGTGCAAGGACGACCACGTCGCCGCCCGACAAATATCCACCGCCGGTACCAAGCTAACTTCTGCCCAAGACGCCGCCTGCGCCCTAGTCGAGTGAGCCCGAAGCCCGGCAGGAACCATCCTGCCGTGTAAAAGGTATGCCGACGAAATCGCCTCTTTCAACTAGCGGGAAATGGAAGACTTAGACGCCGCTTCCCCCTTGCGCGGACCGCCAAATGCGACAAATAGGCGATCGGACTTACGGAAGGCCGCCGTTTCCCTCAAATACCGACGAAGAGCTCGACGGACATCTAACGCGTGCAAGGAGTTATCCGCGTGCTTGCCCCGTTCCTTGGCAAACACCGGGAGAGACACCACCTGATTCATGTGAAACGCCGAAACTACCTTAGGCAAAAACGCGGGAACCGGTCGCAATACCACCTTGTCGGCAGAGAAAGACAGATAGGGTTCCCTACACGAAAGAGCCTGCAACTCCGAGATCCTGCGAGCTGACGAGATCGCTACCAGAAACACCGTTTTCAACGTCAAGTCCTTCAACGAAGCTTGCGCCAAGGGTTCAAACGGCGAAGCCACCAGAGACCTCAACACCAAATTCAAGTCCCACGAGGGCACTAAAGCCCTGCACGGAGGACGCATAAGCAACACCGCTCGCAAGAAGCGCTTCACGTCCGCATGGGACCCCAATAACTGGCCCTGAACCTTGCCTCGAAAACACGCAAGAGCTGCAAGTTGTACCCTCAACGAACTGGCCGCCAGGCCCTTGTCCACCCCTGCTTGCAAGAAGGAGAGGATCTGAGGAACGAGGTCCGCAAAGGCCGCAACTCGCGAGCCGCACACCAGCTCTCAAAAATACGCCAGACCCGGACATACGCTAGCGACGTAGACCGACGCCGCGCCCGCAACAAGGTAGCAATGACCTCCAGAGAATAACCTTTGGCTCTCATTCGTACCCTCTCAATAGCCATGCCGTAAGCGAGAATCGAGCCACCTGAGGCATCTGCAGCAGCCCCTGCAGAAGGAGATCCGGCCGAGGAGGAAGGAGCCACGGATCGGCCACACTCAACCGCACCAGATCCGCATACCAAGGCCGAGGAGGCCAGTCCGGGGCAATCAGAACCACGGGACCCGGATGCCGCTCGATCCGCTGTACCAGGCGACCCAGCAGAGCCCACGGAGGAAAGACATAGAGCAGCCCGTACCTTGGCCACCTTTGTGCCAATGCATCGAGGCCTTCCGACATGCGTTCCCGACGCCTGCTGAAGAACCTTTCGACCTGCGTGGACTCGAAGGTCACCATGAGGTCCATTATCGGCAGACCCCAACGACGGACCAGCAACGCAAATACCTCGGGATGTAGAGACCACTCTCTGGGGTCTACCCTGCGACGACTCAGAAAGTCCGCCTCCACATTGTGAACCCCCGCGATATGCTGGGCCGACAGACACTGAAGATGCCGCTCTGCCCAATCCAGAAGCAGATCCGCCTCCGCTTCCAACGCCACGCTGCCTGTGCCTCCCTGGCGATTTATGTAGGCTACCGTGGAGGCATTGTCGGATAGCACCCTGACCGCCGCTCCCTGCAGCCAAGGCTGAAACGCTGTCAGAGCCAACCACACGGCTCTCATTTCCAGTCGGCTGATGGACCACCGGCTCTCCCGCGAGGACCACTGGCCCTGAGCAATCTGGCCCTCGCAATGAGCCCCCCAGCCGCTCAAACTGGCATCCGTCATCAGCAGACGCCAGACGGGAGACTCCAAGGGCATACCGTTCGCCAGAGAACGCCGACGCAACCACCAGCGAAGGCTGCGCCGAACCTCCAAGGGGCAAACTAACTGACGAGCTAGCGAGTCAGACTGATGACACCATCGACGCAGCAGCGCTCGCTGCAGAGGCCGCATGTGCGCCCTTGCCCACGGAACTACCTCGATGGTCGACGCCATCGTGCCGAAAAGCTGAAGGTATTGCCAAGCCGAGGACGCCCGTCTCGCTAGAAACTGCTCCACCAGCCGCCTCAGGGCCCGCGCTCTGTGCACTGGGAGGAAAACCTTCCCGTTGCCGGTCTCGAAACGCGCCCCCAAATACTCCAAGGTCTGCGAGGGAAGAAGGCTGCTCTTCGCCCGATTGACCACCCAACCTAACGACTGCAAAACCTGTACGACCCGCGCCATCGCCCGGAGACTCTCCTCCCTCGACTTTGCCCGGATCAACCAGTCGTCGAGATAGGGATGCACGAGGACACCCTCCTTCCGCAGGAACGCCGCTACCACCACCATGATCTTCGTGAAGACCCGTGGCGCCGTCGCTAGGCCGAAGGGCATGGCTTGAAACTGAAAATGGCCCATCGGCAGCGCAAACCGCAGAAATCTTTGATGTTCCCGACGAATGGGAATGTGCAAATAGGCCTCCGTAAGGTCTAGGGACGTTAGGAATTCCCCCTCGCGGACCGCTGCTATGACCGAGCGCAGCGTTTCCATGCGAAAATGCGACACCCAGAGGCACCGATTCACTCTCTTTAAATCCAGGATTGGTCAAAAGGTGCCCTCCTTTTTCGGCACGACGAAGCAGATGGAGTATCGACCGGACCCTAACTGCCCCTCCGGCACGGGGGCGACCGCCCGGAGCCGAAGCAGCCGGGAAAGTGTATCGGATACGACTCGTCGTTTCCAGGGAGCTCTGCACGGGGACATAACGAAGGAATCGAGCACCAGTCGATGTAGCTCGAGCGTATATCCCTCTCGTATCACTTCTAACACCCACCGATCGGATGTGATAGCAGCCCAGGCAGGGTAGAAATCCCGCAGTCTGCCCCCTACGGGAATCACCGCCACCGGAGCCGGCCTCGCTTCATTGCGACTTTTTGGGGACCTGCGCCTGGAAGGAGCCAAAACCTCTACCTGCCCCCCGAAATCCGCGGAAACTCTGTCCGCGCCCCAGATATCTGGAACGCTGGGACTGACCAAAGCGGGAGGCACGAAACCTCCGAAAGGACTGCTGATGGCTCTTCTAAAGCTCGCTTACTTAAGGGGGAGGCCTCTGAGATAAGCCCAAGCAGGGCTGGAAGCCGACCTTCCACCCGGTGTGATGCGCAGAAAGAGCACTGAGGTGGACCTTGACAGAGTTGGACTTAAGTCCAAGGTTAGAGAGAGAGAGCAAGTACTGCAAGACCACTGATGCTGAACAGGAGAAGGGATCTTGAGACTGCTGAGTACACCAGACGGAGAACCGACGCCACTTTAGAGCGTAGGACTTCCGGGAGGAGGGCCTCCTGGAGGCCAAGACGACCTCCTCCACATCTGGAGGTAGCTGCAGAGGAGCAAGGACTACCCTTTCAGCAGCCAGGCCATCAGATGAAGGGACCGGAGGTTGGGGTGTAGGAGAGTCCCCTGATCCTGCGACAGGAGGTCAGGCTGAAACCCCAGTGGAAGAGGAGTGTCCACCGCCAGCTGCATCAGAAGCGGGAACCAAGGTTGTCTCGGCCACCAGGGAGCCACTAGGATCATCGATGCTTTGTCTCTGAGAACCTTGAAGAGCGTCCGAGACACCAGTGGCATGGGAGGAAAGGCATACAAGAGGCCGGTGGACCAGGGAATCAGAAAAGCATCTGCCGCTACCCTGAGAGGATGCGGCTGTCAAGAGCAGAATCTGGGCAGCTGCTGGTTCAGAGGACTGGCAAACAGATCCATGGTGGGGAGACCCCATTTGAGAAAGATTTGCTGAACCACCATCGGATCCAGCCTCCACTCGTGTGGCTGGAGGATCCTGCTGAGCTTGTCGGCCAGGTAATTTTCTTGACCTGGGAGATAGACAGCCCTGAGGAGGATGCCGTGGCGGACTGCCCAAGAGCATAGCTGTTGCGCCTCCTGACAGAGGAGGAAGGAGCCTGTTCCGCCTTGTTTGTTTACGTAGAATATGGCAACCTGGTTGTCCGTCTGTATCAGTAGCGACTGGTGGGACACCAGGTGAGAGAAGGCTCTGAGCGCTAGGCGGATGGCTCTGAGCTCCAGGAAGTTTATCTGTTGAGCAGACTCCCAAGGAGTCCAGAGGCCTTGAGTACATGACCCTTGGCAATGTGCTCCCCAACCCAAGAGGGAAGCATCGGTCATTAGGACCTGAGAATGCGTAGGGGGCTGAAAAGCCACCCCTAGCACTAGGTTTGGTAGATGAAGCCACCATCGCAGAGATGAGACCAGCTGGTCGGAGATCTGCACAGAGTCCGCTAGGCTCCCCGTGGCCTGATGCCATTGATTGCGAAGGCACCACTGAGCAGGACGCATGTTCAGTCGGGCATTGGGGGTCACATGGACTGTGGAAGCCATATGGCCGAGCAGTCGCAGAAAGTGCCTGGCTGAGACCAGCGCATTGCTGTGAAAGTGGCCGGCGAGATCCATGAGCCGCCTGGCCCTGTCCAGAGGGAGGAAGGCCCGCGCCTGAAGTGTGTCCAACCTGGCGCCGATGAACTCGAGATTTTGAGAGGGGAGCAAAGTGGACTTTGCGAAGTTTATGACAAAACCCAAGTGCTGGAGCAGAGCCACAGTGCGATGAGTGGCCTGAGCGGCCTCTGTTGAAGATGGGGCTCTGATGAGCCAGTCGTCCAGGTATGGGAACACAAACAGACCTTGAAGTCTTAGATAGGCCGCCACCACTGCGAGGCATTTGGTGAATACCCTGGGGGTGGAGGATAGGCCAAAGGGCAGCACTCTGTACTGGTAATGATTTCCTCCCACAACAAATCTGAGATATTGTCTGTGGTCCGGATGAATGAGGATATGAGTATACGCATCCTTCAGATCCAAGGAGCATAGCCAGTCTCCCTGCTGGAGGTAGGGCAGCAGGATTCCAAGGGTAAGCATCTTGAACTTTTCCTTTGCAAGGAACTTGTTGAGGTTTTGCAAGTCCAGGATGGGTCTGAGGCCTCCTGTTCTTTTTGGAATCAGGAAGTACCTGGAGTAAAATCCTTGGCCCTTCAGGTGGTGGGGCACCGGTTCCACGGCTTGTTCCTGAACGAGACTTGCTAACTCCTGAAGGAGTAAGTCCCTGTGCAAAGGGAGTCTGGGAGGCTCCCCTGGAAAGTAGGAGGGAGGTACCTGGTGAAAGTGAAGAAGATAGCCCTTTTGAACTATGTGAAGTACCCAGGTATCTGTGGTGATGTTGGACCACCTGTGGGCAAAGTGGACCAGCCGGCCTCCTGTGCTGAGAGAAACCAGCTGAGGGGGAGAGGCTATGCTGAGGAAGTCAAAAGCCCCCACCCTGCTGAGCAGGGGCCGGTGGTGCAGGCTTGGGGGCTTGCTGCCTACGGGACCCATTACCCCGTCCCTTGGCCTGCTTTCCCTGTGGAGGAGCTGCTGAGGCCTGATACTGAGGGTAGTATTTATAGGCAGCACCTTTCCTCGGGTAAAAGGGCTTTTTCCCCGAGGCCTTCTTCTTTTGAGAAGGGGCAGAGGTCTTCCTTGAGAGACGAGTCCTGGTGAGAGTCTCCGTCTCGATTTGTGCAGCCTTCTCATCCATGGGCTTGCCAAAGAGGTTATCACCTCGGCAGGGGACATCGACCAACTTGTCCTGTACCCAGGGCTCGAGGTCAGACGCTGAAGCCAAGCCTGGCGGCGTCCACCGATGCCGGCCGCAGCTACTCGAGCCGAAGCCTCAAAACCATCATAGGCTGCTCGAGATATAAACTTGGAGCACTCTCGAATACCAGTAGACAAGGTTTGGAACCTCTGGAAAGGTTCGTCGGAGAGACCAGCAGAGAACCCGGCTATTTCTTTAGCCAGGTCTCGGAGATACATGCCCATGTAGAGCTGGTAAGTCTGGACTCGACAAGCAAGCATAGAGCCCTGGAAGCACTTCCTACCGAGGGCATCCAGGCTTCGGGCTTCCCTACCAGGGGGCACCGAGGAATGCATTTTTTGACTCTTAAGTCTATGCATGGCCGATTCCACCACCATGGAATGGTGCGGCAGTTGTGCCTTTTGGAAGCCGGGGCTCTTGCGGACTCGATAAATGGAATCGACCCGCTTGCTTAACACCGGCGACGACGCCGGGCTCTCCCACATGCGGAAGAGAAGTCGTTCCAGCATCGGAGGAACCGGTACAATAAAGGCCTCCTTCGGGGGAGAGTCATATTGGAGGCCATCGAGTTCTTCGACTCGAGGTTCCTCCTCGGGATCCGCGGGGAAGGCCAAAGCCTTGGCCATATCCCTCACGAAGTCCGAGAACCGGGTATCCTCCGGGGGGACCGTCTCCGAGGGTCGGACTCGGGGGAATCCGAAGGGACACACCGAGTCCGAAAGGAACCAGGTGACTCTTTGTCCTCAGATTCCCAGGCCGACTCCTCGCAGGAGGAGTCGAGTGGCTCCGGTCGGGCGGGCACCGATGCTATCCGCTCCGACGCCGAGGGAGTCGGCGTCGATGACCTCGGTCCCGAACGGGAGGCCGAAGGAGACCTCGACCGAGGATCGACTCGAGCCCTCATGGACTCGAGGATCGGCTCGGTCTCCGGGGTCGATTTGGAGGTCGACGTCCCGGCGGTCAGGGCAGAAACACCGGCGAGGCCAGCGATCAATACCCGCTGCTGGTCCATGAAGGCAGTCAGACTGCTCTCCAAGGCCGTCAACCTGAGTCCGAGCTCAGGAGACCCAGCAGCCCCCGACTCGGGCCCCACGACGTCGGGTCCTTCGGAGGCGAGTCAACGAGGACAACAGTACTCACGTGAGCGGGCAAGTCCACCTCGAGTCGAGGATGTTTTGACGGCCTCTCCACCTCCGAGGACCCGGGACGGGAATCGGGGCTATGCGACCTGGCCCTCGAGGGAGCAGGAGCGTCCACCGATCCCGCCCTCGCGGGTTTCTTCTTCCGATGATGTTCCCGGGCAGGAGACCCCCTTTCAGAGGAACTTCGACGATGCTCAGGACCAGAGTCCCGAGACGTCGAAGCCTCTGACGAGGTCCGAGCCCGGCCGGAGTCAGAGAAGATACGCTCCCGCTGATGCTGCCGACTCCTCAACGCTTTTGAGGACATTTTGCCACATGGACCACAGATCATGGAGTCATGATCGGGTCCGAGGCAGCGGAGGCAGAAGTCATGAGTGTCTGTAAGAGACATGAGTTTCTTATAGAGGTCACACTTTTTAAAGCCGCTGGCAGCCATCGGGGGAAAAAGGGCCCCTGCGAGGTCGAAAGACCGGGCTGCCAGGGAAAAAGGAAAAAGGCGCGAAATCTGTCACGAAGGACAAAAAACCGAAAAATAAGGAACGGACTCGCAACCGGCGTCGCGAGTCCGGGCGGGAAAAGAACCGGCGTCGAACCGAAGAAAAAAGAGAAAAATAGAGAAAAAATCTACTTTTCGGCGGGGATTCACAGACAATGTCTGTAGGGCTCCGCGGAAAAAAGAAGACTGAGCAAGATGGCACCCTTGGGCTTTGAAAGCTGGGGAAAATTGCTCCGCGAGGGCTCCGTCGGCGCCGACGTCACCCATATGTGAGGACTGACTTCCTGCTTGGTCCTGGAGAATAATTATAATTAGAACATAAACTTATATACATTTGCATGATGCTACAGCATGTGAGGTGTAGTTAATGTTGGTTCATTGAGTGTCTGGCCTTGTACCTTTTTGCTCAATGGTAATTTGGATGGAAAAGTGAATAAATGGTTAGGTTGGGTCAGTCTTGTCATTTATGTTTAGATCACCGAAATGCTCAATGAATAGGTAAGTCTTGAGTTTTTTTTCTGAATATGGCCAAGTTGGTAGTGGCCCTTAACTTTTCTGGAAGGGCATTCCATAATTTAGGTGCACAAAGAGAGAAGGCTCTATTACTTGTGCTGCGATTTGTTTTGGTATATTCTGAGGGTACATTTAGTGCCTGATTCAGTCCTGGACGTCCCAGCCCTCTGCGTGCCCGGTCGGAACCAGACGCACAGAGTTAGATGGGATCAGAATCGCGTCCAGGCCTGTAGGTGCAGGCCGGGACCTCGATTTCGGTTGGCCTGCATGTATAGGCCTTGCCCAGCTAACTCAGTCAGGGCTCCTGAATGAAGCCACGCCGCCATTCAGGAGTCACCATCCCTGGCTGCTGGACAAGAAGTTTCATTCCCCGCAGCCCAACTCCCGATCAAGCCTCCTAAAGCCAGGGTCGGGCTTGAGGAATCTCCTCTGCCCCCTCCCGCCTTTGCTGCCCCCCAGGCCTGCCTGAACCATCCGTCTAGGGGAACGTATTCCACCTCAAGAGTGGAATAAGTTCCCCGTAGAAGCAGACGGTCCCAGCCGACATTAAATTGATCCTGTATGTCTGGGGCTGCAGACCGTCCACTGCCCTCCCTAACTCTGCCCCCTCAAAGCCCCTTTCCTGTCCCCATCTAACCTCCCTATACAATGTGCAGGGAAGTTAGTCGGGGTTGGCAGAGGGGCTGAATAGCAGGGATGGACGTCCCAACAGGACATCCATCCCCGCTATTCGCACAGCGGAATTACCCCTTTAGTGTATTCTGAGTACATCCTCTTCTTATTCTATCACCTGATGAGTTTGGATAGATGTGAGGGTGCTATGTTTCTTAGTAGTTTAAATATAATAAGCAGTGGTTTATATTTAATTCTACTCTGGAGTGGGAGCCAATAAAGGTTGTATAGAATTGGGGTTATGTGGTCGGATAGTTGAGCTTTCTGGGTTATGTGGGCTGCCATGTGTTGTGCCATCTGGAGGCTATGCAATGTTTGTTCGGGGAGCCCTTGTAGTAATGCTTTTGCAATAGTCTATATGAGGGAAGATCTTCTCTTATATTGAGAAAGTAGTGGTCTTAATTGTTTAATCGTTCTTAGTTTATTGCACATTGCTCTGGCTGTTAATTTTTTTATTTTTTATTTATTTATGTATGCAATTTTCCAAAAAACAACAAGAAATCTACAATCCCTTGCAAGAAAATAGAATACATGTCAATAATGCAATAAGACAAAAAAATCAGAGATAATAATCCAAACATTATTCCAAATAGTCCACATAATGGGGGAAGAAAGCGAAAGAAATACTTCCAAGCAGAGGCACTTGAAAGAAATAAGAGGTAACCCACAATAAGAAAAACCAAAAGCCACGGAGGACCCGAGAGCATCAACTCCTTAAGAGAAACATATATAGATGTTACCATTATTCTGACGACACTATTGTGGATAGTCTGGCATTAATGAAAACATTAAGATCATTTGGATCAGAAAAAACATATTTTACATTCTTTATAATTACCAAACATCGACATGGAAACCTAAGGAAGAAGGAGCCCCCCAGCTGGATTACACCTGACTTATACAAAAGAAATTGTTTCCTCCGTTTTTGGGTATCTTTAGTTATGTCAGGAAACATAGAAAGTGTTAAGCCCATAAAGGTTTCTAGCCGTTTTTTAAAGAAAAGCCTCAAAAGCCAGTCTTTATCTGAAATTAAAGCACATTGCACTAGCAACGTAGAGGCAACACAGGCTTCCCTCCCAACATCAGAAATCAAACCTGAAATATCCAGGACATCAAAATTAACTTCGGAAAGTACAACAGGATCCCCAGCGTTTTTCTTTGCTAGGGGAAGATAGTACACCTTTGCCAAAGGAGGAATTAAACCCTCGGGGACTTTTAAAACTTCTAACATATATCTTTTAAACATATCCAGAGCAGTGGTACCCAATACTCGAGGAAAGTTCAGAACTCTGAGGTTGGCAGCCCGGGAAGCATTTTCCAATGCTTCCAATTTATATTTAAAAGTCCCGTTTTCTTTAATTAAAGTCGACGAAACTGCGGAAGCATTGTCTAGCTGAGATCCTAAATTGGTAATCTGATTCTTCAACTGTTCATTAGTAGACATAAGAGCATCAATGTCAGCAGCATTTTTCTGGATAGCAGCGTCATGATCTTGAATTTGAGAGGTCAAAACTGTGGTACGAGAAATCATAGCTGTAGATAAAGTGGCTATAGCGTCCCAGATGGACTCCAACGTAAATACCTTAGGTCGGAGAAGAAAAGGAGAATCCGGAAGAGCAGGTGTCGACACCAGCAACGGGGATCCTTCCCCGTGTGGGGAAAAGGGCGACAGAACCTCCGCCGCTCCAATCTCACCCGAAGCCGCCCCGGAATCAACAGGGGTCAGTGGAGCCCCTCGAACAGCAGACACCCTCTCCGCACCCGGGGCCCCTTTATCAGAGGGTCCCGAGGCTGCCACAGGCTCCATCACACTCGGGCGTGGCGGCGGTGTTCTCTGTGCAGGGGAGAGAGAAGTCTCAATGTCCGACGGAAGAACCCGGGCCTCACCACCGGGTGCGACCAAGCCGGCTCGAATCCCCTGTATTTTGTCCTCAGGTAAGTGCACAAAACGATCCATAGGACCTGAAATGGGTTGTCGGGGCTCAGAGGGAGCAGCCCGCAACTTCCCCTTATGTTTAGGCATTCAGTCGAAGAAACGCTCCGCGGCCATCTTGGAAACCAGCTCCTCCCCCCCAATCATGGCGTGGCTGTTAATTTTATATGGGATGGGAAGCTAAGTGTCTGGTCAATGGTAATTCCTAGATCTCCTGGAACAAGGAATGAAGTCTTCATATATGGGTGACGTCAATACTGATGGAGCCTGAGTGGGAATACTCCCCAGCGTCCAATATGAAAGCTTTTGGAAGCATCCCACTGCGTCTGCATAGCTGCCTTCCTGTGGTTCCAGCTCTCTCTCCTCAGTTCTTTGTTTTCCATGGAGCCGACAGGAAGCAAATCCTGTCACCACAGAAAATTCCTGTTTTCATATTTTTGTGGTTTGCGTCTGCCTTCTCGTCAACGCTGGTACCAACTCACCGTCAGTTCTTTCTTTCTTTCTTCTTTAAAAAAAACAAAAAAAAAACTGTAGAAGAAAGTTCCACTTTCTTCAGGTGCATCGACGCCATCTTAGGCCTAGGCCTTCCATATGTCTCTGACACAATGGAAAAACCATCCAATGGTTTTAAGAAATGTTCCAAGTGTGGCGGTACTATCTCGGCCACCAACACCCATGACTGGTGTCTAAAATGCCTAGGGTTTGATCACCAACTGTCAGAATGTCCTCTCTGCAGGAAGATGACAAAGAGAGGCCTGCAGAATCGAGCTGCAAAGTTGGACCTCTCTTTGCCTCTGATGTCATCTCTCTAGCATCAACATCATCGAGAGCTTTATTTTCCTCCCATGGATCTCAGTTATCGAAACATAAGTCTTTATCAAAGACAGGCTGCCTCCCCAAGGGTAGATCTCCTTCTAAGCATCAAGATGCCTCGAGCGTTGCCCTCGAGGGGAACACACTGGCCAAACAACCCTGGCAGGAGGACCTTTCCTCCAAAGCCATCATGGTGTCCCAGGATGTTCCCAACGCCTCTACCTCCAGAGAGCTCCTGGTGCCGTTCTCAGGGATCGTGGCCCGCAATTCCGGTATCGATAACCAAGCATCAGTAAGCTCCATGAATCAACGCATCCTTGCCATCAGAGCTTAGCGGCCTTACTGGCGGCCTTGGTTCCAGTGAAGCCCTTCCAGTCGGTTCCGCAGATGTCGGCACCGTTGCCGGTACTGATACAGACAGACTGCATTGATTTCCTGCCGCTTTCCACGCTACCGCCCATGCCAACCCTCAAATCCGTTTCTGATACAGAGGTTCCGGCTACACAAATTCCAAGTATTGGCTTCAATCGGTACTGAGTTCGCACGGAGTGGGAAAACCCTGCCTGTCGATACTTCGAGTCTTCAGATTCTGATTCATCAGACGATGAATCGGCCAATACTCGAGACTTACAAATTCTACCAGAGGATCCGTACCCATCTCCACAACATTGCATGTCCCCACCAGAGGACATGTCTTTCCAAGACTTTATTCACGATGTTGCCTGTCCATAACAGTAACATCGGAGAAAGAGCCTAGGGCTAAAAAATTGGAAATTCTTCAGTACCCAACAGCTCCAAAACAAGTTGCAATGCTTCCTATTCATCATATACGCCATGACCTCATCCGTCGTATGTGGGAGACGCCTCTTAAGAACATAAGATATGCCATACTGGGTGAGACCAAGGTCCATCAAGCCCAGTATCCTGTTTCCAACAGTGGCCAATCTAGGTCATACGTACCTAGCAGTTTCCCGCAAAAGACACAGGTTCCACAATGCTTGTACTGGGTCAAGCATTGATATCCTTCTTCATCGTGCTCCAGGGGGAGCTGAAATCGGCAGCGGAGGATCGCGAAACGCTGGGGAAGTGAGCCTGCAGCCTGCCTGTGACCAGCAGCTATAACAAGAAGCCTGCCTCACAAAAGAGCACCGTCGCTGAAACGGAGTGCTGTTTCCTGGCTCCACCTCTCCTCAAGCTCCACCAACCAATCGGGGCGCCTCTCTCTACCTTAAAAGGAGAGCGCGCCTGGAGAGAAGCCCTTCTTCATCATGCTCCAGGGGGAGCTGAAATCGGCAGCGGAGGATCGCGAAACGCTGGGGAAGTGAGCCTGCAGCCTGCCTGTGACCAGCAGCTATAACAAGAAGCCTGCCTCACAAAAGAGCACCGTCGCTGAAACGGAGTGCTGTTTCCTGGCTCCACCTCTCCTCAAGCTCCACCAACCAATCGGGGCGCCTCTCTCTACCTTAAAAGGAGAGCGCGCCTGGAGAGAAGCCCTTCTTCATCGTGCTCCAGGGGGAGCTGAAATCGGCAGCGGAGGATCGCGAAACGCTGGGGACGTGAGCCTGCAGCCTGCCTGTGACCAGCAGCTATAACAAGAAGCCTGCCTCACAAAAGAGCACCGTCGCTGAAACGGAGTGCTGTTTCCTGGCTCCACCTCTCCTCAAGCTCCACCAACCAATCGGGGCGCCTCTCTCTACCTTAAAAGGACAGCGCGCCTGGAGAGAAGCCCTTCTTCATCGTGCTCCAGGGGGAGCTGAAATCGGCAGCGGAGGATCGCGAAACGCTGGGGAAGTGAGCCTGCAGCCTGCCTGTGACCAGCAGCTATAACAAGAAGCCTGCCTCACAAAAGAGCACCGTCGCTGAAACGGAGTGCTGTTTCCTGGCTCCACCTCTCCTCAAGCTCCACCAACCAATCGGGGCGCCTCTCTCTACCTTAAAAGGAGAGCGCGCCTGGAGAGAAGCCCTTCTTCATCGTGCTCCAGGGGGAGCTGAAATCGGCAGCGGAGGATCGCGAAACGCTGGGGAAGTGAGCCTGCAGCCTGCCTGTGACCAGCAGCTATAACAAGAAGCCTGCCTCACAAAAGAGCACCGTCGCTGAAACGGAGTGCTGTTTCCTGGCTCCACCTCTCCTCAAGCTCCACCAACCAATCGGGGCGCCTCTCTCTACCTTAAAAGGAGAGCGCGCCAAGCGCGCCCGCGCCTTGCGGGCCCGCGCAAGAGGGCCCTTTGGCACGGCCCTTAGGCAAAGGCACATCAAAGAATCTCAAGCCTACAAGGAACAGAAACACCTCCACCTCGCCAAAACCAACAGACTTCCTCAACATGTCGCTGAGCTCCCTTAGGGTTGAGCTCGCGTGGAAATAAGGAACCAAGCACAACGCAAATCGCAGCAAGTATACCTTACCAGAATAACGTTGTTGTCTTAACTGACTCACTTTGATCAGCCGACATTGCAGATTAACTACCTACTATACTGAAGAACACACTATTGTTAGTCATACACAAGCTGTCCCCAACCTTTCTCTAATTATTACTGTTGTCAGTATTTTACCCTGTAATTACTGCTATCAGTACTTTACCCTGTAATTACTGTTGTCAGTATTTTTATCCTGTAATTACTGCTGTCAGTATTCTGCCTGGTAATTAATGTTATCAATATTGCTATCAAATAATTAATTTACCTTTAATTACTGTTGTCAGTATTTTACCCTGTAGTTTCTACAGTCAGTACTTTACCCTGTAATTACTGCTATCAGTACCTTACCCTGTAATTACTGCTATCAGTACTTTACCCTGTAATTACTGCTATCAGTACTTTACCCTGTAACTACCGTTGTCAATATTTTACCCTGTGGTTTCTGCTGCTAGTATTTTGCCCTGTAATTACTGTTGTCAGTATTTTATCCTGTGATTACTCCTGTCAGTATTTTACCTGCAATTGGTAATTGGTGCAGTACTAACTTGCACCAATTACCCACAGTACACTTACTTCCGACCTTTTATCCTCACCTGCATAACTAACTATGGATCTAAAAAGATTTCTTACACTCACCTTAAACATTCTTATGCTCACACTATGGGTTCTACTCTCTCACACCCCTCCCATTCACTCTTTAACTCCAACCACAAACATTCTCAAGCCAGCACACATTCCTATCATTCCATACAAGCCCAGACACAACACACAAAAATATACTATTAGTGACCCCTCCATAAACAGTCCACGCACAAACCAACACATTCGTGTTCAAAGGCTTATCAAATTGAACCCTTCACCAATAAATAACCCCATACAAAACACTACACATTCAACACAATTAAATTGCATACTTATAAACGCCAGGTCAATTAGGAATAAAATACCTATCATAATAGATCTCATCATAGACGAAAAATCCTCACCTACTCTGCATAACTGAAACCTGGCTAAATGAATCTGACTCAGTTCTCCTTAACCAACTAAGAGTACATGGTTATACCATACTCAACAACAACAGAGACAGAAAAAGAGGTGGCGGAGTTCTTATAATAGCAAAATCGCATCTCAATCTTTCGTCTACCTTACTAGATAAACATGATGGTATTGATATCCTTAGAGTGGAAAGTCACACCATGGCCATCTGCCTTATCTACAGACCCCCCACAACTGACATACATAGTCTAGACATAATACTTGAGGCTGCATGTAACTCCTCACTGAGAAAGCCCTCTGTTATCTTAGGAGACCTTAACCTTACCTCATTACCAGATAGCCATGCACTATCCTTCCTTGAAGCAATGGAGGAAATGGAATTTAAACAAATAATGACCCACCCCACTCACTGCAAAGGTAATACCCTTGATTTAATATTCATACCATCACACTTCACACTCTCATCGATTCCTACACCACCCACCACAACTCAGGTACCATGGTCAGATCATTTCATGATACATTTCTCTCTCCCTTTCCAACCCACCAACTCTACTCATGGTAACAACAAATTCACAGAACAAAGATTTCGCCAGTTTAACAAGGAAAGTTTTCTGGAATCTATTTCCCCAAAATTAGACAACACCTCAAACAATCTTAACGATCTTGTTTCTACCTGGAACTCCATTATTGAAGCAGAAGCTAAATATTCAACCTCTAATAAAAGAAAATCTAGATCTAAATTGACTGAGAAATGGTACACCTCTGAGCTTGCTACACTAAAGAAAAACCTTCGGAAATTAGAGTCTAAATGGAGGAAGAAAAAAACCACTGAACTCAGGGTTCAATACTTCACAAGCCTTAAAACCTACAAGGAAGCCATTAACAACACAAAAAGACTATTCCACACTAAAACATTAGCTAATGCCATCAATCGACCCAGAGAACTTTTTGAGATTATTAAATCTCTAACTAAGGTTCCCGATAACACTCCTAACAAAACACCAATAGATCCACAACTCCTTGCAAACCATTTTGCTAATAAACTTAAACTAAGCGCCCGTCCAAGCATTATCTTGACCTCTCCCACACCAAAATCCATCACGGAATGGAGCTCATTCCATACAATTTCCAACAAACAACTGATAGAGATTATATCAAACCTTAATACTACCACGTCATTACTTGACCCTTGCCCGGTGTCTTGGGTTAAAGCAACAAAATCTGAACTAGCCCCATACATTTTGAAGCTGGTAAACCAATCTCTACTTCAAGGATTCATGCCGGATAATCTGAAATACTCGGCTATTCGCCCTTTACTAAAAAATAAAACCCTTAACAGTTCTGACCCTTCCTCATACCGCCCCATTGCAAGCATACCTTTCTTAGCTAAAATTATTGAAAAGGTAGCTCAGACACAACTTCAGGATCATATTGATATGAACTTCCCATTAGATGAGTACCAATATGGTTTCCGCTCATATCACGGAGTAGAAACCCTACTCATATCCCTTCTTGATTCACTTATCCGAGGTATGGATAATATAAAGCAGACCTTCTTGCTCATTTTCCTTGACATTTCTTCAGTCTTCGACAGCGTTGATCATATTACGCTCTTATCTAGACTATCCCAACTAGGTTTAAAAGATACCACTCTTAACTGGTTTAAGTCCTACATTTCTAATCGCTTCCAATATGTCCATTTAGACCATTCCCCCTCACTACCATTCCCCCAAGAGCGTGGTATCCCTCAAGGATCCTCACTCTCTGCATTACTCTTTAACCTTTACATACAACCTATTTGCACAATCTTTCAACGCCACAATCTAAAATATTTCATCTATGCAGACATAGCTAACCTTAATTTCAACAAAATCGCCACCTGCCTCTTTGAAGCTGAAAAATGGCTTCACTCAATCCATATGGATATCAATTTCAAAAAGACCGAAGCACTCTTCGTAACCAGAAATACCACCTTCACTCCTCCAACTTCCATCAACCTTATGAACATTACTCTCCCAGTCAAGTCTGAAATTAAATACCTTGGAGTTACACTAGACAAGACCCTAAGCATGACTAACCACATAAAACAGACTGCCAAAACTATATTTTTCAAACTGAGAACTATACAGCAACTCAGACCCCTCATCGACATCAATGACTTCAGAACAGTTGTCCAGGCTCTTATTATGCCACATTTAGACTTCTGCAATGGCATACTCCAAGGAACATCCAAAAAGAATTTACACATCCTTCAAAGAGCTCAGAATGTCACTGCTCGAATAATTATGAAAGCTAAAATATTCGATCACATCTCTCCTATCCTATACGCTCTCCACTGGCTTCCTATCTATAGTAGGATTCAATATAAAACACTTGTCACCACTTTTAAACTCATTAATGACCTAGCCCCATCACAGTTGGCCACTCTACTCCAAACCCCACAAGAAAACAGAACCAGAAGAAAAACTAACCTCAACATGCTATTAATTCCCATTGCAGTGACAAAATCAAAGCAAATAACCACCAACACTGCTTTTTCATATTATGCTCCCAGCCAATGGAATAAACTCCCACTATACCTCAGAGAGATTAAAGATCTTACATCTTTCAGGAAGGAACTTAAAACCTACCTATTTAGTCAACACTATAGCAACCTACAACCTGGAACCAAATTTACTACACAAAAACATGCAACAAACCAAACACAGGTCTACCCCACCTAATGCCGGACTTCATTTTCTCATCCACCCAAGTTAGTCTACTCCCAATACTTTATTTATGATCACAAATAACTATTATAGTCTCTTACTAACCATGTAAATCTACCCTTCTGGTTCCTTGTAACATAGTTTTATGACTCCTTGTAACATAGTTTTATATTTCCTTTTATGTTAATAACCCTCACATTGTTTTCCATTTAACCTAGTTATTATGTAACCTAGTTTATGTTCACCTAATATTTAATGTAATTCAATATTGCACTGTTCTGCTATATTGTTGTTTAAGTTCCTTGTTTTTGCTCAACTAATGTTTAATGTAATTCAATATTGCACTGTTCTGCTATATTGTTGTTTAAGTTCCTTGTAAACCGCCCCTGATCTCTGGAAGGGGCGGTATAGAAAAGCACTCAAATAAATAAATAAATAAATAAAAATCCTGGGTCCCTTCATAATAATGGTTTATGAACCTTTCCTTCAGAAACTTGTCCAAATCTTTTTTAAACCCAGCTACACTAACAGCCTTTACTACATCCTCCAGTAACAAATTCCAGAGTTTGATTACACATTGAGTGAAAAAATATTTTCTTTTATTAGTCTTAAAGTTTACCCTGTAGCTTCATTGCATGTCCCCTAGTCTTTCTATATTCTGATAACGTAAACAATCGATCTACGTTTACCCGTTCCACTCCGTTCATTAATTTATAGACTTCTATCATATCTCCCCTCAGCCGTCTCTTTTCCAGGTTAAAGAGCCCTAACCTTTTTAGCCTTTCTTCATAGGAGTATCCTTCCATCCCCTTTACCATTTTGGTGGCTCTTCTCTGAACCTTTTCTAATAACTCTATATCATTTTTAAGATACGGCGACCAGAATTGCACACAATATTCAAGGTGCGGTCTCACCATGGAACGATATAGAGGCATATAATATCTTTTGTTTTATTTTCCATTCCTTTCCTTATGATACCTAGCATTCTATTTGCTCTCTTGGCTGCCGCTGCACACTGGGCCGAGGGTTTTAACATGTTATCCACAATGATGCCTAAATCTTTTTCCTGGGTGGTGGTTCCTAATGTGGAACCTTGCATTGTGTAAAGAGTAGTTACTCACCTGTAACAGGTGTTCTCCAGGAGCAGCAGGAATCAGTCCTCCCATATGGGTGTCATCGGCGCCGATGAAGCCCCAGCGGAGCATTTTCCCAGTTTTCCATGAAAGCCTTTGGAAATGCTGGCACGCATGCGCGGTTCCCTTCCCGCCTAAAGGTGCCATCTTACCTCAGTCAAACGAGATAGCTAAGAACAGCACACAAAAATTGAAAAAACAAACTATGTACAACTGCAACTCCAAGGGGAGGATGGAGGGTTGTGAAGACTGATTCCTGCTGCTCCTGGAGAACACCTGTTACAGGTGAGTAACTACTCTTTCTCCGGGACTAAGCAGGAAGTCAGTCCTCACATATGGGTGACTCCCTAGCTCTGGGCTACCAGGAACCCAGGCTGGACAAGAGAACTCCCTCTAGTCTCAGCAGCAAAGAAAGGCTTTTCAAGGACACAACCTACACCGGTAGCCCAACAGAAGGCAGGAGGGCAGGAGTTGCCTATACCTCAAAGAGATTCCGGAGTACTGCTTGGCCAAAAGCACTGTCCCTACGGGACTCCCTCTCCAGACAGTAATGAGCTGCAAACGTCTGGCTTGAAGACCAAGTTGCAGCCCTGCAGATATCTACCAAGGGCACAGAGCGGAGATGAGCCACTGAGGCAGCCATTGCCCTGACACGATGGGCCGTGACCCGACCCTGCAAAGGAAGGTCAGCCGCCTTGTAAGCCCAGGAGATACAGTCAGCCACCCAGATGGACAAGGTACGCTTGGACACAGCAAACCCCAACTTATTGGGGTCAAAGGAGACGAAGAGCTGAGTAGCCCTTCTATGCCCCTGCGTACGGTCAAGGTAGAAGGATAAGGCCCTCCTACAGTCCAGGGTATGCAGGACTGCTTCAGCCTGGCTTGCATGAGGCCTAGGGAAGAATGTTTATGTTTATGTTTATTAGATTTGGAAGAACCACCTCCTGGTTGAGGTGAAAAGAGGAGACAACCTTTGGGAGGAACTTTGGATGAGTCCTGAGGACTACCCTGTTCCTATAAATCCTGGTGTAAGGCCTATCACAGACCAAGGCCTGAAGCTCACTCACTCGCCTAGCTGAAGTAAGGGCTATTAGAAAGAGAGTCTTCCAGGAAAGGAAGCGTAGAGGGCAAGTAGCCATCGGCTCAAAAGGTGGGCGAGTCAGTTGCTGCAAGACCACATTCAGCTCCAACTCAGGAGCAGGAGGACGGATGGGAGGCTTGAGCAAGAGCAAGCCTCTGAGAAACCTGGGCACCAAGGGGTGGCCAGACAGAGAATGTCCTTCCACTAGTGAGTGGTGAGCTGCTAGCACTGAGAGGTGGACCCGAACAGAATTGGACTCAAGTCCCTGATTGGATAAGTGCAGGAAATACTGAAGCACTACTGGTACAGTACAGGAGAAAGGATCCTCTGTACGGAGCTGACACCACACAGAAAATCTCTTCCACTTCAGAGCATAGGTTTTTCTAGTGGACTGTTTCCTAGAGGCTAGGACAACCTCCTCAACTTCCTGAGGTAGGCCCCAGGGAGCCAAAACTACCCTTGCAGCCTCCAGGCCATCAAATTGAGAGATTTGAGATTGGGGTGCAGAAGGGAACCCTGATCCTGAGTGAGAAGGTCGGGTTGCAACCCCAAAGGTAGTGCGGGATCCACTGCCAGCTGTAGTAGAAGCGGAAACCAAGGCTGTCTCGGCCACCTGGGAGCTACCAGCAAGACCGAGGCCTTGTTCTGAAGAATCTTGAAAAGAGTTCGGGCCACCAAGGGCGTGGGAGGAAACGCATACAGGAGGCCCTGGGACCAGGATATCAGAAAAGCATCCGGTGCTATGCTTAAAGGATGCGGTTGTCTGGAGCAGAACTTGGGTAGTTGCCGGTTCAGCGGACTGGCAAACAGATCTATCCAAGGGAGATCCCATTTCAGGAAGATCTTCTGAACCACCAAGGGATGCAGCTGCCACTCGTGGGGCTGCAGAATTCTGCTCAACCGGTCTGCCAGGCAGTTCTCCTGGCCTGGAAGGTACACTGCCCTGAGAAGCATGTTGTGGTTGAGGGCAAAGGAACAAAGGTCTTGAGCCTCTCGACAAAGGAGCTGGGACCCAGTCCCGTCCTGTTTGTTCACATAAAACATGGCTACCTGGTTGTCTGTTTGAACCAAGACTGACTGTTGAGCCAGGGCAGGAGAAAAAGCTTTGAGAGCTAAATGGATAGCCCGGAGTTCCAGTAGATTGATTTGTTGGGTCGCCTCCCAAGGAGACCAGAGGCCTTGGGTGCACTTGCCTAGACAATGAGCACCCCAGACCCAGAGAGAGGCGTCAGTGGTTAGGACTACTGAGTATTCTGGCATCTGGAAGGGCATGCCCTTCAGCAGATTGGGTGGATGTAGCCACCAGCTGAGGGAGGTCAACAAGTGTTTGGACACCTTGATCCTGTCTCTTAGGCTGCCTGAGGCCTGTGACCACTGGGTCCGAAGGCACCACTGTGCAGGCCTCATATAGAGCCTGGCATTGGGAGTGACATGTACTGTTGAAGCCATGTGGCCCAGAAGCCTGAGACAGAGTCTGGCGGAGACCAGGGGTTTGTTCAGGAACTGTTTGGCTAAGTCCATCAGTCTTTGGGCTCTGTCTGCTGGCAAGAATGCCTTTGCCAGTTGAGAATCTAACCTTACCCCTATGAACTCCAAGTTCTGGGAGGGGAGCAAAGCGGACTTTGCGAAGTTTATGACAAAAACCACGTTCTGAAGCAGAGCAATGGTTCTGAGGGTGGCTTGTCTGACCTCCTGGCACGTCTGACCCCTGATGAGCCAGTCGTCCAGATAGGGAAAGACAAAGATGTCTTGATTTCGCAGGTAGGCCGCAACCACTGCCAGGCATTTGGTAAACACTCTGGGAGCGGAGGTCAGGCCAAATGGTAGTACTCTGTACTGATAATGGTTTCCTCCCACAATGAACCTGAGGTACTTTCTGTGGTCTGGATGTATGAGGATGTGAGTGTACGCATCCTTTAGATCTAAGGAGCATAGCCAATCTCCCTGCTGGAGGTAGGGCAGAAGTGTCCCAAGAGTAAGCATCTTGAACTTTTCTTTTTCCAGGAACTTGTTGAGGTTCCTGAGATCCAGAATGGGTCGAAGGCCACCGGTTCTTCTGGGTATCAGGAAATACCTGGAGTAGAAACCGTGACCCTGTAAGTGAGGAGGCACAGGCTCCACCGCCCTGTCTACTAACAGACCTTGAAGCTCTTGGATGAGAAGGTCTGTGTGCAGGGGAGGCCTCAGAGGTTCCCCTGGGAAGTAAGGTGGAGGCAGTTGGTGAAAATGCAGAGCAAAGCCCTTTTGGACTATGTCCAACAACCAACTGTTGTTGGTAATGAGGGGCCACTGGTGGGCAAAAAGAACAAGGCGACCGCCTGTGCAGGGCTGGGAGAGCAGGGACGGAGTGGCTACGCTCAAGGAGTCAAAAACCCCCACCCTGCTGAGTGTTAGCAGGGGCAGGAGGCTTGGGGGTCCTCTGCCTATGGGGCCCATTACCCTGTGAGGCACCTTGGGCAGCCTGATATTGAGGGTACTGTTTGTAGGCAGTGCCCTTCCTCGGGTAAAAGGACTTTTTACCCGAGCCCTTCTTCTTGTGTGAAGGGGCAGAGGTCTTCCTCGACAGCCTTATCCGGGTAAGGTGCTCGGTCTCGAGCTGAGCGGCCTTCTCAATCACGGGCTTCCCAAAAAGGTTCTCACCTCAGCAAGGGACATCGACCAACTTGTCCTGGACCCATGGCTCGAGGTCCGATGACTGCAGCCACGCCTGGCGTCGAACCTCGATGCCGGCAGCCGCGACTCGGGCCGAAGCCTCGAAGCCATCGTAGGCGGCACGGGATATGAACTTTGAGCATTCCCGAATCCCCGAGGACAAGGACTTGAATCTCTGCAAGGGTTCCCCGGAGAGTCCAGCAGAGAACCCGGCCAACTCCTTGGCCAGGTCTCGTAAGTACATGCCCATGTACAGCTGGTAAGACTGGACATGGCAAGCAAGCATGGACCCCTGGAAGCACTTTCTACCGACGCCATCAAGGTTCCGGGCCTCCCTGCCGGGAGGCACCGCAGAGTGCATCTTCTGGCTCTTCAGACGATGCATGGCCGATTCCACAACCATGGAATGGTGTGGTAACTGTGCCTTCTGAAAACCAGGGCTTTTGGGGAGTCGATAAATAGAATCGACTCGCTTGCTCAAAACTGGCGCCGAGGCCGGTGCCTCCCACATCCGGAAGAGGAGCCGTTCCAGCATCGGAGGAACCGGGACAGTAAAGGCCTCCTTCGGAGGAGAGTCATACTGTAGACCATTGAGCTCCTCGGCTCGAGGCTCTTCCTCGGGGTTGGCCGGGATAGCCAAGGCAGCGGCCATATCCCGGACAAACTCCGAGAACCTAGTGTCCTCCGGAGGGGATCTACTCCGGGGCTCAGACTGCGGTGAGTCCGACGGGACGCACCGAGTCTTAAAAGTATCGGGAGACTTCTCGTCCTCAGTCTCCCAGGCTGACTCGTCCGAGGAGGAGTCAGGGTCAGACTCCGCGGGGCCCCGAGGCACCCGCCCCGACGCCGGGGGCACCGGCGTCGACACCCTCGGTCCCGAACGGGAGGTCGATGGAGACCTTGACCGAGGACGACCTCGAGCCACAAGGGTCTCGAGTATCGGCTCAGTCTCCGGGGTTGACTTAGAAGTCGACGTCCCGGTGGTCGGGGCAGATGCGCCAGACAGGCTGGCCATCAGTGCCCGCTGCTGCTCCATGAAGGCAGACAATCTGCTCTCCAAGGCTGTCATCCTGAGACTCAGCTCGGGAGATGCAGCAGTCACCGACTCAGGCCCGGCGGCGCAGGGCCCGACATCAGCTCTCTGGGAGGAGAGTCCACGAGGACTACGAGGCTTACGTGTCCAGCAGACTCCGGCTCCACGCGAGGAACTTTGGCAGGCTTCTCTTGGTCCACGGGCCCGGGACGGCGGTCGGGGGTCTTAGACCTGGCCCTCGAGGGACCAGGGACCTCCTCCGACGACGCCCTCGCGAGCCGCTTCTTCCTCTTGCGTTCCCGGTTGGGGGACCCCCTGTCCGAGGAGCTTCGACGGCGCTCGGGATCGGAATCCCGAGATGTCGAGGCCTCAGACGAAGTCTGGGCCCGGCTGGAGGCAGAGTCCGAGAAACACCTTTCCTTTTGCTGCTGTCGACTCCGAAGTGCCTTGGAAGACATCTTCCCACATGGCGCACACGACTGGGGGTCATGGTCAGGGCCGAGGCACGGAAGGCAGCAGTCGTGTGTGTCGGTGAGAGACATGATTTTCTTACAGCGATCACACTTTTTGAAACCACTGGAAGCCATCGGGGAAAAAAGAACCCCCGCGAGGTCAAAAGACCGGCCTCCCAGGGAAAAAAGAAAAAAGGGGCGTGAACGCCAGCCACTAAGGGCAAAGACCGAAAAAAGAAGAAACGGGCTCGATACCGGTGTACCAAACCCGGCGGGAGGGGAGCTGGCGTCGAACCGGAGAGAAAAATATCGACAATAGCGAAAAGAATCGCCGAACAAAATCACTTTTATCCGGGGAAACAGGACACACGTCCGGTGGGCTTCACGGAAAAAAAGAGACTGAGGTAAGATGGCACCTTTAGGCGGGAAGGGAACCGCGCATGCGTGCCAGCATTCCCAAAGGCTTTCATGGAAAGCTGGGGAAATGCTCCGCTGGGGCTTCATCGGCGCCGATGACACCCATATGTGAGGACTGACTTCCTGCTTGGTCCTGGAGAAGCATAGTTTGGGTTGTTCTTCCCTAGGTGCATAACTTTGCACTTGTCCACATTAAATTTCATCTGCCATTTTGATGCCCAGTCTTCCAATTTATCAAGATCCTCTTGCAATTTTCCACAATCCTCTTGGGTTTTAACAACTTTAAATAGTTTTGTGTCATCTGCAAATTTGATAACCTCACTCGTTATTCCACTTTCGAGGTCATTTATGAATATGTCAAAAAGCAACGGACCCAGCACAGATCCCTGGGGTACACCACTATTCACCTTTCTCCATTTGGAAAATTGGCCATTTAACCCAACCGTCTGCTTTCTATCTTTTAACCAGTTCCTGATTCACAGTAATACACTGCCTCCTATCCCATGACTCTTTAGTTTCGCCAAAAGTCTCTGATGAGGGACCTTGTCAAAGGCTTTCTGAAAGTCTAGATACACTATATCAACCGACTCACCTTTGTCCACCTGTTTATTCACACTTTCAAAAAAACATAACAGATTAGTAAGACAAGATCTTACTTGTCTAAAGCCATGTTGGCTGTCTCCCATTAGGCCATGACTATCTACATGCTGAGTAATTTTATTCTTTATGATGGTTTCTACCATTTTTCCCGGTACTGACGTGAGGCTCACCGGTCTGTAGTTTCTCGGATCACCCCTGGAACCCTTTTTAAAAATTGGTGTTACATTGGCGATCCTCCAATCTTCAGGTATTAGAGATGATTTCAATGATAGTTCACATATTAGTAATAGCAGGTCTGCAATCTCATATTTCAGTTCTTTCAACACCCTTGGATGTATACCATCCGGCCCAGGTGATTTGCTACTCTTCAGTTTATCTAATAGTTGTAATACATCTTCCCGATGTATCGATATTTCCTTCAATTCTTCTGCACCTTTAAATACCACTTCAGTCATGGGTAACATCCCTACATCTTCCTCCGTAAAGACCGAAGCAAAGAATTCATTCAGTCTCTCCGCTATTGCCTTGTCGCCTCTTAGTGCCCCTTTAACTCCTCTATCATCTAATGGACCAACTGACTCTCTCACAGGTTTTTTGCTACGAATGTACTTGAAAAAATCTTTATTTCGCGTTTTTGCTTCCACAGCAAGCTTCTTTTCAAATTCTCCCTTTGCCTGCCTTATCAATACCTTGCATTTGACGTGCCAGTGCTTGTACTGTTTCCAGGTTTCATCGTTTGGCTCTTTTTTCCATTTCCTGAAAGATGCTTTTTTGGCAACAACAGCCTCTCTGACCTCACCTTTAAACCATGCTGGCAGTTTTTTGGACTTCCTTCCACTTTTCTTAAAGCGTGGGATACAGCTGGTCTGGGCTTCCAAGATAGTATTTTTCAACAATACCCAAGCTTGATGTAAGTCTTTAACCTTTGCAACTGCTCCTTTTAGTTTTTTCTTAACTATTTTCCTCATTTTATCATAGTCTCCCTTTCAAAAGTTAAAAGGTAGTACTGTGGATTTCCTTACTATACCTCCTCCATTAATTAAATCAAAGGTGATCATGCTATGATCACTATTGCCAAGTGGCCCCAACACCCTTGCACTAGATCTGGTGTTCCACTAAGTACTAGGTCTAATATGGCTTACCCTCTGGTCGGTTCATGAACCAGCTGCTCCAAGAAGCAGTCATTTATTTCATCTAGGAACTTTATCTCCCTAGCAAGTCCTGCTGTGACACTGACCCAGTCGATACCGGGGTAATTGAAATCGCCCATTATTACTGCGCTGTAACATTTGTTAGCTTCCTTGATTTCTTTGAGCATTTCATCATCCATTTGTTCATTCTGGCCAGGCGGTCGATAGTACACCCCCACTGCCATCGCCTTGCCCTTTTTACATGGAATTTCAATCCATAGAGATTCTACAGCAAATTGTGTTTCCTGCAAAACTTTAATCCTTTCTGACTCAATGCCCTCTCTAACATAGAGTGCAACCCCTCCACCAATTTGATCAGCTCTATCATTACAATATAATTTGTACCCAGGTATCACAGTGTCCCACTGGTTGTCCTCCTTCCACCATGTCTCTGATATTCCAATCATATCTAACCTCTCATTTAGTGCTATATATTTTAACTCTCCCATCTTATATTTTAGACTTCTAGCATTTGCATACAAGCATTTTAGAGACTGTATTTTATTCATATTAATCTGGCTATTGGTAGGCATGGGTAATTTGCGATCTTTAAGCTCTGTCTGCTCCATACTCGAGGGCATTTGGGCTACTTTACTCTTTTTTGGAACCTCTCTGCTTTTGGTAGTATCCTTCAAGGATGCATTCTTCCGAGCTATGCGCTCTTGGACGACTGTTGGCTTTCCCAAATTACCTAGTTTAAAGCTGCTCTATCTCCTTTTTAAAGGTTAATGCCAGCAGCCTGGTTCCATCCCGGTTAATGTGAAGCCCATCCCTTCGGAAGAGCCCCTCCTTTCCCCAGAATGTTCGCCAGTTCCTAACAAATCCAAAACCCTCATCTCTGCACCACTGTCTCATCCACACATTGAGACACTGGAGCTCTGCCTGCCTTTTGGGTCCTGCGCGTGGAACGGGAAGCATTTCGGAGAATGTTACCCTGGAAGTTCTGGATTTCAACTTCCTACCTAAAAGCCTAAATTTAGCCTCCAGAACCTCCCTACCACATTTTCCTATGTCATTGGTACCGACATGTACCAAGACAGCAGACTCCTCCCCAGCACTATCTAAGACCTTATCTAGGTGGCGCGTGAGGTCCGCTACCTTCGCACCAGGCAGGCATGTTACCAGGTGATCCTCACGTCCACCAGCCACCCAGCTATCTAGATGCCTAATGATCAAATCACCAACTATAAAGGCTGTCCTAACCCTTCCCTCATGGGCACATGGCCCTGGAGAAACCTCCTCGGTGCGAGAGGGTTTTAAATCACCTGGAGGACAGGTCCTACAGGATCACTTCCTGCCACACCAGGGTGATGCTCTCCTGTCACGTGACCTCTCTCCTCCATGGCAACAGGAATGCTGCCAGACTGGAGGTGTGACTTCAGGACTATATCCTTGTAGGTCTTGTCTATGTACCTCTCTGTCTTTCTTATGTTTTCGAAGTCTGCTACTCTAGCCTCTAGAGAACAGACTCATTCCCAGAGAGCAAAGAGCTCCTTGCACCTAGTGCACATGTAAGACCTCTCACCAACTGGGAGAAAATCATACATGTGACACTCATGCAAAAGACTGAAAAGCCCCCATCTCGCTGCTGGACTGCTGTCTGCATCTTAGTTTTAAGCTTGTGTTTAGATCTTTAAGTTCTTTACTTACTAAGGGTTGCTATGGATATTTATACTAATAAAACTGTACCTAATACGTTTAATATACCTTGTTCACCTGAAACTTAATTAATCTCAGGTCCTTAGTGTATGACTGATTTGGATAGCAAGCTTCACCTGAGAGCACCTCCTTTCCTTTAAGATGTGTAAGTACCTATAAAACTATGATTATCCCAGGGTAGGGTGGGTGTTGGGGAGGGAGGGAATTAACACTTATTAAAAGAGGGCTACTACACAGTATTCTGTCCTGTGCTGCTGAGGTAAGCCTCTTAACTATTTCTCCCAATACCTGCCGGCTCGATACCATGTACCGTGTACCGAAGTGTTCTGGTTTTCAAAAGACACAATTGCCGCCCCATTCCATGGTAGTGAAATCAGCAATGCGTTGAATCAAAAGCATGAAGACACATTCCTCTAACCCTCCGGGTAGGGAATCTAAAACCCTTGATGCTTTTGATCAACGTTGCTTCCAGACTTCCATGCTTTTGGTGAGAATTGGTTCTTACATACTATATATGGGTATATTCCTCAAGGAGGTAACTAAGGATGGCTCCTCTTCTCCCAGATAAGATTATCTTACCCTGGTAAAGCATGTTCAGAACATCTCAAAGTTTGTCAACAGGGTGACTTTTGATTGCTTTGAGTGCAACAGCAGAATTACATCTATCTGCATCGGTGAACGCAGGATTGCATGGCTCCAGGCATCGGATCTTGAACAATGGATTCAAGATAAGTTGGGTAATATCCCCTTACACCGGTGAGAACCTTTTTGGCAAAGTTTGGCAGGACAAAGCCTCTCAGAGTCTGAGAACACTACCCTGAATAGGCTCTCTAGATCTACTGCCAACCCAGCTAAAAAAAGGCAGCAGCAAAGAAGGTCTTCTTTAATAAAAAGAAGAAGTATTTTCCTTCTTATACTCCTGCTGCTCAATGTCAGCATCATGCTCCTCAAAAGGGTCAACAGCCTCCAAAACATCAAAATAAGTCTCAGACTCCCAAGTCTCAGCCACTTCAGCAGGCTCAGGCTGCTCCGGGCTTTTGACTCCTTTCTAGAGAACATAGCTATCCTGCCTCTGAAGAATCCCGACCCTATTCATATTCCTGGCAGACTCTGTTATTATACCCACATATGGCATCTCATCACCTCGGAGCAGTGGACATTAACAGTAGTACGAAAGGGATACAGACTTCAAAGCCTACCACCCCCAGACCTCACTAAGAGGTTCCATTCTCAACCCCCTCTCACTGCTCTGCTTCTGCAATAAGTCACCTCTCTTCTACTGCAGGGTGCCATAGAAGAGGTTCCGTGTCGGGCATGCCATCAGGAGATGAGAGATATTCTCAAATCTCGAAAGCTGGTCTTGTTCATTTTAATCAAATATTTGGTTCAACCCCATAAAATAAAAATACTTAGCTTAAATCAGTAGTATCCGAGATGTAAATGTGCTGAAGAGTAAAGTCGCTGCATGACATGCACGTTTCAGGTCCTCCAAAGACCCTGTTTCAAGTGCATGTAAAAGCGTCCTCCAAATCCTCCATGTGTTGTCACTAACTAACTGCCATTAAATGGCAAAGGAAACCAAAGCTGTTTTGAGAAAGAAGGCGTTATGTGATTGGCCAATGTGACATGCTGTCATGAGGAGAACCAGCCAATGAAGAGGGGAACGACCCCACATGATACAGAGATTCCTTTGTCCATTGGAAATTTAAAAAGACTCTGCCAATCGATCTCATGATTGAGGCCCCGGGGATGCATTGAGCCCAAAATGAAAATCCATTGTTGTTCAAGCTATTGAAGCAGGGAGATCCCCATATCATGTGGGGTCATTCCCATCTTCATTGGCTTTTACATGCACTTGTAAAAGGGTCTTTTGGAGGGCCCAAAATGTGCACGTCGTGCAGCGAATTTACTCTTCAGCACATTTACATCTCGGATACTACTGATTTAAGCTAAGTATTTTTATTTTACGGGTTGAACCAAATATTTGATTAGAATGGACATGACCAGCTTTCGAGATTGAGAATATCTCTCATCTCCTGATGGCATGCCCAACACAGTTCATTTAAATATTTTGAGATTGATACACAATTGATGATTTTTCCATTTTTATTACTCATACATCACCATCGGAACATTTGTAATTATAGAAGAGGTTCCAACATCCCAGAAGGAAATGGGCTTCTATTCTCCCTACTTTCTTATTCCAAAGAGGAGGGGATTCAGGCACATTCTGAACCTCAGGGACCTAAATAAGTGTCTCATATGGGAGACGTTCAAGATGGTCTCCCCGGGGACCCTTCTTCTCAATCTCCAAGACTGGCTCTGTTCTCTAGATCTAAAGGAAGCGTACACTCATATTCTTATCCATCCAGAACACAGAAAATTCCTGCACTTCACGTTTCAGGGAAGACACTATCAATACAGAGTCCTATCTTTCGGCCTCGCCTCTGCCCCAAGAGTCTTCACAAAGTGCATGGTGGTAGTAGCCGCATTTCTAAGGACTTTAGGGATATTTGTCTTCCCTTACTTAGACGACTGGCTCATTAGAGCAAGCACCTCTCAAGAAGCAAGCCTATCTCTCTCATGCACCATGCAGGTGTTACAGTACTTGGGATTTGTCATAAATCTTCCAAAGTACCAACTCGTCCCCTCATAGAGGCCCTCTTAAATACTCAGCAGTCAAGGGCATTTCTGTCCCAACTACGTTGCACTCGTCTCAATCAACTAGCTTCTCAGGCATGTCTCAAGGGCTATCTCACTGCTCGAGAAATGCTACAACTTCTGGGTCATATGGCATCAACCTTGCATGTAGTTCCTTATGCCCATCTGCGCATGTCCACAGCCCATTGGACTCTGGCATCCCAGTGGATTCAAGACTCAGGTCGCCTCGGGGACAAGATAAAAGGTCTCTACCCCTCTGTTCACATCTCTCCAGTGGTGGTGTTCCCCAGAAAATCTCCTTGTAGGGTCATCTTTTCAGATGCCTGCACATCAATTCACCCTGATGATGGATGCTTCCCAACTGGGCTGAGGAGCATATCTGGGATCTATCTTCACCCAGGGCCTCTGGTCACAGCAAGAGTCACAACTACAGATAAATCTACCGGAGCTCTGAACTATCTTCAATGCTCTCAAGGTATTCCAGAACTGTTTACGTTACCAAAGAGTTCTAGTCCAAACCGACAACCAAGTCGCCATGTTCTATGCAAACAAAAAAGGTGGAACAGGTTCTTGGTCCCTCTGCAATGAGGCTCTATATCGCTGGTCCTTTGCCATACATCATCACATTTACCTCCAAGTGGTGTATCTTCTGGGGAAACAACAATGTCTTAGTGGACAGATTAAGTTGGATCCTTCTTCCACACGAATGTCCCTTCATGTAGATACAGTGTCCTACATCTTTCAGACTTGGGGGATTCCAGAGATAGACCTTTTAGCCACTCCTCAGAATGCCAAGCTCCCTCACTTCTGTACCAGGACTCCTGCGTCGGACAGCCAACAGGTGGATGCTTTTCACCTCCACTGGGGACACGGCTTCCTTTATGCCTTCTCTCCCATTCCCAAGACTCTTTTCAAACTCCAGGCGGACAGGGGCTTCATGATACTCATAGCCCCATGCTGACCACGTCAACCATGGTACCCTCTCCTGCTATGTCTGTCTCAGACTCAACCCATAGATTTGGGATCTGCTCTGAATCTCCTCTCTCAATAGGAGGGGATGTTGCTCCATCCCAATCTGCAGTCTCTCCATCTCACAGCATGGCTGCTGAAGGCATAGCCTTTCAAGATATAAACCTTCCCCAGGAGGTTAAGGACATCCTCTTAGCTTCAAGGAAGTCATCCACCAGACAGTCCTTTTAAGTGACGTGAGTTTTCTATCTGGTGTTCTCAGAAGACACTTAATCCCTTCTCAGCTCTGATGGAGGCGCTGCTTTAGTATTTCCTCCACCTTTCTTCATCTGGACTCAAAACCAATTTAGTAAAAGAATAGCTAAATGCAATTGTGGCCTCTCACATGCCCTTAGATGGACAACCCATCTCCTCTCAGCCGCTCATAGCACGCTTCATGAGAGATCTTTTGCAAACCAAGCCACCCATTAAACCACCACCAGTGGCAGGAGACCTCAGTGTTGTACTAGGGCAACTTCTCAAGCTTTGAACCTCTAGCCACTACATCACTTAACATGGAAGATCATCTCCCTCATTGCCCTCACTTCAGCAAGGCGCATTATGGGGCTTCAGGACCCACCCGCCTTACACACGGTTCCACCATGATAAGGTAGCCCCTTAGGACTCATCCTCACTTCATGCCGAAGGTGGTCTTGCCCTTTCCGTCTGAACCAGTCGGTTTACCTTCCTGTGTTTTTCCCTAGATCACATTCATCTAGGGGCAGAGGCATCTTCCACACTCTGGATTGTAATCGTGCCTTAGTATTTTATCTTCAGAGAACTTGGGAACACCGAAAGGCTTCTCAACTGTTAATATCCTTTGACCCTAGTCACATGGGGTTACCAATCTCCAAACGTACTCTCTCCAAATGGATAGCAGATTGCATCACTTTTGCTTATGATGGGGCAGGACTCTCCCTCGAGGGTCATATCACTGTCCATAATGTACGAGCCATGGCTACCTCAATGACAAATTTAACTTCTGTAGCTATTGACGAAATTTGCAAAGCAGTAACTTCGTCTTCGGTCCATAACTTTGCTGCTCACTACTGTCTGGACAAGGACTCCTGCCAGGATGCCATGTTTGGCAAAGCTGTTCTCCAGCATCTCTTTCAGACTTAAAGCAATTGCTACCCTCCATTCTGGAATTCGATACCAGACATCCATGGAGGATTCATAACCTCTTTAGGCCTTCTCTGAGGCAGACCTCCACCGGTCCTGAGGTCATTTCTCTGGCATTTTCTAGCTAGGGTGTCCCATATGTGAAGACTACATTCCTGCTTGTTCCTGGGGAAAGCGTAGTTACTCACCTGTAAGTGTGATCTCCGGGAACAGCAGGAATTTAGCATTCAGAACCTACCCTTCTCCCCTGGGAGTTGAAGCTATTCTTTTCCTTTTCTCTCAGCTATAAACTCAACCGAGAAGAGAGACCTGGAAAGGTGGGAAGGCAGCTACGCAGACGCACTGGGATACTCCCAAAAGCTTGACTATTGGATGCTGGGGAGCATTCCAGCACGGGATCCGTCAGTACTGACATCACCCATATGTGAAGATTAAATTGCTGCTGTTCCCAGAGATCACCTTACAGGTGAGTAACTACACTGTACTTAACTTCATTCTTCACTTCTAAAATGGTTTCCTTTACATCAAGGTGAGAGAGTGGGTTGAAGCCTTGGTGTATGGTAAAGAGTAGTTACTCACCTGTAACAGGTGATCTCCGGGAACAGCAGAAATTTAGTCTTCACAAATGGGTATCGTCGGTACTGACGGAGCCTGCATGGGAACGCTCCCCAGCGTCCAATAGGAATGCTTTTGGGAGTATCCCTCAGCACATGCGCAATGCCTTCCCCTCATTTCCAACTGTCCCTCTTCAGCTAAGTTTGTAGCTGAGTGAAAGGATAGAGGGAGAGAGGAAAGAGACAAAGAGATAGAGAGACAACTCCTAGGGGAGGTGGGTGGGTTGTGAAGACTAAATTCCTGCTGTTCCCGGAGATCACCTGTTACAGGTGAGTAACTTCGCTATCTCCAAGAACAAGCAGGAATGTAGTCTTCACATATGGGGACTCCCTAGCTGAAGATGCCAGGGAGATAGCCCCAGGAAGGTGCCACCCTAGAAAGTTGGGAATCCTTCCTCCCATGGATCTTTGGCATTCCACCAGGGTTGGTGGGTAGGAGTTGAATTAGGTCTGAAAGAGATTTCGAAGAACAGCTTGGCCAAAGAAGTAATCCCGACAGGAAGCTTTATCCAGGCAGTAGTGGGCTGTGAAGGTGTGTACTGAAGCCCAGGTGGCTGCTCGACAAATGTCATCGATAGACATAGAGTGGAGATTAGCCATGGAAGTTGCCATGGCTCTCACGTTATAAGCTGTGACATGGCCTTGAAGAGGAAGATCCTTACCCTCATAAGTAAAAGATATGCATTGGGCAATCCATTTAGATAAAGTTCTTTTGGAGACTGGAAGTCCCAAATGACTAGGGTCAAAAGCTATAAAAGGTTGTGAGGACTTTCTATGTTGCTGTGTTCTCTGTAGGTAAAAGGCTAAGGCTCGTTTATAAACCAAAGTATGAAGGTTTCTTTCAGCATTAGAGGCGCGAGGCCTCTGAAAAAAATACAAGAAGATAAATTGATTGATTTAAATGAAAAGGCGAAACCACCTTTGGCATAAAGTGTGGATGAGTTCTAAGAACAACCTTATCATGATGAAATCTAGTATAAGGAGGATCAGCCACTAAAGCTTGCAGTTCACTAATGCGACGTGCAGAGGTGATTGCAATTAGGAAGATGACCTTCCAGGTCAAAAACCTAAGGGTTATAGTGGCTAAAGGATCAAAAGGCGGCTTCATGAGCTTCCCGAGAACTAGATTTAGATCCCATGCCACCGGTGGTGGCTTAATGGGAGGTTTGGTTAATAGAAGACCTCTCATAAATCTGGATACGAGTGGATGAGAGGAAATTGGTTGTCCATTCAGAGGCTTATAAGAAGCTGCAATTGCACTAAGATGGACTCTTACCGAATTGGTCTTTAGATCAGAATTCGATAAGTGAAGGAAATACTCTAGTGTCAATTCTAAATGTATGACAAGGGGGTTTAATCCCTTCTTGGAGCACCATATAGTAAAACGTTTCTACTTGAAGGCATAAGATCTTCTTGTGGAAAGTTTCCTAGAAGCCTGAAGGATATCCTTTACCTGTTGGGACAGGTTGAAATCCTGGAGGTCTAAGCCTTCAGCAACCAGGCTGTGAGATGCAGGGACTGGGGATTTGGGTGCCATAGCGTCCCATCCTCTTGGGAAAGGAGATCTGGAGCATGCCCTAACTCCAGAGGTGCAGCTTGAGAGAGATGTAGAAGCAGGGGATACCACGCTTGGCGTGGCCATCGTGGCGCTATGAGAATCATGCGACCCCTGTCTCTCTGAAGCTTGAAGAGTGTTTTGGGGATGAGGGGAATGGGTGGGAAGGCATAAAGAAAGTCCTGACCCCAGTGAAAGAGGAAGGCATCCCTTGCCTGACAATTGTGAGCCGGAATCCTGGAACAGAACCGGGGAAGTCTGTCATTCAGTAGACTTGCAAAGAGGTCTATGTCTGGAGTGCCCCAGAGAAGAAATATCTTTGCCACCTGGTCTAGGTGGAGGGACCACTTGTGAGGCAGCAGTACTTAGAAACATAGAAATATGATGACAGAAAAAGACCACATGGCCCATCTAGTCTGTCCTTCCATATCAACCACTACAACAGTCCCCTTTTTACCTTGACTGACTTTGTCTGCCCAAAGGTTTTGAATGCCTGGAAGATATACCACTAGAAGGTGAATTTGATACTCTCTGGCGAGGGCCCACAGATGTAAAGCTTCATTGCATAACGACAGAGAGCCTGTCCCGCCCTGCTTGTTCACATAGAACATGACTACTTGATTGTCCGTCTGGACTAGGACTGTCTTGTAGCTGAGCTGGGTGTGGAATACTCGAAGAGCTAAATAGATTGCTCTTAATTCCAAGAGGTTTGTGTGTAGACCAGTCTCCTGTGGAGTCCAGGTGCCCTGGGTAGAGAGATGATTCAGGTGTGCTCCCCAACCCACCTGTGATGCATCTGTTGTTAGGGTGGCCTGAAAGAGGGGTTGATGAAAAGGAGACCCCACCGTCAGATTTTCTAATGATTGCCACCATTGGAGGGACAAAATTAGTAGTTTATTATTTTGTCTGATAAATGACCTGTGGTCTGTGTCCACTGTGTGGATAGGGTCCATTGAGCTGCTCGCATGTGGAGGCGAGCATATGGGACTACAAGAACTGTGGATGCCATATGTCCCAGCAACTGTAGTAGCTCTCGAGCAGTTAGGGAGGATTTCCCCGCTGCTTGAGAAGCTAGTTGCATTATGCGAAGACACTGGGCCTGTGGAAGGAAAGCCTTTGCCTGTCTGGTATCTAGACAGGCCTCTATGAAATCCAGGCATTGGGAAGGAACAAGTTGGGATTTTGGGAAGTTTCTTACCAACCCCAAGTATTGGAGGATTCGCATTGTGCGAGACAGTGCAGTGCCGGCCTCTGCAACTGTAGGGGCTCAAATGAGCCAGTCGTCTAAGTAAGGGAAGACAAATATCCCCAGGATTCGCAGAAATGCAGCTACTACTGCCGTGCATTTTGTGAATACCCTTGGTGCTGAAGCCAGACCAAAGGGAAGAACCCTGTACTGGAAATGTTTTCCCCTGAAAAGGAATCGTAAGAATTTCCTGTGATCTGGATGGATCAGAATGTGAGTGTATGCATCCTTTAAGTCTAGAGAGCACAGCCAATCCTGGCTTTGAAGGTATGGCAGAAGGGTTCCTAGAGAAATCATTTTGAACTTCTCTCGAAACAGGTATTTGTTCAATTCTCTGAGGTCTAAAATGGGTCTGTGTCTACCTGTTTTCTTTGAAATAAGAAAATAGGGGGAGTAGAGCCCTGCACCCCGTTGAAGAATGAGTACCTCTTCTATTGCCCCTTGAGCAAGAAGTGTTGAGACCTCGTGATCTAGCAGATCGTCTGCGGAGGTTTGAGAAGTGAATTGCTTTAGAAATGTAGGAGGGGGTATGCTGTGAAAATGAAGCTTGTACCCTTCTCCTACAATGGACAAAGTCCAATCTTCTGCTGTTATCTGATACCATCTGTTGGCAAAGTGGCATAACCTGCCTGGGATATTGGGGGGTTGGGGACCCCTCAGAGGCAGGAAGGCTAAGCTCTCTAGGAAGGAGTCAAAGCCCTTGAGGGGGCTGAACCTGCGGAGCTGGTTGGGCTCTCGGGCCTTTTGGCTTCTTTTACTGTCTAGTTTGTCTCTTTTGGGCAACCTGACCCCGAGTCTGACTCTGCTGGATATAGGAAGGATAAAATTTCCTCTTTTTGCTGAAAGAGGGTTTTTTATAAGATTTCTTTTGGGCTGGAATGGCTGTAGATTTCGACAATCTATCTAGAGTAGTATTGTCAGCATCTAACTCGATAGCGTTTTCCTGCCAGTTCTTGCCAAAGAGATTCTTTCCCGTGCAAGGAATGTTACCTAACTTGTCCTGTACCAGGCAATCCATCGTGTGCCAATGGCAATAGCAGAGGTTCTGCTGATGCATTCAAAGCAGTCAAAGGCTGCACGATTCACAAACTTGGAAACATCTTGAGCATGCTTAACTAGAGCAAGAAAGTCTTGTCTCTTGTCATCTGGGAGAAATGGGCTCATAAGTTCCAAGTCTCCTGTGACTTCCTTGAGGAACATTCCCATATATAGTATATATGAACTGATCCTAGCTGAAAGCATGGAAGCCTGAAAAGTTTGGTGCCCAAAAGCATCCAGAGTTCTGCATTCACGACCTGGGGGATTGGATGCATGCCTCTTTGCACTTTTCATCCTACGCATGGCTGACTCCGCCACCATTAAATGGTGTGGCAGCTGAGTCTTTTGAAATCCAGGACATGGCGGAACTTGATACATAGTATCAAGTCTCCTAGAATGAGGAGATGTAGTCAGAGGTGTCTCCCACATTCTGAGCATCACGTTATGCAGAATTTCATGGATGGGCAGAGTGGCTGCCTCCTTTGGAGCTTTAGAATATTGGAGAATTTCCAATTCCTTTGCTTTGGGTTCCTCATCAGGAGCCACCGTGATTGAAAGGCCCTTGGCATATCACATATAAAATCCTGAAAAGACATGTCCTCTGGAAATGACATTCTGCGTTAGGGAGAAGAGGGATCTTCTGGGAGAAACCCTCTAGTACCAGCAGAATTGTCAGAGTCTTCGGAATCGGAGGATTCGAAGTATTCCTGACCACGATGCTCATGCAAAGCACGGTCCCGGTATCGATCAAAATCGGTACCGAGTTAATCCGGTACCGATCTGTCAATTCCAGCCAAAGATGACATGGGAAGAATTCCCACTGGGACCGGGACCGGTACTGGTGTCTGCACCGGTGTAGGTACCAGCATCAGTATCGATACCAGTGCCCATTGGACCAACGGTACCGCAGCTGAGAGAAGAGCTGCAATGCTGCGTTCGACAGTGAGGAACCTCTGGTCTATCGACACTGCCGATGCCTGGGTGTCGGTACCGGTGAAAACGGCCGGGACCCCTGAGCGTGCCACAGGTAGTTCTTGTGAGGTCGAGGCCTCGAGAACATCCTGGAGCCCCATTGATGCTTTGGAAGCCGAAGCCTCCAGCCAGTGCTGCTTTGCCGGTGTGGTTCCCTCAAGGGCAATGCCAATGGCCTCTCGATGCTTAGCAGGAGAGCTACCCTTTGAGGACCGGCTTTTATGTTTAGTTACCTGAGATCCATGGGAGGAAAAGGAGGGCCTTGAAGATGTTGATGCAATGGATCTAAAAATGAAAGTCATCGAACATTCAGCCAGTAGCTACCACTGGCACTTAATAAATCACCTCTATTTTTGTCGGGGACAAGCGGTTGGAGGGGAAGGACTGCACCACTCCCCTCATTACCGAAAGTACCCTTTTTACTCAAACGGGCCACAGCGTGCCCAATTATTCAAGCGTATATTTTATACTTTTGTTGCAAACGAAAATCAACACTTATCTTAAATAGACACCAGAGCTGTCTTCCATAGGCGAATGTTATCTTCCACATAGCCACGACATGACATGCATGTTTCGGGCCCCTCCGGGTCCTGTGTCAAGTGGTATCACGCCCAAAATATCGCCCACAAAAAACGCCATGAGCCAGCAGTTCTTTTGTAGCTAAAACGGTTGCTGATTGGCTGATAATCCCATGACATCATCAGAGGGATGACCCAAAGGGAATTTCCCCCACTTCATCCATCCCGCCCTCTGACATCACATTAGATGAATGGGTGAATGAAAAAATAAATGAATGGAAAAATAGAAAAATAGAAAGCCTACATATGCTCATAAGAGGCTCCACCAATCTTGCTCAATGTTTAAGCCCGATGGAATCACTGTCCGCAGTCGATAAATCCACTGTTGTTCCCTCCATTGAAGACGTTGTTCCCTATCCCCACCCCGAGGGGTCGCCGGAACCCAATCAATCACCCTCCAACTCAGATCAGCAAAACTATGATCCAAAGCTACACAGTGTTCGACTATGGGAGCCGATAAATTTTTCAAACGGATACGACTAGCATGCTCCCCCATTCGGAGCTTAACCGGGCGGATAGTACGTCCTACATAAAACAAATCGCAAGGACATTTTATAATATATACAACATAACTCGTCAAACATGTGGAAAAGCCTAAAAAGGAATAAGACCGCCCCGTAGTGGAATAACACCATTGAACACCCTCCATGGTATTAAAACAATACCGACATTGATGACAAGCCCAATGGCCCTGCTTCCCATCCAAACCCCCTTGTAATGAACTCCCGGAGACCACCTTAACCAAGTGGTCCCTCAAATTCGAACCCCTGGTATAAGCAAAACGTACAGGCTTTTGGAAACACCCCCGTACTTGCAAAACTCCCCAATGTTTGAGCAATCGGGACACTTCCGCCGAATGAGCCATAAAAGGTAAGACCCCAGTTATTATGTCATCAGTGTCACTAGAACTTGAAGAGCTCCGTGGCCCCAAAGACTGCAAAAACCATTCACGATGAGAAATGCGGGCCCTAATACAGGCCCTCCTAATCACCCTGCTGGGGTAACCACGCTCCAAAAGACGATCCTTTAAAGTGCGTGCCTGTAGTTTAAACTCTAACAAGGAGGAACAAATCCTGCGAAGGCGAAGAAACTGACCCAAAGGGAGGTTATTTCGTAAAGGAAAGGGGTGATGGCTATGAGAACAGAGCAAACTATTCCGTTGGCTCGCTTTTTGAAACAACGTTGTGAAAAACGCACCATCCTGTATCCCTACCTGCACATCCAAAAATTCAATGTTGTGTTCATCCATGTGCACCGTAAATTTTATATTATCCTTAATCGAATTTAGCCAGGTAACAAACTCCAGCAAATCCCCCCGCGTGGAAGTCCACAAGAAAAAAATGTCATCAAGAAATCGCAACCATAAACGAGTGTGCTGGAACGCAGTGGCTGGATAAATGTATTGTACCTCCATTGCCGCTAGATACAAAGTGGCAATGGAGGGGGCTACTGTGGCTCCCATAGCTATCCCTTGACATTGTAGATAGAACTGATCCTGATATTGAAAATAGTTTTTAATAAGAACCAACCTAGCCAGGTCCAACAAAAATGATTTCGGAATTCTTGCCGGGGCCGTTGAAAATGCTGTTTCTAACAAAAGGAGAGCCTCCTCCTGACAGATGTTGGTGTACAATGCTGACACGTCCAAGGTCACCAACCACACCGAATCCAAAGGCTCCTCAAAGGAAGCAAACATATTCAAAAAATGAGATGTATCTCTTAAATAAGATTTTACCAAACGAGCCTCCTGTCTCAAAAAAATGTCAATAAATTGAGACAAGGTCTCCAAAACAGACCCTCGACACGACACTATGGGACATCCCGGAGGAGAGGACAGGGATTTGTGTATCTTCGGTACCGTGTAAAAAACCGGGATATTTGGATGTTTCTTAAATAAAAACAGAGCCTCCTTAGAGGTGATCCACCCCTTTTCCCTTGCCTCCCCTATAAGAGACCGAATCTGCAGCTGAGGAGTGGGATCCCCCCCGCAAAAGAGAGTAATAGTTGACATCATTCAATTGCCTTGGCACCTCCTCATGATATTGATTCCAAGATTGTACCACCACAGCTCCACCTTTGTCCGCACCCCGTATAATCATGGCCTCATTTCCTGCTAACTGGTCTATGGCCAAGCGTTGTTCCCTAGAAATATTTGCAAAATTCTGTACAAACAATTTTTCTTTGGAGGACAATTCCATCAAAACTAATGACTGGTAGGTAGAAATGGCTGGATCCGGTAACCCCGGTGGGACCCAGCGCGAAACGGGACGCACCAATGAGCCAGCCATCAATCCCCCCTTATCAGAAAAAAACTGTATAACCCGTAATTTACGGAAAAAGCGAAATAAAGCCACTCGCATTGGAAAGGCATCATAAGGCACCGTCGGCACAAAGGAAAGACCCAAATCAAGGGCCTGCTGTTGAGACGGTGTTAAAACCAATCCGGAGATGTTGATGACTGCTGTTGTTGACGAGCTCTCTGCCTGGTATTGGGAGGTTCCCACTGGTCGCTTGTATAAGGTCGACGGGACCGACCTCCCCTCCGCCGACCCCCTTGAAAATCCGATCCATCCTTCCCTCGCATAGATCGCGACTTTTCCCGTGGCGCATCACTAGAACCTTTATCCTCCGAGGAGTGATCAAAAGTGACGTGTTTGCTCTGTCCCTCCACAAACCCTCCGAGTCCGTTTTTTCATACATCCAGCGATAGACTTTCTCCGAATCATAATCCGTTTTGTCCCTCTGAAACTTATTAGCTTTAAAGCCCCAGCAGGGTGATTAGGAGGGCCTATATTAGGGCCCGCTTTTCTCATCGTGAATGGCTTTTGCAGTCCCTTTCCCCTTCCCTTTTTCCCTCCCTTCCCCTCCCCCTCCCTTTTTCCCCCTTCCCTCTTTCCCCTTGCCTCCCCTCTTTCCCCTTCCCTCTTTCCCTTCCCTTCCCTCCCCTATTTCCCTTCCCCCCTTTCCCTTCCCTTCCCTCTCCTTCCTTCCCCCCTCCCACACACACACACTCACATTCCCCACCTCCACACACCACCCCCCACCACCCCCACCCACCCCCCCTTCCCCCCTCCCCCCCACCCCCCTTTGTTGTTTGCTTTTTGTTTCTGCTTTTGTTTTTACATAATAAAGTTTGTAACATGTTGTTCATGCTTTTCATTATGACTGGTGGACATTTTAGTCTAGATAAATTGCTTCTGTATCCGGCTGTCCTTTAACTTATACAGGCGCGAATGTGCCGTCATCTAGGCGTTCAAACATCATCGCGTTATTTTGAGCAGTGTAGCTGTGCAGAACGCATTTTACGGTAAGCTTTCATCTGCCTTTAAGAGTTTATGCATTCTTTTCACTTTATTTAAATACATTAAGTCACGGAGTTTTCTGCTATACCTTATGGTACAGTTTTTAAGTTTTTTGCAGGTCACTTGGTCCTTTAAGTGTTGCCTTTTATATTCTGTTCATATGATTCATGTTGCAATTGCGGGTCTGATAATCGCCCCTGGCCATCTGGTCTCTTTGCATATCACGCATATCACTAGTTATAATAAAACGCTTTCACAGAATGAGTTATTTTGGTATGCGGGTCCTAACTTGAAAAAGCGAGTAAATGCCGACATTTTTGTTTTCCGCGCTGCTCCATTCTTTAGGGTGAATCGGCTGCATATTGTGTGTTAAGCCATTATTATTTTGGTTTTAAGGCTTCCATGTATTAAACAAAGCATAATGGATTGTAGTATGGTTGTTATTATGAGCCTTTTATAATACATTTTAGTTAAAGCTGTTTTGTTTGCCCGGCCATCCCCTACTTTCACATGCGGGATTGTGCCGGCTCTCGGCAAATGTTCTTTAAAGCGCCGCTGTCAGAATGCTCCTACGGCGAGCTTTTACCGTTTTATTTTTTCTCTGGGGCTCATGTACCTTTTATTGCTGCAAGCATTAACTCATAAGGATTGATGACATAATTTTATGTCATTCCCCCTTTTTTTGAAGAATAAATTCCTCCCCCTTTTTTAGAGATTAAAAACTGCAGGTTGTTTTATTTTTTAGGACCCGTACATGGTATACGCTTCATTGGCAGCCTGGCTGCTTATTGTTTGGTAGTCTTCTATGAAGTAACAAAGTATATGTTTTTTTAAAACAGAACTACTTTCAATGTTATTTACTATGGCAATGTTGGTATTAGGAAATTTGTTTCCATTTGTGTTATTTAATGGTCCGGTCTTCTGCATTCATTAATTAACTAGTAATAAAACGCACACTGCACGTTTTGGCTCTTTCTTAGCTTCGGTTGTGAGACCCCCCCCCTCCTTTTTTTGAATGTCTTTTGTGTCGTTGAGCAGTTGCTCAATAAATCTAATCATCACATTTTTTAAACATTCTTTTATTATTTTTTATTCAATAGTCTTGTTACGTTTTTTTCCATCTTTATGAGCGCTCCCACCTACCCGTCATGGTTTTATCGTGATTTATTTTGGAAAGATGGTTCTTCATATCAATTTTTATTTTTGTCATACGTGCTTTTATTGTTCTTCATACATCTTGCACCTAGTACTACTTTGTTATTTTTAAAGTTATTATATTAGTTATTCATAATTGTTTTTAAGACAAGTGTCGTTTTTCTAGATGGTGTTTATTTGTTTAATACCTGAATACTTATTTATTTATTTATTGTCAGCTTTTAGCGTCTTACATGTCTGGTTCACGTTTTAACGTTCTACTTGACAGAATTAAGGTATTTATTAACCCCTTTGATCCTCCTCGTCTCTCTTTCCTTTTTCTTGCGCTTTTTAATTTGTCATTTTAATCTCTATCTATTCAGTGATACGTTCTTTTTTATATCATTATTTATAAGTTCATGTTTTTTATTAATAACATTTCTATTAGTTTATGTTTGATTGTCCTCATTTTTTAAGTTATGATTTAGCACCTATGTTTTTAACTGTCTTTGATCAAATAATAATTCAATTAAATTTATGTTTTTAGTGTATTTAATGTATATAATGTATATATGTTTATGATTATTGTTATTTCTTTTTGAGGTGTGCTCCTTTTAAGATCCCCTGAATAAGGCTGTTAGCCGAAACGCGTCGGGGTGTAATAAACAAGGTTTACCTATTATTGTCAGTCCAGGCTCCGCTCCTTTTGTTCGGTATTGTTTTAATACCATGGAGGGTGTTGAATGGTGTTATTCCACTACGGGGCGGTCTTATTCCTTTTTAGGCTTTTCCATATGTTTGACGAGTTATGTTGTATATATTATAAAATGTCCTTGCAATTTGTTTTATGTAGGACGTACTATCCGCCCAGTTAAGCTCCGAATGGGGGAGCATGCTAGTCGTATCCGTTTGAAAAATTTATCGGCCCCCATGGTCGAACACTGTGTAGCTTTGGATCATAGTTTTGCTGATCTGAGTTGGAGGGTGATTGATTGGGTTCTGGAGACCCCTCGGGGTGGGGATAGGGAACAACGTCTTCAATGGAGGGAACAACAGTGGATTTATCGACTGCGGACAGTGATTCCATCGGGCTTAAACATTGAGCAAGATTGGTGGAGCCTCTTATGAGCATATGTGGGCTTTCTATTTTTCTATTCATTTTTTCATTCACCCATTCATCTAATGTGATGTCAGAGGGCGGGGTGGATGAAGTGGGGGAAATTCCCTTTGGGTCATCCCTCTGATGATGTCATGGGATTATCAGCCAATCAGCAACCGTTTTAGCTACAAAAGAACTGCTGGCTCATGGCGTTTTTTGTGGGCGATATTTTGGGCGTGATACCACTTGACACAGGACCCGGAGGGGCCCGAAACATGCATGTCATGTCGTGGCTATGTGGAAGATAACATTCGCCTATGGAAGACAGCTCTGGTGTCTATTTAAGATAAGTGTTGATTTTCGTTTGCAACAAAAGTATAAAATATACGCTTGAACAATTGGGCACGCTGTGGCCCGTTTGAGTAAAAAGGGTGCTTTCGGTAATGAGGGGAGTGGTACAGTCCTTCCCCTCCAACCGCTTGTCCCCGACAAAAATAGAGGTGATTTATTAAGTGCCAGTGGTAGCTACTGGCTGAATGTTCGATGACTTTCATTTTTTGATTTAGTAATTTGTCATTGAGCTTGGAGGGGTTTTTTCCTGATGCAATGGATCTGGCATCCGAAGAAAAGAGGGTACCGAGCTTTGCAGCCCGGTTCTGTCTTCCTCTTTTAGTCATCCCCATACAGGAGAGACATTCAGATGGAGAATGTTCAGGTCCTAAACATTTAAGACACCAATCATGGGTGTCAGTGACGGAAATGGTACCGCCACACTTAGTACATTTTTTAAAACCACTAGTTGGTTTTTCCATGTTTTAGGAATATGGGGCCTAGTGCCCAAAATGGTGCCTAGCACCAAAAAAGAAAAGTTTCTGAAGAGAAACAGTTCAAAGTATAAGGTTGTTTTTTTTGGAAAAGAAAAGAAAAGAACCGGCGGTACCGGTAAGCGTCGTGCGAGGCAAATGCGACCACAAGAAAACAATTTTAAAGACGAAATTTTCTGTGGTGACAGGGTATGGATCCTGTCGGCTCTGCAGAAAACGAAGAACTGAAGAGGGACAGTTGGAAAGGCGGGAAGGCAGCGCACATGTGCTGAGGGATGCTCCCAAAAGCGTTCCTATTGGATGCTGGGGAGCGTTCCCGCGCAGGCTCCGCCAGTACCGACGATACCCATATGTGAAGACTACATTCCTGCTTGTTCCTGGAGATCAAATAGATCCTTGATTTTAATGTAATTGATCATCAGGCTATGTGATTTCAGCCATTGTGAAATATTGTTGAAGCATGATTATAATGGGATCAAAGTTAGGGTTTGCCATGTCAAAAGACATGTATAAAATTATGTCGTTAGCATATATTGCATATTCATAGTAACATAGTATATGACGGCAGATAAAGCGTAGTTACTTACCTGTAACAGGTGATCTCCGGGAACAGCAGGAATTTAGACTTCAAATATGGGTGACCTCAGTACCTATGGAGCCCACACGGGGACGCTCCCCAGCATCCAATAGGAAAGCTTTTGGGAGCATCCCACTGCACCTGCGTAGCTGCCTTCCCGCCTTTCCATCTCTCCCTCCTCAGTTGAGTTTGTAGTTGAGATAAAAGGAGAGAAGGAGGAGAAGAAGAAGACGACCTACAAATCCTAGGGGAGGAGGGAGGGTTGTGAAGACTAAATTCCTGCTGTTCCTGGAGATCACTTGTTACAGGTTAGTAACTACGCTATCTCCAGGAACAAGCAGGAATGTAGTCTTCACATATGGGACTCCCTAGCTCGGAGATGCCAGAGAGATAACTTTAGAGTCAGCTGTGGAATCACAGGTATAACTAAGGAGGTCATGTATCCTCCAAGGATATCTGGTATCGAAACCCGGGACGGAGGGTAGGAGTTGAACTAAGTCTAAAAGAGATGCTGGAGAACAGATTGGCCAAACAAGACATCCCGGTGAGAGTCCTTGTCCAGGCAATAGTGAGCAGCAAAAGTGTAGACAGAAGACCAAGTTGCTGCTTTGCATATCTCATCAATTGCTACAGAGCGTAGATTTTCCATAGAGGCAGCAATGGCCCAAACATTATGTGCAGTGATGTGACCCTCAAGAGAGAGTCTTGCCTTTTCATAAGCAAAGGAGATGCAGTCTGCTATCCACCTGGAAAAAGTTCATGGCATACTGACAACCCCAGTTGACTTGAGTCAAAGCAGATGAAAAGTTGGGAAGCTTTTCTGTGCTCTCTGGAGATAAAAAGCCAAGGCACATTTGCAATCTAGAGTGTGAAGGGTTGCCTCTGCCCTAGAGGAATGAGGTCTAGGGAAAAAGACAGGATGGTAGACTCACTAGTTTAAATGTAAAGGCGAGACCACCTTCGGCATAAAATGAGGATGAGTCCTAAGGACTACCTTATCATGGTGGAATCGTGTATAAGGAGGGTCAGCCACCAAAGCCTGGAGCTCACTAATGTGTCTTGCTGAAGTGAGGGCAATCAGGAAAGTGACCTACAACATGAGAAACTTCAGTGACGTAGTGGCTAGAGGTTCAAAGGGTGGCTTGAAAAGCTATCCTAAAACAACATTAAAATCCCATGCCACTGGAGGGGGCTTAATGGGCGGTTTGGTTTATAGAAGACCCCTCTTGAAGCGTGCTACAAGTGGCTGAAAAGAGATGGGCTGGCCAATAAAGGGCATGTGAGAGGCTGCAATTGCGCTTAGGTGTACTCTTACCGAATTGGTTTTGAGTTCAAAAGAACACAGGTGGAGGAGATACTCAAGTAATGCCTCCACCAGAGCTGAGAAGGGGTTAAGATCCCTCTCAGAACACCAGAGAGCGAATCTACGCCACTTGAAGGCGTAGGAGCACCTGGTGGATGGCTTCCTAGAAGCCAAGAGAATGTCCTTAAACTCCTGGGAAAGGTTAACGTCCTGGAAGGCTAAGCCCTCAGCAGCCATGCGGTGAGATGGAGGAATTGCGGATTGGGATGGAGCAACGTCCCCTCCTCCTGAGAGAGGAGATCTGGAGCAGACACCAGATCTATGGGTTGAGCCCGAGACAGACGTAGAAGGAGAGGATACCACGGTTGTTGTGGCCAGTGTGGGGTTAGGAGTATCATATAGCCTCTGTCTCTCTGGAGTTTGAAAAGAATCTTGGGAATGAGGGGAATGAGAGGGAAGGCATATAGGAAGTCTAAACTCCAGTGGTGGTGAAAAGACAACTGGAATACTGCGATCTCCACAGCGTCTGAAGCTTCAACAAACATAACCATCACCAGACCACCTTCCACAAGGGCTAGATGGTATACTCCCAGTCTCCGAAAGCTAAAAACAAAACTCAGGAGAACTGAAAGAAAATGGAGAAAAACCAACGACGAAAATGACAAAATAAAGTACCTATACGAACTCAACGCATATCGCTATGAGACAGACAAAGCAAAGAAAATCTACCACATGAAAATCATCAATACCTCCATAAACAAACCTCGTGAGCTCTTTCAGATAATCAAAAAGCTGACAAAAACACCACACAACTCTGACCAATTAACGCAGATTCCACCAAAACTACTGGCCCGTCAATACAAACAATTACAACAACCACAAAACCCGCAGCTAACCTCACAGTCAACTACAGAGAACCTCCACCCCAACTTGCACAGTGACTGGACCACCTTCAAAGAAACATCAACAGAAGAAATTTCAATCACTATCTCCTGCCTCCACACCACCACCTTACCGCTGGACCCATGCCCCACTGACTGGATAAAGAAATCAAAAAACGAACTGAGCACACCATTAACCCGTATCATCAACGAATCCTTCTACAGAGGACACATGCCAGACGCACTCAAAACCACGATCATCCAACCTTCCTTGAAAAAGCAAAACCTGGACCCTCTCGACCCTGCATCCTACAGACCCATAGCAAGTCTACCTTTCACAGCCAAAATAATCGAGAAGATCGTCCAGCAGCAGCTTCAGGAACACCTGGATGTTAACAACATACTGGACCCTCAACAACACGGCTTCCGCCCGCTACATGGAGTCGAGACCCTCATGACCACGCTGATGAACACCCTCCTCACAGGAACTCAAGGAAGACACTCCGGATACGCCATGATCTTCCTCGATATATCTGCAGCCTTTGACACCATCTCCCACAACATCCTCATACACAGATTACAGACTATTGGGATCAAGGACACCGTGCTGAAGTGGTTTCAATCCTACCTAACTAACAGACAACAACTAATACGCACCAGCGCCTCAACCTCCCCCCCATTCCAACAACACCAGGGAGTACCCCAAGGATCCACACTATCAGTCATGCTCTTCAATATTTACCTCCAGCCACTCTGCACAGTCATACGCACCCACAACGTCAGCTTCCACATCTATGCTGACGATATCATGCTCTACGCCCCCATTACAACCACAAACCCCACAAACAACCACCTATCAGCATGCTTCACCGCAGTGTCTGACTGGTTACAAACAAACAACCTATCCATCAACATAAAGAAAACTGAAGCCCTCATAGTGACAAAGGACCCAGACTTCACACCACCCACACACCTCAACATAGGAACTACAAGCATCCAAATACAACCACAGATAAGATACCTGGGCATTATTATTGACCAAGCCCTCACCTTAAAGCAACAGATCACTAAAACCTCCGGAACTATATTTCATAAGGCAAGAACAGTGCAACGTCTCAGACCCCTCCTGGAACATCAAGACTTCCGAACAGTGATGCAAGCCATGACACTCCCACATCTGGACTACTGCAACATAATCTACCATGGCCTTCCAGCCACACACCAACCCCCTCCGAACTGCATTAAACACCACTGCGAGAATCATTCAGAGCGCAAAGAAAACCGACCATATCACCCCAATTCTGAAAGAACTACACATTCTCCCCCTCGAAGCACGGACAAAATACAAAGCCATCCTACTCACCCACAAAGCTATCCATCAAACACAGGACACCCAGCTTCGCACCCTACTGGCTCGTCCAGCCCGCGGCAGATCTACTACACAAGCCTCCAGCAATTCCCTCACCGTCCCTCACAAAAGAACCAAATGCTCGCAACGGACCTGCAATCGAGCCTTTGAACTTTATGCTCCATCCTTATGGAACTCTCTACCGAGCTATCTCAGAAGCAATGCCGACCTACTATCTTTCAGAAAACAGCTAAAAACCATCCTTTTCCAAGAATACTTCAACTCGAATCCCACCGAAAAACCCACAAACCCCTGATCTCACCCACAATGAACCCCTAACTCAAAGCTACCCTAACCTGTCTATGTCCAACGTCTGTCCTATGTCCAAAGTCTGTCCTATGTCAAAATCATCAATGTTGCCTCCCCGGTGATGGCCCTACCCTTGTACTTAATACCCCCACCCCCTATGTAACACCGCTTTGACCCAGTGAAAAGCGGTATATAAATACAGCTAAATAAATAAATAATAAATAAAATAATAAAGCATCCACTTGCTAGCTGTCTGGTGCAGGAGTCCTGGAACAGAAGCGAGGAAGCTTGGCATTCTGAGGACTTGTGAACAGGTCTATCTGTGAGGGTTCCCCAGGTCTGAAAAATGTGAGCGACTTTGTCCGCATGGCGAGACCACTCATGGGCAGGAAGTTTGTCTGCCAAGACATTGTGTTTCCCGGAAGATGCACTGCATGCAGGTGAATGCAATGCTGTATGGCAGATGCAGAGCCTTGCTGCAGAGGGTCTAGGAGCCTGTTCCGCCCTGCTTGTTCAAGTAGAACATGGCTACCTAATTGTCTGTCTGGACTAGAGCTGTGCGGAATCAAAGATGGCCCTGGAACACTTTGAGAGCATTGTGAATGGCTCTGAGCTCCAGCAGATTTATGTGGAGGTGACACTCCTGATGAGACCAGAGCTTCTGAGTGGAGAGATTGTCCAAATGAGCTCCCCAGCACAATTTGGATGCATCCATTTTCAGAGTGCATTGATGCTCTGGTATCTGAAAAGTTGACCCTACCAGGAAATTTTCTGTGGACTGCCACCACCGGAGAGATGAGATTAGGCGGATAGAGACCATTATTTTGTCTCCCAGGCGACCTGATGCCTGAGACCACTGGGAAGCCAGTGTCCACTGAACTGGGCGCATATGTAGAGAAGCATATGGAACAACATGCACCGTTGATGCCATATGGCCCAGAAGTTGTAGCATTTCTCGAACAGTGAGAAAGTTCTTGAGGCATGCCTGAGATGCTAACTGATTGAGTCGAGCGTAGCGGAGTTGGGGCAGAAATGCTTTTGATTGCTGAGTGTCTAGGAGGGCCCCTATAGACTCTAGAGTTTGAGAGGGGACGAGTTGGAACTTTGAAAGATTTATTACATATCTCAAGTGTTGCAGCACACGCATGGTACGCGAGAGGGAAAGGCTGGCCTCTAGAGAGATGTTTGCTCGAATGAGCCAGTCGTCTAAGTGTTGTTGCTGTTAAGTGCCGTCGAGTCGGAGTCGACTCATGGCGACCCTCTGGATAGTTATCCTAAATTGTGTTCAGTCTTCAGTCAGGCGGCTCATTGTTGACAGACTGGTACCCGTAGCTGCTGTTATTGTATCGATCCATCTCAATGCTGGCCTTTCTCTTTTGCGTTGACCTTCTATCTTGCTAAGCATGATGTCTTTCTCTAGTGATCTCTCTCTTCGCATGATGTGTCCAAAGTATGAAAGTCAAAGTCTTCTCATCTGAGCTTCTAAAGAAAGCTTAGGTTTGATCTCCTCTAGTACCCACTGGTTTGTTCTTTGGGCAGTCCATGGTATACACAGTATTCGCCGCCAGCACCATAATTCAAAGGCATCAATTTTCTTCCTGTCTATCTTTTTCACTGTCCAGCTTTCACATACATATGATGTTATTGAAAATACCATGGCTTGAACAAGTTGCATCTTTGTATGGAGAGAGACATCTCTGCTCTTGAGAATCTTATCTAGGTCTTTCATAGCCATTCTGCCAAGAGCAATACGTCATCTGATTTCTTGATTGCTTGTTGCTTCTTTATTGATAGTTGATCCAAGTAGGTTAAAGTTGTTCACGATTTCAATTTCTTCTCCTTCAACGATGAACCTGTTGATTATGCCAGTTGTCATGAACTTTTTCTTCTTTACATTAAGGTGCAGGCCCATTTTGAGACTATGTTCTTTGATTGTGAGAAGCAAATGTTTCAGATCATCTTCACTTTCAGCCAGAAATGTGGTATCATCAGCATAGCGAAGGTTGTTGATGAGTCTTCCACCAATCTTCACAACTCTGTTGTCTTCATACAATCCTGCTTCTCTGATGATTTGTTCTGCATGTAAATTAAACAGGTAGGGGGAAAGTATGCAGCCTTGTCTTACACCTTTGCTTATTTTAAACCATTCTGTTTCTCCTTGTTCCGTTCGAACTATTGCTTCTTGATCAATTGTGCAAGAGTACAATCAGGTGTTCTGGTATACCCATGCTTCTTAATGTGGCCCAGAGTTTCTCATGGTTTACACAGTCAAAAGCCTTGCTATAGTCGATAAAGCACAAATAGATATCCTTTTGGTATTCTTTAGTCTTTTCAAGGATCCATCTCACATCCGCAATGATGTCTCTCATTCCTCGCCCTTTCCTGAATCCTGCTTGCACTTCGGGTAGTTCTTGTTCCAGGTATGGCTGTAGTCTCTTTTGAATAATCTTGCTGGCATGTGGGATCAGAGCAATTCTGCGATAATTTCCACAGTCAGTTGGATCACCTTTCTTTAGTATTGGTATAAACACAGATCTTTTCCAGTCAGTTGGCCATGATGTTGTCTTCCATATTTCTTGGCAGAACCTTGTAAGTACAGTAACAGCTGCATCAGATTGCTGTAATACTTCTATGGGAATGCTATCAATGCCTGGTGCTTTGTTCTTTGATAAGGCTTTCAATGCAGCTTCAACTTCTTCTTTCATCACCAATGGTTCCCGATCATAAAGTACAGGTTGAAACGGCTGTTGGTCCACTTGATCTTTATTATATAAAAACTCTGTATATTCCTTCCACCTTTTCTTGATCTTTCTCAGCATCATTCAACATAGAACCTTGAGCATCTTGTAACATTCCAATTCGAGGCTGGAACTTTATCTTTAACTCTCGTAGCTTTAGGAAAGCCAATCTTATTCTTCCTCTAATAGTTTCTGCTTCTATTTCCTTGCATGCGTTGTCGTGGTAGTTTTCCTTGTCCTGTCTTGCTGCACGTCGGAAATCTCTGTTGAGTTCTGTGATTGTCTTTCTTTTTCCTCTGGCTTTAGCTTCTCTGCGTTTCTGGGCAATTTTCAGAGTTTCTTCCGTCATCCATTTTGGCCATTTTTTCTTTTTCACCTTTTGTAGAAACTTCTCGCTTTCTTCCAACACAATCTTCTTGATGTCATTCCATAACTCTTCTGGAGCTCTGTCATTTGTTTCTAAAGCAGCAAATCGATTTTGCAGGCAGTCTTTAAATTCCAGTGGTATATTCTCAAGGTCATATTTTGCTGCATTCATGAGTGGTTTGCTCTTTTTCAACTTTAGCTTGAGTTTGCATACTAGTAGTTGATGATCTGTACCACAGTCAGCTCCAGGTTTTGTCTTTATTGATGTTATAGAGCTTTTCCATCGTTGACTTCCACAGAAGTCCATGTGTACAGTCGCCGCTTGTGTTGCTTGAAGAAGGCATTTGAGATGAATAGATAGTTCGTCTTGCAGAATTCTATGAGCCTTTCTCCGCTTCATTTCTGTTGCCAAGTCCATATTTTCCAACTACTCTGCCTTCTTCTTTGTTGCCAGCTTTTGCGTTCCAGTCACCCATGACTATCAGGATATCCTGTTTGCATGTTCTGTCAATTTCAGCTTGTACTTGTTCATAGAACTCTTCAATTTCATTCTCTTCTATAGCTGTTGTTGGGGCATATATTTGAATTATAGTTGTGTTGATAGGCATTCCTCGTAGACAAATAGAGATTAAGCGCTCGCTGACTGCATTGTATTTCATTATAGTTCTTGCAAGTTTCTTCTTTATTATAAATGCAGCACCATTTCTTCTTTGTCTTTCATTTCCAGCATAGTAGACCATGTGATCATCTGATGCAAAGTGCCCGATGCCAGTCCATTTCAGTTCGCTGACACCCAACAGATCAAGTTGTACACGTTCCATTTCATTCTTGACCACCTCCATGCTTCATGCTTCATACATTCCATGTTCCAATGTGTAAGTAAGGGAAGACAAATATCCCGTGTGTCCTTAGGAATGCGGCTACTACTGCCATGCATTTTGTGAAGACTCTTGGGGCAGAGGCGAGGCCGAAAGGCAGGACTCTGTACTGATAATGTCTCCCTTGGAACATGAAGCACAGGAACTTTCTGTGCTGTGAGTGAATAAGTATGTGAGTATATGCCTCCTTTAGACCTAGAGAATAGAGCCAATCCTGACTCTGGAGACAGAGGGGAAGGGCCCCTTGGGAGATCATTTTGAACTTCTCCTGCAGTAGGTATTTTTTAAGTTCTCTGAGGTCCAGAATGGGCCTGTACCCTCCTGTCTTCTTCGGAATGAGGAAGCATGGAGAATAAAAGCCCATTCCCTGCTGGGATGGTGGAACCTCCTCTATTGTGCCCTATAAGAGAAGGGAGGTGACTTCTTGCAGCAACAGAGCAGTGAGAGGGGGCTGAGAGCGGAACTCTTGGAGGAGTCCGGTAAGGTAGACTTCATAAATGAAGCCTGTAACCCTCCCGTACTATGGACGGTGTCCACTGCTCTGATGTGATAAGATGCCACCTGTGGGCAAAATGACAGAGTCTGCCGGGGATGTGGGCGGGATCTGGAATCTCCAGAGGCAAAACAGCTATGTTCACCAGAAAGGAGTCAAAGACCCTGAGGAGGCTGGGTCTGCTGGGGTGACTGTGCCTTAGGAGTCTGAGCATTCTTTTGCTGCTTTGATGGCTGCTGCCCCTTCTGAGGAGCATAATGTTGACACTGTAAAGCAGGGGTGTAAGAAGGATGGTACTACTTCTTCTTATTGAATAAAGCTTTCTTTTCTGCTTTTTTCCTAGCTGGGTTGGCAGTAGATCTAGATAGCCTATTAAGAGTGGTGTTCTCGGATTCTAATTGAGAGGCCTTATCCTTCCAATCCTTGCCAAAAAGGTTTACACCGGTGTAAGGGATATTACCCAACTTATCTTGAACTCACTTTCAAGATCTGATGCTTGGAGCCAAGCAATCCTGCGTGCACCGATGCAGATAGATGAAGTTCTGTTGCACTCAAAATAGTCAAAAGTTGTCCTGTTAACAAACTTTGAAACATTCGGAGCATGCTTTACAAGGGTATGATAATCTGCTCTTTTGTCACCGGGGAGAAGAGGCCATATCCTCAGCCACCTCTCTAAGGAACATACCCATATAGAGTATGTAGGAACTGATCCAGGCTGATAACATGGAGGCCTGAAAACAATGTCGACCAAAGGCTTTGAGGGTTCTTGATTCCCTACCTGGAGGGTTTGAGGAATGTGCCTTAGCATTCTTTATTTGATGCATTGCCGATTCCACCACCATGGAATGGTGTGGCAATTGCATCTTTTGAAAATCGGGACACTCCGGTACCCGGTACATGGTGTCAAGTCGCCGGGTATGTGGAGAGATGATAAGGGGTGTTTCCCATATACGAGGCATAAGGTCGTGAATTATGCGATGGATAAGGAGTGCAGCAGCCTCCTTCGGGACTATAGGGTATTGAAGAATTTCAAGTTCTTCAGTCCTAGGCTCTTTCTCCAATGTCACTGTTATGGACAGATCCTGAGCAACATCACAAATAAAGTCTTAAAAAGATATGTCCTCTGGAGGGGACATGCGACGTTATGGAGATGGGTCTTCCGGGACAGCTCTCATGTCCTGGGTATCAGTTGACTCATCATTCGATGAATCGGAATCCAAAGACTCAAAGTATCTATGGGCAGGGTGTTCCTGCTCTGCATATACTCGGTACCGATCAAAACCGGTAGCTGAGGCTTGTGGTGCCGGAACCTTGATACCGGAAACGGATTCGAAGGCCGGCATGGGCAGTAGCGTGCTCAGTGGCAAAAAAGTCAAAGCACGTTGTGTCAGTACCGGAGCCGGTACCGATGCCTGCGGAATTGACTGTAAGGGTTTTACTGATACTGAGGCCGCCAGTAAGGCCACTAAGTTCCACTCGATAGCCAAGATACGCTGATCCATACAGCTTGCTGATACTTGGGTATCAGTACTGGAATTGCAGGCCACGATTCCTGAGCATGGCACCAGGAGCTCTTCAGAGGTGGAGGCCTCTGGAAGATCCTGGGACCCCACTAAGGCTTTGGAGGGGAGATCCTCCCGTCAGGGTTGTTTGGCCGATGTGTCCCCCTGCAGGGCAATGCCCGAGGCATCTTGATGCTTAGAAGGAGATCCATCCTTGCAGGGCCGGCCAGTCTTCGATGAAGACCTAGGTTTCGATACCTGAGATACTTGGGAGGAAGATGAAGCTCTCGATGACGTAGATGCTAAAGACACTGCATCGGAGGCAAAGAGGGTTCCCTGCTTTGCAGCTCAATTCTGTAGGCCTCTCTTTGTCATCTTCCTACAAAGAGGACATTCCGACGGTTGATGTATTTTAGGCACCAGTCATGGGTGTTTGAGCTGAAATGCTATTGACACATTTGGAACACTTCTTAAAACCACTGGATGGTTTTTTCCATTTTGTCAATGACAAAAGGGGAGGCCTAAGCCTAAAATGGCGTTGATGCGCCTGAAAGAAAGAAATAATCCTTTCCCTCACAGAAGATATATATTTATTTATTTATTTATTTTAAGAAAGAAAGCAAGCACCAATGGGGTCGGTACCAGCATCTACAGGAAGGCAGATGCGACCACAAAAAATAAGAAAGGACGCATTTTCTGCGGTGACAGGAATTGCTTCATGTCGGCTCCACGGAAAACGAAGAATTGAGGAGGGAGAGCTGGAAAGGCAGGAAGGCAGCTATACAGGCACAGTGGGATGCTCCCAAAAGCTTTCCTATTGGATGCTGGGGAGCATTCCCTCGCGGGCTTCGTCGGTACTGACGGCACCCATATGTGAAGATTACATTCTTGCTTGTTCCTGGAGATAGACCAGTATGGTCCATCTAGTCTGCCCACAAGGCGGCAAGAGTAGTTGCACTTGCCGCTCCGTGCAGGTCCCCCTCCCTATGCCTTTGTTTAGGGGTGTACCCACCGCTCCGTGTAGGTCACCCCTATTTGTTCAGATATAAGAGATAAAGCGTAGTTACTCACCTGTAACAGGTGTTCTCCAGGAGCAGCAGGAATCAGTCCTCACATATGGGTGACGTCGGCGCCGACGGAGCCCTCGCGGAGCAATTTTCCCCAGCTTTCAAAGAAAGCCTTTGGGAATTGCAGCGCGCCATCTTAGCCAGTCTGATGACATAGCTAAAAGACAGCATAAAAATTTGCAAAAAAACTTAAGCAGATGATTGCAACTCCAAGGGGAGGAGGGAGGGTTGTGAGGACTTATTCCTGCTGCTCCTGGAGAACACCTGTTACAGGTGAGTAACTACGCTTTCTCCAGGACCAAGCAGGAAGTCAGTCCTCACATATGGGACTCCCAAGCTTAAGGCTACCGGAGACCCTAAGCACAAAAATGAGCTCCCTCTAGCTCAGCGGCACAGAAGGAAGGAATCTTCACTGAATTATTACCCACCGGTAGCCCCCATCCGGGATGGAGGGTAGGAGTTGCTCAAACCTCGAAGAGATTTCGGAGGACTGCCTGTCCGAAAGCACTGTCCCTGCGGGACTCCCTCTCGAGGCAGTAATGGACCGCAAAAGTCTGGCTCGAAGACCAAGTAGCGGCCCGGCAGATGTCTGCCAGCGGAACCGAGCGGAGGTAAGCCACTGACGTAGCCTTCGCCCGAACACAATGAGCCGTGACTCGACTTTCTAACGAGAGTCCGGCTGCCCCATAAGCCCAAGCGATGCAGTCAGCAACCCAGATGGACAGAGTACGCTTGGAGACCGGGAGCCCCAATTTATTGGGGTCAAAAGACACAAAAAGCTGAGCAGCTTTACGGTGCTCCCGCGTACGGTCAAGGTAGAAGTTCAAGGCCCTTCTACAGTCCAGGGTATGCAGGACCATTTCAGCTCGGCTGGAGTGTGGCCTGGGAAAGAAGGTCGGAAGTACCACCTCCTGATTGATGTGAAAAGGGGAGACCACTTTTGGAAGAAACTTTGGGTGAGTCCGTAGGACTACCCTATTTTTGTAGAACCGAGTGTAAGGGGGATCAGACACGAGGGCCTGCAATTCACTTACGCGTCTAGCGGAAGTGAGGGCTATCAGGAATAAAGTTTTCCAAGAAAGAAAACGGAGAGAACAGGTAGCCATAGGTTCAAAAGGCGGACAGGTGATCCGCTGTAACACCACATTCAGATCCCAGTCAGGTGCTGGCGGGCGCAGAAGTGGTTTAAGTAGAAGGAGACCTCGGAGAAACCTCGCTACGAGAGGGTCGCTGGAAAGAGGTCTGCCGTCCACCGGCACATGATGTGCTGAAAGAGCACTGAGGTGAACTTTGACGGAGTTGGACTTAAGTCCCAGATTAGAGAGGTAGAGCAAGTACTGCAAGATCACCGACACCGAGCAGGAGAAGGGATCCTGAGACTGCTGGGTACACCAAGTGGAAAAGCGACGCCATTTAAGGGCGTAGCATTTGCGGGTAGAAGGTCGCCGAGAAGCTAGGACGACCTCTTCCACCTCTGCCGGCAGTAGAAGGGGGGCAAGGACTACCCTTTCAGCAGCCAGGCCATCAGATGTAGAGATCTGAGGTTGGGGTGTAGCAGGGACCCCTGATCCTGTGTTAGGAGATCCGGTTGAAACCCCAGAGGGAACGGATCCTCTACCGCTAATTGCAGCAGGAGTGGAAACCACGGCTGTCTGGGCCAGCGAGGAGCTATCAGGATCATGGAAGCTTTGTCTCGGAGAACCTTGAAAAGAGTTCGAGAGACTAGCGGGATGGGAGGAAAGGCATACAGAAGGCTCTTCGACCATGAGAGCAGAAAAGCATCCGCCGCTACTCGAAGTGGATGCGGCTGACCAGAGCAGAAGCGAGGAAGTTGCCGGTTGAGAGGACTGGCAAAGAGATCCATCGTGGGGAGGCCCCACTTCAGGAAAAGTTTCTGAACTACCAAGGGATCCAGGCGCCACTCGTGCGGCTGGAGGATCCTGCTGAGTTTGTCGGCCAGGCAATTTTCTTGGCCTGGGAGATAAACTGCCTTGAGAAGAATGCCGTGGCTGACGGCCCAAGAGCAGAGCTTCTGTGCTTCTCGACAGAGAAGGAAGGAGCCCGTGCCTCCCTGTTTGTTCACGTAGAACATGGCAACCTGATTGTCTGTCTGGACAAGGACGGACTGGTGAGAAGTCAGGTGGGAGAAAGCCTTGAGAGCCAGACGGATTGCTCTGAGCTCCAGGAAGTTGATCTGCTGAGCAGACTCCCACGTGGTCCAGAGACCTTGAGTACATGCCCCTTGGCAATGCGCTCCCCATCCTAGGAGAGAAGCATCGGTCGTCAGCACTTGAGCCGGCTGAGGTGATTGAAAAGGCATTCCGAGCACCAGGTTCGGCCGATGAAGCCACCACAGTAGAGAAGAGGCCAGCGGTCCGGAGACGCGCACTAAGTCAGCTAGGCCGCCCGTGGCTTGTTGCCACTGCTTGCGAAGGCACCATTGAGCAGGCCGCATATTCAGGCGGGCATTGGGGGTCACGTGGACGGTGGAAGCCATATGGCCGAGTAGTCTCAGGAAGCGCCTGGCTGAGACCAGGGACTGGCTGCGAAAACGGCCGGCTAGGTCCATGAGCCGTTGAGCCCTGTCGAGAGGCAGGAAAGCTCGTGCCTTAGGAGTGTGCAGTCTTGCGCCGATGAATTCGAGATCCTGTGAGGGGAGCAAAGTGGACTTTGCAAAGTTTATGACAAAGCCCAAGTACTGCAGAAGAGTCACAGTGCGGTGTGTGGCATTGGTGACTTCCGGAGAGGACGATGCTTTGATGAGCCAGTCGTCTAGGTACGGAAAGACATAGAGGCCGTGAAGCCGGAGATAAGCCGCCACCACCGCGAGACATTTTGTGAAGACTCGCGGTGCGGAGGATAGGCCAAAGGGTAGTACTCTGTACTGGTAATGATTTCCTGCCACCACAAACCTTAGGTATTGGCGGTGGCTTGGGTGGATGAGGATGTGCGTGTAGGCATCTTTTAGATCCAAGGAGCATAGCCAATCTCCCTGCTGGAGGTAGGGCAGAAGGATTCCAAGGGTAAGCATCTTGAACTTCTCCCTCACGAGGAACTTGTTGAGGTTGCGCAAGTCCAGGATGGGTCTGAGGCCTCCTGTTCTTTTTGGTATCAGGAAATACCTGGAATAAAAGCCTTGACCTCTCAGGTGGTGGGGCACCGGTTCCACAGCCTGTTCCTGAAGAAGACTTGCTAACTCCTGAAGGAGTAAGTCTCTGTGCAGAGGGAGTCGTGGAGGTTCTCCCGGGAAATAGGAGGGAGGGACCTGGTGGAAATGGAGAAGATAGCCTTCTCTTACGACTTGAAGCACCCAGGCATCTGAAGTGATGTTGGACCACCTGTGGGCGAAGTGAACCAGCCGGCCTCCGGTGCTGGGAGGAACCAGCTGAGGGGGAGAGGCTATGCTGATGAAGTCAAAAACCCCCACCCTGCTGAGCAGGGGCCGGTGGTGCAGGCTTGGGGGCTTGCTGCCTACGGGACCCGTTACCCCGTCATTTGGCCTGCTGACCCTGTTGGGGAGCTGCGGAGGCCTGATATTGAGGGTAGTGTTTATAGGCAGCCGCCTTTCTCGGATAAAAGGACTTCTTTCCCGAGCCCTTCTTTTTCTGGGAAGGGGCGGAGGTCTTCCTAGAAAGCCTAGTTCTGGTGAGAGTCTCCGTCTTGATTTGTGCAGCCTTTTCAGCCATGGGCTTGCCGAAGAGGTTCTCACCTCGGCAGGGGACATCGACCAACTTGTCCTGCACCCAGGGTTCAAGGTCAGACGACTGAAGTCAAGCCTGTCGGCGGGCACCGATGCCGGCTGCGGCCACACGAGCCGATGCTTCAAAGCCATCATAGGCTGCTCGGGACATGAATTTGGAGCATTCCCGAATACCAGTTGTCAAGGCCAGGAACCTTTGCAAAGGTTCCTCGGACAGCCCAGCGGAGAATCCGGCTACCTCTTTAGCCAGGTCTCTGAGATACATGCCCATGTAGAGCTGGTAGGTCTGGACCCGACAAGCAAGCATAGAGCCCTGGAAACACTTCTTACCGAGGCCATCCAGGTTACGGGCCTCCCTGCCAGGAGGCACCGAGGAGTGCATCTTCTGGCTCTTAAGCCTATGCATGGCCGATTCCACTACCATGGAATGGTGCGGTAGCTGTGCTTTTTGGAAGCCGGGACTCTTGCGGACTCGATAGATGGAATCGACCCGCTTGCTTAATACCGGCGACGATGCCGGACTCTCCCACATGCGGAAGAGTAGTCGTTCCAGCATGGGAGGAACCGGTACAGTAAAGTGTTCCCGGGCGGGAGAGTCATACTGAAGGGCGTCGAGCTCTTCGGCTCGAGGCTCCTCCTCGGGATCCGCAGGGAAGGCCAAAGCCTTGGCCATATCCCTGACGAAGTCCGAGAACCGGGCATCCTCTGGAGGGGACTGCTTCCGAGGTTCGGACTCAGGTGAGTCCGAGGGGACACACCGAGTCCGAAACGAATCAGGTGACTCTTCCTCTTCAGACTCCCAGGCCGACTCCGAGGAGGAATCGGTGGGGTCGGCTCGGGCAGGCGGAGGCGTCGGCTGCCCCGACACCGAGGGAGTCGGCGTCGACGACCTCGGTCCCGAACGGGAGGCCGAGGGTGACCTCGACCGAGGATCGACTCGAGTTCGCATGGACTCGAGGATCGGCTCGGTCTCCGGGGTCGACTTAGACGTCGACGTCCCGGCGGTCGGGGCAGCGGCGCCAGCGAGGCTAGCGATCAGTGCCCGCTGCTGGTCCATGAAGGCAGATAGTCTGCTCTCCAAGGCCGTCAACCTGAGTCCGACCTCAGGTGACCCAGCAGCCCCCGACTCGGGCCCCGACGGCGTCGGGCCCGACGTCGGACCCCTCGGAGGCGAGTCCAGGAGGACTACAGGACTTACCCGAGCAGGCAACTCCGACTCCAGACGAGGTCGCTTCGGGAGGTGCTCCTTCTCCAAAGACCCGGGACGGCTATCGGGGCTATGCGACCTGGCCCTCGCGGAGCCAGGAGCGTCCACCGACGCCGCTCTCGCGGGTTTTACCTTCCGTCGATGGTCCCGGAGGGAGAACCCCTGTCGGAGGAACTTCGGCGATGGTCAGAGCTGGAACCTCTGGACGCCGAGGCCTCCGACGAGGTCCGGGTACGGCCGGGGTCAGCGAAGATTCGTTCCCGCTGGTGCCGCCGACTCCTTAACGCTTTGGAGGACATTTTGCTGCAGGCCCCACAGATCAGTTCTTCGTGATCCGGGCCGAGGCAGCGGAGGCAATTATCATGTGTGTCAGTGAGTGACATATTTCTGTCACACTGAACACACCGCTTGAAACCACTGGCAGCCATCGGGGGAAAAAGGGCCCCTGCAAGGTCAAAGGACCGGGCTGCCAGCGAAAAACCGAAAAACGAAACTGACCAAAAATCAGAAAAACCGAAAAATAACAGAAGGACTCGCGACGGCGTCGCGACGGCGTCGCGAGTCCGGGCAGGAAAAAGACCGGCGTCGAACCGAAGAAAGAAATAGAAATAAATCACTAAAATCAACTTTTTCAGCGGGGACACGACGGGTACGTCTGTAGGGCTCCGCGGAAAAAAGAAGACTGGCTAAGATGGCACCCTTGGGCGGGAAGGAGACCGCGCATGCGCGCTGCAATTCCCAAAGGCTTTCTTTGAAAGCTGGGGAAAATTGCTCCGCAAGGGCTCCGTCGGCGCCGACGTCACCCATATGTGAGGACTGACTTCCTGCTTGGTCCTGGAGAATTATGCTTATTTTGATTTTATCCTATTGCTATAAAGAGACCCACTGTGCCTGTCCCATACCATTTTGAATTCTGTCGCTGTGTTTGCCCCCACCACTTCCATTAAGAGGGCATTCCAAGCATCCACCATCCTTTCAGTGAAAAAGTATTTCTTGACATTTCCTTTCAATTTACCCCCTTGCAGCTTCATGCTATGCCCTCTAGTTTTACAGCTTTCCTGTCTTTTGAAGAGGTTTGTTTGTCCATTAATACTCTACGTATTTAAAGGTCTGAATAATATGTCCCCTGTCCCTCTTCTCTTCCAGAGTGTACATATTTAGGTCTTCTCATAAGCCTTCTGATACAGGCTCCAAATCATTTCAGTCGCCTTCCTCTGAATCGCTTCCAGCCTTTTTATATCCTTTGCAAGATATGGTCTACAAAACTGAATACAGTATTCCAAGTGAGGTCTCACCAGCGACTTGTACAGTGGCATTAATACCTCTTCGTTTCTGCTGGTAATTCCTCTCTGTATGCAACCCAGCATCCTTCTGGCTTTTGCCACTGCCCTGTCACACTGTTTCGCCACCTTGAGATTATCAGAAACAATAACTCAGAGGTCCTTCTCTTGGTCCATGCATACCAACCTCTCATCCCCTATCACATACAATTCCCTTAAATTTCTGCTTTCCAAGTGCTTGACACTGCACTTCTTTACATCAAATCTTAACTGCTAAGCATTAGACCATTCTTCCAGCTTTTGTAGATCTTTCCTCATGTTCTCCACTCCCTCTGTTGCAAACCTTGGCGTCATCTGCAAAAAGACAGACTTTTCTATTCAGCCCTTCAGCAATATCACTCATGAATATATTGAACAGTACCGGTCCCAGGATCGAATCCTGGGGCACACCGCTAATCACCTTCCTTTCATCCGAGTGAGTTCCATTTAGTATCACCTTCTGTCAGTCAACCAATTTCTGATCCAGTTCACCATCTTGGTCACCCGTCCCCAAATTGTTGAGTTTATTGATAAGCCCCCTATGAGGAATAGTATCAAAGGCTTTGCTGAAATCTAGGTAGATCACATCCATCGCATGCCCTTGATCCAGTTCTCTGGTCACCCAGTCAAAGAACTCAATCAGATTTATTTGTCAAGATCGTCCTTTGGTAAAACCATGTTGCCTTGGATTATGCAACCTGTTGGTTTCGAGGAAGTCGACTATTCGTTCTTTCTGGAGCACCTCCATTACTTTTCCCACCACCGAGGTAAGGCTTACTGGCCTGTAGTTTGACACTTCTTCCCTATGACCACTTTTGTGGTAAGGTACCACCCATCAGCCCTTCTCCAATTCTGTGGAACTTCTCCTGATTCCAAGGATCTATTAAAAACATCCTTTAAAGGCCCCGCAGAACCTCTCTGAGCTGTTTCAGTATCCTGGGATGTATCCTATCTGGTCCCATAGACTTGTCCACTTTCAGTTTTGCAAGTTGTTCTAACACAACATCTTTTGTAAATGGTGTGATATCTACTTCATTCCCATTTGTGTATTTGTCAATCACAGGTGGTCCTTCTCCAGGATTTTCAATGTTATATTTTCGTATGAGATGGCATAATGGCTGAAAATAGATATTAAACAGCAATGCGGAAAGAGCTGAACCTTGAGGTAATCCTTGTTGTTGGCTATATTTAGAGGAGGACATTTTGTCAATTCTAACCTGTTGGGAGCGGTTGGATAAGTAGGATTGAAACCATGAGAGCATTGTTCCATATATGCTAATTTGTTGGAGTCTCTCCTGGAGGATGTAGTGGTTAATGGAATCAAAAGCAGAGGCAATATCTAAAAAAATAAGGATAAATGCCTTTTTTGAATTATCTATCCCTTTTATCAAATTGTTAAAGAGAGCTAGTAACAGGGTTTCTACACCGTGGAATGATCTGAACCCATATTATTGATCATCTAAAGGGGCATGTAATTCAGTGTGGTCTTGGAGATGGCTATGCACTATTTTCTTGATGATTTTGGCTAAGAATGGCAGACTGGAAATAGGCCTATATGAAGTAGGGCATGATTTATCAAGAGACGTGTGTTTTAAGATGGGCAGATTATTGCTTGTTTTAGATCCTGGGCATGTGACCCTGAGTAAGTCACATGTTAACAGTGTTAAGTAGTATTGGTGCAAATCCAGTGTGTTACCTTTATCCAGCTAACTGGGCATGGGTTAAGATTGGAAGTTGTCATTGCATTGCTTCTTTGCTGATCTCATGGAGGGAGAATAACTCTTGAAAGTCATTAAGGATTCATTACATTAGTCCACTAAAAAAGTATCACGTACTAATTGTTTGTTGACCCTTATTGTACTGTACAACCACAATTCACTGTACAAAAATGAAACATTAAAAGAAAAATTCTGCTTCCACTTGGATCTTACCTTACATCTTTTGCAGCACATTCCTGTACTACATTCTGCCCCTGGCTTCAATTTACATTTAATGTCACAACATGGGTCTTTCTTACATTCCTATAAATACACAACATATAGAGAGTTGCTATAAGGTGGTGTTGCAATCAGCTTATATCAGATCATTTCATATTGAGTTTAAACTATATAAAGATTTCAAATTTAATTGAATCAGTTCCTTAATAAAAATGTCAATCTACCTCACTACCTTTCCTCTCTTATCACTTCTTACACCCCTCCTCGAGAACTCCACTCCTCTGGTAGATCGCTTTTATCTCTGCCCTTCTCTTTCACTGTCAACTCCAAATTTCACTCATTCCATCTTGTTGCTCCATATGCTTTAAACAAACTACCTGAGTTAGTATGCCAGGCTTCTTCTCTGGCCGTATTCAAATCCATGCTAAAAACCCACCTCTTTGAGGCTGCGTTTGGATCCTGATCTCCTTATTCTCCTGCCTATCACCTATCTGTATCTTGTGATTCCCCTTGAATTATCTGTGGTTGTTGCATGTCTATCTTAATTAGATTATAAGCTCTGAAGAGCAGGAACTGTCTCTTACTTGTACATGTACAGCGCTGTGTATGCTTTGTAGTGCTAAACAAATGATAAATGGTACTAGTAGTAGTAATAGAAATTATTCTCTAACAGATAGTATTTTCAGGGATTACACATATGCATTTGTTAGCACACTTTAAAAAGTTAAGTGTACAGTAAAGAAATTATTTTAGAAGCCCTAGTCATGTTTTAAATGTGGATCTGGTAGCAGAAAAACAAGCAAGCTGCAGCCACATGTAAAGTGCAATTTCAAAAAGGCATCAATGAAACATTTTTGCCCCAGGCACATCTATAGAAAAATATTTGATCAGGAAACATTTCTGGGGCTTTTCAGGGCATGGTATGGGCAGAGCAAAAACTTCCACCTTTAGCAGAGCCGTTTCTAAAATACCATCAGAACTGTAGACATTGTAACCTCCATGCCTCAATTCTAACTTCCATGTCATTTCTAAAATGTGCCCTCATGTTTACTGTGTTAACTGTGCGTTATTAATTAGCACATGTCAAGTTCTAATGCATGTTAAATTTTTTTATGCACATGAATACTGAAACAAACCAAAAACCCATAAAAAAAATCAGGAAAAACCTAAATGAATTGAAAACTAACTGAAATGTTTACCTTGTGAACATTTGTTTCAGGGATTCAAACTGATGGATAACATGACCTGTTGCATGATACCCAGGACTGGCCCTTCCACTCGGCAGTCGATTAGGGTAGAAGAACACTGTGGGCGGCAGACCATGTGCTTCGGAACTCAAGGCCTGCTCCCCACCCCCCCGCACGCTCAGCCACCTCCCGAGCTAAGCCACCCCCTGATTCCAGCAGCAGGAGGGTGGGGTGACTAAGCTCGATGGCAGGCCAAGTGCTTTGGCACACATGGCCTGCTGCTTCTGAACTCCCAAAGTTATGTCGGAGGGGGGTGAGAAGCAGCAGGCCATGTGTACCGAAGCACATGGACTGCTGCCGAGCCATGTCCCCCTGCCACCTGAATCAGTGGTAGCACGGCATGGCTTGGGGGAGGGTGGGGGGTGGCGGCATCTACGGTGCTTGCACTATTGCAACCACCATCATTAGCCCTAGTGCGTAAGCAATGGGTGGGCACCATTTTATCCTCAGCAACATGCGGCCAGTATGCATTTTTTCATTCCTATCTTACCTCAATCGTAGTGTCGCCTTGCTGGGATTCAATATAGATTTTGTACAACGGGGTCACCACGTGAAGGAACCCAGGAAGACGTGGGGAGGGAACTATAATTCCCCCCCCCCCCCAAGAAAAGCACAGCAATTCACCAACCACAACTAGTGAAGTTTATGCTGTACTTTCCCTTGACCCCCAGAGCAACTATCATAGGCCTCCAGGCCTACTTAAATGCATCCTTGGATCCAAATACGCAAAAAGTGCTGAAATATGAGAGTAAACGTCCAGCATTTGTCTCCATCATCAAATTTGGACAAGCTTTCCGATGACTAGAAGGAATGAGTGAAAATCCACAAGCATGCACAGGGAAGGCAGTAACAGAATTTGCAAAACAAGAGAAAAAACTCTTTAAGGAATTAGATCAACAAATAAGGAAAAACAAGTGGCAGATGTACAAATACAGTGGGAAATACAGAGTATTACTCCAGGAACCCTTTGTCGATCAAGAACAGACACATGAATGGTTAAGGAGGGGTGAAATGAAACCGAAGGATGAGAGGTTGATAGCTGCAGCACAGGAGAGCAGCTTACGGATGAGATGGTTTACAGTGAGTGAACACTAAAAACACTGGCAATACAGACATATGCCTACCAATAGCCAAATTAATATGAATAAAATAGAGTCTCTAAAATGTTTGTATGCAAATACTAGAAGTCTAAAAAATAAGATGGGAGAGTTAGAATATATAGCACTAAATGAGAGGTTAGATATGATTGAAATCTCAGAGACATGGTGGAAGGAGGACAACCAGTGGGACACTCTGATACCTGGGTACAAACTATATCGTAATGATAGAGCTTATCAAATTGATGGAGGAGTTGCATTCTATGTTAGAGAGGGTATTGAGACAGAAAGGATTAAAGTTTTGCAGGAAACAAAATTTGCTATAGAATCTCTATGGATTGAAATTCCATGTAAAAAGGGGAAGGCGATGGCAGTGGGGGTGTACTATCGACTACCTGGCCAGAATGAACAAATGGATGATGAAATGCTCAAAGAAATCAAGGAAGCTAACGAACGTTACAGCACAGTAATAATAATGGGTGATTTCAATTACCCCGGTATCGACTGGGTCAGTGTCATGGCAGGACATGCTAGGGAGATAAAGTTCCTAGATGAAATAAATAATTGCTTCTTGGAGCAGCTGATTCATGAAATGACCAGAGGGGAAGCCATATTTGACCTAGTCCTTAGTGGAACACCAGATCTGGTGCAAGACATAAGGGTGTTGGGGCCACTTGGCAATAGTGATCATAGCATGATCGTGTTTGATTTAATTAGTGGAGGAGGGATAGTAAGGAAATCCACAGTAATATCTTTTAACTTTCGAAAGGGAGACTATGATAAAATGAGTAAAATAGTTAAGAAAAAATTAAAAGGAGCAGTTGCAAAGGTTAAAGACTTACATCAAGCTTGGGTGTTGTTGAAAAATACTATCTTGGAAGCCCAGACCGGCTGTATTCCACGCTTTAAGAAAAGTGGAAGGAAGTCCAAAAAACTGTCAACATGGTTTAAAGGTGAGGTCAGAGAGGCTGTTGCCGCCAAAAATGTATCTTTCAGGAAATGGAAAAAAGAGCCAAACGACGAAATCTGGAAACAGCACAAGAACTGCCAAGTTAAATGCAAGGCATTGATAAGGCAGGCAAAGGGAGAATTTGAGAAGAAGCTTGCTGCGGAAGCAAAAATGTGTAATAAAGACTTTTTCAAGTACATTCGTAGCAAAAAACAAATCACCTGGGCCGTTGAACGGTGTTGAAAGAAGTGAAATGGGAGATTGCAAACCTGCTATTAGTAATCTGTGAACTATCATTAAAATCATCTGTAATACCTGAAGATTGAAAGATGGCAAACGTAACAACAATTTTTAAAAAGGATTCCAGGGGTGATCCGGGAAACTACAGCACGGTGAGCCTGACGTCAGTACCGGGAAAAATGGTAGAAACTGAAAGATAATCTGCACCCCCCTCACCTAATAACAGGTAGGGCTCTTGGGTCACAGAAATCCACACACAAAACAAGGAGAAGGTTAATTGATCATAATCTTTAAATAATACACAAATCTGTAAATAATACACAACACACTTGTATTATAAACACAGGACCAAAGCGCTTTGGGAGAGCAAGCCTATGTTTACTCTGAAATCAAAGCTTTAGGCCTCTTTATTTATAGGTAAAGATTCCATTACACAGCATAATTTCACTTTATTATTCTATGTCTCACATCACGTATATTCATAATATACATATTCTATTCTACGTCTAGTGTTACGTATATTCATAATATACTTTTCTATAGGCATGCACGTCATAGACAGTCATGAAAAGACATACATATATTCTCAGGCATGACTATGTAGGCCTTAATTCTAATTAATCCTAACACTGACAGTTTGATATCTCTGACCAGAGACAGCGAGACTGGGAAGCTAGGTAAACAACTTGCCTTTTACTTATCTTTCTAATAACAAGACTAATGTTTATGCTATCTAAACCTTTCACCCAATTTCTTTTGCAGACTTTTCAAGGATGGTATTAAATCAGGAGCTACAAATGATATTAACTTTTTCTTGGGGACTATAGCAATATAATGTTATACACAGGGCCTGACTGTGTATCCAAACTGGTACAATCAAGCTTTCTTTCAGTCCTTCCTCTGATTCTGTAAAGAATCATTTCACAGATAAGGAAACTCAGACATCGGTATTAAAAATGGATCGTAGCTAGCTTCTGGGTCAACCTGTAACATCATTTTAGGGGTCAGTTCTCCACTGATTTCTTACAGCAAGCAGATATTACACAAAGAATTATTGTTCCTAAAATGATAATCCCTAATAAGCCAAATAATGAAGCTACTATGCCTTGCAGGGGCCTAGATAATGAATTCCAGAAAGAAGAAACAGAACCAAAAACAAAAATCAGAAACAGAACTTACATAACTACTACTTGATACAAATGTACAATTCCTAACCTTATCTAGTAGGCCTTTCACTACTTTCCCTTCATCATCAAGCATACTGCAACAGAAATCAGAAATCAAGCCACATACGCCATTTTCTTTGCTAGTAGGTAGTCTAAAGCCATGCGATTCTGAGCTGCATAAGTAGACACCCTGTCTACTTCACCTTGTAGCACACTAATAGCCTCTGTGAGATCCAGGGCTGTAAGTTCAACTGCCTGTAATCGCATAATCTGGGTACCATATTCTCTAGTGGGTGCTATGGCTCCAAAATTTGAGAGCCAAACAGTACCTGTAAATGCATCTATCTGAGATTTAGTTAAAGGACTTGTAGAGTCTACCAACTGTTGTGCTGCTATTATGTCTTCATCCTGAGGGGAAACATCCCTTTTTCTTCTTAAGGAATTATTCAAGGTTGATAATAAAGTAACATTTTGGTAAGGTAAAAACCGCCACGGGGTATCTAACTGAGCAACATAGCAAGCACCTGACCAACCTCTGGGAAGTTCTGTATATGCAAGATTACCACACACAAAATAGTCTCCCTTTAAAGCCACTAATCCATTTTCCCAAATTGTCAAGTTACGGGGACAGACTAGATTCTGCGTACAATTATTCAAAGCCCACTGAGTAATATCCTAATAAGGGGCAACTCCAGTTAGGTATGTCTCGGACTGAGTCATTCAAAAGGTAGCCAGAACTATTATACTGTAACAAGTCATAATCATGCACCTGATTCCCTTGAACTTGCATTAATTGTACTACGGAAATATAAGGTTTCTGTACGTGGGATTTCTTATACCAGATGGAAGAATTATGTAGCATTATTATTTTACAAACGTTCCATGGGGTGTCCCCTACCTTTTTCCCTGTACCTTGAGCCATAAACATATTGGAGGGGACTTTAAAGGCATAGAACTAACTACTCTAGGTTCTGTTTGTATGAGACCATCGTACAGTAGTTACATTAAAAAGCTGTATCACGAAACTCTTCGAAGGCTTTGGGCCTAACTTGTGGTAAAAACCCATGTTGAGTGGCTATCACAGTTGGAAGGCAGACTGCACAACGTGACATTAAAATATTTTGTAACTGAGTGTAAATGCGACTCAAAAATATTTGGATAGCCCTCATAACTTTCCCAAGATTCTAAATGCAGCACTGTTTCATTAACAATAACATGCCACAGCACAACGAAGACCAAATACTGAAACATTCTTAGCAGACCTCTAAATATCTGAAACTATAATCACCCCAAAAATAAATGTGCTAAGACAAAATAAAATACACCTACTCTTCTTAATATGATGAAGATATATAGTATAGCTATAACTACCCCTTAATTCTCAATTATGTCATGAAGTAGAGGTTAAGTACCCAAAGGTCATTGCTTATATATTAATAAAATACTACATCAAAGCACCTTTATCCACCTAATCAGTAGTATAAATGCTGGACAAAAGGTTTTTGCATAAGTAGTTCATTCAAAAAGCATGTAAATCCTGATGATCTTTTCTGTAATATCAATGTAATGTTCAATAAGTCTCTGCGTTGTATTTTCTTGATTCACTGATGAAGGGAGCCGCCGTCTGGAGTCTGTGAAGGAGCCTTTTTACACTGTGTAAGGTGTATCCAACAAGAATATCCTTCCACTTTACAAGCCGAGTATCCCACCAGGAGCACACGAAATGGACCTAGAAACTTGGGAACCAGAAGCGTCTTTGGATGCAAATTCTTAATCAGGACCCAGTCAGGTGACTTCACTTCCGGATATGATGATTCTGATGATTCTGGATATGATGATTCTGTCATCTCGTTGAGGATTCACTTGCAATAAAAGGGAAACAGGCAGGACTGAGTACAACCGTGAGCAATAAGTCAAAATATCGCTGTGCAATAATTGGGGACCTGGGATAACTGCCAAGTAATGTGGAAAAGTAGCTGGACGTCCAGTAACTATTTCATATGGTGTCAGGCTTGGGGAATTACACACTGCCATAAGGGCAAAGGAAAGGGCTTCCGTCCAATCTGTAGCCCAATCCTGTGTCATAATGCGCAAGTGACTTTTGATTGTCCTATTCATCCGTTCCACCTGGCCAGAGCTTTGCGGATGATAAGGAGTGTGCAGATGTCTCTTAATACCAAAGCAAATTTTTAATACCCTCCCATACACTCGCAACAATGGCTGGACCCAGACAAGAAAGAACAAAAGGAACACCCCAGACAGGAATAAACTGGTAATGGATAAGCTTCTACCCATCCGGACAAATACCACCTCCTTCCTCTGGCACAGGACAGCTCTGCAAAACAGGCTGCAAAATCAAAAAGAGTTCGGAAGGCAGAAATCTTAATAACTGACCCTAAGCTGACCCTGCAGTGCCAGTCTTGAAACAGTGCAGACAAGCTGTGCCAAAGAAAAAAATAACAGAAGTTCAGGTGATACCGGAGAACCAAAAAGACATAATTCATAGCCACAGCGGCAAAGCTTGTAATGCAGGAACAGGGCAAGTAGAAACAAAAGACTGTCAGGACAAATAAGCAGATGATACTCTTTCCAGCAGCCCTGAGCATCACAGGATGCACCCCACAAAGTCAGAGTCTGGGTTTTCAAAGGAAGTATCTTGCTATTTCTGCAAGAAAGATAAAAGGGAAAACAAAGTCATATTAAACGGTGTTAAATACAGCACTGTCGGGAACACCGATGCTTGAAGAACAGCTCGCTGTGCTTCGTGGTCTGCAAAATGGTTGCCCTTTGACACAAAATCTTCAGCAGAAGAATGTCCTTTGCATTTTAAACTGCATTCCACAAAACCATAGTGACTGCATAGCCTACACGAAGTTTGCCCTTGTCATCTCTAAAAGCAGAACTATCCACAAACAAAGGTATAATCTGGGGCTGGTAGAGGTACAGTTTGGAAACAATTGAAAATTGTTTGGAAACAATTATGAGACCCATCTTCCTCCACAAGTGTTGAAAGGTTGCATAGTGATGTAGTACATACTGAAACATGAAGCGGAGAAATGATTAATTCCAGAGTCAATAAAACGTGTGGAGGACAAATGGCGCTGTAGAACCAGAAAATTAGTAAGTTTCGATTGCAAAGTTACTGCTACCAAACTACGTAGACATAGTGGGAGTCCCAAAGTCACTGCATCAAATCGCTTTGAGAAATAGCCTACCGGCTTGCAACCAGTTGGGAAAGCTTGTAAAAGCACACAGGTAGCAGAAGAATCAGAACTAGCCACATACAATTTGAATGGTAAAGAATAATCATATACAATAAAGCACAGTTACTTACACATATGGGTACGTCGGTACCGACGGAGTCTGCGCGGGAACGCTTCCCAGCGTCCAATCAAAGAGCTTTTGGAAGCATCCCACCACGCCTGCGTGCTGCCTTCCCGCCTTTCCCGCCTTTCCCAACTGTCTCTCCTCAGTTTTCGTTTTTCTGCGGAGCCGGCAGGACATCCTCCTGTCACTGCAGAAAATTCTTCTTTAATTCTTTAGTTTTCTTGTGGTCGCGGCTGTCTCCCCGACACCACCGGTACCGCCAGTGTTTTTCTTTTTTCTTTTTCTGTAATTTTCCCTTCAGGGAATATTTTTTCTTCTGAGTGTCTTAAAGTTTTAGGCCTTCTAGGCCTGTCCATGTCCCTCATGGAACCGCCAGCCTCCTTATCTAAGAAATGTTTAAGCTGTGGCGGTACAACTTTATTTTTAGACTCCAAAAACTGGTGTCTAACCTGTTTGGGTCCTGACCCCTTTCCGCCGGAGCCCTTTGGCTACAGTATTGTGAGAAGAGATTTTCAACATCGAGTTTCCCTCGATACCAGGTTCCCTTCCAGTGTCAGGGCACCGACCGTTTCTTCTTCTACACAGGATCAGGTAACCCAGTGCAATTTTTTTTTTTTTTTTTTACATTTAAAACAAACCTCCCACTGTGATAATGTGGGTACAATAAGGCCTTCAGGTCCATCTTTCCCTATAAGAGCATAAAGTGGAGCAGTAAGATCTGAGAAATTTGCTAGCCATTGTTTACAGAAAATTAATAGACCCAGAAACTTGCGCATTAACACTGGTGTTGCTGGAAAAGACAATGACAAAATAGGTTTCAATCTAGCAGAGGTAATGCACGACCAGAGAGTGTTAGGGCAACACCCAGGAAAGTAACATTTTGAGATATAAACTGCAGTTTAGACAAATTAACCTTCAAACATAATTCAGCAATATGAGCTAATAAAAACAAGGAATCTGACAAACAACTTTCATAACATGGTGAACAGAGAAGCAAGTCATCTACATATTGTACTAAAGAGGAATGGTCGAGCTTTACATCCAATAATGCAGTTCTTAGGGCCTGCGAGAAATATGCAGGACTATCAGTATACCCCTGACACAAAGTGGTCCAGGTATATTGCTTATTGTCAAAATAGAAGGCAAATAAAAATTGGCTGCTGATTTTCACTGAAAAATAAGCAGAACTTAAATCCACAACAGAAAACCAGGTAGTCCCTGAAGGTATCTGCGTCCAGATATCATGTGGATTAGGTACCAAGGGAAAAATTGGCAAAATCACATTATTTACTGCTCGCAGGTCTTGCACAAATCTATAAGTCTTACCGTCAGCCTTTAGTACAGGAAGAATTGGAGTCTTACATAATGAAGTTGTAGAATAAATGACACCTTGTTTCTGAAGATCTTCAGTCACAGAACGAATTCCATCAATGGCAGCTGCTGGCAGTGGATACTGCTTGAGTTTAGGAAGCTGAACTCCAGGTTTCACGGTGATTTTCACAGGAGGAATAGAAAGGCACCCGACATTAGATCCTGGCACTGCCCACAAGGTAGACGGAAGTTCTCCAAGAGCAGGATGAATGGTACTGGCATCTGCAGGAGACGGCACTTCAGAGAGAGAGTATAACTGGAAAGAGAACTTGCCACCCATCCAGGATAGAGTAGCATGAAAATGACACCAAAAATCCCGACCTAGAAGATTCACTGGCAAAGTGTCTCCCACAAGAAAAGTAGTTGGATATACAATCTCTCCAATCTGCAAAGGCAAATATTCAAGCCTACGATGAGGAATTATCTTTCCCTCAATGTCTTCACAATGTACTATCGGTGCTTGTGCTAATTGAGCATGATAGATAGCAGGCAAATCCTGTAAACGCAGTGCTGATGTTGTAGCTCCAGTATCAATAACAAATTTCAAATTAGAACCTCCCAGTTTAGCTTCTAACTCACCCTGAGGAGTTACAGTCAAATTCAGGAATAGTCATGCATCCCATGTATCAGCTCCACAATCTTCTGGGTTAGAGAAGCACTGATATACTGGAGTGAATTCAGCTTGTACTGGAGGGGGAGGGGGGAAATCAGCTCTCTGGCCATCAGGATTCCGATTCCGGGGGCAGTCTCGCTGCAAATGTCCAGCCTCTCCACAAGTGTAACACGTACGCAGCTCTCTGGACTGTCAACGCCCTCGCTGAGAATTCACATAACCTCCTCTAGCTCTGAATCTACCCCTCCCCCTTCCCATGGGAGTTTGCATGGAAGCAATCTGCAAATTAAGCAACTTCACGTTTTTTACATCTAATCTGGTTTGTTGTTCCTGTTGTTCCTTGAGGAACTTCAACTCACTGTATCGAGCCTCTTCCAAAATTGCAATGGCTGTTCTAGCTGGCCAATCTATTATTGAAGTTTCTAAAATTTCCTTTATTCTTGGAATCAATCCATTTACAAAAATATTAGTAAATCCTGAAGGTGTGTCTTCTGCCTCACCAGAATAGTCTTTAAAAGCTAGCATGCACCTAGTGTGAAAATCTGTAACCTTTTCACCCCTATCCTGCCTTAGAGATGTTAATCTCGACCAATCCTTTACAAGTTTGCATACTACTGTAAGGAATTCTAACATTTTTTTTCCTTTACACAAAAAACAAAATTATCTCTTTAAATCTTCTTTTGGAAATCTATCACAGGGTCTGTCACGAACTGAACGAGTGACACTATGAAAATCAGCTGGATTAAAAAAAAAAACACAAATTATCTAGGGCTGCCCAAATGGAACTATAACTGTTAATTATCTGAGACCATAAAGACACAAATCTACCAGGGTTATCCCTGTAATTCGGAAAAGTTTTAGTCAAATCAAACACTTCTTTAAGTAGTCACAATATCATTTCCCACAGCTGCTTCAGTTTCACAGTGGCAGAACATAAATTAGGCTGAATAGAACATCCTGAATAGAGCCTAAATCATAATATAATTGATCACACTTCATCAGAAACACTTAATTCTTTTGAAAAGTACACACAAATGAGAAGTACACAATAACAAATCTACTTAAAGACCTATAAATTCTGCTTTGAATTTCAAATCATTACTGCTATCCTGAACTCCAGGCATAGGTAATTTATTTCCCGAGAATGCTAATTCTTTCGCAACAGAAACTCTATGACCTATTGCTACTAAGATTCTTATTACAAGTACAACACTTTCTGTTTCTTGATTCAAACATGCTCTCAATTCTTTGAGCTGGGAGACATTCCAAATATCCAAAATACACAATTATACTCCCCCTAGCTTCTGTTTCTTTGTAAATATTTTCTTTTTCTCTTAGCTCTGCTACACGAGTGACCCGCACTTGCTCAGCTGGTCAATAGGTACATTTCCTAACACAAACAACTTTTGATTCAAAACTTAAACATTCCTAATGTTTTCATCATTTACCATCCGTTCCCACCATGTAAGCACATTTGCACGGTTTACCTTTAACCGCTAACTCATATCTCAGGCAATGGACCTTATCTACAGAGAAAGTTCCCTCCAAAGGAAACTGCAAATTCACATTACCTTTTGTCACTGAATCCCTATGTGCTACGGAATCGATGGCTACATCACCTATGCTTCTCACACATACAATAGAAGCATACAATAAGGGCTACCTTTTCTAAACACTAAAGCCCTAGCTCTGTCATGCCATTCACGCATCTGAGACAGAGCCTGTCTATTTAACAGATTACCCATCACTGATAATTTCCATAATACTCACAAATCTTTCAGGCACCTTCTGCCCTTGCCTTAACAGATTACCCAACACTGGTAATTTTCACAATACTCACAAATCTTCAGGCACCTTCTGCCCTTGCCTTGAATGCAGAGATCTGATCCGGTTACGGCACCAACTGAAAGATACTTTGCACCCCCCCTTACCTAATAACAAGTAGGGCTCTTGGGTCATAGAAATCCACACACAAAACAAGGAGAAGGTTAATTGATCATAGTCTTTAAATAGTACACAAATCTGTAAATAATACACAACACACTTGTATTATAAACACAGGACCAAAGCGCTTTGGGAGAGCAAGCCTATGTTTACTCTGAAATCAAAGCTTTAGACCTCTTTATTTATAGGCAAAGATTCTATTACACAGCATAATTTCACTTTATTATTCTATGTCTCACATCACGTATATTCATAATATACATATTCTATTCTACATCTAGTGTTACGTATATTCGTAATATACTTTTCTATAGGCATGCACGTCATAGACAGTCATGAAAAGACATACATATATTCTCAGGCATGACTATGTAGGCCTTAATTCTAATTAATCCTAACACTGACAGTTTGATATCTCTGACCAGAGATAGCGAGACTGTGAAGCTAGGTAAACAACTTGCCTTTATCTTATCTTTCTAATAACAAGACTAACGTTTATGCTATCTAAACCTTTCACCCAATTTCTTTTGCAGACTTTTCAAGGATGGTATTAAATCAGGAGCTACAAATGATATTAACTCTTTCTTAGGGACTATAGCAATATAATGTTATACACAGGGCCTGACTGTGTATCCAACCTGGTACAATCAAGCTTTCTTTCAGAAACCATCATAAAGAACAAAATTGCTGAACATGTAGATAGTCATGGCTTAATGGGAGACAGCCAACATGGCTTTAGACAAGGAAGATCTTGTCTTACTAATCTGTTATGTTTTTTTGAAGGTGTGAATAAATAGGTAGACAAAGGTGAGTCAGTTGATATAGTGTATTTGGACTTTCAGAAAGCCTTTGACAAGGTCCTTCATCAGAGACATTTGGCAAAACTAAAGAGTCATGGGATAGGAGGCAGTGTACTATTGTGGATCAGGAACTGGTTAAAAGATAGAAAGCAGAGGGTAGGGCTAAATGGCCAATTTTCCCAATGGAGAAAGGTAAATAGTGGTGTACCCCCGGGATCTGTGCTGGGTCTGCTGCTTTCTGACATACATGACCTGGAAAAGGGAATAACGAGTGAGGTTATCAAAATTGCAGATGACACAAAACTATTTAAAGTTGTTAAAACCCAAGAGAATTGTGGAAAATTGCAAGAGGATCTTGATAAATTGGAAGACTGGCCATCAAAATGGCAGATGAAATTAAATTGGACAACTGCAAAGTTATGCACCTAGGGAAGAACAACCCAAACTATGGTTACACGATGCAAGGTTCCACATTAGGAACCACCACCCAGGAAAAAGATTTAGGCGTTATTGTGGTTGTTGTTGTTGTTAAGTGCCGTCGAGTCGGAGTCGACTCATGGCGACCCTCTGGATAGCTATCCTAAATTGTGTTCGATCTTCAGTCAGGCGGCTCATTGTTGACAGACTGGTACCCGTAGCTGCTGTTATTGTATCGATCCATCTCATTGCTGGACTTCCTCTTTTGCGTTGACCTTCTATCTTGCCAAGCATGATGTCTTTCTCTAATGATCTCTCTCTCCGCATGATGTGTCCAAAGTATGAAAGTCGAAGTCTTGTGATCTGAGCTTCTAAAGAAAGCTTAGGTTTGATCTCCTCTAGTACAGACTGGTTTGTTCTTCGGGCAGTCCATGGTATACAAAGTATTCGCCGCCAGCACCATAATTCAAAGGCATCAATTTTCTTCCTGTCTATCTTTTTCACTGTCCAGCTTTCACATCCATATGATGTTATTGAAAATACCATGGCTTGAACAAGTTGAATCTTTGTATGGAGAGAGACATCTGTGCTCTTGAGAATCTTATCTAGGTCTTTCATAGCCATTCTGCCAAGAGCAATGCGTCGTCTGATTTCTTGACTGCTTGTTGCTTCTTTATTGATAGTTGATCCAAGTAGGTTAAAGTTATTTACGATTTCAATTTCTTCTCCTTCGACGATGAACCTGTTGATTATGCCAGTTGTCATGATCTTTGTCTTCTTTACATTAAGGTGCAGGCCCATTTTGAGACTATGTTCTTTGATTGTGAGAAGCAAATGTTTCAGATCATCTTCACTTTCCGCCAGTAATGTGGTATCATCAGCATAGCGAAGGTTGTTGATGAGTCTTCCACCAATCTTCACACCTCTGTTGTCTTCATACAATCCTGCTTCTCTGATGATTTGTTCTGCATATAAATTAAATAGGTAGGGGGAAAGTATGCAGCCTTGTCTTACACCTTTGCTTATTTTAAACCATTCTGTTTCTCCTTGTTCCGTTCGAACTGTTGCTTCTTGATCAATGTACAGATTGTGCAAGAGAACGATCAGGTGTTCTAGTATACCCATGCTTCTTAATGTGGCCCAGAGTTTCTCATGGTTTACACAGTCAAAAGCTTTGCTATAGTCGATAAAGCACAAATAGATATCCTTTTGGTATTCTTTAGTCTTTTCAAGGATCCATCTCACATCCGCAATGATGTCTCTCGTTCCTCGCCCTTTTCTGAACCCTGCTTGCACTTCAGGTAGTTCTCGTTCCAGGTATGATTGTAGTCTCTTATGAATAATCTTCAGTAAAATTTTGCTGGCATGTGGGATCAGAGCGATTGTGCGATAATTTCCACAGTCAGTTGGATCACCTTTCTTTAGTACTGGTATAAACACAGATCTTTTCCAGTCAGTTGGCCATGATGCTGTCTTCCATATTTCTTGGCAGAGCCTTGTAAGTACGGTAACAGCTGCATCAGATTGCTGTAATACTTCTATGGGAATGCAATCAATGCCTGGTGCTTTGTTCTTTGATAAGGCTTTCAATGCTGCTTCAACTTCTTCTTTCATCACCAGGTTGAAATGGCTGTTGGTCCACTTGATCTTTAGCATATAAAAAAACTCTGTATATTCCTTCCATCTTTTCTTGATCTTCTCAGCCTCATTCAACATAGAACCTTGAGCATCTTGTAACATTCCAATTCGAGGCTGGAACTTTTTCTTTAACTCTCGTAGCTTTAGGAAAGCTGATCTTGTTCTTCCTCTAATAGTTTCTGCTTCTATTTCCTTGCATGAGTCATTGTAGTACTTTTCCTTGTCCTGTCTTGCTGCACGTTGGAAATCTCTGTTGAGTTCTGTGATTGTCTTTCTTTCTCCTCTGGCTTTAGCTTCTCTGCGTTTCTGGGCAATTTTCAGAGTTTCTTCCGTCATTCATTTTGGCCGTTTTTTCTTTTTTACCTTTTGTAGAGACTTCTCGCTTTCTTCCAACACAACCTTCTTGATGTCATTCCATAACTCTTCTGGAACTCTATCATTTGTATCTAAAGCAGCAAATCGATTTTGCAGGCAGTCTTTAAATTCCAGTGGTATATTCTCAAGGTCATATTTTGCTGCATTCATGAGTGGTTTGCTCTTTTTCAACTTTAGCTTGAGTTTGCATACTAGTAGTTGATGATCTGTACCACAGTCAGCTCCAGGTTTTGTCTTTGTTGATGTTATAGAGCTTTTTCATCGTTGACTTCCACAGATGTAGTCAATTTGATTTTTATACAATCCATTGGGTGAAGTCCATGTGTACAGTCTCCGCTTGTGTTGCTGGAAGAAGGTGTTCGAGATGAATAGATCTTTGGTCTTGCAGAATTCTATCAGTCTTTCTCCAGCTTCATTTCTGTTGCCAAGTCCATATTTTCCAACTACTTTGTCGTCTTCTTTGTTGCCAACCTTTGCGTTCCAATCACCCATGACTATCAGGATATCCTGTTTGCATGTTTTGTCAATTTCAGCTTGTACTTGTTCATAGAACTCTTCAATTTCATTCTCTTCTGCAGCTGTTGTTGGGGCATATACTTGAATTATAGTTGTGTTGATAGGCATTCCTCGTAGACGAATAGAGATTAAGCGTTCGCTGACTGCATTGTATTTCATTACAGTTCTTGCAAGTTTCTTCTTTATTATAAATGCAACACCATTTCTTCTTTGTCTTTCATTTCCAGCATAGTAGACCATGTGATCATCTGATGCAAAGTGCCCGATGCCAGTCCATTTCAGTTCGCTGACACCCAACAGATCAAGTTGTACACGTTCCATTTCATTCTTGACCACCTCCAACTTCCCTTGGCTCATGCTTCGTACGTTCCATGTTCCAATGTGCAAGACATCTTTACAGCTTCTGACTCTCATTTCATGCGCAGCTACATCAGCAGTCAGATGTCCCGAGGGCTTTGATCCAACCACATCATAAATGCTGGCTTTACTCTGAAAAGTCTTCAGCTCTTCCCCAGTAGCTAGTTGAGTGCCTTCCAACCTGGGGGTCTCATCTTCCAGCACTACAGCACAATTTGTTTTGTTGTAACTATCCATTGGGTTTTCATGGCAAGATACAGAAGTAGATTGCCGGGCCTTTCTTCCGCGCAGTTTAAGTTTGGTGTTGTTGCCGTTGTCACAGAAATGTGATCCTCCGCCGTCAACACTATCCCATTCTGCTGCTGCCCAGATGGGTGGTTTGTCTTGGTCTGGCATCTCAGCTGAGACCTGTCCATCTTGGGAGACCCTGCCAGTAGTTAAACTACCGATAGTTTAGCTCTCAGCATCACTGATGCACACATTATTGTGGATAACATGTTAAAACCCTCGGCGCAGTGTGCAGCGGCGGCCAAGACAGCAAATAGAATGCTAGGTATCATAAGGAAAGGAATGGAAAATAAAACAAAGGATATTATAATGCCTCTATATCGTTTCATGGTGAGACCGCACCTTGAATATTGTGTGCAATTCTGGTCGCCATATCTTAAAAAGGATATAGCGTTATTAGAAAAGGTTCAGAGAAGAGCCACCAAAATGGTAAACGGGATGGAAGGATACTCCTATGAAGAAAGACTAAAAAGGTTAGGGCTCTTTAACCTGGAAAAGAGACGGCTGAGGGGAGATATGATAGAAGTCTATAAATTAATGAAAGGAGTGGAACGGGTAAACGTAGATCGATTGTTTACATTATCAGAATACAGAAAGACTAGGGGACATGCAATGAAGCTATAGGGTAAACTATTTAAGACTAATAAAAGAAAATATTTTTTCACTCAACGTGTAATCAAACTCTGGAATTTGTTACCGGAGGATGTAGTAAAGGCTGTTAGTGTAGCTGGGTTTAAAAAAGGTTTGGACAAGTTCTTGGAGGAACAGCGGACCCAGCACAGATCCCTGGGGTACACCACTATTCACCTTTCTCCATTGGGAAAATTGGCCATTTAGCCCTACCCTCTGCTTTCTATCTTTTAACCAGTTCCTGATCCACAATAGTACACTGCCTCCTATCCCATGACTCTTTAGTTTTGCCAAAGGTCTCTCATGAGGGACCTTGTCAAAGGCTTTCTGAAAGTCCAGATACACAATATCAACCGACTCACCTTTGTCCACCTGATTATTCACTCCTTCAAAAAAACATAACAGATTAGTAAGACAAGATCTTCCTTGTCTAAAGCCATGTTGGCTGTCTCCCATTAGGTCATGACCATCTACATGCTGAGTAATTTTATTCTTTATGATGGTTTCTACCATTTTTCCCGGTCCTGATGTCAGGCTCACCGGTCTGTAGTTTCCCGGATCACCCCTGGAACCCTTACGTATACGTATACATATTTAGGTCTTAAAGTCTCTTCTCATACGTCTTCTGGCGCAGGCTCCAAAGAAGAATTTCCAAACACATCTTGACGAACTACCCATATATGTTGCATCTTATGAACTACAACAGGAGGCTCCCTTTGGCACAATGCAATTACTACGCCAAGCCTTAGCAGTAAATTTGAGAGACTGAGACCATACTTCCCATGCCCTGGCTTAGAAGTGAGGTTCACAACTGTCATGGTATGTGCAAAATTAAATACACACAGCACCACCCTTTATAACCCCAATACCATCTAACACCTTAATAATCAAATGCCCTCATCTGAAACTTTTAACATACTATAGTACGGGTATATAGAGACCTCAGAAAAAGCTCATTCCTTTCATCTGGCGAACTGTGTCACCATAGGATAGAGCCTAGAACTCATACATCACAGGTCTCGCCCTTTAAATTTTAATATAATTATGTCGACCAAAACAGCTATCGCACTATATCCTGAAAAAGTACTTTTAAAGGATTCGAACATCAAATAAAACTAATCTTTTTAATCCAAAGGTTTTTGAAAATATTAAAGAAATTTTCTGAAGTGAAGTGCAGTTTCTTCCACTCGTACTGAAGATAAAATCTCCTGCACCTGCTATAATCAGCTTAACACCTAAAGAGAGAAATTGGAAAGGAAATCCAGATATTCAAAATTGCTTTCTCCCAACTATTCAAATAGTAATACGTTACTTATCTGAACGGTTAACTTCAAACGTTTATCCTTTGTCTCAATCACAACGATTTCCAATTTTTCTCAATCACACCGATTTCCAGAGAAGTCACAACGAACACTGCCTCAGAAGTCATACGCCACAACGGCTGGTCATAGAGACCTAGAGCAGTCACTAAGCTTTTTACTGCAATCCAGATCCGACAAAAGCTTTTGTTTCACCCTGCCGGGCTTCGTCAGGGATCCAGCATTAAACCTAAATTCTAATTATTGCATATGAAGAGAGCAAACACGTTGCTTCAATGCGCAAAATTAATCCATTTGGAGAAACTGCCTTGAGCCAAACCTCTTCCACTTAGAACATAAGAAATGCCATACTGGGTCAGACCAAGGTCCATCAAGCCCAGTATCCTGTTTCCAACAGTGGCCAATCCAGGTCAAATGTATCTGGCAGATTCCCAAAAAAGTACACAGGTTCCACAATGTTCGTCCTGGGGTAAGCAGTGGATTTAATAATAGTTTATGCATCTTTCCTCCAGGAACTTGTCCAAATCTTTTTTAAACCCAGTTACGCTAACAGCTTTTACTACATCCTCTGGTAATGAATTCCAGAGTTTGATTATGTGTTGAGTAAAAAAATATGGTCTCTTATCATTCTTAAACAGGTTACATTGTAGCTTCATTGCCCTCTAGTCTTTCTACTTTTTTATGGTGTAAACACACGTTCCACTCAATTTATTAATTTATAGACCTCTATCATATCCCCCCTCAGCCGTCTCTTTTCCAAGTTGAAGAGCCTAATCTTTTAAGCCCCTCCTCATAGAGGTATACTTCCATCCCCTTTACCATGTTTTTGCTCTTCTCTGTACCTTTTCTAATTCTGCTATATCTTTTTTGAGATATAGCAACCAGAATTGCACAAAATATTCAAGGTGCTGTCACATTCTGGAACGATACAGAGGTATTATAATATCCTTTGTTTTATTCATCATTCCTTTCTTTATGATTCTTAGCATTCTATTTACTTTCATGGCTGCCACTGCACACTGGGTGGAGGGTTTCAATGTATTATCCACGATGACACCTAAATCTTTCTCCTGGGTTGTGGTTTCTAAGGTGGTACCTTACATCATATAACCAAAGTTTGGGTTGTTCTTTCCTAGATGCATAACTTCGCACTTGTCCATATTAAATTTCATCTGCCATTTGGACATCCAGTCTTCCACCTTAGCAAGGTCCTCTTGCAATTTTTCACATTTCTCTTGTGTGTTAACAACTTTGAATAATTTTGCGTCATCTGCAAATTTAACCACCTCACTCGTTAGTCCCATTTCCAGGTCATTTATGAATATGTTAAAAGGCAGCAGGCCTGGGGGGCGCTTGTGAGCCCGCAGCGAGATGGCCGCATCCTAATTGAGCTCCGTTCCCATCACCCCAAAACTTCAGCAAACACGCGCTAACTGCCGCAAAATCCCCCATCTTTACCTGCCCTGGGTCGGCACAGGCAAGCGGTGCCCTCCGCAGTCAGGTTAAACCGCTCAACAAGATCCCGGGCGGCTGAGAAGCCGCGGAGTCTGTTCCCGGAGCGCGGCCTGCTGCTGCATGCTTCTTCCCGACGCATGTTCCGGGCCTGCCTGACACCATAGCAGACTCCTGTGACCTGCGCGGACCGGACGACGCTTGAGCGAACTCCTTCTGGACTGTGTTGCTGGGCCCCCGGGAGATGGGTCGGAGGCCGTGAGGCAATACACTACCAGGCAGAGCACTGCACCCAAGGTGGGGGCGCCTGAACGCGGAGACAGAGCCCTGATTACGGAGCCGAGGAGCAGGCCTGGAACCCGTGTGGCAACTGCTGAAGCCCATTGCCTTCTCCCACCAGTGTGAATCCCCCTGAAGGGGGTAAGTACGAGGGTTACATCCCTTTTTCTCATACCTTCGGGATTAAAAACGGCGTCGGAGACGGTGGTATTTATTAGATCATCAGTGCCCCACCGAGGCCTCGGCTCTTCGGCGTGGATCCCGGAGGCCCTGTTAAAATGCCTCGGCGTTCTCCTTAACTTCAGAACTGCCATCGGAGCCTAACATCGGGCAGTAGTGGGCCCTTAGAGCACTGTCTTCACATAGCTCTGCAGAGCACTCTGAGTATCATCTTCAACGGCTCGCCCCTTTAAGAAGGCCAGGAGCAGCCCCCATCTCATTGCCCCGCTGTCTCTCCAGTACCCTGGGCTTTGCGGACATTGACTTTATATATCTCCCAACACTGTGTGGCAGAGACTGCTTGGCGGGCCTGTGAGGTTCTGGTGACTTTGCCCTTGCTGACATTGGCGGTATCTCTCTCCCAACACTGTGTAATGCAGGGGGCCAAGTGGGATGGCTGCCAAAGCTAAAAATTCTGAAATTCGGGAAGGGATGCGTTCCTCCCAGTGACTGCAGAACAAGTCTGGGGCCCCAAGCAGCCCATGTGAACAATCTCCTCCATCAGGTACTGATGATGAGACTGTAAGTGAAGAGGAATTGGTCTCCCACAAACAACTCTGCTCTGCTCAAATCAAGCAGGAACTCCGTAGAGGCTTTGCGGAGTTAGCCAATGAGTTTCGCTCATTACGGGACGAGTTGTTGAAAGATGTCACAGAACTCCGAACCGACATCAAAGAGTTGGGAGCCCGAGTGGAGGACGTGGAGACCAAAATGGTTGATCATGATGGAACTTTGATGGACTTACAATGTGCACTGGACCGGCAACAAGCGCAAGCAATGGAACTGACTTATAAAATTGACGACATTGAAAACCGCTCCTGACGCAACAACGTGCGTTTTCGCGGAATTCCAGAAGCGGTAGGGGGCGGAGAAGATTTGCCAACTGTGCTTAAGCTGTTGATAGCGGAGTTGCTCCCGGCAGAGGACCTGGCTGCGCATGCTTCTGGGATGGAAATAGAACGAGTCCACCGTGCCCTGGGAAAACCTCCCAACAACCAACCTCGTGATGTCATTGCGAGATTTTTGCGATACTCTGATGCTGAGATGCTTATACGTCGAGGCCGGGAGAAGAAAGCGGTTCGCTTCCAGGACGCGACAGTGTCCATCTACCAAGACCTTTCGACGTTCACCCTGGCACGCCGGAGAGAGATGAAACCAGTCACAACGGTCCTGAACAGCAAGGGGATTCGCTACTCTTGGTCCTTTCCATTTAGGATGAACTTTCTCTTGGGCAACAAAAAGATTTCCGCAAAAGACTATACTGAAGCTTGGCGAGCTCTTCGCCAGGCGGGACTAGTTGATGACAATGCTCAGCCTCACCCGCCGCCCCCTAAGCCCCAGCACTCCAAGTGGACTCGAGTGGGCAAGCCCGCTTGATTCCCCTTTTTTTTTCTCTGTGTGTAAATGTAGAGCTTTTCTTAGTGCTTCGGGAGCCTTACTCTGTGGGCCTCCTGAACTCTGGATAAGTGGTGGAATGACTGGCCATTGGTACTTGGCTGTTTTCTTTTTGATTGTCTTTCCCCCCCTTCTGTTTTTGTAATATTTCTTACTGAATTATTGGCTATTGACAAAGATCAGCTTGGGCCCACACTCCACCACACACAGGGGGCGGCGGATGACCTGCAAATGTTTTGATGATGATATTGTTCTGATGGGGAGGCATGATGGGATTGATGACTCAGGGTGGATGGGGGAGTGGTGGGGGGAATGTTACTATATGTTAAGGTTGAATTGTTGCTTTGTGGGGTTTTGGGGGGAACGGGGTTTGGGGTCAACTTACCGTGTCCTGTATTACTTTGACAGGCAGGTGGTATTGACGGGAAGGGGGGGGGGCTTGGGTTGGAGGGAGGGTTTTTTCATTTGGAACTGGTGGGTATGTCTGGATTTGGGAAGAGGGACTATGGCTCTTATTTCTGGAGGATGGAATAGGGGGGCCTGGCTAACTAGTCCTCTGGGCTTGCTAGGGGGAAGACATCACCGGGATTTTCTGGGTAGCTGGAGGATCAGAGGGTCTAGACTGTAAATATCAATGGTGCGCTTTATCTCTTTAAATGTTAAGGGTCTTAATTCCCCAAGGAAATGGTCGCTGCTGTTCTCAGAATTGCGCACTTTGCAGGGGGACATTGTTTACTTACAGGAGACCCATCTTCAGAATTGTAAGCAGGGCTGGCTAAAGAGGTCCCCGTATACTGAGGTGCGGGTGGCCTCAGATGCGCAGGGACGGAAGAAGCGGGGAGTGGCCTTACTATTTCACCAGAGCCTCTCTCTACAGATAGAGGAGATAAAGCGGGATACTCTGGGGAGGTGGCTTTTTTTGAATATCCGTTTAGAAGGACACTTGCTAACTTTAGCTAATGTTTACGCGCCCAATACAGGTCAGGGGCTCTTTTTTACACGATTGAAAGCCTTACTGGCGGATTTTGCAAAGGGCCCCATTGTTCTGGGGGGGGGGATTGTAACACGCATTTGGTGCCCCACCTGGATTCCACAAGTCGCGCTGGGGGGAGAGTGGGGGGGGGGGGTCGGCAAGAGCCCTTCAACGCTTTATGCTAGACCTAGGTTTGCGGGATGTCTGGAGGGACACCCATGGGGGGGAGAGAGGCTATACGTACTACTCTCCGGTCCATCAGGTTCACACTCGCATTGACTATTTTTTATTGGATCAGCGCCTGATGGACGGGAGAGTGAAGGCTGGACATGGAACGCTGACTTGGTCAGATCATGCCCCGTGCTGGCTTGCTCTTCCGGCCGGATTGTACAGTGAGCACCAACGGCTTTGGCGCTTAGACATGAGGTTCTTATGGCGGCAAGGTGCAGTGCAAGACCATGTCCGTTTTATCACTGAATTCTTTGAGCTTAACAACTCTGGGGATGTTCCCCTCCCCACGGTGTGGGATGCTTATAAGGCTACGGCTCGAGGTCAACTCATGGCTGAGGCGGCCTGCACGCGAAAAATGTGGACGCATGACCACGACCAGTTGGTGAAGGAGTCTACTCACCTAGGTTTGGAACACGCCCGAACTGGTTCGCGTCAGGTTCTGCGCCAGTGGCAGACTGTTCGAGCCAACTTGGATGCGTGTTTGCAGAAAGAATTAGATAATAAACGCCGGAAATTACGGCAAACTTTTTATGAGCATGGGAATAAAACAGGCCGCTTCCTAGCCTTGCGTCTTCGACAACAGCAGTCCGCGAGAGTGGTTCGCGAACTGCGCGACTCTGGGGGACGGAAGAGGGTTATTTCCCGGGAGATACGTGATCTCTTTGCTGACTATTTGGAGCTGCTCTATAAGGCAGAGCCCTTTGATCGGGATCGTGTACAGGACTATTTGCAGGGGATTGCTCTGCCGCATCTCTCTGACCCTGACCGAGCTCAGTTAGATTCTGAATTAACGGTAGAAGAAGTGGAAACTGCGATCCGGCGATTGAAAACTGGCAGTGCGCCGGGTAGTGATGACTTCCCAGCAGAATATTATAAGAAGTTTCGGGCACAATTAGCGCCAACCTTGACTATCTTGTTCAATGAGATCTTGGGGGGGGGGGGGGTCTCTCTACCATCGTCCCAGCGTGAGGCATTGATAGTGATGATACCCAAACCTGGTAAACCACTGCACGACGCGGCGTCGTACCGCCCCATTTCCCTGTTAAATGTTGACGTTAAAATATTTGCCTCTGTGCTGGCTGCGCGCTTGAATCGGGTCCTTCCGGGCTTGGTTCACCCAGATCAGGTTGGATTTGTGCCGGGTCGCCAGGCCGCAGATAACATTAGGCGTATGTTGCAGGTCATTCACGTAGCCCAACGGGAACCACAACCAGCCCTGCTGGTGGGGATTGACGCAGAAAAAGCTTTTGATCGGGTCGACTGGGAATACCCATGGTGTGTTCTGGAGACAATGGGTTTTGGCTCTAATTATATCCGTTGGGTTCGTAGTCTTTATCAGATGCCCCAGGCATGCGTTCAGATTAATGGGGGACACTCGAGACACTTCTTTCTGGAGAGGGGCACGCGACAGGGTTGCCCTCTTTTGCCTCTGCTCTTCGCACTCGCAATGGAACCCTTGGCTCAGAGCTTTCGAGAACATCCAGGCTTGCAGGGGGTCCACATTGGCCCTGTGGAATATCGGATTGCACTCTTTGCGGATGACATCTGTCACACCCTCAGCGGGCCCTACTGGTGGGGTCAGGTATCACATGATGATTCCTCTCCTGGCTCTGTTTTTTTTTTTTTTTTAATAAGTTTTATTAAAAAAATAAGGAAACATTACAAATTATAAACAAACCTTATCAAGAGGTTGGGAACAACCCTACCTCCATAATAAATTTCTAAGAAACAATATTTTATAGTCCACATCCAGGAGAAGTCCAAAACCAAAGATAAAGAATAAAACCCACACTGACCAAACCTGGTAACCCCAGCACGAAAAAAGGGTGTAAAGGTTAAAGAAACAAAACATAAACTCAAGAAAACAAATAACTCAACCTTTACCCTTCAAAAATTCCAAAAGCTGCGCAACTTCAAGAAAAACATAACGAGTTCCTTGATATATAATATGGCACCTGCAGGGGAATTTCAAGTAAAACAATGCACCCAGGGCCAGAATGCGTGGGCGAATCTCCAGAAAGGCTCTTCGCCTCCGCTGAGTGGCCCTCGAGACGTCAGGAAAAATTTGTATGGCAGAGCCACAAAACGTCTCAAACTTTTTCTTGAAGTATGCGCGAAATATTCTCTGTCTGTCCAAATCAGAAGCCACCGTGACTAACAGCGTGGCTCTCGTGGGAATTTCATCGTGAGAGGATTCCAAAAATGCTGAAATATTTAAAGAAGCCGAACCCTTAGATTCTCCCTCAACTCGTCCTTCCTGAGGCTCAGCCTGAAGGGCCATGTCTCTGGAAGGAAGGTAATAAATATTAGACAGGGAAATGGCTTCTGCATCAGAAATCATCAATACTTCTTTCAAATATTTATGAAACAACATAAGAGGTGCCAAATAATGCGTTTTAGGAAAGTTCAACAGTCTGAGATTCTTGGAATGCAAGGAGTTCTCAAGAACTTCATGCTGAAAGCGTAAAGAGGTAACATCCTGAACTAAAGAAGTAACAACTGCCTGCTGAGGGGAGAAGCGAGTCTCAAAAGAGTCAACGCTTTTCTCGACAGCAGACAGTCGGGACTCCTGATCTGAAAACTTTACAACAGTTTCTTTCGAAAAAATAGAAATCTTTTGGAGAGACGAATCCAGAGCCGATTCCATTCTAGATAACATAGTCCAGACATCTTTCAAGGAAACTTCATCTGGGATTACACGAGGTTCACCAGAGCCAGCAAATGAGACCAGAGATGGCAACGGAGGAGGTAATGAATCAGCGACAGAGTCCATCCGTAGAAAGGAAGAGGAAAGGGTAGGCGGCTCTATTTTATCAAGACTAAGTTCAGTGGAAACAACTAGAGAAGAAGCCTTGTCTCGATTTACCAGGGAGGAGTTCACCGCGACCGGGGAAGAAACAGAAGACCCAGTACTTACGGTCGACTTTTCATCAAGGGAGGCATCCAATACAGTGTTCTGTGACGATGGCTTACCAACGGAAACATGTGCATCCATGGGCCCGACAATTTTTACCGCCTTTGATTGAGCCGCCGGCAGCAAGCGTTTCTTCCGTTTCCCCATTCACGGTAACTTCCAAGCTCCGAATCTGCGCCGAAGGGGTGCCAAAGGGGCAGGACCTGCCCCTTTGGTCACGCCCCTTCGGGCACGCACCACGGGCACGCGCCCGCTATGCGTCCCGCGTCGGAGGCAAGATGTTATAGCCCCAAGAAGAGCAACTGCCCCAATCAGAGGAGTGGAAGCGGGAGACCAGGCCAATCAGGTAGGTGTCATCAAAAGCCAGGAAACAATGAACTGCTCAGCGTCCCGCGTCGGAGGCAAGATGTTATAGCCCCAAGAAGAGCAACTGCCCCAATCAGAGGAGTGGAAGCGGGAGACCAGGCCAATCAGGTAGGTGTCAGCAAAAGCCAGGAAACAATGAACTGCTCAGCGTCCCGTGTCGGAGGCAAGATGTTATAGCCCCAAGAAGACCAGCTGCCCCAATCAGAGGAGTGGAAGCGGGAGACCAGGCCAATCAGGTAGGTGTCAGCAAAAGCCAGGAAACAATGAACTGCTCCTCCTGGCTCTGTATGAAGATGCAGACAGACAGCCCTGCCTGGCCCTCTGGGAGTTGTAGTTTATGCCTTCTCTGGTAAGAATTAGTTGTGCACACAGGTAAGGTTTCAAACAAGGGCTTTATTTCCCCGTCCACGAGGTTTTTCTCAACTTGGCAACACAAATAACAAAGCCCCTCCGGGCATATAACAAAAGAATAGAGTAGAACAGAAATAGCTTTACTTCAGCCTTTAAATCTAGCAAAAGAAAGGTATTTAAATAGTCCTTCTGTTAGCAAACAGACTTTCCTTTTGCTGCTTTACTACAGCCTAGCTTTACTGCTTAACTGAGAAACCTTTATCAGCAAATATATTGTTGCTTTAACTTCTGGTTAAACTCATTACTTTTATCTTTATCCCCCTAACCATACCAACCTTCAAGAAACCAATGCAACACCCTCCCACTTCAGAGTACTGTACATAGTTGTAGTTAATCTGTATTTAGTTTCCCCGGTTTCACTCCCATGTTCAATTCCCTGTTCTGTGTAAACTCAATGTTGTTTGTATACATTGCAGTATTCTTGTTCGATGTACACCGCGCTGATTTTAATAGCGCGGTATAGAAGAAATGTTAAATAAATAAATAAATAAAATCTTAGAGAGAACATGTGGTCAGCAGTTGATAAAGAACAATCCATATCTTCTGGACTCACTTGTATATCAGAAGTATCACACTGCATCTGTTCATAACCATTTGTACATACGTTAGTTTGATCAGCTGGTTCACTAGAGTGAAGTTGGCTTGCTCTGTCTAACAGGAAATCTCCTCTCTTCTCTGAGCAAATGCCCTGCTGGGGGTTACCGTATGCCTCTGTGAATGGCTTATAGAAGCTCTTTCCCTGCTGGTGGTTAAAGGGAAACTGAAAACATTCACTGGTTCTGCTATTAGAATGTTCGTGATAGGCTTTGAGCCTGGTAGGGCTTAGCTCCCTCTGCACAGCTGTGTGTGATTGCACTGCTCGAGATGGCACTTTGTTAAAAGCTTGGTATTTAAGATTGCTAGCAGAGTTACAAGCTCCTGTAGGTAAGAAACCTTCCTTTCTCCTGTTGCTGCTAGCACAAAGAAAGAAGTTACCCTCTGCTTCCTTTAAACTTGTTCCTGGTTGGCTTTTCCTAATAACTCTGGGTTTTACCCATTCAGGTAGGAAACAGCCTCTCTCTGTATTTACTGCTCTGTTACCTTCTGTAAGAGTCTTCCCACGTCTCTCGTGACTTTCATTCACACATTCAGCGTCCAGCTGCTGACTTCCATACGTATCAAACAGGTCCTGGGACTCACTCAGGCTCTCCTGTTGGTTTTCACGCTGACACAATTGTTCATTCTCTCTCTGCCACCGGTCTTGGTTCTGGGTATCAGACTGATTACCCGTCTCTCTCTCTTTTTCCTTCTTTCCCTTTCTTCCCCTAACTGTTTGTGAGCATGCCTTATGTACGTGTCTCTGGGCTCCACCTCCTCCCAGCTGATCCGCATCAGGTAATGAAATTTCCATTCCCCTGCTACCTGGGTGTGTCTTCTTAGCCTTTGACCACGTGTGTCCTAGTTGCTTATAGCAACTGCCTGACAGGTTTTTGTTTATGCTGTCAGATTCTCCCTGATCTTCCATGCTGATCTCCATCTGTATAGGCTCTGTTGGGTCTACCCTGTGGCACATCATATTGTCCCCGGTGGATCCATCCATTTCCCTTCCAGTTGCGATGCAGTTGTTCGAAAACTATTCTCGGGTATCCGGTTTCAAAATTAATTACACTAAATCGGAGATCTTGAATGTTGGGGTCCCTGGGGCGGTTTGTGCGGAGCTTCAAGCGGCTTATCCTCTTCGCTGGGTGTCCGGAGCCCTACGTTATTTAGGGGTGCATTTGACTGTGGAGCGGGCGGACCTCTTTAAGGCCAACTATGATCCCCTGCTTCGTCAGATTCGGCGGGATCTAGAGGTTTGGAATGGCCTGCTCCTTTCCTGGTTCGGGCGTATAGCCGTAGTCAAGATGGTGGTCGTTCCCCGCTTTCTTTACTTTTTTTAGATTCTACCGCTTCCCATTGCGCGGGCCACTTTGGCGACCTGGCAGCAGTTGCTTATGAAATTCATATGACATTATCGTCGTCCGCGATTAGCGCGACATGTTCTCTATGCCCGTACGCGTTCTGGAGGTATGGGCATGCCCAATTTACACTGGTATTATGCAGCGGCGCAATGTCGGGCGGGGGTGGAGTGGATGATTGCTGATAGCACTAAGCGATGGGTACAACTGGAAATGAGCTTGGCGGGGGGAGCGGGATTAGGAGACTGGCTGTGGCTTGGTCCAAAACTCCGGCGTGGTAAATGCACAAGCAACCCCTATGTTCTTCATACCCTCCGTTGTTGGGACCAGCACTTTCGGTCTCGAGACATGGACTTAACCACTTTAGCCCCTATAGTAGCTAACGCCTCTTTCCCGCCGGGGCTAAGCGACACAGTCTTTCAGCAGTGGGGACATCACGGCCTTAGTCGGGTCGGACAACTCTTTGATGACGGTCGATTACAATCTTTTCATGCGTTACAAGATGAATTTGACATTCCGGCTAGGCATCTCTATCAATATACGCAAGTGACACACTGGGTTCGATCCAAGCTTGTTCGGCCCCAGGTTGCTCGGGCCCTGATAGATCTGGAACGTTACTGTGAGGGGTGCACCACCACTAAGGGTCTCGTGGCGACCTTGTATGCCCACTTGCAGGGGTCCCAATCGTGTTCTACTAGACATAGGGAACTTTGGAACTCCGACTTGCACCTCTCCTATACTGAGCAGCAGTGGGAGAGGGCGGAAACACACTTGTGGAAGAGTGCGGTAGCGATTAATGCCCGTGAAACCAATTATAAAATACTGTACCGTTGGTACATGACCCCGGCACGGATCGCATGTATATATCCTGGGGCGGTGGACCTCTGTTGGCGTAACTGTGGGCAACGGGGTACCCTAGGGCACATTTGGTGGGATTGCCCCCGCAATTGCGCCTTTTGGAGGGGTATACAATTCCGGCTGCAAGTGCTTCTGGGAGTGAGTATCCCTTGGGATCCGGGGATTTTCCTGCTTGGGGCCTCGGTGCCGGGTGCACGGGCTCTGCAGCTTGCTCTACTCCGCCATGGCCTGAATGCAGCTAGATTATCCCTTGCAGCAGCCTGGAAGCGTCCCTTGGCCCCCTCCTTTCAGGCTTGGCTGGAACGGATGTGGGATATGTATACCATGGAGCGAGGGGTAGCGGTCAGTAGGATGTGCTTGGCGCGCTTTGAGTTGGTGTGGGCACCCTTTGTCTCTCGTTATGGTGCGTGACTGTGCTGGATGAGAGGGGGGGAATACGCATATTTTAAAGGGAGCTTGCCCCCTGTGTGTGTCTCTTGCTCACCATCTTCCCGTGCTTAAACACTAGCAAGCCATAGTTGGGGGGATTGGGAGGTTGGGAGGGAGTGGGGGTCCTGGGCTAGGGAGGCTTTGGGGGGAGGGGAAAAGGGAGGTTGGGGGGTTATTGCTCCCCGTTTCCTTATCTTAAAACTGCAAAAATGAAGGCATATTGTTGAATGCTGTTGTGATCTGAAGTTATGTTGTTACTGTTGCATTTTCTTTGAAGATCTTTGTGGTTTATGATTCTATGTATTTTTTGGAAGCCTTTCAATAAAAAAAAAAAAAAAAAGGCAGCAGGCCTAGCACAGATCCCTGGGGTACTTCACTATTCACCTTTCTCCATTGAGAAAATTGGCTATTTAGCCTTATTCTCTGTTTTCTATCTTTTAACCAGTTCCTTATCCACAATATTACACTGCCTCTAATCTCATGACTTTTTAATTTCACCAAGAGTCTCTCATGAAGGACCTTGTCAAAGGCTTTCTGAAAATCCAGATATAGTATATCAACCAGCTCACCTTTGTCTACCTGTTTATTCCCACCTTCAAAAAATATATAACATATTAGCTAGACAATACTTTCCTTGGCTAAACCCATGTTGGCTTTTTCCCATTGAACCATGACTATCAGCATGCTCAGTAATTTTATTCTTTATAATGCTTTCTATCATTTTGCTCTATACTTATGTCAGGCTCATCATTTCTGTAGTTTCCCAGTTCACCCCTGGAACCCTTTTTAAAAATTGGTGTTACACTGGCTATTCTCCAATCTTCCAATACTACAGATGATTTTAATGATAGCTCACAGATTACTAATAGTAAGTCTGCAATCTCATATTACAGTTCTTTCAACACCCTTGAATATATATCATCCAGTCCAGGTGATTTGCTACTCTTCAGTTTTTCAAACAGTTGTAATACATCTTCCCGGTTTATTGATATTTCTTTCAATTCTTCCAATACATCACCTTTTTATACCATTTCTGGCACGGGGTAACTTCCCTACATCTTCTTCATTAAAGGGTGAAGAAAATAATTCATTCAGTCTCTGTGCTATGTCTTGTCCTCCCTTAGTGCCCCTTTTACACTTCTATCATCCAATGATCCAACTAACTCTCTCACAGTTTTTTTGCTACAAATATATTTGAAAAAGTCTTTATTATGCGTTTTTGCTTCCACAGCTAGGCTTTTTTTCAAATTCTTTCTTTGCCTGCCTTATCAATGCCTTGCATATAACTTGCCAAAGCTTATATTATTTCCCGTTTTCATCATTTGGCTCCTTTTTCCATTTCCTGAAAGATGCTTTTTGGCAACCACAGCCTCTCTGACTGCCTTTTAACCACTTTTCTTAAAGCGTGGAATACATCTGGTCAGGGCTTCCAAGATAGTACTTTTAAACGACACTCATACTTGATGTAGATCTTTAACCTTTGCAGCTGCTCTTTTTAGTTTTTTCTTAATTTCCCTCAATTTATCATAGTCTCCATTTTGAAAGTCAAAAGGTAGTACTGTGGATTTCCTTGCCATCCTACTTCCATTTATTAAATCAAATGCGATCATGCTATGATTACTATGGCCAAGGGGCCCCAAAACCCTTATCTCTTGCACCAGGATCCTGTATTCCACTAAGGTCTAGATCCAAAATAGCTTCCCCCCTTGTTGGTTCATGAACGTGCTGCTCCAAGAAGCAGTCATTTATTTCATCTAGAAACTGTATCCCCTCAACATGTCCTGCTATGACACTGACCCAGTAGATACCGGTGGAATTGAAATCACCCACTATTACTATGTGGTAGCTTTTGCTTGCTTCCCTGATTTCCTTTAGTATTTTAGCATCCATCTGTTCATTCTGGCCTGGCGGTCAGTTGTACACCCCTTCCGCTATCACCTTCCCCTTTTTACATGGAAATTCTATCTATCTTGTAAAACTTTAATCCTATGTGATTTAATGCCCTCTCTGACACAGAGCACAGCCCTTCCATCAGTTTGATCTGCCCTATAATTGCAATATAGTTTGTACCCAGGTCTCACAGTGTCCCACTGGTTGTCTTCCTTCCACCAGGTCTCTGAGATGCTAATCATATCTAACTTTTCACTTAGTGCTATATATTCTAGATCTCCCATCTTATTTTTTTAGACTACTAGCATTTGCATTTTAGAGGTTGTATTTTATTCATATGAATCTGGTTATCAGTTGATAGGGGTAATGTTGAATCTTTCAGCTCTGTACACTTAAGGGCATCTGGGTTATTTTTATCTGTATTGGAACCTATTTGTTGGGATGTCTTAACTTCCCTCTTTGCTAATATTCTTCAAGGATACATTCTTCTGAACCATATGCTCTTGGGATACTGTTGGCTTTCCCCTATTATGTAGTTTAAAAGCTGTTCTCTCTCCTTTTCAAAGATTAATGCCAACAGCCTGGCTCCATCCTGGTTAAAGTGGAACCCATCCTTTTGGAAAAGCCCTCCCTTCCACAGAATGTTGCCCAGTTCCTAACACATCCAAAACCCTCTTCTTTGCCCCATAATCTCATTCATGCATTGAGACTCCGGAGCTCTGCCTGCCTTTTGGGTCCTGCATGTGGAACAGGAAGCATTTTGGAGAATACTACCCTGGAAGTTCTGAATTTCAGCTTCCTACCTAAAAGCCTACATTTGGCCTCCAAGACTTCCCTCCCACACTTTCCTATGCCACTGGTACCAATATGTACCAGGACAGCAGACTCCTCCCCAGCACTATCCAAAACCTCGTCTGGGTGGGCATGTGAGGTCTGCTACCTTTGCACCAGGCAGGCATGTTACCAGGCGATCCTCACATCCATCAGCCACCCACCTATCTACATGCCTAATGTTCGAATCGCCAACTATAACAGTTGTCTTAACCCTTCCCTCATGGGCACAGCGTAGTTACTCACCTGTAACAGGTGCTCTCCGGAGACAGCAGGAATCAGTCCTCATATATGGGTGACATCGGCACCGACGGAGCCCTTGTGGAAGCATCCCCCCAGCTTTCAAAGAAAGCCTTTGGGAGATGCCACCACGCATGCACGGTCCCCTTTCCGCCCAAGGGTGCCATCTTCCTCAGTCAGATGACTTAGCTAAAAGATGGCAAAAATAAAAGATGGTACAGTAGCAACTCCAAGTGGAGGAGGGAGGGTTGTGAGGACTGATTCCTGCTGTCCCCGGAGAACACCTGTTAAAGATGAGTAACTATGCTTTCTCTGGGAACAAGCAGGAAGTCAGTCCTCACATATGGGACTCCCCAGCTACAGGCTACCGAAAACCTATAGCAAAAACAGGGCTCCCATGAGGGGAGCCGCAAGCAGCAGTAATTTGAGTCCGTGCACACAGACCATAATAGGACCCCTGTGTCCGATGAAACTAGTGCTCTGGTAGCCTGAACACAGAAGGGTCGGAGGGTAGACCTCGAAAAGGTTATACAGCACAGCCTGGCCAAAGGCACTGTCCCATCGGGACTCTCTCTCCAGGCAGTAAGGAGCTGTGAAAGTATGGACTGAAGATCAGGTGGCGGCCCAGCAGATGTTCACCATCAGGACAGACTGCAAGTTTGCCACCGAAGCCGCCAAGGCCCAGACATGGTGCGCCGTGACATGGCCTTCCAGTGGGAGCCTCGCCTGACCATAAGCAAAGGCGATACAGTCCGCCATCCAAGTGGACAGCGTACGCTTGGTCACCTCCTCCTCCAGCCTACTGGGGACATAGGAGATGAAAAGCTGAGAAGCTTTGCAGTGGCCTTGGGTGCATTGGCTGTAGAAGGATAAGGCCCTCTTACAGTCCAATGAGTGAAGGACCATCTCTGCCCAACTGGAGTGAGGTCTTGGGAAGAAGGTAGGAAGCACCACTTCCTGATTAAGGTGGAAGGGCGACACTACCTTCGGCAGGAACTTGGGGTGCGTGTGAAGCACCACCCTGTTCTTGTAGAACCTGGTGTAGGGTGCCTCTGCCACAAGAGCCTGGAGCTTGTTAACTCTGTGAGCGGAGGTGAGCGCAACCAGGAAATCCACCTTCCAAGAGAGGTAGTGAAGGTGGCAAGTTTCCAGAGGTTCAAAGGGCAGGCGAGTGAGCTGCCCCAACACCACGTTGAGGTCCCATTCGGTCGCTGAAGGGCGAATCGAGGGTTTTGTCAGGAGCAAGCCCCGAAGGAAGATGGTCACAAAAGGTTGGACCGAGAGGGGCTTACTATCCACCGGGTGGTGATGCACCACCAGGGCACCAAGGTGCACTTGGACGGAGTAAGACTTGAGCTGAGATTCGGAGAGGTGGAGAAGGTACTGCAGCACAAAAGCCACCAGGCAGGAGAAGGGATCAACCTTATGATCGGCGCACCAAACAGAGAACTTGCATCATTTGAGGGCATATGCCTTCCTAGTAGAGGATTGCGGGAGGCCAGCAGAATGTCTTCGACCTTAACCAAAGGTCGAGGGAGGTAAGAGTCACCCTCTCAGCAGCCACGCGGTCAACGAGAGGGACCCCAGGTTGGGATGCAGAAGAAAGCCCCCCCCTCCTGTGATAGGAGTCCTGGGGCAGTGCCCAAAGGGATGGGGGCCTCCACTGACAACTGTAGAAGGAGCACGAATCACAGCTGCCTGAGCCACCTGGGAGCTATCAGGATAAGCGAGGCCCTGTCGCGGAGGGTCCTGAACAAGGTCTTGGCGATAAGCGGTGTCGGAGTGAAGGTGTACATGAGGCCTTCCAACCACGAGACTAGAAACATATCCACTGCCACCCTGGAGGAGTGGGCCTGCCGGTAGCAGAAGCGGGGCAACTGAAAGTTGTCCAGGTTGGCGAACAAGTCCATCACAGGTTCCCCCCAGAGCCAGAAAAGCCGACTGGCTATCCTGGGGTCCAGCTGCCACTCATGCAGCTGGAGAACACTGCCCTCAGGAGGATACCATGTTGGACTGTGTATGAACAGAGACCCAGTGCTTCCTGGCAATGGACATGGGACTCCGTGCCCCCTTGTTTGTTCACGTAGAACATTGCCACCTGCTTGTCCATCTGGACAGGACTGGCTGGTGGCACAGGTGGTGACAGAAAACTCTCAGAGTGAGGTGTATTGCTCGGAGCTCCAGAAGGTTGATCTGTTGGGCGCTCTCATCTGGCGACCAGGTGCCCTGAGTACGGAGGGTTCCATAGTGGGCTCTCCAGCCGAGCAGAGAGACAGTCATGGTGAGGTCCCTCGAGTGGCTGAGAGTATGGAAAGGCATGCCCACTTTCAGGTGTTGGGGCGACTAACACCAGACCAGGGTGTCCGCCAACTGGCAGGTCACTGCAACCCTATCTCGGAGGTGGCCTGTGGCCTGAGACCACTGGTCCCAGAGACACCACTGCACCGCCCTCATGTGGAGGCAAGCATCTGGGGTGACATGGACTGTGGAGGCCATGTGCCCAAGGAGATGCAGAAGGTGCCGGGCAGGCACCGAGGGACAGTGTTGTCTCTAGCCAGAGATCTGAGACAATCGGCCCGGTCCTTGGGCAGGAAGGCCTTGGCCTAGAGGGTGTCAAGCTTTACCCCGATGAATTCCAGGCATTGTGCTTGGAGGACGTGAAACTTGGGGTAATTTATGACAAAGCCCAAGTGCTGCAGAACCTGGATGATGCATGCAGTGGCCTGCTGCACCTCAGAGACTGTGCCTCCCTTATGAGCCAGTCGCCCAGGTACGGAAACACAAAGACCCCTTGGAGCCTCAGGAAGGTGGCCACAACCGCCAGGCATTTCATGAAGACCCTCATGGCAGAGACTAGGCCGAAGGGAAGCACCCGGTATTGAAAGTGTTTGCCCCCTACCACAAACCGCAGGTATTGCCTGTGGTTGAGATGGATAAGGATGTGGGTATAAGCATCCTTGAGTCTAAGGAGCATAGCCAGTCTCCCTGCTGGAGGTATGACAGCAATAGTCCAAGGGAGAGCATCTTGAATTTCTCTCTCACCAGGAATTTGTTGAGGTTGCGCAGGTCGAGAATGGGTCTTAGGCCCCCTGTCCTCTTTGGCACGAGGAAGTATCTGGAGTAGAATCCTCTGCCTTTGAGGTGGTGGGGCACCATTTCCACCACTTTGTCCTCAAGATGACCTGACAACTCCTTCAGGAGAAGGTCCCGGTGGAGGGAGGACCTGAGGGGCTCTCCCGGGAAATAAGGGGGAGGTGTCTGAGTCAGGTGGAGGAGGTAACACTTCCCGACTACCCTCAGTGCCCAGGAATCGGTGGTGGTGGGCACCCACCTTTGGGTCCCTGTGGGCTGTTGATCTCCTTGAGGTAGAGAAACTATGCTCAAGGAGTCAAAAGCTCCTCCCCCTTGGCTGGGCCAGGGCCAGTACCTGGGTTTTGGGAGCCTTCTTCTTACATGGGCCATGCCCATGTCCCTGGGCCTGCTGACCCTGTTGGGGAGCCAGGGAGGCCTGATAGGGTGGTCAGTTTTTCAGTAAGCAACCCCTTCCTCGGGTAAAAGGTCTTTTTATCCGAGCCCTTCCATCGGGGAGGGGCAGTGGTCTTCTTGGAGAACCTGGTCCTCGACAACTCGGTCTCCAGCTCGGCAGCCTTATCTGTTATGGCTTTGCCGAAGAGGTTCTCCCCTTGGCATGGGACGTCATCCAATTTGTCCTGAACCCACTGCTGAGGTTGGACAACTGAAGCCAAGCCTAGCGGCATGCACCAATGCCCGCTGCGACTACCCGGGCCACCGACTTGAACCCGTCATAGGTTGCACGAGACATAAATTTGGAGCACTCACGGATGGCCTTGGACAGGCTCTTGAACCGCTGCAAAGGTTCCTCAGAGAGACCAGCCAAGAATCTGGCGAGTTCCTTCACCAGGTCTCTCAAATACATGCCCATGTATAGCTAGTTGGCCTGGACCCAGCAGATGAGCATCGAGCTCTGGTAGCACTTCCTGCCAAGGGCATTCAAGGTGCGGGCCTCCCTGCCTGGGGGCACCGAGGAGTGTATCTTCTGGCTTTTCAGCCGACGCATGACCGACTCCACCACCATGGAATTGTGCATCAGTTGTGACTTCTGGAATCTCAAGCTCCAGCGGACCCGATACATCGAGTCGAGCCATCTGCTTACCACTGACACCGACGCCAACGCCGGTGTCTCCCACATGCGGAGCATGAGCCGTTCCAGGATGGGAGGAATGGGCATCATGAGCGATTCCCAAAGAGGGGCCTCGTACTGGAGGATCTCCAGCTCATCCGTCTGAGGGTCCTCCTCTGACTCGGTAGGGAATGCCAGGGCCTTGGACATGTCCTTGACAAAGTCCAAGAAGTCTATGAAAGTCTATGTCCTCCGGCGGGGAGCACTTCCAAGGTTCTGAGACTAGGGAATCGGAAGGGATGTCGGTGTGGCAATGGATATCAGGAGACTCCTCATCCTCCATCTCCCATTCGGAGTACTCTGAGGATGACTCGTAGGCAGGCTGCTCCATGGGCTTCAAGGCCCTCGAAGCCCTGTGGTCGACACTCAGTAGACTGTCCGGGGATGACCAAGCTCCCGTCGAGCAGGACACCGAGCATGACCTCGGCCATGGATCGGCTTGGCCTCTGGGGATGTCCTGGACTTCGAATGCTTGGTGGTCAGGGCAGATGAACCAGATGTGCCAGACAACAATGCCCATTTCTGGGCGATGAAGGCGTACAAACTGCACTCCAGGGCCACCATTCTGGACTCCAGGCCAGAAGGTTCCGCAGCCTTCGGCACAGGCACCAAGGAACTCAGCCCCTATGCCTACTTCCCCGAAGGGGAATCCTCGATGAGGATAGTGTCTGGAGACTGAGGCTGGTCCGCAACTGAGTTTTTCCAGGGAAACTTGGCAAGTCTCTTCTTTTCCGATGCCTCGGACGAGCGCCTCAGACTGTGGGACAGGGCACAAGAGGTTCCCGGCCAGTCTGAATTATCCAAGGATGCCGCTTTCGAGGGTTTCTTTTTCTTCTTGTGTTCCCTCAAGGGAGACACCCTCTCTGAGGACCCACAACGACGCTTGGGTTTGGAAATCTCCTCCTAAGATGTCAGGATCTCAGACGAGGCCCTGGAGTTTGGAGGCATCGGGGATTCGGGGAAGAACTTATTGCGCTGCTGCTGGCAGCTCTTCAAGGCCTTGCTGGACAACCTTTTGCAGAGACCACAGGCCGCCGGATTGTGGTTTGGCCTGAGGCAACAGAGGTAGCAGTCGTGTGTGTTGCTTAAGGGCATTATTTTAGAGCACCAATCACACTTTTTAAAGCCACTGGTAGCCATGGGGGGGGGGGGGGGAAGTACCCCTGTGAGGTCGAAGACTCTCTGGACTGCCAGCAGGGTTAAAAGGCGCGAAGGCACCAGAAAATAAAAAGAACGAAGACTATAAAAATGGACCGAACTCGATGCTGAGGCACAGAGGACGGTAGGCGGGAAGAGTACCAGTGCAAGACCAGAATCGAGTTAAAAACTCAGGCACAAAAAAAATCAACTTTTTCCGGGGGAACATCAGACAGCATCTGAAGGGCTCTGCGGAAAAATGGAGACTGAGTAAGGTGGCACCCTTGGGCAGGAAGGTGACTGCGCATGCATAGTGGCATCTCCCAAAGGCTTTCTTTGAAAGCTGGGGCGATGCTTCCGCGAGGGCTCCATCGGTGCCGACGTCACACATATGTGAGGACTGACTTCCTGCTTGTCCCAGAGAAATGATAATACCATCTGTGTAGATGTGGTAAATACATTGTAAGCCTATATGACTTTGCATAATGGTTGAATGTATATGTTAAACAGAAGTGAAGATATTGCAGAGCTTTGAGAGATTCCCCATTGTTGAATGTATGGGGCGGATTTGTGTTGTCCCATCTTGACTTGTTGTTGTCCCCTGTTAGGTAAGAGCAAAATCATTCTAGTGCTGTATTCTGTATTCCAATTGCTTGTAATCGTGCTTATAGGATATTGTGTCAGACTGAATCAAATGCAGATGCAAAATCAAGAAAAATCAGTATGAAGCCCTATTTTGGTTTTTCAATCCTTTTTATGATTCTATGAGTGAGATTAAGAGCGTTTCAACTCCATAATGTAGCCTAAAGCCATGCTATTGCAGGTTTAGTGAGCATGTGTATCTGTATGTACCTGTAACTGTTGTTGGGCTAATTTTTGCTAAGAAAAGTAAGCTCAATATTGATCAGTATGAGGATTTGCATCTGTTGTCATGCTTTTCAGTATTTGGCAAACTGAGGCTCTTTTTAGGTTGGGGGGGCATGTAACCCTGTGTGAATGATAATTGTATTATCTTGGTTAAGATGTTACATAGTTCGGTATGGGCTATTTTAATCCAGCTTACCGGATATGGATCACGTGGTGATGTTGTAGTATTCAGGCTGAGAACAATGTTTTCTATGTTCCCTGGGGTGGTTGTATTGAGGGTGTGAAGGGAAGCATCAGTAACTTTGGTAAAATAGTATTTGTTATATTGTCAATTTTACCTTGAAAAACGTTTGCTAGTTCCTGTGGTCCTAGTTCAATATGGTTTGTATATTGAGCGGATTCTTTTGCTAGTGATTTTACTAAGTCAAAATGTTCTCTTGGGCAGTTAGTTTGTTGAGCCCATGATCAGCTTTTTATGATATTCCTTTTTTCATGAACTGATCATGTTCCAATATTCTTGTAGTTTGGAAATGTATGTATTGCTAGTCTGTGCATCTCTTGTGCGCCTTCCGTTTTCTTAGTTCTCGCTTTAAGTTTCTTAGTTCTGAAATATACCATTTAGAGTTTTGTTGTCTCAATGATTTTGTTGGCTTGTGGTACAATTGCAGACTCATTTATGACATTGTTCCAGTTGTTGATGATGGCTTCTAAGTCATTTGTTCCTATGGTCAGATGTGGTATGACTTCATTAAGGAATGCTGCATTAAAGTTAAGGTCTAATGGCTAATTTTAAAAAATATGAGAGATGGTTCAGAATCCTTCAAATAACTGAAGAATTTGCTTAACTGATATTATCCAGTGAGTAACTTGCACTCCAGTACTGCCTAGCTATTGGAAATTCCTTATATGAAGGAGGTTAAATTGGCTTGTACTCATTCTACTGTATTCTCTGTTGCAGCCCCACAAATTTGGAAGAGCATACCCTGGAGAGATTAGAGAAGAAACTGATAGGAGATGTTTTAGGAAATTATTAAAAATGCATCTTTTTGAAGAAGTCTTTCTTGGCCATTAGTGAACCTTCAATGCTATACTGTACCAAGGGCTGTGTGAGTGGTACGGCCACACAGGGTGCAAGTATGAGGGGGCGCTGATATCATCACTGGGCTTCAAGAAGCTCAAAAAAAGTGAGTTACTGTATGTGGATGGACGGAGGGGGCACCAGATTCGTTAGTCGCACAGGGTGCATTTCTAGCTTGGTACGGTTCTGACTGTACTAATAATTATCTCCAGGAACAAGCAGGAATGTAGTCTTCACATATGGGTATCGTCGGTACCGACGGAGCCTGCGCGGAAACGCTCCCCAGCGTCCAATTAGGAAGCTTTTGGGAGCATCCAACAGCGCCTGCGTGCTGCCTTTCTGCCTTTCCCAACTGCCTCTCTCAAATTCTTCGTTTTCTGTGGAGCCAGCAGGTCGTGTTCCTGTCACCGCAGAAAATTTTTTTCCTTCTTCTTTTTGTGGTCGCGTCTGCCTTCCTCGACGCTATACTGGTACCGTCGGTTCTTCTTTCTTTCTTTTTAAAAAAAAAAAAAAATAATATTCCTTTTTCCAAACTTTTCTTTTCCAGGTGCACGCACCATTTTGGGCCTTAGGCCCAAAATTTCCTCCACTATGGAGAAACCCGCCTCGGGTTTAAAAAAGTGCACCAAGTGTGGAGGTACCATCTCCATCACCGACACCCACGAGTGGTGTCTTAAATGTTTAGGTCCTGACCACTCCATCTCCGAGTGTATGGCTTGTGCCATGATGTCCAAGAGGGGTCGACAAAACCGAGCTGCCAAGCTCAGCGCCCTTTTTCCCTCCGATGCAGCTTCAGTGGCATCGATGTCTTCCAGGGCTTCGTCTTCCTCCCATGGATCTCAGGTAAACATAAGTCCAGCCGGTCCTCAAAGGGTAGATCTCCTTCCAAGCATCGATATGCCTCTGGCGTTGCCCTTGAGGGTTCTGTACCGGCAAAATTGCCCCGGCGGGAGGCTTCGGCTTCCAAAGCACTATCGGGGCTCCAGGATGTTCTCGAGGCCTCGACCTCGGCAGAGCTACTGGTGCCATGCTCTGGGCTACTGGCTGCTTCCAGTACCGATACCCAGGCATCGGCAGCATCGATAGACCAGAGGTTCCTCGCTATTGAACGCAGTCTGGCGGGTCTCCTTGCGGCATCGACGCCCTCGGAACCGCGTCAGACAGTTCAACCGGTACCGGCACCAATGCTGGTACCGGTATCGGTACCGATAGCATCGACATCGGTGTCTCCTTTGCCGGCACCCGGCCAGGGTTCCATGCTTTCTGCCAGGATCAGTTCCTATATTTTATATATGGGAATGTTCCTCAAAGAAGTCACAGGAGATTTAGAGGTTTTAAGCCCTCTCCTTTCTGATGACAAGAGGCAGGATTTTCTCACACTGGTTAAACATGCCCAGGATGTTTCTAAGTTTGTCAATCGTGCAGCTTTTGACAGTTTTGAGTGCATAAGCAGAACCTCTACCATTGCCATAGGTGCACGCAGAATTGCCTGGCTCCAGGCATCCGATTTGGAGCTCTGGGTGCAGGACAAACTGGGCAATATCCCTTGTACAGGTGAGAATTTATTCGGCAAGAATTGGCAAGAGAAAGAGTAGTTACTCACCTGTAACAGGTGTTCTCCAGGAGCAGCAAGAATCAGTCCTCACTTATGGGTGACGTCAGCGCCGACGGAGCCCTCGTGCGGAGCATTTCCCCAGCTTTCAAAGAAAGCCTTTGGGAATTGCAGCGCGCATGCGTGGTCCCCTTCCCGCCCAAGGGTGCCATCTTGCTCAGTCTGATGACATAGCTAAAAGACAGCAAAAAAATTAGCAAAATAAATCATATGACTGCAACTCCAAGGGGAGGAGGGAGGGCTGTGAGGACTGATTCCTGCTGCTCCTGGAGAACACCTGTTACAAGTGAGTAACTACTCTTTCTCCAGGACCAAGCAGGAAGTCAGTCCTCACTTATGGGACTCCCCAGCTTAAGGCTACCGGAGACCTCAAGCCGAAAAAATGAGCTCCCTCTAGCTCGTCAGTACGTAAGGAAGGAATCTTCTCTGAGAACGCCCCCGACCAGTAGCCCAACACTAGAGCCGGAGGGTAGGAGTTGCCTAAACCCCAAAGAGATTATGGAGTACTGCCTGTCCGAAAGCACTGTCCCTGCGGGACTCCCTCTCAAGGCAGTAATGGGCCGCAAAGGTCTGGCTTGAAGACCAAGTAGCGGCCCGGCAGATGTCTGCCAACGGAACAGAGCGGAGATGAGCCACTGACGCAGCCTTCGCCCTGACACGATGAGCCGTGACTCGACCCTCCAACGAGAGGCCGGCTGCCCCATAAGCCCAGGCGATACAGTCAGCAACCCATATGGACAAAGTATGCTTGGAGACAGGTAGCCCCAACTTATTGGGGTCAAAAGAAATGAAGAGCTGAACAGCCCTCCAATGCTCCCGCGTATGGTCGAGGTAGAAGGATAACACCCTCCTACAGTCCAGGGTATGCAGGACCATCTCAGACCGGTTGGCATGCGGCCTGGGAAAGAAGGTCGGAAGAACCACCTCCTGATTAAGGTGAAAAGGGGAGACAATCTTAGGAAGAAACTTCGGGTGAATCCGTAAGACTACCCTTTCTGTAGAACCTAGTGTAAGGGGGATCAGACACTAGTGCCTGAAGTTCACTCACTCGCCTAGCAGAGGTAAGAGCTACCAGAAACAAGGTTTTCCAGGAGAGAAAACGGAGAGGGCAGGTAGGCATAGGCTCAAATGGCGGACAAGTAATCCGCTGTAAGACCACATTCAGATCCCACTCAGGGGCTGGTGGACGTAAAGGAGGCTTAAGCAGGAGGAGGCCTCTGAGAAAATGAGCCACCAAAGGGTGGTTGGAAAGAGGCCTTCCATCCACCAGCGAGTGGTGCGCTGAGAGAGCACTGAGGTGAACCCTGACAGAGTTGGACTTAAGGCCTAGATTGGAGCGGTAAAGCAAATATTGCAATACTACCGCTACCAAGCACGAGAAGGGATTCTCGCTGTGCTGAGCACACCATGCAGAGAATCTACGCCACTTAAGAGCGTAGGATTTCCTAGTGGACTGCCGTCTAGAGGCTAAGACTATGTCTTCCACCTCTCGAGGCAGTAGTAGGGGAGCCAGGACTACCCTTTCAGCAGCCAGGCCATCAGATAAAGGGACTGGAGGTTGGGGTGCAAGAGAGATCCATGTTCCTGAGACAGGAGATCGTGTTGAAACCCCAGAGGAAGAGGAGTGTCCACCGCCAGTTGCAGCAGAAGTGGGAACCACGGTTGCCTCGGCCACCTGGGGGCTATCAGAATCATGGAGGCCCTGTCCTTGAGGACTTTGAACAGTGTTCGGGACACTAGTGGCGTGAGGAAACGCATACAGTAGGCCTTGGGACCGCGGAATAAGAAACGCATCCGCTGCTACTCTGAGAGGATGCGGTTGTCTGGAACAGAATCTCGGGAGTTGTCTGTTCAGAGGACTGGCGAAAAGATCCATGGTGGGGAGGCCCCACCTGAGAAAGAACTGCTGAACCACCAGCGGATTCAATCTCCATTCGTGTGGTTGCAGGATCCTGCTCAGTCTGTCCGCCAGGTAATTTTCCTGACCTGGGAGGTAGACCGCCTTGAGGAGGATTCCGTGATTGACGGCCCAAGAGCACAGCCGTTGTGCCTCCTGACAGAGAAGGAAGGAGCCTGTGCCTTCTTGTTTGTTCACGTAGAACATGGCAACTTGATTGTCCGTCTGGACCAGTACAGACTGGTGAGAGGTGAGGTGGGAGAAGACTCTCAGACTAAGCGTATCGCCCGTAGCTCCAGGAAGTTTATCTGCTGAGCAGCCTCCCAAGGGGTCCAGAGACCCTGAGTACATGCCCCTTGGCAATGTGTTCCCCAACTTAGAAGAGAAGCATCTGTCGTCAGCACTTGAGAATGCGGAGGGGATTGAAAAACCACTCCGAATACCAGATTCGGAAGATGAAGCCACCATTGCAGAGAGGAGACGAGCAGGGCGGATATTCTTACTGAGTCTGCAAGGCTCCCTGTGGCTTGATGCTACTGAGTTCGAAGGCTCCACTGAGCAGGCCGCATATGCAGGCGGGCATTGGGGGTCACATGAACCGTGGAAGCCATATGGCCGAGAAGTCTCAGGAATTGCCTGGCGGAGACCAGGGAATTGGTGTGAAACTGCCTGGCTAGGTCCATCAACCTGTGGGCTCTGTCCATTGGAAGAAAAGCCTTCGCCTGAAGAGTGTCCAGCCTTGCTCCTATGAATTCTAAGTTCTGGGACGGGAGCAAAGTGGACTTTGCGAAGTTTATGACAAACCCCAAGTGCTGAAGCAGAGCCAGAGTGCGAAGTGCGGCTTGACTGGCCTCCTGGGGAGACTGGCCCCTTATGAGCCAGTCATCTAGGTATGGAAACACAAAAAGACCCTGAAGCCTCAGGTAGGCCGCCACCACCGCCAGGCACTTGGTGAAGACCCTGGGGGCGGAGGTTAGGCCAAAGGGTAGTACTCTGTACTGGTAGTGGTTTCCCCCCACAACAAATCTGAGATATTGTCTGTGGTCTGGATGAATAAGGATGTGAGTATAAGCATCCTTTAGATCTAAGGAGCACAGCCAATCTCCCTGCTGGAGGTAGGGCAGCAGGATTCCAAGGGTAAGCATCTTGAACTTTTCCCTCTCCAGGAACTTGTTGAGGTTGCGCAAGTCTAGGATGGGTCTGAGGCCTCCTGTTCTTTTTGGTACCAGAAAGTACCTTGAATAGAAGCCGTGACCTCTCAGGTGGTGGGGCACTGGTTCCACAGCCTGTTCCTTTAGCAGACTTGCTAGGAGTAGGTCCCTGTGCAGAGGGAGTCTTGGAGGCTCCCCTGGAAAATAGGAGGGAGGTACCTGGTGAAAATGGAGCCCTTTTGGACTATATGAATCACCCAGGTATCTGATGTAACGGCTGACCACCTCTGGGCAAAGTGGGCCAGCCGGCCTCCTGTGCTGATGTGAGCCAGCTGAGGAGAAGAGGCTATGCCTTCTGAGTCAAAAACCCCCACCCTGCTGAGCAGGGGCCAGTGTTGGTGGCTTGGGGGTCTTCTGCCTACGGGGCCCATGACCCTGCCCCTTGGCCTGCTGACCCTGTTGGGGAGCTGCAGAGGCCTGATAATGAGGGTATTGTTTATAGGCAGATGACTTCCTCGGGTAAAAGGTCTTTTTTCCCGAGCCCTTCTTTTTCTAAGAAGGGGCAGAGGTTTTTCTGGACAGCCTAGTCCTGGTCAGAGTCTCGGTCTCGAGTTCTGCAGCCTTTTCAGCCATGGGCTTGCCAAAGAGGTTTTCACCTCGGCAGGGGACATCGACCAACTTGTCCTGTACCCATGGCTCGAGGTCGGATGACTGTAGCCAAGCCTGTCGGTGGGCACCGATGCCGGCCCCGGCTACTCGGGCCGAAGCCTCGAAGCCATCGTAGGCTGCTCGAGAGATAAACTTCGAGCACTCTCGAATACCAGTGGACAAGGCCTGGAACCTCTGCAAAGGTTCCTCGGAGAGACCAGCAGAGAACCCGGCAATCTCCTTTGCCAGGTCTCGGAGATACATGCCCATGTAGAGCTGGTATGTCTGGACACGGCAAGCAAGCATAGAGCCCTGGAAGCACTTCTTACCGAGGGCATCCAGGTTCCGGGCCTCTCGGCCGGGAGGCACCAAGGAGTGCATCTTCTGACACTTCAGACGATGCATGGGTGATTCCACAACCATGGAATGGTGCGGTAATTGTGCCTTTTGGAACCCGGGGCTCTTGCGGACTCGATAGATGGAATCGACCCACTTGCTCAACACCAGCGTTGAGGCCGGGGTCTCCCACATGCGGAAGAGCAGCTGCTCCAGCATCGGAGGAACCGGTACAGTAAAGGCCTCCTTCGGGGGAGAGTCATACTGGAGGGCCTCGAGCTCCTCGGCTCGAGGCTCCTCCTCGGGATCCGCGGGGAAGGCCAAGGCCTTGGCCATATCCCGCACGAAGTCCGAGAACCGGGTATCCTCCGGTGGGGATCGCCCCCGAGGTTCGGATTCTGGCGAGTCCGATGGGACACACCGAGTCCGAAAGGTGTCGGGTGACTTTTCGACCTCCGTCTCCCAGCCCGACTCCTCGGAAGAGGTGTCGAGCGGCTCCGGTCGGGCAGGCACCGATGCCCTCCGCCCCGATGCTGAGGGTACCGGCGTTGACGACCTCGGTCCCGAACGGGAGGCCAAGGGAGACCTTGGCCGAGGATCGACTCGAGCCCGAATGGACTCGAGGATCGGCTCGGCCTCTGGGGTCGACTTGGACGTTGATGTCCTGGTGGTCGGGGCAGATGCACCGGTGAGACCGGCGATCAATGCCCGCTGCTCTTCCATGAAGGCAGCGAGGCTGCTCTCCAAGGCCGTCAACCTGAGTCCGAGCTCAGGAGACCCAGCAGCCCCCAACTCGGGCCCCGACAGTGTCGGGCCCGACGTCGGCTCCCTTGGAGGAGAGTCCACGAGGACTACAGCACTCACGTGTCCAGGAGACTCCATCTCGAGACGAGGTTGCTTGGCAGGCCTCTCCGACTCCGAAGACCCGGGACGGCTATCGGGGCTATGCGACCTGGCTCTCGAGGAACCAGGAGCGTCCACCGACGCCGCCCTCGCGGGTTTCTTGTTCCTGCGCTGTTCCCGCAAAGGAGGCCCCCGCTCAGAGGAACCCCGACGCTGCTCAGGGACGGAGTCCCGAGACGTCGAGGCCTCTGACGAGGTCCGGGCTCGTCCGGACACGGAGTCAGAGAAGATCCTATCCTTCTGGTGCTGCCGACTCCTCAATGCCTTCGAGGACATTTTGCCACACGGACCACAGATCATTGGGTCATGATCGGGTCCGAGGCAGCGGAGGCAGCAGTCATGTGTGTCGGTAAGAGACATAAGCTTCTTACACCGATCACACTTTTTAAACCCGCTGGCAGCCATCGGGGGAAAAAGGGTCCCTGCGAGGTCAAAAGACAGGGCTGCCAGTGAAAAAAGAAAAAATGGGGCGAACGCTAGTCACGAAGGACAAAAACCGAAAAAGAGAGAGTGGGCTCAATACCGGCGTATCGGGCCCAGGCAGGAAAAGGATCCGGTGTCGAACCAAAGGAGAAGTACAAAAAACAGGGAAATCAACTTTTTCCTCGGCGAAAAACGAACTACGTCCATCGGGCTCTGCGGAAAAAAGAAGACTGAGCAAGATGGCACCCTTGGGCGGGAAGGGGACTGCGCATGCGCGCTGCAATTCCCAAAGGCTTTCTTTGAAAGCTGGGGAAATGCTCCGCACGAGGGCTCCGTCGGCGCCGACATCACCCATAAGTGAGGACTGACTTCCTGCTTGGTCCTGGAGAAGGCCAATGAGTTGGATGCTGACAACTCCACTTTGGATAGGTTATCCAAAGCCACAGCTGACCCTGCGAGAAAGGTTTCTTGAAAGATTTCTTTCTTCTCAAAAAAGAAGAGGTTTTATCCCTCTTATTCCCAGCAGGAACATTCTGCAGGTCAGTCTACCCGAAAGAGTCAGCAACCACCTAAACAAAGGAAAGCAAAGACTGCTAAGCCTCAACCGTATCAGCAGTCTCAGCCTCCACAAGGCCTTTGACTTTCATCTAGAGAACTTAGCCTTCCTGGCCCTCAATGGACCAGAGCCTTCCACCATTCCAGGAAGGTTATGTCACTTTGCCCCCAGATGGGAGCAGAGAACAGCAGAACATTGGACACTCTCCATTATAAAAGAGGGGTACAAGCTTCACTTTCTGTGCATGCCCCCTCCCACAATGGTAAGACAGTTCAATTCTCAAACCTCTCTCATCAACTTGTTAGATCAAGAGGTCACTATACTTCTTGCCGAAGGGGCAATAGAAGAAGTACCCATTCATCAACAGGGTACAGGGTTTTACTCCCCTTATTTCCTTATCCCAAAGAAAACAGGGGGACACAGACACATTTTAGACCTCAGAGAATTGAACAAGTTCCTGTTCAAAGAGAAATTCAAGATGATTTCTCTGGGAACTCTGCTGCCATACCTTCAGAGTAAGGATTGGCTTTGTTCTCTAGATCTCAAGGATGCGTACACTCATGTTCTCATCCATCCAACTCACAGAAAGTTCCTTCGGTTCCTTTTTCAAGGAAAGCACTACCAATACAGGGTGCTTCCTTTTGGCCTGGCCTCAGCACCAAGAGTGCTCACGAAGTGCATGGCTGTGGTAGCAGCATTTCTTCGCACTCTAGGGATATTCGTCTTCCCCTACTTAGACGACTGGCTCATTCGAGCCCCATCAGAGTCAGAGGCCAGGACTTTTCTATCTTGCACAATGCGTATCCTTCAGTATTTGGGTCTGGTCATAAACATCCCAAAATCCAGTCTAACTCCCACTCAGTCTCTAGAGTTCATAGGAGCTTTGCTGGATACCAGAAAAGCAAGGGCCTGTCTTCCCCAGGCCCGTTAACTTCGCATGGTGCAGTTAGCTTCTCAAGCAGTGCTAAAGCCTCTTCTCACTGCCCGAGAAATGCTACAACTACTAGGCCACATGGCATCTACAGTACATGTGGTTCCTTATGCTCGCCTCCATATGAGAGCAGCCCAGTGGACTTTATCCACTCAATGGACCCAGGCATCAGGGTGCCTGTCAGACAAAATAGCAAACACAAATCGCCTTATTTTGTCCCTCCAATGGTGGCAGTCCACTCAGAACCTGTTGCTGGGGTCCCCATTTCAACAACCCTTACCCCAAGCAACTCACAACAGATGCTTCACCACTGGATTGGGGAGCTCATCTGCAAGACCTCATCCACACTTTATGCCAAAGGTGGTCTCGCCTTTTCATTTAAACCAAGCGGTCTACCTGCCTGTGTTTTTTCCAAGGCCTCATGCATCTAATGCAGAAAGGAATCTTCATACTTTAGACTATAAAAGGGCTTTGGCCTTTTACTTGCAAAGAACACAGCAACATAGAAAGTCCTCTCAACTCTTTGTTGCTTTTGATCCTTCTCATTTGGGACTTCCAGTCTCCAAGAGAACACTGTCCAGCTGGATTGTACAGTGTATTTCCTTTGCCTATCAGAGTAAGAATATTCCTCTGGAGGGCCATGTCACAGCTCACAATGTGAGAGCCATGGCAGCTTCAATGGCTCATCTGCACTCTGTGTCTATCAATGACATCTGTCGAGCAGCCAGTTGGGCCTCGGTTCATACCTTCACAGCCCATTACTACTTGGACAAGGACTCCCGCCGGGATGCCTTGTTTAGTCAGGCTGTTCTCCAACACCTGTTCCATACCTAATCAACTCTTATCCACCATCCCTGGTTGGATGCCAGAGATCCATGGGGGGAAGTGGAGCCCTTTCACAGGGACACACAACTTCTGGGGTCTCTCCCTGGCATCTAAAGCTAGGGAGTCCCCATATGTGAAGACTACATTCCTGCTTGTTCCTGGAGATAGCATAGTTACTCACCTGTAACAGGTGATCTCCAGGAACAGCAGGATTTTAGTCTTCACAACCCACCCACCTCCCCTAGGAGTTGTATCTCTCTCTCTCTCTTTCTCTTTCCCTCTCTCTCTCTTTGTCTCAGCTTTAAACTCAACTGGAGAGAGGCAGTTGGGAAAGGTGGGAAGGCAGCACGCAGGCGCTGTGGGATGCTCCCAAAAGCTTCCTAATTGGACGCTGGGGAGCATTCCCGCGCAGGTCCATCGGTACCGACGATACCCATATGTGAAGACTAAATTCCTGCTGTTCCCGGAAATCACCTGTTACTGGTTAGTAACTATGCTATATTGTCTATTTGTAATGTTATAGTAACATAGTATATTGCGGCAGATAAAGACCAGTATGGTCCATCTAGTCTGCCCAGCAAGGCGGCAAGAGTAGGTGCACCTGCTGCTCTGGGCAGGTCACCCCTGCCCATACCTTTGTTTAGGGGTGTACCCACTGCTCCTTGCAGGTCACAGCTATTTGTTGAGATATAAAAGATAGTTAAGCTTATTTTTATTTTATCCTGTTGCTATAAAGGGATCCACTGTGTCTGCCCCATGCCATTTTGAATTCTGTCACTGTATTTGCCCCCTTCACTTCCATCGGGAGTGCATTCCAAGCATCCACCACCCTTTCAGTGAAAAAGTATTTCCTAACATTGCCTTTCAGTTTATCCCCTTGCAGCTTCATGTTAGGCCCTCTTGGTTTTACAGCTTCCCTGCCTTTGGAAGAGGTTTGTTTGTCCATTATTTCTCTTTAAGTATTTAATGGTCTGAATCATATCTCCCCTGTCCCTCCTCTCCTCTCCTCCAGAGTGTACATATTTAGGTCTTCAAGTCTCTTCTCATACGTCTTCTGACGCAGGCTCCAAATTTTGGTTGCCTTCTTCTGAACTGTTTCCAGTCTTTATTTCCTTTGCAAGATATGGTCTCCAAAACTGAACGCAATATTCCACGTGAGGCCTCGCCAGTGAGTTATACAGTAGCATTAGTACCTCTTCCTTTCTGCTGGTAATTTCTCTGTATGTAACTCAGCATCCGTCTGGGTTTTGCCACCGCCTTGTCACACTGTTTCGCCACCTTGAGATCTTCAGAAACAATGACTCCGAGGTCCTTCTCTTTGTCCGTGCATACCAACCTCTCACCTCCTATTGCATAGAATTCTCTTGGATTTCTGCTTCCCAAGTGCATGACACTGCACTTCTTCACATTAAATGCCAAGCATTAGACCATTCTTCCAGCTTTTGTAGATCTTTCCTCATGTTATCCATTCTCTCAGGGGAGTCCACTCTGTTGCAAATTTTGGTGTCATCTGCAACAAGACAGACTTTTCCATTCAGTCCTTCAGCAATATAACTCATAAATACATTGAACAGTACCGGTGCCAGGACCGAACCCTGGGGCACACCGCTAATCACCCTCCCTTCATATAAGTGAATTCCGTTCACCAACTCCTTCTATCGTGTGTCAGTCAATGAATTTCTGATCCAGTTCACCACCTCGGGACCAATCCCCAAGATGTTTTGCTTATTAATAAGTCTCCTATGAGGAACATTATCAAAAGCTTTGCTGAAATCTAGGTAAATCACATCCATTGCATGCCCTTGATCGAGTTCTCTGGTTACCCAGTCAAAGAACTCAATCAGATTTGTTTGGCAAGATTGTCTTTTGGTAAAATCATGTTGCCTCTGATCATGCAACCTGTTGATTTCGAGAAAGCTTAGCTACTCACCTGTAACAGGTGTTCTCCAGGGACAGCAGGAATCAGTCCTCACATATGGGTGACATCGGCGCCGACGGAGCCCTTGTGCGTAGCAAATCCGCAGCTTTCTAAGAAAGCTTTTGGGAATTGCATCGCACATGCGCGGCCCCCTTCCCGCCCAAGGGTGCCATCTTGCTCAGTCAAGTGACCTAGCTAAAAAGACGGCAAAAGAACAAAATATAATAATAGGACTGCAACGCCAAGGGGAGGAGGGAAGGCTGTGAGGACTGATTCCTGCTGTCCCTGGAGAACACCTGTTACAGGTGAGTAACTACGCTTTCTCCAGGAATAAGCAGGAAGTCAGTCCTCACATATGGGATTCCCCAGCTATAGGCTACCAAGAATGCACAGCTGAAAAATAGGCTCCCTCTATGAGGGAGCAACCACAATAGGACTCTAACTGAGAGAGTAACACTCTGGTAGCCTGACACCAAAGGGTTGGAGGGTAGGAGTTGCCTAGACCTCGAAAAGATTATGGAGTACAGCCTGGCCGAAAGCACTGTCCCGTCGGGACTCCATATCCAGGCAGTAATGGGTTGCGAAAGTCTGACCTGAAGACCGGGTGGCGGCCCGGCAGATGTCTGCCAGCAGAACAGAGCAGAAATGAGCCACTGATGCCACCATTGCCCTGACCCTGTGTGCCATAACACAGGCACGACCCAGGCAATACAGTCCGCTACCCAGGTGGACAGCGTACGTTTGGAGATGGCCATCCCCAGCTTACTGAGGGTCACAGGATATGAAGAGCTGAGAAGCCTTTCTATGGCCTTGCGAACGCTGAATGTAGAAGGTCAATGCCCTCTTACAGTCCAGGGTATGCAGAACTGTCTCTGCCCGACTGGCATCCAGCCTGGGAAAAAAGGTAGGCAGTACTACCTCCTGGTTGAGGTGGAACGAAGAGACCACTTTCGGAAGGAACTTGGGGTGAATGCAGAGCACCACCCGGTTCCTATAGAACCTTGTATAAGGCCTATCAGACACCAGGGCCTGAAGCTCACTCACTCATTATGCATCTTTATACTTTTAATTATTTATATGTTTATTTATATATTTATATATTTATTTATATATATGTATGTACATAACTTCATATATATAATTTTATTACAGAGCGGTTGTTTATTCAATGTACTGGAATTGATTTTAAATATACATGTATTATCTTTATGATTTTAATTTGGATATTCATGATGGGGTTTTTTTGGGTTTTATTAATGTGTTTTTAGTTTCTTTTGAGACCTAAGCCATCTGATATAGTCCAATTTAGTCTTTCTTTTATGTACATTGTATTTTTTATGTTATAATTCTTTGTTTTAACCCTTCTTTTGCACATTTATTGTTTTAATTTTGATTGTATTTCTTAATGTAATTTTATAATTTATTTTTTAGTGTGCCCTGATAGCCCCCATGAAGTGACATAAGAAACACGGTCCTGTGTTGGGTTCAGGCCACTTAATTGGTATTAATAAAGGTGTTGGGTGTCGAATCTGAAGATACTGCAGTAACACTGCAACCTGGCAGGAGAAAGTATTTTCTTTCTGCTTTTCGCACCACATCCCAAACCTATGCCACTTAAAAGCATAGGTCCGTCTGGTTGATTGCCTCCTTGAGACCAGCAAAATCTCTTCCAACTACCCTTTCAGCAGCCATGCCATTAGGATGAGTGATCTGAGGTTGGGGTGCAGAAGAGTGCCCCCTCTGAGACAGGAGGTTGGGATAGGACCCCAGGGGGATTGGGGACTCCACCGCTAGTGGAAGCGGAAACCAGGGTTGCCTCGGCCATCTGGGGGCTACCAGAATGACCGAGGCCTTGTCCTGGAGAATTTTGAAAAGGGTTTTGGCTGAGGAAATGCACAGAGGCAGCCCACAGACCATGCGATAAGAAAGGCATCGGCAGCCACCCTGTTTGGATGTGGCTGTCTGGAGCAATACCAGGGCAACTGGTAGTTGTGTGGGCTTGCAAACAAATCCAGTGTCGGCTGTCCCCAGGTCTGAAAGAGCCATTAGGCCATATTCATATCCAGCTGCCATTCGTGGGGCTGGAGAATCCTGCTTAGCCTGTCGGTTAAGTAATTTTCCTGACCTGGCAGATAAACTGCTTTCAGATGCAGGCCGTGCCAGACTGCAAAGGAGCACAGGTCCAGAGTTTCCTGACACAGCATGCGGGACCCCATGCCTCCCTGTTTGTTCACATAGAACATTGCTACTTGATTGTCTGTTTGTATTAGGTCAGGTTGATGAGCCAAAGATTGGCAAAAGGCTCGTAGAGCTAGGCGAATGGCACAAAGTTCCAGGAAATTGATCTGCTGTGTGCTCTCGTATGGAGACCACACGCCTTGAGTGCAAAGTCCCTGGCAATGGGCTCCCCAGCCCAGCAAGGATGCATCCGTAGTCAGGATCCTCGTGTGTTGAGGAGCCTGTAACGTCACCCCTGCCTCCAAGTGTTGTGGTTGAAGCCACCAGGCCAAGGACGGCACCAGTCTTTTGGAAACCTTGACTCTGTCTCGGAGTCTGCCTGTGGTCCGTGTCCATTGGTCCCTGAGGCACCACTGAGTTTTTCGTATGTGGAGGCGGGCATTCGGTGTCACATGTACCGTGGAGGCCATGTGCCCAAGAAGGAGCAAGAAGTGTCTTGCTGATATTTGGGACCTGCGAGTCACTTAACGTGCCAGGGCCAGGAGTCTCTGCGCCCTGTGTGCTGGCAGGTAAGCCCTTGCCTGAAGGGTATCTAGTCTGGCCCCAATGAACTCTAGTTGTTGAGTGGGGGACTAGGTTAGACTTGGGGTAATTGATTACAAACCCTAGATGTTGAAGCACCTGAATGGTGTGAGATGTGGCCTGTTGGACCTCCAGGGCTGAAGTGGCTCTGATGAGCCAGTCGTCCAGGAAGGGGAAGACAAAAACTACTTGGCTTCTGAGGAAGGCGGCCACCACCACCAGGCACTTTGTGAATATCCAGGGGGTGGAGGCCAGTCCAAAGGGAAGTACTTTGTACTGATGGTGGTTTCCCCCTACCACAAAGCATAGATATTGCCTGTGGTCTGGATGAATTAGGATTGTTTGCTTTTCTCTGATCAGAGAAGGCCTGTACTTTTACAGAGCTCTGCTAGTGAGTGGATATTTGCCTCCTGGGACATCTTACTGTGAGTTCTAGCTGTTTATTTAATTATTTACTGTTTGTCTAACTGTTTGTTTAATTATTTATTGTTTGTCTTAGTGGTGTGCTAGTTCAGCCTTCTCAGCTGTACTTACCTTGCCTCTCTCAACTAACTGGGCTTTGTGTGGTAGCCATTTTGAATTAAATCTCTCTCCCCAGAACCTGCTGTTTGTTAAACTTTTTTCCTGTCCTTGCCTGCCTGAGTGAATCCTGCCCCTCCCCCTGAGGTATTGTGTAGCCTTCTTCCTGTTTTCTCCACGTGTGCATAGTCTGTTTTAGTTTGCTTTTCTCTGATCAGAGAAGGGCTGTACTTTTACAGAGCTCTGCTAGTGAGTGGATATTTGCCTCCTGGGACATCTTACTGTGAGTTCTAGCTGTTTATTTAATTATTTACTGTTTGTCTAACTGTTTGTTTAATTATTTATTGTTTGTCTTAGTGGTGTGCTAGTTCAGCCTTCTCAGCTGTACTTACCTTGCCTCTCTCAACTAACTGGGCTTTGTGTGGTACCCCCATCCCCCTGCTGAGGGTTCAGGACAGGGTACCTTGTAACTGCCCTCTTTAATAGGACTTATCTCCCTCCCTCCCTCCCCAGCACCCACCCACCCCTGGGGTAATTGTAGTTTTATAGGTACTTGCACATCTTAGAGGAAAGGGGCTGCTCTCAGGTGCAGCTCTTAATCCAAATCAGTCATACACAGAGGACCTGAGATTAATTAAGCTTCAGGTACACAGGGTGTATTAGGGGTATTAGATACACTTTTATTAGTATAAGCATCTACACCAATCCTTATTATATACCGAATTTAAAAGACCTAAACACAAGCTTTAAACTAAGATGCAGACAGAGGTCCAGCAACGAGATGGGGGTTCTCCGGTCTTTTGCATTGAGTGTCACATGTATGATTTTCTCCCAGTTGGTGAGAGGTCCTACATATGCACTAAGTGCAGGGAGCTCTTTGCTCTCAGGGAACGAGTCCGTTCTCTAGAGGCTAGAGTAGCAGACCTGGAAGACATAAGAAAGACAGAGAAGTACATGGACGAGACCTACAGGGATATAGTCCTGAAGTCCCACCTCCAGTCTGGCAGCATCCCTGTTGCCATGGAGGAGAGAGGTCACGTGACAGGAGAGCATCACCCTGGTGTGGCAGGAAGTGATCCTGTAACTAGGACCTGTCCTCCAGGTGATGTAAAACCCTCTCGCACCGAGGACGTTTCTCCAGGGCCATGTCCCCATGAGGGGAGGGTCAGGACAGCTGTTATAGTTGGTGATTCAATCATTAGGAATGTAGATAGCTGGGTGGCTGGTGGACGTGAGGATCGCCTGGTAACATGCCTGCCTGGTGCGAAGGTAGCAGATCTCACGCACCGCCTAGATAGGATCATAGATAGTGCTGGGGGGAGTCTGCTGTCTTGGTACATGTTGGTACCAATGACATAGGAAAATGTGGTAGGGAAGTTCTGGAGGCTAAATTTAAGCTTTTAGGTAGGAAGTTGAAATCCAGAACTTCCAGGATAGCGTTCTCCGAAATGCTTCCTGTTCCACGTGCAGGACCCAAAAGACAGGCAGAGCTCCGGAGTCTCAATGCGTGGATGAGACAATGGTGCAAGGATGAGGGTTTTGGATTTGTTAGGAACTGGGGAACATTCTGGGGAAAGGGGGGGCTCTTCCGAAGGGATGGGCTTCACCTTAATCAGGATGGGACCAGACTGCTGGCATTAACCTTTAAAAAAGAGATAGAGAAGCTTTTAAACTAGAAAATAGGGGAAAGCCGACAGTCACCCAAGAGCGCATGGTTCGGACAAAGGTATCCTTGAAGGATACTACCAAAAGCAGTGAGGTTCCAAAAGGGAGTATAGTAGCCCAAATGCCCTTGAGTAAGGAGCAGACAGAGCATAAAGATTCCCAATTACCCATGCCTACCAATAGCCAGATTAATATTAATAAAATACAGTCTCTAAAATGCTTGTATGCCAATGCTAGAAGTCTAAACAATAAGATGGGAGAATTAGAATATATAGCACTAAATGAGAGGTTAGATATGATTGCACTCTCAGAGACATGGTGGAAGGAGGATAACCAGTGGGACACTGTGATACCTGGATACAAACTATATCGTAATGATAGAGCTGAACAAATTGGTGGAGGGGTTGCGCTCTATGTTAGAGAGGGCATTGAGTCAGAAAGGATTAAAGTTTTGCAGGGAACAAAATTTGCTGTAGAATCTCTATGGATTGAAATTCCATTTATGAAGGGGAAGGTGATGGCAGTGGGAGTATACTATCGACCGCCTGGCCAGAATGAACAAATGGATGATGAAATGCTCAAAGAAATCAAGGAAGCTAACAAAAGCCACAACAGAGTAGTAATAATGGGTGATTTCAATTACCCCGGTATCGACTGGGACAGTGTCACAGCAGGACAAGCTAAAGAGATAAAGTTTCTAGATGAAATAAATGACTGCTTCTTGGAGCAGCTGATTCATGAACCAACCAGAGGGGAAGCCATACTGGACCTAGTCCTTAGTGGAACGCCAGATCTGGTGCAAGAAATAAGGGTGTTGGGACCACTTGGCAATAGTGATCATAGTATGATCATGTTTGATTTAATCAGTGGAGGACAGATAGTAAAGGAATCCACAGTACTACCTTTTAACTTTCAAAAGGGAGACTATGATAGAATGAGGAATATAGTTCGGAAAAAACTAAAAGGAGCGGTTCCAAAGGTTAAAGACTTACAGCAAGCTTGGGTGTTATTTAAAAATACTATCCTCGAAGCCCAGACCAGCTGTATTCCACGCATTAAGAAAAGTGGAAGAAAGTCCAAAAAACTGCCAGCATGGTTTAAAGGTGAGGTCAGAGAGGCTGTTGCTGCCAAAAGAGCAACCTTCAGGAAATGGAAAAAAGAGCCAAATGATGAAAACTGGAAACAGCACAAGCACTGGCAAGTTAAATGCAAAGCATTGATAAGGCAGGCAAAGCGGGAATTTGAGAAGAAACTTGCTACGGAAGCAAAAACACGAAATAAAGACTTTTTCAAGTACATTCGTAGCAAAAGGCCTGTGAGAGAGTCAATTGGACCATTAGATGATAGAGGGGTAAAAGGGGCAGTAAGAGGAGACAAGGCTATAGCAGAGAGACTGAATGAATTCTTTGCTTCGGTCTTTACTGAGGAAGATGTAGGGATGTTACCCAAGACTGAAGTGGTATTTAAAGGTGATACTGCAGAGGAATTGAGAGAAAGCGTAGTTACTCACCTGTAACAGGTGTTCTCCAGGAGCAGCAGGAATCAGTCCTCACTTATGGGTGACGTCGGCGCCGACGGAGCCCTCGCGGAGCAATTTTCCCCAGCTTTCAAAGAAAGCCTTTGGGAATTGCAGCGTGCATGCGCGGTCGTCTTCCCGCCCGAGGGTGCCATCTTAGCCAGTCAGATGACATAGCTAAAAAAGACAGCATAAAAATTTGCAAAAGAACATAAGCAGACGATTGCAACTCCAAGGGGAGGAGGGAGGGTAGTGAGGACTGATTCCTGCTGCTCCTGGAGAACACCTGTTACAGGTGAGTAACTACGCTTTCTCCAGGACCAAGCAGGAAGTCAGTCCTCACTTATGGGACTCCCAAGCTCAAGGCTACCGGAGACCCTAAGCATAAAAATGAGCTCCCTCTAGCTCAGCAGCACAGAAGGAAAGAATCTTCGCTGAATTATCACCCACCGGTAGCCCACATCCGGGATGGAGGGTAGGAGTTGCTCAGACCTCAAAGAGATTACGGAGGACTGCCTGTCCGAAAGCACTGTCCCTGCGGGACTCCCTCTCGAGACAGTAATGGACCGCAAAAGTCTGGCTCGAAGACCAAGTAGCGGCCCGGCAGATGTCTGCCAGCGGAACAGAGCGGAGGTAAGCCACTGACGTAGCCTTTGCCCGAACGCAATGAGCCGTGACTCGACTTTCTAAGGAGAGTCCGGCTGCCCCATAAGCCCAAGAGATACAGTCCGCAACCCAGATGGACAGAGTACGCTTGGAGACCGGGAGCCCCAATTTATTGGGGTCAAAAGACACAAAAAGCTGAGCAGCTTTACGGTGCTCCCGCGTACGGTCAAGGTAGAAGTTCAAAGCCCTTCTACAGTCCAGGGTATGGAGGACCGTTTCAGCTCGGCTGGAGTGTGGTCTGGGAAAGAAGGTTGGAAGTACCACCTCCTGATTGATGTGAAAGGGGGAGACCACTTTTGGAAGAAATTTTGGGTGAGTCCGTAGGACTACCCTATTTTTGTAGAACCGAGTGTAAGGGGGATCAGACACGAGGGCCTGCAATTCACTTACGCGTCTAGCGGAAGTGAGGGCTATCAAGAACAGTGTTTTCCAAGACAGAAAACAGAGAGAACAGGTAGCCATAGGTTCAAAAGGCGGACAGGTGATCCGCTGCAAAACCACATTCAGGTCCCAGTCAGGCGCTGGCGGGCGCAGAGGTGGTTTAAGTAGAAGGAGACCTCGGAGAAACCTCGCTACGAGAGGGTCGCTGGAGAGAGGTCTACCGTCCACCGGCACATGATGTGCCGAAAGAGCACTGAGGTGAACTTTGACGGAGTTGGACTTAAGTCCCAGATTAGAGAGGTGTAGCAAGTATTGCAAGATCACCGACACCGGGCAGGAGAAGGGATCCTGAGACTGTTGGGTACACCAGACGGCAAAGCGACGCCATTTAAGGGCGTAGCATTTGCGGGTAGAAGGCCGTCGCGAAGCTAAGACGACCTCCTCCACCTCTGCCGGCAGGAGAAGGGGAGCAAGGACTACCCTCTCAGCAGCCAGGCCATGAGGTTGAGAGACCTGAGGTTGGGGTGTAGTAGAGACCCCTGATCCTGAGTGAGGAGATCCGGTTGTACCCCTAGAGGGAATGGATCCTCCACCGCTAATTGCAGTAGAAGCGGAAACCACGGCTGTCTGGGCCAGCGAGGGGCCACCAGGATCATGAAGGCTTTGTCTCGGAGGACCTTGAAAAGAGTCCGAGAGACTAGCGGGATGGGAGGGAAAGCGTACAGAAGGCTCCCCGACCATGAAATTAGAAAAGCGTCCGCCGCAACCCGAAGGGGGTGTGGCTGACGAGAGCAGAAGCGAGGAAGCTGCCGGTTGTGAGGACTGGCAAAGAGATCCACCGTGGGGAGGCCCCACTTTAGGAAGAGCTTCTGGACTACCAAGGGGTCCAGACGCCACTCGTGCGGCTGGAGGATCCTGCTGAGTTTGTCCGCCAGGCAATTCTCTTGGCCCGGGAGATAAACCGCCTTGAGGAGAATGCCGTGACTGACGGCCCAAGAGCAGAGCTTCTGTGCCTCCCTGCAAAGGAGGAAGGAGCCCGTGCCCCCCTGCTTGTTCACGTAGAACATGGCAACTTGATTGTCCGTCTGGACAAGGACGGACTGGTGGGAAGTCAGGTGGGAGAACGCCTTGAGAGCCAGGCGGATCGCCCTGAGCTCCAGGAAGTTGATCTGCTGAGCAGACTCCCACGTGGTCCAGAGGCCCTGAGTACGTGCCCCTTGGCAATGTGCTCCCCAGCCCAGGAGGGATGCATCCGTGGTCAGCACCCGGGTCTGCTGAGGTGGCTGGAAAGGCATTCCGAATATCAGGTTCGGCTGCCGGAGCCACCACCGGAGAGACGAGATCAGCGGCTCGGAGACGCGCACTAGGTCTGCTAGGCCACCTGTGGCTTGCCGCCACTGCTGGCGGAGACACCATTGAGCAGGCCGCATATTCAGGCGGGCATTGGGGGTCACATGGACGGTGGAAGCCATATGGCCGAGCAGTCTCAGGAAGCGCCTGGCGGAAACCAGGGGCTGGCTGCGAAAGCGGTCGGCTAGGTCCATGAGCCGTCGAGCCCTGTCGAGCGGTAGGTATGCTCGCGCCTGAGGAGTGTGCAGCCTTGCGCCGATGAACTCGAGATCCTGTGAGGGGAGCAAAGTGGACTTTGCGAAGTTTATAACAAAGCCCAAGTGCTGCAGAAGAGTCACCGTGCGGCGCGTGGCGTTGGTGACCTCCCGAGCGGACGCTGCTCTGATGAGCCAGTCGTCGAGGTACGGAAAGACATAGAGGCCGTGAAGCCGGAGATGGGCCGCCACCACCGCGAGACATTTTGTGAAGACTCGCGGCGCGGAGGACAGGCCAAAGGGCAGTACTCTGTACTGGTAATGATTTCCTGCCACCACAAACCTTAGGTATTGGCGGTGGCTTGGGTGGATGAGGATGTGCGTGTAGGCATCCTTTAGATCCAAGGAGCATAGCCAATCTCCCTGCTGGAGGTAGGGCAGAAGGATTCCAAGGGTAAGCATTTTGAACTTCTCCCGCACAAGGAACTTGTTGAGGTTGCGCAAGTCCAGGATGGGTCTGAGGCCCCCTGTTCTCTTTGGTATTAGAAAATACCTGGAATAAAAGCCTTGACCTCTCAGGTGGTGTGGCACCGGTTCTACCGCCTGTTCCTGCAGAAGACCTGCTAACTCCTGAAGGAGTAATTCCCTGTGCAGAGGGGGTCATGGAGGTTCTCCCGGAAAATAGGAGGGAGGGACCTGGTGGAAGTGGAAAAGATAGCCTTCCCGCACGACTTGAAGCACCCAGGCATCTGCGGTGATGCTGGACCACCTGTGGGCGAAGTGAACCAGCCGGCCTCCGGTGCTGGGAGGAACCAGCGGGGGGGGGGAGAGGCTATGCTTTGTGAGTCAAAAGCCCCCACCCTGCTGAGCAGGGGCTGGTGGTGCAGGCTTGGGGGCTTGCTGCCTACGGGACCTGTTACCCCGTCCCTTGGCCTGCTGGCCCTGTTGGGGAGCTGCAGGGGCCTGATAATGGGGGTATTGTTTGTAGGCAGCCGCCTTCCTCGGGTAAAAGGACTTTTTCCCCGAGCCCTTCTTTTTCTGGGAAGGGGCGGAGGTCTTCCTAGAAAGCCTGGTCCTGGTGAGAGTCTCAGTCTCAATTTGCGCAGCCTTTTCCGCCATGGGCTTGCCAAAGAGGTTTTCGCCTCGGCAGGGGACATCGACCAACTTGTCCTGCACCCAGGGCTCAAGGTCTGACGACTGAAGCCAAGCCTGTCGGCGGGCACCGATGCCGGCTGCGGCCACTCGAGCCGATGCTTCAAAGCCATCATAGGCTGCCCGGGACATGAACTTTGAGCATTCCCGAATGCCAGTGGACAAGGCCAGGAACCTCCGCAAGGGTTCCTCGGACAAACCAGCGGAGAATCCGGCTAGCTCTTTAGCCAGATCCCGGAGATACATGCCCATGTATAGCTGGTAAGTCTGGACACGACATGCGAGCATAGAGCCCTGGAAACACTTCTTACCAAGGCCATCCAGGCTACGGGCCTCCCTGCCAGGAGGCACCGAGGAGTGCATCTTCTGGCTCTTAAGACGATGCATGGCCGATTCCACTACCATGGAATGGTGTGGTAGCTGTGCCTTTTGAAAGCCAGGGCTCTTGTGGACTCGATAGATAGAATCGACCCGCTTGCTCAGGACCGGCGAGGAGGCCGGACTCTCCCACATGCGGAAGAGTAGTCGTTCCAGCATAGGAGGAACCGGTACAGTAAAGTGTTCCCTCGCGGGAGAGTCATACTGGAGGGCGTCGAGCTCTTCGGCTCGAGGCTCCTCCTCGGGATCCGCAGGGAAGGCCAAAGCCTTGGCCATATCCCTAACGAAGTCCGAGAACCGGGCATCCTCCGGGGGGGACTGCTTCCGAGGCTCGGACTCCGGTGAGTCCGAGGGGACACACCGAGTCCGGAAAGAATCAGGCGACTCTTCCTCCTCAGACTCCCAGACCGACTCCGACGAGGACTCGGTGGGGTCGGCCCGGGCAGGGCGCGGCGCCTGCCGCCCCGACGCCGAGGGAGTCGGCGTCGGCGACCTCGGTCCCGAACGGGAGGCCGAGGGTGACCTCGACCGAGGATCGACTCGAGTTCTCATCGACTCGAGGATCGGCTCGGTCTCCGGGGTCGACTTGGACGTCGACGTCCCGGCGGTCGGGGCAGCGGCGCCAGCGAGGCCAGCGAGCAGTGCCCTCTGCTGGTCCATGAAGGCAGACAGTCTGCTCTCCAAGGCCGTCAACCTGAGTCCGAGCTCAGGTGACCCAGCAGTCCCCGACTCGGGCCCCGACGGCGTCGGGCCCGACGTCGGCTGTCGCGGAGGCGAGTCCAGAAGGACCACAGGACTTACCCGAGCAGGCATCTCCGACTCCAGGCGAGGTCGCTTCGTGAGGTGTTCCTTCTCCAAGGACCCGGGGCGGCTGTCGGGGCTATGCGACCTGGCCCTCGCGGAACCAGGAGCGTCCACCGACGCCGCCCTCGCGGGTTTCACCTTCCGACGATGGTCCCCGGAGGGAGAACCCCGGTCGGAGGAACTCCGGCGATGGTCCGAGCTGGAGCCTTTGGACGCGGAGGCCTCCGACGAGGTCCGGGTACGGCTGGGGTCAGCGAAGATTCTATCACGCTGATGCCGCCGACTCCTCAACGCTTTTGAGGACATTTTGCCGCAGGGCCCACAGATCAGTTCCTCATGATCCGGGCCCAGGCAGCGGAGGCAAAAGTCGTGTGTGTCAGTTAGTGACATATTTCGGTCACACTGACCACACCGCTTAAACCCACTGGCAGCCATCGGGGGAAAAAGGGCCCCTGCGAGGTCAAAGGACCGGGCTGCCAGGGAAAAATCGAAAACGAAAGCTGACAAAGTCAGAAAAACCGAAAAAAAGTAAGAGGACTCGTGACCGGCGTCGCGAGTCCGGGCGGGAAAAAGATCGGCGTCGAACCGAAGGAAAAAGAATAAAATAATGAAGAAAATCGACTTTTTCGCGGGGACAAGACGGGGACGTCTGTAGGGCTCCGCGGAACAAAAAGAAGACTGGCTAAGATGGCACCCTCGGGCGGGAAGACGACCGCGCATGCGCGCTGCAATTCCCAAAGGCTTTCTTTGAAAGCTGGGGAAAATTGCTCCGCGAGGGCTCCGTCGGCGCCGACGTCACCCATAAGTGAGGACTGACTTCCTGCTTGGTCCTGGAGAAATATCGCTACACCGGGAAGATATATTACAACTATTTGATAAACTGAATAGTAGCAAATCACCTGGACCGGATGGTATACATCCCAGAGTGTTGAAAGAACTGAAATAAGAGATTGCAGACCTGCTATTGGTAATCTGTGAACTTTCATTAAAATCATCTGTAATACCTGAAGATTGGAGGGTCGCCAACGTAACACCAATATTTAAAAAGGGTTCCAGGGGTGACCCGGGAAATTACAGACCGGTGAGCCTGACGTCAGTACCAGGGAAAATGGTAGAAACCATCATAAAGAACAAAATTACACAGCATGTAGATAGTCATGGCCTAATGGGAGACAGCCAACATGGCTTTAGACAAGGAAGATCTTGTCTTACTAATCTGATCTGTTTTTTTGAAGGTGTGCATAAACAGGTAGACAAAGGTGAGTCGGTTGATATAGTGTATCTGGACTTTCAGAAAGCTTTTGACAAGGTCCCCCATCAGAGACTTTTGGCAAAGCTAAAAGGTCATGGGATAGGAGGCAGTGTACTATTGTGGATCGGGAACTGGTTAAAAGATAGAAAGCAGAGGGTAGGGCTAAATGGCCAATATTCCCAATGGAAAAAGATGAATAGTGGAGTACCCCAGGGATCTGTACTGGGTCCGCTACTTTTTGACATATTCATAAATGACCTGGAAAAGGGAATAACTAGTGAGGTTATCAAATTTGCAGATGACACAAAACTGTTTAAAGTTGTTAAAACCCAAGAGGATTGTGGAAAACTGCAGGAGGATCTGGATAAATTGGAAGACTGGGCATCCAAATGGCAGATGAAATTTAATGTGGACAAGTGCAAAGTTATGCACCTAGGAAAGAACAACCCACACTATAGTTACACGATGCAAGGCTCCACATTAGAAACCACCACCCAGGAAAAAGATTTAGGAGTCATCGTGGATAACATGTTAAAACCCTCCGCCCAGTGTGCAGCGGCGGCCAAGAAAGCAAATAGAATGCTAGGTATCATAAGGAAAGGGATGGAGAATAAAACAAAGGATATTATAATGCCTCTGTATCGCTCCATGGTACGACCGCACCTTGAATATTGTGTGCATTTCTGGTCACCGTATCTTAAAAAGGACATAGAGTTATTAGAAAAAGTACAGAGAAGAGCCACCAAATTGGTGAAGGGGATGGAAGGCTACTCCTATGAAGAGAGGCTAAAAAGGTTAGGGCTCTTTAACCTGGAAAAGAGACGGCTGAGGGGAGATATGATAGAGGTCTATAAATTAATGAATGGAGTGGAACGGATAAACGTGGATCAATTGTTTACGCTATCAGAATATAGAAGGACTAGGGGACATGTAATGAAGCTACGGGGTAAACTATTTAAGACAAATAAGAGAAAATATTTTTTCACTCAACGTGTAATCAAACTCTGGAATCTGTTACCGGAGGATGTAGTAAGGGCTGTTAGTATAGCTGGGTTTAAAAAAGGTTTGGACAAGTTCCTGGAGGAAAGGTCCATAAACCGCTATTAAAAAGGGACCCAGGATATCAATGCTTGACCTAGTACAAGCACTGCAGAACCTGTGTCTTTTGGGGAAACTGCTAGGTACGTATGACCTAGATTGGCCACTGTTGGAAACAGGATACTGGGCTTGATGGACCTCGGTCTGACCCAGTATGGCATTTCTTATGTTCTTATGATGTGTGTATACGCATCCTTTAGGTCTAAGGAGCATAGCCAGTCTCCCTGGGGGAGGTAAGACCGCAATATTCCAAGGAAGAGCATCTTGAACTTCTCCCTCACTAGGAATTTGTTGAGGTTGCACAGGTCGAGGATGGGTCTGAGGCCTCCTGTCTTTTTTGGTATCAGAAAGTACCTGGAATAGAAGCCCTTGCTCTGTAGGTGGTGGGACACCGGTTCTACCGTCTGATCCTCAAGAAGACCTGCTAACTCCTTCAGAAGAAGGTCCTGGTGAAGGGGAGATCTGAGGGGCTCTCCTGGAAAATAAGGAGGAGGAACCTGGGTCAAGTGAAGGAGATAGTCCAACAGGGCTATCTGAAGAACCCAGGTGTCTGTGGTGATGGCCGGCCACCTGTGAGAATACAGGGCAAGCCTTTCCCCTGTGCACTGCCTTTCTCCTGTGGTGAGAGGTATGCCTCGAGAGTCAAAAGCCACTACCAGGCTGGGCCGGAGCCGATGCCTGGGGTTTGGGGGCTTTCTGCTTATGCGGGCCATGCCTGCTGCCCCTGTTGGGGAGCCGGCGAGGCCTGAAATGGGGGGTAGCTTCGGTAAGCAGCACCCTTCCTCGGGAAAAAGGGCTTCTTACCCGAGCCTATCTTATGTTCTTATGTTCCTGGAGGAAAGGTCCATAAACCATTATTAAGAAGGGACCCAGGATATCAATGCTTGACCCAGTACAAGCATTGCGGAACCTGTGTCTTTTGGGGAAACTGCTAGGTACGTATGACCTAGATTGGCCACTGTTGGAAACAGGATACTGGGCTTGATGGACCTTGGTCTGACCCAGTATGGCATATCTTATGTTCTTATGTTCTTCTTTTTAGAAGGGGCAGAGTCTTCTTCGAGAGCCGTGTCCTGGTCAGGTACTCGGTCTCGAGCTCAGCAGCCTTTTCGGTCATGGGTTTGCTGAAGAGGTTCTCACCACAGCATGGGACACCAACCAACTTGTCCTGAACCCATTGTTCAAGGTCTGATGACTGTAGCCATGCCTAGCGGCGTGCACCGATGCCAGCCGCAGCTACGCAGGCTGACACCTGGAACCCGTCATAAGCTGCTCGAGTCATGAACTTTGAGTACTCACGGACTCCAGTGGACAGGGTCTTGAAGTGCTGCAAAGGTCCCTCGGAGAGACCAGCCGAGAACCCGGCGATCTACTTCGCCAGATTTCGCAGGTACATGCCCATGTACAGCTGGTATGCCTGGATCCAACATGTCAGCATAGAACCCTGGTAGCACTTCCATCCAAGTTGCGGGCCTCCCTGCCAGGAGGCACCAAGGAGTGCATCTTCTGGCTCTTGAGCCGGCGCATGGCCGATTCCACAACCATGGAGTTGTGCGGCAGTTGTGCTTTTTGGAACCCAGGACTCTTGCGGACTCGATACATCGAGTCGATCTGCCTGCTGATCACCGGCACTGATTCCGGTGTCTCCCACATGCGAAGCATCAGTCGTTCCAGGATAGGAGGCACTGGTACAGTAAGGGCTTCCCGAGGGGGAATGTCATACCGGAGGATCTCCAGCTTTTCGGCTCGAGGCTCCTCCTCGATTTCCATGGGGAATGCCAAAGCCTTTGATATGTTCCTAACGAAGTCCAAGAACCTAGTGTCCTCCGGGGGGACCTTCTCCGAGGTTCGGATACCGGGAAATCAGATGGGACGTCCCTGGTCCGGCAGGTGTTCAGGGACTCTTCTTCCTCAGTCTCCCAATCCAATGCCTCCAATGAAGAATCGAGTGGCTCCGGCCTCGAGGGCTTCGGCTTTGACCACCCCAACATCGGTGGAATCAGCGTCGACGACCTCGGTCCCGAATGGGAGGTCAAGGGAGACCGTGGCTGAGGATCGACTCGGATGTCGGGTGCCCAGTGGTTGGGGTGGAAGGACCGGCGAGACCGGCTATCAGTGCTCGCTGCTGCTCCATGAAGGCAGACATGCTGCGTTCCAGGGCCACCCATTCTGAGACTGAGCTCAGAAGTCTCCGCAGCCCCCGGGTCGGGTCGCGACGCTGTCGCGCCCGATGCCGGTTTTCCCGGAGGAGAGTCCTCAATGAGGACAGTTGTTACCTGCCTCGGCTGCTCCCGGTCCCTTTGAGGAAGTTTTGTTGAGCGCTCCAACTCCAAGGATCCGAGCTGGCGGTCGAGGCTCCGCGACCGGCGGCGCAAGGATCCAGGCCGTTTGGAACCATCCAACGATGCCACCTTCGAGGATTTTTTCTTCCTCCGATGTTCCCATGAAGGAGACCCCCTCTCCGAGGAAACCCGATGCTGCTCAGGCTCAGACAGTTCCCGAGACTTCGAGGCCTCAGATGAGGTCTGGGCCCGGGAGGGTACAGACTCATCAAAAATCCTATCATGCTGCTTGCTGGCGGCTTCTCAGGGCCTTCGAGGACATTTTCCTACACGGGCCACAGACCTTCGGGTCGTGGTCAGGCCCGAGTCACTGGAGACAGCAGTCATGTGTATCGGTGAGGGATATTAACTTTGTAAACTGATCACACTTTTTAAACCCGCTGGCAGCCATCGGGGGAAAAAGGGCTCCTGCGAGGTCGAAGACCCAGGCTGCCAGTGAAAGAGGAAAAGAGCGTGAATGCTAGTCACGAAGGACAAAAAAATGAAAATCAGACCGGACCCGATACCAGTGCACCAAGCTGAAGGCGGGAAGGGGAACCGATGTCGAACTGGCAAGAAAGAAAAATTAATTTCTAACTTTTATCAACTTTTTTCACGGTGACTATGGGACAATGTCCATTGGGCTTCACGGAAAAAAGGAGACTGAGCAAGATGGCACCCTTGGGCGGGAAGGGGACCGCGCATGCACGATGCAATTCCCAAAAGCCTTCTTAGAAAGCTGGGGATTTGCTCCACATGAGGGCTCCGTCAATGCCGATGTCACCCATATGTGAGGACTGACTTCCTGCTTGTTCCTGGAGAAAGTCCATTATTCGCTCTTCCAGGAGCGCCTCCATTACTTTTCCCGCCACTGAGGTAAGCTTACTGGATTGTAGTTTGTCACTTCTTCCCTATTACCACTTTTGTGAAGAGGTACCACATCAGCCCTTCTCCATTCCTGTGGAACGTCCCCTGTATATTTTAATACTATGTATGTTTTAGTGTAAACCACATTGAATGGGCATAGCCAGTTTTGTGGTCTATAAATCTGTTTAAATAAAGCACTGCAAACACCACTTGTGGATGTCCACACTAGACAATTTTAAACCCATTGTGGGCCTTTTTAATGTACCTAAAACTGGAAAAGATAGCTGTAGAATATCAAATAATTCCCTTTTGGAAATTCGGGCCACAACGAGATCATCAAATTCCTAAAGGGAGTGGTGGAAGGTGAGCACAGAAAAAATAAAGAAAACTTTAAAAACAAATCTGAAAAACCTAATTAGGAATGTTAGATGTTAAAAAAGAAGCTCTCCATGCAATGCTATCCAAAATGTTTTATATTATTTGAGCAAAAGAGGCTAAATACATTTTACCATCCCCACAGAAAAACAGACTGAGGAGGTCCTAATGAAATGATGAGAACCAGGAAGCTCTATAAATGTGCATCAGGGCCTTTCAAAGGCTGACAGGACCTTTCTAGCTGTTAAGGTTTTTTTTTCTTGTGCAGGCTTCATCGGAAGACATCATCTCATTTATGAGGACCTAATATCTTGCTTGTCCTCAGAAAAAAACATGTATTTTATTACATAAATGTGTATCATGTAGCTCCATCTAACCTACACTTGTCCACATAACCTACACCTGTCCACATAAAAGTAGGTACTATGCTTCTGTAGTGTATATTATTTATGTGTATATACCCTCAAGCAATTTTATAAACATCTGTTTTTGTGCATAAAATGTTTATTTACCTGCAGAACAGATTTATAAATTTACTCTCTTTCAGGATAATTTTATAAGAGCTACATGAGAAGTCAAAAAAAGCACTATTTATTTTATAAGCACTTTGTGCCAATATTCAGTGGCAGTGGCTAGGCTATTTGAATATACCTTGTGGTATCCCTGTATATACCTTTGTAAATAGTTGATCATTGTTCATTGTAATTAGTTCATATTGTTTACCTATGTATCCCTGTTACTTTGTTCCATGTAAACAGTTGAAACATACTGCCACGAAATGTTCTATGTAAACCGTCTTGATTTGTAGAAAGACAGTATATAAAAATTGTTAAATAAAAATAAATAAATAAATTTGAAGCTTTAAATAAACCCAGATTTCAGCACTGGAACCTATCCGGTGTCCAGCTCTGAATATCCAGGTTTGCCTCTCAGTGCATCACTATCTGGTTAGTGCTGAAATTCAGCCACTAACTGGATAGCAAAAATTGGTTAAAGTTAGGACAACATTCACCTGTCCTAACTTTAACTGGTCAAACTATCTAGTTAGCGGCTAAATATTGGTGCCAACTGGATTGCAATCAGCTCTCCTCCTGATCTTCTCACAGACTGCCCTAGTTTTAACCCTGCATTTCTTACACGGTCTGTGGGGATATTCAGCCACACTAACTAGTTAGTGCTCCTAAATATCGGGTTCAGCGCATTTTAGCTGGTTAGTGGGACTACTTATCAGCTAACATGTTTTGAATATTTGCCCCTATCTAAATAAGATCCCAAATTAGAGAAATATAATATAAACCAATCATCCAAAATTTTACTTTCAAACTAGATTATATATATTTATCATATCAAAGGATCCATGATTAAGCTGAATAGTACACATAGACTAGTATCTATATAATTTCTAATTATCTCCCATATGTAATGGTCCATTGATTTTAAATATATAGGTGGGCATATTCAAAAGCATTTATGCGGTTTACAAACCTACAAACTGCGTTAATGCCATTGACTGGAATATTCAGTGGCATCAACCTGCCACTGGGTTTTGTGGTATTTTGTGGGTAGAGCGGGGGGGGGGGGGGGGGACACCACTGACTATTTGGTCAGTGCCAATTTTCAGCCGCTAGCCAGACAGTCAAAGCATATAAAATTAGGACAGGTGAAAGGCTGTCCTAACCTTATGTGGTTTTGCAATCCAGTTAGAGGCTGATGATCGCCACTAACTGGACTGTGAAACTAGAATCTGGGCAAACCAGATATTCATTGTCAGTCACTAGATATATACCAGTGTTCAATATCCTAGGACTCTTAAATGGTGTATCAAGTTTACAAACAATTAAACTAAATTAAACTAAATGGCACCTGCCAGCTGCTTTAGTAGCTCTGGATGCTGCTACTGAATATGTCTCTCATAGTCTGAAAGGAACATTTCTGATGGTTGGTTATTTTATAAAAGCAACATAGGTATCTATATGTCTTTATAAAATAGGGTCCCAGATCCAGATCCAGTAGAACACAAATGCCAGATCCAGATCCAGCAGAATACAAATTTAAACTGGCTGCAAGAAGGTGTACATTTGTGGATATATACGTCTAGATGCCTATTTTATAAAACATGGATGCACGTACGTAACTCTGCCTCCGCTCTGCCCAAACTAATGCCCTAGGGCAGAGGTTCCCAACTCCGGTCCTGGAGGGCCAAACACCATTCAGGTTTTCAGCCTGTCCCTAATGAATATGCATGAGATACATTTGAATACAATGGGGGCAGTGCATGCAAATGCATCTCATGCATATTTATTAGGGACAGCCTGAAAACCTGAATGGTGTTTGGCCCTCCAGGATTAGAGTTGGGAACCTCTGCCCTAGGGAATGCCTTCTTTCTGTGTATGTATTTTTTGTGCACATATGCGGTCATACAATTTTATAAAATCCCTTTTCTGCATGTAAAATAGGCTTTACATGCAGAAAAAAAAATATAAAATTATCCCCTTTATGTCAACCTCCCCTTTGAAGTAATGGCAGCCCATTCATTTAACCTCTGAGTTTCTTAACAGAAAAAATAATTTAAAACTAGCTACAAACCTCTTCAGAGCCACAGTCACACTCTTTATTTTCTTCGTCTCCACATGATCCTGAAGTTGGGGGGGGTTCTGTTGTATCTACTTTTGGTTTATTCAATAAACAATCTGCTTGACCTTTTTTAATGAAATTGGCATAATAATCAATGCTGCAGTCACTAAATGTTGAGGTTTTACTGTTACATGAAGCAAAAAGCAAAGACAGTTAATATCTGAATTTTAGGGCAAGCTAGTTAATGCAAAACAACATTTACACAGATTAAAGTAAATGCAAATAAAGAACTGCTATCTTTTAAAAAAATATTTGATACATTTACCATATTTAAAGGTATTAATATATGTATTTAAAGGTCATGAAAGCTCATCTATTACATTTTTGGCCCTTTTATTCACAATATTCCAACAAACGTTTAATAGCCTGCATGTGCAATATGGCTACCAGAATTATACACTCAAAAAATTAATGAAAGAGGTGTCAAATATTAGTCATATTGCTACTAATATATTTAAAAACATTAGGGCTTATTTCATAAAACACTTACCTATAGCAGGTGTTCTCTGTGGACAGCAGGATAAGTCCTCACATATAGGTGACATCAACAATGAAGCCCCTATGTGGGAACCTCTCCCTCTTCTAGAAACCTCTGTAGTAGTTCTACCATAAATGCACATGAATTCCAGCCTGCCACAGTCGCACATCATTCCTTCGGTCTGACTAACTAATACCCAATACAACTCCAAGGGAAAATGGGAGGGCTCTAAGAACTTAACTTGCTGTCCCTGGAGAATGCCTCTTACAGGCAGGGCTAGCCCGTCCACTAGGAGAACTAGGCAGTTGCCTAGGGTGGCAGACTCTAGTGGGTGGCATTGCTAACCAAACCCTCCCCCCGCCGGAAAATGGTAGCTGAACTACTGCTTCAGTGCCGTGGCGGGCTTTAAAATGCATGCACACGTGCATGCAGTTCCGACCTGCTGCTCCTGCCTGCCCTCCAAGAAAGTTGTATTGAAGAGGGGGCAGGAGTGACAGATCATGAGCGCGCATACTCGCGGACGCTTTAAGGCCTGACGCACGAGGTGGGGGCAGTATGGTGGGCTGGATGGAGACACAATCGTTTTTTGGGTGAGGGGCGGCGGCACTGAAGGTCTGCCTAGGGTGGCAGAAACCCTCGGGCCACCACTGCCTACAGGTAAGAAACTTTGTTTTCTCTGTGGACAAAGGAGTATAAGTGCTCACGTATGGGATTCCTTAGCTACTGGCTGCCTCACAAATATAACAGGATAGCTAGGCATCACAACAAGCGGACACAAAACAGCACAGGCATTTGTTTTGGGAACTTTCACCTACCCTTAACAATCCCCATCCCCAACGTCCCTCCCCTCTTCCATAATAATCCAGTGGGTGATTATTCAACTGTTAAATTCAGTTCACTGCATGCAATTTAACAATTTTCTCGTTGACATGTTTTACTATGTTATGTTTATAGCATTGTTTGATGTAAATTCTAACATTATGTTCCACCATTAGGATCATTTACATGTTCCCTGTAATCCACCTTGATTTTATTTATCTATTTATTTATTTATTTGACATTTTTATACCGCATTTTCCAGCAGATCAAATGCGGTTTACAGCAAACAAAGCATTGAATTGTACAGAACAGTGCATATTCAGTAACTATGTATATAGGGATAGCAACAAGTAACTATGTACATTGGCATTTACATAGGGAGTCAGTGTAATAACATTGAAACTATTTCCATATGTTATTCCGATGTTTTACTTTGTTTCAGTATAGGTTGTATATGGATTGAGCCATCATGAGTGTCATTTATTGGAAGAAGATGGGAGATGTTTTGCTCAGGAGATAGCATGGTTGTGGTCAGGATTTTCATTTTCATTTATGTTTCTGAAATGTAGAGTAAATAGATGGGTTTTGATTTTTTTTTAGAAAGTGGAGAGGTCTTCTATGGATCTTATGCTAACTGGGAGACTGTTCCAGAGAACAGGGGAGAAATGGGAGAAAGCTCTGTTGTTGGTCATTTTTGTGGAATTTCTGCATTCTAATGGTATAGTTTGTTTTTATTACAATCTCGTTGATTTTGAGTATTATTATCCTTAGTAATGAGGGTGGTGAGGTGTGATGGAGCAATGTCTTTGATAAGTTTGAATGTAATTACAAGTATTTTGTACTGTATGCGTCTGGATCTGGAGCCAGTGAAGGTTGTATAATACTAGTGTACTGTGTTTTGTTAAGTTGATGTTTGAGGTTATCCTAGCTGCGACATGCTGGGCAAGTTATAGTTGTCTTATATATTGTTTAGGTAGACCTTGTAGTGCAATATTGCAGAAGTCAAAATGGGGTGTGATAATGGCATTGATAATTAATTTAAAGTCATGGGGGTGAAAGAGTGGATGGAACTTTTTCAACATTCTAAGTTTGCAGAAAATCTTTGTTGTTGTTTGTTTTGTTTGATAACATGTTGAGGAGTTATCTAGAATAACTCCAAGGTATTTTACCTCACTTTTGACAGCTCGTTTTTTATCTTGTATTGAAATATGTGTTGGGGGGGGTGAAACTTTTGTTCCTAGTTATGTAAAGTGCTTCAGTTTTGCTGAAATTGATCATGAGATTTTGGGATGAGAGCCAATTTGCCACTTCTGAGAGGCAATTTGAGTTACCAGATTAGCGATATTTAATGGGAGGTATATCATAATATCATCCGCATAAATATGGTAATTTACTTGGAATTTCTTGAAGATTGAGCAGATGGGCTTTGGGATAAGGCGGGATATAAATACAGTTAAATAAATAATATACATTAGTAGTATAATGGGTACACTACTTGTCAAACTGATTGACAGGTGAGATAAGGATAGCAGGAGCCAATCAGCGTTCACTTCCGGTGTATGTCCCGCCTTAGGCCACGCCCCCATAGAAGTGAATGGTGAGTTAGCCCCGCCCACTCCCACCCCCAAACTGTTGACAGGTACCAATCAGCGTCCACCTCCGGTGTATGTCCCGCCTTAGGCCACGCCCCCTCCCATAGAAGTGATTGGTGGGTTAGCCCCGCCCACAGGCATGGCCACCGCCCCCACTTGACACACCTCCACCCCGCCCCAAGGATGACATCATCCAATCAGCATCCACTTCCGGGTTTGTGCCACACCCACACCCCGCCCACAATATGGCATTAGCCAATCAGCACCCATTTCCGGGTTTGTGCCCCACCCACAGCCTCCCACCCTCAACCACGCCCCTGCCTACATCATCGGAAATGACATCACCGGAAACAGGGCGTCATCAGAAATGGACTGTCCCTTTTTGCTGACATCACCGGAAACAGGGTGTCATCAGAAAAGGGCCGTGTCCTTTTCCGATGACCTCAGCGGAAGCAGAGTGACTGACTCCGGAAATGTGTTTTTGCTTCTGGTTAATGTTTTACATCTGCAAAAAGCAGGAACCCTGGAAAACAAAAAAATGCTTTTCTCTCTCCCAATGCCCCAGTTCTTTTTTCTCACAAAAGATTCTCAGCAAACACAGCACAAGGGCTTTTCACAGAGGCACAAACAGGATAGAAAGCTTTTCTTTACAAATGTTAAACCTCAATTAACACATCTTTTGTTAGAGAAACCAGGGCTGTCCATGTGATAGAATTTTGCTTTTAAGACCTCATGGTTAGAGAGAAATATTCTGGCAAACACAGTGTAAGTTCAGACTGAAATTCAGAGAGAGAGAGCTGAGTTCAAATGTTTGCGCTTTCTCTGTACATATCAAAGGGAGGCCTTTGATGTCATAGCCAGCCAAAGGGACTACACAAAACCTGATGAAATAAACACTTTTAAATCTGTTATACAGGCAACGGTGGGCTGCATTATCAGGAAATGCTGGCAGGGCGTAATGCATAGAGACTGTGCAGCATGTGTAATACATGCTCCAGGCCAAAGACATCATGATTGTGTGACACAAGAAAATACAACAGAAAATCCATAAAACTTGTAACAGGTTGTGTCTTTTTAATACCACTAGAAATCCAGGACAACTGTTCAATATTTTGCTTAGATCTGCAAACTGTGATATGAAGGTTTAATCTGTGACAGAGATTATAGATCGTTCTTTAAAAAATGTTGCCATGATTGTTGATCATAAAATGAAAGAAAATGTATGTATTTCCAGAATCTATTAGTTGAACATACAGATGAACAAAAATTAAATGTATACCTTTTATTTTTTATTTTTTTAAACTTGTAATGCGCAAATAAATCATATCACAAGATGAAAACATTTTATTTGAAATAAAACATTTCGAACCTACAGTTTTGTGTGGTGTGTTTTAGGAATGCTTAGTTAATTAAACCTACAATGGGTTGTCTGGAAAAAAATGGGGCATCTAGGTGTGTCCTAAACAATAGGCCATAAGATAAGAATGTGCAGAGCTCTGTTGTAGAACTAAAATCCCCTTAAGACGTCTGGGAAATGGGTGGGAATGTGTATTAGCCACATACACAATATATAGCATCTATTACAATGTCCTGTCTGCGAAAAAAAAAGGCATTGTGAATTAGCCAGGTCGTATGATAAGATTATGAGATCCAGTACATTTCAGCAGCCAGAAAAGATCACATAGTCTCTCTACAGCTTGCAACTCCTCTTCAGACATGGTGAGTAGATATGTGCCTTACTTTTTAAAAATATTGTTGGCTATGTAATGTTTCTGTCTCTTATGATTGTCTTTAAAAAATAGGAGCAGAAAAAGGGGATTGCAAATAAACTCTCTCTTACAAAAAGAAGGCAGCAAAGAAAGTTAAAAGGTATGTCCGGTGGTTTTTAATTTTTCCAGCAGCTATGCTCTTTATAATGTGTCTCACAGTGTTTCAGAGGACAGCCTCAACCTTTAAGCTTTTTTATTTTAGACCTAGAAGATGCTACAAAACAAGATGACCAGCCTAATCAACAGACAGCACCTTACAGAAAACCAAAAGACAAGCAGAATCGTGAGTATTCCAGTTTTATCCAGCTCCTAAATTTTAAGGCCGCTGTAAAAGAAAAAAAAAAGTATTAGCCCCTACGTTTTTCTTTTTCAGATCGAGAAAATGTTAGAAAACCAATGGCTATGGGAGAGAAGTCTAACAGGAAAAGATCACACAGCGAAAGGTTTTCTGCCGGTGAATCTACACACGCCGGTACAGAATACGGAGGGCGTGGTGAAAGCCGTGTCTTTGATCACAGTGTTTCAGAGGACAGCGCAAATAATCATGCATTAGGCCCCGCTGCAGAATCAGAACCAGTTAGCTATGTTCAGTTTGTGAAAAGGTGGGATCGTAAATTGGACAAGTTTAATGGTGTAATTTATTCAGAGGAATTTTGGTTTATTAATTTAGACAGGGTAACATCATTATCTGAGGCTCAATTCGCCATTCGGCAAGGTATCCAACATATTCTGGATGAGGTTAGCAGCAGGGTTTCACCCGGTGGTTAGAGGTGCATCTACACTCATCTCTTTTTCACAATTCCTTGTATTCTGGAAAGTTAAACCCATAAGCATTAGACGCTAACGATTTCTTAAACCAGATCGCTAAACTCCTTCAGAATAACAGAGAAATCCAGGTTTGTGATATATTCCGTGTTTTTGTACTTGTCATAAGAAATCGGGATGGGGGAGTTCGTAGGGTCTTAAAGACTATACCGTTTAGCCATATTATTCATAAGAAAAGGATGTATTTGATAGACTTGAATAACACAGATAATAACCTGTGTTTTGCAGGTAGCCTCACAGCCCTCATGTCACAGGTAAAAATGACAGATGTCGAATTGTTAGAAGGTGCTAAAAAACTACATAATGAATTGGGGTGACCGGTACATAGAAAAGTCATGCTCGATGATGAAGCAATATTTGAACAGCATTTAAAGATAAACATACGCATTGTGCTTCACACAAATTCACGGGTTTGTTTTAAGACATCAGACAGATCTGTGTTCCCTAAGACTGTGTTCTTGTTGCTACACGATGACCATTTCTATGGTATAACTGATGTCAAAAAATTCTATGGGGAGCGCAACTTCTGTAGTTACTGTCAGAAACCGTACAGTCACGATCATAATTGCACATTGTGGTGCCATCTTTGTTTGACACTAACGTGTGCGAATAATGTTGGTGTAAAACAGCGATGCCCTAATTGCAAACTCTTTTGACGTTCTAAAGAGTGTTTAGACAGACACGCGTATTTGGCTCTGAAAAAAGAAGTGGCGTGTTTATCTAAGATACTGTGCCAGAAATGTGAGTCTTATGTGGACAAGAAACATAAGTGCAAGGGCCGGCATTGTAAACTATGTCGTGAACCCCTAACCGGGGATGGCGTCCACTTACATTTTATGACCCCTATTGGTAAAACTGAAACATCTGAAAAGTATATTTTTTATGATTGTGAATGTATGCAAGAAACAGGCTGGCATGTCCCTAATTACATATATGCATCGGACTTAAATGATGAAAGAAACTGGGAATTCAAGGGTCTCAAATGTATTTCTGCCTTTATACAGATTTTTGTGACAAAAAATTTAAAGGCTACACCTTCATAGCCCATAATTCCAAAGGTTATGACGGATATTTTGTTCTTAAACAACTGCTTAAGGAAAAGATGAACACAGGACTGCTGGTTCAAGGTGCTAAACTTTTACAAATTACCGCTGAACCTTTGACTATCCGTTTTATAGACTCTCTAAATTTCCTGCCTATGAAACTTAGCAAACTTCCGCAAGCCATTGGTTTTACAGACAGCAAGGGGTACTTTCCGCACTTTTTTAATACTCTGGAAAATCAAAATTATGTGGGCCCCATGCCGGGTGTTGAACATTACGGTGTGGGTAACATGTTGCCTGAAGAAAAAGAGGAATTTTTACAATGGTACAAGGACAATCAGCATAAAACTTTTAATTTGCAAAAAGAGCTGGCTTATTTGCGGCAGGCCTGTGTTCTCTAACGAGCTGAAATCATGAAAATGACAGAGAAAGAAGTGTTTGTAGAGCAGGGTGACATCTCAGAAATTCTAACAAGATGTTTAGACCCTTTCCAATCTATAACCCTTGCATCTGTATGTATGGCTATGTTCAGATTAATGTTTTCAGAACCCAAGACTGTGGCACTCATTCCACCAGATAACTATCACCGGCAGACAAAAAGATATTCATCCCCATCTATTCAATGGCTGATGTATGTAGAGGCCAAAGAAAACATACAGATCACACATGCTCTGAAAGGTGGCAAAAAAAAGGTGGGGTCTTATTTTCTTGATGGCTATGCCGTGATCGGTGGGGTAGAAACAGCTTTTGAATTTAATGATTGTTTTCATCACGGCTGTCCGAGTTGTTATAACGATAAAGACCAGAATCCTGTAACAGCCACGACCTATGGTTTTCTTTATTACAAAACACAGCTAAAAGCTGAATTCCTGGAAAGCCGGGGCTTCAAGGTCATAAGTCTATGGGAGCACGAGTGGAAGCAGATGGTAAAAGAAAATGACAGGGGCTGCGCAGATTTCCTGGCTGACTCCGCATTACCGCAACCTCTGATTCCACGAGATGCCCTTTTTGGGGGTAGAACAAATGCCATTTATCTGTACCACAAAACAAGACCTGGGGAAAAAATACACTACTATGATTTTACCAGCCTATACCCTTTTGTCAATAAAACAAAGGAATATCCAATAGGCCATCCAAAAATCATTTATGACAAATTTGGTCCCCCTACAAAGTACTTTGGTTTTATAAAAGCAAAAGTATATCCCCCACGAAAGCTCTTTTTCCCGGTGTTACCCATACGGTTGGGCGGTAAGCTTATGTTTCCGCTGTGTCACACGTGTGCTGACACACGGCAACAGAAAATGTGTGCCCACACAGATGAGGAGAGAGCTTTTATGGGGACTTGGTGTACGGTGGAGATGAATTTAGCCATTGCAAAAGGGTATGTGGTTGTTGAAATCTATGAAATCTGGCATTTCGAGCAAAAATATGATAATCTCTTTTCCGAATACATCAAAATGCACCTCCGTCAAAAACAAGAGGCTTCTGGCTACCCTCGATGGTGCAATGATACTGAAAAACAAAATGTGTACATAGCTGATTTCTTTAGAAAAGAGGGGGGGTGTTTGCGTGCAGACCAGATTAATGTAAACCCTGCTACGCGTCAAATAGCAAAACTTTTCTTAAATTCCCTGTGGGGTAAATTTGGTCAAAGAACAAACCTGCCTACCACAAGCATTGTGAGAGAACCTGATGATCTCTTTAAATATCTGTTTTCTCCTGAATTCGAGGTTTCATCATGCGATTTTATTGATAATAAAACAGCCTGTGTGTCTTGGAGGCACTCAAAAGACCAGTGTATATTGTCGGGTAGCACCAACGTTTTCACTGCCTGTTTTACAACGGCTTATGCACGCCTGGAGTTGTACAACCTTCTAGATAGTTTGCAAGAGTGCTGTCTGTACCATGATACAGATTCTGTGATATTTCTAAGTCGAGAGGGTGATTGGAACCCATCTTTGGGTGATTATTTAGGTGAGCTCACAAGCGAGATACCCTCAGATGAACATATCACAGAGTTTGTATCAGCGGGGCCTAAAACATACGGCTACAAGCTGTCAAGCGGGAAGACCTGTATGAAAGTAAAAGGGATTACGTTAAACATAGAAAACTGCCAGAAAATCAATTTCACTAGTTTGAAAGATCTAGTTTTGGACTACAAGCCTGGGGCAGCAGATTTACCCCAGAAAAAGATAGGAGTACAGCAACCTGGTATTATAAGAAACAAAAAGGGTTGGACAATAGAGACTGGTGTGATTAAAAAAACACAAAAGGTTGTGTATGACAAAAGGGTGAAGTTGGAGGATGGCTTTAGCACATTACCCTATGGATACTAGCGTGGTGGATGTGTGCTGGTCACATCCTTTTTCTTGTATTTTAGCAGGGCCGTCCAATTCAGGCAAGAACTTCTTTGTTAAAAAGATGTTAGAACACGCTGGTCGTGTATTGACTGTCATGCCTAACAATATTGTGTGGTGTTACAGTTGCTGGCAACCTCTGTATAAAGAAATGTTAAATAAATATCCTTTTATTACATTTATGGACACTCTGCCTGATATTTTTAATGATGAACGAATGTTTCCAGCCAATAAAGTAAACTTGGTTATTGTTGATGATCTAATGGATTCTGCCTGTAAAAGTGACGAAATAGAGAAAGCCTTTACCAAGTTGTGCACCACAGAAACCTGAGCATCATATATATTGTTCAAAATGTTTTCTGCCAAGGCAAAGCAAGCCAAACTATAACTTTAAGTACCAAATACATGGTGCTCTTTAAGAATCCTAGAGATAAGTTACAGATTGCCATTCTAGCCAGGAATATGTACCCTGGAAAATCAAAATTCTTTTTAGAAGTCTTCGAGGATGCAACCAGAAAGCCGTTTGGTTATCTCGTCGTGGATTTAAATAATACGACGCCTGAGGCTTACAGAATGCGGACGGATATCTTCCCGCCAGATTGGACCACGGTATACTGTGAAAAACCACAAATCTCACATAAAAAGAAATGAATATGTAACCAACCCCTTCATACATGCTTGTGTGTCTCAGACAACATGTCTCGCCGTGTAAAGAGAAACCTGCCCCTTTTAAAACTTTTGGTTCAAGCCTCTCTGCAGCACAGAAGAACCATCCTGAATACAGCTTCTAATGATTTGGTAACAGCTATAGTTGAAATCGCTCTCAACACCCTAAAAGGTAACATTCCTCTTTCACAACAACAGATAAAGGTTTTAAAAGGGAAGCATCATGCCATAAACAGTCTGTGTAATAAAAGACTACCCATTAAAAAAAAGAAGCAATTGGTGAAACAGTCGGGTGGCTTTATCAGGCCCCTGTTAAGTTTTGCATTACCGTTGATAACGGGGCTTCTGACAAACCTCTAATGCAGCACGCTGAAAAAATGTACATAGTCCCTAGTCAACAACTTGAGCGCTTGAGAAACCCGCCAGATCGGGATGAAAATATTAGAACCACGACCATTCATAAGTTAGATGAAGAAATGAAAAACATCCTGCAAAGCGTCGGTATGTCTGAACACGAAAAGGCTAAATGTTACTCAGAAGTGTTACAGCGCTATCTCGTGCTTAACAGACAGAGGGATATAGAAAAAGAAAAAATAAACTTGTATCTACAGGCACAAGATGAGACATCAACGGCAGCATCTCTAGAAATTATACCTCCAGACCCTGTAATACAAGAAGTGTTAAACAGCATCAATATGCGCTATAGGAAAAATGCTGAGTTGCTGCTTAATAAACTGTTCAAAAACAAGGATGTGGCATCCTGGGAGGGAAATGGAACATTTGTATACCGGGGAAACCCCGTCAATGGCTCTAACCTACTCGACCTCGTTCGTGGGGCTACGCAGCCCCAAGCTCTTTCACAACGAAGAATACCCAGGGGCTGGGAGGAGTTCATGCAAACCCTGGCCGAATTAAATATGCCCTCTACGGTAATGGGTAATGCAGCCAACAGAGATGTACTGGCACGCCTCAAAGAGAACCCATCTGTTAAGGCTACTAAAATGTACACGCATCCGATAAAGAGCAAAGAGCTACTCCCACACAAAAAACGTAAATTATCCCACGGCCACCGGTGGTTGAGTGTGTAAAAATGTATTTTCAATAAAATGTTTAAAAACAAACAAAAAAAAAAAGACTAGACAGTGGTTTCTTTTCAAAAAACCCTCCTTAGAGGGGTTACTTTTTATTTAGAAGCATCAAAACATTCACGATAGGAAACACACACTTGCTGATTATGAAACGGATTTCTAAAAGATCTACACAAAGTTTGTTTGTTGCGTTTTACAAAATGTAACACCATATCATCATTTTGCATTAAATCTTCAGAGTACATTTCTAAAATATTTTCAAAAGGCACCCCTTTACAGCGGTAGTGCAAGAAAAATACACAGTGATATCCACAAGCCGTAGACATTGGGTGTTGTAATTGTCTGTTGTGTATAAAACAGTTTTACAATGCTTGTTGAAAAAGCTCATAATGCTGGCAGGAAAGAATAAGCTATCAGGTGGTTGTCCATAAGAATCAAAAAATTCCCCTGTTCCATCTCCACATATATAGATGGCTAACCAGTGTTCTCCAGGTAGGTTATGAGGGTGTGTATTTACCACCAAACACATGGGCTTCCTTGATATTTGTACATCCGCTCACCAGTCACTGGGTAGCACATCTAAAAAGAAATCTGCAACACAGGGGTCCTTCTTTAAAATACGGAAGATCTGCAGGGTGTTCATTTTCACAAATGATCAAAAAGAACATTCCTTCTATGATTAATTTCTATCACATTGTCAAAAACCCCATAAACAATCATGTTAACCGTATGGGGTAAGGCACTGGCAAAACGTATTTCAGCCCGCAGGTTACCAGTTTTAATCAGCGAGTAATTGTCTGCACACTCCTGATCCGGTGAAAGGTAAAACGCCAACAGGGTATAACCTCTGTAAAACTCCTGACGGTCAATCAGCAACGCTGTATCTTTCAGATGTTTGCCACTTGCTTGTATCAGTTGCATATATTCTCTTACACAACATCCGTTTTGAAAGTCAGGTTGAAGAGGTATCCCGGGTACTTGTTCACCATCCACATATAGAGCGGCAAAATTAATATCATAATGTTTAAAATTGAAGGGGTTTTTAGCATAATTACCACTGAAAGCATCATTATCCACAAATCCCAGCACAATGAGTTTTGGTAGCTGCCCCAAAAAGAGATTTTCCTGGTTAGTCACACGGCCACCGGCTGGTATGCTAAACACCTTCAGCCCCACACGGTCAATAGCATACTTGACATTAGCTTTCAGCAGAGCTTCCGCATGTCCCAGGCGCACTCCGGGGGAAACTAACTCTCTTTACAAAGAGCGCAGCGTTTAGGATAAGGATTTTATAACTTTCTTTGGCATCACTGCTCATTAAACAGAAAGAGTTTTTGTTGCGGGTCAATTTGATTTTGAGATCCACACCATTAATCATAGCTTTTCTTGAAAAAATAGATCGCTATGTAAATGCCCCAGAAGCTCTACCTTGTGGCTAGAGACTGTAAATTGGGCCCTTTCAGTAAAGCTGACGCTGTGAGATCCTATCTCTCTCACCTCATGCTGACCGGCTGTGTAAAACAGCCGGCTTTATAAAACAGCCCGCTTGTAAACTGTGATTTGAGGGATCCTTCGCCATAATTGAGAAGCAGCTCTATGAGGGCTCTGTAGGGGTAGCAGTTGTTGCTCTGGCTAATGAGTTGGTCACCCAGGGTAACATCCAGCTGGCTAAACAGAGCTGCGATTGGGTAGTTCACCAGCGCTACTTTGGCTGCCGGGTTGATGTTCGAGCCATCTTCTGCCACAATTTTACAGGTCAGGTGCAAAAGTGTACTATTTAAATCAATGTAGTCTTCACCATGACCTGCGATATAGAAGTCCAAAGGGGCTGTTTCCGACAAAGCCGATAATGGCGGAATTTCCACATAAATACTTTTTTCGATACTTGTTTGGGTCGGTGCTAGTTGAAACAGGTCCAGTTCCGATTTAACACACTCTTCAGAGCCGTGGTGTACAAAAGCCATGGTGCTTTTTAGAATACATCTCGCTGCCTAGAGCTAGCGCTTCTCTTCTTAGACCGGCGGCTAAGCTTCTGAGACCTGTCACCCACGGGTTTCTTTCTTTTAAAAGGCTTGGGCGGTCCTTGCGGTAACTCCCGAGACTCGGTTCTCTTTCTTTTAACAGCTCTTCTAATCACAGCCAGTCCTGATCCTGCCTGTTCTGTAGCCTGGTTCATTTTATTTAGAACATCCGTTGTGACATGACTCATGACATCCTTGGCTATGTTTTTTGCGGCGCCTTTCACGTGTGGTTTAATAATATCAAAACCCCTTCTCAAAAACGGCATAGCTTTTCTAAAGAGGCTGCGAAAAACACCGCCTACACTGGCCCCGTACATGACCGGCACTCCATGATATCCTGAAAGCCCATAGCCGGCTTGTGTTGTATAATAATGCCTGTATGCTTTGGGGTCTCCGTAGTCTTTAGCCACAACCATTTTAAAAAACAGTCACCCTCCGGGGGTCGCAGATGAAGCTTAAGGATCACCTTCCCGTAACAAAATGAGACGTGCCTGTCCTGATCCGTCTTTATTTCAAATGTGATGGTATCAATATGCTGTTTGTTCACAGGGACATAGTGCGGCTTATCATAAGTTAACGTGATAAACTCATCCCTAATCCCCTTAGTTGGAACACAGCGCAGCAGTGGCACAAAATGGTCACCTACTAACTGGTGCTCTACAATATCTGTGTACAGGTAGAGGGTATTAAAACCGGCCATGATATCCGCTGGAAAATGGGAACGCTGTGTATTAACGTAAGCTTCTATTCCCAAAATGGTTGCCAAATCACCATACGCATAAATGGTAGACCTATCTTCCGATTTTATTCGGATTCTTCGCGCATGGGTATCATAAACGATTAGTGGTGCTGCCGATTTATAGATGTTGCTAATGTCCTGATTCATGGATTCCACTAAACTCTGCATGGTCGCGTAATGTCCTTTCCTGACTATATGGTGCTGTATATTTCCTGCTGCGGAAGCGACAACATACTTATGGTCTTCCTTAATATTCTCCCAGGTGTTGAGGTATTGTATTTCCACGAGCCCTACTTCCCACTGTCCTTGTAAGTCCAAAGGCCTTGCTAGTTGTATGGTAAAATTAGAGCTGGTATTTTGGGAAAACACACCTGCTGAGGCATTGCTAGGCAGTGTGATATAAAAGCCACCATCATTCATTTTAAATTTTATTTTAATGCTGCTTCAAAAGAAAGAAAGAAATCAGATGTCTTGAATCTCTGATGCTTTAACCCAACTGTTAAATTTAACAGGCTATCCCCTCCATTTCACGAGGTAGAATCTGTTCCTGCCACATCCTTTTACCTTTAGAACCTTTTCGATTCGGTATATTCTGTCCTGTTGCGGTGTGACTTTTAGCAATTCTTCAGGATAAAAAGAACCTTGTATGGCTTCACCGTCATAATCCTGTATCTTGTATGTTGCTTTCTGGCCCCTGTTTAAAATGTCCGTTATTATAAATACCTCGTCAGTCCACGTTTGCTCGTAACCTTTTTCAAATTTTCCTTTAGTTTTTGAAAGTTTTACATGATCTCCTTTCTTTAAGGGATTCTTGGTATGCTTACGCTTGATGCTATCACCGTAGACTCTTTTCCAGATCTGCAGAGAATTTGTTTGTGTCACATCTACAGGCCTCGTCTTTATTGTTCTGTGAAAACTATGATTATAACTGTGCACAAAAGCCTGCAATACGTCTTGGTACCTAAAGGTGTTGTGTGTAGTAAAATAACGCCACATTTTGGATTTCAAAGTCCTGTTAAACCTTTCTACCACCGCTGCTTTAACATCATTATTGGTTACAAAATGATAAACCCCTCTTTGTTTTAATAAATTCTTCAGGGACCTATTTAAAAATTCTTTACCCTTGTCTGTCTGTATTGTTTCAGGTATACGACCTAGATTAAATATTTTTTCAAAGGCTTTAGCAACTTCATGACCGGTTTTCGATTTTAAACTTGCAGCCCATGCATATTTTGACAGGATGTCTACCACTGTTAATATGTATTTGTAGCCATTGTTATAATGGGACAAGGCTGCCATATCAACTAAATCAGCCTGGCATTGTGCATCCACATCTGACACGATCGTCTTGTTTCTTTTAAAACGGACCCTAGCAGGTCTGTGTAAAGTATAAGCATCTTGTCCGGTAGCCCATCTAACTACATTGTTTCTGTTGACTGTTTTATCCTACTTTTTAGCAGCTTGAAGTAGAGGATTTATGCCCCCAAAGCTCCCTGTTGCTTTGGGGTTATAGTAAATGCTCTTCAATAAGGTTTCATTCATGATTGCCGTGCTTTGACTGTTCTTTTTATTTTGCCAACATCTTCAGAATGGTTTTAGTAATTAATGCTGTGTGCCCTGCTGGAAATTCTGCTTGGTGTTCCAAAAAGAGCCATTTTTCTTTTTGAATCTCTGTGTTAAAATGTTCCCCTTACAAACAGGACACACATCCCTTACACCAGGAGCATGCTCAGAACACCTGGAGCATGCTCGGAACAGACCTCTTGTTTCAACCAATCACGTGTTACCACACCCTAGAGAGGCATGTTCAGACTTGTCTCTCAGTATTGGTTTTTTCAAAGCCACTAAAAAATAGCTGTGGCTGTGTTTGAACTCAGCTCTCTCTCTCTCAAAAAAAAAATAGCTGTATTAGGGGGATTTGAACTCAGGTCTCTCTCTCTCTCTGAATTTCAGTCTGAACTTACACTGTGTTTGCCAGAATATTTATCTCTAACCATGAGGTCTTAAAAGCAAAATTCTATCACATGGGCAGCCCTGGTTTCTCTAACAAAAGATGTGTTAATTGAGGTTTAACATTTGTAAAGAAAAGCTTTCTATCCTGTTTGTGCCTCTGTGAAAAGCCCCTGTGCTGTGCTTGCTGAGAATCTTTTGTGAGAAAAAAGAACTGGGGCATTGGGAGAGAGAAAAGCATTTTTTGTTTTCCAGGGTTCCTGCTTTTTGCAGATGTAAAACATTAACCAGAAGCAAAAACACATTTCCGGAGTCAGTCACTCTGCTTCCGCTGAGGTCATCGGAAAAGGACACGGCCCTTTTCTGATGACACCCTGTTTCTGGTGATGTCAGCAAAAAGGGACAGTCCATTTCTGATGACGCCCTGTTTCCGGTGATGTCATTTCCGATGATGTAGGCAGGGGCGTGGTTGAGGGTGGGAGGCTGTGGGTGGGGCACAAACCTGGAAATGGGTGCTGATTGGCTAATGCCATATTGTGGGGCGGGGTGTGGGTGTGGCACAAACCCAGAAGTGGATGCTGATTGGATGATGTCATCCTTGGGGCGGGGTGGAGGCGTGTCAAGTGGGGGCGGTGGCCACGCCTGGGGGCGGGAGCGGGCGGGGCTAACTCACCATTCACGTCTATGGGAGGGGCGTAGCCTAAGGTGGGACATACACCGGAAGTGGACGCTGATTGGCACCTGTCAACAGTTTGGGGGCGGGAGGGGGCGGGGCTAACTCACCATTCACTTGTATGGGAGGGGCATGGCCTAAGGCGGGACATACACTGGAAGTGAACGCTGATTGGCTCCTGCCATCCTTATCTCACCTGTCAATCAGTTTGACAAGTAGTGTACCCATTATACTACTTACATTTTTTTTTAATAACAGGCCTTTCTGGTAGTTTCACTACATATAACGAGGCAGCATGGAACAAAAATGAACAGGGTCTATGAGGAATGCAGAAGTGGATTCTAATCCCTGAACAGATTTTGAAGAACAGATTGGCTGAATCTGCTGTCGCAACAAGAGTATGCTTACTCCAGACAGAGATGGGTTATCAATGTGGACAGAAGTCCAAATGACAGCTCTGCAAATCTCTTTTATGGAGGCTGAGTGCAAGTGGGCCACCAATATAGACATGGCTTGACCTTATGAGCACGACATGACCCTCAAACCTGACTGGGTATAACCGAAAGAGATGCAATCTGTCAGCTAAATCAAGAGAATATGTTTTTTAATAGCAACTCCCAATCTATTGGGGTAAAAAAAAAAGATGGATTGGACTAAAGCCCATAGAAAGTCCACTCAAAGTATAAAGCCAAGGCTTTTCTGCAATCCAAAGTGTGCAATGCACCAGGGCCAGTGCAAGGGTTTATAGCACCCCTCCCTCATTATTATTAATGTTGGTTGCACTCTACCCTCCTTTTTCCCCAAAACCACTTTGTGAACTCTTTTCAAGAGATATCGATATTTCTCCTTCAAATCCAGTGTTGTAAGAAAATTGCAGCAAAAGAGCAAATGCATAGCCAAAATAAAAATACTTAGCAGTAAATACTTAGCATCATACAAACAGGCTGTGATAGTCCAAAAAAAAATCTGATTCTAGTCATCTCACTAACAAGAACATAAACATTCTCCAGTGCCAGGCATATTGTGAACTAATATAAAACATTGCAAAAGTCACTGAAGATCTACAAGGCCAAATCTACCATACCATACCAGCATATATTTCCAAAACTCATACAATAAGGGACCTACCCAGAAAAAAGCAGCAATATAAATACTGCAATGGCCCAAAACATCCATACACCTATTTGACAAGCTGTACAAGTCAAATTACTACAGTACAGATCCCTACGTACAATCTCCATGTTAACAGAACACCTGGCCTTGGGGACACACTCAGAACACAGACCCTCACCAAGTACAGAATAAGTGACCACAACCTAAAACAAAAATATGTAGACAAAAATTAAACTGAAACTCAAAGTAGCCAGACTCCGCATGCAGTGCCACACCAGATAAGAGATGCAGTTCCCCATACTGTGTGAACTATAAAGATAGGGCAAAGTCCAATCACTAAATTGAAAATAAAATTATTTTTTCTAGCTTTGTCATCTGATGATTTTTGATCATGCTGATCCCGATCTGATGTTTCTGTTTTCCTCTGTCTTCTCTTAGTCTATGGTCTATGCCATTTCTTGTCTCTCCTTTTGCTTTCTTCATTTTCTTCCATTAGTCTTTTTCCAGTCTCAGTAACCCTCCCCAGTATCAGTGTTAACCAATGGTGTTAACCAATGGTGTCTATTCCCTTCCAGTCCCCCTCTTTCCCCACCATCCAGCCCTTCTAGTCCAAATATCATCCCAGGTATCAGCGAACGTCCAGACCCAGTGCACCCTCCCATGTCAGCTCCCTTCCAGTCACCCTCTCCTCTGTCTATCCACCTTCTAGTGCCAACCCCAGTTGTCAGCTCTCTTCCAGCCCCCACCTTCCCTCCAGCCCTCTCCTTCCCCTCTTTTCTGCTCCTTTCCAGCCCCCACCTTCCCCCAGTCAGCTCTCTTCCAACCCCCCTCCTATTACCCAGCCACCTTCCATCCCCATCCCCAAGTGTCAGCTCCTCTCCAGCCTCCCTCCCATCTCAGCTCCCTTCCACCCGCCTGTGTTAGCTGCCTTCTGGCTCCTTTCCTTCCCTTCCCTTCCCTCCTGTATCAGCTGCCCTTCCTCTCCTCATTGATTTGCCTTTCAGAAAAGAAAGCAGCTGCAGGAACATTTCTCTGTTCCTGCGGCTCTGCTATCTTTTAAACTGCTGGATCGCGGAGTTTCTAAAGGCAATAATAAGCATTTCCTGTTTCTTAAAAGAAACAAGAAATGCATGTTACTGCTGGAAAAGAGTAGTTACTCACCTGTAACAGGTGTTCTCCAGGAGCAGCAGGAATCAGTCCTCACATATGGGTGATGTCGGCGCCGACGGAGCCCTCGTGCGGAGCATTTCCCCAGCTTTCAAAGAAAGCCTTTGGGAATTGCAGCGCGCATGCGCGGTCCCCTTCCCGCCCAAGGGTGCCATCTTGCTCAGTCTGATGACATAGCTAAAAGACAGCAAAAAAATTAGCAAAAACTAAATCACATAACTGCAACTCCAAGGGGAGGAGTGAGGGTTGTGAGGACTGATTCCTGCTGCTCCTGGAGAACACCTGTTACTACTCTTTCTCCAGGACCAAAGCAGGAAGTCAGTCCTCGCATATGGGACTCCCTAGCTTAAGGCTACCGGAGACCTCAAGCTGAAAAATGAGCTCCCTCTAGCTCAGCAGCACGTAAGGAAGGAATCTTCTCTGAGAACGCCCCCGACCAGTAGCCCAACACCAGGGCAGGAGGGCAGGAGTTGCCTAAACCCCAAAGAGATTATGGAGTACTGCCTGTCCGAAAGCACTGTCCCTGCGGGACTCCCTCTCAAGGCAGTAATGAGCCGCAAAAGTCTGGCTTGAAGACCAAGTAGCGGCCCGGCAGATGTCTGCCAACGGAACAGAGCGGAGATGAGCCACTGACGCAGCCTTCGCCCTGACACGATGAGCCGTGACTTTACCCTCCAACAAGAGGCCGGCTGCCCCATAAGCCCAGGCGATACAGTCAGCGACCCACATGGACAAAGTACACTTGGAGACAGGGAGCCCCAACTTATTGGGGTCAAAAGAAACGAAGAGCTGAACAGCCCTCCGATGCTCCCGCGTACGGTCAAGGTAGAAGGATAACGCCCTCCTACAGTCCAGGATATGCAGGACCATCTCAGCCCGGTTGGCATGCGGCCTGGGAAAGAAGGTCGGAAGAACCACCTCCTGATTAAGGTGGAAAGGAGAAACAACCTTAGGGAAAAACTTAGGGTGAGTCCGTAAGACTACCCTATTCTGGTAGAACATAGTGTAAGGAGGATCAGACACTAGTGCCTGAAGTTTACTTACGCACCTAGCAGAGGTAAGAGCTACCAGAAACAAGGTTTTCCAGGAGAGGGCAGGAAGCCATAGGTTCAAAGGGCGGACAAGTAATCTGCTGTAAGACCACATTCAAATCCCACTCAGGGGCTGGTGGACGCAAAGGTGGCTTAAGCAAGAGGAGGCCTCTGAGAAAACAAGCCACCAAAGGGTGGTTGGAAAGAGGCCTCCCGTCCACCGGCGAGTGGTGCGTTGAGAGAGCACGGAGGTGAACTCTGACAGAGTTGGACTTAAGGCCTAGATTGGAGAGGTAAAGCAAATATTGCAAAACTACCGCTACCAAGCACGAGAAGGGATTCTCGCTGTGCTGAGCACACCAAGCATAGAATCTACGCCACTTAAGAGCGTAGGATTTCCGGGTGGATTGCCGTCTAGAGGCTAAGACTACGTCTTCCACCTCTCTAGGCAGTAGAAGGGGAGCCAGGACTACCCTTTCAGCAGCCAGGCCATCAGATGAAGGGACTGGAGGTTGGGGTGCAAGAGAGTCCCCTGGTCCTGAGACAGGAGATTGTGTTGAAACCCCAGAGGGAGAGGAGTGTCCACCGCCAGTTGCAGCAGAAGTGGGAACCACGGTTGCCGTGGCCACCTGGGGGCTATCAGGATCAATGAGGCCCCGTCCCTGAGGACTTTGAACAGTGTTCTGGACACTAGTGGCGTGGGAGGAAACGCATACAGTAGGCCTGTGGACCACGAGATCAGAAACGCATCCGCTGCTGCTCTGAGAGGATGCGGTTGCCTGGAGCAGAATCTCGGGAGTTGCCAGTTCAGAGGACTGGCGAAAAGATCCAGGGTGGGGAGGCCCCACCTGAGAAAGATCTGCTCAGTTTGTCCGCCAGGTAATTTTCTTGACCTGGGAGGTAAACAGCCTTGAGGAGGATTCTGTGATTGACGGCCCAAGAGCACAGCCGACGTGCCTCCTGACATAGAAGGAAGGAGCCTGTGCCCCCTTGTTTGTTCACGTAGAACATGGCAACTTGATTGTCTGTCTGGACTAGTACAGACTGGTGAGAGACGAGATGGGAGAAGGCTCTCAGAGCTAGGCGTATCGCTCGTAGCTCCAGGAAATTGACCTGTTCAGCAGCCTCCCAAGGGGTCCACAGACCCTGAGTACATGTCCCTTGGCAATGTGCTCCCCAACCTAGAAGAGAAGCATCGGTTGTCAGCACTTGAGAATGCAGAGGCGATTGAAAACCCACTCCGAGTACCAGATTTGGAAGATGAAGCCACTATTGCAGAGAGGAGACTAGCGGGCCGGATATTCTTACTGAGTCCGCCAGGCTCCCGGTGGCCTGATGCCACTGAATGCGAAGGCTCCACTGAGCAGGCCGCATGTGCAGGCGGGCATTGGGGGTCACATGAACCGTGGAAGCCATATGGCCGAGTAGTCTCAGAAATTGCCTGGCAGAGACCAGGGAATTGCTGTGAAACTGCCTGGCTAGATCCATCAACCTGTGGGCTCTGTCCACTGGCAGAAAAGCCTTTGCCTGAAGAGTGTCTAGCCTTGCTCCTATGAATTCCAAGATCTGGGACGGGAGCAAAGTGGACTTTGCGAAATTTATGACAAACCCCAAGTGCTGAAGTAGAGCCACCATGCGAAGGGTGGCTTGACCGGCCTCCTGGGAAGACTGGCCTCTTATGAGCCAGTCGTCCAGGTATGGAAACACAAAGAGACCTTGAAGCCTCAGGTAGGCCGCTACCACCGCTAGGCACTTGGTGAACACCCTGGGAGCGGAGGATAGGCCAAAGGGAAGTACTCTGTACTGGTAATGGTTTCCCCCCACAACAAATCTGAGATATTGTCAGTGGTCTGGATGAATAAGGATGTGAGTATAAGCATCCTTTAGATCAAAGGAGCATAGCCAATCTCCCTGCTGGAGGTAGGGCAGCAGGATTCCAAGGGTAAGCATCTTGAACTTTTCCCTCTCCAGGAACTTGTTGAGGTTGCGCAAGTCTAGGATGGGTCTGAGGCCTCCAGTTCTTTTTGGTACCAGAAAGTACCTGGAATAAAAGCCGTGACCTCTCAGGTGGTGGGGCACCGGTTCCACAGCCTGGTCCTTTAGCAGACTTGCTAACTCCTGAAGGAGTAGGTCCCTGTGCAGAGGGAGTCTTGGAGGCTCCCATGGAAAGTAGGAGGGAGGTACCTGGTGAAAATGGAGAAGATAGCCCTTCTGGACTATATGGAGTACCCAGGTATCTGATGTGACGGCTGACCATCTGTGGGCAAAGTGGGCCAGCCGGCCTCTTGTGCTGATATGAGCCAGCTGAGGAGAAGAGGCTATTCTTGCTGAGTCAAAAAACCCCACCCTGCTGAGCAGGGGCCGGTGTTGGTGGCTTGGGGGCCTTCTGCCTACGGGCCCCTTGACCCTGCCCCTTGGCCTGCTGACCCTGTTGGGGAGCTACAGAGGCCTGATAATGAGGGTATTGTTTATAGGCAGATGACTTCCTCGGGTAAAAGGTCTTTTTTCCCGAGCCCTTCTTTTTCTGAGAAGGGGCAGAGGTTTTCCTGGACAGCCTAATTCTGGTCAGAGTCTCGGTCTCGAGTTCTGAAGCCTTTTCAGCCATGAGCTTGCCAAAGAGGTTTTCACCTCGGCAGGGGACATCGACCAACTTGTCTTGCACCCATGGCTCGAGGTCGGATGACTGTAGCCAAGCCTGTCGGCGGGCACCGATGCCGGCCCCGGCTACTCGGGCCGAAGCCTCAAAGCCATCGTAGGCTGCTCGAGAGATAAACTTTGAGCACTCTCGAATACCAGTGGACAAAGCTAGGAACCGCTGCAAAGGTTCCTCGGAGAGACCAGCAGAGAACCCGGCAATCTCCTTTGCCGTCTCTCGGAGATACATGCCCATGTAGAGCTGGTATGTCTGGACATGGCAAGCAAGCATAGAGCCCTGAAAGCACTTCTTACCGATGGCATCCAGGTTCCGGGCCTCCCGGCCGGGAGGCACCGAGGAGTGCATCTTCTGACTTTTCAGCCGATGCATGGCCGATTCCACAACCATGGAGTGGTGCGGTAATTGTGCCTTTTGGAACCCGGGGCTCTTGCGGACTCGATAGATGGAATCAACCCGCTTGCTTAACACCGGCGTCGAGGCCGGGGTCTCCCACATGCGGAAGAGCAGCCGTTCCAGCATCGGAGGAACCGGTACAGTAAAGGCCTCCTTCGGGGGAGAGTCATACTGGAGGGCCTCGAACTCCTCGGCTCGAGGCTCCTCTTTGGGATCCGCGGGGAATGCCAAGGCCTTGGCCATATCCTGCACGAAGTCCGAGAACCGGGTATCCTCCGGTGGGGATCGTCTCCGAGGTTCGAACTCCGGTGAGTCTGATGGGACACACCGAGTCCGATAAGTGCCGGGTGACTCTTCGTCCTCCGTCTCCCAGCCCGACTCCTCGGAGGAGGAATCGAGTGGCTCCGGTCGGGCGGGCACCGATGCCATCCGCCCCGCCGTCGAGGGTATCGGCGTCGACGACCTCGGTCCCGAACGGGAGGCCGAGGGAGACCGTGGCCGAAGATCGACTCGAGCCCGCATGGACTCGAGGATCGGCTCGGCCTCCGGGGTCAACTTGGACGTCGAGGTCCCGATGGTCGGGGCAGATGCACCGGTGAGATCGGCAATCAATGCCCGCTGCTGTTCCATGAAGGCAGCGAGGCTGCTCTCGAAGGCCGTCAACCTGAGTCCGAGCTCAGGAGACCCAGCAGCTCCCGCCTTGGGCCCCGACAGCGTCGGGCCCGACGTCGGCTCCCTTGGATGGGAGTCCACGAGGACAACAGCACTTACGTGTCCAGGAGACTCCATCTCGATACGAGGATGCTTGGCAGGCCTCTCCGACTCCGAAGACCCGGGACGGCTATCGGGGCTATGCGACCTGGCTCTCGAGGAACCAGGAGCGTCCACCGACGACGCCCTCGCGGGTTTCTTCTTCCTGCGATGTTCCCGCGAAGGAGACCCCCGCTCAGAGGAACCCCGACGCTGCTCGGGGCCGGAGTCCCGAGACGTCGGGGCCTCTGACGAGGTCCGGGCTTGGCCGGACGCGGAGTCAGAGAAGATCCTATCCTTTTGATGCTGCCGACTCCTCAACGCCTTTGAGTTCATTTTGCCACACGGCCCACAGATCATCGGGTCATGATCGGATCCGAGGCAGCGGAGGCAGCAGTCGTGTGTGTCGGTAAGAGACATAAGTTTCTTACACCGATCACACTTCTTAAACCCGCTGGTAGCCTTCGGGGGAAAAAGGTCACCTGCGAGGTCAAAAGACCGGGCTGCCAGTGAAAAAGGAAAATGGCGCGAACGCTAGTCACAAAGGACAAAAACCGAAAAAAAAGAGAGTGGGCTCGATACCGGCGTATCGGGCCCAGGCGGGAAAAGGATCCAGCGTCGAACCGAAGGAGAAAAATAAAAATAAAGGAAATCAACTTTTTCCTCGGCGAAAAACGAACTACGTCCGTCGGGCTCCGTGGAAAAAAGAAGACTGAGCAAGATGGCACCCTTGGGCGGGATGGGGACCACGCATGCGCGCTGCAATTCCCAAAGGCTTTCTTTGAAAGCTGGGGAAATGCTCCGCACGAGGGCTCCGTTGGCGCCAACGTCACCCATATGTGAGGACTGACTTCCTGCTTGGTCCTGGAGAATGCCGCAGTCCAGCAGTTTAAAAGATAACAGAGTTGCAAGAACAGAGAAATGTTCCCGCGGCTGCTTTTCTTTTCTGAAGCGGTGAGTGACAGGCAGCTAACAATGGCACCCCCTGCCGCTGGCGCACTCCTGCCACGCTTACCCAGCTTCCAGGTAGCGCCGACCCTGCAATGCACTTTCTCCTTTGTTAGTGTGAGGTCTTGGGAAAAATGTTGGAAAAACTATTGACTTATTAACAGTGTTCTTCCATGGACCTTTTGAATAAGTGTACCACCTAGTTTATTTTACTGAACACCCAGTTAACAAGGGGGTAAACTGAAAGGCAATGTCAGGATATACTTTTTCACTGAAAGGGTGGTAAATGCGATGTAAGTGGTTGGGGCAAATACAGTGACAGAATTCAAAAGGGCATGGGACAGACACAGTGGATCCCTTTACAGAAACAAGATAAAATCAAAATAAATGTCTTGGAAATCTTAACAAGTCGAGGTGACCTGCATGGAGCAGTGGGTACACCCCTAAATAGAGGCATGGGGAGGGGTGACCTGCACAGAGCGGTGGGCACACCTACTCTTGCCACCTTGTTGGGCAGACTAGATGGATCATGCTGGTCTTTATCTGCCTTCATATACTATGTTACTATGATGAATTTACATGGAAAATTAATGAACAGGAATGGAAAAATGATTTATGTGATTTTGTATCTGATACTTAACAAATAAAACAGTACACATATTTAAGGAGTGGAGGAGTAGCCTAGTGGCTAGGGCACTGACTTGATAATCAAGAGACCAGGGTTTGATTCCCACTAGCACTATTTGTGGCCTTGGGCAAGTCACCTAACCCTCCATTGTCTTGGAAGAAAGGCCTGGCAATCTACTTTCAGTCACACTGCCAAGAAAACCCAGGAGCTGCTCAGTTGCCAGGAGTCAGCACTGACTCAAAGGCACACATTGCATACATATTTAAATATAATATGAATGAATTAGATACTTAAATGAAGTTGAAACAGTACAAATAAATGCATTTTATATGGCATGTCCTGTAAGACAAATATTTACATTGTTTGCTGCTGGCTGGCTCATAGTACAGTCCAACTGGCTACTCATTCATGCCACCCAGCTGGCAAACCTTTCTGGGGAGAACACTGTATTAAAGTGGAAGTCCACTTCAGGAAGAAATTTAGGATGAGTGTGCAAAACCACCCTATTGTTAAAAAATGTGGTAAAGGTTGGATCCGCTACTATAGCCTCTGCATGCTGAAGTCACCACCACCAAAAACAAGATCTTCCAGGACAGGAATTTCAGAACACAGGTAATCTAGCAGCAAAAAGGGAATTTTCATCAGCTGAATCAAAACAATATTGAGGTCCCAAGACAATGCGGGAGGCATAAGGGGAAATTTCATAAGAAGTAAGCCCTGCATAAAGTAAGCAACTTGAGTCTGTAGTAAGACAGGTTTACTTTCTACATGATGGTGATAAGCGCCATTTGCACTGAAGTGTACCCTTATGGCATTAATCTTCAAACAAAACTCAGACAAATACAGAAAGTATTCAAGCAATTTTTGTTTAGGACGTGAAAAACTGTCTCAGGCCTAATCCTCACACCAGACAGCAAACCACTTTCATTTAAATCCATATGACCTCTGTCTATAAATGAATAGAGTGGAACGGGTAAACGTAGATAATTTTTTTACACCATCAAAAAGTAGAAAGACTAGAGGACACGCAATGAAACTACAATGTAAACCAATTAAAACTAATAAGAGAAAATGTTATTTTACTCAGCGTGTCATCAAAATCTGAAATTTGTTACCAGAGGATGCAGTAAAAACTGTTAGTGTAGTTGAGTTGAAAAAAGATTTGGACAAGTTCCTGGAGGAAAGGTCCATAAGCCATTATTAAAGAGGACTCTGGGAAATCCACTGCTTACCTTGGGACAAGTATTGTGGAACCTGTGTGCCTTTTTGGGAATCTGCCAGGTACTTGTGATTTGGATTAATCACTGTTGGAAACAGGATAGAGGGCTTGATGGACCTTGGTTTGACCCAGTATGGCATTTCTTATGTACTTAATCTTTCCTGGAAGCCAAGAAGATGTTGGTGACACCAATTAGCAAGTTCACAGAGGACAAAGTTAATCCCTCAACATCAAATCTGTGCAGGCAAGGAAGCTGATGTTGGCTGCAACAGTGTTCCCTGATTCTATGTAATCAAGGTTATAAGTTGCCTAGACAAACCAGGTCCCTGATGGAAAGATTGAAAAAAAGAGGAAACCATGGTTGTCTGGGTCAATATAATCTATTTATTTATTTGCATTTATATTGCTCACGATATGATGAGCTTGGCAGATCACAACAAAAGCACATAATATAACATAAAATCAAACACAATGCTCAGCAGAGCAGGAGAAGCCTGACTAATGCTGGGCAGTGCAGAGGTGCAGGAGACACTCTCAGCTCTAACGAGAGGCTGTCAGCTGAGCCCAGTGAGCCAGAAGGAGAGTCAGAGTCTATGCAGCTAGGAGAGCCTGATGCTGAGCTGAATGAGGAAGACACCCTCATGGATTGCTCTTTGTGCCAAGTCTTAGCCACAGAAGGGTTGAAGGAAAGCCAGCCCTGAGAGAAAACCCTCCAGAGAAGGGTAACCATAAGAAGCAGGTAGATGGATTGTAAATTCCCACATGGTAAAGAGGGGAAGTTTTACTAAGATGTAAGAACAAGCTGGAGTTGTGAATTGTGCTTGTTAACCACCTGCTACCTGTGAGGTGAGACGGCAAGAAGCCAAATTAACTGTGAGGAAAAAGCTTTCTTTTTGCTCTTGAATTTTCCTGAGAAACCTGAATAGAACTTTGCTTGCACGTTGAAAGTTTGTTCCTGTTTGGAGTTTTTGTTTTTGCTTGTAAATTGGAAAACAGCCTGGAAAGGTTTGAGACTGGAAAAGAAGGCAAACTGCCACAGAAGAAAGCCTGTTTTGTCTTTTATGCTTTAACCAGCAAGGCCAAAGGAAGCTGGTAGCCTTGCTGTTAAAAGGCTATGTTTTTCTGAGCTGAAGAATACTTTAAGCTGTCACTTTGGTTTTGGGTTTTGTTTTGCTTATAACCTGTTGTACTTTGAAGAAGCCTGGAGAAGTATGCCTGAATGTGGTATTTATGAACCTTTTTTGTGCTCAATAAATTTATGTCATTGCCTTACCCAAAGAGCCCGACTACAGCTTTCTACCTGAAGCCCATCTATATCGCAATTAAACTACATTTCCCAGAAAGCATTGCGGGGAACTAGTCAGTTAAGGCTGAGAACTAGTCAGTTAAGGCTGAAAGGGGAAAGTTCCTTATACAACCACGCCCCTCTAAGCTGGAGGCAAGTGGTGAGGGCATGACAATACATTCTCTTACATTTGTGGTAAGTATAAGCTTAAACCTCAACGATGCAGCAAGACTGCACTTATTAACAAAGCATATTAATTCTATTTTGGTGTAAAGCTGGAAATCAAGACAAATCTTGTGCTCTTCACATTTGCTGTGCAACATGTGCTGTCTATCTCAGAGCCTGGCTCAGAGGTACTCGGAAGTCAATGCTATTTGCAGTCCCAATGATACGGTGAGAACAGAAGGATTATGTGACAGACTGTTATTCTGTCTGACCAATGCATCCAGCTTCTCTGCTAAAAATAAGAAATCTATTAAATACCCCAGTCTGCCTTCAGCCATGAAATCAGTGCCGCATGACAAAGTATGCCAGTACCGAAGCCACCAGACATGGAGCCTAGATGAGGCAGATGAAGATGCCACAACATACACGCCAGACATGGAAAACGACATGGATCCAGATTTTGAACCGTTTATGTCCGGTGTAACTTATCTGATAACACAGTCAAAATTGAATGACCTGGTGAGGGACTTAAGTTTCTCAAAAACAAAAGCTGAACTACTTGGTTCAAGATTGCAAGGATGGGGTTTTCTGTCTCTAGGTATGAAAATTTCTGTTTTTCAGACCCACCAAGAAGATATGAACAATGTCTTTGCACAGGTTGACAACCTATGTTTCTGCACTAACATTGATGAGTTGTTCACGGCTTTGGGATGTGAGCATAACCCACAACAATGGTACCTTTTTATTGATTTGTCACTGTTAAGCCTGAAAGCTGTCTTGTTATACAATGGAAATGTCCACCCTTCAATACCTATTGCCTATGCAGCGCACATGAAAGAAACCTACAAAAACATGGAATTATTGCTGAAACACATACAGTATAACAACTATAATCGGAACAATTGTGGTGATCTAAAAGTAGTAGCACTGCTACATTAAAAAGAACTGGCCGTTCCGTAAGCATTTCATTCCAGGACAGAAAAATGTGGGACATGAACCACTTGACGAGACAAGATATTTTTGCCTCCTCTTCATATAAAGCTTGGACTGATGAAAAACTTTGTGAAAGAGATGAACAAGGAAGGTGAAGGATTTTGATATCTGAGACAGATGTTTCCAAGAATAATTGATGTGAAGATTAAGGAAGGCATTTTTGTGTGTCCACAAGTCAGACATGTCATGAATGACAAGTGGTTTGAAGATCTGCTAGTGGGGCCTGAGAAAAATAGCATGGAAGGCATTCAGGGATGTTGTTGAGAATTTTCTTGGCAATTACAGGGCACCAAACTATATCCAGCTGGTTGACAACATGCTTCGAGCATACAAATCCATGAAGTGCAACATGTTGCTGAAGATTCATCTTCTACATTCACACTTGGACTTCTTTTTTTATTTTATTTTTTTATTTACATTCTCTTATATACCGCGCTATTCTGCATCAGTGCGGTTTACATTGAACAAACTGAAATTACAATTACAACCGCAGATTCTTCCCTGCTAATCTTGGTACAGTCAGCAACAAACATGGTGAAAGGTTTCACCAGGACATTGTAATGATGGAAAAGTGATATTAGGGCAACTGCAACCCATCAATGCTGGCCAACTATTGTTGGACACTGAGACGAAAAGCATCAGATGCTGAGTACAAACGAAAAACAGGAGCAAAACATTTTTAGTTCAGGCGAACTAGTACAATATGTCAGCAGCATTGTGCAATTAAACATGCTAAATTCAATCAAAATTAAATTTTATGTTTCTCCAAACTCCTACGTGATACAATCAATCTGAAATTATATTTGTGTTCAGCTTGAAACTGTCTATCATAATCACCAAAACTTTTGAACAAATTTGTTGTCCAGTGAGAGGAATACTGTAGGAGGATACATGGAGGATACATCCCACTAGAGGACAGCAACCTTGGGCCGGAAGGACTGGGGTTTCTAGTCCCACAGGTGCTCCTTGTGGTCTTGGGCAAGCCACTTAACCCTCCATAGCCCATGTTCCCTGTAAAATAGTTATCTCCAAGTTATAATGCCCTGTTCAATGTAATTTCAGTTTGTTCAATGTAAACCGCACTGATGCAGAATAGCGCGGTATATAAGAGAATGTAAATAAATAAAAAACATAAAATGTACAGAAGACTGTCCCCACAATGGAGGAGGAAGGTATCTGAGCTTAGTTTGCCATATGTCTCCACCCTGAAGCAGAACTGAGGCACTTGCATGTTTTGATGACTGGCAACTAAATCTATCGAAAGGATAACCCACTCCCAAAAATGGTCTGAGACACTTCTCACTTCAGGTTCCATTTTTTTAGGTTGAAAGATGCAACTCAGCCTGATCACCAGGGCACTACCTTCATCAGATAGTTATGTAGTTCTGAGAGTCATCCCTTGAGAGATGGCAAAGTACCACATCATAACTGTTCCCCAACATAGGAGGTATGATCCCTCTTCCTCCCTGCTTGTTGATTGAATACATTGTTATTTGATTGTCTGTCTGAAACATGACCATTTGGTTGGCCAACTGATCCCTGAAAGCCTTTAGACGTTCAACATCGCTCTCAGTTTCAGGAAATTGATTTGGGTAGACTAAATCCCGAGTGTAGAATCTATTTACATGGGCTCCTCAGCCTAGCTTCGATACATCTGTCATGGGCAACTTTTGGTAGGAAGGAATTTGAAATGGTAGGCCTTTTGCCAGATTGGATTCATCTGTCCGCTAGGACAGAGATTCTTGGAGAGGTAGGAGTGCGAGAAATGACATCTCTGAATCTGTAGTGGCCTGTATCCACTGTGCACAGGATCCACTGAGATTGTCTCATATTAAGTTGAGCTGTCAAGGCCATATGGCTCGAATTCTCAACATGTTCCTTGCTGCTGACCCTGTTGTACTTCCATGATCATCACCAAGCGAGTGAGCTTTTCTTGTGAAAGGAAGGTTTTCACTTGAGTCATGACCAGCAGAGTTCCAATGAATTCCAATTGATATGAGAGGCATGACTTGGTTAATCAATGACAAACCCTAGCAGCTCCAGATTGTGGTGCATACAGATTCTTGAACTCCTTGAGAGGTGTTCTTGACCAGCCAATCATTCAAGTAGAGAAACATGTGCAACTACCATGAGACACTTTGAGAAAACATGAGGAGCAGATGCAAAGACAAAAGGTAGTACATGGTACTGAAAAGTAGTGCCTTCCTATGACAAATCGCAGATACTTTCTGTGGATAGGGTGTATCTGTATATGGGCCAGAGAACAGAGCCAATCCCCTTTTAAAGAAAATGAAGCAGGGTACTGAAAGAAACCATTCTGAACTTTCCACAAACCAGATACATGTTCAGATTCTTCAGGTCTAAGATGGGAAAGTACCCCTCTATGTTTTTGGGTACCTGGAAATACCTTAAGTAAAATCTCAGCCTTTCCTAGCCTGGTGGAACAGGATAGAATACATTGGTGGCCTAAAGGGCAGAAAGTTCCTGAAGAAGTATGTCCTGATGCTGAGAGGTTATTGAATGAGCTCTCAGTGGGCAATTTGGATGGATTTTAAATAGGCAAAATCTGCACTTACCCAGACTATTTTGATAACCCAAGAGTGAGAGATTATAAGGATGCTAACAATCTGCAAAGAATGTGTGCCTCTCTCTGACAGGAAGGTTGTCCAGGAGTAGAAGAAGGCTGCCACTATGTTGTCTAGAAGCCAGTCAAAGCCTTGTCCCTGGTTTGACTGGGATGCCAGCTGGGGTTTCTAAGTCTCCTGCTGCTGAGGGCAGAAGCAAGAATGCTGTCTGCTTTGGGCAGAGCAGGAGAGAGGAGGATACCTATGCCTGTGAGAGAAGTAGGATCTCCGTTGCCCTCCATTGTGGAAACTCCAAGATGATGGGGGGACTGGGTCAGAAGTGGGCCTGGATAGAGATTGGAGGATGTCAGTGTGCTGCTTGATCATGGTCACAGCTTTTCCTGCACCTTTCCTCCAAAGAGATTCTCTTCACAGCATGGCATGTCAGCGAGCTATTCCTGGACTCTGGGTTGTAAATTTGAGACCAGGAGCCATGAGAGTCTCTGGGCACCAGTACTCATGGAGGCGGCTCTCGATGCTGTATTGAAAATATATGTCATTCAGACAATATATTTTCCACACTCTTTTCCTTGCATCACCAGGGATCAGTATTGTGGAGCTTTCTCTGGAGGGAGAAAGACTGCAAACTCATACAGATTGCATATGAGGTTCCGCATGGGCATGCCCATGAAGAGCACTAGTAAGACGCTGCATGATAAGTTGGCATAGCATTCTAAAAATATTTCTCCCAAAAGAATCCAATATCCTAGCCTACCTCTTCAGAAGCGCCAAAGAGTGAGACTTGGAACTTTTGACTCTTTTGAGACTGGATTTGATGACCACAGAATAGTAAAGCAGCTGCAGATTCTCAAATCTGAAAGTCTTCTGGATTCCATATATAGTCAACCATCCTACTGACTGGAGGCACAGAAAGGAAAGTCTCCCACATCTGAAGCCTCTGAAGGATGTGGTGCATGGGCACTGTCTCCACTTCCTTAGGGAGATCAGAATACTGGAGGATATACAATTCCTTGGCCCTAAACAGCTCCTCCATTTCTAACTGGAATGGAATGGATCTTGCCATTTCCCTCACAAAACTATGGAAAGTAAGCTCCTCAGGCGGTGACTTTAATCACTCGTGAGGAGGTGTAGGATCTACACTGAGTCATACTCAATCCCAAGAGTACTCAGATGCAGACAAAGAGATACTCAAATGCTATCTGAGCCTCTTACTGGGCCAACCTCTGTTTCTCTTCGCAGGCATATCTCTTCTGGAAACACTGATGACCACTAATGCCTAGGGGATCAATCTCCTCCCAATGCACTTGAGACTGATATCAGCCAGGCAGGAATTGTGTCAAGCCCTCTGCTCAGCCTCAACTCAGCAAACCACTCTACTAGACTCTAAGACAGAGAAAAAATTGGGCTCCAGTGAAAAAAATCAGACCTGATACCTCCCATATCCTCGTGCCAACAGGAACACTGTGTGCACCAACCCCACAAAACTCTTACATAAGAAGCACCCAGCACGCTAAACAAGAGGCTGCTGTGCCAGGCTGACTAAGCAACTCTGTTGCTCTTCACCTAATAATGTTTCTGTCACTTTCCCTTGCCCCCCCCCACCCCCCGGCGCAGACAGGTGACATCACAAGCTGCTACTTTTAAGAAAAGCACTGCTGTGGCATTTATTTGTGCATTTCTAATACTGTGCTTGTATTTTCTGCAGTATTTTTACAGACTCTGCTGCTGTCTGCCCAATTTTGGTATTTCTGGCACTTATTTATTTATTTAGCTGCATTTATATCCCGCTTTTCACCGGGTCAAAGCGGTTGGGGGATACATTTAACACGAGGGGATATGAGACACATACACTAATACTTACAGGGAACATGGGCAATGGAGGGTTAAGTGGCTTGCCCAAGACCACAAGGAGCACTTGCGGGACTAGAAACCCCAGTCCTTCCGGCCCAAGGTTGCTGTCCTCTAGTGGGATTTGAACCACCGACCTTCCGGCCTGTAGTACCTTGCCCCAACCACTAGGCCACTCCTCCCTCCACTTCCCCTTGTTCCCAGTTTGGCACAGTCATCTTGCTCCTGGATATTTCGAGCACTCCATAAAATTGAAATAGACTCTTTGGAGTCAGCTTCTCCATCAGATTTTATTGATCTCCCTCTAGAATCCCAGGGAGAAGCATGGAATGCTTCTCTGAGTAACTATATTGACTCCAACACTTCCTTGAGAGAACTATATCTCCGACCACTAAGCATCATCAACAATGGTTCCATTAGGGACTGCATATTCTGAAATGGTAGGTTCATAAGACTAAACGATCATAGTGGAAATCTCGAGCTCCATCGATTTTTTTTAAAGAACAAGAGAGAATGTATAATCAACAAATAAAGGCTGAAGACAACTTACTACATCACTTTGACTGAAGACAGTCCAAATAAATCTAGGACACTGTTCCATGTCTTCACTTCCTTAACTGCCACACAGCTCTAAAGAGTCCCAACAAAGTACCCCCTCCTCAGATGTCTTAAAAGAATTTATTTTTGGCCAAGGCCAAATCTATTTATGAGTCCTTTCCTTCAGTACCTGCATTCCTGGATCTGCTGGAAACTTATTTCCCTGAAGTTCCTGAGTAATCGTTATTAACAAGTTTATCCAGAATGTAATCAGCTTTCAATGAGTTTTATTCCAGGGGGTTTGGACAAATTGCTCTCTGCAATCAAAGCAATGATCTGCTTGCTGGACCCTATCCCAACTGCCTGACTGAAAGCCTCTACTTTACATATTTCGAACTTCTGTTGTCAGATGGTAAACTAACCTTCAAAGTAGCGTGTTACCTTCTCTTCTAAAACAAGTCATTGTCCAACCAATTCTTTAAAAAGCCAATCTTAATACATCAGCTCCAGATAGTTATTGGTCGGTCTCTAATCTTCCATTCCTAATGTAAATAATTGAAAAATTCATATTCCTTTAACTCTTAGATTTCCTTGAAAAAACTAATATCCCAGACAGTTGGGTTTTCTCAACGGCCATAGCACAGAATCCAAGATTACCACTATACTCAGTAAGCTCCATGCAAACTTGGATGCTCATAAGTCTGCTTTAATTATTTCCCTGAATCTGTCAGTGGCATTTGATGTCATTAATCATTCATTTCTACTATGATAGCTCTATCAGTTTCAGGGGCTATGTGCTGAAATGTTTTTCTTATATATTATTATTATTTAATTATTTAGTAGAATTAAGCTCATACCTTTCCAGAAGTAGATCAAAGCAAGTTATAATCAGATATTCTAAACATTTCCCTGTCCCCGGAGGACTTACAATCTAAGGTTGTACCTGAGGCAATGGAGAGCTAGATGACTTGCTCAAGGCCACAAGGAGAGTCACTGGGACTTGAACACTGGTCTTCATTCTTTCAAAAACCATTTTGTTTTCACAGTTCATACAAACAGGACTCCATTCTCTCCCCGTCATTTTTTAACATTTTTCTTGCCCCATTGGCCACTCTGGTACAAGACCATGGTGTGAATGGCTACTACTACACTGTGTTTCAAAAAGAACTCAGGTCACTAGTAGAGTGTAGAAAATCCAAAAAATCAACTAGCACACACTCAAATATTATATTTATATTTTATATATATATGTTATATTTGAGTGTGTAATACTACACTGTGGCATAGTGTGATGCTGCAGACCCTCTGAGAGGGGAAGAAAATGTTTTAAATGCAGGAAAGGTCAAGCACAACCTGCAATATCGTGAGGAACCACATAGGGGGAGCAGGAGGGACCTCCGAGGAACTGAGGAACCACACCTCCTAGGTCATGAGGTAATGCCAGCCAGCTTCCAATCAAGAAAGAGAGGAGTGCCTCTGAAAGGGAATTTGGAAGGTTGGAAGGCAGAACAGGTAGAATCGGAATCAGAACAGCCTGGGAAAGGAGAACAGGCTGGGAAAGTGGTACAGCCCTGGAGAGGAGGATATCCTGAGGAGACAGGACAGCCCTGGAGAAAGGCACAGGCAGGACGGCCTGGGAAAGGAGGACTGCCAGGAGAACCAGCAGAACCAGCAGGTTGGGCAGGACATCCGAGTGAATGGGCTAGATATCCAGAAGGAGCACTAATCCCTGAACCACGGTTCCGCAGGAGGCAGCAGCAGCCGCATTGGCTTGGAGAAAGGAGACCCCGTGGAGAAGGTGGGACAACTCCAGCCAGAGTGAGTGTTTGTTGTACAGAGAAGGAAAGGCGTGGCTGTGACTGTGGTCTAAAGCCAACAGCAAGACGGTTGGAGAGCTCAAGGCCTGTTGCTCAGGCCAGGCAGGATCCCAACTGGAGCAGGCCTCAAACCTCACCTGGAGCTGACAAGCCGAGAAGAAAAGGTAACCCATATTTAACTAAAAGCAGGGTACAAACTGCTGGTGTATGGGGAATACAGGGAGCACAGGAATATTATCCTTGTGAGAATGCTTATGAGATAGGGTGCAAGAAACATGCACCAACTAAGAGACTTGTTAGTGACCAAGCTTTACAGAAAGCTAAGACAAAACACTTGCAAAAGGAAGACAGTTCCTAGTATTTGAGGGCGCAGGACCGACGCCCTGTATTCAACCCTGAGCATTGGGAGGTTGTGCAGAAGATATATAAAAAGCCTTATTACAACTTACCAACAAGTGCTGACTTAGGCTCAGAGGCTTCAGAAGGGGAACCGATACAGGTGGAATTTGCATCAGACACTGAGATGGACTGTAGCTTCTGTAAGACAGGAAGCTTGGAGTCCTTACTAAGCAACTAAGCTAGGTCTTGGGAGTTGAGACTGTTTGTTTGCCTGCTATACCATTTACTGTGAAGATAACAGTTTTCCTTTAATGCTTTCTTTTTCTTTTACCTGAAGTAAGGAATTTGTGTTTGACGTTTTTGTGTCCAAGCATATGAACCTTTGTGCATGAAAGGGGAAATAAATGCCTTTTGTTTTTCCCTCCACTCGGAACTTTTGTTTCTGTGGGATTTTGGTACCAAAGGACGCTACCAGGGCTGAAAGTCCCTGGGCCCTGTATGATATTGGCCAAACCCAACCTTAAATGTTTTTATGTCCCACCTACCTCAGTCCAGTACGCTTCCAAGGTAGGCCCTGTGACAATAGGCGTGCAAGCAAAGGGCTCCACCTAGGCATTCAATAAGGTCATTCACTCTGGGCATGGGGTAAGCATTCCAGTTGGAAACTGCATTCACCTTCCTAAAGTCGATACAAAAACAGATGCTCCTGTCTGGCTTAGGCACCAGTACGATGGGGGAATGACCGGTTGCTTTGGGGCTCTTCTATTACTCTCAATTTAAGGCAACTGCTGCTGTCTCTGCTATCTGTTGCCTGTTTATTGTACCTCAGTGACCATCTCCCCTCTCTCCTAAACTCCAGATATCCACTGCACCTTTGGACTCCATTTCCCACACTCCACCAGGACCCGGAAGTGACATCACTGCTCACCTGTTCCTCCTGGTTGCTCCCCTCCTGTTAAAAGTGACGCATGTCTCCTCCCGTGCCATGAGCGCTCCTTTTGGGCATCTCCAGGGGTTCTCTAGTTTTTATCAGTGTCTACTGACTGTTGCCTTTCCCTTCTTACACCAGTGCCTGTTGTGCTGCCTCTCCATCCTTCCTGCACCTGGGTAAGTCCTGCACCCTTACTCTTTTTCTCTGCTTCTCCTCACCTGGTTTCTACCCTTGTCTGTTTGCTCATCCACTATGTCGGTGATCCTGGTTCATTGGGGGTAGCCTCCCCTTCCTTCTGCTGCATTTTCCATCATATTGCACGCCACCACCCGCATTTCCAGCAATCTTATATTGCTTGCTCTCCCACCACCACTCTTTCTGCTCCCTCCCTACCTGCTGCCCTCCCTCTTCTTGCTTTGTCTATGGCTCTTCTTAACTGCAGATTCCTGCGTTCAAAGACCCTACTCCTTTCCGACACCATCCTGCAGCATAATCTCAATGTCCTCTTTCTTACTGAGATCTGGTTAGGGGATGGTGACGAGTCCCTCCTTGCTCGTGGCTCCCCCCAACTTCTCGGCCCTATTCACCCCCCTGCTCCGGCCGGCACAGTGAAGGTGGGGCCCTCCTCCACTCCTCGATATTCCTGCGCGAGATTACCTCCCCATCCCTCCACTACCCCGAATCCTTATTCCTCTGTCTTGACTCCAACCCCACATTCACATCCTTCTACTCTATGCCCCTCCCTCATTGTGTTGACCTTTGGAATTTGCTGCTACTTATTTTCTCCAAACTATCACTTTCCTATTCCCATCTAATGGTTCTTGGTGACTTTAATTCATCCAGATTCCCCTCGCACTGCTAGAGATAGGGCCCTACTCATTCTTTTTTCAGATCTATCACTACAGCCAAATGTTCTCTGCCCTACACACTTGGCAGGCCATGCCCTAGATTTCATTCTCACACTTGCCACCTCCTCCTATGCTCCCTCGGAAATTTCCACTTTTTCTCTTCCGTGGACCGATCGTTTTTGCATACTCTTCTCTTTTTCTCTTCCTCCCCCTGTACCACTGTCCACCACTTCTCCACCACAACTTCGGCAACGTATTACCCCTGATTCCCTCCAGAAGTTTCCCTCTGGTGACACTCTGTGTTCCCCGGAGTTTCCATCTCTTCCTATTGATGCCCAAGCCCATTCCTGGCACACCTCCCTGATTTCCACCTTAGATCAGGTCGCCCCACTCCCCTTTTCCCTCAAGTTGCGCCTACCCAACCGGCACTCCTGGTACAACTCTGCCCTTCTCCATCACTCGCATCTTAGGTATGCCAAACGCCAATGGCACCAGCATCCGTCCTCCAATTCCCTATCTCTCTTTCACCATCATCACCACCAATATAAAACTCTGGTCAATGATACTAAAAAGGCTTACTACTCCAAATTAATCTCTTCATCCTCGAACTCTACCCAAGAGCTCTAGCGCATTCTCCGTTCTCTATTGTCAATGGCCCCCTTCTTCGGCTCGCCACTCTCTGGCCCCAGCCCCTGCTCTCCTTGCCTCCTATTTCTCTGATAAAATCTCTTCATTGCGCAGTGTCGTGAGGGCATCCCCTGGTGGCCATTGGGGGTATGGGCATGCTCCACGATGGAATTATTTTAGGGAGCGTGATGAAATGTAAGGTCCACAATGGCGAATGGTCTTACTTATTTCCAGCTTCCTATGAGAGCTCAATAATTATTAAACCAAGTGTAGGGAAAACAAGGCTTTATTTCCCCTCTGTGCAAGGGTTCAATAAGACAGTGAAAAATCAAAAGAATGTCCTTTGTTTCAAAAGGTACCAGTATTAACAGGCTGACTAATTGTTAATCTCCACAATTAGTGCAAGGGTTAACCGGAGGAATTCACTTCATTCCCACACAATAAGAATTAAACAAACTTCTTCTCATTTATACAGTGGCTACAGATTCTAGGCTCGTGGCCATGCACAAACCACAATCCATCTCTTCTGGTGGAGGAATGGGAACAGCATTTATATATTCAATTTCCATGGATTCTGCTCCACTACATTCATCCTCAGAGTAATCACTGTCCCTGTCTGTTACAGGTCTACGTGAACTGTCTCTAGGCTCTTGCCTCCAATAAGACTGTGTTTTAAGTTCTTTGGGAATTTTCTGAAACCACTCTGGTTTCTTCTTCCTTACAAACTGAGTATTTGTTTTAGCAGTGACTCTACCTGGAGCCTCTGTAGTTTGAATCCGTGGAGCTTTCTCTCCCAGGAACGTCTCTCCTGCAACAGGTTCTCTGCCGATAGCCTCTAGGCAGGGCTGTGCTTTCTGGCAGCTTGATAAAACCTGGTGTGGCTTCAACTCTATGCTTCAATAAGAACTTAGCTTTGTCAGAAACTGCTTTTCCTTTGGTACCTGGTAAAACTTGACTAGCATTTCCCAGAGACTGCAGGCTTTCCTCCAAACCTATCTCTCTGGTTCTCTGGATACGACTCTCTGCTTTTGAATCAGGAACGTTGTTTGAGCAGGGAGTGGCACACTCTCTAGCCTTACTGCTTTCTCCAGCAGACTCCCTCTGAACAGCTGCTCGCGTAGCCTGGCCCCTCTGAACTCCACCTTTGTGAACTCTGTTCCTTTGGGCTTGCTCAAGGAGGATTCCTTCTCCAAGTCCTTCTCCTTCTCTCAGAGCTGTTACTCCTTTCTGGATCCGGTTCCAGTTCTGCCCTTCCTCTGGAGCTGTTCCTCTCTTCTGTCCTTCTCTTAGAGGTGTTCCTTCCCTTAGGGGTGTTCCTCCTTTGCTAGCATTCAGCTTCTGCTTATAAAGGAATCTTTCCTTTGAAACTCCCGGGCTCATTCCCTGGTGCAAGTAGTTAGCTCTCTTAGGCCCATTAGCTCCTGTATGATCACTCCTGTCCCCTCTAGCTGTGCCTTGAGGTAATTGCACATCTAGATTTCTCTGAGAAACAGGGTTTCTTTTCAACTTTGCATCTTAATTGATACCAGCCTCATGACAGCAGCCAATTTCTCATGTGCCCCTTTCCCCCTGTCTCCATCCCTACCGCTTACCTCACCCTCCTCCCCTATCTCCCCCTCCTCTTCCTCATCCCTTTCTCACATATGGTCCACTTTCCGCCACCTGTCTCCATTGGAGTTGTCTAAGGCCCTGTCATCCTTTCACAAAACCACCTATCCCCTGGATCCTATCCCATCTCACTGGCTCAGTGAGCCCTCTCTGGCTCTCCTTCCATATATTCTTTGCTTGTTTAACTCTAATCTCTCCTCTGGCACCTTTCCTTCCCTATGGATGCATGCTCTTGTCAGACCCCTTCTTAAGAAACCCACCCTTAACCCCACTGTTCCAGCACACTGGTGCCCCATCTCCAACCTTCCTTACCTTTCTACAGAACTAGAGAAACTTGTTTTCGCACAGCTGTTCACACACCTCAACTTCACCCTTGGCCTACACCCCCACCAATCCAGTTTTAGGCCAGGACATAGCACTGAAACTATTCTTCTCTCCCTCTTAAATGAGCTTCACACTACCCATGAGTGTGTGGTGATATCACTTTGGCAGTTTCTTTGGATCTTTCTGCAGCCTTTGAACAGGTTGATCATCCCACTCTGCTTTCTAGGCTTCATGACTTTGGAATTAGGGGCACTGTTCTCTCCTGGTTTTGGTCTTTTCTCTCTGCATGCTCCTTCTCTGTCCGTGTCGGTTCCACGACCTCCCCACCCACCGCTCTCTCCTGTGGTGTTCCTCAGGGTTCGGTTCTAGCTCCCCTTTTCTTTAACATCTTTCTGGCTCCCCTTGCGCTTATCCAACAATCTGGCTTACCTGCTTACTTTTACGTCGATGATATTATTCTACTTCACCACACCAACCCCACTACGCCCTAGCTCGCCCCAATAAACTCTTGTCTACTCTAAGTATCCTCCTGGCTGTCATCAAACTTCCTCTACCTCAATACTGCTAAATCTGCCGCCATTGGGTTCACTTTCAGGTCTACTCCCTCAACCCTGGCCCCCTCCATCTCCAATCTTACCATTCTCCTCACCACTTCAATTCACTATCTTGGTGTAACCATGGAGTCCTCCCTCTCCTTTCATGAGCACATCTCCACCATTGTCCACCGTTCCTTTGCCTCCCTTTGGCAGATTTGTGCAGTATCCCCCTTTCTTTGTTTACCTTCACTTACAACCCTCAAATTGTCCCTAGTTACCTCTCGCTTGGATTACTGCAATGTTGCTCTGGCCTTCCCCTTTTTCAGTTCAACGTCTCCAACTTCTTTCAGAACACGGCAGCTCGAATTCTTACAAACTCCACCCATTCAGACCATATTACCACCCTGCTTATACTAAACTGGCTGCCACTCAAATACCGCACTGATTACAATATACTTATCTTTGTTCATTGAGTACTTCACACCGCCACTCCCCAATACCTCGCAGACCTTCTACAATATCACATCCCACTTCATCTCCTCAGGTCTATCGATTCCAACCGTTTGGTTCTTCCTTCTCCCTTCCGTGCCCACCTTGAACTTACCCCCTCTCCGCTTTCTTTTTCCTGGGTCCTGCCCCTTGGAACTTCTTACCTGCCACCCTCCATTCAGAATCATCTTTTGTAAAGTTTAAATCCCTGCTCAAGACTCACCTCTTTCATAAAGCTTTTGATCTCTCGCCTACTGCCTCCTAGTTTCCCCCGAACCCTGTTTTATTTTGTACTGTCCTCTTCCTATCTTCCCTCTTCTGCTATCTGCTAGTTTCTTGAGCTTTCCTGTCAATAATGGCATTCTTTTCCTTTTCTCTTATGTAGCTGTTTTATCTTATGTACACCGCTCTGATGCTCCGCCTGAGTGGTATATCAAAAACTCGATAAAAATAAAGATAAAAGATAAAGATGTCCTCTACTTCCTTCGCCAAGGCCTGTCTTTGCACTTCTGGAAGTTGGTAGGGCCGTTGGCACACCATCACCCTAGAATCTGTGACAATGTCATGGTAGACAAGATGGGTACACCCCAGAACTTTGGAGAACACATCCCTATTCCATTGAACTAGATATTCTAGGTCCACTTTTTGGGCATTTGATAGGTGTTCCCCAAATGGAACCTAGTCCAGTTCAGAAGGCAGCTGTACCTCGGACCCAAACTCCTCTCCTTGGACCATCACAGCCAGGGCAGAAGTCCACTTCTTCATCAGATTCACATGGCAGATTGAGAGTTTCTTCCTTGTGTCCAGCTGTGCAATCTTGTAGTTGACAGGTCCCATCTGTTCTAGCACCTCATAGGGATCCTGCCATTTACAGAAGAGTTTACTCTCGAGATAGGGAGCAAAAGCAAGACCCAGTCCCTGAGATGGAAAATCCACTGTTGTCCTAGCTTTCCTTAAGCACTCCTGTATCTGAAGTATGTAGTCTACCACATTCTGGCCGGGGCTGGGTTCCTCTTCCCAGGTCTCTCAAAATATCTGTAAGATTCCCCGGTGTTGTCGTCCATACAGCAACTCAAAAGGGAAAAATCCGGTTGAACTTTGGCATATTTCTCTGATAGCAAATAAAAGATAAGTGAAAAAAATACCCTAGTCCTTCCCTTCTCTGTTCACAAACTTAGAAACATAGAAATATGACGACAGAAAAAGACCACATGGCCTATCTAGTCTGTCCTTCCATAACTACAACAGTCCCCTTTTTACCTTTAGGGATCCTCTGTGTTTGTCCCATGCTTTTTTGAATTCAGTTACTGTCCTCATCTCTACCACCTCCACTGGGAGACTATTCCACGGATCCACTACTCTTTCCGTAAGAAATATTTCCGCATATCACTCCTGAATCTATCTCCCTTCACCCTCATCCCATGTCCCCTCATAGCAGAACTTGCTTTCAATTGAAAGAGGCTCTCTCCCTGAACATTTATGCCACGGAGGTATTTAAACATCTCAATCATATCACTTCTATCCCGCCTTTCCTCTAAGGTGTACATATTAAGATCCTTCAGTCTGTCCTCATATGCTTTATAATGAAGACCACTAATCATTTTAATAGCCACCCTCTGCACCGACTCCATCCTGTTCACATCCTTTTGAAGGTGCGGTCTCCAGAATTGCACACTATACTCCAAATGAGGTCGCACCAAAGATTTATACAGAGGCATTATCATCTCCTTTTTTCTGCTAGCCATTCCTCTCCGTATGCACCCAAGCATCCTTCTAGCTTTTGCCGTCGCCTTTTCTACCGTTTAGCTACTTTAAGATCATCAGACACAACCACGCCTAGGTCCCGCTCTTCTTTAGTGGACAAAAGTACTTCACCCTCTATACTATATTGCTCCCTTGGATTGCTGCAGCCCATATGCATGACCTTACATTTTTTAACATTAAGTCCCAGCTGCCAAATTCTAGACCATTCTTCAAGCTTAGCTAGATCCCTCCTCTTGTTATCTACCCCTTCCTGGGTGTCTACTCTATTGCAGATTTTGGTATCATCCACAAAGAGGCAAACCTTACCTGAAAGCCCTTCCGCTATATCACTAACAAAGATGTTAAAAAGAATCGGACAAACTTCTTTAGTCTCTATTTCAATGTTTTGTTAAAATGATCAACCAAATTGTTGGTTTGTGAATGATACACCGATGTCTGCAAGGTGCATATTTTGCTTCATTACAAGGGAGACAAATGGTCTCTCTTGATCCGTGAGTATTTCAGCAGATTTCTCCAACTGGGAGTACCCATAATGCAATGGCCAATGTTGTGGTCTTAGTATTCTGTACGGCTATTGCTTCCAGATATTGTGTGGCCACTAGGATGAAGAGTTATTGCCATGGAGAGTGCGTTCCAAGGTCCCACCAAGTCCATCACAACCCTTTCAAATGGGGTCACGACAACAGGCATTGGCACTAGAGGGGCAGGTCTAGATGAAATTAGACTTACCTGCTAATTGTAGTTCCTGGAGTGGAGACAGTCTAGTCCCGGACCTCTGGGTTGCCCAACTCATACAGCAGCTTGGAGACTGAGAAAAACTCCTCCTTTTATGATGTCACTGGTATATCCAGCCGGGAGCCTCCTCCTGAAGCCAATTTCCTATTGACAAAGCAGACTCACCGGAGCAACAAGTAAGAATATATAATAAAGATAACTCTGAAAACCAAAACATGTAAACTGGGGAGCAAATAACCCGCAGTATAACTTAAACTTTAAGCAAGCAGAGGCCAGTCCTTTCCCGCTTTGAGCAAAGAAGAACCCCCCAATGTAAACGCTATCCTCTGAGCGACTAAGACATCCCTTAGATTCTCAAACCCCAGTAAGGGAGACAGCACCTACCTGTCAACTCCATGTACTCCATACTTCTATGTGCTGTAGCAATGGTTTGGGTAGGGACAAGGGACTAGACTGTCGCCACTCCAGGAACTACAATTAGCAGGTAAGTCTAATTTCATCTTCCTGATCGTGTAGTCAGTCTAGTCCCGGACCTCTGGGAAGTACCAGAGCAGTAACCGAAGTTAACCACGGGAGGGACCCGGTAGGCCAGCTTGGAGTACTGCAGCACCGAAGGAGGAATCCTCCTCGGAGAACACATTTAAGCGGTAGTGCTTAGCGAAAGAATTCAATGACGACCACGTCGCCGCCTTACAGATTTCCACCAGGGACACCAGATGAACCTCAGCCCAAGAGGATGCCTGTGACCTGGTGGAGTGGGCCTTCAGTCCCTTCGGAACCGGTTTGCCCTTCAAGACGTACGCTGACGCAATGGCTTCCCTAATCCACCGTGCAATGGAGGCCTTCGACGCCGCTTCGCCCTTACATGGCCCCGCAAAGAGCACAAAAAGCCTGTCAGACTTACGGAAATCGGCCGTCCGCCGAAGATACTTCTTCAACGCCCTACGGACGTCCAGTAGGTGTAGCTTTCTAGATGTCGGAGCACTCGAAGCCTCTCTGAAGACAGGTAAAGAAATCTCCTGGTTTAGATGAAACGCCGACACGACCTTCAGGAGAATGGCCGGGACCGGCCTCAAGACCACTTTCGATGCCCCAAAAACCAGGTAGGGTTCCCTGCAGCAAAGGGCCTGCAGTTCCGAAACTCTCCTTGCTGAACAGATGGCTACCAGAAAGACCACCTTCAAAGTGAGGTCTTTAATCGATGCCCTGGAGAGCGGTTCAAACGGCTTGCACTCCAATGCTTCTAACACGAACGGCAGATGCCATTTAGGGAAAATCTGTTGTATGGGCGGACGGAGGAGCGACACCGCTCGCAAGAAACGCTTGACATCCGCTTGGCTCGCGAGCGTCTGCCCCCTGATTTTGCCTCTGGAACACGCCAGGGCCGCGACTTGTACCCGAAGGGAACCGGCGGCTAAACCCTTGTCGAAGCCATCCTGTAGGAACTGAAGCATCTGCGGGATGGAGGATTTTAATGGATCACACCTGTGGGCTGCGCACCAGGCTTTGAAAACTCTCCAAATGCGAACGTAGGCCAGCAAAGTAGACCTCCTGCGAGCCTTCAGCAAAGTGGCAATTACCGACCCGGAATACCCTCGGGACCTCAACCGAGCCCCTTCAATAACCAGGCCGTAAGCGAGAATCGATCCACGAGGGGCATGAGAAGAGGACCCTGAGACAGCAGATCTGCTCGAGGAGGGAGGCACCAGGGCTTCGTCACTAACAGCCTCATCAGATTGCCGTACCAGGGACGACGTGGCCAGTCCGGCGCTATCAGGATCACATGCCCCTCGTATCGCTCTATTCTTTGGACCACTCTGCCAATCAACGCCCACGGAGGAAAGACATACAGTAGCTGCCCTACTGGCCAGCTTTGTATCAGAGCATCCAAGCCCTCTGACATCCGTTCTTTGCGCCTGCTGTAAAAACGGCTGACCTTCGCCGACCGGAACGTTGCCATGAGGTCCATGACCGGTGTGCCCCAGCGGCGCTTGAGCATCTCGAACACTTCCGGGTGCAGGATCCATTCCCCCGGATCTACGCGCACCCTGCTGAGAAAATCTGCTTCCACGTTGTCCACCCCTGCTACATGAGCTGCCGACAGGTCGAGAAGATTCTCTTCGGCCCAATCGCATAGCGCTTCGGCCTCGAACTCCAGCACGACGCTGCTTGTCCCCCCCCTTGCTTGTTGACACAGGCCACCGCCATCGCGTTGTCGGAAAAGACTCGCACTGCCCTCCCCTTGAGGAAGGGACGAAATTCCTGCAGGGCTAGGGTCACTGCTCGTAGCTCCAGACAGTTGATTGACCATGCCTGTTCCTGAGGAGACCACCCGCCTTGAGCAAACCTCCCCTGACAATGCGCCCCCCAGCCTGCCAGGCTGGCATCCGTCATCAGGGGCACCCATTCCGTCGTGTCAAACCCCTTCCTGGATCGTAGGGAAGTGGGCCGCAACCACCATCGCAGGGCCTGACGCGTCTCCGCCGGGCAGGGCAACCTCCGTGACAGGGGATCGTGCTGATGTGACCAACGCCGTAGCAGCGCTCTTTGCAGAGGCCTCATGTGCGCTCTTGCGCAGAGCACCGTCTCTATGGTAGCCGCCATGGTGCCCAAAAGTTGGAGGTAGTGCCAGGCCGACGGCGTCTTGTAGGGTAAAAATCTTTGAAGGAGATCTTGCAACGCCCGAGCTCGTTGTTCCGTTAGAAACACCCTTCCACAGATAGTATCGAACTATGCTCCCAGGTATTCCAAAGTCTGAGAAGGTACCATCCGACTTATGGCTAGGTTGACTACCCAACCTAGACTTTCCAAGAGGGCCACCACTCTGGACGTCGCTCTCACGCTCTCTGTGCTCGACTCTGCCCTAATCAGCCAATCGTCCAGATAGGGGTGAACGAGAATCCCTTCCTTGCGCAACGCGGCCGCTACCACCACCATGACATTGGTAAAGACCCGCGGTGCAGTTGTTAGGCTGAAGGGCAGGGCACGAAACTGAAAATGCCCAAAAGAAACTGTGAATCTGAGGAACCTGTGGTGGTCTGCTCGAATGGGAATGTGCAGATATGCTTCTGACAAATCGAGGAACGTAAGGAATTCCCCTTTTTGCACCGCTACAGTCACTGACCGAAGGGTTTCCATATGAAAGTGAGACACCCGCAGGCATCGATTCACTCCTTTTAGATCCAGGATTGGACGAATACCTCCGGTCTTTTTCGGTACCACAAAGTAAATGGAGTATCGACCTGAACTGCACTGGTCTGTCGGTACTGGTACAATTGCCTTGAGAGCCAAGAGCGTTCACACTGTCTCCCGCAGAGCCCGAAGTTTGGAGGTGGACCTGCTGGGGGATAGCACGAAGGCGTCTCGAACCGGGCGAAGAAGCTCGAGCGCATAACCCTGTCTGATGACTTCTAGAACCCACTGATCTGAGGTGATTTGGACCCAGGCAGAATAAAAACTCTGCAACCGCCCCCCCACGGGAGGTAGGGGTACCTACGTCCCCCTGATCTCATTGTGATTTTCTGGTGGGAAGGGACGAGGAGGAGGAAGGACCAAAACCTCTTCCTGCCCCCCGAAACCCGCGAAACCCCTGATTTCTATTGGGGAAACGACCTCTCTGGCCCAAGGAGAATCTTTGGTATCGATAGCGACGAAATTCCCGGAGCTGGCCCCTGCCCCCCCGGGGTTCAGCGCGCTGGCCTGGGCTTGTCCTCCGGCAATCTACTGCCTTTGGATTCCCCTAACTCCTTAACTAACTTCTCTAACTCTTCCCCAAATAAGAGGCGCCCCTTTAAAGGAAAGTTTACTGAGCCTAGCTTTAGAGGAGGTATCCGCTGCCCAATTCCGCAACCAGAGGTACCGCCTTGCCGCTACCACCGACGCCATGCTCTTCGACAGGCCCCGCATGAGATCATAGTGTATATCCGCCAAGTAGGCTGCACCCGACTCTAACTGGGAAGCTTGCTTCGACATGTCAGATACTGTGCCTGGCACCCGCTGCGCCCAATGAAGACTGGCTCTGGCCACCCAAGCTCCGCAAATAGCTGCCTGGAGTGAAAGAGCATTCACATCAAAAACCTGCCTTAACAAAACATCCAACTTCCTGTCTTGACCATCCTTAAGGGCCGCACTGGCCTCTACGGGGATGGTTGTCTTTTTGGTCACCGCCAAAATGGCTGCGTCCACTTTGGGCAACACAAATAGTTCTTTATCCTGGTCCCCTAGAGGATACAGGCGACTCATGATTCTGGCCCCTTTTAGCGGAGCCTCCGGTACCGTCCACTCTTCTTGAATCATTTCATGAAACACCCTGTGTACCGGAAATACTCTTTGGCTCCTCCGGAACACCTGTAATAGGGGATCTTCCAGGGCCTCATCCATCGCTGCGCCGGGCACCTGTATGTTTAGGGCCTTGAGGGTCTCCTCAATAAGCGCCGGCAGTTCCTCTCTCCAGAAGACCCGGACTACCCTAGCCTGGTCTTCCCTTTCCGACAGCTCTCCTTCTAACTCATCGTCCAACAGCAAGCCTTCCTCATCTGACAGAGGTCCTTCTGAGACAACCGAGTGTTCGCTGAGCTCCCCCTCGAGCTGGGATCTCTTGATTTCTCCAGGAGCCTCCTCCCCCGTTAAAGACGCCGCCAATCTCTTTAGCGAAGGAGGGGATGCCGTCTTACCTAGGTGAGAGTCCCACCCCACCGCTTGGTGTAGTAGATTCACAAACTCCTTTGAAAAAATGGCAGCTAAACTCCCCGGTAGAGGACTCTGGAGGGGAATGTTGTCCGGGACAGAAGAGGGCCCTGGCAGCGGAGACAAATCCTGGGAGTGCTCGGCTGAAGGTCCAGCTCCAGCTCCAGTTCCAGCCTCGGACTCCGGGACCTCCATCTTATCCCCCTGGGGCTGAAGCACCGCGGCTTCCTTGACGCAGGACTTGCAAAGGCCTGATTCTGTGCTCTTCTTGGCCCCACAGACGCAGCAAAGAGGTTTAGAGGGCATGGCTAACCCCTGGAGTCCAGCGGATCGCGCCCAATACCCCCAAGGTCTGGCAAACAGCCGAACTCAAACGTCTGCCCCCTGCAGCTCTTTCCTCCAAATAATTTCCCAGCGATGAGTAAACTCCAAGTAGTAAAAAGAAACTAAAAGAAACCAAAAGAAAATAAAGAAAACTAAAGAAACCTAAATCCCCAGCATTCCGAGGGTGGAGAGGGGATTTTGCACTCCAATTAAGGCCCCCGCAGGCAAATGTTCCTCCGATGCAGCCAAAAGCACGCCTTCACCACGCGGCGGAGGCTCGGGCCTGTTTGGCACCAAAAAACGCTGCCGCGGCTAACAGCACAGGCCCCCCGCTTACCTTTTCTGCACTGCGAAGCAAATCCCCGAAAGGACTCTAGGGCTTGCTGAACCAGGGCCTTCCTTCAGCCCGGTTCTCCGGATGGCTCCTCCTTTAAAATCCGCTGGAACGCGTCTTCTCCTGAGACACAGGGACCGGACGCTCAGCGTGCCAACAGGCAAACCTCTGCAAAGGCCGCTGGCGACGGTTTGCTCAGCCTCGGTTCAGCCTGTTTGACAACAGCGAACCGGTGCTGGTCCCCCCCCCCCCCCCCGAGCTCTCTGCAAAGAAATCCAGAATGGCAGGCAGAGCTAGGGAGGCAAAAGGAGAGGTAAAGGGTGAGGACGACCTACTACAGGCTTAAAGGTTTAGTCCTCCCCAAATCAGTAGCAGGTTTATTGCCGAGGTAAACTTAGACTAATAGCCCTTAAAGATCTTTCCTAAGGTCCTAATTTTTTCTCCGGTGATCCCGGCCTCAGGGCTCACCAACCATCCAGCTGCTTGGAGACTGAGGTAACTGACTTCAGGAGGAGGCTCCCGGCTGGATATACCAGTGACATCATAAAAGGAGGAGTTTTTCTCAGTCTCCAAGCTGCTGTATGAGATGGGCAACCCAAAGGTCCGGGACTAGATTGGCTACAAGATCAGGAAACCTTTGCTGGACTATGCAGCTGGGGCAGGATTGGAAAAAGAGCTGTACTTGTTTATGAAGCCCCGACCACTAAAACTGGGCTAAAATGCGCTCCTGAGTTTTCTCCACCCCCAGGTGTCTACTGTGGTAAGGAGAGCTGTGCAAAGGAAATGGAATGGGAGGAAAATGAGCCCTGTCCCTTTAAATCTGGAGAGAAAAGCAGTTCCTATAGAAACCACAAGCCTCCAAAGCAGAGTATACAGAGCACTAAGCCCCGCCCACCTAGTGACGTCAGGGCTAGGTTGAGCACTGATGAGGTGCACGTGAGTAAGAAGAAGGGTGTGGTGCCTGAAAGGCAGCAATTTAAAAGTGCTTCAGTTTTAGAAGATTCACAAGCAATTTGGGTCGTATTTATAGAGTAATATAATGTCAGCAGATTTAGGAAAAATTACTCCAAACTCACAGACTTTAACAGAAAAACTCGGAGGGTGTTTTACTTCAATACTTAATGGTATTGCAAATAGTCTGAGACAAATTCCGTGCAATACCATTAAGTATTGAAGTAAAACACCCTCCGAGTTTTTCTGTTAAAGTCTGTTAGTTTGGAGTAATTTTTCCTAAATCTGCTGTCAGTTTTAGAAGAAGCAGAGCAGGCAGTTCTTAGAGTTTGTGGAGTTCCAGAGGCAGTTGATGCAGTTCCAGCAAGGGAAGCTGGTTCTGAAGAGGACAAGCTTGAAGTCAGAAACTTGCTGGGTCCCGAAGCAGGTACTTTAGTTCCAGTGGAAAAGGGAACTTCAGGAAGAAACCTGGCTGATCCACATGCAAGGGTGAATGAGAAGCAGAGGGTGTCTGGAACCCAGAGCAGGCAACAGTATCTAGGACAAAGACGTGTTCCCAGGTGGGGAAACAGATTAAAGCAGCCCTTAAGCCTTGAAGGTAATGGAAATGTCTTATCTTTAATTCCTACCAAAAGCCAAGATGAAGGAATAGTTAAAGAATTAAAAGACAGTGCTAAACGTTGTGTTCCCCTGAACCCTGAAAGGCAAACGTTTAATAAGCATAGAATATATGCCAGTGACTGCCAAGCCTCAACTCTGAAAGAGATTGCTAGCCTGTTGAAAGGGAGAGAAACTCCATTACAAGAGCCCGTGGCTGGAGACCACAGGGAACAGCTGTGGTTAAAACTAAATGAGCTGATATGGAAGGAGAATAGCCAGTCTCCTGATATACAGGATAAGGAAGATAGTCACAGCAATCTATGAATGAGATGGAAATAGATTTGTGTGAAATGATTCTGATGTAGAGGAAATGCAGTGTTCTTTTTGCATGGCCAAGAACCTGAATATGTGCTAATTCATTATCTATGTGAAGGACTGTTTCATGAAAGCAATTAAGGACTTGTGCTGCACATTGCTTAAAGAAAGGAAACATGCTGGTAGTTGAAATACTGCCAAGTGTTTGCCTGCCTAACTTGTGTAAAGTGAAAAGCTCTTTTGAAAGTGAAAAGCAAGAAGCTAATCTGAACAACAGATTGAGCTTTAGAAGCTTGTTCCTCGCTGGAAGCTAAGAGCTGATATTCAAAGGACATTCCTGTATTTTTGTATTAAGCCTGTTTTCACATTCTTTGTTTGCATTATTGGAGAATTATCCAATTTCAGTTGGGGTCATGAATTCAATGCGGAGGAGAAATCCCGAAATAAATTCTCTGTTTTGCCTAATTACCATGTGGTCACACTCCTTGCTCTAAAACTACATTACCCAGCAGCCCTCCTCGGCAGCCATTTTGGACAAAAGTAATAGTAGAGAGTAAGACAGGCGAGCCCACCTGCTCCCAGGCTACCGCCTGGACGGATGGACGCGACACTACCCAAGGGATGACTATGGGCAAACTCCATTATCTGCAGCTGATACGGCTGAAGAACTACCAACTGCTCTCTCTCTATTGCCCCCCCTGGTAACCCTATACAGTAGATCTTGTCACACAAAAAGTAGGGAAAGCCCCTCTGGGAAGGGTCCACGTTACCTACCAGGACCCCTCTTCTCTTGAACCTAGTCCCAGGCATTCCTAAGGGTGCTATCTTCCCTTTGGACGCTTAAACTGGCCTGGACTCTCTATGCCACCCCACTCAGACTGGCTGTTCCTGGTTCCTGGTGTTCCTAGTTGTGGTGCTGGTTTTTCTCAAGAATCATGTGTAGTTCTTTCCAGGGACTCTTCCCCCTAATAAACCTCCTCTACAGCTGCCTCCACATTCAAGTTATGACAGGGTGTCTCCAACCGGCGCTGCCTGTGGGACTTGGGCGTTTTGGGATCCTTCACAAACAAGTCTGGGTCTCTCAAATGGAAGAATTCTGGAAAACCCTCCGCAGTCCCCTCGTCTTCCCCCGGTTCCAGATGTCTTTGAAATTTGGGAAATGTCAGCCTATAATCACTGGATAAGACAGCCAGGGTACAACCACAAACTCAAGAGTCTCTGTACTCACAGCGATTAAATCAACTTGCGCCATCGGATAAATCTATTGAACTCCATGGACGCAAACTAAGATCATAAGCTTCTCATAGTTGATCTGATGTCTTGTGCTGGTGTCCCACCTGATTAGAGTCCTTACACTTCCCGAGTCCACCAGGGCTTGTAGACAAGTGCCTTCCAGCTCTACAGGTATCACAAACATCCCACCCTCCACTAGTGGCGCTTTCACAATACCGCACTCATAACATTTCTATCCATTGGTTCCCCCATCAACATGGGGCACTCACGGGCACAGTGACCCTTGCCCCTACACAAAGCAAGTCAAATAACCACTTCTGGATCCTCGGGAGGTTAGGACCATGGAGGCCTTAGTATGGGGGACCCCTTGGCCTATGGCTGGCCTTATTTCCTTCACCTTGGGTGCCTTAGTTACAGGCTAAGCTTCATGAAATCCTTCTGCAATTTCTGCAGCGCTTTCCAGGGTCAATTTAGAGAACTGGTGCACCCAGTGTCTCATGGGGGAAGTCAAGCCCTCTAGAAATTGCTCCAACAGAACAATCTTGGCCAACTCTGCTCCAGTCCTCTGGTTGTAACCATTTTCAACAATCTCTTTCAGTCTCTAGAAGAAATTCCAGGGGTTTTCTTTAGGCCCCAGAGCTCCTTTTCTGAACCATTGTATAAGCCTCTGGTATACACCCAGCTTGCTTCAGTATTGCGGTCTTTACAGCTGCATAGGGGGCTCGCCCATCAGGGTTGGTCTTCTGGAAGATGGCTTGACTGCTTCCAGTCAGCAAGTTTCCCAGATATATAGTCCACATTGTCTCCGGCTACCCCGCCAGCTGGGCTGTCCTCTCAAATTTACTAGGAAGTGGTCCAGGTCCTCGCCTTTTATCAATTTTGGTAGGAGCGGTACCAGGGGGTAGGGCTGCCACCCTCGGACTGCCTGAGAGACTTGCGCTAGTGAACCCTGCTGTATTTCCAATGATTTCTGTAGTACTTGCTGCTGCACCCATTATGATTGCAAAATGTCCTGTAGCAGCTGCTGCAGTTGCTGCTGCTGTTGTTGCTGCTGTTGCAGCTGCTGTTGTGTGTCCTCTAGGGCACATTGCAACTGTTGCTGTCCTTCCCACTAGGGGCTGGAGTAATCTCTCCATTTTGATTTAATTATTCTTTCCAACCCACCTGGAATAAGAAAAAGAAACAAAACTCCTGCCTGCCCAGCTTCTAACTAAACTGAGGTTCCTTCACTAACTGTAACAGTGTACCAAAACCAAAACAAAACCCTTCATCTCTTATTCTTCCCTGTACTGTGGAGAGGTCAGAGACCAGGATGTGCCTGGTTTTCTTCTGTCACTAGATTAAGAAGAAAGATCCTACTCCTAACATCATATATGGTATAGGCATGCAAGCGAAGGGCAGTGACCCAAGAATCCACAGCCAATTGGAGGTTGAGAGGGAAACACAAAACCTTTATTAAGCACATGCAGGATCAGGCCTTCTTGGGCCTTAGTGCAGTTACAAATAGTATTTCAAAGGCACAAAACAAAAGCTGGTGCTCCACAGTTTCCTCACTCTGGCCAGCACAACTCAGTTCATACATTACCAGTTTTTCAGCAGCAAGGAAACATACATACAAACCAGAAAAACAGCAGCTTTCTTCAGGTACTGTTCCTACCTTCTCACAGATAAGTCATCAGCTTGTTGTAACCCATAGAACCCTGGAATTCTCTCCCCCCACCCCTCTCCTGGCCTCCTGCTTCCTGATTTAAACCCTGGAGCCTGGCCACACCCTCCCCAGGCATTTTCCAGCCTAGTTTCTTAAAGGTGCAGGGGCTCTTACAGGGAAAATGCCTCCCTGGGTCTGAGCTTGGCTGGGGAGTGTCTTTGCAGGGGATGGGGAGTTTCCTATACACTCCATCACATGCACAGATGACATTTTGTTGGTTCACTACTCTTCCTCCCTTTTGCCTGATCTTGTTTCATTTAACATTTTCCTGAACACTAGCATTCCTGATGGACTCTATTGCAAGCAAGGTCATACTCTGCCTGAAAGCTCTCAAAGGGGTTTTTGTGTTCATTTTTAAAAGCTAATTCTTAAAGGGATTCTGTTGTTCATTTTTTAAAGTGAAGTCTTTATTCTATATTGCAAAGGGGGAATTGTTTTTTGCTTGTTTGTGGTGTTGGGCAAAGCTGTCAGAGTTCATCGTCTTTGTTCCATTCACAGCTAACTCTTTGAAGCCACTGACCTCATAAAGTGTTAGATCCCTCCCTATATTGTAATAGCAAACGCTGTGAAAAGCTCTTATTCAATCACTCACCCACAGAAGGAAAACTCTCAGACAGGCTGGAATGCAAACAGGATCTTTAATGTGCACACAGGATCAGACAGAGAGCCGGTACCCTCCACAAAAGGTCTGAGCCCCGAGGGACGGCCTACAATGCCTTATATACAGTACAGTTTTAAACTCATTCTACAATCCCATTTGCCACAGGTATTTCCTGCCCACCAATCAGCAGCCCCTGGGGAAGGTACCTGGGTGACCTGTCCAAACCGGTATGCTCAGGTCTGCTGATTTCTGGGCTAGGGGCTATTGTGCTCAGACCTGGAGTGGGGGAAGGGTGTCTACTGAAATCTCAATGCCTTCTCTTAGCAGGCCGATTACCTCATGGCTTGGGGGAAGGGCTACCTACAGCTAGACCTCATGGCTGCCTCATTCCCCCCTTTTTAAGTAGGACCTCAACCGCTAGAAGCGGTTGAGGGCTGTATTTGGGACAGGGCCATGACAGTGGTAACCACCTTGCGTTCTACCAGGGTATCAAGGGTGGTGGTCATGAAGCGGTAAAGAATAGGGATATAACATGGCAGAATGGCACATAGCAGTAAATGAAAATAACCCCTACCACTGGGATTTTTAGTCCCCCTGGCCAACTGAACCACTTCATAAACCACCCAGGACCCATGGACAGGTAACTAGATCACTTAGGTCTTGGATAGGGTGTTCAATGGAAACACTTGCATCAGTGAGTTTAAAACAACACATACCCTATACCCTCTATAGCAACTCCTGCACAACGTTTTTGTTCCGTGTGCAAAAGTTGCTGTTCTGACTGTAAAAGGTTGCAGGGCCTGCAGAGGCCTCTTCCCTTTGGGACAAAGGAGGGCCGTGTGCAAAAAGTCTGCAGAGGCTTCTTTCCTTTGGGGCAAAGGCTCTTTCCCTGGGATCCACCCTTATCAGCATATTAATGGCTTTTTATTCTTGCTAGTGTTGAGTCATTCTGGCTGCACCCTGCCATTCCCTTTGCTTCATTAATCACTGGCACTGTAATCTTCAGGGCATATGAGTACTTTGTATCACCAGCTTTGTTTGGCCTGTTTAACCTGTTCAGGCCTGGCATGTCTTTTCTTGTGCTGGGTCCATTTTCTGTGCACTTTCAGGCCTGACCTGTTTCTTAGCTAGGTCCATTCTCTGTGCACTTCTGTTCAGAGTATGGTTCCCCCTGGCTTTACTCTTGTTGTGCTGGGCTCTGGGTACTCATTTTCTTAGCCCACATGCTTTTTTTCCCTGCCATCATAATGTATTACAGCCTCAGGCAAGGATGCAGCCATACTAGACATACCTATCAGCCAATTTCCCTTCAGTCCCAATTTTTCTTTTTTCTTTCTTGTTTATGGGGGAAAGGTAATCCCACTACGGGCAATGGACAAGCAACCATTTGAGACAGATATTGAGACAGATAGGAGTCATCAGAAAAGCAGCTTCTGGTACTGTTCCCTATAGACAACATACATTGTAATATCATTTTCTTGCAGCTGGTCAATAATATTGAAAACACATAACATGAAAGTATGTCAAAAGCAGCAGTGCTTAATAATGTGATAAAGAAAGCTCTGAGAATAGTACAGCAAAATCTTGAGCTGGTGTGGGTATTGCAGTTGCTGAAGCCGAAATGGCTTGTAGATTTCCGTTACTTTCTAAGAAAACAATATTAAAAGGATAACAATACAATCGTTCACAGAAGCCCCCAAACCCCCCCCCCAGTCAGTCCAACAGTTCTTTTTCCTGCCTCCCAGCAGTTCTCCAGGACCTCGCAGTGTGCTTCACCTTTCTCTGAAGTTCAAGTTCTGTCTCTCTCAAAATTTGAACCTCTCATTCTCATAGGCAGACACCCTGGCCCGTTTTCGATGTTACACACTGATCCAGATAGGGACTCCTTCACACATCTCAGCGGTGGGCAGCTCTGAGTTCTCGGGATGGTCTGTTCCATCTGGACTCTGGCCAATTTTCTCTGCTGGACTCTTTGGATTGCCATTGGTGACATGGTTCCAGGCCTCATTCAGAAAAGCAGCACCAATATTGAATGAAAAGACTAAATATGCTAGATTAGATTTCACAATGAGATAAACTTAACTTCCTTCACATTTACCAAGATCACATCCTACAAATATTGCTGTTTAAACTTTCAATGGTCTTCCAGTAACTATCTCGTATGGTGTCCATTTTTCTCTGGCAGTTTGATTAACTTCTTGTTTATCTGTCACTGGAGATTCACTTGCTGGTAGTGAACATTCCATTATGCCCTTGACTGACCTTTACATGCTCCCCCTTTGCCCATTCATGCCTGGCCAGGACATGCAGAGGCAAAAAAAGGAGGCAAAAAAGCATCTGGAAGTACCGCATGGCCAGTGTAGGTCCTCCAAAACCCATCAGGGTGAACCTAGCCTGTCTCCAGGTGTCCATTTCCAATTATTGAGTATGTGTTGGGGCCTAGATGAATTCCTAAATTGAATATTCTGGAGATGGCATAGTTGAATAAAGTGCTCATCATTTTTTTGTTTACATATTCATTAGCCAGATACATCACTTCACATCATTGAATTACCTTCATCAGTTTACTGTCTATCAGAGTCCTTCCTCTTAATATCCCACTTCATCCCTCACCATACTTTTTATCACTTGCATCATTCCATCAACTATATACCTAAGTCCTTTTTTGAATTATACCAATTTTTTTTAAATTGTTCACTTCCAGTATGCTAATGGACATGAGGCTTTTAAATAAAGTTAATCAACAAATCAATCAATTAATCAACAAATCAATCTTTGGCTTTAAAAATATAAAAGCTTCAAAAATCATGGATGTTCTCTAATCATAAGTACCTAGTGTTTTTGGGAATTGATACATAAATATTTGCTGATTCCCATGATAGTTCAGGCAGGCTTTATGAAGCTGTCCCAGTGACCCCAAGCCAGTCAAGTTTTCAAGTCATCCAGAATGAAAATGCATGATATGTCAGCATACATTGCTGACCCATTATATACAAATTCATATTAATTGTGGATATCCTGTGGGTTCACCAGGGCAGCCTCAGGCAGTATTGGACTAAACCTTAAATATATGACTGACAATGCGGCTGAAATACTGAATTTCTCATGCTCTGGAAGAATGTGACATCAGACATATTGGGATCCCCTACATCATTGCATTGCGAGCTGAAAAGCAGTTTGTTTGTTTTTTTATCCCTAGGTTGAACTCAGTTAGTAAATCAACAACTGTTCAATGTTACCAAAATTGTGCACACTCCAGGGGTGACTCAGCATGCAATGTTTCTAAATGGGTTAGTTGTGTACATACTATGACAGAAATTAACTTCATACCGAAGCCAAGGGATGATGGAGATTATTATACACACCAGCATTATTTGTGCAGTGTGCACTGTATGGATCTGTGTGAATCAGTACTAAAGGGCAGTGCACACGAGGAGTGGGGCAGCATTATCAGTGCATTATTAACTTCAAGTGTGAATTAGTGTGAACGGTGTACTGCACAGTATATGCCTTTCAGCAGTGCTAATTCTGCATTTTATCTTTCTATTTTGAAATTGCCAATGATCAGTGTATTCACCCTGAACCAAAACATACCTGAACATCAGAACAAGCTACAGTGCATACTAGAACTAATCCAGATGTTCTCATCAGAAATCATGAGTTAAAGTACTGCTATCAGTATATTTGGTACTAAAATCATTTTAAGGTATCATTGTAGTATCAGAAAAATGAATACAGTTGATCAAGGCAGTTTAATGTACTAAGCAGGAAAGAATGCAATCACCAAAACAGCATTTACTGTCTGCAGAATAAAATGTCATATCATGCAGAAGTATTACTTGTTTAATTTTGTATGTGCAGTCAAAACCAAATATATGTACCAGAGATAAAATTCAGGCTTTAAAAAGACAAGTAAAAAAATCTTCATTTCTTCATAATCTTATAAGGATTTTCTTCAGCCTTTGTTTGCTTCCAGCAGACATTTGAGGATGCTCAAAGGAGGCACCTCATGGTTCTAGAAGCTGAATACTCTACAATTAAAATTGATGACAAGAGGATTGTTTGCAGGCTAGGTGTGGCTAGGTGAATTGGGGTTCTTTGTCCTCTAGGAGAAAAGACTCCTAGGTGATTTTTTTTCCTTTTGTCCTCTCTAATGGGCCTCCATTCATCTGCTAGAAGAAGGAACTCCTCCCAGTATCTTTCTATAGCTATGCAAACTATTTCAGCAGTTTCAATCACCCCCCACTCACTGCTGAGAGGTGTGACCAAAACACCTGGTTCCCTGACCACTGATCATGCATGAAACATAGCAATGAAACTGGATATGCATCAAACAAAGCAATTGTCTTCCTTCAATGCTATACCAGTACTACACTCCACACACAGCAAACCCCACCCCCCTTTCTAAACTGTCCCTTTCCCTGCAATCAGTAGACCTGGTGTTTTTCACTGTTTGGGGACACAGGGGCGATTTGTTAATAACTTCACCTTTCACTGATAGAGTATCAAAATCAATCCTGAAATATAAAGACCTAATGTCTGGACAAAAACTTTCTTTCCCTAATGTCACAACTAAACACAGAGACACTAAAGGTTTTTACATAACAGCACATTTACTATATGGGCCAGCCATGAATCTATATAGGGAAGCTGGTCCGGATACTCCCCCACCACAATTTAGCCTCCGGACCCCATGCTCTAATCACAATTTGCAAAATCACAATTTACAGTGCAAATCTTGTAATCCCAATTCTAGGAATGCAATGTTCAGTGTAAATTTTCCAATCCCACTTCTGGGAATACAATATACAATATAATCCAGGCAACAGGCAGAGTTTGGTTGCACAAAACACACAGGACCACAAAGGGAAAAAGAAAAAGGGAAAACAGAAAACAGAGACGTCTCAGCAGCGAATACGTTACAAATACACATTACACACACTAGCATAGGATTTAACTTTTATAATAGCAACGAGAAACACAGCTAGCCACTCCTCCAATGTCCACCAGATGGAGCCACAGGAGCACATGGCAACACAAAAGAAACCCCCAGCAACACAAAAGGAGACCCCCAGCAACACAAAAAAGCCCCCAACACTATAGGAGCACATGGCAACACAAAAGAAACCCCCAGCAACACAAAAAGGAGACCCCCAGCAACACAAAAAGCCCCCAACACTATAGGAGCACATGGCAACACAAAAGAAAACCCCAGCAACACAAAAGGAGACCCCCAGCAACACAAAGAGCCCCCAACACTATAGGAGCACATGGCAACACAAAATAAACCCCCAGCAACACAAAAGGAGACCCCCAGCAACACAAAAAGCCCCCAACACTATAGGAGCACATGGCAACACAAAAGAAACCCCCAGCAACACAAAAGGAGACCCCCAGCAACACAAAGAGCCCCCCAACACTATAGGAGCACATGGCAACACAAAAAAAACCCACTATAGGAGCACATGGGGCAAAGGCTCTAAATAAATCGCCCCGATCATCGGAGAATTGCGATCAGCGCAATTATTCTTGAAAGGCACACTTAAGGGAGTTAATACTAATATCCGAGGCAATTTTTCTTCAATAGCTTTTGGCAGCGCTGCACTTTAAATAACTTTCAAAGGGGCCCAAGGTAGCAGAATTAATTCATACTACAGTTAATTATCTTACTGGTCCACAAAAGGACTCTGATTTTATCTTACTGGTCCACAAAAGGACTCTGATTTACTGGACGAACGATGGCTTCAGAAAACCCCCCCCGGGGTCCCTACTAGGACCGTTCGTGCGGGTGATCGGGCCGCTACAGGTTCCTAGAATTTACTAGGAATTACAGACGGAGTACAGAAAGTAGCAGTACTCACCAGAGCTCTGATCAGACAGGTAGTTTGGATGCCAGTCTATCCAGCCGGTTTTCAATCGGGGATTCAGCCGCAGGGACCAACTGCCCAGACAAATCAAGGTATCCTTCCGAGCACAAGGTGGCCCGGGGCGCCAAGGACCGTTAATCACCTGGAGGGGTCGGTCCCTGACCGGTGGAGGCCCTGATCCTGCAAAAAGCAGTAGTCTTCCCACTGTGGGTGTGATGAGAGAGGCTTTTCTTTCAGTTTCCTGGCCAATGCACCAAAATGTAATAGCAAACGCTGTGAAAAGCTCTTATTCAATCACTCACCCACAGAAGGAAAACTCTCAGACAGGCTGGAATGCAAACAGGATCTTTAATGTGCACACAGGATCAGACAGAGAGCCGGTACCCTCCACAAAAGGTCTGAGCCCCGAGGGACGGCCTACAATGCCTTATATACAGTACAGTTTTAAACTCATTCATTCTACAATCCCATTTGCCACAGGTATTTCCTGCCCACCAATCAGCAGCCCCTGGGGAAGGTACCTGGGTGACCTGTCCAAACCGGTATGCTCAGGTCTGCTGATTTCTGGGCTAGGGGCTATTGTGCTCAGACCTGGAGTGGGGGAAGGGTGTCTACTGAAATCTCAATGCCTTCTCTTAGCAGGCCGATTACCTCATGGCTTGGGGGAAGGGTTACCTACAGCTAGACCTCATGGCTGCCTCAATATACTCCGACACTCACCCATCCCATGCGAGCCTTGTTGCTTTATAGGACAACTCCCCAATTAGCTAAACACAGGGACATAGAACAGCGCTGTTAGAGCACACTTAAAAGAGGTTAACTGCTTTTTCTCTTAAAGAACAGCTGAGGAACAGGTAGGGACTTTGGTAGGTCTCTTTCTTTTACTTCAACAAGTACCAAAGCTCTATCAACTAAACAATGCCTGGGAAAAATTGTATTGATAAAGCTGTTGCCCTCATTACATTTCTGCCTCTGTCCAGACAGAAATCCCAATGCCAGTTGAAGGACTGGTTCCTTGTGCAGGATGCCTGCATGCTGAAGCTCTCAGGAAACAAATAGAGAAGCTCGGAGAAGAGGTGGAAAGTCTGAGAAACATTCGAGACTGTGAGAAATGCATTGATGAGATGCTTTTTTTTACATATCTAAGCTCTCCGACAGAGGTGAAGATGGGAGGCTACAGAATGAAGAAGGTTGGACACGAGACACCAGAGCCTGCAGTATTAACACTCCAACTTCTCTAGCCCTTGAATTGAAGAACAAGTATGAAGCCTGGAAGTGGAGGAGGTAGAGGCATCCCAGGAAAGGGAAGAATCACAGCTTGAGCACCCCAAAGTTGCATGATCAGTCACCACAAGGAAGCGAAGGGTAGTGGTGGTTGGTGACTCTATTCTGAGGGGTACTGAGGCATTCATCTACCAACTAGACTTGATTTCCAGAGAGGAGTGCTATCTGCCAGGTGCCAAAATCCAAGATGTTAAGGAGAGTTTGTTCAGACTCATCAAGCTTACTATTATTCGATGTTGCTCATCCATGTTGGCAGAAATGATACTGCTAAGTATCCCTCCGAGCATATCAAAAGTGACTTCAATGCTCTGGGATAGAGGGTGAAGCAGGTAGGTGCACAGGTGGTGTTCTCTGTCTCGGCCTCAACAGGGAGGATTGAAGAGAAGCTTGCATCTTGGAGATGCATGCATGGCTGCATGGATGATGTCATCAAGAGAACAGCAGAGAAGGCATCCATCTGTCCAAGAAGGGTCAAATCTTCTTTGGAGTCAGGAGTGGTGCCAGAGGATTGGAGAAAGGCACATGTGGTCCCTTAATACAAAAGCGGCCGTAAGAATGACATTGAGAACTACAGGCTGGTTAGTCTAACCTCTGTGGTTAGGAAATTATTGAAAAGAATACTAAATGAGAGAATAGTAAGGTTTCTGGAGTCCAATGGATTGCAGGATCTGAGGCAGCATGATTCACCAGAGGCCGGTCTTGTCAGACAAATCTAATTGATTTCTTTGACTGGGTAACCAGGGAGTTGGACTGAGGGAGAGCCCTAGATGTGATATACTTAGATTTCAGTAAAGCCTTTGACACCGTACTACACAGGGGGCTTATAACCAAATAGAGCACCCCAGGGATGGACCCTAAAGTTACTCATTGGGTTAGAAATTGGTTGTGTGGGAGGTGACAAAGGGTATAGATAAATGGAGCTCACTCTGAGGAGAAGGTTACCAGTGGTGTGCCACAGGGATCTGTCCTTGGTCTGATTCTTTTTAACATCTTTCTTAATGATATTGGGGAAGGGATGTTGGGTAAGGTTTGTGGATGATAACAAAATCTGCAACAGAGCAGACACTCAGGAAGGAGAAGATAACATGAGAAGATCTAGCTAAGCTTGAAGAATAGTCTAGAATTTGGCAGCTGAAATGTAATGCTAAAAAATGCAGGGTCATGCATTTGGGTTGCAAAAATCCAAAGGAGCTTTACAGTATAGGGGGTGAGGTACTTCTGTCCACAAAAGAAGAGCGGGATCTGGGCATCACTGTGTCTGACGATCTTAAAGTAGCTAAATAGTTAGAAAAGGCAACTGTGAGAGCCAGAAGGATGTTTGGGTGTATAGAGAGAGGGATGGTCAGCAGAAAAAAGGAGGTGATAATGCCTCTGTATAAGTCTCTGGTGCAACCTCATTTGGAGTATTGCATGCAATTCTGGAGACAGTACTTTCAAAAGGATATAAGCAGGTTGGAGTCAGTGCGGAGGGTGGCTACTAAAATGGTTAGTGCTCTTCATTATGAGACTTATTTATTTATTTAAAGCTTTTTTATACCGCGCTCTGCATTATCAGTGCAGTTTACAGTGAACAATTCTTGCGACAATGAAATGCCTAGTGCTACATCGAACAGGATCAAAAACTTGGAATTGTAACTGGGTGAACTATTTATACATTAACTAACACAGTTGTAACAGAGTAACTGTTTACCAGTTCTATCATAGGCTTGACTAAATGGCTAAAGCTGGGTCTTCGAGTGTTACATTATCATATCATCATTCTTGATTACATTAATGATCAGAATCACACATGCAAAGTACTGTGTGGTATGGTTCTGTTGCTTGGTTGGTATTATTCGGTTTGCAAGGTGTTGGGCGTTGAGAGAGTGAGTTGGGGTGTGGGGTGTGAGGACAAACCTAAAGATCTTAATATGCATACTTTGGAGGAAAGGTGGGACAGGTAAGATATGATAGAGACATTTAAATACCTCCATGGTATAATTGCACAGGAGGACAGTCTCTTCCGATTAAAAGCAAGCTCTGCTACGAGAGGAGATAGGATGATGGTGAAAGGGGATAGACTCAGGAATAATATATGGAAATATTTCTTTATGGAAAGAGTGCTAGATGAATGGAATAGTCTCCCAGTGGAGGTGGTAGAGACGAGGACAGTATCTAAATTCAAAAAGGCATGGGACAAACACAGAGGATCTCTAGGAAAAAAGGGCACTATTGCAGTTGATGGAATGGCAGACTAGATAGGGTATGTGGTCTTTTTCTGCCATCATGTTTCTATGTTTCTACTGTGACCAACCGTCCTGTATTATATGGACAGTCCCGTATTTTAAGTATTTGTCCCTAGAATCATATTACTTTGGTCAGGATGCCTAAATATCCCCTATTTTAAAACACTTGTCCCACTCCTACACTCCACATTTGTACCAGCAGACTTCTCCACTCCGGCTGAAATTTTCAAAGGGAAACTCTATTTATATGAGACTATTTCCATCGGAGACACAGAAACATATACACATGCGTGAACTCTGTTGTACTTCAGTCACACACATGCTCATGCATTCATTCAACCCCTACCCCCCAAATCAGGTACATACATGCACACTAGCACTTTTTAGACAGCTAGATTCTATGTCTGTCTACTGGTGCTGTGCTGTTTCTGCACTCCTCTACTTCAATGCCCCCAGTTCTTGTTTTTCCTACTAGTTCTTTTTCTCAGCTTGTAATAGACTCCTCACACTTTACTCCATTCCTCTTACATTTCTACCCTTTCTCAGCAACCCCACTCACCCCTACCAAGAAACCCACTTATTCCATTAACTTCCTCCTAGACCCTGTAGAAAATCAGCAGACCCTATGCAGAAAATCAGTTGACACTTCCTGTGACTAGTGCAGCCTTTCCATGGCTGGACCCTACCACTTACTCTGCACAGTGAGGGGGGTGGGGAGCACTGGCAAGCTGTAGAGCTAAACTCTAAACCAGCGTTTTTCAACTAGTGTGCCGTGAGATATTGTCTGGTGTGCCGTGGGAAAAATTCCAATTTCATCCGTAACATGTGGCCTCGGCTCACAAATTAGGGTTGCCAACCGGCCGGTTTTCAGCCGGCCTGGCCGGTTTTTCCATGGCCAGGCCGGCTGCCGGCACAGTTGTAAAACCGGCCATTGAAAAGCCGGTTTTTTGCTCTGGCCGCAAGATCTGGAGCGGCCAGAGCAAAAAAACGGCTTTTGTGCCGAAGTCCGCGGCGCGAATGCGATTCCCTATAGCAGTGCAGCCGCTGGTTCTGCTTTGTACAGAGCAGCGGCTGCACTACACTTACATTGAAAAGTAAAGAGAAACTGTGTCAGGAGCCCTCCGATCATGCAGAGCCCGAGGAAGTGATGTCATGGGGGCGGGCTCCTCACAGGCTGTCTTTCCTTTTCAAATTAACTTTAGCTGCAATAAAGTTAATTTGAAAAGGAAAGACAGCCTGTGAGGAGCCCGCCCCCATGACATCACTTCCTCGGGCTCTGCGATGACCGGAGGGCTCCTGACACAGTTTCTCTTTACTTTTCAATGTAAGTGTAGTGCAGCCGCTGCTCTGTACAAAGCAGAAGCAGCGGCTTGGGCAGAGGGGGGAGGGGGTGTGAGTGAACCAGCAAGGGGGGGGGAGTGTGAGTGAACCAGCAAGGGGGGGGGAGTGTGAGTGAACCAGCAGTGGAGGGGGGGGGGGTTGGTGTGAGTGAACCAGCAAGGGGGGGGGGGGGCGCAATGGTGTGAGTGAACCAGCAGGGGAGGGGGGGTAAGTGAGTGAGTGACCCAGCAGGAGGGGTGAGTAAGTGACAGGGGGGTGGGTGAGTGAACCAGCAGTGGAGGGGGGGGTGGTGTGAGTGAACCAGCAGGGGAAGGGGGTTGGTGTGAACCAGCAGGGGAGGGGGGTTGGTGTGAGTGTTTGATTCCTATTCAAGAGAATTACTTTATATATAGTCAATATAGGCACAGAGGTAAATTTTTTTAACATTTTCTAATGGTGGTGTGCCTCGTGATTTTTTTCATGAAAAAAGTGTGCCTTTGCACAAAAAAGGTTGAAAAACACTGCTCTAAACAATACCCAGACAATTTAAACATCATTCTGACTAAGACAGCTACTTTACAAAGTTGTAGAATCCTAAAATAATTTAGATGGTTGGCAATCCTAAACTCTCGAGTCCTCAGCACATCTGACAAATCTGGATCTGCTTCCTCCCCAGGGCTTAGGCAACCATCAGTCAGATAAACCCAGCCAATAGGCTGCAGCAGACACAGCCAGCCAATTGGGAGCAGGGGGCGGTGGGAGCAGTAGCTAGAATACAAAAACCTTCCTTTCTCCCTTGTCTGGCAGCTCTGGAGTATGGTGTATTTTTCTCCTACAGATATACAGACCTACAGGAGAAAGTTTTGGGGGTGCTCAAGCACCCACAGAGCTGGTGCCTTTATCCTGGGGCCAACGGCTAGCTGATTTTGTTGATTCTGTCGTCTGTGTAGGCTCTTAGCTTAGGGTGTATATTTCTATTTCATCTTTAGACTTTATTTTTATTTAAAATGCCAAAAAGAAAGTATATTAAGGGAGGAGTGGCCTAGTGGTTGGGGCAAGGTACCTCAGGCCGGAAGGTCGGGGGTTCAAATCACACTAGAGGACAGCAACCTTGGGTGGGAAGGGCTGGGGTTTCTAGTCCCACAGATGCTCCTTGTGGTTGTGGGCAAGCCACTTAACCCTCCATTGCCCATGTTCCCTGTAAAATAGTTATCTCCAAGTTATAATGCCCTGTTCAATGTAATTTCAGTTTGTTCAATGTAAACCACCTTGATATCATGAAAGGCGGTATATAAGAAATGATTGATAAATAAATAAAATAAAAATATTTTTAATGACCAACTACAAAATGAATACCTATTTGTTAAAATGCATTCTGGTGACAGCACAGTGTTTTGTTATGCATACCGATCTTCCTTTTCAGTTGTACATGCAGGAAAAACAAACACAAGACAGCAGATGTAAGTGCTTCTTCAAGTAGAACTGTGACTTCTTTTTTTCAAACTCAAACATTTGATGAGAAAACTCAGTCACTAGCTACAACAGGGTACATGGGCTTATCACTGTGTTGTCCACAACCATTCTTTTTGTTCATCAGACTGTACGTCAAAGTGGTTGAAAAATGTTTTGATGAAAAGCACTCTTATGCGCAAACCAAAACGGAAGCAATCGTCTGTAATGTTTTCAAACCTGACTCTATTGATTCCCTCGAGAGACCTTTCTGAGAATTTTTTTTTAAACAGTTTTTTGTGATTGCTCAAACCATGAAAGCATTAAAGTGTGCCCCATTTTAGTAGGGTACTTTCTTCCTGAGAAAGAGGTTCAGGTAAAAGTTCTTGATGTCCGTGAAGTTAAAGGCAAAACCTCAGACATTCTTTCCAGTTGATTCCAATGGGCTGAGATTCAAAGTTTTGGCATTGTGTGCTAACTATACCAATTGCAATTTTGGAGGGGGCTAGGAGGGGTAGTAACAATATTTTTCACAAGCTGCAAAAAGATTTAGGAAGTAATTTAATTGGTGCAAACTGTGCAGCTCGGAGAGGAAGTGACATCACCATCTGGGATGGCCACCTAAGCATCAGGCTCCCATCAGGATGGTGAAAAATAGCAAAAACCTAGTGCACCTAGACAACAAGCAGTGAGTGCAAGTGACAAAAAGGATGGGCAAACCCCCGACATATTGGCAAGGAAGAAATTAGAGCGGTTCTGATCCCCGTATGCTGCAAAAACACAAATGATGCAAGGGCAGGTTGAGCAGACTGAGACAGACATGGAGGATGAGCCTGAGCATGCGGAGGAGCAGTGTTCATGAGGGGATCTGTGGAGATGGTGCAGGGAAATCAAACAGGAGGTGATTGCAGTAAAGAATAATGTGAGAGAAGCGATGGTGGAGCTGAAGGCGGACATGCAAGATCTGAGGCAGTGCATGGCACAGCTTGAGGAGCAGGTGAAAGGAGCGATGAAGCTGGCAAAGAGTTGCAGGAGAAGGTGAGGCAATAGTAGCGGAAGCTGGATCAAATGCGGGATAAGATAGAGGATTTGGAAAATAAATCCCGCCGCTGCAACATAAGGATTCGGGGGATTCCAGAGGAGTGCTTTCGACAGTCCGACCGCGTGGTGAGGGAGGTCTGCAACCAATTGCTGCAAAATGGAGGAGGAGAAGTTGAGCTGGGAAAGCTTGTGATTGGCTTGGAGCAGGCCCACAGGGCCGTAGGGACCTCTCCGGGTTCAAAATCTAAAGACATAGTGGCATGTTTCACAAGCTTTCAGGAGAAGGAGACAATCAAGCGAATTGCTGCTAAGAAGAGAAAGTTCGAATGGCAGAACTATGAGCTGGAGCTCTATCAGGACCTGGCCCCCGCTACTTTTCAATGCTGCTGAGCCCTGTGACCACTCACCATATACTTGCATCAAGGGCAGATTTGATATAAATGGCTCTTTCTTTTTGGGATCCAGTTTGAGATAAAGAGACATGTCAGACGCGCACAAAATGCTGAAGAGGCCGGGGCGCATCTCCGAAAAGAGGGGGCTTTAAACCTCCAAGCTGTTTGCAGGATAAGGAGGGAGAGAAGGACTACCATTTAGAACAACCTAAGTGGCAGAGGATCCCAGAGAAGAGGCAGCGATTAAAACACCTGTCTAAAGAACTTAAAGGAGGAGGAGACCACAGCTCAGGATCACTAGTGTCAGCAACATGAAGGAGTCTGGTGGACAGGGCCTAAATATAGACTGATCTCAGACAATGGCTGGATGGCTAGCAGACTGTTTTGAGAGATCGGAGAAGACGATGGGGTGAACCTCTCTCCCACCTTTCCCCCCTTTGTTGTTCTCTTTGTTTCTGTTTTTGTTATGTTTGTTGGGGGAGGGGTTTGTGGGGCTCAGGGAGATCCTGATTGATGAGGGGAGGGGAAGATGCAAGAAGAGGGGCTGTGGGTATAAAAGAGAGGGCTTGAGGGAAGGGGTGGACTGAGGAGAAAGGGGGAAATGGATGTATGGGGGTGAAGGGAATGTAATGAATGGGTGAAGGAGGAATGTTGGGGGAGGCTGGGAGGGGAGGTGAGAACACGCGGGAATGATTGGATGCAGAGGCCGAGGAGGGCTGAGCAAGTGGATGTCTAGGAGGAATAGAGAGAGGATCCTGGATCGGGAGGTACTTCCTCGTGACAAGGAGAGGCAGAAAGGAATTCTGCAGGTTCCAGGACATGAGTGGGGGGAGAAGGGGGGAACATAAAGGTTTGAAAGGTTCAAAAGGAGGGTATCGGAGAATGGAAGGGGGGATGGGAGGGATGGCTGCCATTAGCATAGGAACTCTAAATGTCTGGGTCCTTAATATACCACAGAAACGCAGATTTTTATTTCGGGATGTGCAGAGCTGGTGGTGGCAGTTAGTTCTCCTGCAAGACACACACCTGTTCCCAAAGGATGAGAGACTGTTGCAACATGGAGCTTATACACACTATTATTTTAATGCTGAAGGGACTCAAAAGAAGGTAGGGGTGGCGACCCTAATTAGAGGGGTTGCCCCCTTTCAACTAGGGGGAGTAGATAAAGGGATGGCTAGAAGGGTACTATTGGTGTGGGAAGAAATATGGGGTAAACTGATTATTTTCTTGAACATCTATGGGGCCAGTGAGACATCGGGATGTTTGGGATCAATTGACGGCTTGGTTGGGAGGCTGGATTCATGGATCTCTATTGGTGGGGGGGAGACTTCAATGAGGTGCTTAATCCGCTCTTGGATCAGACTCGGGGGGGGAGGGGGGAGGTAAGGGGAGGCGGGGACCCGATGGAGGCTGGCAGGGGATACAGGAGAAGATGACACAATACGGACTTTACGATCTGTGGCGTCAGATGCACTCACATGAGAGGAACTATACTTACTATTCTGCAGTGCATGAGAGCTATAGTCAAACAGATTTACTGCTGGGGGACTCAGTCAGTGAGGAGGGTAGTGATTGAACCCATCACTTGGACTGATCACACCCCTTTGTGGGTGGAATTTGAGGGAGCTGCGAATAAGGAAAGGCGCACATTTTGGCACCTTAATGAAAGTCTGCTCCGAAATAAAGAGGTAGTGTGCAGTCTGGCCGTTGCGGAATATTTAAGGTTCAATGATACAGCGGAGGTCACAATGGGAATGTTATGGGACAGTTTAAAGGTGGTTCTTAGGGGGAAATTACTACAATGGGCAGCTCGGAAGAAATGCGACAGGCAGGCTCGGGTGGAAAATTTACTGGGGAGGGTAGTGGAGCAGAAGCGCTTACACAAAAGGTAGGGAGAGTGGAAGATCCAGGCCCAATTGGAGCGGACCTGTATGGAACTAGCAGAGACTCAGTTGGAGATGATTCATTATCAGCTACAGCGAGTGAATCAGTATTATGATGAATTTAACAATAGGGCAAGTACATTACTGCCCCGCAAATTGCTGGAGCAAGAAAGGCGCTCCACTATTGTGAAGATTAAGGGACAGTGAGACTAGCTTCTTTTTCGGAGTGCAGAGATAAAGGAAAAGATTTTGCAGTATTATCAAGACCTGTACGGTTAGGAAGGGGAGATCTCGGAGGGGATCGCTGACAAATATTTGGAGAGTGATCAGGAACCGGGCCCATTAAGAGAAGAAGATAGGGCAGCATTAGACAGACCAATTAGTGCAGAGGAGACTGGCATGGTTATTAAAGGCTTAGTCCCACAAAAGGCACCTGGGATGGATGGCCTGCCGATAATCTTCTATAAGGCTATGGTATCTTCGCTTATCCCATTGCTGGAGCGGCTGTTTAATGGGGTGCTGGAGGGGGATCAGCTGGCACCCTAAATGTGACAAGCGGCTATCTCAGTTATCACTAAACCTGGACGAGACCCCACTTTGTGTGGGTCGTACCACCCTATTTCACTGTTGAATACCAATGGGAAGATTTTGGCAAAAATCTTGGCTACCCGCCTAGGAACAGTATTGCCTACTCTGGTACAACCGGACCAGACTGTGTCTGTTCAAGGACATAATACAGGGGATAATAGCAGAAGAGCACTTCAGGTGGTCTGGTCGGCATGAAAGGAGAAGCAAGATATGATGCTTCTCGCAACTGATGCTGAAAAAGTGTTCAATAGGGTGGAGTGGGATTTTATGTTTGCAGTGCTGTAGAAAGTGATAGCAGCCCCCCCCCCTCCCCGTTTGTTGGTGTGGATTCATGCTTTGTACACAGATCCGGAAGCTACAGTAAAGATAAATGGACGCTATTCTGAGTTCTTCCTTTTGAGTCGGGGCACGCAGCAGGGGTGTCCTCTTTCCCCCCTCTTTTTTTACACTGGTTATGGAACCCCTGGCAGAGAAATTGCACAGTAATGGAGGGAAAGCATAGGGCAAGAGGAGCATAAAATTGCTTTATTCACAGATTAAATTCTGCTTTTTGTGACCCATCCTCTGCTGACTCTGCAAGTGCTCCTTCAAGAGTTGAAACATTTTGGAGCCCTCTCAGGGTTTAAAATTAATCTGGCAAAAACGGAGGCGCTGAGCATTAACTTGCTGGAAACTTTGGTTCGGCGTTTGCAGGAGCACTACACTTTTCGGTGGGTCACTAATTCACTTAAGTATTTGGGGATCTGAATTACTAAGACCCTTGAGGGGATCTATGTGGTTAATTATCCTATTTTGTTGGCACAAATAGGGAGGGAGACAGAGAAGTGGAAAAAGGAGGACATTTCAAGGCTAGGTCAGATAGAGGCCATAAAATAACAATTCTCCCTTGACTGCTCTATTTTTTTCAGATTCTGCCGGCCGGGGTCCCCCAGTTGGAATTGTGACACCTTCAATGCAAGTTATTTTTGTTTGTATGGAGGCATCAACTGCCACGCATTGCACAAAGAGTATTATACGCTACAAGACGCATGGGAGGATTGGGGATGCCAGAGATGTCAGATTACTATTTGGCTGCCCAAATGTGGGCATACAGGACGATGAAATGGTTCTGGGCTCTTGAGCAATACTGGGTGTTGGGCCATGGGCTAAACCATCTTCCATGGTTGGAACAAGGGGTGTTGAGAGGGGATTGGACAGAGAACTCCTATATTCGCCACCTATGGATAGAGTGACAGCGGGGTCAGAGGAGGGCAGCTCCCAACAAAGCCTTTTCAACACTGGCCCCCATAAAAGAGACCTCCGATTTTTGCCCAGGAAGGGAGGAGATATTTAAGCATTGGGAGACTTAGGGATTGGATACCTTTAACACATTTCTTGATACAAGGGTGTGTAAACGTTTTCAGAGCTCAAAGAGAAGTACTCACTGGAGGCCAAAGATTATTGTGCCTACAAGCAGGTTGCTCATTTCCTTAAACAGGGGAAATGTCGGCTCGTCTATGATTTGGAGATCCTGTGGTGGAGCAACCACAGGTCTAGAAGGTTAATTCGCTTTCTGTACGTTAGCCTGTATATCCGTGTGGGTGAAGGAAAACTTCCATATTTGCGGGTGTGGGAAACAGACTTGGGGGTTAGTTGGGAGGAGAGTGACTGGCAGTCGATGTGCATGGGAACATCATGAACTGCAATGTGCATGACAATTAAGGAAATGCATATAAGCTGATGATGCATTGGTATTATACTCCAGTGAGGTTGAAGATGATGTTCCCGACAGCCTCAGACCACTGTTGGTGGGGCTGTGGGGGGGGGTTGGGTACCCTATTCCATATTTGGTGGGAATGCCCTAGGATAAAGAACTATTGGGTACAGATTTGGGGGCAGGTACAAGCTATCTTTAATGCAGAGGTAGGAGTGGATCCTACCTTTTATCTGCTGGGCATCTGGCCGGAGGACCACCGCTTTCGGTGGTGCCACCCTATATGGATGTGTATCATTGCGGCCCGTTGTGAGGTAGCTTGGCACTGGAAACAACAACCACCTCCAGAGCTGGAGGCGTGGATACAATGGAGCAGTTAACAGCGCTCTGTAGAGAAAAGTATTTATTTATTTATTTAATTGGATTTCTATACCGCCTTATCTTGTAATCAAAGCAGTTTAATATACAAAAAACACAAAAAGCAAAAGTGAAAACAATCACTGATAATATGTACATAGAATGATAAAATATGACATTGTGTCTTGGAAAAAGTTGCGCTATCTACATGGTGAGCTATACTATAATGTGAGCTATTATACAACATATATAAGACTAATTTTTCCCAAAACTTAATTAACTGTTTACATGACCGTAGTATTCAATAAACAAGACCGTTTTCAGTTGTTTCCTAAAGTCCTTGAGGTCTTGAGCTGCTCTTAAATCATAAGGTAGAGAGTTCCAGATGGTAGGTGCCGCAAAAGAGAATGCCCGCTCTGAAGTGACCTTACGTGTTTTTCTAACATCATTTGAAGTGCTGACTCTGTTGGAAGACTCCTTTCTTCTTGGTCTGTTGCTGATTTCTGACTGAATGAGAGAAGTCAGACTTTCTGCAGAACAGTGTTGTTTAATTTTAAAAATATAAATTATTGTTTTATATTTAATACGAGATGCTATGGGTAGCCAATAAAGCTCTTTCAAAATTGGAGTTATATGCTCATTACTAGATAATCCAAAAATTATTCTTGCAGCAGTGTTTTGCGCTAGCTGTAAAGGCTTGAGAGACTGTTTAGATAAGCCTAGGTATATAGAATTACAGAAGTCAAATAATGGGGTAATTAACGCTTGACAAACATTTCTAAAGTGAACGGTCTCAAGAAGGGGCCTTAATCTTCTGATCTTCATTCTGTAGTAGGCATTTCTGATAGTCTTACTTATGTGTGAATTAAGATTCAACTCATTATCCAGAGTCACACCAAGATATTTTACTTTAGAACTGATATGAATAGATGAGTTATCTATGATGATGTCAGGTGGATGTGCAAAATCATGGTTACGAGTTACGAATAAAGCTTCAGTTTTGCTAAAATTGATTTCCATGTTGTTGTTTTTACACCAATTAGACATTTTTGAGAGACACTCTGTAATGCTGGAATAATCAGGGTTATCAATAGAGACAGTTGTGAATATCATAATGTCATCAGCATAAATAGTATATTTAATGCCATATTTCATCGGAATGGTGCATATAGGCTGTATATAAATATTGAATAGAAGAGATGAAAGAGCTGAACCTTGTGGTACACCTTGTAAAATTTTTATGGGTTGAGATGTTTTTTGCCCTATCTTTACTTGTAAATGTCTCTCTGTCAGATAGGAATGGAACCATTTTAATGTGGTCCCATATAGACCAATTTCTTCTAGTCTATCTAGTAACCTTTTGTGATCTACAGAGTCGAATGCAGCAGAAATGTCTATGAAAATCATTAAGATACCCTTCTTAATGTCATCTATGGTACGGAGTACGCTGTCAAAGAGGTAAATCATTAAAGTTTCAACTCCGTGATTTGGGCGAAAACCATGTTGGTTGTCATCTAAAGGCACGTGAACATCAATCCCTTTGAGACAGAATCTTCAAGTTACTGTACCACACTCTGTTCTAACCAATATGAAATACAAAGGAAACTACTAGCTAACAAATCTATGAATGTTGAAGTATTAGAGTATGTTGTGTGAAAACCCCAGCTCCAATTGAAGGTCAGTCAAGCTTTGAATCCTGTTATGATGTTACCAGTTGGTCTTGACCCCCTGATCATGACTGTTTAGAAATTATGGACACTGTATTCTCAAGCCGCCTGGATTTGACTGATGTCCCTCTGGAGAACCCTGAACAGACTTTCTTTGTGGCTGAAGGCAGTTTCATCATCAATAGACATTGTTGTGCTAGATATGCAGTGGTGACCCCTGATTTGGTAGTTGAGTCCTCAGCCCTGGCCCCAGAAACTTCACCACAGAAAGCTGAACTGATAGCCCTCACTAGAGCACTAACAATAGGAAAAGAGCCCTGTCTAAATGTGTACCCAGATTCCAAGTATGCCCTTACAACCTTGCATGCACATGGGGCCCTGTACACAGAATGAGGGTGGATAACCTTAGGAAGCAAGTCCATCAAGTATGGCCCCAAGATATTGACATTATCAGGTGCACACTACCTACAGCTTTCAAAACTTTAGGAAAAATAGAATGTATGAATAGAACCCTGAAATCTCAGTTGTCCAAACTTTGCCAAGAGGTTTACCTGAAGTGGCCCCAGGTTCTTCCCATAGCCCTTCTTAGGATATACTTAGCCCCTGCTAAGTCTTTAGGAGTTTCCCCTTTTTGAGATTCTGTATGGGCAATCCCTGCCTGTTGTATAGGAAATAAAAGGAGATATGAGACAGATAGGATCTGAAATTATTAGACATGAACTATTGGTTTTAAGTTCTGTTTTGCAGAGTCTTCATACCTGGGTACAAAATCGATCATCCATCAATTTGCCTGAACCCCTGCATCCTTTCAAGCCTGGAGTCTCGGTGTGGATCAAAGAGTGGAGAAGGATACCGTTAGCCCTGCATTGGAAGAGACCCTATAGCCCTGCATTGGAAGAGACCCTATGTTGTCATCCTGTCAACTCCAACTGCAGTAAAAGTCGCAGAATTTGAACCTTGGATCCATCATAATCAAGTGAAGCCAGCAGCTGCTCTTGAACCTGATCACGGGACTACTGTACAGCATCCTGAGAAACCATTGCACCTCACCCTACGACAACAGCCACGGACCTAAGACTTATTGGTCCCTCAGAAACTGCACTGTTTCAAGACTGTTTGTTTATCTGAAAGTAAGCCTCGCATCTTAAAAAAAAAAATTGAAGCTGCAATCATCAGAAAGAGACTGTGTTGTGTTAAGAAATTGAATCTTCTAAGAGACTGTGTCTAAATACTCTGAAAAGACTGTTTTGATCTCCTAAAGAGTGAACTGCTCTAAGGAAGCAATAATAGCCTAAGAGACTATGCTATGATATTGTAAGAAATTGAGACATCCCAGAGGACAGTGATACTTTGGAATCTACAGCCCTACTTCTGCCAAAAAGCTGGTAGGTCTACGTACGGCAGAAGCTTGAGGATCTACAATCAACCCTACATCTGTTATCTGTTGTGGAAGTCGACAGTTCCACCAATTTTCCAGAGACTATGCCCATTATGAATTCTTATTATTGCTTTATTCTGGCAACAGTTTTGGGGTGCTTTGAAATGACTTTTGCCCTACCCCCTTGTGCAGCTTGCATACCACCACCAGAACAGGACAAAAGATCACTCTTTCTATGAAGCCATGAAATCAGACTTTGACGTTCCTCCTGCCACCAGAACTTATTTCTTGAATTAGCAGGAGCAGTGGCATTCGGTCTTCATGTTTCAGATTGCTTGTCTTGTGGAGGAACAACAATGGGAGACTAATGGCCTTGGGAGGCCCAAGAACTGAACTATTCTATCCCCTACAATCAGACTGATTTACATAATACTACTAGTGAGTGGGTATTGGCCCACCCCATTGTTGACAGTTTGTGTTTTGTTCGCACCGGACTACAATTTGCTATGAAGATCGGACAGCTGGACTGTCTAAATCAGAAGTTTTACAACAGCACAACAAAGACGACATCTTGGTGGTCCGGCATAAATGCTCCTGAACCTTCTAATTCTTTTAGTTCTTTTTCCCACTCTTGCCAAACTATGGACTCTGACTATCTGCTTCTTGCTCCCTTGTTTCTTGCCACTTTGCTTGCGAATGATAACTTCAGTTATTAACACTGTAGAGCATAAGGCAGCTACAAAGATACTAGCTATGTGAAACTACTACCCTATACCACAGAGTGATATCTTTACCTAGTATTATGTGATTTGATTCTCACCCTTTCTCACTTGCGGGTGAGAATAATCAAAGGGGGGAATGTGGTAGGCGAAGGCCTATGATCCATGCTAATTGAACTAAACAGACAGGCCTAAGCAGCTTGACCTGTAAATGAAGCCTGTAGTTAGGCCCAGAGGAATGAAAACCCCCCTGAATGATGACACCATAGAATTGAAACTTAACTCAGCTTAACTGAACATAGCTAAGCAGAAACGAAACTTAGAAAAGACAGAAAACAGCTCTAATTGGTATTGATAAGGATGTGAGAAGCTTCTATGGAATTAATTAACTTGCTGTAAGAAAGGTTACAGTGCCCTGCTTTCCCACATATTCCAGCTGGATAGCGACCTTGGAGGAGAGAAGTATCAAAGTTAGTGAACTGACCATTGTAATTGGGACTGGAAGGGGGGCAACCAGGTGCTGAGCCCAGTCAAGGGTCCCCATTGGATAGCTACGTAATGGTACCGGGACCAATAGATGGGTGAGAGGGGTTACTGGGACCAATGAAAAGTTTGCCTATGTCTAGAATGGAGAAGAAGTCTATAAAAGTTGCTGTTTTGCTAGAAACCATTGCTCAGCCATTTTGAAATTGATTATTGCTTGAGCCTGTGCACATTAAACTGGCTTGGATCCTTGAAAAGACTCCTGGTTTTATTTATTGCATGCTTATCTGCTGCTACAGTAAGATGGAGACAACCCTTTCATTTATTACTTCCCCAGAAAAGTCCACATTTGAAGATCTTGATCTTTCCTGCTTACAGTGGTTGGATATTCAAAACTTGGAAATGGAGCTACTGGAATTTCAAGAAAGCTCTATCTGGAAAAGTAAATTCAATGACCTGCGTGCGGCTCTTGAACGTATTGAGTGTGAAAGGGTGACAAATGAAATCACTGCTAGCAGTTCTGAAAATGAAATCCTAAAAGCGTGGAATTCTCTGCCAGACAATTTTAAGTCCATGAAAGCACTTGGGATTGCTCCTCTTACTTTGTTTGGGTCATCCTATGCTTGTGAGCAGCTGTTTTCGGCTTTGAATCATATAAAATCTGATGCTAGAAACAGATTAACGGATGACATGAGTGCTGCATGTGTTGCTCTGAAATTAACGCATTATGAGCCAAGGATTGACAAGTTATCAGCATGCATGCAACAACAAACATCACATTAATCTTTTTTCCTGTATAGATTCTTTGGGAATACACACCGAGTCCTGACACAGTTAACAGTTTTAAGAAGTTTATCTTTTTTTTACTCAGGATACATTTGACATGTTATGTGAATAATACATTTAAAATATATTGTGTAACTGAATCAAATTCTTCCTAAATTCATTAAATTGAATGAAATCATTAAAACATTATAAATTGCCAATAAATTGAAATGAAAACCAAAGGATTGTGAATCAAATTGATTCTCTGACAATACAAAGATTCCAACCTTTACAAATGATGTTACATAGTTCAGGCAACTTTATAAAGAGTTTTTAGATACTAAAATCTTGTTGTTAAGATTTAATTGACGTGCTGGCACTTTGAGGAAATTCTTTGGTTTTGTGCGGCAGTTTGGGCACTCGGGCTCAAAAAGGTTAGCCATCACTGCTCTAGAAGGACAGCATTCTCTAGTGCCCTGCTCCTTCTGTATCACATCATTCCTAAAATCATAGTTATTAAAATGGCAATTACCTTTTCTTCTAAGGTTCTCAGATTGAGGTGAGGGCTGAGGCCTGCTCCTGCTGGGTCTTGGTTTCTCAGCTGTCCAGGTAGGCCTTTGGTTCTCAGGTCTGCCTGCTGCTGGCGTTAGGTCTTGTTTTTGCCACAGCTCCTTTCTCCCAGGGCTTTGAAAGTTACCCTTCACAATTCTCCTTTCACCTCCTTGTTTGCTATTCCTTGTTGCACCTTTCAACAGTGGCTGGCCCTTGTTACTCTCAGGCCTTGGACTTTCTGGTATAGTCCTCCTCCTTTCAGGGTCAGCTTCCTTATGGTATCTTTCCCTCCTGGAAAGTGTATCTTTTCCTCTTTTAAAACATTTACAGCAAGTTTCTTCACCTGGCTCTGCTGAGTCTGCTAGGCCGTTTCCCTCGGTCAGGACTCCTATTCCTGGATCCTCCGAATATCCATGCAAAGCTGGAACTGGAACTCCTTGCACCACTCCTTGCCAGTCTCCTTGGCAGTCTCCTTGCCAATCTGCTTGCGAATCTCCTTGCGACTCTCTTTGGCACTCTCTTTGCCACTCTGCGTACCGCTCTGTTTGCCCTTCTCTTTGCCACTCTCTTGGCCACTCTGCGTACCGGTCTGACTTCCTCCAGTCATCTGAGCTTTTAAAAGGAATTCTTCCCTTTCTACATTGGGTGTTGGCTGGTATTGCATCATTGGCTCTAGGGCGTGGTTCCTCAGTCCTCCAGAGGTCTCTCTGACTCCCCCTATATGGCTCCTCGTGATGCTGCAGCCGGTGTTTACCTCTTTTTTCTGGGTTTAAAACCTTTTCTTCTGCCTGCAGCTGGTCTGCAGTGCCACACAATACAATAAAAATCAGCAATAGGACAGATTCATGGAATGTGACACTGAAAGAGCGAAAATGCTAAACAAATACTTCTGTTCTGCTCCTGGAGAAGGACCACATATGATTGAAAAATATACCAATGGGAATAGAGTACATATCACATTATTCACAGAAGATGATGATTTTGAACAGCTTGCAAAACAAAGTGGACAAGACCATGGGACCAGATGGGATATATTCCAGGATACTGAGAGTGCAGAGAGGATCTGGCAGGGCCGTTAAAGGATGTTTTTAATACAGTGAATTGCAAAAATATTCTCTGTGTTTGTCCTGTCTTGTTGCATTACATCCTGGAATTATGGAGTTTTGGGAGTTAGCACCATGCGCTATACACAACATGCCTATGACTCTGAAGGTGCAAAATATCCTTTATTGTGACACAAACAATAATTAAGACAAAAAAAATTGAAAGCATGAGTGTGCATATGTATTCACCCCCCAAAGTAATATGTTGTAGAGCAGCCTTTTGCTGCAAATACAGCTGCAAGTCTCTTGGGGTATATCTCTATTAGCTTAGCACATCTAGCCACTGGGATTTTCACCCATTCCTTAAGGCAAAACTGCTCCAACTCCTTCAAGTTAGATGGGCTGCAATCTTCAAGTAATGCCACATATTCTCATTTGGACTGAGGTCTGGGCTTTGACTAGGCCATTTGAAGATATTTAAATGTTTCCCTTTAAACCAGCTTTAGCAGTATGTTTAGGGTCATTGTCCTGCTGGAAGGTGAACCTACATTCTCAGTCTCAAATCTCTGGTAGACAAACAGGTTTTCCTCAAGAATTGCCCTGTATTTAGTGCCATCCATTGTTCCTTCAATCCTGACCAGTTTTCCTGTTCCTGCAAATGAAAAACATCCCTACAGCATGATACTGCCACCACTATGTTTCACTGTGGGAATAGTGTTCTTGGGGTGATGGGAAGTGTTGGGTTTGCGCTATACAAGGTGTTTCCCATGATGGCCGAAAAGTTCAATTTTCGTCTCATCTGACCAGAGAACTTTCTTCCATGTATTTGGGGGGGTCTGCCACATGCTGTTGTGCAAACTCCAAATGGATTTTCTTATTTCTTTCTTTAAGCAATGAATTTTTCCTGGCCACTCTTCCAGAAAGCCCCACTCTGTGGAGTGTATGGCTTAAAGTGGTCCTATGGACAGATACTTCCATCTCCACTATGGATCTTTGCAGCATCTTCAGTGTTATCCTAGGTTTCTTTGCAGCATCTCTGATTAATGTCATCCTTGCCTGGTCTGTGAGTTTTTGTGGGCGGCTTTCTTTTGTCAGGTTTGTGGTGGTGCCATGTTCTTTCTATTTTGTTAAATTGGATTTAATGGTGCTCCATGGGATACTTAGAATTTGGGATATTTTTTTTATAATGCAACCCTTATCTATACGTCTCCACAACGTTGTCTCTGATCTGTTTGGAGTGCTCCTTGATCTTCATGTTGCTTGCTTAGGGGTGTTGCAGAGTCAGGGACCTTTCAGAACAGGTATATTTATACAAGCATCATGTGACAGATCATGTTACACTGATTGCACACAGGTGGACCCTAATCAACTAATTATGTGACTTCTGAGGTTAATTGATTGGACCAGATCTTATTTAGGGGTTTCATAGCAAAAGGGATGAGTACATATGCACTCAAAACTTTCCAGTTTTTTGTTTTTTTTATATATACAAGGCATTTTATTGTTATTTCACTTCATCAATTTGAACTATATTGTTAGGTCCATTACCTAACATACAAATGAACCTCCATTTTCATTCCAGATTGTACATAATGCGACAAAACAGGACAAAAACCAAGGGGATGAATACTTTCACAAGGCACTGTAAAGTTGGAGATAGGGGAGGAACCGCAGGATTAGAAAAGGGTTAATGTAATACCTCTTCACACAAATGGTAATAGGGAAGAAGTGAGAAACTATAGGCCAGTAAGCCTTACCTCGGTGGTGGAAAAAGTAATGGAGGCACTACTAAAAGAAAAAATAGTGGACTTTCTAGAAACCAATGGATTGCATGATTCGAGACAACATGGTTTTACCAAAGAATGATCATACCAAATTTAATTGAGTTCTGTGAATGGATTATCAGAGAACTAGATCAAGGGCATGCAATGGATATGATCTATCTAGATTTCAGCAAAGCCTTTGATACTGTTCCTCAAAGGAGGCATCAATAAACTGAGCAGCCTGGGGATGGGTCCCAAGGTGGTGAACTGAATCAGAAATTGATTGATTGACAGAAAGTGGTGGTAAACAGAAGAATGCAGGGTAAATAGTGGAGTATCCGGGGATCAGTCCTGGGACCAGTGCTGTTCAATGTATTTGTGAGTGATATTGCTGAAGGATTGAAGGGAAAAGTTTACCTTTTTGCAGATAACACAAACATAAGAACATAAGACATGCCATACTGAGTGAGACCAAGGTCCATCAAGCCCAGTATCCTGTTTTGAACAGTGGCCAATCTAGGTCACAAGTACCTAGCAGTTTCCCCAAAAAGACACAAGTTCCACAATGCTTGTATTGGGGCAACAGTGGATTTCCCGAGTTCCCTTTAGTAATGGTTTATGGACCTTTCCTCCAGGAACTTGTCCAAACCTTTTTTAAACCCGGCTATACTAACGGCTTTTACTACAGCCTCCAGTAACAAATGCCAGAGTTTGATTACAACAGAGTGGACTCCTCTGAGGGATTGGACAACATGAAAAAGATCTAGAAAAACTGGAAGGATGGTCTAATGCTTGGTAGTTAAGATTTAATGTGAAGAATTGTAGTCATCCACTTGGGATGCAGAAATCCAAAGGAACTGCATGTGATAGGGAGCGAGAGGGTTGGTGTGCACAGACGAGGAGAAGGACGTCAGAGTGATAATGTCTGAGGATCTCAAGGTGGGGAAACAATGTGACAAGGTGGTAGCTAAAGCCAGAAGGATGCTAGGTTGCATACAAAAGGATCTCTGCCTGCCGTTCTGACATTGCTGTTTGGATGTATCACCGCCGCTTGAAATTTAACATGGCCAAAACCAAACTTATTTTTCCCCCTAAAACCTCCTCTCCTCTTCCTCCTTTCTCAGTCTATGTGGATAACTCTCTACTCCTCCCTGTTTCCTCGGCTCGCAACCTTGGGATCATCTTTGACTCCTCTCTTTCCTTCTCCACACACATCCATCTGATAGCTAAGACCTGCCATTTCTCTCTCTATAATATCAACAGAATCTGCCCATTCCTTTCTGAACACACTACTAAGACACTTATCCACTCCTTAATCACCTCCCGTCTTGACTATTGTAATCTAATCCTTGCTGGTCTCCCTTTGAATTATCTCTCTCCCCTTCAATTTGTTCAACACTCTGCTGCACGGCTAATCTTCTGCCAGCCTCGTTATGCTCATATTACCCCTCTTCTCAAATCACTTCATTGGCTCCCTATCCATTTCCTCATCCAGCTCAAACTTCTCCTGCTGACCTATAAGTGCATTCACTCTGCAGCTCCTCACTACCTTTCCTCTCTTATCTCTCCCTACACCTCCTCTCGGGAACCCTGCTTTTCTGGCAAATCACTTCTATCTGTGCCCGTCTCTTCTACTGCTAACTCCAGACTTCACTCCTTTCACCTTGCTGCACCTTATGCCTAGAACAAACTACCTGGTCTGTACATCAGGCGCCTTCTCTGATCCTTTTCAATTCCAGGCTGAAAACTCACCTCTTCGCTGCCGCTTTCAGATCTTGACTCACCTGATCTCCTTGTGTTTCCCTTGTGTTGTCTGTCTTAACTAGATTGTAAGCTCTGATGAGCAGGGACTGTCTCTTACATGTCTGTGCAGCACTGTGTATGTCTTGTAGTGCTATACAAATGCTTAGTAGTAGTAGTAGTAGAATAACTAGCAGAAAGAAGGAGGTATTAATACCTCTGTACAAGTCATTGGTGAGGCCTCACTTGGAGTATTGTGTTCAGTTTTGGAGACCATATCTCACAACGGATATTAAAAAAAACTTGAAACGGTTCAGAGGAAGGTGACCAAAATGATTTGGAGTCTGTGCAAGAAGACGTATGAGGAGAGACTTGAAGACCTAAATATGTATACCCTGGAGGAGAGGAGGTGGTAGGGGCAAAAACAGTGAAGGAATTCAAAATGGCATGGGACAAACAGTAGATCCCTTTATGCACACTGTTCTGCTGTTAATCATGCAAAACGTGGTATATCACACTTTTTAATAAATATAAACAAGAGAATGAAGTCAAAATAAACAAATATCTTTTAGACTTCAACAAATAGAGGGGGGTGACCTGCACGGAGCAGCAGGTACAACCCTAAACAATGGCATAGAAGGTGATGACTTGCACCTTACTGGGCAGACTAGATGGATCACACTAATCTTTACATGCCATCAACTATGCTACTATGTAATTAAGTCTAAGAACACTATCATCAGCTTGTTGTTTCAGTGAAATAACAAATTGGCTAAAACTACATAACCTAAACATAAATTTTAACAAAACAGAGGTTTTATTCATAACAAGGAACCAAAACTTTAACCCCCCCCCCCCCTCCAAAACTACAACTTCAGGATGTTGAGCTAGAAGTAAAAACTGAGGTGAAATACCTTGGGGTTACTCTGGATCAGATACTTTCTTTTACTACCCATATAAAACCAATTACTAAAACTATCTTCTATAAACTGCGAATGCTTCAACATATCAGACCATATGTGGCCAGCCATGAGTTTCATTGTGTATTCCAAGCTATAATAATTCCTCACTTTAACTTCTCAAATAGTATATTACAAGGCCTACCTAAGCAGACCCTTAATCACCTTCAAATGCCCGTAGTATCTTTAAGAAAAACAACACAGAACACATCACACCAATACTTTACAAGTTACCTTGGTTACCTATATTGAGCCATATTAAATATAAAATATTCACAATTGCATTCAAACTCATGAGGGAAATAGCCCCATCATTTCTATCCACACTGAATAGCATCTCATTTAATGAGAGAACTAGAAGAGAAGTAGCAGTCTCTTCTAACTACCGCAATACAAACTGCTCGACAAGCAAGAGCATTCACTTATTTTTCACCTGTAATGCCCTACCGGATAAGCTAAGAGCCATCAAGGACCTTAAAGATTTTTGCAAGGAAATTAAAACATATCTATTCATTGAACATTTTGGTAACTCAACTGATGGATACAAAATATACCCAACATAACAATAAGCCTTTAGAAAATCTCCTCTGAACCCTCCCATTCATTATCAACCACCATTATCCAACTACGCAAACTATGTTCATACAATGCACTTCTAAATATGTTAAATGCAATATGCGTTTTCTGTTTTCTGTAAATATTGCATGATACTACCTGTATACACTCCACAACTTATTTCGTTGTGACATCACTGTTCTAAGTTTAAGATATAAGTTTAATGTAAGTTCAGTTTAATTGGTTTGTTAATTATAAACCACCCTTGAAGGGGCGGTATTAAAAAAACATATAAATAAAATAAATAATAAACTATCACACTGTGTTAACCATCAACATTACAGTATAAATCAGCTTTAAGAAAAAGATGGGTTTTCAAATTTCTCTGAAAAGACATCATTCTTGACGCAACCAAGAAGTAATATATTCCAAAATCCCAATTCCTAGTACAAGATAACTGCCCACTCTGTGTGAACTGAATATGCAATAAATCTTGTGTATTAGAATAAAACCTTCATTGCACTGAGTGTATTTTTATTAGGTCAGCCAATCCATTATCTAATTCCTGTCTCAGTGGCATACCAAGGGCAGGGCAGTGAGTGCAGCCTACCCCAGGTTCTGGCCGGGAGGGGGGTGCACCTTTTCCAGGTCCACACTTCAGAGGTAATGCAGCAAACTTACCTTAAAGCCGGGTGGCTTGTTGCGCTGCCTCCAATCCACGCCTAGTGGTTCTTCTCTACTGCCGAAGTCTCACAAAGTGTGGGCCAGGCGGGGAGGAGGGGGGTGTATCACACTGTGCCGCTGTGTGCCATGGGGGGTGCTGGCCGCAAGGGGAGGGCGCCACCCAAGTACAAAAGATGCTGGGAATGCCATTGCCTGTCTTATTATCCTATGCACTAGATTAGCACATTTATAGTCACTGCAATATCAAACAGATACCCAATGCAATTCCTGTAAATAGCTTGATATATGGTCACCATTTTCAAACCCAAAGATTAAACGCACTGTGGCATTCTGAACTATTTTGAGTGAATGCATATATTTCACTGGTAGACCAATATAAATCAGATTAGAGTAGTCAAGATATGGTAAAATACAAGGCTTTACCAACCACTTAAACAAATCTTGTTGTAAAAGATCACAGTCTATAAATAGTATGCATTTTGTATAATGTCTTATAGATTTCCTTCTTGCCAATTTCAACCCCTCCTTTTCTCTCAGTCTCATTCCTTTCCCTCTTTTGAAGCCCATTCCATCTGTATTTTAATCCCTTACAGTACCTCTCCAGATCGCTGTCATCTATAGACACCTCCCCCCCACACCCAACGTCCTCTTCTATCTTCCTCACTAATTTTGACTTTTGGCTCTCCTTATTCCTGGATTCTTTTTCCCCTCCCTTATTCTTGGTGACTTTAACTTTCATATTGATAACCCTTCTGACCCCTATGCGTCCAAGCTCTTTTCCCTTACCTCCTCTTTCAATCTCCAGCTTTGCTCTTCTGCCCCCACTCAACATCTTGGTTACTGCCTTGACCTTGTTTTCTACTCTAATTGTTTACCTTCTATCTGACCATTACCTGTTATGTTTCACTCTTCATTACTCCCACCCTCAATCTCACCCAATCTCCTCCAGTTTTTTTTTTAGGAATCTTCATACTATTGATCCACTGACTTTATCCACTACTGTTTCATCTCTTTTTTCTTCCACTTTGTCCTCTAAGTCTGTTGATGAAGCCATAGCTTCCTATAATACTATTCTCTCCTCTACTCTGGATACCCTTGCTCTGCCCATTCCACGTCCTGTGAGGCGCACCTCAGTCCTGGTTGTCTTCAACTACCTATTACCTATGTTTCTGTGCCCGCTCAGCTGAGCACATTTGTCTCAAATCCCAATCTCTCTCTGACTTCCTTCATTTCAAATTCATGCTTTCTTCTTTCCAGTCTGATATTGCACTCACTAAGCAAAACTATTTTCTCCATCTGACTAACATTCTTGCCTCTAACTCTCACCGTCTCTTTTATACTTCTCAATTCTCTTCTTAAAGCACCTTCAACTCCAATCCCTCCATCTCTCTCTACCCAAACCCTAGCAGATTATTTCCATGACAAAGGGCATACGATTATTCTTCAATTCCTTACTAAATCTTCTTCACCCCCTAATCCCCCTCTCCATTACCAACATTTTTCCCTCAACCTCTATCACCTTTTCATCCTTTTCTAAAATCTCTGTCAAGGAAACCTCTCTTCTTCTTTCCTCCTCTAAACTCACTACCCACTCAAATGCTCACTCATCAATGCACACTCTGACCGCAACAAAATACAGACAATAGTGGACCATATACAATTCACAGACACCGATTTAATGTGCATTACGGAAAGTTGGATCACTAATACTGACAATGTCATCCTCAACCAGCTGCTTACATCCCAGTATATGCTGTTCAACTGCCCCAGATTAGATAAGAGAGGGGAGGGAGTACTAATCCTTGCAAAAAAATAGCTGAATTTCACCTTGATCAACTGCCATTCATTACAAACAATAGACTACTTAACAATCTCCAACACTGAGCACACTATCTGCCTAACATACCGAAAAACTATCACCAACTCGGACAATCTAGCAGCTATTTTAGATGAGGTATGCACCCATACAGCCTCAAAAAAACACTCTATGGAGTTTCAAGATGGCGGCAGCAGCCTTTATTGAGTGAGCACGCATTGCTATGGGAAAGAAGCGCAAGGGGAAGGCTGGATCGTTGCCCTCCCAACCCTCCTGTACCTCTATGCCGGTTTCTACTTCAGTTGTTGGTCCTTTGGACGCATTCCTGTTTCGTGTGGCTCGAGGTTCAGATGAAGCTGGGGGAGTAAGCCGGATTGCAGTCTCACCGGAGTTGGGGCACTCGGCAGCTGCTTCGGCGTCATCTCTCTCCCCAGCACTGAGCTCGGCGCCGAAAGTGCTCCGCAGCCAACAACTGCCGGAAGGATTCCTAGAGAAAGTTCTTCCCTCAGCGCAGGGTGAAGCCAGTCTCTTGGGAGGGTCAGGAAAGGAGGGACCGGCGGAGCCAGAGAGTGTTCTGCTTGGGCGGCACTGCTCGATTTCATCATCGGCGTTGACGAGTGAGAAGCGTGCAGGGAAGGAAATCTCTGCAATATGAGGAGAGTCGTCAGCATGAATGGAAGCTGTATTGCCAGCAGCTGAATCAGTGGTGACTTTTTCCTTACAGCGACCTGTGAATTTTACCTTAGAGGCTGTTTGGAATGCCATAGTTTCGCTGGGAGAAGTTTTATTGCCTCAGGTAACTTCCTTAGCTACGAAGTTGAACACCTCTTTGGTTGCAGTTGAAGAGCTGGAAATGAAAGTTTTGGGAATGCAGTTGGAAATGGAAGTAACGCGTAATAAGGTTACTAGCCTCGAGGAACACTCTGAAGCCTTCTGTCTTCTGTCTTCCAGGCCCTTGAGGAGGTTGTTAAGCAGTGCCAAAAGCAGGGTTTCGACCCCATGATTTTTTTCTGAATCCGTATTGCTGTTTGTCTAGGGTTTCGTGGTCGTCGAGGTGGTCTTGCAGTTGGACGAGGGCTGCTTTTTCAATGATTTTCGCTAGGAAAGATATGCTGGAGATTGGGCGGTAAGATGATGGGTCTTCTTTGTTTAGCGAGTTGTTCTTTAGTATCGGTCTAATTATAGACTTTTTGAGCTGGTTGGGCATGATTCCTTGGCACAGTGATTGGTTCACAATGTGTGAGACCTGGTGGACGATATCCTTTTTTGCCGCTTTAATCCATGTAGCTGGGCAGGGATCAAGCAGGGAGGTGGTGGTATTGATACTGGTTATTATTTCAATCGTTTGCTTATCATCAATTTTGTGAAATTCGTTCCATGTCTGTTCTTGCTTCACCGCAGTTTTCAACTGTGTTTTGGCAACACATAGAGTGGGTGAGGTTGTTGTCAGCTTGCTTGCGTAGTGGTTTGCGAGAGTTTGAGGATGAATAGAATCGTTCTGCTGTTCTGGCTGGTTTGTTTTGGTTAGTGTTTTCACTAGTCGAAATAGTTCACGTGGTTTGTTGATGGCTTTATTCAGCAGGTTGGTGTGGTGTTTCCTTTTTGCAGCATCTACCTCATCTTTGTATCTTGCGAGGAGGTTGAGGTATTCAGCTCTGAGCTCTAAAGTTTTGTTATGTCTCCACTTTTTTTCACACTTTCTAAGTTCTCTCTTCCTTTTGGTTAGTGTAGTTGTGTACCAGGGTTCCGATTGTTGTTTACCGTGGATTGCTGTGTTTTTCCATTTCGGGTTCGCAGTAGCCTGAATTCCTGTGTCCCAGCTATTTGTTAGTGCATCGAGGTCTGTAGTTTCCAAGTCGATGTGCGCCTTGATGTTACTTGTGAGACCATCCAGATCAAGTTTGTTGAAACATCTCTGTTGTTGGATTTCTCGTTGTGCTTTCGCGTCTTTAGGTAACGATGGGAGTTTTATCCGTATGTCTATTTGGTGATGGTCAGACCAAGGTATTGATTTGATTTTGATTAGGGGTTTAACATGGTTGGGCTGTTTCTGTCTTGATTTGTGACAAATCCCAAAATTATAATCAAACCGCTTCTGATCGCTGGAAGTAGCGGTATATAAGTGTTTACTAAATAAATAAATAAAATAAATAAATAAAAAGAACTTTTCATCTGTTCAAGTTAAGTTGGAGCATTTAGATAGTTAGTTTATCTTGAGCAAATAACTTGAGAATAATTAATTTTCCAAGACTGGTCACAGTCTCAGCTATGGATATGTTCAAACAATATTTGCTAGATGTATTAGGGGTTTTCTCCTGAATTGATTCCACCTCTTGTTAAGATCTATTATTTACCTAAAGCATAGTTAACTCCGGCTTTGGTTAATTTGGGTGGGGTTCAAGAACAGGGGAATACTTTGAATGTTACAGATTTGTTAGAAAATTCAGGGTATGAGTCTCAGGTTCCTTCTACAGTAACGTTTGCAATGTTGTCTGAAAAAGAATGGTTGTTGAAACTTTTTTTTCAGAAAAGGAAGCTACTGTTTTATGGCAAAGAAGATTCTAATCTTTCATCTTTATCTAAAGGGGGATACAACAAAATATCATCTAAATACATTTTATATTGGATACACAATTTATCCAATAATTTACACAGAGGAACTAAATACACATTAACATAGTAACATAGTAAATGACGGCAGTTAAAGACAAGCAAGGTCCATCTAGTCTGCCCAGCATGATGGAAGAGTAGGTGGACCTGCCGCTCCGCCACCCCTCCCCACGTCCCTGTTTAGGGGTGAAACCACCACTCCATGTAGGACACCACTATTTATTGAGAAATTAGATGGTTCAGTTTATTTTGATTTTATCCTATTGCTGTAAAGGGATCCACTGTGTCTGTCCCATGCCATTTTGAATTCCGTCACCGTGTTTGCCCCCACCACTTCCATCAGGAGGGCATTCCAAGCACAGTTACTTACCTGTAACAGGTGATCTCTGGGAACAGCAGGAATTAGTCTTCACATATGGGTACGTCGGTACCGACGGAGCCTGCACGGGAATGCTCCCCAGCATCCAATCAGAAAGCTTTTGGGAGCATCCCTCGCGCCTGCGCGCTGACTTCCCGCCTTTCCCACTACCTCTCCTCAGTTGAGTTTCATAGCTGAGACAGAAGGAGAGAAAGAGGAAAGGAGATAGATAGATACAACTCCTAGGGGAGGTGGGTGGGTTGTGAAGACTAATTCCTGCTGTTCCCAGAGATCACCCGTTACAGGTAAGTAACTGTGCTATCTCCAGGAACAAGCAGGAATGAGTCTTCACATATGGGGACTCCCTAGCTGTGGGTGCCAGGGGAGATCCCATAAAATGCGTATCCCTGGACAGGATGGCATTTCCCAAACCTGGATCCCCGGCATCCCCTGAGGGATGGGGGGTAGGAGTTGAACAGAGAAGAGCTGTAGAGGAACAGCAAATCTGAAGACTACAGTAAAAATGAGTCTTTAGAATGTATGTCAAGTGTCATTAAAATATTTAATGAACTAGTACAATATAGAGCTTACCTACTGGATTGTAGGAAGTAGAACTGTGATGGAGTGTACTGTAGATGCAGTAGCGGAATCCTCAAAGTAACTTCACAGCAGTGAGGATGAAGTTCCAAACCAGGAATGGGCAGGTGACCCAGGTGTCAACTGGGGTAGGAGAAGAACGGCAGGTCTTCAATGGAAAGCTTTATGGGAAAAAGCTGAAAACTCTTTTAGGTACAGAGTTATTAACATTGAGGACTAAAAGAAGAAGACTGACCGATCTGGAGAATTAGCCCAGTCCTGAAGGGAAGAGGGGGTATGGAAAAAAGCCCCTATTCCCAAGGAGAACAGAAGTGTACTCAGAAATACTGAAGATGTACACTGTCTTTCCTAGCTGGTAAGAGATAGGAAGACATTGAAGTTTAATACTTCATAGACAGGGAGATCTATAACAAAAATAGAAGCTGTTGACATCACAACAGTATTGTGTGTATGACCGCTCCCAATTACTGGGCTGTATGAGAATAGGCAAGTTGACTGTCTGGACCCTTTAAGAAGGTAAAAGCTTTATAGCACAGACAGTTAGGGAGATAGTAGGGAATACCTAGGGTCCTATGGACATCTCCCAATGGGCACATACATATATATATATATATATATATATATACATATATATATATATACATATGGAAATAGATACATATTTATACATATGTGCATATATGTCTAGATATGTGATATATATATATATATATATATAAATATAGATAGATAGATATAGATATATATAGATATAGATGGGCATGGCTTATGGCCACCTAGAGTACAAAAACATGTATGTATAGGACATATACATACATGAATATAATTCTGAGAATACATGCCTGCAAGTGAGCCCCAGAAAAACATTCACATGGGGAATGTGATGGGAAAAGATTCATCTAATAATAAGGGGGTGAAAACCACCTGAAGATATATAGAGAATCTATTTCTGCGGTGCACGAATGTAGTTCAGTGGAATAACCAGTATGGTTGCGTGAAAAACAGGATAATAGCAGTCTGGTAAGAGCACGTCAGGAGTACTTTAGGACTCTGACATGTCCAAAGGACAAGAAAACGCATAGACTAAGACACCAGGATGACCCAGCCAAGGGACTAAAGGGTATCATGTACAGTGAAAGTGTATGCGTTGTCCAAATGGAGCAGAAAACATAATGCCAAGCTGTAAGGAAAAAAGGGTTAGATTCCTGCCAGATTGGGAACTCCTTGGACATTCACGCAGAAAAAGCTTGTCTTCTGTATCACAACAGGAGACAAGAGGGTATAAAGAACCTATATAGCCATGGAATGACTATATAAGCTTTTTCTATTATATGGAAAACCCTCAGAGACAAAGTTCAATGCTCTGTAGCAAGGGCCCATAGTAGAAAGCTTCTCTGAAGATTGCAGAGAGCATTGTGCAGGAGAATTATGAGATAAAACTGACAGAAGTCAGATGTGTTGCCACATCCTAGGTAAGGATATGGCTAGAAGAAGATAACCTGCAGTGAGTAGTACTATGCAAGATAGTTGAAAGTAGCTTGCAATGAGCATTAAAGTAATCACTGGAACTCCTGCATGCACAGCAACTGAACAAAATAGCAGAGGGGATTCTCCTGTATGAAAAACAGAGAGAAAACAGACAAAGGGAGCGGAGATATTCCCGTTCCTGTCTGATGAGTTGTTCAGAGCATGCATTGAAGGATAACAAAAAGTCTACACTGGAAAGAAAGAGAAGTGTTTCAGTATGGTACCAACTCAAGCAGGGGAAACCCTGGAAGAGAGGGGGATGGAAGGTGACTTACCATATGGTAAGTCAGCTGAAGGAAAAAATGTCCATGTGGAGACAGAAACTATCATGGGATAGTTGTAACCTCCCTTCATAGTAGTAAGAAGGGGAGAATTCTGTAAGCCATGGACAAAAGTATCCTAACAACTTAGCATACTGAAAAGAAAAAAACAGTGTAGAGTTTGAAGAATAAACTTCTGCTAAGAAGTTAACTGTAAATTGCAACCTACAGGAACCTATGGTTGCTGGTTATGAGTAGACTGGTTAGAGTCTGGAGACTTCAGACTAGGATGAGATGTCCTTTGCCTGGGTACATCTGGAGGATGGGCAGGAGAAGGGTGAAACCTTCTTTTCTTAGGGAAAGAAGGTTTGGTAGGACATTTCCTACGTCCTGGGGAAAAAGAAGGCTTAGGATGGTTTCCAGAACCAGGGAAGTCAGTGGAGCAATGAGCAACCTGACATAAAGCCTCTCTATTGAAGAGATTTTCTCCAGTACAAGGAGAATTACCCAGTGTATGTTGTGCCCATCTGCTCAAGTCTGAAGCTTGCAGCCAGGCTGTACGACGTGCTCCAATGGCAATAGCAGAGGATCTGCTAACAGACTCAAAAGAGTCTAGAGAAGCACGAGAAAGAAACCAAGAGATATTCCTGCTATGATTAAGAAGCAAGGAAGAGTCAGTGGCCTTAGGTTCTGACAAAAAAGGGGACAAAAGAGATAATTTCTCTGTGACCTCCTGAAGTGTCAGACTCATATAAAAAATATATGAAATAATTCTTGAAGCCAGCATAGAAGTTTGGAAGGTTTGACGTCCAAAGGCATCAAGTGCTTTAGATGCATGACCTGGCGGATAAGAAGAATGCTTCTTCTTGCTTCTCACCTTCCTCATTGCTGATTCCACTACAATGGAATGATTTGGAAGTTGTTTTTTTTGAAACCCCGGAGAGGGAGGCACCTGATACAGAACATTAGTGGCTGTAGAAGGCGAAGGAACCTTTAAAGGTGATTGCCACATCCTCAGAAGAAGATCCTGCAAAGAATGATGTAAAGGAAGCATTATATTTTCCTTTTCTGCAGGATCTTGGTCAAGAGTAAAGCCAGGAATAGGAATGGCAAGAAAGGTTGCCATGTCAAGGAGAAATTTCTGAAAAGAAGGATCTCCAATAGGAACTATTCCTGTGTAAGCTGAGGTTGAAGGAGCAGCTTGAGCACCAGCAGACATACTGGACTGGTGCAGAAAAAGAATCCTGCTAGATGGACAGTGATACTGACAGTTCTGATTTGAGGCAGTTAGTACTGCATCGTCAGTGCCCGGTATCGATTCCAAACTAGGCATAGAAAGGATCGATGGTACCGATGGAACTGCAGGAATCGACATCGATGCCGGTACCGGTATCGGAGACGATAATGTCATCGAAGCAGTAATCGGGGGCTGCTGTAGCGGTACCGAGGTAACCAGAGAGCCTTGGTGAATATCCTCGGTACTGCGTAGTCGGAAACGATATGGATCAGTTCCGAAACGCGTCGGTACCAATTCATCTAGACTGGATATCGATTCTAGACTCAGCATCGAAGCGAGTGAGTCCATCGATGCATGTCTAGAAGGTACCGACGTTGGTGGTGGTACCGGCGATGCCGATACAGGAAAGTCAATCGGAGTCGCATTGATCGGTACCAAAGGTACCGAGGACGTCCGAAGATGATGCCCGGTGAAGAGGAACACTCGACACCGGCGCCGATGTCGGGGTATCGGTACCGCTCGAAGGCGATACCAACCCCGAGCATGGCGAAGATACAGGAAAGTCAATCTGGGTCGTATCGATCGGCCCCGAAGGTACCAAGGATACCAGATGACGATCCCAGGTGAAGAGTGGAACACTCAACACCGATGCCGAGGTATCGGTACCGCTCGAAGCCGGTACCAACCCCGAGCATGGCTGGGATACAGGAAAGCCAATCTGGGTCGTATCGATCGGCCCCGAAGGTACCGAGGACACCAGATGACGATCCCTGGTGAAGAGTGGAACACTCGACACCGGTGCCGATGCCGGGGGATCGGTACCGCTCGAAGCGGATACCACCCCCCGAGCATGGCTCAGGTATGTTCTGTGAGGGGTGAGCCCCAGGAACAACCTGAAACCCCGTAAATGCTTTGGAGCCTGAAGACTCCCGCCAGGGTTTTATTGCCAATAGGGTCTTGAGGGCAAGGCCGGAGCCATCATCATGCTGGGCATGAGACTTACCCTTCAAGAATTGGCTAGTCTTAACAGACTGTTTGTGGGTTACCTGATCCTGGAGAGAAGAATAAACCGGTGTCCTCACCTCAGGAGGAAAAACGGCATCGAGGGAAACTCGAAAAAGGGAAGGTCTTCTCCCAATAATACAGCCTGATGGATCAGGAGAAAAAGGGTCAGGACCCAAACAGGTTAGACACCAAGCATTGGAGTCTAAAAAGAAAACTAAGTTTCCACAGTGAAGGCACTTCTTAGGGGAAGAAGGCTCCATGTTGGAGAGGCCTGGTAGGCCCCAAAAGTTAAAATAAAAACTGAGGAGAAAAAATTTCTCTTTAAGTTTGGAAAAGAGAGAATAAAGCACCGGCGGTACCGGTATCGGCGGGAAAGACAGCCGCGACCACAAGAAAACAAGAAAAATAAGAATTTTAAAGAACAAAGTTTCTGCGGTGACAGGAGGATGTCCTGTCGGCTCCGCGGAAAAACGAAAACTGAGGAGAAGCAGTGGGAAAGGCGGGAAGTCAGCGCGCAGGCACGAGGGATGCTCCCAAAAGCTTTCTGATTGGATGCTGGGGAGCATTCCCGTGCAGGCTCCGTCGGTACCGACGTACCCATATGTGAAGACTCATTCCTGCTTGTTCCTGGAGATAAAGTATTTCCTAACATTGCCTTTCAATTTACCACCTCGCAGCTTCATGTTGTGCCCTCTAGTTGTACAGCTTCCCCGTCTTTGGAAGAGGTTTGTTTGTTCATTATTTCCCTTTAAGTATTTAAAGGTCTGAATCATATCTCCCCTGTCCCTCCACTCCTCCAAAGTGTACATGTTTAGGTCTTCAAGTCTCTTCTCATAAGGCTTCTGACGCAGACTCCAAATCATTTTGGTCGCCTTCCTCTAAACAGTTTCCAGTCTTTTTACATCCTTTGCAAGATACGATCTCCAAAACTGAACACAGTATTCCAAGTGAGGCCTCACCAGTGACTTGTACAGTGTGTCAGACGGCTGCCTGGGTGAGAATGTTCACAGTCTTGGCAAGTTCATATGTCAATATGATTTGCAAGGGATTGTGGGCAATGCAGTCCATTCACACCCGACACAGCTGCTCACAATAATTTAGTTGTGCTCAAGTGTAAAGCCAATAAGATATTTATTTATGGGGTTATTTCTCCCAACACAGATATGCTTGGTAGCACATAAATCAGGTTACTTGCTTTCAGTGTTAAACTTGGAAAAACAAAATCAGGAAAACAACATTTGAACTTGTCAGGCAATCAAAGCAAAAGAAATAAGACCTGGTTGGCAACAAACTGGTCTTTTCTGTAGGCTTTAGCTAATATTCTCTTAGCAATGTATCAAACAACAAACAAAAGCCACAAAGAAGAGAAAAACTGTTCTTTTCAGGTTAACTTCTTATATCTTCCCACATAGATTCAGAAGTGATTCTCCCAGAGCTCACAAGCAATTAGGTAAGGCTCAATTGCTAGCAGTTATCCAGCTGAAACCCCTTAGCTGGCTTGCTTTCTACTGCGTGGCTAAAAATCCTACTCAGGAGCTTTTCTGAGTAAATTAAAGAACAAGTTTGTATTTCTTTGTGATGGTTGCTGTATTTTATAACAGAAAATCACCAAAGGAGTTTAGACAGAGAGCAGTCCATGTAAACACATTCTTCATCTGCTATCATTCCCCCTTCTTCAACAAGCATGGGTTCAATATCATGGATTGGCACAGATGAATCTCCCAATGGAGCACTTTCAGGAGAATACTTGTTTCCCTGCTGTCTTTCAAGGTTATAGCTAGGGCATAGATCAGTGTTCATACCTGAGCTTCCATTGCTGCTAGAGTTCCTCTCTATATAGCCTGGCCAGTATGTAGTCCAGTTCTTATGTCCAGCCTTCCAATCCAGATCCCTGGACACTGGATCTCTCTTCACATACCTTCTGGCACGGGTCTTAGGGTCCCTTCCACGTGCAGCCGTCTCCCTCACAGGTACCGTCTGGAGATTCCTAGCTCTGCAGCACCATTCCTCTGGCTTTCCCCAGTCCAATGGTGTATGCTGGCCCTTGGAATGCCTTCCAGTATACGTACTGCTATGAACTCCTGTAGACCTCCCAAAGGCTTTTCTCTTCTTTCTTCCAAAGGGTTTCTTGCCCTCTCTGTCCGTCCGCTCTGGCTTCTGCTTCTGAGGATCCTCCAGATGAAACTGAGGATATCCAAGCTGATCATGAAGATGATGATGATCCTGAGGATAATTCTCTGTAGAATAAACTCTACCTTTATTCTGCTTAGATGAGTGCTCCTCCCTAACACAGCGCAGCTGTGCTGAATCAGGCCCTGCCCTTTGAGATGAGTGCTTAGGGATTACCTCATAGCCCTCCTGATTGAACACACGTTTCCCCACTTCAGCTCCTCTAATGGCTGTTGGAAACCTGGTGCATTCTGGGACTGGTAGTCTTTTATGGGAAAATTCTGTTTTCTTATTTCTACCAGAACTGACAGGTTGCTTGTTCAGAGTCACTTCACCATTTCTATAGCTCCTTCCTGAGCTATGATAAGCTTCCTTATCACAAGTGGCATAAGTACCTCTTCTTTTCTGCTGGTGATTCCTCTTTGTATGCAGCCCAACATCCTCCTGGCTTTTGCCACCGCCTTGTTGCACTGTTTTGCCACCTTGAGATCTTCAGAAATAATCACACCAAGGTCTTTCTCCTGATCCGTGCATACTAACCTCTCGCCCCCTATCACGTACATTTCCCTTGGATTTCTGCTACCCAAGTGCATGACTCGGCACGTCTTTACATTAAATCTTAATTGCCAAGCATTAGACCATTCTTCCAGCTTTTGTAGATCTTTCTTCTTGTTAACCACTCCCTCGGGGGAGTCAACTCTGTTGCAAATTTTCGTGTCATCTGCAAAAAGACATACTTTTCCATTCAGTCCTTCAGCAATCTCACTCACAAATACATTGAACAGTGCCGGGCCCAGGACCGACCCCCGGGGCACCCCGCTAATCACCTTCCCTTCATCCGAGTGAGCTCCATTTACCATCACCCTTTGTCTTCTATCAGTCAACCAATTTCTGATCCAATTTACCATCTTAGGATCCATCCCCAAGCTACTGAGTTTACTGATAAGCCTCCTATGAGGAACAGTATCAAAGGCTTTGCTGAAATCCAAGTAGATGACATCCATCGCATATCCCTGATCTAGCTCCCTGATCACCCGGTCAAAGAACTCAATCAGATTTGTTTGGCAAGATCGTCCTTCGGTAAATCCATGTTGCCTCGGGTCTTGCAACCTGTTGGTTTTGAGAAAGTTCACTATTCGCTCTTTCAGGAGCGCTTCCACTACTTTTCCCACCACCGAGGTAAGGCTCACAGGCCTGTAGTTTGACACCTCTTCCCTGTCACCACTTTTGTGTAGATCAGCCGTTCTCCAGTCCTGAGGAACCTCTCCTGTTTCCAAGGATCTGTTGAAAACATCCTTTAACGGCCCTGCAAGAAACTCTCTGAGATTTTTCAGAATCCTGGGATGTATCCTATCCGGTCCCATGGCCTTGTCCACTTTCAGTTTTGCAAGTTGTTCTAACACATCATCTTCTGTGAATGGTGTGGTATCTACTTCATTCCCATTTTTATAATATTTGGGAGTCACAGGTGGTCCTTTTCCAGGACTTTCTTTAGTAAAAACAGAGCAGAAGTATTCATTTAGCAATTTTGCTTTTTCAATGTCACTTTCCACTAGTCCGTTCGCAGCACTTTAGTCCTGCAATTTGTAAACGGGGGCGCTGGGTGAGAATGTCCACAGTCTTGGCAAAGGCAAATACTATTATGACTTGCAAAGGATTGTGGGGAAGGTAGTCCATTCATACCAGAATCAGCCGTTCACAAAATAATGAGCTGTGTTGCTCGAGTGTAAGCAAAGAAAATATATTTTATTTATGGGGTTATTTCTCCCACACAGACTTACTTGGTAACACAAAAGGATACTTGCTTTCAGTATAGTACTTAGGAAAAACAAATCATGATATCAGCAACTGAACTTCTTCAGCAATCAATCAAACAATAAAGACCTTGATGGGAACAGAAAGGTCTTTCTGAGGGCTCCTGCTAATACCTTTTAGCAGTGCTCCAAAAACAAAAACAAAACCCAAAAAAGTAACCAAATCTGTTCTTTTTCAAGGATAACTTTCGGGTATTTTTACACACAAACAGTAGTTTCCTTTCAGAGCTCACGGGCAATTGTGCATGGCTTAATTGCCAACAATTAGTCAGCTGCAAACCCCTTTGCTGGTTTACTTTCTATACGTGGCTCAAATCCTACCCTAAAGCTTTCTTGTAAACTTTTCTGGGTAGATAAAAGAACAAGTTATATTTCTTTTTGATGGTTGTTGTATTTGTGAAAGTATTTTACCACAGCAGCTTATTCAGAGAGCAATCCATGTATTCATTCTGATCATTTAAAATATCTCCTTCTTCTTCAACTATCATAGAATCAATATCATGGTCTGGCTCAGAGGAATTCATTAATGGAGCACTCTCAGGACAATACTTGTTTCCCTGCTGTCTTCCAAGTGAAGAGCTAGGGCATAGATCAATGTTCATACCTGAGCTTCCTTTGTTGTTAGGTTTCCTCTCCAGATATCCTGGCCAATAAGTAGTCCAGCTTTTATGTCCAGCCTTCCAATCAAGATCCCTGGACACTGGGTCTCTCTTCACATATCTTCTTGCACTGGTCTTAGGGCCCCTTCCAAATGCAGCCGTCTCCCTCACAGGTGCCGTCCGGGGATTCCTGGCTCTGTAACCCCACTCCTCTGGCGTCCTCCAGTCCAATGGAGTATGCTTGCCTCTGGAATGACTCCCAACACACGTGCTGCTGTGAGCTCCTTCTTTAGACCTCCAAGATGTTTTCCTCTTCTTCCTTCCACACTGCTGCTGCTTCTTGCTCTCTCTGTCCTTGAGCTCTGAGTTCCTCAACTCCATCTGATTCTGTGTAGAATCTGTTTTACTTTTAACTTGTTTAGAGGGATACTCCACCCTAGCACAGCTCAGCTGTGCTGAATCAAGCCCTGCCCTTGGAGATGAGTGATTGGGGATTACCTCATAGCTCTCCTGATTGAACACACGTTTCCCCAATTCAGCTCTTCTAGTGGCTGTTTGAAACCTGGTGCATTCTGGGACTGGTAGTCTTTTATGAAAACATTCTGTTTTATTATTTCTACCAGCAAAGACAGGTTGCTTGTTCAGAGCCAATTCACTTCTATTATAGCTCCTTCCTGAACTATGATAACCTTTCTTATCACATACCCCCCTGCTTAAGTTATTACGGACTGGTGCAACTGGTGAAACTTCCTCTTTACAGTCCGTAATACGGGAAAGGGCATCCGCATTTTTGTGTAACTTCCCAGCACGATGTTCCACTTGAAAATCAAATGCCTGTAAGGCCATGTACCAGCGTGTCAACCTGGCATTGTGGTTCTTCATTTGTTGCAACCACTTAAGTGGGGCATGGTCTGTGACCAATTGGAACTTCCTCCCTGTAAGGTAAAACCTTAATGCCTCCACTGACCACTTTATAGCTAAACATTATTTTTCTATTGTGGAATACTTTTGTTCAGCCGGTGACAATTTCCTGCTCAGGTACATCACAGGATGCTCCTCCCCTTCATGACATTGGGATAAAACAGCTCCTAGCTCCCACCCCTTTCAGTACTGGTCCTGTACAGAACTTCCCTTTTAGGACTGAAAATGCTTTTTCAGCTTCAGGAGTCCATTTTAGCTGGTTTGGGCAATTCATCCGCAGCATATCAGTGAAAATTGCACTTTTCTCTGCAAATTGTGGTATAAATCTGCGGTAGTATCCAATAAGTCCCAAGAAACTTCTCAGTTGTTTCTTTGTTGTTGGAGGGGGAAAATTCCTGATGCTATCCACCTTGCTCATTAGAAGTTTAATTTTCCCTCTTCCCACCAGGTGGCCTAGGTATTTTACCTCCCTATTAGCAAAGGCACACTTCTTTGGGTTCAAAGTGATTCCCGCTTGCTTCATGGAGCATAAGACTGCCCTGATCCTCTTTAGATGTTCCGCCCAAGTGTTACTATGGATTATGACATCATCCATATAGGCAAAGGCATAATTTTGGTGGGGTCGAAGTACCTGATCCACTAACCTTTGGCAGGTAGCTGCCGCTCCATGCAGTCCGAAAGGCATCCTTTTGAACTGGAAAAGGCCAACGGGGGTGCTGAACGCAGTCTTCGGCTTCGACTCCCTGGTTAGAGGGATTTGCCAATAGCCTTTTGTCATATCAAGGGTGGTCAAATATTGAGCTTGTCCAAGCTGGTCCAACAGCTCTTCAATTCTTGGCATTGGATATGCATCAAAAACTGATATTGCGTTTACCTGCCGGAAGTCAATACAGAATCTTAAAGAGCCATCAGGCTTTGGCACCAGGACTATGGGGCTATTCCAGGGACTCTTCGACTCCTCTATTACTCCCATGTCCAACATTTCCTGGACTTGTGCCACTACTTCCTGTCTCTTTGCTTCAGGGAAGCGGTATGGCCTTTGACGAATTAATTTCCCAGGTGGAGTTATTATCTCATGGGCAACCAAATGTGTCTCCCCAGGTATGGGAGTCAAAACATCTGGGAATTCTTTAAGCAATTTCCTTATTTCTTCCTGTTGTACCACTGTCAGGTCCTCACCTATTTGGGGCTCTGACTTTTCTTTACAATCAGATACCTGGGGTCCCAAATCCTCCTCTTCATTCACCTCCCTTTCTTGGGCACAGGTGGCAGCTAGGCTTTTAACCCCTTTGTCTTCAGTAGAACCAAAGCCTTTGGGTTCCACGCTCAGAATTTGACAGGGATGTGACCTCCTCCACAGGTGGGAAACCCAGTCTCTCACATATCAATTGAGCGATTCTGTCTCCCGTCTTCACATGGTAATCGTTCTGTCCAAAATTAAATAACAGAACTTTAAGATTGCCCCTGTAATCGGGATCAATCACTCCCGCTCCCACATCGATGAAATACTTAAGGGCTAATCCGGACCTTGGGGCTACTCGCCCATAGCACCCAATGGGTATTTCAACTTGGAGTCCAGTGTCAACCAGGGCTCTCCCTTGGCTAGGCAGAGTCACATTTTCTATACTGCACAGGTCAAACCCAACAGCTTGAGGGGTTGCCCGCTTAGGAGCTTGGGCCTTCTCTGTGACCCTATGGTACTTCAAGACAAATATCTGCTTCTGGGTAGTTTGGTCTTCTGGACGCTTAACCATCTTTTTAGCTGGGGTCTGAGGACTTCCAAACAAAGGCCCGGGAGCTATTACCATCATTCCTTCTCCCTCCTTCTTTCCTAGTCCTTTCACTAGACCCTGCTTAAATCTTGGCCAGTCTCTTCCTAGAACCAAATCAAATGGAAGCCTAGGCACCACTGCTAAAAGAACGTCCTCTTGTTCCCCCAGGCACTTAACCATTAGCCTATAGGTGGGATATGATGTTGCAGCACCATGAATGCATCTGATGTGAACTTGGCTTTCAGGGGTTCTAGGCACAAATCCTTCTTGGGCCTCTATCCTCTTCCAAAGCCTCTTTGACAACATACTCTGGTCTGCCCCAGAGTCTAACAGAGCATTTGTGGTAATTCCCTGCACATCAACCATCAAAAGGAATCCTTCTTTGGGCTGTTTTAAATCAACACCCATCAAGCTATTGTGTATCTGGCATCCCCTTTCCAAATGTCCCCATTTTCCACATTTGAAACATTTCTTTTTACTCCACTGTGTAATCTGGGTTGGCACAGTACAATTATTCTCAGAAACATTTTTAACCATTTTCTTTTCTGATACAGCACAGCTTGCCTCAGCACCAACCTTCAGAGGGTCACCCATTCTATGGCAAGCCTGCGTGGCTTCCAAGAATCTCTCTGCTAGCATGGTTGCCTCTCCAAGATTCTGGCAATTTTGCTGTATAAGGAAAGTGTGCAAATCTTTAGACACAGCAGACATAAATTGTTCAAGCATAATAATGTCTAATAACATTTCCACAGTCTTTCCCTCAGGCTCCAACCATTTTACAGCCAATTCTCTGATTCTCTGACTCAGAGCCCTGGGTGTTTCACCCACCCTTAATGCAGTAGCTCTAAACATTCGCCTATACTCTGAAATAGACAACCCTAGGCGATCTCTTATAGCAGCCTTTACATCTTTATAATTCAAAGCCTGAGCTGCTGGCATTGCTCTATAAGCTGCAAGCGCCTCCCCAGTTAATGAGGCTGCCAGCCTTACTGCCCACTGGGTCTCTGGCCATGCTAATGCTTGTGCCACTCTCTCAAAAGATTCAAGGAAATCATCAACATTATCATCTGGAGTTAGCTTCCCAAAACTAAATGCCCCAATTCCCTGATTGAGTCCCACATTGTCCACATGTGGTATACCAGTTGTTACTGCTGGTCTTGCATCCGGTCCACTTTGGTTATGAAGAGCAACTAAGGCTTTCACCAGATCAAGCACTGGCTTCTGCTGGTCACTTAATGCTTTAATTGCAGTGTCCTGAGCCTGCTGTGCTAGCTCCTGTTGCCTGCTAAACTGGGCTGCCATCCAGCTGGCCAGTTCCCTTGGATCCATCTTGAATCCCTGCAAGAAAACAAAAGAAAAAAAAAACACAGAGCAGCACCCTCCAAACAGGTGTTTTTCTCCTAATTTTTTTTTCAATTACCCCTGTGCCTTACTCCCATCCACCACTAGACATGCCTAGGTACTTATTACCTTATGCCAGTGATGAATCCAGCTCACACAGGGTCTTTTCCTCCTGGAACAGCTACCTCTTTTTTTCTCCAAAGTGTTGTTAAGGGAAAAATCCATTTTCCAGCTTTTAACTTGAACTTTTTTTTCTTTCAGATTTCAGTTGTAATCCTTATATCATGTAAATCCTTTGCGCAAAAGCAATCCGAAAAACTACGCCAACTGTAAACGGGGGCGCTGGGTGAGAATGTCCACAGTCTTGGCAAAGGCAAATACTATTATGACTTGCAAAGGATTGTGGGGAAGGTAGTCCATTCATACCAGAATCAGCCGTTCACAAAATAATGAGTTGTGTTGCTCGAGTGTAAGCAAAGAAAATATATTTTATTTATGGGGTTATTTCTCCCACACAGATTTACTTGGTAACACAAAAGGATACTTGCTTTCAGTATAGTACTTAGGAAAAACAAATCATGATATCAGCAACTGAACTTCTTAAGCAATCAATCAAACAATAAAGACCTTGATGGGAACAGAAAGGTCTTTCTGAGGGCTCCTGCTAATACCTTTTAGCAGTGCTCCAAAAACAAAAACAAAACCCAAAAAAGTAACCAAAAACTGTTCTTTTTCAAGGATAACTTTCGGGTATTTTTACACACAAACAGTAGTTTCCTTTCAGAGCTCAGGGGCAATTGTGCATGGCTTAATTGCCAACAATTAGTCAGCTGCAAACCCCTTTGCTGGTTTACTTTCTATACGTGGCTCAAATCCTACCCTAAAGCTTTCTTGTAAACTTTTCTGGGTAGATAAAAGAACAAGTTATATTTCTTTTTGATGGTTGTTGTATTTGTGAAAGTATTTTACCACAGCAGCTTATTCAGAGAGCAATCCATGTATTCATTCTAATCATTTAAAATATCTCCTTCTTCTTCAACTATCATAGAATCAATATCATGGTCTGGCTCAGAGGAATTTCTTAATGGATCACTCTCAGGACAATACTTGTTTCCCTGCTGTCTTCCAAGTGAAGAGCTAGGGCATAGATCAGTGTTCATACCTGAGTTTCCTTTGTTGTTAGGTTTCCTCTCCAGATATCCTGGCCAATAAGTAGTCCAGCTTTTATGTCCAGACTTCCAATCAAGATCCCTGGACACTGGGTCTCTCTTCACATATCTTCTTGCACTGGTCTTAGGGCCCCTTCCAAATGCAGCCGTCTCCCTCACAGGTGCCGTCCGGGGATTCCTGGCTCTGTAACCCCACTCCTCTGGCGTCCTCCAGTCCAATGGAGTATGCTTGCCTCTGGAATGACTCCCAACACACGTGCTGCTGTGAGCTCCTTCTTTAGACCTCCAAGATGTTTTCCTCTTCTTCCTTCCACGCTGCTGCTGCTTCTTGCTCTCTCTGTCCTTGAGCTCTGAGTTCCTCAACTCCATCTGATTCTGTGTAGAATCTGTTTTACTTTTAACTTGTTTAGAGGGATACTCCACCCTAGCACATCTCAGCTGTGCTGAATCAAGCCCTGTCCTTGGAGATGAGTGATTGGGGATTACCTCATAGCTCTCCTGACTGAACACACGTTTCCCCACTTCAGCTCTTCTAGTGGCTGTTTGAAACCTGGTGCATTCTGGGACTGGTAGTCTTTTATGAAAACATTCTGTTTTATTATTTCTACCAGCAAAGACAGGTTGCTTGTTCAGAGCCAATTCACCTCTATTATAGCTCCTTCCTGAACTATGATAAGCTTCCTTATCACAAATTCCACCTCTGATCTTCTCCCTTTCCCAAATATACCTGAAGAAGGTTTTGTCGCCACACTTAACATCATTAGCCATCTTTTCCTCTGCCTTTGATTTTGCTATCCTTATTTCTCTCTTTGTCTCTTTGAGTTTGATCCTGTATTCATTTCTGTGTTCCTCTGTTTGCGAACTTTTGAATCTCACGAAAGCTTTGTTTTTTGCCTTTATTTGAGCAGCCACTTCTTTGGAAAAACAAATGTGTTTTCTTCTCCTCTTGTTTTTGTTTACTTTTGTTATATATTTATTTGTTGCCCCTTTTATTGCCACCTTTAGTTTAGCCCATAGCAATTCCACTTCCCTTATCTCCTTCCACCCTGTCATCTCCTCCTTTAGGTACTGGGCCATTTCATTGAAGTCGGTGTTTTTGAAGTTTAGGACTTTGAGCTTGCTATGATTGGCTTGAACCATGGCTTTTATCTCAAACCACACCATGTGATGATCGCTGCTGCTCACAGGGGCACTCACGCAGACATTCGACATGCTATCACCGTTGGTGAGCACTAAATCCAGTGTTGAGCTTTCCCTGGTTGGTTCCATCACCATTTGTCTAAGTAATGCATCTTGGAGAGCATCCACGATTTTTTTGCTTCTTTCCAGATTTGCAGAAGGAGTAACCTAATCCACATCAGGTAGATTAAAGTCTCCCAATATGATTGCTTCCCTTTTGTGGCTATCTTGGAAATATCTAATCAATTTGTTATCTATCTCTTCAATTTGTGTTGGAGGTTTGTAGACTACAGCAGTATGGATGACAGTGCCATCTCCTCTTTCCAACACAATCCAGTGCTTCTTCTTTTCCCCATGCCCCCTGCATTTCAGTAGCTTTAATATTGCTTTTGACATATAAGGCTACTCCTCCTCCTCTTCCATTGTCTCTTCTGAATAGATTATAGCCAGGTATGACTATATCCCAATCACGTGATTTGTTTAGCCATGTTTCTGTAATGGCCACAATGTCCAAATCTGTTTCCACCATTAGGGCTTCTAGGTCCGGAACGTTGTTGGCTAAACTTCGAGCATTTGTGCTCATTGCTTTCCAGCAGTTACCTGGCTTGTGTGTATTTAGCATTGATTTTGTTCTGCCTACATCTTCCCACTTGTTTTTGATGTGTGGTTTAAAAGTGTGGCTGTTTCTGATTTTAATCTGCTTTTGCAGGGGGTGACGTCCAGAGCTTGACCTTCTACATCCGTCACCCCCTTTTTCTAGTTTAAATGCATATCCACATATTGCTTGAATTTTTCACTTAGGATTCTTTTCCCTGCGACAGAGAGATGTAGTCCATCAGCACAGTATAGTCTCTTGTTGTTCCATCTGTTACCTTAGTTGCCAAAAAATCGGAATCCTTCTTGTTTGCACCAGGTCTGGAGCCATATATTAAAGCTCTTAATGCGATGCAGCCTTTTTGCCCCCTTACCAAGCACAGGTAGAACATCTGAGAATGCAACAGTGTTAATAATGGGCTTGAGTTTCTCTCCCAGAGATTGGAAGTCCTTTTGGACTATAGAGGCACTGTTTCTAGCCAGGTCATTTGTGCCCAAGTGGATAACAACATCAAGTTTGGAGTGTTCACGTTCTGTGCTAAGTACTTCAACAATGTGGTTTGTGTTCTTGCTGGCTGAAGAGCCTGGGAGGCACCTATCTTCTCTCCTTTGAACTGTGTTCCCAAGTTGGATGCCACTGATGATGGAATCTCCAAGTAGTAGTAGTTTGCTGTTTGGTGAGGTTATCTTCATATTTGCTCCTTTAGCAGGAGATTGGGCATTGTCTGTCTCATTTAAGGGCCCTTCAGTTTCTTTGGATTGGGCATCCTTATTTGCCAAGGCAGAGAAGGCATTATGCAGGGATATATCAAGATGCATAGGATGCCTCTGTGTCACAGGTTGCAATCTACCAGAACCCACTGTGATCCATTTGTTCCTGGGGTGTTTCATTCTTTGTGGGAGCGGTGGTGGACTTTGTTCAGTTTGTATCTTAGAAGATGTGCGCTTCACTGCAGCCAGTTCCTCCCTCAGTTCCTCATCCTTATTAGCCAAGGAAGAGAAGGCATTATGCAGGGATATCTTTTGATGCATAGGATGTCTGTGTATTACAGGTCTCAATCTACCAGAACCCACTGTGATCCACTTGTTCCTGGGGTGTTTGATGCTTTGTGGGAGCAGTGGTGGATATTGTTCAGTTTGTATCCTAGAAGAGGTGCGCTTCATTGCAGCCAGTTCCTCCCTCAGTAGGGTCACCTCCTTATGCATGGCAGCTAGGTCTTCCCTTAGTAGAGTCAGTTCTTTATGCATGGCAGCTGACCTGATGCACATAGGACAAGCTCTGAGGTTCCAAATTATTCATCTTGGAATGAAAGTACTGCAGTTATTGCACTGAATAGATGACATGCTGAATAAGCAGTCGTAGGAGAAGAGGAAGAAGAAAAAAGGAGGAAGATGTGGGCTCTAACCCAAGTTAAAGGGATAGATGGCAACGTATGCGAGTACTATATAGGCAATGAGGCCCCTGGGGTGGGTGGGCGGAAACCTAAGTGTCTCTGGCCAGTGCTACCAATAAGGTTGAGCCCTGTGGTACCCCTACAGGCAAAGCAATCAATTGAGATTCATCAGAACTGATATATATCCTACAGTCATGATCCTCTTAGTAAAACTGAAACCATTTAAAATCCAATCCTCCTATATCAACTTGGGCAAGGCTAGCCAACAATATTTGATTATTTGCATAATCAGATGCTGCAGAGAGTTCAATGAATAACAAAGGATATTTCTTTAACTTTGTCTCTAGCCCACACACAGTAAATCATTTAATTACACTCCAATCAAGGTTTCAGTACTATGACTTCTATCAAATCCATGTTGATTTTTACTCAAGATCTTCTTACACTGTAAAAATCATCAAATTGCCTCCTCACTACTTGTTCTAATAAGTTTGCCATTATCGGAACATTTGAAATAAGCCAATAATGAGCACACTCATCTGGTGGCAACTGAGATTTATTTAAAATTGGTCAGTGCTACCTGTTTTAATGATAATGGAACCACTCCATCCTTAAAGGAGGTATTCACAAAATTGCACAAATTTTGGCAACATCTTTTTTCAACATCTTCTCTCAACAGCTGCCAATATACAATTGCCATTTTATCCAAATAGCATATTGATGTATTCATCTGCTTAATTGTACAGCATATTTCTTCCTCATTAGTGGCCTCAAATTCATTCCAACAAACCTTAATTCCTTCATTTTCTTTATCCATATCCAAATTCAGTTTTTCCATCAAGATATTCCAAGTCTCATATTTCATCTAAACAAATTTATCTACAGACGGCATTTGTTTATCTATTTTGGCAATGGGCCCGATTCTGTAAAGCATATAGCGGGACTGTACATCCAGGGGGACATCCAGCCCCACTATCCGCTGGCACCATATTCTGCCGCCTGGCACCCATGCATCCACAGAGCTGCTGTGCATGCTGTGATGTATGTGGATGGGATGGGGTGGCATGGGGGCAGAGCAGGGGCAGTCCTGGCACCTAGACATACAGGGTCAATTCCGATCATGTCGGAGATGGTATAAGCCCAGGTGCAGCAGTGCGAGGCCCACGAAACACCATCAAATGGCCAGCAGAGGGGCAGGTAAGTCCCCGCAGAGGATCAGGCAGCAGGGAAACAGGGGTTGGCACTGCTGTGGCCTGGCTGTGCTGCAGGGTGGACGTCCCCATGGCGGATCTTGGGGCATGCCAGGCTGTCACAGTGCCTGATTCTGCACCCAAGGGGACATCTAGCTCCCGCTGTGCAGGATCAGATACGGATGGGTCCATCCTGTTTGGGGACATCCAGATGGCCTGGACATGCCCCTTCCTGCATCGGACTCAATGGGAATTGTTAATAACCTCTTCACATATATCAGCTATTTTATTTGATGAATCAATTTTATTAGTATAATATTCCATTTTGGTAATGACAATGACAAGTTTGTATTTCTGCAGTTGTTCTACATACAACTCTTGATTTTCTACAGAATTACTTTTATGTCATTGTCTCTCATATTTCCTTAATTGTCATTTTTACCTTCTAAAATCTTCATTAAACCAGGGTGCACTATTAAGCCATCTGTTGCTAATCCCCAAGTCAGTATCCCCAGCTGCTGCATCCGTGTGCATAGTGGCCGCATGCACTGCCTGTTCACACATCTGTCAACATTGATCTGTGTCCTGATCCCAGTATGTTTTCCAAAGCTGCATATGCTCCCAGGCCAGCAGTGAACAGAGGAAGATGGTCACAGCACATCCCCAAGAACAGTAGGCCACTGCTACCACAACCTCATCCTCACCTGTAACACCCTTCTCATAATTCACAGCCACTGCCACATCCACCAGCTCAATGGAGAATGTGGTAATTGTGGATGATTGTGATGATGATGTTGAGAAGGAGGAAGAAGTAGAGGGAGAAGAGGAAGAGGAGGCAATCACAGAGAAAGAAGAGGAGGGGATGGAGGTGGACATTGGGGCCAAGGGGAGAAGAAACTGGAGGAGCTAGAGGGAGCAATCCCAGCCACATATGAGGAAGAGAAGGAAGGCAAGCCACGTGTGGAAGAAGGCCACCATGAGGTGGAGGCAGCAGCCCCAGAACCAGGTCTGGCAGCCAAGAGGACAATGGCCATTGGGTCAGGGCAGTGCAAGAGGACCCTAAACCAGAAAGGGTAGTAGATTCGGAAGGGGAAGGGGGCTGGCTGGCTGATGTCACCCCATGGTTGCCACAATAGCAGCCACCAGCATCCCCCACAGGCCCCTCCACCTCAACTGTGGCTGCTATCCCTCAGGACTGGGATGCTTAGTTTAAGTTAATTACACCACTTATACTCCACTTTTACAATCTACAGACATACAAAACAGATTACACTATTAAATCAAAATTGAGCAGGTCCAAGAATTCTGGGATTGCTGGTGCAGAAGAAGAAGGTGGCATCTACCATCGAAGTCCACAGCAGGATTGGCCAGGCAACAGTAGTGTTCACCTCGTTCAAATGGTGCCTCTGGAAGAAGGCCAATATCTCCACCAAGATTAAAGTTTTCCTCTTCCAAACACTGAACCTGCCAATTCTCCTGTATGGACTGGAAACATGGAGTCTGCTCTAACCTGGAATGAACAAGCTCAAGGTCTTTCAAATGTGATGCGTGAAACCGATTTTAGGTGTGTCTCTTTGTGATCGCCATCAAAACGAGACAATTTGGACAAGGTGCGACCATCAACCTTCAGTCGAAGAACAAATCCAAAAATGCAGACTGCGATGTTTTGGCCATGTTTGCAGAATGAACACCTGTTGGCTGTCATACAAACTCCTTTGGCGAAAGCAACCTGTTCACTGGTGGGTTCAATGAGCAGCACCGAAGAAAACGTGGCTCAAACACATCGAAGAAGACCTAAGGAACTAGTGACTGACCATCGACGAAGCCAGAAATATCGCCACTGATCACCAAGGTTGGAAGCATATTGTGAACAGCACAAAGAATACAGCAGCACCTATAGCAGCGTATTGGTTGAGAGGACAACTTGCTCCCCAAATACCAGCTAAAGATAAAAGAAGAAGAGGACAACACAATTAAATTTAAACAGTTCACATTAAGTATAATTTAAAAATTTATTCCATAACCATGTCTTTAAAACTTTTTGGAATTGCACATAATCCTCAATGTCCCTAATTGTAACAGGTAATTCATTCCACAATTTTGGAACCATACCTGAAAAACATCTCTCTCTAACCCTTTTTTGTCGAAAAGCAAAGGCTGAAGGCAATGTCAGTGTGCAATGAGTCACTGAACAAAGCAATTTAATTGATGAACTATGACACAGTATATTTGACAAATAGATAGGACTAATCTTATGAATAGCTTTAAAAGCCAGGCGCCACACCTTGAACAAAACACAGGCTTCTATTTGCAGCCTATGAAGATTTATTAGCAAGGGACTATGTATGATCATCTTTGCTGCAATATTTTGAATCTCTTGTAATTTATTTAGTAACAATTTTGACATTCCTAAAAATATTGAATTACAATAGTCCAAATGACTTAAGACCGTCAATTTGACCACAATCCGAAAATCTCAAAACTGACTGCAATTGTTTCATCACCTTCAACTTATACCAAGCTCTATTCTGGCTATGTTGTACATAAGGCTCTAGAGATAAGTTAGAATCTATGATGACCCCCAAGGTACGTACTTTGATGATATTTCAACTTTCTATCCCAAAAGCTGGATGAACTTAGTATCATCTGGAATCATCGCCTTCCCCATCCATAAAACCTCAGTTTTCTCCAAGTTCAAACTTAACCAATTTTCCTGTAGACACAAAGCCCGGAACATAATTGATCCACCAAAGCTAGATAAGAACTCCTCATTGGTATAAAGAATTGAACGTCGTCCGCATAAATATATGGAGAAAACCTCAAATTGCTAATGTTTTAGCTAAAGAACTGAAATAGATATTGAATAACTCTTGGGTACCCCTGTTGTACAAGACAATACTTTGGACACGTTGCCATTAAATTCTACTCTAAATGATTTGTTAGTCCAAAAAAGACTCACACAATTTTAAGGCTAATCCCTGCACTCCCAATAAACGCAACCAATTACAAGCAAACCGTGTGAAATAGTATCGAATGCTGACGAAAGATCTAGCAAGACCAAAAAAACACAGCCTCCAGAATCTCTCCATCTCTGCATCTCATCCATTAAATTTACAACAGTTTCAGTTGCAAAAATGGCCCTAAATTCAAATTGACATTCGTTCAACCCGCTAATCTCTGCTATATACTCCTGCAATTTACATCCTCTATATCAGTGATGGCTAACCTTTTTGAGCCCGAGTGCCCAAACTGCCGCACAAAACCAAAGAATTTCCTCAAAGTGCCAGCACGTCAATTAAAGCCCCATTTGCATAAGGTGCTTCATTTGCATAAATATTTGCATAATGTTACCATACACTAACTTTTAGTAAACATGCCTCTTAATGAGTATATGGATAAAGAAAGACTAAAAGGTTTCTACATTACTATAATCCAGTACCAACCGCCAGGCACATTAGGAACTACTACAAACGCTGCCCATTTAGAACCCATAGCAAACCCGCCGTATCCTAACAGCACTACCAGGACTCACAAAGCACCATACTCTACCTATCAAAAGGCAACACTGCAAATATTAAACCAATACATCTCAGAGAACAACAATACATGACCTACTGGGGAAAGAACAAGTGGCAATGTCAAATAGGAATTATATAAACAGAATACCTCAGCTCAGTTACACATGCAGAACAGACCATCACCAAACAAGGAATCACAATTTAGAAACAGGAAGACAATAATTAAACTGGGAACCCCAAAAGCCAAACTTGGAATATACAACAACACTGTAGAAATAAAACTATATATTAATTTCCTCTTGTACTAAACAAAGCGCAAAAATTAATGATGCACATTTCCCAGAGCTGACATATTCCAGTTAATAAATTCAAAATAAGAGATATTTTTCTACCTTTTGTGCATTTTTTTTCAGTTGCAATTGTTCCAGCCACTTTCTTCTGGTTTCTTCGTGTCTTCTGCTAACTCTCCATCTGCTGTCCATTTGTCCTTTCTTCTGTCTTCTTGTTTTTTTTTCCATTCTCTCTCTACATCTGCTTTAACATACTAATCTTTCTCCTTTGGCTCTTTCCTCATTCCTATTTCATCTACTCAAAATTTACCCCTCCATCCTCAATCCCCACTTACTCTCCCAATACCCGGCCAATTGTAGATTTTTTATCCCTCCCACACAAAATATTTTTCCCGTCTCCATTTTACTCTCCCAGCCCCATCCCATTCTAATCCTCCCCCAACACCAGCTCCCTTCTAGTTCCAGCCTCACCCAGCATCCATTCCCTTCTAGTCCCTGCATCAGCCCATTTCCAGTCCTAGCAGCCCCCCAAACCCAATACCAGTCCTATACCCCCCTCATCAACCCACTTCCAGTCCTAACCCCCCATCCACCCATTTTCAGTTTAAGCCCCCCCCTATAACCCATTACCAGTCCTAACCCCCAACTTCCAGTCAGCCCCCATAGCCCATTGCCAGTCCTAACCCCCCCATCAGCCCACAGTCCATTACCAGTCCTAACCCCATCAGCCCACCTCAAGTCCTAACCCCTCCCCATCAGCCCATTTCTTGTCCCAGCCCCCCCATAGCCCATTATCAGTCCTAAACCCCCCCATAGCCCATTACCAGTCCTAACCCCATCAGACCACCTCCAGTGTTAACCCCCCATCAGCCCATTTCCAGTCCTAACCCCACCCAACAGCCCACCTCAAGTCCTAACCCCTCCCCATCAGCCCATTAGCAGTCCTAACCCCCCCCAGCCCATTAGCAGTCCTAACCCCCCTCTCTAGCCCATTTGCAGTCCTAACCCCCCCCCATCGCCCATTACCAGTCCTAACCCCCATCACCCCATTTCCAGACAGCCCCCATCAGCCCACAGCCCATTAGCAGTCCTAACCCCCCCCTCCTAGCCCATTAGCAGTCCTAACCCCCCCCTAGCCCATTAGCAGTCCTAACCCCTTCCCCCTAGCCCCTTAGCAGTCCTAACCCCCCAAGCCCATTATCAGTCCTAACCCTACCCTCTCCCTTTATCAGTCCTAACCACCCCTCTGTAGCCCATTAGCAGTCCTAACCCCCCCCTCTCTAGCCCATTAGCAGTCCTAACCCCCCCCATAGCCCATAGCCCATTACCAGTCCTAACCCCCCATCACCCCCATTTCCAGACAGCCCCCATCAGCCCACAGCCCATTAGCAGTCCTAACCCCCCCTAGCCCATTAGCAGTCCTAACCCCCCCCCGGCCCATTAGCAGTCCAAACCCCCCCCCAGCCCATTAGCAGTCCTAACCCCCCCCTGCCCATTAGCAGTCCTAACCCCCCATCACCCCATTTCCAGACAGCCAGCATCAGCCCCCAGCCCATCAGCAGTCCTAACCCCCCCTCGCCCATTAGCAGTCCTAACCCCCCCCTCCTAGCCCATTAGCAGTACAAACCCCCCCCAGCCCATTAGCAGTCCAAACCCCCCCCCCCCCCGGCAAATTTAAAAACAGAAAAAGCGGGCTCTGGCTGCTGCCGCGGACGCGGCAGCATGCAGTGTCCCGCGGGGCCCCCTCCGCCTGCTAAGCCCCTCTGCAAGGGCTTTCAGATTCGCGAGGGAGACAGCGTCTCCCTCGCGTCTCTTGTTAAGCCCGCAGGGGCTAATGGGAAATTTCCCATCAGTCCCTCGCGTCTAAAGGGGCTGATGGGAAATTTCCCATTAACCCCTACGGGCTTAACAGAGACGCGAGGGAGACGCTGTCTCCCTCGCGAATCTGAAAGCCCTTGCCGAGGGGCTTAGCGGGCGGAGGGGGCCCCGCGGGACACTGCATGCTGCCGCGTCCGCGGCAGCAGCCAGAGCCCGCTTTTTCTTTTTTTGCGGACCTTCACGCGTGCCAGCTGCAAGGCCTTCGCGTGCCACAGCTGGCACACGTGCCATAGGTTCGCCATCGCTGCTCTATATCATAGTCATGGTTCACAGAAACAGACACAATCTTCCTAAATCAAATTTGACTCCCATACTACAGCCTCTTCCACTCTCCACACACTCACAGAAAAGGAGTCAGCATCCTCATCCTTGCCAAAGCAGACCTAAACATCACCAAGAAAGCCTCTGAATCCACCACAGCCCTGGATACATTCACCATCTCAAACAACTCACCATCTGCCTTGCCTACCGCTCCCCATCAGCACCAACCAATGACCTCTCCGACCTGATCCATACCACCCTCAAAACCAACATAAAACACAAAGACCTCATCCTTTTAAGAGACCTCAACCTCCAGCCTGCCCCAACCAAACAAGCAACAGCCTTCATGGAAACAATGATAGCAATGGACTTCTCACAAATAGTGAACTCCCCCACTCTCTGCAAAGGCAACATCCTTGACTTCATCTTCATCAGCAACAGCCCTACCCACATAAACTCTCCTGCTCCAATCCAAACCTACCCAGTACCCTGGACCAACCACAAGGTAGTAATCTTCCAGCTACCCCTCAACACCCCCCATAAACCAATTACATCCCTTAAACTGCACAAGACTCATTCAAACAATTCAACAAAGATTCCCTTTCTCACTCATCTCCCCAGTCCTCAACACAGAACAAGACATAGACTCTGCAATCAACACTTGGAATCAACTCATCAGTGAAGCAGCCTCACCATCCTCACAATCATGCTCACAAATGGACCCCATGGTACACCCCTGACCTCCGAAAGCTCAAAGCCCAACTAAGGAAACAAGATCGAAAATAGAGAAAATCATGGCTACCCATAGGTCAAACTCACCACATGACCCTTCTAAGAGAATACAACCAAACTACAAACCGCTCAAAGCAAAGCTACCACACAAAACTAATTCAAAGATCACTCAACCGCCCAAGAGAAATGTTCACTCTTGTAAAAGAACTTATCACACCACCCAACAACAACACAACTAACAGTCCCTTCACTTCTCAACAACTAGCAGACTATTTCTCAACCTGCCATCTCCAACCTGCAACTCAACCAGATTCAACTCCACAACATACCAGACCGATGCACTCATGGACCACCTTCAAAAATATCTCTGCTGAAAACATCCAAAACATCATTTCATTGCTCAACACCACCATATCCCCCTTCACCCTTGTCCCGTCAGCTGGATTAAAGTCAGCAAACCTGATCTCACTCCATTCCTAACAAAACTCACTCAATGCTATCTGATAATTTGCTACCTACCAGACTGCCTAAAAACCTCAATTCGCCTTCTCCTGAAAAAGCCTCATATCGGCCCGTCCGACCCCGCTTCTTACAGACCCACTGCAAGCCTACCTTTCTTAATCAAAATAATCACGAAAATGGTCCAAATCCAACTACGAGAAAGCGTAGTTACTCACTTGTAACAGGTAATCTCTGGGAACAGCAGGAATTTAGTCTTCACATATGGGTGACATCGGCACCGACGAAGCCCGTGCGGGAATGCTCCCAGTGTCCAATAGGAAAGTCTTTGGGAGCAACCCACTGTGCCTGTGTAGCTGCCTTCCCACCTTTCCAGCTCTTGCTCCTCAGTTGAATTTGTAGCTGAGATAAAAGGAGAGAAGGAGAAGATGACAACAACCTACAAATCCTAGGGGAGAAGGGTGAGTTGTGAAGACTAAATTTCTGCTGTTCCCGGAGATCACCAGTTACAGGTGAGTAACTACGCTATCTCCAGGAACAAGCAAGAATGTAGTCTTCACATATGGGATTCCCTAGCTCGGAGATGCCAGAGAGATGACCTCAGAGTAGGCTGTGGAATCACAGGTATAACTAAGGAAGTCATGTATCCTCCAAGGATGTCTGGTATCGAAACCGGGACAGAGGGTAGGAGTTGATCTAAGTCTGAAAGAGATGCTGGAGAACAGCTTGGCCAAACAAGGCATCGCAGCGGGCGTCCTTGTCCAGGCAATAGTGAGCAGCAAAAGTGTGGACAGAAGACCAAGTTGCTGCTTTGCATATCTCATCAATTGCTACAGAGCGTAGATTTGCCATAGAGGCAGCCATGGCCTGAACATTATGTGCAGTGATGTGACCCTCAAGAGAGAGTCCTACCTTTTCATAATCAAAGGAGATACAGTCTGCTATCCACCTGGAAAGAGTTTGTTTGGATACTGGTAACCTCAGGTGACTTGAGTCAAAGGAGATGAAAAGTTGGGAAGCTTTTCTGTGCTCTCGAGTTCTCTGGAGATAAAAAGCCAAGGCACATTTGCAATCTAGAGTGTGAAGGGTTTCCTCTGCCCTAGAGGAATGAGGTCTACGGAAAAAGACAGGAAGGTAGACAGGTTTAAATGGAAGGGCAAGACCACCTTCTGCATAAAGTGAGGATGAGTCCTAAGGACTACCTTATCATGGTAGAATCGTGTATAAGGAGGGTCAGCCACCAAAGCCTGGAGCTCACTACTGCATTTTGCTGAAGTGAGGGCAATAAGGAAGGTGACCTTCCACGTGAGAAACTTCAGTGAGGTAGTGGCTAGAGGTTCAAAGGACAGCTTGAGAAGCTGTCCTAAAACAATATTAAGATCCCATGCCACTGGAGGGGGCTTAATGGGAGGTTTGGTTAATAGAAGACCCCTCATAAAATGTGCTACAAGCGGCTGAGAAGAGATGGGCTAGCCATCAAAGGGCATGTGAGAGAACGCAATTGCACTTAGGTGTACTTGCACCGAATTGGTTTTGAGTCCAGAAGAAGATAGGAGCTGAGAAGGGGTTAAGAACCCTCTCAGAACACCAGAGAGTGAATCTACACCATTTGAAGACGTAGGCGTGCCTAGTGGACAGATTCCTAGAAGTCAAGAGGATGTCCTTTAAACTCCTGGGAAAGGTTAACGTCCTGGAAGGCTAAGAGCTCAGCAGCCATGTGGTGAGATGGAGGGACTGCGGATTGGGATGGAACAACGTCCTCTCCTCCTGAAAGAGGATATCTAGAGCAGACCCCAGATATATGCGTTCAGCCTGAGAAAGATGTAGAAGGAGAGGATAACACGGTTTTTGTGGACAGCATGGGGCTATGAGTGTCATGTAGCCTTCATCTCTCTAGAGTTTGAAAATAATTTTGGGAATGAGAGGAATGGGAGGGAAGGCATATAGGAAACCTTGACCCCAGTGGAGGTGAAAAGCATCCACCTGCTGGCTGTCCAGTGCAGGAGTCTTGGAGCAGAAACGAGGACGCTTGGCATTCTGAAGACTTGTGAACAGGTCTATCTCTGGGGTTCCCCAGATTTGAAAAATGTAACTGACATTGTCTGCATGGAGAGACCACTCATGGAGTAGGAGGACAAGATATTGTGTTTGCCTGAAAGATACACCGCATGCAGGTGAATGCGATGCTGTATGGCTAAAAAAGAGTTGCAGGGCCTTGCTGCAGAGGGTCCAAGAGCCTGTTCCGCCCTGCTTGTTCACGTAGAACATGGCTACTTGATTGTCCATCTGTACTAGAACTGTGCGGAATCGAAGATGGTCCTGGAACACTTTGAGAGCATTGTGAATGGCTCTGAGCTCCAGCAGATTTATGTGGAGTTGTGACTCCTGATGAGACCAGAGCCCCTGAGTGGAGAGATTGCCCAGATGAGCTCCCCAGTCCAATTTGGATGCATCCATCACCAGGGTACATTGATGTGCTGGCATCTGAAAAGGTGACCCTACTAGGAGATTTTCTGGGGATTGCCACCACAGGAGAGATGAGATTAGGCGGGTAGAGACTATTATTTTGTCTCCCAGGTGACCCGATGCCTGAGACCACTGCACTGTTGATGCCAGATGAACCAGAAGTTGTAGCATTTCTCAAGCAGTGAGAAAGTTCTTGAGGCATGCCTGAGATGCTAACTGATTGAGTCGAGCACAGCAGAGTTGGGGCAGAAATACCTTTGATTGCTGAGTGTCTAGGAGAGCCCCTATAAACTCTAGAGTTTAAGAGAGGACGAGTTGGGACTTTGGAAAATTTATTACAAATCCCAAGTGTTGCAGCATCTGCATGGTACGTGAGAGGGAAAGGCTGGCTTCTAGAGAGGTGTTTGCTCAAATGAGCCAGTCGTCTCAGTAAGGGAAGATAAATATCCCCAGAGTCCTTAGGAATGCGGCTACAGCGTAGTTACTCACCTGTAACAGGTGTTCTCCAGGAGCAGCAGGAATCAGTCCTCAAATATGGGTGACGTCGGCGCCGACGGAGCCCTCGCGGAGCAATTTTCCCCAGCTTTCAAAGAAAGCCTTTGGGAATTGCAGCGCGCATGCGCGGTCCCCTTCCCGCCCAAAGGTGCCATCTTGGCCAGTCTGATGACATAGCGAAAAGACAGCAAAAAATTTGCAAAAACTAAATCATAGGACTGCAACTCCACGGGGAGGAGGGAGGGCTGTGAGGACTGATTCCTGCTGCTCCTGGAGAACACCTGTTACAGGTGAGTAACTACGCTTTCTCCAGGACCAAGCAGGAAGTCAGTCCTCACATATGGGACTCCCAAGCTCAAGGCTACCGGAGACCCCAAGCACAAAAATGAGCTCCCTCTAGCTCAGCAGCACAGAAGGAAGGAATCTTCTCTGACTATTCTCCAACCGGTAGCCCAACATCCGGGATGGAGGGTAGGAGTTGCTTAAACCTCGAAGAGATTACGGAGGACTGCCTGTCCGAAAGCACTGTCCCTGCGGGACTCCCTCTCGAGGCAGTAATGGGTTGCAAAAGTCTGGCTCGAAGACCAAGTAGCGGCCCGGCAGATGTCTGCCAATGGAACAGAGCGGAGGTAAGCCACTGACGCAGCCTTCGCCCGAACCCGATGAGCCGTGACTCGACTCTCCAACGAGAGGCCTGCCGCCCCATAAGTCCAAGCGATACAGTCAGCTACCCAGATGGACAGAGTACGCTTGGAGACAGGGAGCCCTAATTTATTAGGGTCGTAAGACAGGAAGAGCTGGACAGTCTTACGGTGCTCCCGCGTACGATCAAGGTAGAAGTTCAGCGCCCTTCTACAGTCCAGGGTATGCAAGACCATCTCAGCTCGGCTGGAGTGTGGCCTGGGAAAGAAGGTCGGAAGCACCACCTCCTGATTGATGTGAAAAGGGGAGACCACTTTTGGAAGAAACTTAGGGTGAGTCCGCAGGACTACCCTGTTCTTGTAGAACCTAGTGTAAGGGGGATCAGACACTAGGGCCTGCAGTTCACTAACGCGTCTAGTGGAAGTGAGGGCTACCAGGAATAAGGTTTTCCAAGAAAGAAAACGGAGAGGACAGGTAGCCATGGGTTCAAAGGGCGGACAGGTGATCCGCTGTAAAACCACGTTCAGGTCCCAGTCGGGGGCTGGGGGGCGCAAAGGCGGTTTAAGGAGAAGGAGACCTCGGGAGAACCGTGCCACAAGAGGGTGGCTGGAAAGAGGTCTGCCTTCCACCGGCACATGATGTGCAGAAATAGCACTGAGGTGAACCTTGACCGAGTTGGACTTAAGTCCAAGATTGGAGAGGGAAAGCAAGTACTGCAAGACCACCGACACCGAGCAGGAGAAGGGGTCTTGAGACTGTTGAGTACACCAGGTGGAGAAGCGACGCCATTTAAGGGCGTAGGATTTCCGGGTAGAGGGTCGCCTGGAAGCCAGCACGACCTCTTCCACCTCCGGAGGCAGCAGGAGGGGAGCAAGGACTACCCTTTCAGCAGCCAGGCCATCAGATGAAGAGATCTGAGGTTGGGGTGGAGGAGAGACCCCTGATCCTGGGTCAGGAGATCTGGTTGAAACCCCAGAGGCAACGGAGTATCTACCGCCAGTTGCATCAGAAGCAGGAACCACGGTTGCCTGGGCCACCAGGGCGCTATCAGGATCATCGAAGCCATGTCCTGGAGAACCTTGAAAAGTGTTCGAGACACCAGCGGCATGGGAGGAAAGGCATACAGAAGGCCCGTGGACCATGAGAGCAGAAAAGCATCTGCCGCTACTCGGAGGGGATGCGGTTCCCGAGAGCAGAACCGAGGAAGTTGCCTGTTCAGAGGACTGGCAAAGAGATCCAGCGTGGGGAGGCCCCACCGGAGAAAGATCCTCTGAACCACCAACGGGTCCAATCTCCACTCGTGTGGTTGGAGGATTCTGCTCAGTTTGTCTGCCAGGTAATTTTCTTGACCTGGGAGATAGACAGCTTTGAGGAGGATTCCTCTGCCGACGGCCCAAGCGCAGAGCTTTTGCGCTTCCCGACAGAGAAGGAAGGAGCCTGTGCCCCCCTGTTTGTTTACGTAGAACATGGCCACTTGATTGTCCGTCTGGACGAGGACGGACTGGCGAGTGGTAAGGTGGGAGAAGGCCCGGAGAGCCAGGCGGATCGCTCTGAGCTCCAGGAAGTTGATCTGCTGGGCAGATTCCCACGGGGTCCAGAGGCCCTGAGTACATGTCCCTTGGCAATGTGCTCCCCAACCAAGGAGAGAAGCGTCGGTCGTCAGTACCTGAACAGGTGGAGGAGACTGAAAGGGCATTCCGAGCACCAGGTTGGGCAGATGAAGCCACCACCGTAGAGAAGAGACCAGCGGGCTGGAGATTCGTACTGAGTCCGCTAGTCTCCCCGAGGCCTGGCGCCATTGTGAGCGAAGGCACCATTGGGCAGGCCGCATATTCAGGCGGGCTTTGGGGTCTATTGTACCGTGGAAGCCATATGGCCGAGCAGTTTCAGAAAGTGCCTGGCCGAGACCCGGGAATGGCTGCGGAAGCGGCTGGCTAGAGCCATGAGCCGTTGTGCCCTGTCGAGCAGCAGAAAGGCGCGCGCTTGAAGCGTGTTTAACCTGGCGCCGATGAACTCGAGATCCTGAGAGGGGAGCAAAGTGGACTTTGCAAAGTTTATGACAAAGCCCAGGTACTGGAGCAGAGTCACAGTACGTTGCATGGCGTGAGTGGCCTCCGTGGAGGACGGAGCTCTGATGAGCCAGTCGTCTAGGTAAGGGAAGACAAAGAGGCCTTGAAGCCGGAGATAAGCCGCCACCACTGCAAGACATTTTGTGAAGACTCGTGGTGCGGAGGATAGGCCAAAGGGCAGTACTCTGTACTGGTAATGATTGCCTGCCACCACAAACCTTAGGTATTGTCGGTGGCTCGGATGGATGAGGATGTGAGTGTAGGCATCCTTTAGATCCAAGGAGCATAGCCAATCTCCCTGCCGGAGGTAGGGCAGCAGGATTCCAAGGGTAAGCATCTTGAACTTTTCCCTTTCCAGGAACTTGTTCAGGTTCCGCAAGTCCAGGATGGGTCTGAGGCCCCCAGTTCGCTTTGGTACCAGGAAGTACCTGGAATAAAAGCCTTGACCTCTCAGGTGGTGGGGCACTGGTTCCACCGCCTGTTCCCGAAGAAGACTTGCCAACTCTTGAAGGAGTAAGTCCCGGTGGAGAGGGGGTCGCAGAGGCTCCCCTGGAAAGTAGGGGGGAGGTACCTGGTGGAAGAGTAGAAGATAGCCCTCTCGGACTATGTGGAGCACCCAGGTATCGGATGTGATGTTGGACCACCTGTGGGCAAAGTGGACCAGCCGGCCTCCCGTGCTGAGAGACACCAGCGGAGGGGGAGAGGCTATGCTGAAAGAGTCAAAAACCCCCACCCTGCGGAGCAGGGGCCGGTGGCGCAGGCTTGGGGGCTTGCTGCCTACGGGACCCGTTACCCCGTCCCTTGGCCTGCTGACCCTGTTGGGGAGCTGCTGAGGCCTGATAATGGGGGTAGTGTTTATAGGCAGCCGCCTTCCTCGGGTAAAAGGGCTTTTTCCCCGAGCCCTTCTTCTTCTGGGAAGGGGCAGAGGTTTTCCTGAAGAGCCGAGTCCTGGTGAGAGTCTCTGTCTCGAGCTGTGCAGCCTTCTCGTCCATAGGTTTGCCAAAGAGGTTTTCACCTCTGCAGGGGACATCGACCAACTTGTCCTGCACCCAGGGCTCGAGGTCGGATGACTGAAGCCAAGCCTGTCGGCGGGCCCCAATGCCGGCTGCGGCTACCCGAGCCGATGCCTCAAAGCCATCATAGGCTGCTCGAGAGATAAACTTGGAGCACTCCCGAATACCGTTGGACAAGGCCAGGAACCTCCGCAAAGGTTCCTCGGAGAGACCAGCAGAGAATCCGGCTATTTCTTTAGCCAGGTCTCGGAGATACATGCCCATGTAGAGCTGGTAAGTCTGGACCCGACAAGCAAGCATAGAGCCCTGAAAACACTTCTTACCGATGCCATTCAGGCTGCGGACTTCCCTGCCGGGAGGCACCGAGGAGTGCATCTTCTGGCTCTTGAGCCGATGCATGGCCGATTCCACCACCATGGAATGGTGCGGCAGCTGTGCTTTTTGGAAGCCAGGGCTCTTGCGGACTCGATAGATGGCATCGACCCGCTTGCTCAACACCGGCGACGACGCCGGACTCTCCCACATGCGGAAGAGAAGTCGTTCCAGCATTGGAGGAACCGGTACAGTAAAATGCTCCTTTGCAGGAGAGTCATACTGGAGGGCATCGAGCTCTTCAGCTCGAGGCTCCTCCTCGGGATCCGCAGGGAAGGCCAAGGCCTTGGCCATATCCCGCACGAAGTCCGAGAACCGGGCATCCTCCGGAGGGGACTGTCTCCGAGGTTCGGACTCGGGGGAGTCCGAAGGGACACACCGAGTCCGAAAAGAATCAGGCGACTCATCCACCTCGGATTCCCAGGCGGACTCCTCGGAGGAGGAGTCGAGCGGCTCCGGCCGGGCGGGTACAGACGCCGTCCGCCCCGACGCCGAGGGGGTCGGCGTCGACGACCTCGGCCCCGAACGGGAGGCCAAAGGCGACCGCGACCGAGGATCGACTCGAGCCCGCATGGACTCGAGGATCGGCTCGGTCTCCGGGGTCGACTTAGACGTCGACGACCCGGCGGTCAGGGCAGAAGCGCCAGCGAGGCCAGCGATCAATGCCCGCTGCTGGTCCATGAAGGCAGCAAGGCTGCTCTCCAAGGCCGTCAACCTGAGTCCGAACTCAGGAGACGTCGGACCCCTCGGAGGCGAGTCCACGAAGACAACAGCACTTACGTGAGCAGAGGAGTCCATCTCCAGACGAGGCTGTTTGGACGGCCGCTCCAGCTCCAAAGACCCGGGACGGCTGTCGGGGCTATGCGACCTGGCCCTCGAGGAGCCAGGAGCGTCCACCGATGCCGCCCTCGCGGGTTTGTTCTTCCGGTGATGTTCCCGGGTAGGGGACCCCCTCTCAGAGGAGCTCCGACGGTGTTCAGAGCCAGATTCTCGGGACACCGAAGCTTCTGACGAGGTCCGGGTACGGCTGGGGTCAGAGAAGATTCTCTCCTGCTGATGCTGCCGACTCCGCAAAGATTTCGCGGACATCTTGCTACAGGCCCCACAGATCATTTCTTCATGATCTGGGCCCAGGCAATGGAGGCAGCAATCATGTGTGTCGGTAAGAGACATCAGTTTCTTACACTTAACACACTTTTTAAAGCCACTGGCGGCCATCGGGGGAAAAAGGGCCCCTGCGAGGTCGAACGAGCGGGCCGCCAGGGAAAAAGTGAAAAAACGCGAATTTGTCACGAAGGACAGAAAAAACCGAAAAAGAAGGGGAGGCCTCGCAACCGGCGTCGCGAGGCTGGACGGAAAAAGGACCGGCGTCGAACCGAAGAAATACTTAAAATAAGAAAGAAAATCAACTTTTTAGCGGTGACTGTTAGACAACGTCTGTAGGGCTCCGCGGAAAAAAGAAGACTGGCCAAGATGGCACCTTTGGGCGGGAAGGGGACCGCGCATGCGCGCTGCAATTCCCAAAGGCTTTCTTTGAAAGCTGGGGAAAATTGCTCCGCGAGGGCTCCGTCGGCGCCGACATCACCCATATGTGAGGACTGACTTCCTGCTTGGTCCTGGAGAATACTGCCATGCATTTTGTGAAGATTCTTGGGGCAGAGGCGAGGCCGAAAGGCAGGACTCTGAAATGATATTGTCTCCCTTGGAACATGAAGCGCAGGAACTTTCTGTGAGTATATGCCTCCTTTAGATCTAGAGAACAGAGCCAATCCTGACTCTGGAGATTGGGGAGAAGGGCCCCTAGTGAGATAATTTTGAACTTCCCCCGTAGTAGGTACTTGTTCAGTTCTCTGAGGTCCAGAATGGGCCTGTACCCTCCTGTTTTCTTTGGAATGAGGAAGTATGGAGAATAAAAGCCCATTCCCTGATGGGATGGTGGAACCTCCTCTATTGTGCCCTGTAAGAAAAGGGAGATGACCTCTTGCAGCAACAGAGCAGTGAGAGGGGGCTGAGAGCAGAACTCTCTTGGAGGAGTCTGGGGGGGAGGGGTAGACTTCATAGATGAAGCTTGTAACCCCCCCCCCCCCATGGTACTACGGACAGTGTCCACTGCTCTGATGTGATAAGATGCCACCTGTGGGCAAAATGACAGAGTCTGCTAGGGATGTGGACGGGATCTGGAATCTCCAGAGGCAGAACAGCTATGTTCTCCAGAAAGGAGTCAAAGACCCTGAGGAGGCTGGGTCTGCTGAGGTGGCTGTGATTTAGGAGTCTGAGCCTTCTTTTACTGCTTTGATGGCTGCCTTCTGGGCTTTACAATGGAGCCACGGCGCCATGTCATCCAATTGCCATGGCACCGCGGCTCCATTGTAAAGCCGTGATACCCGGCCACCGGCTCTGCAATGCTTTTCCCGCAGCCTGACCCCCGATCTGGCCTCCTAAGGCCAGAATCGGACTGCGGGAATGTCCTCAGGACCCCCTGCCCCTTCTGCACCCCGGGTCCGCCATCCCCTGGTGACTAGGGAACTTATTCCACCTCCGAGTTAGGAGTGAGTGGCTCTCCTGATGAAGATGAGTGGTGTGATGGGGGTCGAGGTTTGGAGACCCAACAAAATGAATAGGTGATGTGCTCTGGAAACGAAAATGGAGGCTCTTGCTGACTTATTTATTTATTTACATTCTCTTATATACCGCACTATTCAGCATCAGCGCGGTTTACATGGAACAAAAATGCTCAGTACAGTTAACACGTATGAGTTTACAGATAACAGGACAAAAAACTTGGATAACAGGGGTAAACTATTTACAAAACTTGCTACATAGAATCATATGAACAGGAGTTTCATAGAACATATACACCACTAAGGGTTAGAGTATCTGTCTTGGCGTGTTGTTGAGATACCGTATATTTGCTTAGCGAATTGTATTGTTGGACTCTAAGGGGTGTCGTTGGGCTCTATGAGGTACTTATTGAAAAGGTGGAATTTGAGGGCTTTCCTAAACTGTGTTAGGCTATTAATAGCCCGGATACCTGGGGGTAATGCATTCCAGCATCTTGGCGCACTGAGACTAAAGGCCCTATTGGCTGTAGATGTAGTGCAATCTGTTAGTGCTTTCGGGACTTTTAGAGAGTTTATAGCCGTGGATCTTCTTGCTCTATTTGGAGATGTGGTATGGATGAGGGCAGTTAAGGATGCAGAGGAGAGCTTGTTAACAGCTTTAAAAGTGAGTAACAAGGTCTTGAAAACGATTCTAGCCTGGATGGGTAGCCAATGTAACTATATCAGCAGAGGCGTCACGTGGTCACTCCTGGAGGCTCCATGGAGGACCCTTGCTGCCGCGTTCATGGCGAGCTGCAGCGGGTTCAAGGTGGATTGGGGAAGACCATGTAGGATGGCATTGGCATAGTCAAAATGAGGAATGATCAACGCCTGGTAGATTGTCCTGAAATCATTTGGTTCCAGCATGGATCGTAAATGCCTAAGTGAGCGGATCTTGTAGTATACTGCTCTGAATGTGTTTCCTATGTTTCCTAATGCAGGGTCCAGGGTTCCTAATGCAGGGTCCAGGGTTCTGAGGTGAGGAAGGCCCATCTCTGGGCAAAATGGGTTAGTCTGTCTGGAATTAGAAGTGCAGGAGAGTTTACTGGATAACTGGCTATGCTCTCTTGGAAAGAGTCAAAAATTCTGAGAGGCTTGAGATGTAGTGACAGGCTGTGGTTTTGCCACCTTTGGTTTTCTGGGCTGTTGGAGAGGCTGTTTCTTCTGCTGTGTTTGAGGAGCAGAATAGGAGTATGAATAGGGGGGGCGGAACCTCTTCTTTTTTGGATAAAAGGGTTTTTTAGGTGCAGATTTCTTCCTTGTAGGATCTGTTGTCTTCTTTGAGAGTCACTTCAATGTGAGATCATCTGTCTCAATCTCTCCTGCTTTCTCTCTCCATCGATGTCCAAAACATTTCTTACAAGGGATGTTTATGAGTTTGTCCTGGACCCAAGCTGTTCTTCTGGCTCCAATGCAGGCAGCAGCTGCCTTGCTATTGGCTTCAAAAGCAGCTCTTGTTAGGAATTTGGAGATATTCTGTGAATGGGCCACTAGTACTTGATAAGTTGGTTGCTTATAAGTGGGCAGTAGGGATGTGAACTCTGCCAGATTCTTAGAGAACAACTCAAATTCCCTAACGTACCACCCTTAAATTCATATTATCTAACAAACAGGAACATTTCAATATCTTATATTTTTTGTCAGATTGCCTGTTTTGAGAATGCATACAACATGCTCTTGTCACAGACCCTCTATTTTAATCCAATTTTTAAAAACTGGCCTGCTTGGCTATTCTCGCATGAGGCTATAAGGTCCATAGACTCAGCCACTGCAAAGCTCAAACGTTCAATCTGATATATCACATATCAATACTCATTTTGTTAATTTAGTTTAACACTTTCAAACTGAATGTAGCGCCCATGAAATAGAGATACTCATCTGATGACATCAATGAAAAACTGTGGCCTGTGTTAGATTGATTCAAACGTGGAATTTGCTGTTTTGCTCCATCACACATGGCGTCAACAAGGCACAAACCAATCATTGCCCTCTAAAAAGGTCACTTTTGATACCTCCTCTGATGATCACAGTTCGGATTCTTCTACTGAAACTCGCGGATCTTCAACGCAGGGAAATCATCAATCAACGCCACAGGATTTTCAGAGGGGCCGGTCGCAATATTGCCGTCCGTATTGCTATCCACCAGGAGACAATTGGATGGGACCCACAACCCGATCGGCAGCGAAACAACAGTCATCAACCTATCCGGGACCCCTCTAACTGAGGATGAGTCAAAGGTTCTAACATTGGGCTTGTCATATTTTTATTTATTTATTTATTTAGACAGTTTTGTATACCGCCTTATCCTTCAATCAAAGCGGTCACAACACAATTGGGGGATACATTTAACACGCAGTAACACACGCAAGTGCCATCTCCTTGTTATGATGCGTTCAAAATGAGAGTGGCTTTACACCGATTTTTCAGAAAGTTACATACAACTCTGTTTTTTCAAGATAAGGTAGTTTCTAAGACAGATGCTTCTATTTGTTGTAATCCATCTACTTGGGTTCCTCCAGTTAGTACTGATGCTGCTATACTTACGTTTCAGAATTTAGGGGCTTGTTTACAAAGCTGCGGTAGCGGATCGTTTCAATGGGGCCGCGGCTCCGATAACGACCGCGAACCGCTACCGCGGCTTTGTAAACAAGCCCCTTAGTATTAAGGGATCTTGCAACCTTGGAAGACTCCCCGTCAAGGCCGTTCTCTAATCTTACCAAGCAGTCACATGGGGCTCTGAAAGATTTACGGGATGCCACTCATCTTACAATCCGTAGGGCTGACAAAAGTGGGGCTGTTGTAGTCCAAGACATGACTAAATACCATACTACGGTCCTAGCCCACTTGAATGATCATAAGTACTATCACGTTTTGGGCGTGGATCCAGGACAGGAATTACAGTCAGAAATTAAAGCCTACACTACAGTGGCATTACAGAGAACTTGGATTACTACCAAAGAATATGATTTTCTGAATCCAAAGTTTCCAAAAACCCCCATTCTTTATATGGTCCCCAAGGTCCACAAATCATTGGTCGACCCTCCGGGGCAACCAATAGTTTCATGTACGGCCTTGGTGCTTGAACCGCTGTCAACATTTTGTGATCATTTTTTTCAACCATTAAAAACACATATTAAGTCATATATCCGTGATTCCTATCATTTTTTGTCTTCACTTCGGGATGTTCCTGTGCTGGATCACCATATCATGGTGACGTTAGATGTAACAGCGTTATATACAAATATTCACCAACATGAGGCATATACAATTTTGGCGGCGTTACCCATTGTTCTTCCTTCCAGGCTCCCAAAAGAGTTTGTGTTGCAACTTTTATCCTTGGGTTTGGACAGAAATTATTTTCTGTATGATCAAAAATATTACCACCAAAAGTTTGGAGTGGCAATGGGTGCCACGGTGGCACCCTAGATAGCAACTCTATATATGGCTCATTTTGAGAACACTCACCTCTATGATACCCCAAGATTTCAAAACATCTCTTTTTGGAAATGTTTTTTAGACGACGTATTTTTCATCTGGACTGGCTCACTTTCAGGGTTATTAGATTTTTTAGCATGGATAAATATGTTGCATGAACACATTCAGTTTGAGGCTAAATATCATCATTCACAGATAAGAGTTCCTGGATTTATAACTATATAAGGAAGGGCAACAGATTTTGTCTACTCTTTATAGAAAGCCAGTACAATGCAATACTTTGTTACAATTTACCAGCTATCATCCTAGAGCGTTACGTAGAGTATTACCCATTGGTCAGTTTTTGCGAATTAGACGTCTTTGCTCTACATGCAAAAAACATGCGATGGATTTAAAATCTCGATTGCGAGCATGGGGTTACCCGGTTAGCTTGATTAATACAGCGTACAAGTGGGCTCTCTACAATCACCCTGAATGGTGGGATGATTCAAGAGGTCAACGTCAGGTGTCTTTGCCACGATATGTGGGAGTGTTCCCATATATTTATTTTATTTATTTATTAGAGTCTCTTTTATACCGTGCTATTCAGCATCAGTGCGGTTTACAATGAACAATAAAATACACATTTCCGATGGTACTTTGTGTTTACAGTTGAACAGGTAATGCAACTTGGATAACAGGTAACTATTTACAATTTAAGACATAATTGGGAACTCTTTTGACTTCAGTCAAGGGGATTCTGAGAGGCTTGTGAGGATGGTGCAGCGTCCACATTGGCTTCTGGGTAAAACTGGAGGAAGAGGTGAAGTTTTAAGGCCTTTCTGAACTGAAATAAGTCCTGGATTGATCGGATGCCGAGAGGGAGGCTGTTCCAGTACCTTGGTGCGCAGAAATTGTAGGCCCTGCCTACTGTTGCCTTGGTGCATTGTGTTATTAGTTTTGGGACTACCAGGGTGTTAAGTGTTACTGACCTTCTGTCCCTATTGAGAGGAGTTGTCTGGATTAGTTCAGTCAATGATGCCGACAAAAGACCTTTAATAACCTTGAATGTAAGTAGTAAGGTCTTGTAAGTGATTCTACCTTGTATCGGGAGCCAGTGGAGATGTTTTAGAATGGGTGTGACATGATCTTTCCTAGAAGCACCATGTAGAACTCTTGCTGCGGCATTCATAGCAAGTTGACGTGGATTTAAGGTGGCTTGAGGGAGACCTTGCAGGATTGAATTTGCATAATCAAAATGCGGTATGATTATGATATGCCTAATACTATGCCTAATACTATGGGTTTATCCAAGATACTTAGATCTCAATGGCATGTTTTAACGCTTCATAAATGCTTCCAGCTTCCACTAATGCTGGTATATCAATGGTGTTCTAATATAGCAGACCGCATAATTAATACTGGTTTGAGATCTAAAGAATCACCAGCAGGGAGGGGTCATCATGCATGTGGCACCTGCGATTTTTGTTCTGCTACAATAGAGGGCACAGAATGGTGTGATTTACAATCGAACAGGGTATTTTCTTTATGTCACACCACAAATTGCACCTCATCCTATGTGATTTATTATTATTGTGCCCATGTGCGAAGACATATGTAGGCATGACTACTCGGATGGTAAAGAAACGTCTGCAGGAACATCGATCCCGCATCCACACTAAGGTGTTGATAGCCCCAATGGTCCAACACTGCATACAGCATGGTCACACTTTTTTGCTCAATTTAAATGGCTGGTACTTGACACGGTCCCCCCACTACAACGGGGAGGAGACTGTTTGAGTCAGTTGCGCTATAAAGAACAATAGTGGATTTACACACTACACTCTTCAGCCCCGACAGGATTAAATACCGAGGTAGAATGGTGGATATTGCATTGAATTAAAATTTGATTTACAAGTAGTCATCATTACATTCTCCCTGTTTGATTACCATCATGCTATAGATGACGTCAAGGCGGCAACGTAGGAACAGGAAGTTGGGAAAATGGAGCTTGATAAAGGGCCAAGAAGATGACCAGCTTGAAACACAAGAGCTTGTGTCGCAGGACCCAACGGCTAATTTGAATGCCCAGTTTTTTCGAGTTTCATTGTTGAGAACGACAACAGCTTGACTGGTCTTATGTGTGATGGAACAAAACAGCAAATTCCACATTCGAATCAATTTAACACAGGCCACAGTTTTTCATTGATGTCATCAGATGAGTATCTCTATTTCATGGGCACTACATTCAGTTTGAAAGTGTTAAACTAAATTAACAAAACGAGTATTGATATGTAATATATCAGATTGAACGTTTGAGCTTTGCGGTGGCTGAGTCTAAGGACCTTATAGCCTCACGTGAGAATGGCCAAGCAGGCCAGTTTTTAAAAATTGGATTAAAATAGAGGGTCTGTGATAAGAGCATGTTGTATGCATTCTCAAAACAGATGATCCGACAAAAAATATAAGATATTGAAATGTTCCTGTTTGTTAGATAATAGGAATTTAAGGTTGGTACGTTAGGGAATTTGAGTTGTGCACCTTTTTATAGGAGATATTATAGTGGTCACACTTTCTAGTTTTTTTTGGATCTTGAGATTCTTAGAGAAGTCTCTTAGAAACATGCCCATATAGAGAAGGTATGAATCTATTCTAGAGGCCAGCATAGTCGCTTGAAATGCTTTCCTCCCAAAGGCATTGAGGGTTCTGGCCTCTTTGCCTGGGGGAATAGAAGAATGATTCTTTGATTCTTAATGGGTCTTATGGCAGACTCCACTATCATGGAATAGTGAGGAAGTTGGGCCTTCTGGAATCCAGAAGATGGTGAAACCCTATATAGGGTATCTAGACGTTTGCTAACCGCTGGTGTTGAGATGGGGGCTTCCCACATTCTAGTCAGCAAGTTTTTGAAAATATCGTGCACCGGGAGAGTTGCAGCTTCCTTGGGCGCCAAGAGGTACTGAAGGATATAGAGTTCTTCTGCCCTTAGTTCTGTTTCAGTGATTACCATCGAGTGCTGCTGCCATATCTTCAATAAAATCCTGAAAAGACATGTCTTCAGGTACTGACAGTCTACGCTCGTATGGAGGCGATGAATCCAACGGGATGAGAGCCTCTTTCAGTTAAATGAAAGATCTGCAACAAGGGGCCCAGGATGAATGTGAAAGGGGATAGACTCAGGAGTAATTTGCGGACATACTTCTTTATGAAAAGATGCCTAGAAAAGTCTCCCAGTGGAGGAAGTTGAGATGAGGACTGTATCTGAATTCAAAAAAGCATGTGGCAAACACAAGATCTCGAAAGGAAAAAAGGGACCGTAAAGCTTAGTAGTTGGTATGGATGGTAGATTGTATAGGCCCTATGGTCTTTATCTGCAATTATGTTTTGATGTTTCTTAATTACTGCCCTATCATTTCTGAATAAAATTTAGCCAGGTATAATTATATTCCAGTTATGGTTCTCCATGAACCTTGTCCCTGTGACTGGTCAGCCTTGTTTATTAAGGCCTCAAATCCAGAATTTTGTTTCCTAAACAACTTGTATTCTATTTGATTCAATGCTCTCTATAACATATAGTATAATACCACCCCTCCACCAATTTGATCCATCCTACCAATGCATTGTGATGTAATTTGTACCCTGGTATCACAGTGTCCAATTGATTATCCTCCTTCTACTAGGCCTCTGAAATCCCTATTATATCTATGTCTTTATTTAATGCTATATAGTCTAACTCTCCCATCTTATCTTTTAGGCATCTAGCATTTGTATAGAGACACTGCAAGTTATGTTTGTTTGAATTTACAACTTTCTTAGCAGATGACAGGAGTAATGTGCAACCTTTCAACTCTTTCTGCTCTTTATTTAATGATACCTAGTCTACTTTAGCCTTTATTGCAACCTCTTTATCGGGATACCCTAACTTCCCTGTTTTGATGGTATCCTTCAGATACGTTGCTCTGAACCATACACTCTTGAGCAACTCTTGGCCTTCACCTAAATTCTAGTTTAAAAGTTGCACTGTCACCATTTTAAACATTAGCACCAGCAGCCTAGTACAACCCTGAAAACCATCTTTGAGAAATAGGCTTCCCACTTCCCTAGAATGAAGCCCAGTTCCTAACATTTCCATGCCTGTTTTCTTTGCATTTTCTGGTCAGCAGGACTTTCTTTTTTGAATGTATAACAATGATGCTCTAGAATGCCACCTGTTAGGTTATTTACAACTTGTGCTGCACCCTCATACGTCTGTCAATTCTCACATTACCTGGCAATTATTCATAATAAAAACTCATTACTGATACCAAAAAAAGATTATTTTATAATTCAGATTTGTCAAATTGTGTCCTGTGTGAGGATTACTAGTGCCATCTGTAGAAGAATCCACTGAATGATCAGAACCTTTCACCTGGGAGCCAGAGAAGGAAAAGCAAAGAAAAAAGCTTTGCTACTTAAAATAATGCTTACAGGATTCCTCAAGGCAGCAGGGTGGGTTGATGTTAGTGGCTCTGAGATCTGAACTAACTTAATTGGAATAAAGTAAAACTACTTTGATCTTTTATATTATATCTAATTATGTTTAGTATTCGTCTCTCCATATTTTCTTTCTCTTTCCTCTAAATAAAGTTGTTATTTTGTGTAAGTGGGAGCATGAGATGCTTGTCAATTATGTCTCTAAGCAAGGCTGTTAATATGTAAGCTGTATTGTTAGCTAATTTAAACAAAAGAAGGAATTTCTCAAAACATATAATCGTAGATATTGTAACAGCAATTGAATTGGATTCTGAAGAATAAAAGTTTTAATTGAAACTTACTATGTTGGCGGAAGCTGTAATGGCAGCTTTGTTTAGATTTTAAATTAATGAGCAATAATTTCAACACCTCTATATGACTTTTAATGTAATTAAGGGGCCTGTCTACTAAGCTTTTTCCCTATAGGCACAAAATGGGAAAAATATTTAGTAGACAGGCCTCTAAGAATTAAGCCTGATTGGAAGTGCTTTGGAGGAGGAGGCTAACAGCCAATTTGCTAATTTGGGGAAAGGAGCTCTTCTAGCATCAGCATATGGGTTCCAGATCATGGTTCTGGTTACTGAGGAATGGGCCCCCAGTTCGAAAACAGAATCCTAGCAAGGACATGGCTGGTCCTTGAATAGCAGATTGCAAGTTCAGTGCAGTGTGCTTTCCGTTATCTTCCATAGAACGGGAAGACAACAAAGTAAATTGTTCAGTGCCCGAACCTCTAGAACTTCTGTTTATTAAAACTTACAAAAATAATGGCCCAGAGATGTGCAAATATTTCAGCAAATGGAATTTTTTTATTCATGGTAACCTGCCTTAGCAGTTTCCAGAAAATAGGTCATTTAAGATGGATGTTATGGTTCATTTAAGGGAAACTTTAGAAAAACAGAAAGTGAGGATTAAAGAAGAATAGTGGGCACAGTATTTTAAATAGTACACAGAAGCAAGAAATAGGGGCAAGGTGTCTTCTTTAGCTGGTTTAAAGAACATGATGGAGAAAAGAATAAAAAAAGTAAAAGCTGAGGCAGAACAGAAATTTGAACAAGTGGAGCTAGGAGTTACAAATTGTACCGCAGTATCCCCTCTGCTACTCTCACATATGACAGTGGCAGGGGAGAGGAGGCAAAGAAGAATTTTTACAAGATTTGTTAATATCAGGCATAGCCAAGAGATTAAAACTGACCCGGTTAAGAGAGGAGCCTGGACGTTCCAGATCAGATGCAGAAGAAGTCCTCAGCCAAAATCCAACAACGGGACATGTATCAAGTTGAAGCTTCAAAGTTGAGTGCCATCCATAATCAAGTAGTGGACAGGTTTCTGGAAAAAGGGCCAGAAAGCTGCTACTACAGAATTGCATAAGGCCATTGCAAAAATCCATCCAGTAGGAGAAGAGAAACAAAGAAATTCCATTAATAATTATATCAAGGAACTTGAATTTTTACATGAACAAGAAGTGCAGGACTCTAATGTCATAACTGAGAAAAAGGAGAGATATGAGCAGAATAGACATGAAATGCACGAGATATGTATAAAGATGATTAAGGATCTATAGAAAAAGGCAGAGGAGACTCCATTGCCAGAAGGAAGTGACAGCGATTTTGAACAAGCAAGCAATTAGACAAAAGGAAGGAGGACTGTGTACATGATTTTCTTGGGATGCAGTGAATAAAGCATAGTTACCGTATTTTCGCGCATATACCGCGCGCGTTATACACTTTTTTACTTACCGCGCAACCCTCCTGCGCGGTATTTTCGAGGGCGCACTATACCAAAACTTTATTGCAAATAGCTGATCCCAAAAAAGAGGCACCACAAGAATGTCTTGGTACAAAAATATATTTAATTACTTTTCATCATCCGATTCCATAAAACCTTCGAAATCACTCCCCTCATCAACATCATCATTGAAATAATTTAAAACCGTCTGAAGACGCTCTTCCGTAACATATGCACTTTCATCATCACTACTTTCGACGTTTTCATCGTCATCTTCATCATCACTGCGCACCCCATCCTCGTTCTTATAAACAATCCCTGCTTTTCGGAATCCATTTCTGATGGTTTCAGGGGATATTTTGTCCCAAGCAGAACACAACCAATTGCAGATTTCCATTAATGTAGCCCTCTTTAATTGTCCCGATGGAGTGAATTCATGGATTCCATGCTGCATCCAATTATCCCACTCTCGTCTGATGAACGTTTTGAAGGGGTGATTAACAGCTATATCTAGCGGCTGCAGTTTGCAAGTAAGACCACCCGGTATCACTGCGATATGGGCACCTGCCGAATTAATATAATTTTGCACATTTGTTTCTTTATGGGCAGCCATGGAATCGAAGATCAACAAAGACCTTTTAGAAAAGAAACCTCCAGGCCTGGCCCGATAACATTTATCAATCCATATTTTCATGACCTCAGAGTCCATCCACCCCTTTTTGTTACAGTGGACAACAATAGCTTGTGGAAATTTTTCGCGGGGCATGGTTACTCGCTTGAAAATAACCATCGGCTTCAATTTATGCCCATTAGCTGTGCAACCCAGGACTACAGTGAAGCAAGCCCTCTCGTGTCCAGTTGTTGTTATTGCGACAGTTTTTGAATCCGAAGCAGCTACAGTCCTGGTTGGTAGAATGTCAAAAGACACAGGAACCTCATCCATGTTAATAACATCTGTTGCCCAAATGCCGAACTCAGAAATTTCTTTGCTGACAAATGTGCTGAAATCCGCCATCTTTTGTTCCCAGTCATCCGGAATCCTCTGGCCTACAGTTGTTCTTATTCGCACGGAAAGACCATTCCTCTTCATAAATTTGCAAATCCAGTTGAAACTAGCGTGGAAACTTGAAATTCCTCTTTCATTGGCCAGCAGTTTTGCTTTGAATTTAATTGCGATAGTTGAGACAGCTTGATTTTGCTCCCTTCTAGACAGAATCCACTTGTTTAAGTCACTCTCTAGCTCTGGCCACTTCTCTTTTGGACCTCGACGCGCACGTTTTCGCGGGTTCATCTCCTCTAGTGACGTTCTCTCCTTTCTCCAGTCGCGAACAGATGACTCACCAACATCAAATTCTCTTGCTGCTGCTCTGTTACTTGTTTCTTCTGCTCTTGCCACAACTTTCAGCTTGAAGTCCGCAGTATAAGACTTGCGCTTAATTCCTGGCATGATGACTGGATTATAATAGAAGAGTTCGCAAAGTTTTTATACACCTCAGTGCAATCGACACATGCGCGTTATACGCGCGTGCGCATTATGTGAGAAAATCAATGCGGGACAGGCAGAAAATTGCGCTTTATATGTGGGTGCGTGTTATATGAGGGTGCGCATTATATGCGCGAAAATACGGTATTCACCTGTAACAGGTGTTCTTCAGGGACAGCAGGAATCAGTTCTCACTTATTGGTGACGTTGGCACCAACAGAGCCCACGCGGAGCAATTCCCCAGCTTTCAAAGAAAACCTTTGGGATTGCTACCACCCATGCGTGGTCCTCTTCCCGCCCAAAGGTGCCATATTGCTCAGTCAGGTCCCCTACCTAGAGCCCTACTAAGCAGATGGCAAGGGAAGGACAAAAATAGCAACTTTTCAGAGGAGGAGAGAGGGTAATGAGGATTGATTCCTGCTGTCCCTGGAGAACACTTGTTACAGGTAAGTAACTACGCTTTCTCCAGGAACAAGCAGGAAGTCAATCAGTCACTTATGAGACTCCCCAGCTACAGGCTACCAAACCTGTAACCCAAAAACGCCTCCGCTAGGCCGTGAGCAGAAATCGATGCCCAAAGGAGCCAGAGTCTTTGGGTCCCCGGGGCGAAGCTCTCGGTAGCCAAAGAAGGGTCGGAGGGTAGGAGTTGCTTATACACCGAACAGATTACAGAGTACAGCATTGCCAAAGGCGCTGTCCCGGTGGGACTCCCACTCCAGGCAGTAGTGTGAAGCGAAAGTGTTTGCTGAAGACCAGGTCGCAGCCTGGCAGATGTCCATTAGAGGCATTGAGCACAGCAAAGCCACCAAATCCACCTTGGTCCAGACGCCGTGCACGGTAACCCATCGATCCAGTGGGGTGCCTGCCTTTATTTGGGCGAAGGCAATGCAGTCTGAAACCCAGATGGAGATGGTGCGTTTGGTGACTGCCAGCCCCAGGCAATTGGGATCATAGGAGACAAAGAGCCGGTCGGATGCAATGAGCTTGGGTATGCTGCAGGTAGAAGGCAAGAGCCCTCTTGCAGTTGAGTGTATGTAAAGAGTAGTTACTCACCTGTAACGGGGGTTCTCCAGGAGCAGCAGGAATCAGTCCTCGCATATGGGTGTCATCGGCGCCAATGAAGCCCCAACAGAGCATTTCCCCAGCTTTCCATGAAAGCCTTTGGGAATGCTGGCACGCATGCGCGGTTCCCTTCCCGCCTAAAGGTGCCATCTTACCTCAGTCAAATGACATAGCTAAGAACAGCACACAAAAAATGAAAAAATTAAACTATGTACAACTGCAACTACAAGGGGAGGAGGGAGGGTTGTGAGGACGGATTCCTGCTGCTCCTGGAGAACACCTGTTACAGGTGAGTAACTACTCTTTCTCCAGGACCAAGCAGGAAGTCAGTCCTCACATATGGGTGACTCCCCAGCTCTGGGCTACCGAGGAACCCAGGCTGAACAACAGAACTCCCTCTAGTCTCAGCAGCAAAGAAAGGCTTTTCAAGGACACAACCTCCACCGGTAGCCCAACAGAGGGCAGGAGTTGCCTAAACCTCAAAGAGATTCCGGAGTACTGCTTGGCCAAAAGCACTGTCCCTACGGGACTCCCTCTCCAGACAGTAATGGGTTGCAAATGTCTGGCTTGAAGACCAAGTTGCAGCCTTGCAAATGTCTACCAAGGGCACAGAGTGGAGATGAGCCACTGAGGCAGCCATTGCCCTGACACGATAGGCTGTGACCCGACCCTGCAAAGGAAGGTCAGCCGCCTTGTAAGCCCAGGTGATACAGTCAACCACCCAGATGGACAAGGTATGCTTGGACACAGCCAACCCCAACTTATTGGGGTCAAAGGATATGAAGAGCTGAGTAGCCCTTCTATGCCCCTGCGTACGGTCAAGGTAGAAGGATAAGGCCCTCCTACTGTCCAGGGTATGCAGAACTGCTTCAGCCTGGCTTGCATGAGGCCTAGGGAAGAATGTTGGAAGAACCACCTCCTGATTGAGGTGGAAAGAGGAGACAACTTTTGGGAGGAACTTTGGGTGAGTCCTGAGGACTACCCTGTTCCTATAAATCCTAGTGTAAGGCCTATCACAGACTAAGGCCTGAAGCTCACTCACACGCCTAGCCGATGTAAGGGCTATCAGGAAGAGAGTCTTCCAGGAAAGGAAGCGTAGAGGACAAGTAGCCATCGGCTCAAAAGGTGGGCGAGTCAGTTGCTGCAAGACCACATTCAGCTCCCACTCAGGAGCAGGAGGACGGATGGGAGGCTTGAGCAAGAGCAAGCCTCTGAGAAATCTGGATACCAAGGGGTGGCCAGAGAGAGAATGTCCATCCACCCATGAGTGGTGAGCTGCTAGAGCTGAGAGGTGGACCCGAACAGAATTGGACTTAAGTCCTTGATTGGATAAGTGCAGTAAATACTGAAGTACCACTGGTATAGTACAGGAGAAAGGGTCTTCTGTACGTAGCTGACACCACACAGAAAACCTTTTCCACTTCAGAGCATAGGTTTTCCTAGTGGACTGCTTCCTAGAGGCTAGAACAACCTCCTCAACTTCCTGAGGTAGGCCCCAGGGAGCCAAAATTGCCCTTGCAGCCTCCAGGCCATCAAATTGAGAGATTTGAGATTGAGGTGCAGAAGGGAAGCCTGATCCTGAGAGAGCAGGTCGGGTTGCAACCCCAAAGGCAGTGGGGGATCCACCGCCAACTGAAGCAGAAGTGGAAACCAAGATTGTCTCGGCCACCTGGGAGCCACCAGCAGGACCGAGGCCTTGTCCTGAAGAATCTTGAATAGAGTTCGGGCCACCAGGGGCGTGGGAGGAAACACATACAGGAGGCCCTGAGACCAGGATATTAGAAAAGCATCCGGTGCTGTCCTCAGAGGATGCGGTTGTCTGGAGCAGAACTTGGGCAGTTGCTTGTTCAGCGGACTGGCAAACAGATCTATCCAAGGGAGACCCCATTGCAGGAAGATCTTTTGAACCACCAAGGGATGCAGTTGCCACTTGTGGGGTAGCAGAATTCTGCTCAACCGGTCGGCCAGGCAGTTCTCCTGGCCTGGAAGATACACTGCCCTGAGAAGCATGTTGTGTTTTAGGGCAAAGGAACACAGGTCCTGAGTCTCCCGACAGAGGAACCTGGACCCTGTCCCGCCCTGCTTGTTCACATAGAACATGGCCACCTGGTTGTCTGTTTGAACCAAGACTGACTGTTGAGCCAGGGCAGGAGAAAAAGCTTTGAGAGCTAAGCGGATAGCCCGGAGTTCTAGGAGATTGATCTGTTGAGCTGCCTCCCAAGGAGACCAGAGGCCCTGGGTGCACTTGTCTAGACAATGAGCACCCCAGCCCCGTAGAGAGGCATCGGTGGTTAAGACTACCGAGTACTCTGGCAACCGGAAGGGCATCCCCTTCAGTAGGTTGGGTGGATGTAGCCACCAGCTGAGGGAGGTCAAAAAGTGTTTGGACACCTTGATCCTGTCTCTTAGGCTGCCTGAGGCCTGTGACCACTGAGCCCGGAGGCACCACTGTGCCGGCCTCATATAGAGCCTGGCATAGGGAGTCACATGTACTGTCGAAGCCATGTGGCCCAGAAGCCTGAGACAGAGTCTGGCGGAGACCATGGGCCTGTTTAGGAACTCTTTGGCCACGGCCATCAGCCTTTGGGCCCTGTCCTCTAGCAAGAATGCCTTTGCCAGTTGAGAGTCTAACCTTGCCCCTATGAACTCCAGGTTCTGGGAGGGGAGCAAAGTGGACTTTGCGAAGATTATGACAAAGCCCACGTTTTGGAGCAGAGTAATGGTTCTGAGGGTGGCTTGTCTGGCCTCCTGGGAGGTCTGACCCCTGATGAGCCAGTCGTCCAGATAGGAAAAGACAAAGATGCCTTGATTTCGCAGGTAGGCCGCAAGCACTGCCAGGCACTAGGTAAAGACCCTGGGAGCGGAGGTCAGGCCAAAAGGCAGTACTCTGTACTGATAATGGTTTCCTCCCACAATGAACCTTAGGTACTTTCTGTGGTCTGGATGAATGAGGATGTGAGTGTATGCATCCTTTAGATCCAAGGAGCATTTTTTTTTTATTTATTATTTTTTATTTTTATTTAACACTTATTTATATACCGCATCTTCCAGCGATCAGTTGCGGTGTACAATTAACAACAGTTAACAATGCAGAGCTTGTTTTACATGGAACAAAATAACTTTTTACATAGAACATCTTAACATGCACACAAAGGTTTAAATACTAAGCAGAATAATTCAACTAACACAGATTGTGTAACAATTTAAACAACGTACTGACTCTACCGTATAGGCAGATCATATCAGTTTCAACTATGTACAAGTAGTTTCAAATATATACAAGTAGGGTATCAGTGCATAGGGGTGGATTGTTCATTCGATTATGTTTTGTATGTTATCCCTTGAAGAAGGGAGTATATGCTTGATGTAGGGAGGTTCATGTTTAACCTTTATCTAAGTTGAGTGGAATGTTTTCTATGGAATTATAGTGTTTAGTGAATAGATATGTTTTCAATTTTTTTTTGAATTCTATTATCTCTGTTAGTGATCGTAAGTCCTCTGGTAACGAGTTCCAAGTTATTGGAGCTATGTGGGAAAAGGCTCTATTATTTGTAATTTTGTGAGATCTTATATATTCTTTTGGAATCTTTAGTTTATTTGATTGTCCTTTTCTATGAGTGGACTTAGGTGGTTCTTTGCTTATTAAATTACATAGTGTCTTCGGGGCCATGTCATTTAGGGCTTTGAATGTAGTTATTATTGTTTTGTAGGTTATCCTGCTTTGTATTGGTAACCAGTGCAGGGAAGCTAGTATTGGTGTAATGTGTTGGAGTGAATTTATCTTTAATATAATTCTAGCTGTTGCATTTTGTGCGAGTTGGATTCTTGGATTCTGGAGGTAGGGCAGAAGTGTTCCAAGAGTAAGCATCTTTAATTTTTCTTTCTCTAGGAACTTGTTGAGGTTCCTGAGATCTAGAATGGGTCGAAGGCCACCAGTCCTTTTGGGTACCATGAAATACCTGGAGTAGAAACCGTGACCTTGGCAGTGGGGAGGCACAGGCTCCACCGCCCTGTCCTCCAAGAGACCCTGAAGTTCCTGAAGGAGAAGGGCTGTGTGCAGGGGAGGTCTCAAGGGCTCTCCTGGAAAATAAGGAGGAGGCAGTTGATGAAAATGCAGAGCATAGCCCTTTCGGACTATGTCCAGCACCCAACTGTCGGTGGTAATGAGAGGCCACTGGTGGGCAAAGAGTACAAGGCGACCGTCTGTGCAGGGTTGGGAGGGCAGGGACGGAGTGGCTATGCTCAAGGAGTTAAAAACCCCCACCCTGCTGATTGGAAGCAGGGGCAGTAGGCTTGGGGGTCCTCTGCCTACGGGGCCCATTACCCTGGCCCTTGGCGTGCTGACCCTGGGGGGTAGCTGGGGCAGCCTGATATTGAGGGTACTGTTTGTAGGCAGTGCCCTTCCTCAGGTAAAAGGACTTTTTACCCGAGCCCTTCTTCTTGTGTGAAGGGGCAGAGGTCTTCCTCGACAGCCTTGTCCGGGTAAGGTGCTCGGTCTCGAGCTGAGCGGCCTTCTCGGTCACGGGTTTGCCAAAAAGGTTCTCACCTCGGCAAGGGACATCGACCAACTTGTCCTGAACCCATGGCTCGAGGTCCGATGACTGCAGCCACGCCTGGCGTCGAGCCGCGATGCTGGCAGCCGCTACTCGGGCCGAAGCCTCGAAGCCATCCTAGGTGGCGCGGGAAATGAACTTTGAGCATTCACGAATCCCCAAGGACAAGGTTTTAAATCTCTGCAAGGGTTCCCCGGAGAGACAAGCAAAGAACCCGGCCAACTCCTTGGCCAGGTCTCGCAAGTACATGCCCTTGTACAGCTGGTAAGACTGGACACGGCAAGCAAGCATGGACCCCTGGAAGCACTTTCTACCGACGCCATTGAGGTTGCGGGCCAACTCTTCTGACTCTTCAGACGATGCATGGCTGATTCCACAACCATGGAATGGTGTGGTAGCTGTGCTGTTTGGAAACCAGGGCTTTTGCGGAGTCGATAGATGGAATCGACTCGCTTGCTCAGAACTGGCACCGAGGCCGGTGCCTCCCACATCCGGAAGAGAAGCCGTTCCAGCATCGGAGGAACCGGGACAGTAAAGGCCTCCTTCGGAGGAGAGTCGTACTGTAGAGCATCGAGCTCTTCGGCTCGAGGCTCCTCCTCAGGGTCGGCAGGGATAGCCAAGGCAGCGGCCATATCCCGGACGAACTCCGAGAACCTAGTGTCCTCCGGAGGGGATCTACTCCGGGGCTCCGACTGCGGTGAGTGCGACGGGGCGCACCGAGTCTTAAAAGTATCGGGAGACTCCTCGTCCTCCGTCTCCCAGGCCGACTCATCCGAGGAGTCGTCAGGGTCCGACCCCATGGGGCCACGAGGCACCCGCCCCGACGCAGGGTGCACTGGCATCGACACCCTCGGTCCTGAACGGGAGGTCGAGGGAGACCTCGACAGAGGACGACTTCGAGCCACGAGGGTCTCGAGTATTGGCTCGGTCTCCGGGGTTGACTTCGAAGTCGAAGTCGACGTCACGGTGGTCGGGGCAGATGCGCCAGACAGGCTGGCCATCAGTGCCCGCTGCTGCTCCATGAAAGCAGACAATCTGCTCTCCAAGGCTGTCATCCTGAGACTCAGCTCGGGAGACGCAGCAGCCACCGACTCGGGCCCCGGCAGAGCCGGGCCCGACGTCGGCTCTCTGGGAGGAGAGTCCACGAGGACTACGGGGCTTACATGTCCAGCAGACTCCGGCTCCACGCGAAGAACTTTGGCAGGCTTCTCTTGGTCCACAGGCCCGGGACGGCGGTCGGGGGTCTTAGACCTGGCCCTCGAGGGACCAGGGACCTCCTCCGAGCCGCTTCTTCCTGTTGCGTTCCCGGTCGAGGGACCCCCTGTCCGAGGAGCTTCGACGGCGCTCGGGCTCGGAATCCCAAGATGTCGAGGCCTCAGACGAGGTCCGGGCCTGGCCGGAGGCTGAGTCCGAGAAAAGCCTTTCCTTTTGATGCTGTCGACTTCTGAGTGCCTTGGAAGACATCTTCCCACATGGCGCACACGACTTGGGGTCGTGGTCAGGGCCGAGGCACCGAAGGCAGCAGTCGTGTGTGTAGGTGAGAGACATTAGTTTCTTACATCGATCACACTTTTTGAAACCACTGGAAGCCATCGGGGAAAAAAGAGCCCCTGCGAGGTGAAAAGACCGGCCTTCCAGGGAAAAATGAAAGAAGGGCGCGAACGCCAGCCACTAAGGGCAAAAACTGAAAAAAGAAGAAAACGGGCTCGATACCAGTGTACCGAACCCGGCGGGAGGGGAACCGGTGTCGAACTGGAGAAAAATAGCGAAAAATCGTAAAAGAAAAAAATCACTTTAATCAGGGAGAACAGGACACACGTCCAGTGGGCTTCTCGGAAAAAAAGAGACTGAGGTAAGATGGCACCTTTAGGCGGGAAGGGAACCGCGCATGCGTGCCAGCATTCCCAAAGGCTTTCATGGAAAGCTAGGGAAATGCTCCGCTGGGGCTTCATCGGCGCCGATGACACCCATATGTGAGGACTGACTTCCTGCTTGGTTCTGGAGAATACGCTGATGCCCAGTCGGCATGCAGTCTCGGAAAGAAGGTCGGTAGGACTATCTCCTGATTGAGATGAAAGTCTGAGACCACCTTTGGTAGGAACTTGGGATGAGTGCGGAGGACCACCCTGTTCCCATAGAACCTGGTGTATGGAGCCTCAGCCCTGAGGGCCTGGAGTTTGCTGACTCGGCGAGGCGAAGTCAAAGCCACCAGGAAGACCACCTACCAGGAGAGATGCCGAAGCAAGCACGTCGCCATCGGCTCGAAGGGTGATTGTGTAAGCTGCATAAGCACCACGTTGAGGTCCCACTCCGCCGGAGGAGGCCGGATGAGAAGCTTGGAAAGCAAGAGACCTTGCATGAAGTGGAAGACCAAGGGCTGCGCCGAGAAAGGATTCCCTTCAACGGGGAGGTGGTTCGCCGAAATGGCACTCAGGTGTACCCTGACCGAATTGGATTTCAACCCTGCCTTCAAGAGGTGGAGGAGGTACTGAAGAACCCACCGGGTAGATCAGGAAAATGGGTTGATCTGGAGCTTGGAGCACCAGACCGAGAAGAGTCACCACTTAACGGCGTACGCCTGTCTCGTCTAGTCTTTCCTCGATGCTTTCGATCTCTTCCGGGAGGTGCAGGGGACCTAAGGTGACCCGTTCATCCACCAGGCTGTAAGGGACAACAAGGCCAGGTTTGGGTGGAGCACCCAACCCTCCTCCTGTGTTAGCAGGCCCGGGGCACAGCCCAGAGAGACTGGAGGCTCGGACGAGAGCAGGAGCAGAAGCGGGAACCAAGGCTGTTGAGGCCATGAGGGCACCACGAGGATCACTGAAGCTCAGTCCCGCTGAACCTTGTGGAGGGTCCTCGCAATGAGAGGAGTGGGAGGGAATGTGTAAAGAAGGCCGGAGGTCCAGCTCAAGAGGAACGCATCTGGGGCCACCCTGCTTGGATGCGGAACCAGGCCACAGAAGCGGGGAAGCTGTGTGTTCACTGGGCTGGCAAATAGATCCATGGATGGGGTCCTCCACCAATGGAACAAGAGGTCCGCGACCTCCGGATCCAGGAGCCACTCGTGTGGGCGGAGGATCCTGCTGAGTTTGGCCTGGGAGGTAGACTGCTCATAGGGTCATCCCGCGGCGAAACGCAAAGGAGGATCGCCTCTCGGCAGAGGGGACAGGATCCTGTTTCCCCCTCCTTTTTTATGTAAAACATGGCTACCCTGTCGTCGGTCTGCACGAGCACCGACTTTCCCCACAGATAGCCCTCGAAAGCCCTCAGGGCCCATCCGACCTCCTGAAGCTCAAGTAGGTTGATCTGCTGTTGATACTCCTCGGGCGACCACCGCCCCTATGTGCACAATGCGTCGCAGTGGGCTCCCCACTACAACAGGGAATCGTCCATCATTAGGATGAGCTCGTGCTGCGATGTCTGGAAGGGCATTCCCCTAAGGAGACTTCGGGGGTCCCGCCACCAACTCAGGAAGCTGTGGAGATTGCGGGAGACCCAGATAGGGTCTCTGAGGTGGCCAAAGGCCTGGCTCCATTGTGCCCTGAGGCACCACTGGGCTATCCGCATGTGCATGCGGGTGTGGGGGACCACATGGACGGTGGAGGCCATGTGTCCTAGGAGGCGCAACCTGGCCCATGCTGTAACCCAAGCCCTGTTCTGGACCTGGGTCGCCACGGCCCAGAGGCGGTCTGCCTGGTCCACGGGTAGGAAGGCGGTTGCTCGCACCGTGTTGAGGCGTGCACTGATGAATTCCAGGGTCTGCACCGGCTCAAGGTGGGACTTGGAGTAGTTGATCAAGAAGTCAAGGCGTTTGAGAATGATTGTGCGTGATGCTGCCAGGCGGGGTTTGCCGATCGAGGACCCCGTGACGAGCCAGTCATCTTGGTAGGGGAAGACGGGTATGCCCTGCCACCTGAGGGAGGCGGCAGCCACGGAGAGGCACTTTGTGAAAACCTGTGGTGCGGACACAAGCCCAAAGGGGAGCACTCTGTATTGGTAGTGTTCCCCCTGCACCTTGAAGCACAGGTATTAGCTGTGCTGAGGGTGGACTAGGATGTGGGCATAAGCGCCCCTGAGATCCAAAGAGCATAGTCAATTGCCCTGCTGAAGGAAGGGCAGCAGGATGCCAAGCGATAACATTTTGAACTTCTCCCGCACCAGGAACTTGTTTAGGTTCCAGAGATCGAGGATAGGGCGTTTACATCCCGTCTTTTTTGGAACGAGAAAGTAGCGGGAGTAGAACCCATGGCCTCGAAGGTGCAGCAGTACCCTCTTAACTGCCCGTTGGGCGAGGAGGTTGGACATTTCCTGCTGCAAGAAGGTCTGGTGCGAAAGGAGCCGAATAGGCTCCTCTGGAGATAAGGGAGGAAGGCGCCTGTCCAGGCGGAGACGGTATCCATCTTGGACCACCCAGAGGACCCAGGTGTCTGACGTGATCGAAGCCCACTGTGGGGCGAACAGAGATAGGCGTCTCCCCACCGGCGGAAGTGCTGTTGGGGGGCGAGAGGCTATGCCGTCGGAGTCAAAAACCCTGCGCGGGCTGGGGTGGTGCCGGTGGCTGGGCCTTAGGCCCTTTAGGTTTGCGGTGGCCATACACACCTCCCTTCCCCTGCGTGCCAGGAGCTGGCGCAGGAGTGGGCAGGAAGGGTATCCCTGTGGGCACGGGTCTCCGGGGAAGTATCCGTCTCCGACTCCCAGCCCGAAAGGTTGAAGAATGAGTCTGACTCAAGCTGGTTGCCCCATCCAGAGGCCGATGCCCATTTGGAGTCAGAGGCCTTGGAGGATCTCACTCCCGAGGACTGGGAAGGCGAGTGACACCGACACCGAGGACCCTCACGAGGCCCATGGCTCTCGGGGGTTTCCAGGGTGGGTTTTGATGTACCTCTCGAGGGGCGGGCCAGCTGTGCTGGGCATGAGCACCTGCTGGGCAGCTAAGAAGGCAGAAACGCTGCGCTCTAGTGCCAGCATTCGGGACTCCCATGCGGACATGGATCTCTGCAAAGCTGACACCGGGGTTACCAGGTATGGTGTGGAGGAGAGGGAGTCCTCACTGGGGCGACCCTCAGGAGACCAGGCCCATTGCCAGAGGTCTCCGTATCTGTACGAGCTATCTTTCTAGGCCGCTTCTTATCTGACTCTCGGGAACACCGGGGGGAGCTGAGTGACCGAGCGCGGGAGCGCTCGACAGCGACTTTGAGGTCTTGTTCTTACGCCTCTCCACTTCAGGGGACCCCTGGTTGGCGTGCCGCTGAAAGCGTGGGGCCAAAGTGGGGGATCCCACCAGCAGAGGGACGACTGAGAGTGCCGCCGGGGATTCCGGAGCCACCTTCTGGAAAATGTCATTGGACTTCTGCTTATGACTTAGCAGGGCTTTAAGGAAAGACATTTTCTTGCAAAGAGAGCAGAGTTCCGGGTCATGCTCGGCCCCAAGACACCGAAGACAGCAGTCATGGGTGTCCGTGAGCGACATGTTTTTGGAGCATCTGTCACATTTCTTAAAACCGGTGGCCATTGGGACAAAAAGGGCCCCCGCTAGATCGAAGACCTTTGAGGCCATTGGTTGAGGGAAAAAGGGGCGCGAAACCTGCAAAAGAAAAAGTTTTACAGAAAAGGATGTCCCCTTGTTCAAGGAAAAAGAAGAGCAGGGGAAGATGCTAGAGGACCGGTGCAACCGGAAAAAACACAGGCCAGAGGCCGAAAACGAAACACTTTTTCCAAGAGACAAGAATGTGCATCCGAAGGGCTCTGCGGAAAAAGGGAGACTGAGCAAGATGGCACCTTTGGGCGGAAAGAGGACCACGCATGCGTGGCAGCAATCCCAAAGGTTTTCTTTGAAAGCTGGGGAATTGCTCCACGCGGGCTCCATTGGTGCTGACGTCACCCATAAGTAAGGACTGGACTTCCTGGTCCTGGAGAAAAAGCATGACACAGACAGGAATTTCAGGAAACTCAGCTTTCCCCCTTTGAATGGTATATACACCAGAGAGTGCTAATTTAGTGCCAGTCCCTTGGTGTACAGTAGAAATAAGAGCTATCTGGATATATAAGAAGACCCTGCCAAACGGCAGCAAGAGTTGAAAATTGTGTTTGTGGCATACACTCCAACTTACTTGGATGTAAAGAGATTAATAAGGATTCTGTTGCTTGCCAGTGACAGGAGAGAAAAAGTGTTTTTAAAAAACTGCTTGGTACGGACACAATAAGCCCCGTGTTGATTGGAAAGACCTAAATAATGTTAACAATTACCACAAGTGATGGGACCAATTGATAGGAGCAGTCGCAAATCAGTTCCAATCTAAAGCCAATTGGACCAAAAGCCATACATTCACAAGGCGAAGAAGACCCCTCCAAATTCTAGGATTGGCTGCTTGCAGAATTTAAAATGCATTCTTAGATCCACTGCAGCCTCAAGTGTGAGAGCAGCCTTTGTCAATGATTTGCAACCAAAAGTGCAGAATATGCTGAAGACCATCTGCATAGGTTGAGCTTCTAAACTGCCCCATGAATTAGTCAATACCACCAAGCACTGCTATGAGCAAGTTAAGAGAAGAAAAGAGAAAAAGCAAGAACAATTATTTACAACTATAGTCTTTCCAAGCACATAACAATGGGATAAGAGGCAGTAGACAAGGAAGAGGGAGAAGTAGAAGCCAAGTCCTAGGAAGAGATTGAGAACCCTCAAGGAAATCTTTCCAGTGTGGCAAGATAGGCCAATTTGAATCTATATGCCCAGAAGGCCTCCCCGAGGACCTGGAAGAATCATGGCCCCTCAAGCCTTGTATGTTCATGAGTTTGAATCTAGTCCAGAATGACTAGATGGGCAAGGCTCCTATCCAGACCTGATGAGGTTCCTCAACTTGGCCTTGTCATGGAGATCTTGTGCCCCCTTATTCCTCTTACCTCAAATGGATCCTTCAATACGACTGTAAACAGAGCCCACAACCAGATCAGCTCTTAAAGGTGCAGAATTTCCTACAGCACTTCTTACTGGAGAACTTGTTGCTGCAGAAGGACTTTCTGGCAATCCTATACTAAATGCCTTGCCCAGGCTCTTACATATACAAATTTTATTTATTTATATAACAGTATTTCTATACCGCCTTATCTTACAATCAAAGCAGTATCACAGCAAACAATCAAAAGGAGTGGTCGTGTTTTACATGCAGTGAAGAGTATATCGTGTTAGGAGTGTCTGATGTGTTGTGTGTTTGATTAGGTGGAGCTATGTACATTGTGCGCTATAATACATCGTGTGCTAAAATACATTTTTCTATACATTGTGAGCTATGCAATATCATGAGCTGTTATCCAATCTTCTATACGAGGGTCGGGGGGGGGTATGTTGGCTGTTCTTGCTGGTTAGATTATGTGACATGTCCATAGTGCTCTGTGAATAGTGTTGTCTTCAGCTGTTTGCGAAAGTCTTTAAGGTCCGTCGTTGTTCTCAGAACGTCTGGGAGGGTGTTCCAGATTGTTGGGGCAGCCAAGGAGAGTGCTCGTTCAGTGGTGTCCTTGCGTGTTTTTCTGAAGTCTTTAAGGGTGTTAACACGGTTGGAGGTGCCTTTTCTTCTTGGGCGTGTGCTGGTGTCTGGTTGTATGAGGGTGTGTAGGCTGTTGGCTGATGTGTGTTGTCTGATCTTAAATATGTTTATGATTGTTTTGTATTTGATGCGTGAGCTGATTGGGAGCCAGTGTAAGTCTTTCAGAATGGGTGTGATGTGTTCCTGTCTTGTTGTGCCAGTTATTATGCGGGCCGCCGTGTTTTGTGCTAGTTGTAGTGGTCTGAGTGTTTGTTTTGCTAGTCCAAGGTAGATTGGATTGCAGAAGTCCAGTATGGGGGTTATTAGAGCCTGGCATACAGTACGGAAGTGCTCGGTGGCGAGAAGGGGCTTAAGTCTTCTGATGATTCTCATCCTGTAGTATGCATTTTTGATTGTTTTGTTTATGTGTGTCTTGAGGTTCAGCTCATTGTCCAGGGTCACTCCGAAGTACTTTACTTCCGATTTTATTGGAATGGTTGTGTTTTGTATTTTGATGTCTAGTGGGTGGATGAAGTCTGGGTTACGAGTGATGATTAGTGACTCAATCTTGCTGTAGTTGATTGAGAGGTTGTTGTTCTGACACCATCTTGTCATTTGTGTGAGGCAGTTTGTTATTTTTGAGTAGTCCGGGTTGTCGACTGTGATAGGTGTGTATATCATGATATCATCTGCGTAGATTGTATATTGAATGTTGTTCTTTTTCAGGATGTCGCATATTGGCTGGATGTAGATGTTGAATAGTAGGGCTGAGAGGGCCGATCCTTGTGGAACTCCTTGGAGGACTCTTATGGGTCGAGAGGTTTTGTGGCCTACCTTGACCTGTATTTGCCTGTCGGTTAGGTATGAGTGGAAACATTTTAAGGTGGTACCATGTAGACCAATGTTTTGTAGTCTTTCCAGGAGAGTTTTGTGGTCTACTGTGTTGAATGCCACGAGATGTCAATGAAGATCATTATGATTCCATTCTTGGTGTTGTCTATGATTCGGAGAATGCTGTCGAAGAGGTAAATCAGTAATGTTTCGACTCCATGGTTGGGGCGAAAGCCGTGTTGGTTGTCATCCAGTGGCGTGTGGTTGTCAATGTGTTCTTGTAGTTGGTGCTGTACTGTTTTTTTGATGATTTCACCAGAAAGGGTATGCTGGAGATTGGTCTGTATGCTGCTGGGTTGTTCTTGTTTAGAGTTGTTTTCTTTGGGATAGGTCTTACTGTGGCGAGCTTTAGTTGATTTGGCATGAATCCATGGGTTAGGGAGTTGTGCACCATGTTGTGTATGATTTGGATGAAGCTTGATTTGGTGGCTTTGATCCATGACACTGGGCAAGGGTCTGTGGGAGCGGTGCTTGTATTGACTGCGGTGATGATGCGGGAGAGCTGCTCTGTTGATGGTGTGCTGAGTGTGTCCCAGGTTTTAGTGTGTGAGTTAGACTTTGTGTGTGCACTAGGTCTTGTTTGCTTTGGAGAGTGGAATTTTTCCTTGATATGGTCAGCAAATTCTTGCGGGTCTATTTGTGCTTCTGACCTTTGCTCTTTTGTAAGGATTTTCACGATTTCAAATAGCTCTCTGGGTTTATTGTTGGAGTTAATTATCATGTTTGTAAGGTATTCTCTCTTTGGTTGATGTGATGATTGTATTGTTTTTGCTTTGTTGGGTATAGTTGCTGGGTTTCGGATTCCTTGGTTTTTCTCCATCTCCGTTCTATTTTTCTGAGTTCCCTCTTTTCTCGTCGTATGGATTTTGAGTACCACGGCTTGTGTTGTAACTTGTTGCGATGATGTTTCATGGGTCTAACATCTGTTGCTTTGGCGGCGTTATATAGGGTGCTGTTCCAGTTGGAGATTTGAGCCTCCAGATCATCTGTTTCTATGGTCAATTGTTGTTTCGTGTCTTGTAGGAATATGTCCCTGTCGAATCATCTTTGTGTGGGTGTGTTGTCAGTGCGTTCGTTTAGCTTATCTTTTTTGTGGTACCATCTTTATCTCAATTATGTAATGGTCCGACCATGGAACTGGTGTGATGGTGGGTGTTGATATTAGTCCTCTCGAGGTTAGGTAGTTGGGTGCGAAGATGAGGTCTGGGAATGAACCGTGTCTGTGCGTCGGGGCATTGACTTTTTGGATGAACTGCAGTGAAGTCATCGCTTGAAGGAAAGCTTCTGCATCTTTGGTGTTGGTGGACTTGAGGTTGAAGTCTCCTAGCAGTAGAGTGGGTTTGTGGTTTGTGGTGATAGCGCAGACTGCTTCGAGCGTTGAGGCTAGCTCATCGGGTGAAGCCCTGGGTGCTCTGTAGGTTAGGCAGAGTGCCATGTGTTTGTTCTCGATGCTGATTGTGTTACATTGTTGTGTGTCCGTGATACTCTGAGCTTTGAACTTTAGGCTCTTTTTTGCAATTATCAAGACGACTCCTCCTCGCCTGTGGTTTCGTGGGCAGTTGAAAGCTATGTATGTGTCAGGTACCAATTGATTGATTAGCACATTGTCGGTGGGACTGAGCCACGTTTCTGTGATGCAAAGTATGTCGGGTTGATGGTCATCTATGTGGTCTGCTATTGTGTGTATTTTGTTGCATATGGATCTGGCGTTTATGAGCTCTATTGTTATAGGCTTTGAAGAATTTGTTGTTTTGTGTGCTTCATTTGGATTATTTATTTATTTATTTATTTTAATTTCTTATATACCGCACTCTTTGACATCAGCACGGTTCACAGAGAACACAAACAAAACCAGAACAGGCTGTTCGGTATTACATATAACAGGAGTATAAACTTGGAGCAACATGGGAGAACTATTTACATGGAATATGCAATCTGTTAACTGGATAACATACTCGAACTATGTACATGACTTAGCAAGGGTGCTGGGGCGAGGAAGAAAAGAAAAAAGAACAAGTGGTTGGATATGTAGTGGGACTATTATGTTAACTTCATATGGAGTAATATTTGGTGAATAGGAAGAATTTAAGGGCCTTCCTAAACTGGGTCAAGTCGGTTATGGTACGGATGTCAGAAGGGAGGGAGTTCCAGCACTTTGGTGCGCAAAACAAGAAAGCTCTGTTCGCTGTTGATAGATTGCATGTTGTTATGGCCTTTGGTAATGCTAAGGAGCTTAATGCTGCCTGTCTTCTAATTCTGTTTGGTGGTACGGATTGGATGAGCTCGGAGAGTGAGTTGGAAGATATACCCTTGATAGCCTTGAATGTAAGAATCAGGGTTTTGAACATCAGCCTTCCGTGTATGGGGAGCCAATGGAGCTGTTTGAGGATAGGTGTGATATGTTCACTCTTGGATGCTCCTTGAAGAACCCTTGCTGCAGTATTCATAGCGAGCTGCAATGGGCTCAAGGTGGATTGTGGGAGTCCTTGAAGAATTGAGTTGGCGAAGTCAAAATGAGGTAGGATTAGTGCTTGGTAAATGGTTCTGAAGTCCTCTGGGTCAAGAAGGGAACGTAGGTGCTTGAGAGTGCGTATCTTGAAATACACAGCTTTTACGATATTATTTATGTGTGGTATCATGTTGAGCCGATGGTCAAGTGTTACTCCGAGGTATTTTATTGCTTCCTTGGTGTATAGTTCAGCTCCCTTGACGTTTATATATGGTGGTGGTGTGAAGTTGGGGTCTCTGGAGATAAAGAGAACCTCAGTTTTCTTGTGCTGAATGCGGAGGTTCTGTGACAGGAGCCATTCAGAGACTGCATTGAAGCAATTCGTTATAGGCAGTAAATCCATTTGCTTTGTGGAAAATGACATGTAGAGTAGGATATCATCCGCATATACCATGCATCTCACATTGAATGATCTGATGATATTGCAGATCGGCTGCATATAGATGTTGAACATGAGGGAAGAGAGAGAGGACCCTTGTGGAACGCCTTGTTTTTGATGGAAGAGTTTGGATTCTCCTGTTGCGGATTTCACATATTGCATTCTGGTGTCGAGGTATGATTTGCACCATTCGAGTGCTGAGTTGCAGATGCCTTTTTCTTTTAGTCGACCGAGGAGGATCTCATGGTTTACTGAATCGAATGCTGCTGCTATATCCAAGAAGATTAGTACGACGCCTTGCTGTAGGTTGTCTATAGTGGTGAGAACATCATTGAATAGAGTAGTAAGGAGTGTCTCAACACCATGGAATTCTCTGAAGCCGTGTTGGGAACGGTCCAGGGGGGCTGCGGAATCTATATGGTCTTGGATTTGCCTTTGTGCCTCTTTCTCAAATATCTTTGCTAGAAGGGGGATGCTGGCTATTGGCCTGTAGGAATCGGGCCGTTTAGGGTCTAGTTTCGCGTTTTTTAGCAGAGGTCTAATGGATGTGAGCTTTAATGAAGATGGGAAGGAGCCAGATGTAAAGGAGAGGTCAATGATTCTTGCAATGAAAGGGCTAAATGAGCTTCGGAGATCCTTTATCCAGAAGGCTGGGCACGGGTCGGTTTGTGCAGTCGTGGTGTTGAGTGAGGCGATTGTGTCTTCAATGTGTTTAGCAGAGGGTGTGGTAAGTGCAGATAGGGGTGTTATGCAGGTTGTTTTGTGTACAGTGGTTTTTGATAGTTCTTCTGTTTGTAGAAGTTTTGATTGTAAGTAATCAGCAAATTCCTGTGGGTGGATATCTTCTTTTTGTTCTGAAGATGGTTCCTTTGATAGTGATTTAACCAGGTTGAAGAGGTCGCGAGGTTTGTTTAAAGATCTTTTGAGCATATCAGTGTGGTATTGCTTCTTTGTGGTTGTGATTGCCTCGCGGTGAGATGAAAGGTGTTGATTGTAGGCTGCGTGATCATCGATGGAAAGTGAGCGGCGCCAGCGTTTTTCGAGTCTTCGTAGGTGGGAAAGGGAGGACTGTAAATCGGGGGAAAACCATGGAGCAGAGGTTTTTTTTCTTGATGATGTGTTCTTTTTGTGTGGTAGTTGAGCAATGGTGTTGAGGTTGTTGTACCAGGCGGTGACAGACTCATCAAGGTTGAGTACTGTGTTGTTTAGGAGTGGTTGGGTGCTTGACAGTATAAGTTCTCTATTGAAAGGTCGAAAGCCTCTTGTTACTCTAGATGTGTTGTCCGGTTTTCTGTTGTTGATTAGATGATTGTTGCTCAGAGGAATTTGTAGGTTTATAAGTTTATGGTCTGACCATGGTACATTGGTGATCGATTTTACAATGTTGCAGTTCTGTTCGGAAACAGATTGGGGAGCGAAGACCATATCAAGAATGTTTCCTTTAGTATGAGTAGGCTCCGTGATAAGCTGTTGATATCCAAGATCTTCAATGGCGTTGATGAGTGAAGATGACTGGTTTTGCTGTAATGATGGGAGGTTGAGGTCTTCCATTATCCAGTTAGGAGTGGTGGGGTTGCTGGTGTTGGCAGCCAGGTCCAATATGGTGGGAAATTCATCCGGTGAGCTCGAGGGGGCTCTGTAGACTAGGTTGATGGAGCATTGTTTGTTTACTATGGTGATTATATCTAGGTTGCTTGTGCTATGAGAGCTGGTCATATTGAAAAGGAGTTCGGACTTGGTGAGTATCAGTGCTCCTCCTCCCTTCTTGTTTTCTCTATGGGTTGTGTGTATAGAGAAGTTAGGTGGAATAAGTTGGTTGATGAGGACATTGTCCTCTTTGGATAACCAGGTTTCGGTGATCATGAGTGCATCAAGGTTGTGGAGGGTAATTATGTCTAGGATTACAGGCCATTTTTTTCGAATCGAGCGTGCATTTATGAGGGCACACTTTAAGCTATGTGGGAGTTGGGATTTGTGTTGCTTAGGGTTGCTCGTATGATGTATTGCTATGTGGATGAGGTGGGAGTGTCGTATACGAGCTTCATTATCTGGATGATGGTAGGGGTTGCCCGACCATTGTTTTCCACGGTTCTTGAGGATTGGTATATGATTGGTGGAGGGAGAGTAGGCAAGGGAGGTCCCTAGCCAGTCTGTGAGAAGGTAAAAACTGAGGAAGGTGATGAGGTGGAAAGACATTTTAGTTTCTTGCTATGGGATGTGTATGGGAGTCTCAGATTCTTGGGAGGCAATTTACAGGTTACAGTATAATTAATAAAGGCTATGTTACAGTATAAGTGATGCCGTACAATGTTACAGTACAGTGTGACTACTGAAACAGTATGATATTTACTGGCAACAGTATAATACTATGGTAGAGATGCGACTACTGCAACAGTATGATAGCTACTGGCAACAGTATAAAATTATGATACAAGTATGACTACTGGCAACAGTATAAGACTAGGTTAGGAGTATAGGCGGTCAGTTGGTGATAGCTAGTGGACATTTAACTATTATGAACGCAGATTCAATGAACAGTACAGGCTTGCACTTCTAGCAATATAGGGGGGTTACTTTCATACGGAGACGCAGTTGTGCAGGATTTCGGGGTATACAGTTAGCTTGTACTTGCTGTGAGTTTATGCGGTGGACGCGTTGGAGAAGGTAGAGAGTTCCTCTTGCAGGGTCGGTGCGGGCTATGGATTGTTGGGATCTTCCGAGGGGGCCTCTGCCTAAGGGCCGTGCCAAAGGGCCCTCTGGCGAGGCCCGACAGGCGCGGGCCCGCCTGACGGCGGCTTCTTTTTGTGCGCTGGGCTCCGCCTCCCACAGCCCCGATTGGGCCGGAGGCTCCTGAGCAGGGCAGATGGCTTTGTCCTGCTCAGGTGTGCTCTACCCCAATTATTGTGGGTGTTTGATTTGTGCTTGGTTTGTATTTTTGTCAAGGGTGTTTCTTGTGTGTCATTATGAGTGTACTGTGGTTCTATGTATGTCCAAGGTTGTTGGTGTATGCCATGGTGAGTTTGAGTGTAGGTGGTGGAAGTGTGTGGGTGGTGGAAGGAGTTGTGTGATGAGGAGGCTGAGGGGGAGAAAAACTGTTGCGTGCATGTTGAGTTTTGTGAAGGCCCATTATGTTTTACTTGCGTTTTGTTGTACTCCTCTTCTGTCTGCTCCCTGGTGGTTTCCTCTGTTGAGCTGTTGGAGAGCCTGTGTCGTGGGTCAAATAGACCCACTCTAGCAGGAAAGCATGTTTGTCATTAGCCCAACCTTACCTATCAATCTCCTAAGAAGAGACCTTCTGTGCTATTTAGAGTGAACCATCTATTGTACCCCAGATGGCATGTATCTTCAGCTCCAGAGCATCAGATAAGGCTGAAGAATTACTGCATGCTTCCCTTGAAAATCCCATTCCTGCGGAAAGGCCTAATCTCTCAGTTATCTCAGAAACTTTATGGGCCTACAACCTGGATGAAGTAGATCACAGATTTACAGAACCAGTCAAGATCATTTCAAAACCAAAGCTTTTGTCAAGGGTTCCACAGAGAAAGACCTTCAAAGCTCACAAAACAATGAAGAAAAGTGATCACCAGCAATTAGAGACTGTACATACACTGAAAGAGAACTTTTCAAAAGTCATTAAGGCTAAACTGGCAAGTAATGAATATGGCAAATTTAAATACTTCAGTCAAGATAAGATAAGAAGTAATGGACACAACAAGAGCTTCTAATTGTTAGATATGTATGCACAAGCCCTGGCTGCAAGCTCAGGGCTTTCTATTTTAGCTTTCCCTTTAATGTGCAATTGGCAGAGCAGGGAACTGCAGAATGAGAAAAATCTATTTTAATGATACTTGGATCAGTGTAGGTTTCCATTTGTCAACACCTCTGAAGTGCACCAAGATTACTTTATTGGAAATAGCTCCATGACAAAGGGAGATACATTATGGTGTCAGTAGATAGCATATCGACTGAAGGGCATAAACACCCACAAAGAGGATTCTGTGAGGAACTGAGGTGGAATTAACATTTTTTTAATGGCTGAACACTTTGAAAATGAATATACAGTTCCAAATCAAATATGCACAGGACAGTATACATTTTTTGGACATTATGATTTATCGAGGGGGATGGTCTCAGGACCACATTATTCCAGAAGAACACAGACTGGAATACTTTTGCTGCAGTATACCAACTGCCACCCAATTAGACTGAAGCAGTCTTTACCATCTGGACAATTCTTAAGAATTAAAACAAATTTGTTATCAGGAGATGGAATTTTGAACACAAGCACAATTGTTGGTGTAAAGACTGAACAAAGGGGATATTTGGATGCCATAATAAAATCAGCTTTGAAAAGAGCTAAAAATAGGAATGGCTATTACAATATAGGCAAAAGAGAGAAGCCTCCAGTTTAATGTGTGGATTACCCTTTCATGAGATATCAAAAGTTTTGGTTTCTAGTGTGCTTCAGCACTGGGAGATCCTGTCTGTGCATCCATGCTTTCAAGATTTTTCCAGTTGTAGCTATCATCTCTATCACCTCTCAATCACTGGGCCCCATTCCCTTGGGATCCACCATCTCTCATCCACTGGGCCCTGCTCCGCTTCACTGGCACCTCAAAGGCCAACGGTGTCTTCCTTATTCAAAGGGGCTTCTATTGCCAGGAGTTGCAATCTCGCTAGGCCCATTGCTCAGTAGTTCTAGCTCTTAGTGATTAGAGCTCAATGAGTTTAGCTGACAGAGTGTCATTTTAAAAGATTCAGTTGTGATTTGTATGTTGTCTGAAGAAGTGCACGACTGCACGTGGATGTCGAAATCACAGACACATCTTCATAGCCATTCCACAAATGATGTTTGCAGACATCTTGGGTGCAGGGATATCTAAGTAGGTATGGGAGTGTGGCAGAGGCATGTCCAGGGAGTGGCAACAAGGGCAGCTCTTTAACCCTTTCCAGGCCGAGCCCAAAACTCTTGGGATCCAAAATTCTAACTAAATATTCCTATCAAATGGTATATAATACATGACCATAGCAGAAGGAAAATCACTATTAGAACATATTGAATAAGACGGGTACAATTTTCCTGAAATATGCAAAAATTAACCAGGCTGCAGAATGTGGATTAAAAATTTAAAGTTGGCCTTGAAAGGGTTAATGAGGTGGAGTGAGGCGGTTGCCTCAGGTGGCAAATTTTGAAGGCAGCAAAAATACCCCCAAAACAGCCACCTCACTCCGCCTTCAAAAGTTTAAATTAAAAAAAAAAAAAGCCCACAAGTTGCTTCGGTTGCTGAGTCCGCTTCTCGGCAGCAGCAGATTCACCCTCTTTTCTCTGGCAGTGGCGGCTGTGGCAGTGATCTTTAGTGTAAATAAAAGCCAAGCCGGTGCAGAGCCTTCCATCTCTGTGAAGGAGCCTGTGCAGATACGTCCCACCCCCAAAGGAAGTTACATTAACTTCCTTTGGGGGCGGGATGCATCTGCAAGGGCTCCTCAGAGGCGGGAAGGCTCTGCACCGGTTTGGCTTTTATTTAAACTGAAGATCACTCACACAGCTGCTGCCACCAGAGAAAAAAGGGTGAGTATGCAGGCTGTGATATGCCTCATTGCCCCATCATCTGTTAGAGATGTCACTGGCCTCGGGCAGCTGGCGGGGTGGGGGGGAGAGGGGGAGCCACTGGAGATCCTTTCTTCCTAAAGATACAATGAACATGGTAAGAAGTTTCAGGAAGGGATCTAGGAGAAGCTGGGAGGGATTTTTTCATTGTTTTCATGGAGGAAGGAGAAGACATTTTTAAATTTTCTTTTGTTTTTCATTTAAGTATTCAAATTTCATTTAATTTTTTTCCATTTCAGACAACCAGAAAAAAAAAGGAAATCAAAAAAGTGAACACCTTAGCATGTGTGTGGATATAGTAAATCTTTCTGAGTTAACTGTGAAAAGTAATGAGTCTTGAGATAAGTTTTGGGACTTGAATCTGTTCCATTTTTGTGGTGAGAACTATTATAGTGCTCTCTGGTGCCATCTGTGATGCAGTCAGAAGGTATCTTTTTGTACTTAACTGAGCTATTTGTAACCATGGTACAAATTTGCACAGAAATTGTTTTTGGAAGGATACCTCTCTGACTTTTATTTCATGCATAAGCAGAGTCTATTGCAATGCTTTCAAATTCTTGTGATTTCAGTGATATTATATGCCATTCTGTGCCTTCTGCTTTATCTATGTGCAGGATTAGATATACAAAGGTGTCAAACTGCAATCCTCAAGGACTGCAAACTAGTCAGGCTTCCAGGAGAGCCCTAATGATTATCATGAGATTTATTTCCATTTGCACCTAAATTTTCATGTGAATTAGTCATCATCCTCGGACTTCGTTCAGTTAGTCTTTGTACAGCGAATCATTCATGCATTTGTCTCCTTCCCCATTCAAGTTTATGGGGAAAACTATTTTAGAATCTTAACAGAGAGGCTCGCCATACATTTTCGATCAAATCTGCTTGAAACTTGCCGGGTATGCAGCAAGCTAGTCCTGATGTGGTAATTGGATAGCCAGTCACCCCACTGATTAAATGCTTGGGAGACAAGTCAGGCTTTCACCTGCTTTCTGACGAAGAGGTGGACTTGAGTTAAGTGTAGCTCCTTTGGAAAGGGTTCCAGACTATGAGGACTACTCTTGAGAAAGATCGCTGGTGGACGTCACATTGTATGATTTCCTTTGGCAAGGATACAATTAGGAATGGTCCTTGAGAAGACTTTAAAGGCCTTAAAAGTATGTTGAAGGCTAACTTCTTCTTTAGGTACTATGGCCCATTTCATTTGAAAGCTTTCAAAATCAGACATAGAGTTTTAAATATGGCCCTTTATGGCACTGGTAGCCAGTAGTGTCTTTTCAGGATGTGGTCACGTTGCCTTCAACCCTCTATCAGTTGTGCTGAAGCATTCTGAATTAATTGGAGGTGGTGCCAATTCTTTATATACATGCATTACAGTAGTCTAGTCATGACATTATCATGGCATGTACTAATCTTTTGTCCACTCAAAAGCTTTTGGGTGAGAGGATGGCAGCACAGTGTAGTGAAGGAGGATAGGCATAATAGGGAAATTTGATTTAGCTCACTCTTTTTCCTCAGTAGTTCAAGGCAAGTCACTTTCAGGTACAGTAGGTATTGTCCTATCCCCAGAGGACTTTCAATTTAATTTTGTACCTGACACCATGGAAAGTTAAGTGACTTAGGCTCAAGATCACAAGGAGCGGCAGTGGGATTCAAACTTGACTTTCCTGGTTCTCAGCACACTGGTTTAACCATTGGATCAAAGCTATTGGATTAAAAAGCAGCACAGTTTCCAAGGGTATGGGGAAGGAAATGGCAGTGGAGGTGTTCTACTATCAGTCTGGAAGTCCAATGGAGAGCAAACAGCACACACAGAGGCATGAGATGTGACCAACAATTAGCAAAGCAACTCCGCATGATGAAAGACTTTTCTGATGACATCAGGGTGACTTTAGCCTTGACAAGTGTGCTAAGACAACCTTTTTAGAGGAAAATTGAGCAAATCTGAGGGCTATGACTTCAAGGACCTTGAACAGGAAGGCATATATAAGTATTTCAGAATAGAGGAAGGAATGACACTCGAGCAGAAACTATTGAGAGAGAAAATCAGTAAAGAATATTACAGGAGATTAAAATTGTTATTGAAAAGTGCTTTAACATCACAGAATAAGATACAAGCATCAATCAGCTGGCAAGTCCTGTACTCTCATACAGCTTTGGGATTTTAGTCTGGCCTCTTAAAGATCTTGAAAAACTGGATGTCCGAACAAGAAAACTCCTGCATACTCATGAAGTAATTCACAAGAATCGGTGTATGCCAAGACTGTACATTCCTAGAGCTGAAGGAGGGATAATAGAGATTGATTACACCTACAGAGCTACTATCATCGGCCTCCAAGTCTACCTGGCAGCATCATCGGATCCAAATATGCAAAAAGTGTTGAAATATGAAAATGCCCAGAATCTGTCTCATCATCAAACTTGGACAAGTGTTCTGAAGCTTAGAAGGAATGAGTGAGAATCCACAGGCATGCATGGGAAAGGAAGTAATAGAATTTGCAAAACAAGAGAAAAAACTCTTCAGAGAATTAGATCAGCAGGCATGGAAAAACAAGTAGCAAATGCGCAAATACAGTGGCAAATACAGACTCCAAGAACAGATGCATGAAATTAAGAAGAAGTGAACTGAAACCCAAGGATGAAAGATTGATAGTTGCAGCCCAGGACAGTGGACTATGGACAAGATGGTTTACAGTGAGTATTGAAAAAACTGTCAAAACAGTTATATGTTGATTCTGTAAGAAAGAGCTGGAAAGAGTGACTCACCTTATATCAGGCTGTGAAGTTCTGATGGTGGAAAAATTTTTATACAGAAAGGCACAACAGGATATCCTGTTTCCCATCAGTGCCAGAGGGCTCAGCTTTAACAGAACCGCAGGGAAGGGAAACACTCTCCCTTCGCGCGGCTCTGCAAAGCTGAGCCGGCACAGAGAGGAAACGCTGGGCTCTTCCGGGGAGGCGGGGGGGGGGGGAGGGCCGTGGCCGTGGGGCAGTTCATTCTGCTGCTGCTGCCGCCGCTGCAGCAGCTTCTGAAGACAGAGTTTTTCTTTCAAATTCCTTGGGCTGGGGGGGGGGCTAGGACTGGAAATGGGCTGTTGGAGGGGGGGGGGTTAGGACTGGAAGTGGGCTATAGTGGGGGTCTAGGACTGGAAATGGGCTGATGGAGGGGTTAGGACTGGAAGAGGGCTGATGGGGGTAGAACTGGAAATGGGCTGATCGGGAGGGGGGGTTAGGACTGGTAATGGGCTCAGGGGGGGCTAGGACTGGAAATGGGCTGATGGGGAGGGGGGGCTAGGACTGGTAATGAGCATATGGGGGCTAGTACTGGAAATGAGTTAGGATTGGTAATGGGCTGATTGGGAGGCTAGGACTGGAGTGGGCTGATTTAGGGGGATAGGACTGGAAATGGGCTGGGTGTGGAAATGGGCTAATGGGGGAGGGGAGTGCTGCTGGTCCTAGAAGAAAACTTAGGGCTACAAATGGGCTGATTCAGGGGGATGGTAGAATAGGACTGGAAGGGAGCGGATACTGAGAGGGTCTGTCAGGGGAAGAAGGGGGCTGGAAAGGACCAACATCTGGGATGTTCTGAAGGGGGACTGGAAGAGAGCTGACACTTGGGGATGGGAGTGATAGGTGGCTGGGTAATGGGGAGGAGGCTGGAAGGGAGCTGACATGCGAATGGCACTGGAAGGGAGATAGACAAAGGGTAGGGCGACCTGAAGGGAGCTGACTGGGGGGTGGCACTGAGAGTGGACCTGAGCTGATACCTGGGATGGTATTTGGACTAGAAGGGGCTGGACAGTGGGGAAGGAGGGGGACTGGAAGGGAATGGACAATACTGGCAGTCATGGGAATGCAAGGCGGTTGACATTGGAAGGTACTGGGAGGGGAGGACTGGAAAAGGGGCTGATACTGGGGAGGGTTACTGGAATTGGAAATGGGCTGATGGAAGGAAGTGAAGAAAACAAAGAAGAGATAAGAAATGGCAGATGGACCTTGGACCATAGACCACAGAAAGAGAGCTAAGAGAAGATAGGAAAGCAGAAGCCTCAGATTGGGACCAGCATGATCAGAAAATAAAATGGTCAGACAACAAAGGTAGAAAAAAATAATTTTATTGAATTTTAGTGATTGGGCTTTGTGTTATTTTTATATATTACACAGTACTGGGGAACTGATGTTGCACTGCATGTGGACTCTGGCTTCTTGGGGTTTCAGTTTAAATTGTCTACATATTTTTATTTTACATTGTGATTACTTATTCTGTAATTGGTGAGGGTCGATGTTGTGAGTGTGTGACTGAGGTCAGGTGTTCTATTAACATGGAGTTTGTACATAAATGTCTATACTGTACTACAGTAATTTGACTTGTTCAGCTTTTCAAATAGGTGTATGGATGTTCCAGGGCCCACTGTAGTATTTACAGTGACGCTTTTTTTGGATGGGCTCCTTATGTGAGTTTTGGAAGTTGGTGCTGATATGGTATGGTATGGTATGTTTTCTCTTTGTTGCAGGGTTTTGTATTAGTTCACACTATGCCTGGTACTGGAGAATAGTGGTTGTTGTTGTTAGTGAGATGACCAGAATCAGATTTTTTTTTTAAATATTGAGTTCTGTGGGTGAATGTTCTGGTTCTGTTCTGCACCTACTGTGGATGCAAAAAGGGAAATTAGACCTACCTGCTAATAATTGTTCTTTGAGGAACTCCAGTTCAGTCCCTCAATTCTGGGTTGTGCACTTCTTCCCGCAGTATGGAGACTGGGCATATCAGAACTGTGACACCACTGTAAATATCCTACTGGCACCTCCCACCAGCTTCCAGTGATCAAATTACAAAGCAGACTCAAAGGAGCAACAAATAAGTAGCTATTATATTAAATACAATTTAACTCTAACACTGAACTAAAACCCCGTAAATGAGAGGATAATTCTCCCTCTCTCATTTGCAGAAATAGGAAAGAAAGGAGAGAAAAAGCATAGTTACTAACCTGTAACAGGTGATCTCCGGGAACAGCAGGAATTTAGTCTTCACATATGGGTATCGTCGGTACCGACGGAGCCTGTGTGGGAACGCTCCCCAGCGTCCAATTAGGAAGCTTTTGGGAGCATCCCACAGCGCCTGTGTGCTGCCTTCCCGCCTTTCCCAACTGCCTCTCTCCAGTTGAGTTTAAAGCTGAGACAAAGAGAAAGAGAGGGAAAGAGAAAGAGATAGATAGAGAGATACAATTCCTAGGGGAGGTGGGTGGGTTCTGAAGACTAAATTCCTGCTGTTCCCGGAGATCACCTGTTACAGGTGAGTAACTATGCTATCTCCAGGAACAAGCAGGAATGTAGTCTTCACATATGGGGACTCCCTAGCTTTAGATGCCAGGGAGAGACCCCAGAAGTTGTGTGCCCCTGTGAAAGGGCTCCACTTCCCCCCATGGATCTCTGGCATCCAACCAGGGATGGCAGGTAGGAGTTGATTAGGTATGGAACAGGTGTTGAAACACAGCCTGACCAAACAAGGCATCCCGGCGGGAGTCCTTGTCCAAGCAGTAATGGGCTGTGAAGGTATGAACCGAGTCCCAAGTGGCTGCTCGACAGATGTCGTCGATAGACACAGAGTGCAGATGAGCCACTGAAGCTGCCATGGCTCTCACATTGTGAGCTCTGACATGGCCCTCCAGAGGAAGGTTCTTACTCTGATAGACAAAGGAAATACACTGTGAAATCCAGTTGGACAGTGTTCTCTTGGAAACTGGATGTCCCAAATGAGAAGGATCAAAAGCAACAAAAAGTTGAGAGGACTTTCTATGTTGCTGTGTTCTTCGTAAGTAAAAGGCTAAAGCCCTTTTACAGTCTAAAGTATGAAGATTCCTTTCTGCATTAGAAGCATGAGGCCTTGGAAAAAACACAGGCAGGTAGACCGCTTGGTTTAAATGAAAAGGCGAGACCACCTTCGGCATGAAGTGTGGATGAGTCCTAAGGACTACCTTGTCATGATGGAACCTTGTATAAGGTGGATCGGCTACTAGTGCTTGCAACTCACTGATGCGGCGTGCTGATGTGATTGCAATGAGAAAGATAACTTTCCAAGAAAGGAATTTCAATGAGGTAGTAGCTAAGGGTTCGAAAGGTGGCTTCATGAGCTGACCAAGAACCAGGTTTAAGTCCCATGCCACCGGTGGTGGCCTAATGGGAGGCTTAGTTAGAAGAAGGCCTCTCATAAATCTTGCTATAAGAGGATGGGAGGATATAGGTTGTCCATTTAGAGGCTTGAAAGAAGCTGCAATAGCACTCAAATGGACTTTTACTGAGTTAGTCTTAAGTCCTGCATTGGATAAATGAAGGAGATACTCCAGTATTGATTCCAGTGGTATCACACGGGGGTTAAAACCCTTCTGCGAACACCATATGGTAAACCTTTTCCACTTGAAAGCATAAGAGCGTCTTGTGGAAGGTTTCCTGGAAGCATAAAGGATATCCTTTACTGGCTGAGGGAGGTTAAGATCATGAAGATCTAGGCCTTCAGCAACCAAGCCTTGAGATGCAGAGATTGGGGATTGGGGTGCCATAACATTCTGTCCTCCTGAGACAGGAGATCTGGAGCAGACCCTAACTCCAGGGAGGGAGCTTGAGAGAGTTGTAGAAGCAGAGGGTACCACACTTGCCGTGGCTAATGTGGTGCTATGAGAATCATATGGCCTCTGTCTCTCTGAAGCTTGAACAGGGTTTTGGGAATTAGGGGAATGGGCGGAAAGGCATAAAGGAAGTCTTGACCCCAGTGAAGGAGGAAAGCATCCCTGGCCTGAGAGCCCTGAGCCGGAATTCTGGAACAGAACCGGGGAAGTTTGGCATTCAACGGACTTGCAAAGAGGTCTATGTCCGGAGTTCCCCAAATGTGAAAAATCTTGGCCACCTTGTCTGCGTGTAGAGACCATTCGTGTGGAAGCAGAATTAGACTGAGTCTGTCTGCCCAAGAGTTTTGTATGCCTGGAAGATACACTGCTAGGAGATGAATCTGATGCTCTCTGGCGAGGGCCCATAGTCGCAAAGCTTCGTTGCAAAGCGAGAGAGAGCCTGTTCCTCCCTGTTTGTTCACGTAGAACATGGCTACTTGATTGTCCGTATGAATGAGGACTGTCTGGTAGCTGAGCAGGGTGTGGAACACTCGAAGAGCAAGGAAGATTGCTCTGAGCTCTAAGAGATTGATCTGTAGATGACTCTCCTGTGTAGTCCAGGTGCCTTGGGTGGAGAGGTCTTGGAGATGAGCTCCCCAACCCATTGGCGAAGCATCTGTTGTGAGAATTGCCTGGGGTAAAGTTTGTTGAAATGGGGACCCCAGCAACAGGTTTTGAGTAGACTGCCACCATTGGAGGGACAAAATAAGGCGATCTGTGTTTGCTATTTTGTCTGACAGGCACCCTGATGCCTGAGTCCATTGAGTGGATGAAGTCCACTGGGCTGCTCTCATATGGAGGCGAGCATAAGGAACCACATGCACTGTAGATGCCATGTGGCCTAGTAGTTGTAACATTTCTCGGGGAGTGAGGTGAGGCTTTAGCACTGCTTGAGAAGCTAACTGCACCATGCGAAGGCAACGGGCCTGAGGAAGATAGGCCCTTGCTTTTCTGGTATCCAGCAACGCTCCTATGAACTCTAGAGACTGAGTGAGAGTTAGACTGGATTTTGGGATGTTTATGACCAGACCCAAATACTGAAGGATACGCATCGTGCAAGATAGAGAAGTCCTGGCCTCTGACTCTGATGGGGCTCGTTCGAGCCAGTCGTCTAAGGAAGGGAAGACAAATATCCGTAGAGTGCGTAGAAATGCTGCTACTACAGCCATGCATTTCGTGAACACTCTTGGTGCTGAGGCCAGGCCAAAAGGAAGCACCCTGTATTGGTAGTGCTTTCCCTGGAAAAGGAACCGAAGGAACTTTCTGTGAGTTGGATGGATGAGAACATGAGTGTACGCATCCTTGAGATCTAGAGAACAAAGCCAATCCTGACTCTGAAGGTATGGCAGCAGAGTTCCCAGAGAAAACATTTTGAATTTCTCTTTGAACAGGAATTTGTTCAATTCTCTGAGGTCCAAAATAGGTCTGTATCCCCCTGTTTTCTTTGGGATAAGGAAATAGGGGGAGTAAAACCCTGTACCCTGCTGATGAATGGGCAAGAAGCATGGTGACCTCTTGATCTAACAGGTTGTTGAGAGAGGTCTGAGAATTGAACTGTCTTACCATTGTGGGAGGGGGCATGCACAGAAAGTGCAGCTTGTACCCCTCTCTTGGAGAGTGTCCAATGCTCTGCTGTTATCTGCTCCCATCTGGGGGCAAAGTGACAAAACCTTCCTGGAATGGTGGAAGGCTCTGGTCCATTGAGGGTCAGGAAGGCTAGGTTCTCTAGATGAAAGTCAAAGGCCTTGTGGAGGCTGAGACTGCTGAGATGACTGAGTCTTAGCAGTCTTTGCTTTCCTTTGTTTAGGTGGTTGCTGACTCTTTCGAGCAGGCTGACCTGCAGAACGTCCCTGCTGGGAATAAGAGGGATAAAGCCTCTTCTTTTTTGAGAAGAAAGGTTTCTTGAAAGGTTTCTTTCTCGCAGGATCAGCTGTGGCTTTGGATATCCTATCCAAAGTGGAATTGTCAGCATCCAACTCATTGGCTTTCTCTTGCCAATTCTTCCCGAATAAATTCTCACCTGTGCAAGGGATATTGCCCAGTTTGTCTTGAACCCAGAGCTCCAGATCAGATGCCTGGAGCCAGGCAATTCTACGTGCACCTATGGCAATGGCAGAGGTTCTGCTTATGCACTCAAAACAGTCAAAAGCTGCACGACTGACAAACTTAGAAACATCCTGGGCATACTTAACCAGTTTGAGAAAATCCTGCCTTTTGTCCTCAAGAAGGAGAGGTCTAAGAACCTCTAAATGTCCTGTGACTTCTTTAAGGAACATTCCCATATATAAAATATAGGAACTGATCCTGGCAGAAAGCATGAAAGCCTGGAAAGTACGACGTCCAAAGGCATCCAAGGTTCTACACTTACGTCCTGGAGGATTAAAGGCATGCCTCTTTGCACTCCTGATCCTTCTCATAGCTGACTCCACCACAATGGAGTGGTGGGGAAGCTGAGTTTTCTGGAAGCCAGGACAAGGAGGTACTCTATACATGGTATCCAGTCTGCGAGAGTGAGGAGAGGTGGTAAGAGGTGTCTCCCACATTCTCAACATGAGATCATATAAAATCTCATGGATAGGCAGGGTAGCTGCCTCCTGAGGAGCTTTGGGATATTGTAAAATCTCCAACTCCTTAGCTCTGGGCTCTGTTTCAGGAGTCACAGTAATGGACAAACCACGAGCCAACTCCCTGATGAAATCCTGAAAGGAGATATCTTCTGGAGGAGACATCCTATGTTTAGGAGAGGAAGGCTCCTCCGGGAGAAGTATCCCTGTACCGGCATAGCTGTCAGAATCCTCGGAGTCCTCCGAGGATTCGAAGTACTGTCTGTCCGGATGCTCTTGAAGAGCCCGATACCCGTACCGACCGAAGTCGGTACCGGGGGTAATCGGCACCAGAAGCATCGCATGACTGGGTGCCGGCAAAGCCTATACCGATGTCGATGCTATCTGTACCGGTGCCGGTACCGGTTGAACCGTCTGATGCGGTTCTGAGTGCGTCAATGCCGCCAGACTGCGTTCAATAGCCAGGAACCTCTGGTCTATCGACGCTACTGATGCCTGGGTGCCGGCACCCCAGAGCATGGCACCAGTAGTTCTGCCGAGGTCGAGGCCTCAAGAACATCCTGGAGCCCCGATAATGCTTTGGAAGCCGAAGCCTCCTGCTGGGGCAATTTTGCCAGTATGGAACCCTCAAGAGCAACACCAAAGGCATCTTGATGTTTGGAAGGAGATCTACCCTTTGAGGACCGGCTGGACTTATGTTTAGTTATCTGAGATCCATGGGAGGAAGATGAAGCCCTGGAAGACGTCAATGCCACTGAGGCTGCATCTGAGGGAAAAAGGGCACTGAGCTTGGCAGCTCGGTTCTGTCGACCTCTTTTGGATATCATGGCACAAGCCATACACTCGGAGATGGAGTGGTCAGGACCTAAACATTTAAGACACCACTCGTGGGTGTTGGTGACGGAGATGGTACCGCCACACATGGTGCACTTTTTAAAACCTGAGGCGGGTTTCTCCATAGTGGAGGGAATTTTGCGCGTGCACCTGGGAAGAAAAATTTGGAAAAAAATAAGGAATTTTTTTTTTTTTAAACAGAAGAAAGAAAGAAAAGAGAACCAGCGGTACCGGTATAGCATCGAGGAAGGCAGACGCGACCACAAAAAATAAAGAATAAGGAATAAATTTTCTGCGGTGACAGGAACACGACCTGCTGGCTCCGCGGAAAACGAAGAACTGGAGAGAGGCAGTTGGGAAAGGCGGGAAGGCAGCACGCAGGCACTGTGGGATGCTCCCAAAAGCTTCCTAATTGGACGCTGGGGAGCGTTCCCGCGCAGGCTCCGTCAGTACCGACGATACCCATATGTGAAGACTACATTCCTGCTTGTTCCTGGAGATGAAAGAATTCAAGGTATACTTTGCCTGAATACAGACCACGTTTGCTGAACTTCTCCTACTGGATTGTAGTCACCGTGCATCACAAAGCAGGCTTTGCGGAAGCTGACCAAAAGACCCCCGGGCGGGAATCGGGACTGAACTGGAGTTCCTCAAGGAAAAACAATTAGCAGGTAAGTCTAATTTCTCTTTCCTTATCGTCCCTCCAGTTCAGTCCCTCACCTCTGGGATGTAACAGATCAGTAAACGATTTGGAGGGACCTGTCCACCCAGACCGCAAAACTAACGACCCGAAACAGGCATCTCCCACCGCTTGAACATCCAGGCGGTAATGTTTACTAAAAGTATGCAAGGAAGACCAAGTGGCTGCTTTGCAAATCTCAACTGGTGGAACTAAGCTACTGTATGCTCTGCCCACGAAGCTGCTTGTGCTCTAGTAGAATGAGCCCGCATCCCCAAGGGCACCTGACGACCTTGCAAGATATAAGCTGACGCTATTGCTTCATGAACCCATCTGGAAATTGAAGCTTTGGCCGCCGCTTCACCTTTACGCGGCCCATTAAAGAGAATGAACAAACGGTCAGACTTGCAGAAGGACTCCGAGACCTTCAAATATCGCCGAAAGCAAACTACAGTCCGATGCGGTCTCCCCCGAAACACCTAAAATGGGCAAAGAGACCGACTGATTCACATGAAATGGCGAAACTACCTTTGGTAGGAAAGACGGTACAGGACGCAACACCACTTTTTTTCCTAGAAAAAGTCTGAAACGGTTCCCGACAGGACAAAGCCTGCAACTCAGAAATTCGACGTGCACAGCAAATGGCTATCAAAACTACTGTCTTCAAAATCAAATCCTGTAGGGAAGCCTGATGCAAAGGCTCAAAAGACTCCCCTTGTCAAGGCTTCTAAAACCAGGTTGAGATCCCACGGAGGAGAAAACACCCTGCGCGAAGGACGTAGATGGGATACCACTCTCAAGAAATGGGCAACATCGGCATGGACCCCCAAAGGAACTCCTTGCATCTTTCCTCGATAACAAGAAATAGCTGCCAACTGCATCCTTAATGAACTGGCAGCCAATCCCTTATCGAACCCGTCTTGCAAGAAACTCAACACTGTCGGTAGAGATACTGAGGCAGGGCAAAACTGACATTGAGCACACCAGTCCTCAAAAACATGCCAGACACACACATATGCTAAGGAAGTGGACCTCTTTCTGGCCCGAAGCAAGGTGTCAATCATCGCCTTGGAATAACCCTTCTTCCTTAACTGAGCCCTTTCAATGGCCAATCCGTAAGTGAGAACCGATGTACCTGAGTCATTCATAGAGGACCCTGAAGCAGCAGATTCTCCCTTAGCGGCATCCACCACAGTTCCCCATTGAGCAGATGCACCAGATCGGCATACCTCGGACAACGAGGCCAATCTGGATCTACTAGAACCACTCTTCCCCGATGAGCCTCGATGCGCTGCACCACTCGTCCTATGAGCACCCAAGGGGGAAAAACGTAGAGGAGACCATGAGTGGGCCATTGTTGGAGTAAGGCATCTAGATCGTCCGACATTCGTTCTCGTCGTCTGCTGTAAAAGCGACTGACTTTGGCCGACCGAAAGGTCGCCATGAGATCCATAACCAGAGATCCCCACGAGGACAATCTGAGCAAACACCTCTGGATGAAGCTCCCATTCTCCAGGAGCCACTCAAACCCGGCTGAGAAAGTCCGCCATCACATTGTTCATTCCTGCAATGTGCACTGCCGACAAGAGCCTGAAGCCGAGGCTCTACCCAATTGAAGAGACTTTCCATCTCCATTTCCAAAGCCGCGCTTCCCGAGGTTGCCCACGGGCAGGTAACAGGGCTCGGCCCTGTTTCGGTTTATCCTCCAGCAAGCGACCTCCTTTAGAATCCCCCAAATCCTTGACCAGCTTATCAAGATCTTCTCCAAACAGCTTCCCCTTAAAAGGAAGGTTGCTAAGACGCGACTTGGAGGAACTGTCCGCCGCCCAGTTCCTGAGCCAAAGATAGCGGCTATCAAGGAAGCGATGATATTCGTCAAACCTCTAATAAGATCAGAGTGGACATCGGCCGATTATGCGGAACCTGACTCTAGTCTTGTCACATCAGCTAGCTGCTCCTGCGCTTGCTGAACTGGCTGCTGCAAATGCTGCGACCAGCGAAGGCATGCTCTCGCAACCCAAGCTCCACAAATAGAGGCCTGTAGAGCCTGAGCATTAGCCTCAAAAGCTTGCTTCAATAAGGCGTCCTTCAAAGCCGCACTACCTTCAACTGGAATGGTAGTTTTCTTCGTGACCACTGAAACTGCCGCATCTATACACAGAGAACGAAACACTTCCCGTTCTTGATCCGCCAAGGGATAGAGAAGATTCATGAACCTCACACCACGCAAACCTGCTTCCAGCATGTCCCATTCATCCTGAATCATCTGCTTAATCACATGGTGAACAGGAAAAACCGCCTGGGACTTTTGTACCGCCTGAATGAGAGGATCCTCCAAACCTTCATCCTCCACTGGTACCACCGACGAAAGGTTGAGAGCCTGAAGGGATTCCGTAATGAGGGCTGTCAGCTCCTCCCTTCAGAAGACCCGGATAATCCTTGCTTGATCTTCAGGTTCCTGAATCTCACCTTCCTCTAAATCCTCCATCCCAGCTTCTGGCTCAAGCTCAAGGTCCTCTGCATTCAGCCAGTCCGAACCAAGAGGCTGATCTTCCACTGACCGGGCCCTCTTAACCGGTTTACCATCATTACCAACGAACCTTTCGGTGGCCACTTGGCCTCCTGCGGTTCCAAGAAGCGAGGCATCCATGACTGCCCCCTGCTCCCGCAAACAGTAAGCGTGATAAAGCAGCAGCACAAAATCTGGGGAGAAACCCTCGAAAGCTGCCCCAGACACCATGGGAGTGGCGGAATTACTGGGCAAAGCCAAATTTGAAGTCGGGAGAGCGGACGGAGACTCCCACAGAGACTCCCCTTTGCAGAAGCGGTAGCACCCTGCACCACCAGAGCAGTGCCTTCTTTAGACCGATCCTGCATTTCTTGCTCCATAGTAAGTGCTTCAGATGTGCAGCCATGACAAACCCCTGCATCCGAGACAGAGCCCCAATGGGTGCCACAAACCAGGCATTGTGGCCACGTAGGCATTAGCGCTACGGGATCTGAGACACTGGATAGTAAAGGAAATGACTCCCGCAGACCACCAAAAATGGCAACAAAACAAAAACGTGCAGAATCTCTTCTTTCTTTCTTTCTTTTTTTTACTTTTCTGTACTGGACCTTTAAGAGCTCCAAAACATTGAAAATGAAAAGTAATCAAAATTAATTCCAAGTAAGCAGAAAACTACAAGGATTAATTAAAGAAAGCTGTCAGCAAAGAAAAAGAGCACTGTGAGGAAAAAAGGCGGGAAAAAGGCCTGCCAAGATCCTGAGCTCTGCTAACCCACATAACATGCTTCACACTCGGCAGCAGGCCTCACAAACGCTCACAGGACACTAGCAGCAAAGATTTAAACACTCACCTCTTCCTCCAAGACCTTCGGATTCTCTCTGCACCCCGATAAAAATAACAGGCTTCCTGTGAGCAGCACAGCTGAGAAAGGCTGTCAGCTGGCAGCAGCAGCAGAGAAACAAGGCCCGACGACAGTTTTTGACTGGACGTCTGCAGCAGAGAAAACTGTGCCGGTAAGGAGATGAAAAGCCTGCTAAAGAACTTCCCTTCGTGCCAACTAGGAGGAGAGAGCAGGCAAAGGGGACAGAAATAACGGGAAGGAGAAAAGAGACTCCTCTAAATCCCTTCCAATCCCCTCTCAGCCCTGTCTTTCTTCTTTTTTTTTTAACAAGATTTAATGAGCTTTAAAGCTACAGATCAAAAGAAAATAAGTTATAGGGATAAAAGAAAAACTAAAAACCCTAGCTAAGCTGCCTAAAGCTCCTTATCTGCTCCTCTAGTGAGCCCAGCACCTAGGCTCACTACCTCCAGCTGCATGGAGACTGGACACACTGGAAGCTGGTGGGAGGTGCCAGCAGGATATCTACAGTGGTGTCACAGTTCTGACATGCCCAGTCTCCATGCTTCGGGAAGAGGTGCACAACCCAGAGGTGAGGGACTGAACTGGACGGACGATAAGGAATATATGTTGAAAAAGAAAAAGCAAGAACCATAACGCAGTTTATAACAACAAAATAAAAATGAGCTATAATTTAGTTTTATAAACTGTGCTGTTGGTTCTTCCTGTCTTTTAGTTCCTTTGTGTGCAAAGAGGAAATTAGACTTACCTGCTAATTATGGTTCCTGGAGTGGAACCCGTCTAGTCCCGGAACCTCTGGGTTGCCAATCTTATCCAGCAGCTTGGAGACTGAGAAACTCCCACTTTTGTGACCTCACGAGTATATCCCTCCGGTGTCCGCCTCCAATCATCAGTAACCTATTGACAAAGCAGACTCACCAGAGAAACAAGTAAATATACCTACTACAGGTAATGGCCAAAGGGAAAACAACAGGGACGAAGAAACAGCCCCATCCTCACTGTGACGATAGACCCTCGAACAGATCAGAATCTTAACAGAAAAGAAGGAACGGAGAGAAAGAAACCCCCCGAAAGGAAGGCCTCTGACCCCCACCCCCGAGTACTCATACAACAAGTAATCTGGTGTATGCACTGTTTTTTTTTTTTTTTTACACAACAGAAGGAAGAAAGGACAAATCTTACCGGTAAGCCTGTGAGACACTTCAGGCAGTAGAGCGCATGCCCAGCCGGGGAGGGACCCGGGACTAGACGGGTTCCACTCCAGGAACCATAATTAGCAGGTAAGTCTAATTTCCTCTTCCTGATCGTGTCCCCCGTCTAGTCCCGGAACCTCTGGGTCAGTACCAGAGCAGTAGAAAATAATTAAGCACGGGAGGGACCCGGCAAACCAGCCTGAAGAACAGCCCTTCCAAAGGAGGACTCCTCCATCCTTTGCACATCCAGACGATAGTGTTGAACAAAGGTATTCAAAGAGGACCACGTGGCCGCCTTACAAATGTTGCCTGGTGACACCAAGCGATGCTCGGCCCACGAAGTGGCTTGCGCTCTAGTGGAGTGTGCCCGTAGCCCTTCCGGCACAACTCGACCCTTCAGCACATAGGCGGAGGCAATCGCCTCCTTGATCCATCGGGAAATGGTGGCCTTGGAAGCTCCGTCGCCCTTCCTCGGACCCCCAAACAACACAAAAAGCCTGTCAGAGTTCCGAAAAGACTCTGTGCGCCACAGATATTTCTTCAAGATTCTGCGAACATCCAATAAATGTAGGTTCCGTGAGCAAGAGGCAGAGCCAGCCTTAGAAAAAACAGGCAAAACGATTTCCTGGTGCAGATGAAAAGGCGATACGACTTTCGGGAGGAACGCCGGCACAGGCCGCAAAACCACCTTACCCGAAAAAAGGAAAGGTAGGGCTCCCTGCAGGACAGCGCCTGAAGCTCGGACACCCGACGCGCCGAACAGATGGCCACTAAAAACACCGTCTTCAGCGTGAGGTCTTTAAGAGAGGCCTCCGCTACGGGCTCGAAAGGAACCTGCTCTAAAGCCTCCAGGACGAGAGGTAGATGCCACCTAGGAAAAACAGTTTGAGAAGGCGGCCGAACCAGAGCAACCGCTCGGAAAAAACGCTTCACATCCCGGTGCGACATAACGGACTGACCTTGGACTCAGCCCCGGAAACAGGACAAAGCCGCCGCCTGGACCCGCAGCGAGGCCGCCGCCAGCCCCTTGTCAAAGCCATCTTGTAAAAACGCTAGAATCTGAGGAACAGAGGCCTGCAGGGGTCTGCACTTTCTGTCCCCGCACCACGCCTCAAAGATGCGCCATACACGAATGTACGCCAGGGACGTGGAACGCTTCCTGGACTTCAATAAGGTGGAAACAACCGCCGCGGAGTACCCCTTGGATGTCAACCGCGCCCTTTCAATAGCCAAGCCGTAAGCGAGAATCGATCCACGTGGGGCATGAGAAGAGGTCCCTGAGAAAGAAGGTCCTCCCGACAAGGGAGACGCCAAGGCTTCGCCGCCACCAGCCTCATCAGATCCCCGTACCAAGGACAGCGGGGCCAATCCGGCGCTATCAAAATCACGGACCCCTGGAATTTTTCTATCCTTTGTAGCACCCTGCCGATCAAGACCCAAGGGGGAAAGACATAGAGCAGTTGATCCGCCGGCCAAACCTGAATCAGAGCATCCAGACCCTCTGACATCCGCTCGCGGCGCCTGCTGAAGAAGCGATTTGCCTTTGCGGACGCTAAGGTCGCCATGAGATCCATGACCGGGAAGCCCCACCAGCGAGCTACCATCTCGAAGACGTCGGGATGAAGGACCCATTCCCCCGGATCCACGCGCACCCGACTGAGGAAGTCGGCTTCCACATTGTCCACCCCCGCAATATGAGCGGCCGACAGGTCGGAGAGAGTCAACTCCGCCCAGGCACACAGAGCCGCGGCCTCGGCCTCTAAGGCGACACTGCTGGTGCCTCCCTGCTTGTTGATATAGGCCACGGCTGTCGCATTGTCAGACAGCACCCGGACCTCCTTGCCGGCAAGCAAGGGGCGAAACCTCTGCAGGGCCAGACTCGCCGCCCTCAGCTCGAGGCGGTTGATCAGCCACGCTGCCTCCTGGGGGAGCCACGCTGCCTCCTGGGGGGCCCACTGACCTTGAACGAAGCGGCCCTGACAATGAGCGCCCCAGCCCAGCAGACTGGCATCCGTCGTGACGGCTACCCAGTCTGGGGCCACCAGGGACTTTCCCCGCTCCAACGACTCGGGAACCAGCCACCAGAGCAGATCCTGCAGGACCTCCGCCGGACAAACCAGCCTCCGAGACAGCGGGTCCCTCTGATGCGACCACCGACTTAACAAGGCGTGCTGCAACGGCCTCATATGAGCCCGTGCCCACGGCACCGTCTCTATGGACGCCGCCATGGTGCCCAGCACTTGCAGATAATGCCAAGCCGAGGGAGCCCTGCGCAACCGGAACCGCTCCACCAGCTTGCGGAGGTGCTGAGCTCTTTGCGCCGTGAGAAACACCCTGCCCAACTGGGTGTCGAAACGCGCACCGAGATATTCCAAGTTCTGAGATGGGAGCAAGCGGCTCTTCGCCACATTGACTACCCACCCCAGACTTTCCAGGAACGAAACTACTCTGGCTGTTGCTCGCACGCTCTCGGCGTGGGATTTTGCTCGGATCAGCCAGTCGTCCAGGTACGGGTGGACGAGGATGCCCTCCTTGCGCAGAGCCGCCGCTACCACAACCATGACTTTGGTGAAGACCCGCGGAGCCGTGGCAAGCCAGAAGGGCAACGCTTGGAACTGATAGTGACCGAACGGGACCGCAAACCGGAGGAATCGGTAATGGTCCGGTCGGATGGGAATATGCAGATAAGCCTCCGAGAGGTCCAGCGACGTAAGGAACTCCCCGCGCTGAACCGCCACAATGACGGACCGCAGAGTCTCCATGTGAAAATGAGACACTCGAAGACAGCGGTTGACACGCTTGAGATCCAAAATGGGACGTACTCCCCCGTCCTTCTTTGACACCACGAAATAAATGGAGTAGCGACCGCACCCGCATTGGTCTGGAGGCACGGGGACGATGGCCTTGAGGTCGAGTAGCCTTTGTACCGTCTCCCGAAGGGCCGCCCGCTTCACGACGGACCGACCGGGAGACAGCACAAACGCGTCCCGCACCGGACGGAGGAACTCCAGGGCATAACCGTCTCGAATGACCTCTAGGACCCACTGATCCGAGGTGATTTGGGCCCAGGCAGGAAGAAACCCCTGCAAACGCCCCCCACTGGGATGAGGGGCGCCTGGGCCCCCCTCGCTTCATTGCGGTTTCTTGAAGGTAGTCGAGGAGGAGGTCGAGGCACCGAAGCCCTTGCCCGCTCCCCGAAACCCACGAAAGCCCTGCGACCTGTTGGAGAAACGGCCGCGCTGGCTCGGGAAAAACCTCTGGGAGCGAAAACGCCGAGAATCGCGCACGAGCCCCCTACCTCCCGGTGCTCCACGGGCCACCTTGGGTTTATCCTCCGGTAACCGCCCGCCCTTGGATTCACCGAGATCCTTGACCAGCTTCTCCAAGTCCTCACCAAACAGAAGACGACCCTTAAAAGGAAGTTTACTCAATCGAGCCTTAGAGGAGTTATCTGCTGACCAATTGCGGAGCCATAAATAGCGTCGGGCTGCGACAGAGGAGGCCATACTCTTGGAAAGCCCACGCATAAGATCATACTGAAGATCTGCCAAGTAAGCTGTCCCGGACTCCAGGCGGGCAGCCTCTTCCGCCACCGCGCTGGGCTGCCCCTCCTGCATCCGCTGGGACCACCGCAGGCAGGCCCTAGCCACCCACGCACCACAGATCGCTGCCTGGAGCGAAGTGGCATTGACCTCGAAAACCTGCCGCAACAAGGCATCCAATTTCCTGTCTTGCCCATCCTTAAGGGCCGCACTGCCCTCCACGGGAATGGTCGTTTTCTTAGTAACTGCGGAGACGGCCGCATCCACCTTAGGCAATTTAAACACCTCTCTATCTTGATCTAACAAGGGATACAACCGCCCCATAACCCGGGAGCCTTTGAGCGGGGCCTCGGGCAGATTCCATTCCTCCTGAATCATCTCCTGAAAAACCCTGTGAACCGGGAACGCTCGTTGAGTCCTCCGAAACACCTGTAACAAAGGATCCTCCAAGGACTCATCAGCCGACGTCCCTGGGACCGGCATATTGAGCGCCTTAAGCGTCTCGACGATGAGGGCGGGAAGTTCATCCCTCCGAAAGACTCTCACAATCCGGGACTGGTCCTCCCTCTCTGAGATCTCACCTTCCTCCAGCTCCTCATCCAACTGAAGGCTGTGCGACTCCTCATCCGAAAGAGGATCCTCAGAAACCTCCGACTGCGCCCCGAGGTCACCTGTTATTCGAGGTTTCTTACCCTCCACCGAAGCGCAGTCCGCTCAAGGAGAAGCCGAGCGCTTACGGGTACCACCCTTCGGAGGTTGCTGCTGCGTAGGGCCGCCAAAGACGGACTGTTGCAGGAGAGCAACGAACTGTTGGGAAAAAATAGAGGACAAGTCCAATGGCAACGCCGGTAAGGCGGAAGAGACAACCGAGCCGGATGAAGGACCCGCCACCGACTCCAATGGAGAAGCGTCCTGCCCCCCTGGCACGGCAATGTCCGCAGTGGAAGCCGGGACGGCCTCCTGCTGAGCTTGTTCCGAAGCCGTCTCCCCGGAGTCACCCACACAAGACTTGCAGACGCCGGTAGACGTTTTCCGCGTCCCACACACCAAACACAGGGACTTGGAAGGCATGACAGAAAATACACTGACCCGGGGCTTGCCTAGGGTAGCAAACACCAAGGCAGGCAGGCAAAGAGTTCTCAGACTAAGAGCCAACCGTGGAATTACCACACCAAACCGCCTTAACCCCAGCAGCAGAAAAGGCCCAAAGCCCCCCTTGTCAAGAGATTCACCCTTCACAGCGCCGTGCTTGTAAGGTTTTTTTTTTTTTTTTTTAAGAAACGCTGAAGCACTCAACCGCCTGCTGCGGCCCCCGGACCCCCTGTGCCGAAGGCCAGAAGAGCCGGCACGCCGACGCCGCAGGGAGCAAAAGCGCGCGAAAACGCTCTGAGGGGAAAGGAGCTCGCTGCCCGTCGCAACACTCACCTCCGGCCTGCGATCACGAGGAACGAGCGTGCAGGAAGCTTGGCTGCGGCCGCCTGCCCCGGGAGCGCTCGAGACGCCGCAGGCCCGAGAAGCACTCCCGAAGTAAAGCAAATTTGTTGTTTTTCAGCCGCCGGCCGCGTGCACCGGAGGGAGCCGCCAGACGCACGAGCAGGCAAGACCTCTGCGTGGCGTCGGCTCAACTCCGGACAATCAGTCTATGAAGCAGCGCTATGCAGCTGCTGCAGGGAGACCGCTCTTCTTATCGCTGGTGCCTGAAGGGACCCCACTCCCCAAAGAAATGAGCAGGGAGACAGAGAGGAGGGAAGAGACAGGGAGGGAGAAGCAGACAAAGCTAGAAATAAAGATGCTGACCTGTGCAGAGATAAAAGCCACAGACCGAAGGTAGAGGGAGAACCCGGGACTGAACTACTTGCGCCACACCAAAGAATTAAACCCAATCACTTTAAAGCAATTATCTAATTGTTTCTCTTGTGAGCCCGGACCCCCGGGCTCCCATGTATCCAGCTGCTTGGAGACTGAGGTAACTGGCGATTGGAGGCGGACACCGGAGGGATATACTCGTGAGGTCACAAAAGTGGGAGTTTCTCAGTCTCCAAGCTGCTGGATAAGATTGGCAACCCAGAGGTTCCGGGACTAGACGGGGGACACGATCAGGAACAGGACCATACCTAGCCCTGTGCAAGCAGTGCAGCCACACACGGCGCAAAGGCTTGGGGGGTGCATTTCAGCTGTCGCCCTGCCGCCGCTGGCAGGACAATAGCCGGCAGACGAAATGCACCCCCATGCCTTTTCGCAGCACTTTAAGCAGGTCTGGTCCCTCCCTTCTCCAACGCAATGTCAGAGCAGGGAGGGACAGATCTGCTTAAAGTGCCGGTGCCTTTCAGTTTGGGCACATGCCCCCCTCCTCCTCCCCATACCTCCGTCCAGCGCTGCCTGCTCTTTCCCTGCTGCCGGTGCCGCCGTGAAAAAAACAGAGGGCGGCAGCAGCAGGGAAAGAGCAGACAGCGCTGGACGGAGGTATGGAGGGGAGAGGGGGGGCATGTGCCTGAGCTGCAAGTCACACAGGGCGCAATTGCAGCTCGATATGGCCCTGTGTGCAAACATCTTGCATTTTCCCTGTATAATTTAATCGTCTTTTTGATTTGATTCCATCTCTTATTGGATTTCTGAAAAAGCCCTGCCCCTCTAAGGTGGGAGGGGGGGGCGCCATCTCATTCTTCGCCTCAGGCAGCAGATTTCCTTAAGCCGCCCATGAGTGGCAATGTACTTACATGTCCCAGTTTGATCTCAGAAACATCAGAGACATGTGCAGGCACATCCATGTTTATACCTACTCCAGGCACAAATAGGCATCAGGAAAATGCTTGTTTTTACCTTATAATATACAGAGAGTGTAGAGAAGATGGAGAATTAAGTGACTAACCTTAAATCACAAAGGCCCACACTATGATTTGAACCCTGACTACTCTACTGTTAAGTCACTACTCTAACCATTATGCTATTAGATGGCTTTGAAATGCTTTCCTGGGGACGCCTACATTGATGTTTGATACACGTGCATATCAGGCACGTCCATGTTTCCAAAATTATGCCTGAATTTGCACGTGCCTGCTTTTTTTTCATACGTTCTGACTTTGATGTCCCAGATTGCACTTGGACGTCCCATTGTGAAATGTGTTTCTGAGTTAGCTTCCCTTAGCTTGGAAGAACCTTTCCTTTCTCAGCCAAAAGCCAGGCAGGAAGATATTGAAAGAATGGACACACTCTCTCTCCTACCTTGCATCTTCCTGAAACCCAGCTGTATAGGATTCCAGTCCCACCCTTATTGGTCAGGTGAGAATCTACCTTCATAATCCCAACATATATCTCTCTTTATATCTAAGAGTTCTATTACTATGTATGTGTGTAGTAATTGTAAGATTTGATTTTAACTTACCAGTAAAAATCAGGAATTTGCAAATCCCTCTGTTCTGAAACTTCTTAGGTGTTCCCTCCCAGTATTAAGAGCAGGTGTCTGATCACCAGCATCGTGGACTCACATTATATTGCAGGAATTTTCATGTCCTTACCTTTTATTCTTGAACTTAATTCTATCTAAAGCATAGCCCCTTTCTCTAACTCCAAATTCAATGAAATGTCACATACCTCAAGCAACAACCATAGTGGAATAGAGGCGTGGCCTAGTGGTTAGGGCAGCAGTCTACAGCCAGAAAGACCAGTGTTTAAATCTCACTGGCATGTCTTGTGGCCTTGGGCAAGCCACTTTTAACCCTCCATTGTTTCAGGTACCAACTTAGACTGTGAGCCCCTTTGGGGAGAGGGAAATGCATACTGTATGTGAATGTAACTTGCCTTGATCTTTCCTGGAAAGGTGTAAACTAAATGCTAAAAAATAAATCAATACAGACGTATCCCAGACACTTAGAAACTAGGGGCTCTATTTACTAAGGGGGTCATTTTAAAGTTCTTAGTTGGATGTCTGAAGGTACATGGATGTCCAAATCACAGAAACAAACCTGAAACCATTTTACAAATGGTTTTTAGAGGTCACTGATGTGGGGACCTCCAAGATTATGATCACACTGCCATGTACTCTACTGTTGTATTGTTCTAATTGTTAAGCTCTGTTACTTGTTCAATGTAAACCTATTCTATGTACTGAGTTGTTATACTGTAATCTGCACTAATTTAAAATAGCGCGGTATATAAAACCAAATAAATAAATAAAGTAGGTTCTGGTGATCTGCAATGGACAGACATTCCCATTTTATTTCAGGAATGTCAGTGATGTCTGCAGGCACATATAGGCATCAGGAAGGTGTAGAGGAGATGGAGAGTTATGTGACTAACCTAACATCACAGAGACCCACACTAGGATTTGAACCCTGGCTACCCTGCTCCCAACTCACTACTCTAACCATTGGGTTATTAGATATCCCCATTTGGGGATGATATTCTATGGCCATTTATGTCTCCATAGATGGCCATATCAGGTACGTCCACCTTTGTGAAGTTGCACGTGCCTTTTTTTTTTCTTCAGATGTTCTGGCTTGGATGTCTCAGATTGCACTTAGACGTTCTTTGTAAAATGTGCCTTTAAATGTATTCTACCATTTTGTGTTTATGGGAAAAATACTTAGTAAACAGGGCCCTAGGAGTGTGCAGGCAAAAAAAATTGTTTCATTTCCTGTTTCATTTGCAGTTTTGTTTTGTTTCATTTTAATACATTTTTGTTTTGTTTCATTTTGTTTTTATAAATTTTCATTTCAGGGCAGTTTTGTTAATTAAAGAGGTAGATGTGGCTGCTGCCCAAACAAAAAAGATAGCTGAAAGGTTACTAGAATTTTCAGGCTAATAAATAAAACAACTTTTTTTTTAATCATAGGCTGGTCTTGCACCAGTAACCATTTGGTTATAAGGCATACATCCTGCAGATGAGCCACCATCATGTTGCCATTTCACACAGTGCTGCAGACCAGACAAACTTTGGGCCAATCAAAACACAGGAAGAGAAATCACGAGAAATACAGCAGTGCATACTAGAGCCATCCCTCCATAGTGACTTTACTGCAAGATACTTGTTTTCCAATCCAAATGTTATAGGCTTGAAGCCAGCCTGGCCTGGGGCGGAAAACCCAAATTTTGTATTTTTCAGTGCCTTGGTTCAGAATGAAAGGATATAATTTCATTGACAGAGTGGAGGAGTAGCCTAGTGGTTAGAACAACAGCCTACCCCCCGCCCCCCAAAACATTGGGGTTCAATTCCCACTGCCACTCCTTATGACATTGGGCAAGTCACTTTACCTTCCCTTGCCTTAGAAGAAAAGGCCTGGCAATCTACTTCTAGTCATACCTTGCCAAGAAAACCCAGGAACTGCTAGATCACCAGGAGACAGCACTGACTTAAAACAATTTCAATATTTCCCATTTCATTTCAGAAAAAATGCACATCTCTATTAGAAATCCTCCCAAAACAATCATCCAATCACCAACCCCATTTCAACCTATCAAAAATTGCCCCCTCTATCCATTATGTTAAAAGTTCTAGAATAGTCACAATGAACAAAAACAAATATTCTGTGAGCAACGTAGTTAACTAAAACAACAAAATTAATTGTTTTTTCTCTGCTTCTAGAAAGACAAGTAGTTCATCTACACATGACTAGTGTTTACTAAGAAACACGTGCTTAGTTCTGTTGGGACAAAACTCTGGAATGACTTGCCCCATCATCAATTTCCATTTTAAGAAACTTTTAAAACAGTGGTTCTCAACCCATTTTAGAAGCTGGATCTGTGGATGTCCCCATCATATGATATGTCCAAATCTGAATTGGGGGGGGGGAGGGTGGTAAAGCGTAGTTACTCACCTGTAACAGGTGTTCTCCAGGGACAGCAGGAATCAATCCTCACATATGGCGTCGATATCGATGGAGACCCGCGCAGAGCAAATCCCCAGCTTTCAAAGAAAGCCTTTGGGAGTTGCTACCATGAATTTGTGGTCCCCTTCCTGCCCAAGGGTGCCATCTTGCTCAGTCAAATGACATAGCTAAAAAAGACGGCAAACAAAGAAAAACTGGACTGCAAAACCAAGGGGAGGAGGGAGGGTTGTGAGGACTGATTCCTGCTATCCCCGGAGAACACCTGTTACAGGTGAGTAACTACGCTTTCTCCGGGAACAAGCAGGAAGTCAGTCCTCACATATGGGACTCCCCAGCTACAGGCTACCTTGAACCTATAGCCAAAAAAGGCTCCCTCATCGAGAGCTGCAAGCAGCCGCAACAAAACCCTAATCAGGGAAGTAGCACTCCGGTAGCCTGAACACAGAAGGGTTGGATGGCAGGAGTTGCTTAGACCTTGAACAGGTTACGGAGAACAGCCTGGCCGAAGGCGCTGTCCTGTCGGGACTCCCTATGCAGCCAGTAATGAGCTGCGAAGGTCTGACCCGAAGACTAACTGGCGGCCCGGCAGATGTCTGCCAAAGGAACAGAGCGCAGGTGAGCTACTGATGCCACCATGGCCCTGACCCTATGAGCCGAAACACGGCTCTCCAGCGGAAGCCCCGCTGCCTCATAAGCCCGGGCAATTCAATCCGCCACCCAAGTGGACAGCATATGCTTTGTCAACGCCTCCCCCAGCTTACTGGGGTCGTAGGAAACGAAAAGCTGAGAGGCTTTCTGGTAACCTTGCGTACGTTGGATGTAAAAGGATAGAGCCCTCTTACAGTCCAGCGTATGGAGGACCGCCTCTGCCTGACTGGCATGCGGCCTGGGAAAGAAGGTAGGAAGAACCACCTCCTGGTTGAGGTGAAATGAGGAGACCACCTTCTGAAGGAACTTGAGGTGTATGCAAAGCACCACCCTATTCTTCTAGAACCTGGTATAAGGCCTCTCCACCACGAGAGCCTGGAGCTCACTCACTCTCCGTGCAAAAGTGAGCACAACCAAGAATACTACTTTCCAAGAGAGGTAATGGAGATGGCATGTGGCCATCGGCTCAAAGGGAAGCCGGGTGAACTGCCCCAACACAACATTAAGGTCCCATTCGGTAGCTGGGGAACGGACCGGGGGTTTCAACAGGAGCAGTCCCTTTAGAAACCGGGATACCACTGGGTGAGCAGAGAGAGGCTTCTCGTCCACAGGAAAGTGGTTCGCCACTAGGGCACTGAGATGCACTCTGACGGAGTTGGACTTAAGCCCCATCTCGGAGAAGTGGAGAAGGTATTGAAATACCACAACCACTGGGCAAGAAGATGGGTCCACCTTTTGCCCAGCACACCAAACAGCAAATCTGCGCCACTTAAAGGCATACGTCCGTCTAGTAGACGGTCTATATGAAGCCAGCAAGACCTCCTCAACATCCTTCGGAAGGAGGAGCAAGGCGAGAGTCACCCTCTCAGCAGCTATGCCATCAGCAAAAGAGAGTTGAGGTTGGGATGCAAGAGAGAGCCCCCCTCCTGGGATACGAGCTGTGGAGATGAACCCAAGGGAATGGGGGTCTCCACCGCTAGCTGCAGGAGAAGCAGGAACCACGGTTGCCTGGGCCACCGTGGAGCTATCAGGATGACAAAAGCTCTGTCCTGAAGAATCTTGAACAGAGTCTTGGTGACCAGAGGCATCAGGGGAAAAGCGTACAGAAGACCCACCGACCATGAGACTAGAAAGGCATCGGTGGCCACCCTGGCCGGGTGCGGCTGCGGCTGCCTTGAGCAGAAAACGAGGTAACTGGTGATTGTCTGGGCTCGCAAACAAGTCCATCACTGGTTCCACCCAGGTCTGGAAAAGCCTGTTGGCCACCACCCGGTCCAGCTGCCACTAGTGCAGCTGGAGAATCCTGCTGAGTCTGTCGGCCAGTCAGTGGTCCTGGCCCGGCAGGTACACCGCTTTGAGGCGAATCCCCTGCAGGGATACAAAAGAGCACAGGTCCAGGGCCTTCTGACAGAGGGTATGGGATCCCGTACCCCTGTTTGTTCACATAGAACATGGCCACTTGGTTGTCCATTTGGACCAGGACAGTCCTGTGGCCCAGATACTGCCTGAAAACTCTCAGGGCGAGACAGATGGCACGTAGCTTCAACAAGTTGATCTGTTGGGCACTCTCTTCTGGGGACCACACTCCCTGAGTGCGGTACCCCTGGCAATGGGCTCCCCAGTCCAACAAAGGCGAGAACCATCAGGTCAGGGACTGTACCAGGCGCCTGGTCACTTTGATCCTGTCCTGGAGATGTCCCGTGGCCTGGGACCACTGGTCTCTGAGGCACCACTGCACAGTTCGCATGTGGAAGCGGGCATCTGGAGTGACATGGACCGTGGAGGCTATGTGTCCGAGGAGGCACAGCAGTTGCCTTGCTGGAACTGAGGAGCTGTGACTCACTTGCCCTGCTAGGGCCATAAGTCTGCTTGCCATGTCTGCAGGCAGAAAGGCCTTTGACTGAAGGGTGTTGATCCTTGCCCCAATGAATTCTAGCTCCTGAGTCGGACAAAGACTGGATTTGGGGTACTTGATTACAAACCCCAAGTGCTGCAGGACCTGGATGGTGCAAGCTGTGGCCTGCTGCACCACGGAGGCTGAAGTGCCTCTGATGAGCCAGTCGACGAGATAGGGGAAAACGAAGATCCCTTGGAGCCTGAGGAAGGTGGCGACCACCACCAGGCACTTTGTGAACACCCTGGGGGCCGAAGCAAGGCCAAAGGGAAACACTCTGTATTGGTAATGGTTGTCCCCTACCACAAAGCATAGGTATTGCCTCTGGCTTGGGTGGATTAGGATGTGTGTGTAGGCATCCTTTAGATCTAAGAAGCACAGCCAGTCTCCCTGATGGAGGTAATTCCCCAGGAATTTGTTGAGGTTGCGCAAGTCGAGGATGGGCCTGAGGCCTCCTGTCCTCTTTGGTACTAGAAAGTACCTGGAGTAGAAGCCCTTGCCCTGGAGGTGGTATGGCACCAGTTTCATCGCATGATCCTCAAGAAGACCTGCTAACTCCTTCAGAAGAAGGTCCTGGTGAAGGGGAGACCTGATAGGCTCTCCTGGGAAGTAGTGCAGAGGTACTTGGGCTAGGTGGAGGAGGTAGCCCTCCCTGACCACTTGTAAGGCCCAGGAATCGGTGGTGATGGTTGTCCACCTGTGGGCATACAAGGCGAACCGTCCTCCTGTGGGCTGCCTGGCTCCGGTTGGGAGAGGGGCCATGTTGCAAGAGTCAAAAACGCCTACCAGGCTGGGCTGGGGATAGACCTAGGATTTGGGGCCCTTCTGCTTACGTGGGCCAAGCCCCTGTCCCTTGGCCTGCTGCCCCTGTTGGGGAGCTGGGGAGGCCTGATAAGGGGGATAATTTCGGTAAGCAGTGGACTTCCTTGGGTAAAAGGGCTTTTTACCCGAGCCCTTCTTACAGGAAGGGGCAGAGGTCTTCTTAGAGAGTCATGTCCTTGTCATGAACTCGGTCTCCAGCTCTGCAGCCTTGTTGGTCATGGGATTGCCAAAGAGATTTTTCCCCTTGGCATGGGACATCGACCAACTTGTCCTGAACCCATTGCTCAAGGTCAGATGACTGTAGCCAAGCTTGGCGGTGTGCACCGATGCCCGCCATGGCTACCTGGGCCGCCTACTCAAACCCGTCATAGGCTGCCCGAGACATAAATTTGAAGCATTCACGGACAGCTTTGGACAGGCCCTTGAAGCACTGCAAAGGTTTCTCAGAGAGACCAGCCGAGAACCCGGTGAGTTCCTTCGCCAGGTCTCTCAGGTACATGCCCATGTACAACTGGTACGCCTGGATCCGACAATTCAGCATCGCGCCCTGGAAACATTTCCTGCCGAGGGCATCAACGGTGCAGGCCTCCCTGCCTGGGGGCACCGAGGAGTGCATCTTCTAGCTCTTCAATCGACGCATGACCGAGTTGTGCGGCAGTTGTGATTTTTGGAACCCAGGGCTCTGGCGGACTCGATACATTGAGTCGAGCTGTTTGCTGATCACCGGCGTTGACGCCGGCATCGCCCACATGCGGAGCATAAGTCGTTCCAGGATCAGAGGGACGGGTACTGTGAGGGTCTCCTGAGGGGGAGCCTCATATTGCAGGATCTCAAGTTCATCGGCTCGAGGATCCTCCTCGGACTCCGTGGGGAAAGCCAAAGCCTTGGACATGATCCACACAAAGTCCAAAAAGAGTAGTTACTCAACTGTAACAGGTGTTCTCCAGGAGCAGCAGGAATCAGTCCTCACATATGGGTGACGTCGGCGTCGACGGAGCCCCCATGCGGAGCATTTCACCAGCTTTCAAAGAAAGCCTTTGGGAATGCAGGCACGCATGCGCGGTCCCCTTCCTGCCCAAAGGTGCCATCTTGCTCAGTCAAATGACATAGCTAAAAGACAGCACAAAAAAGAAAATGAACTATATACAACTGCAACTCCAAGGGGAGGAGGGAGGGTCGTGAGGACTGATTCCTGCTGCTCCTGGAGAATACCTGTTACAGGTGAGTAACTACTCTTTCTCCAGGACCAAGCAGAAAGTCAGTCCTCACATATGGGTGACTCCCTAGCTCTGGGCTACCAGGGACCCAGGCTGAAAAATAAAGCTCCCTCTAGAGCTCCAGCAACAGTGAGAGAATCTTCTCCGAGACCACACCTGAACGGTAGCCCAACACCAGGGCCAGAGGGTAGGAGTTGCCTAAACCTCAGAGATTACGGAGTACCGCTTGCCTGAAAGCACTGTCCCTACGGGACTCCCTCTCGAGGCAGTAGTGGTCCGCAAAAGTCTGGCTTGAAGACCAAGTAGCGGCCCGGCAGATGTCTGCCAACGGAACAGAGCGGAAGTGAGCTACTGATGCGGCCTTCGCCCTAACTCGGTGGGCCGTGACTCGACCCTCCAGGGAGAGGCCGGCTGACCTGTACGCCCAGGCGATACAGTCTGCCACCTAGATGGACAACGTACGCTTAGTGACAGGCAACCCCAATTTATTAGGGTCAAAGGAAATGAAGAGCTGAGAAGCCCTTCTATGCCCCTGTGTACGTTCAAGGTAAAAGGAGAGCGCCCTTCTACAATCCAGGGTATGCAAGACAGTCTCTGCTCTACTGGTGTGCGGCCTGGGAAAGAACGTTGGAAGTACCACCTCCTGGATGAGGTCGAAGGAGGACACCATCTTTGGAAGGAACTTAGGATGAGTCCGCAAGACTACCCTGTTCCTATAGAACCTGGTATACGGCCTATCCGAGACCAGGGCCTGAAGCTCACTCACCCGCCTAGCTGAGGTGAGTGCCACAAGAAACAATACCTTCCAGGAGAGGAAACGAAACGTAAATGGCAGGTTGCCATCGGCTCAAAAGGTGGGCGAGTCAGTTGCTGCAAGACCACACTGACATCCCACTCAGGAGCAGGTGGACGAATAGGAGGCTTAAGCAGAAGCAGGCCTCTTAGAAAACGGGACACCAGAGGGTAGCCTGAGAGAGATTGTCCATCCACCTGCAAGTGGTGAGCTGAGAGGGCACTGAGGTGAACCCGGACAGAGTTGGACTGAAGTCCTAGGTTGGAAAGGTGGAGCAGGTATTGAAGCACCACCTGGACAGAGCAGGAGAAAGGGTCCTCTTGCTGTTGAGAACACCAAGTAGAGAACCTATGCCACTTTAGAGCATAGGCCTTCCTGGTGGAATGTTTCCTGGAGGCCAACACCGCCTCTTCAACCTCCCTAGATAGGAGCAAGGGAGCAAGGACTAGCCTTTCAGCAGCCATGCCATCATATGGAGAGATTTGAGGTTGGGATGCAAGAGGGACCCCTGGTCCTGAGCCAGAAGGTCGGGTTGCAACCCCAGAGGAAGTGGAGTATCCACCGCCAACTGCAGAAGAAGAGGGAACCATGGCTGCCTGGGCCACCTGGGGGCTATCAGGATCACCGTGGCTTGGTCCTGGTGGATTTTGAATAGAGTCCGGGCCACCAGAGGTGTGGGAGGAAAAGCATACAGCAGGCCCCCTGACCAAGGGATCAGGAATGCATCTGGCGCTGTTCTCAAGGGATGCGGTTGCCTGGAACAGAACCGGGGTAGTTGCCTGTTGAGCGGACTGGCAAAAAGATCAATGGTCGGAAGACCCCACTTCAGAAAGATCTTTTGCACTACCAGAGGATCGAACTGCCACTCGTGAGGCTGCAGGAGTCTGCTGAGTCTGTCCGCCAGGTAGTTTTCCTGGTCTGGGAGGTAGACTGCCTTGAGGGTCATGCCCTGGGTGACAGCCCAGGAGCAGAGAGCTTGTGCTTCCAGGCAAAGAAGTCTGGATCCCATGCCCCCCTGCTTGTTGACGTAGAACACAGCCACCTGGTTGTCCGTCTGAACTAGGACTGACTGGTGAGACAGGATCTGAGAGAAAGTTCGCAAGGCCAGCTGAATGGCCCTCAATTCCAACAGGTTGATCTGCTGGGCGGCCTCCCATGGAGACCACAGGCCTTGGGTGCAGGCTCCCTGGCAGTGAGCCCCCCAGCCCTGCAGGGAAGCATCGGTTGTCAGTACCTGAGTGTGTGGGGAGGCCTGAAAAGGAACACCCCTGACCAGATTTGGGAGATGCCGCCACCAGCGTAAGGAGTCCACCAAGGGTTTGGACACATTTATTCTGTCTGACAACTTCCCTGTGGCCTGCAGCCACTTCATCCCGAGGTGCAACTGAGCCGGCCTCATGTGTAGCCGGGCATGTGGGATGACATGCACTGTGGAAGCCATGTGACCTAAGAGCCGGAGGAAGTTTCTGGCCGAGACCAGAGAGTTCGCCCAAAACTGACTGGCCAACTTCATCAGCCTGTGAGCTCTGTCCACAGGCAAAAAGGCCTTTGCTTATAGGGTATCCAAAGTCTTGTGAGGGGACCAAAGTGGACTTTGGGAAGTTTATAACGAACCCCAGGTGCTGAAGCAGGGATATGATTCTGCAGGTGGCCTGCCTGGCCTCTTGTGGAGACTGGCCTCTGATTAGCCAGTCGTCCAGGTAAGGGAACACAAAGATCCCCTGGTTCCTGAGGTAGGCAGCAACCACCGCCAGGCATTTTGTAAAAACCCTGGGGGCGGAGGTGAGGCCAAAAGGAAGCACTCTGTACTGGAAGTGCTGTCCTCCCACCACAAATCTGAGGAATTGTCTGTGACTTGGATGGATGAGGATGTGAGTATAAGCATCCTTCAGGTCTAAGGAGCATAGCCAATCTCCCTGCTGGAGGTAGGGCAGTAAGATTCCAAGGGTAAGCATCTTGAACTTTTCCCTCTCCAGAAACTTGTTCAGATTTCGCAGGTCGAGGATGGGTCTGAGGCCTCCTGTTCTTTTTGGAACTAGAGTAGAAGCCTTGCCCTTCCAGGTGGTGAGGCACCGGTTCCACCGTCTGGTCCCTTAGTAGAGCTTCCAACTCCTGAAGGAGTAAGTTTCTGTGCAGAGGGAGTCTTGGAGGCTCCCCTGGAAAGTAGGAGGGGGGTATCTGGGTGAAGTGGAGCGGATAGCCCCTTTCAATGATACTTAACACCCAAGTATCCCCTGTGATGGCTGGCTACCTGTCTGCGTACAGGGTCAGCCGACCTCCTGTGCCCTGGAGAGGAGGAGAGGCTATGCTGGCATAGTCAAAAACCCCTCCCTGCTGAGCAGGAGCCGGAGCAGGAGGCTTGGGGGCCTTCAACCTAGGGGGCCCATGACCCTGCCCCTTGGCCTGGTGGCCCTGTTGGGGAGCTGCAGAGGCCTGGTAGTGGGGGTAGGTTTTATAGGCAGTGGTCTTCCTCGGGTAAAAGGTCTTCTTCCCCAAGCCCTTCTTTTTCTGAGAAGGGGCAGAGGTCTTCCTGGACAGCCTTGTCCAGGTAAGAGTCTCGGTCTCGAGTTCTGCAGCCTTTTCGGCCATGGGTTTGCCAAAGAGGTTTTCACCTCAGCAAGGGACATCGACCAACTTGTCCTGTACCCATGGCTCGAGATCCGAGGATTGTAGCCAGGCCTGACGGCGTGCACCGATGCCGGCCTCTGCTACTCGGGCCGAAGCCTCAAATCCTTCATAGGCTGCTCGGGAGATAAACTTCGAGCACTCTCGAATACCAGAAGACAAGGCCTTGAACCCTGCAAAAGTTCCTCGGACAGACCAGCAGAGAACCCAGCAATCTCCTTCGCCGGGTCTCGAAGGTACATGCCCATGTACAGCTGGTAGGTCTGGACGCGGCAAGCAAGCATAGAGCCCTGGAAGCACTTTCTACCGAGGGCATCCAGGTTCTGGGCTTCCCTGCCGGGAGGCACCGAGAAGTGCATCTTCTGACTCTTCAGACGATGCATGGCCGATTCCACCACCATGGAATGGTGCGGTAGCTGTGCCTTCTGAAACCCGGGGCTCTTGCGGACTCGATAGATGGAATCGACCCGCTTGCTTAGAACCGGCATCGAGGCCGGCACCTCCCACATGCGGAAGAGCAACCGCTCCAGCATCGGAGGAACCGGGACAGTAAAGGCCTCCTTGGGAGGAGAGTCATACTGCAGAGCCTCGAGCTCCTCGGCTCGAGGCTCTTCCTCGGGGTCTGCAGGGAATGCCAGTGCCTTGGCCATGTCCCGTATGAAATCCGAGAACCTAGTATCCTCCGGGGGGACCTTGTCCGAGGCTCGGAGCCCGGTGAGTCCGAAGGGATGCATCGAGTCCGGAAGGAGTCAGGGAGCTCCTCCTCCTCCGTCTCCCACGCGGATTCCTCCGAGTGGGCGGGCACCGACGCCATCCGCCCCGTCGACGACCTCAGTCCCGAACGGGAGGCCGAGGGTGACCACGGCCGAGGATCGACTCGAGTTCGCATGGTCTCGAGGATCGGCTCGGCCTCCGGGGTCGACTTGGACGTCGATGTCAAGGTGGTCAGGGCAGATGCTCCGGTGAGACCGGCGATCAGCACCCGCTGCTGCTCCATGAAGGCAGACAATCTGCTCTCCAAGGCCGTCAACCTGAGTCCGAGCTCAGGAGACCCAGCAGCCTCCGACTCGGGCCCCGACGGCGCCGGGCCCGACGTCGGTTCCCCTGGAGGAGAGTCCATGAGGACTACAGTACTCACATGACTCGGGGCCTCCGATTCTACACGAGGATGCTTGGCAGGCCTCTCCGACTCTGAAGACCCGGGACGGCGATCGGGGCTATGCGACCTGGCCCTCGAGGAGCCAAGAGCGTCCACCGATGCCGCCCTCGCGGGTTTCTTCTTACTTCGGTGCTCCCTCGAGGGGGACTCCCTTTCAGAGGAGCCCCGACGATGCTCGGGGTCAGACTCCCGAGACGTCGAGGCCTCTGACGAAGTAAGGACCCGTCCAGAGGCAGACTCAGAGAAGATCCTCTCACGCTGGTGCTGACGGTTCCGCAATGCCTTGGAAGACATTTTGCCACAGGGACTGCAGACCGTAGAATCGTGTTCTGGACCCAGGCACCGAAGGCAGCAGTTGTGTGTGTCGGTGAGAGACATCAGTTTCTTGCACCGATCACACTTCTTAAAGCCACTGGCAGCCATCGGGGAAAAAGGGCCCCTGCAAGATCAAAAAATTGGGCTGCCAGGGAAAAGAAAAAAGGCGTGAACGCAGTCTCTAAGGACAAAAACCGAAAGAGAGAGATTTGGGCTCGGCACCGGTGTACCGAGTCCAGGCGGGAAAGGAACCGACGTCGAACCGATGAAAAACGCGACAACGCAGGAAAAATCAACTTTTTTCACGCGTGACAAGGACAGACGTCCGTAGGGCTCTGCGGAAAAAAGCAGACTGAGCAAGATGGCACCTTTGGGCGGGAAGGGGACCACGCATATGTGAGGACTGACTTCCTGCTTGGTCCTGGAGAAAACCCATATCCTCCGGTGGGGACCTTCGAGGTTCGGATACTGGGGAATCAGAGGGGATATCCCTATGCCTTCGGGTATCCAGGGAATCAGAGGGGACGTCCCTATGCCTTCAGGTATCCGCGGACTCCTCGTCCTCTGTCTCTCAAGCAGAGGCCTCTGAGGAGGACTCAAGGGGCTTCTCGGGCATTGAGGGCCCTGGCGCCATCTGCCCCGATGCCGGCAGACTCGGCGGCAACAATCTCAGTCCCGAACGGGAGGCCGAGTGCGACCTCGGCTGAGGATCGACTCGGCCTCCGGGTTCAACTGACGTCGAGGGCCCGGTGGTCGGGGCGGAGGAACCAGACATGCTGGACATCAGTGCCCGCTGCTGTTCAATGAAGGCAGTAAAACTGTGCTTCAAAGCTGCCATCCTGGACTCAAGTCCGGAGGCTTCACAGCCCCTGGCTTGGGTGCCGACTCGGTCGGCCCAGACGCCAGTTCCCCCGGAGGGGAGTCTTCGACAAGAACAGTCGGTACTTGCCTAGGCTGATCCGCTTCCCGACGAGGAACTTTGGCCAGGCACTCCTTCTCCAACTATCCGGGCAGGCGCTCAGGGCTCCGCGAGGAGCCCAGTCGTTCAGAACCGCCCAGAGATGCTGCCTTTGAGGATTTCTTCTTCCTCTTGTGTCCCCTCGAGGGAGACCCCCTCTCTGAGGAACCTCGATGACGTTCGGGCTCGGAGTGTTTCCTCCCGAGACGTAGAGGCCTCAGACAAGGTCCTGGCTCTCGGGGGCATGGGGGATTCAGGAAAATTCTTATCATGCTACTGCTAGCGGCTCCTCAGGGCCTTAGAGGACATCCTATTACATAGACCGCAGACCGTCTGTTCGTGGTCCGGGCCGAGGCACTCGAGGCAGCAGTCGTGTGTATCAGTGAGGGACATAATTTTCCCGCACCGATCGCATTTCTTGAAACCGCTGGTAGCCATTGGGGGAAAATGGACCCTGGGTTGCCAGCGAAGGAAAAAAGGGAAAAAAGGGTGTGAAGAAGCCTCAAAAGGAAAAAATAGAACAAAAACTCAGAAGGACCGACCTGATATCAAGGTACCGAGACCGGAAGGGTACTGCTGTTGACTGGTCAAGTCAAAAAGGCCCGCAGAAAAACAACAACTTTATCCGGGACACAAGGGAATACATCCGATGGGCTCCGTGGAAAATAGGAGACTGAGCAAGATGGTGCCCTTGGGTGGGAAGGGGACCACGCATGCGTGGTAGCAACTCACAAAAGCTTTCTTTGAAAGCTGGGGATTTGCTCTGCGCGGGGCTCCGTCGATGTCACACATATGTGAGGACTGACTTCCTGCTTGTTCCCGGAGAAAGACATGATTAGGCCATTCCCAAGAACCTGGACATCACTGCCTGATCTCAGAAATATCCTGGACATACAGAGTAGTGGTACAAATAGGCACCGGGAAAGTAACAGTTTTGTCCATAAAACATCCAGAGGGCATACTATCATCCCCAATATTCTGTACAATCACAATGATAACAGCAGTTTGCACACTACTCTAACTATTAGGCTATTCATATATGTCCACAATATAGAATATCATCCAAGGGATGTCTATATAGAAGTCCAAGCAGGCATCATATCGGGTACACAAACATCTGTAAAATTGTGCCTGAACCTGGACATGCCTCGATTTTTTTCCAGACATTCTGGCTTGGACATCTCAGGTTGCACTTGGACATCATTTGTAAAAAGTCACTTAGTATATTAAATAGCATGAAATGGAAATGTAATGCAAGTGAGTTCCAAAAAGGAGGAAAAGTGTAGTTACTCACCTGTAACAGGTGTTCTCCACGGACAGCAGGAATCATTAGTGCTTACAAAGCCCGCATGGTAACTTCTCCCCAAGTTTCAAAGAAAGCCTTTGGGAGATGCACCATGCATGTATGGTCTCCTTCCCACCTAAGGGTGCTATTTTTCTTTAGTATAGCACAAGATGGTAAAAACAGTAAGAAGCAACTCCACGGGGAGGAAGGAGGGTTATGAGGACTGATTCTTGCTATCCCCGGAGAACACCCATTACAGTTACAGATGAGTAACTATGCTTTCTCTGGGAACAAGCAGGTAGTTAGTCCTCACATATGGGACTCCCCAGCTACAGGCTATCGAAAAAAACCTATAAAAAGCCAAGGGTGACCAGAAAAAGGTCAGTTGTGAGCAGTAGCAACTGAGTTGGAAGACAACAGACCCAGGAGCGACCCAAGTGTCCAGAGAGGAACCAGTTCACCAGTAGCACCAACACAGCAAGGGTTGGAGGGCAGAAGTTGCCTATACCCTAAACAGATGATGGAGTACTGCCTGTCTGAAAGCACTGTCCTGATGGGACTCCCTCTCCAGGCAGTAATGAGCTGTGAAGGTATGGACTGAGGACCAGGTGGCAGCCCTGCAGATTTCAGACAAGGAAACAGAAAACAGGTTTGCCCTGGAGGCTGCAATGGCCTGGATGCTGTGCACCATCATACGGTGCTCCAGTGAGAGACCAGCCTGCTCATAGATGAAGGCAATGCTGTCCACCACCCAGGTGGACAGAGTGCGTTTAGAGACCGATGGGTCAAAGGAGACAAAGAGCTGAGAAGTTCGGCAGTGGCCCTGGATATGCTGCATGTAAAAGGATAGTGCCTGTTTACAGTCTAGAGCGTGGAGAAAGGTCTCCGCCCTGCTGGTATGGGACCATGGAAAGAAAGTGAGAAGAACCACCTGGTGGCTAAGATGGATCGGAGACACCACCATAGGCAGGAACTTTGGGTGCATACGAACCACGACCCTGTTCTATAAGAACATAGTGTATGGTGTGCCACCACCAATGCCTGAAGCTCAATGACCCGGCGAGCAGAAGTGAGCGCCACAAGGAACACCACCTTCCAAGAGAGGTACTTAAGGTGGCAGGTTCTCAAAGGGTGGCGTGGTACAAGTCCCACTCCACCACCAGAGGGTGGATGGGAGACTTTGAAAGGAGGAGACCTCTCAGGAAGCGAGACACCAGTGGTGGAGCAGAGAGGCGTTTGCCCTCAATTAGATGGTGGTGCACTGCCAGTGCGCTTAGGTGCACCCTGAGTTGGATTTCAAGCCTGCCTGAGACAGGTGAAGCATATTCTGCAGCACTAGCTGAATGGAGCAGGGGAAGAAGTTGATTTTCCTCTCCACACACCAGATGGAGAACCTCTGCCACTTGAAGGCATACGCCTGGCGTATGGAGATCTTACGAGAGGCCAGAAGCACCTTTTCCACCTCTGCAGAGAGGCTGAAGGGAGCCAAAGCTACCCGTTCAACAACTAGGCTGTGAGTGTCAGGGACACCAGGTTGGAGTGCAGGAGAGAACCCTCTTCCTGCATGAGTAGGCCTGGGTTGCACCCCAGGGGAACCGGGGGCACTGTGGACAGGTGGAGAAGCAGGGGAAACCATGGCTGTCTGATCCACCATGGAGCTACCATGGTGAAGGACAAGAAAGGGGACTGTTACTTTTGGAGAGAGATCTGCAATTGTGAGTATATACTTCTGGGAATTTTCTGAAAGGAATTCTTTCTATTAAAGCTATTTAATCTGTGAACCCATTTTTTGTTAAATCAGTCAGGGCCTAGTAGCAGCAGTTTAAGTTTAAATTTAAAACACAAAAGAGAACTTTCTGGTTACATTTCATACCCAGCAGAGAGCTTGTAGTTTAAATTGAATAGTCACTCAGGGCCTAGTATCAGCAAAGTACTTTTAGTTTAAATTTAAAACACAGAAGAGAGCTTTCTGGTTAAATTTGGAACCCAGCAGAGAGCTGTAGTTTAAATTTAATAGTCACTCAGGGCCTAGCATCAGCAAAATACTTTTAGTTTAAATTTAAAAGACAGAAGAGAGCTTTCTGGTTAAATTTAGAACCCAGCAGAGAGCTTGTAGTTTAAATTTCATTATACGTTAGAGCCTAGCAGCAGCAGCAGCAGCAGCAGCAGCAAAGAGCTATAATTTAAATCAAATAAGAATATAGCTTACCTCAGAAGCACAGGACAGGGTACTGTGTAGCAGCCCTCTTTTAATAAGTGTTATTTCCCTCCCTCCCTCCCTCCCCACATCCACCCACCCCTGGGATAATCATAGATTTATAGGTACTTACACATCTTAAAAGACAGGAGGTGCTCTCAGGTGAAGCTCATTACCCAAATCAGTCATACACTAAGGACCTGAGATTAATTAGGCTTCAGGTGAACAATGTATATTAAACTTATTAGGTACAGTTTTATTGGTATAAATAGCCATAGCAACCCTTAGTAAGTAAAGAACTTAAAGATCTAAACAAAAACTTAAAACTAAGATGCAGACAGCAGTCCAGCAGCGAGATGGGGGCTTTCCAGTCTTTTGCATTGAGTGTAACATGTATGATTTTCTCCCAGTTGGTGAGAGGTCTTACGTGTGCACTAGGTGCAAGGAGCTCTTTGCTCTCAGGGAACGTGTCCGTTCTCTAGAGGCTAGAGTAGCAGACTTGGAAAACATAAGAAAGACAGAGAGGTACATAGACGAGACCTACAGGGATATAGTCCTGAAGTCCCAACTCCAGTCTGGCAGCATCCCTGTTGCCATGGAGGAGAGAGGTCACGTGACAGGAGAGCATCACCCTGGTGTGGCAGGAAGTGATCCTGTAACTAGGACCTGTCCTCCAGGTGATGTAAAACCCTCTCGCACCGAGGAAGTTTCTCCAGGGCCATGTGCCCATGAGGGAAGGGTTAGGACAGCTGTTATAGTTGGTGATTCGATCATTAGGCATGGTGGACGTGAGGATCGCCTGGTAACATGCCTGCCTGGTGCGAAGGTAGTGGACCTCACGCGCCACCTAGATAAGGTCTTAGATAGTGCTGGGGAGGAGTCTGCTGTCTTGGTACATGTCGGTACCAATGACATAGGAAAATGTGGTAAGGAGGGTTCTGGAGGCTAAATTTAGGCTTTTAGGTAGGAAGTTGAAATCCAGAACTTCCAGGGTAGCATTCTCCGAAATGCTTCCCGTTCCACGTGCAGGACCCAAAAAGCAGGCAGAGCTCCGGAGTCTCAATGCGTGGATGAGACAATGGTGCAGAGATGAGGGGTTTGAATTTGTTAGGAACTGGGGAACATTCTGGGGAAAGGAGGGGCTCTTCCGAAGGGATGGGCTTCACCTTAACCGGGATGGAACCAGGCTGCTGGCATTAACCTTTAAAAAGGAGATAGAGCAACTTTTAAACTAGATAATAGGGGAAAGCCGACAGTCGCCCAAGAGCGGATGGTTCGAAAGAATGTATCCTTGAAGGATACTACCAAAAGCAGAGAGGTTCCAAAAAAAGAGTAAAGTAGCCCAAATGCCCTCGAGTATGGAGCAGACAGAGCTTAAAGATACCAAATTACCCATGTCTACCAATAGCCAAATTAACATGAATAAAATACAGTCTCTAAAATGCTTGTATGCAAATGCTAGAAATCTAAAAAATAAGATGGGAGAGTTAGAATATATAGCACTAAATGATAGGTTAGATATGATTGGAATATCAGAGACATGGTGGAAGGAGGACAACCAGTGGGACACTGTGATACCTGGGTACAAACTATATCGTAATGATAGAGCTGATCAAATTGGTGGAGGGGTTGCGCTCTATGTTAGAGAGGGCATTGAGTCAGAAAGGATTAAAGTTTTGCAGGAAACTAAATTTGTTGTAGAATCTCTATGGATTGAAATTCCATGTAAAAAGGGGAAGGCGATGGCAGTGGGGGTGTACTATCGACCGCCTGGCCAGAATGAACAAATGGATGATGAAATGCTCAAAGAAATCAAGGAAGCTAACAAATGTTACAACGCAGTAATAATAATGGGTGATTTCAATTACCCCGGTATCGACTGGGTCAGTGTCATGGCAGGACATGCTAGGGAGATAAAGTTCCTAGATGACAAACGACTGCTTTTTGGAGCAGCTGGTTCATGAACCGACCAGAGGCGAAGCCATATTAGACCTAGTCCTTAGTAGAACACCAGATCTAGTGCAAGAGATAAGGGTGTTGGGGCCACTTGGCAACAGTGATCATAGCATGATCGCCTTTGATTTAATTAGTGGAGGAGTATAGTAAGGAAATCCACAGTACTACTTTTTAACTTTCGAAAGGGAGACTATGACAGCTTCCGCACAATATTTCAAGCTCTAGTCATACCCCATTTCGACTACGCCAACATTGTACTCCAAGGCCTCCCCAAAAACACACTTAACCCTCTTCAATTAGCAATGAATGCCGCTGCCTGTGTATTAGTTGGGACATCAAGAAGCGACCACATATCCCCTGTCCTAAGGGATCCACACTGGCTACCAATAAGTTGTAGGATCTCTTTCAAGGTTCTACTAACCACATTTAAGGCTATAAACAACATAGCGCCCCCATCAATCTCCATGCTCATCTCCCAACCCACCAACAACAGATCCAAGAGGCTGCATCACACTAATACACTCATAACCCCAAAAGATTTCACAAAATGGGCACAATCCACCAACAAACGAGTATTTGTGTCCTACGCACCCAGTTCATGGAACAACCTCCCACATAATATCAGAGCAATTAAGGACATCACTCAATTTAGAAAAGCCCTCAAGCACCACTTGTTCATCACACACTTTCACAATGCTCCAATTCCCCCAGCGCTGCATAGCATCACAAACACCATCCCACAACCTGATAAATAAAGCTTACTCTAGTTAAGTGAGAGGAAGTAGTCCGTAATTGGAATGCACACTTATTCTCAATCCCTTCTCCGCCTGTGTAACATTATCCTAACATCAGTATGTAATTTGTACATAGTTTTCCCTGTTCTCTTTCCAAGTTGTTCTCCCTGTTCGATGTAAACTCGAGAGTGCCTTGTGGTCCTCGAATCGTTTTGTTAATTGTAAACTGCACTGATGATAAAGAGCGCGGTATAAAAGAAATGTTAAATAAATAAATAAAATAAATATGATAAAATGAGGAAAATAGTTAAGAAAAAACTAAAAGGAGCAGTTGCAAAGGTTAAAGACTTACATCAAGCTTGGGTGTTGTTGAAAAATACTATCTTGGAAGCCCAGACCAGCTATATTCCACGCTTTAAGAAAAGTGGAAGGAAGTCCAAAAAACTGCCAGCATGGTTTAAAGGTGAGGTCAGAGAGGCTGTTGTTGCCAAAAAAGCATCTTTCAGGAAATGGAAAAAAGAGCCAAACGACGAAACCTGCAAACAGCACAAGCACTGGCAGGTCAAATGCAAGGCATTGATAAAGCAGGCAAAGGGAGAATTTGAGAAGAAGCTTGCTGCGGAAGCAAAAATGCAAAATAAAGATTTTTTCAAGTACATTCGTAGCAAAAAACCTTTGAGAGAGTCAGTTGGTCTATTAGATGATAGAGGAGTTAAAGGGGCACTAAGAGGCGACAAGGCGATAGCGGAGAGACTGAATGAATTCTTTGCTTCGGTCTTTACTGAGGAAGATGTAGGGATGTTACCCATGACTGAAGTGGTATTTAAAGGTGCAGAAGAATTGAAGGAAATACTGATACATCGGGAAGATGTATTACAACTATTAGATAAACTGAAGAGTAGCAAATCATCTGGGCCGGATGGTATACATCCAAGGGTGTTGAAAGAACTGAAATATGAGATTGCAGACCTGCTATTAGTAATCTATGAACTATCATTAAAATCATCTCTAATACCTGAAGATTGGAGGATCGCCAATGTAACACCAATTTTTAAAAAGGGTTCCAGGGGTGATCCGGGAAACTACAGACCGGTGAGCCTCACGTCAGTACTGGGAAAAATGGTAGAAACCATCATAAAGAATAAAATTACTCAGCATGTAGATAGTCATGGCCTAATGGGAGACAGCCAACATGGCTTTAGACAAGGAAGATCTTGTCTTACTAATCTGTTATGTTTTTTTGAAAGTGTGAATAAACAGGTGGACAAAGGTGAGTCGGTTGATAGTGTATCTGGACTTTCAGAAAGCCTTTGACAAGGTCCCTCATCAGAGACTTTTGGCAAAACTAAAGAGTCATGGGATAGGAGGGAGTGTACTACTGTGGATCAGGGAACTGGTTAAAAAATAGAAAGCAGAGGGGGTTGGGCTAAATGGCCAATTTTCCCAATGGAGAAAGGTGAATAGTGGTGTACCCCAGGGATCTGTGCTGGGTCCGCTGCTTTTTGACATATTCATAAATGACCTGGAAAGTGGAATAACGAGTGAGGTAATCAAATTTGCAGATGACACAAAACTATTTAAAGTTGTTAAAACCCAAGAGGATTGTGGAAAACTGCAAGAGGATCTTGATAAATTGGAAGACTGGGCATCAAAATGGCAGATGAAATTTAATGTGGACAAGTGCAAAGTTATGCACCTAGGGAAGAACAACCCAAACTATGGTTACACAATGCAAGGTTCCACATTAGGAACCACCGCCCAGGAAAAAGATTTAGGCATCATTGTGGATAACATGTTAAAACCCTCGGCCCAGTGTGCAGCGGCGGCCAAGAGAGCGAATAGAATGCTAGGTATCATAAGGAAAGGAATGGAGAATAAAACAAAAGATATTATAATTTATTTTATTTTATTTATTTATTTACATTCTATTATATACCGCGCTATTCTGCATCAGTGTGGTTTACATTGAACAAACTGAAATTACACTAAACAGGGCATTATAACTTGGAGATAACTATTTTACAGGGAACATGGGCTATGGAGGGTTAAGTGGCTTGCCCAAGACCACAAGGAGCACCTGTTGGACTAGAAACCCCAGTCCTTCCGGCCCATGGTTGCTGTCCTCTAGTGGGATTTGAACCCCCGACCTTCCGGCCTGAAGTACCTTGCCCCAACCACTAGGCCACTCCTCCAGTCCACTCCACGCCACTGCCTCTATACTGTTCCATGGTGAGACCGCACCTTGAATATTGTGTGAAATTCTAGTCGCTGTATCTTAAAAAGGATATAGCGTTATTAGATAAGGTTCAGAGAAGGGCCACAAAAATGGTAAAGGGGATGGAAGGATACTCCTATGAAGAAGGGCTGAAAGGGTTAGGGCTCTTTAACCTGGAAAAGAGACGGCTGAGGGGAGATATGATAGAAGTCTATAAATTAATGAACGGAGTGGAACGGGTAAACGTAGATCGATTGTTTACGTTATCAGAATATAGAAAGACTAGGGGACATGCAATGAAGCTACAGGGTAAGCTATTTAAGACTAATAAGAGAAAATATTTTTTCACTCAACGTGTAATCAAACTCTGGAATTTGTTACCGGAGGATGTAGTAAAGGCTGTTAGTGTAGCTGGGTTTAAAAAAGGTTTGGACAGGTTCCTGGAGGAAAGGTCCATAAACCATTATTAAGAAGTGATCCAGGATATCAATGCTTGACCCAGTACAAGCATTGTGGAACCTGTGTCTTTTGGGGAAACTGCTAGGTACGTATGACCTAGATTGGCCACTGTTGGAAACAGGATACTGGGCTTGATGGACCTTGGTCTGACCCAGTAAGGCATATCTTATGTTCTTATGTACCAGGATCACTGTGGCCCTGTCGCGTTGGACATTGAATAGGGTCTTGGTGATCAGGAGTGCAGGCGGGAAGGCATAGAGGAAGCCCTCTGCCCATGAGATCAAGAATGCATCTGCTGCCACCCTGGTGGGGTGTGGCTGCCGGGAACAGAAGCAGGGCAGCTGGGCATTGGCTGGGCTGGCAAAGAGATCCATCTGTGGGAGCCCCCAGTGCTGGAATAGCCCATCAGTTACCCTGGAGTCAAGCCTCCACTTGTGCGACTGGAGGACCCCCATGTGCTGCAGGGCTGTGCCTTCTGAGGGAAGAGAGGCCATGCCCAAAGAGTCAAAAGCCCCCTCTAAGTTGTACCAGGTGTGCAGTCTGGGGCTTGGGGGTCTTAGGCTTACAAAGGCCATGCCCCTGTCCCTTAGCCTGCTGGCAATGTTGGGGAGCTAGGAAAGCCAGGAACTGGGGGTAATTTCCATAAGCCTTCCTCTTCTGTGTGTATGAGGGCTTTTTGCCCAAATCCTTCCTCTGGGAAGTGTCAGCGGTCTTTTTGGAGAGCCTGGTCCTTATCAGGTACTCAGACTCCAACTCGGCAAACTTATAAGTCATGGGTTTGCTAAAGAGGTTCTCTCCTTGGCAGGGGACATCAACCATGTCCTGCACCCATTGCTCCAGGTTGGACCACTGTAGGCAGGTATGGCATCAGGCAATAATGCCTGCCACAGCTACTCTAGCCGCTGACTCAAAGCCATCATAGGCTGCCCAAATAATAAACTTGGAGCACTCTCAGACTGCGGAGGCCAAGGTCCTGAACCACTGAAGGGGTTCCTCTGAGAAACCAGCCGAGAACCCGGTAAGCTCTTTCGCCAGATCTTGCAGGTGCATGCCCATGTACAGCTGGTAGGTTTGGATCAAGCTGTCAAGCATCGAGCCCTGGAAGCACTTCCTGCCTATGGCATCTATGGCATGGGCCTCCCTACCCAGGTGCACCAAGGAGGTTGTCTTCTGGCTCTTGGATTTATGAGGCGGTTGGGCTTTTAGGAAGCAGTGCTCCGGTGGACCCAGTACATTCAGTCTAGCCACCTGCTCACTATAGGCACCAAAGAGGGTATCTCCCACATGCAGAGAAGCAGATGTTCCAGGATGGGGGGAACGGGCACTGTAAGTGCCTCCTGTGGGAGAGCCTCATACTGGAGGATCCTGAGGGCCTTTGATATATCCCTCATGAAGTCGAGGAAGGCCATGTCCTTGGGAGGGGATCAGCCCTGCGTCGCTGGGGGAGATGGGTCTGAGGGCACATCCCCGTGGTGGCAGGTGTCCGGGGACTCATTGTCCTCAGTCTCCCAGTTCAACTCCGAGGTGGTGCAGGAATCGAGCGTTCTCCAGGTCTTGAAATTGTGTCCTGGCCTCAATGGCTCCAATGGCCCAGTAGCCCTACATTCACAGCCAAGGGCATTGAGTGGGGAAGACCAAGGCCCCAAGGAACAGGACCAGAATTGGGACCGATGTCGAGGCACCTCTCAAGGCCAGTGGCACTCGATGATTGGTCCGACCTCCAGGGAGTCCCTCGATGTAGAGGACCCTGTGGTTGGGAGTGATGACTCGGAGAAACTGGGCATCAGAGCCCACTGTTGGGCCAACAAGGCAGACAGACTGCATTCCAAGGCCCCAATTCTGGCCTTGAGACTAGATGGCTCCACAGCCTTCAGCGTGGACACTGTGGACTTCGGGCCCAGCGCCGGCTCCATCGAGGGGGAATCCTCAACAAGGATGGCCTCAGGGATCTGAGACTGATCTCTCGATGTCGAAGGCTGCCATCAGGACACCTTGGAAAGCTTATCCCAGCCATCACCCTCGGCCTCGAATCTGGGGCGGTGGGTCCTGGGCCTGTGGGATTTCCCCACTTTCCCTGACTCATCTCCTGATGCGGTCTTTGAGAGCTTCTTGCTCTTCAAATGGCCTTCATCGATGAAACTCCAGCTGGAAGCTCTGTGGCTTCAGGTTTCTAAGGCCATTCAGTCTCCGTGAAGGTCCGAGGTCCCAGAGGGAGATCTTGTGAACAACTCTGGGGATGAGTCAATCTTCTGATAGATGGACTGAAGCTGCTGCTGATGGCTCTTGAGGGCCTTGAGAATCATCTGCTTACAGAGCCTGCAGACCAAGGGATCATGATCCGGTCCGAGGCATCGAAGATATGTCATGCGAGTCCATGCACAACATGTTGTGTGTGCAGCAGTCAGATGGCTTGAAGCCACTGACAGAGGCCATGGAGTGTAAATGGCCCTGGTGAGGTCATAAGAACATAAGATATGCCATACTGGGTCAGACCAAGGTCCATCAAGCCCAGTATCCTGTTTCCAACAGTGGCCAATCTAGGTCATAAGTACCTAGCAGTCTCCCCAAAAGACACAGGTTCCTCAATACTTGTATTGGGTCAAGCAGTGATATCTTGGGTCCCTTTTAATAATGGTTTATGGACCTTTCTTCCAGGAACTTGTCCAAACCTTTTTTAAACTCAGCTACACTAACCGCTTTTACTACATCCTCCGGTAACAAATTCCAGAGTTTGATTACATGTTGAGTGAAAAAATATTTTCTCTTATTAGTCTTAAATAGGTTACCCTGTAGCTTCATTGCATGTCCTCTAGTCTTTTTATATTCTGATGACATAAACAATCGATCTACATTTACCCGCTACACTCCATTCATTAATTTATAGACCTCTCTCATATCTCCCCCTCAGCCGTCTCTTTTCCAGGTTGAAGAGCCCCAACTTTCTTAGCCTCTCTTCATAGGAGTATCCTTCCATCCCCTTTACCATTTTAGTGGCTCTTCTCTGTACCTTTTCTAATAACGCTATATCCTTTTTTTTTTTTAATTTATGGTTTTTATTAGTTCTCAATTTTTACACTCCAATATCACAACTGGTACAACCGTTATCAACTAAGATTGCAACATTTACAAACGTTTACCCACACCATCTACCACCCCTTCCTCCTCATCATACATTAAACACGTACTCAAAACTCAAAAACTCCAATCCTTATCCCCCTTCCTGCTTCTCCCTCTGCAATATATACATTCCTTTATGTTCATTGTTCTATATCAGGCATCACGCTTGTACTTTTACACACTTCAATCCTATGGTCCTTATATTCCTTAACCCTTAATGCATAAATCATTCACCTTCTTATGTTTCCCTTGTACCCCCCTCATCCTCTGTTCCCCCCCACCCCCCATTTTCCAAACTACTGCTCCCCTCCCCCCTTTTCTCCCCCTCCCCTCCCAACTACTCTACCCTCTCCTACCTCCCCTCTCCTCTCCCCCTCCCCTCCCTCTCTACTCCTCATTCCCTCCCCGCCATCCTCCCCTCATTTTGCTACACTTGCTCCAACCCTTTCCCCCTCCAGCTTTCATATCACTGCCACACCTTTTTATATTTACCCACCGCATGCCTTCTATGTGCTTCAATCATACATAAACCCCACAGCTGTTCCAACTTATTCACTACATCCTACAGCGGAGGTACCTCCACATTCTTCCACCATTGCAAAAGACTCATACGGGCGGCTACAATACCATAGCCCAGAAACATTCCCCTATCCCCTTCACCATCTACCACCCCCTCATTGAGCACAACTATTGCTGGTGTCAGTTCAAACTCTGGAATTTGTTACCGGAGGATGTAGTAAAGGCTGTTAGTGTAGCTGGGTTTAAAAAAGGTTTGGACAAGTTCCTGGAGGAAAGGTCCATAAGCCATTATTAAGGAGGGACCCAAGATATCAATGCTTGACCCAGTACAAGCATTGCGGAACCTGTGTCTTTTGGGGAAACTGCTAGGTACGTATGACCTAGATTGGCCACTGTTGGAAACAGGATACTGGGCTTGATGGACCTTGGTCTGACCCCGTATGGCATATCTTATGTTCTTATGTTCTATCGGCCCTCCCATAATCTCCCCACATAGCCTGCCCACCTTCCCCCAATACTCCTGCACTTTCGGACACTGCCATATCATATGGAGTAGATCCCCCCTTGCCCCACACTTCTTCCAACACTCACTCGGCCTATCTGGGAATATTGCCCATATCCTCACTGGCGTCCAATACATCCTATACCTTAACTTTAGGCTATTTTCTAGCATTGGAGTTCCTCTAGCCAACTTGTAGATTCTCAGATATATGTCAGCCCACCGGCTATCCTCCCAATTACCCGATATATCCTCCTCCCACCTTTGCCGCCACCTCTCCGGCTCTCTATATATTTTGGAAATTGCCCCTTTTTGTGTCCACTGTTTCTCCATCATCTCCTCAAATTTTGTAGGCTCACATTTTATGTCTGCTTTCACCTCCCTAATGGTCAAAAAATACCACATTTGGACATAAGCATACTGATCCTTTTTCTCTAACCTATATTCTTTCTGTAATTCCTCAAAGGTTTTAATTCTCCCTCTCTTTTGCAGCATTTGTCCCAACCTCTCTAGCCCTTTTCCGCTCTACCCCTTAAGCACCTTAGAATCCACTCCCATCCCCTTTTCTCCCACCGCACTGATAAATGTGTGCCGCGAGTATTTTTTTCCCCCCCATAAGAAACCCCTTCCATTTTTTCCACACCTGAAACATAAGGTCCCTATATGGGTTTTCCTTCCCTTCCTTCTCCCTCCACCCACTCGGGTCCCATATTTTCCTCTCCTTCAACTCTTCACTCCCCTGCCTCAATTTGTACCCAGCTTAAGACATCAGCCCCCTCCCGCCATGCTAACACCGCCCTCAATTGTGCCGCTTCAAAGTATTTCAACAGACATGGCACCCCCAACCCCCCTTCTTCCTGCAGTTGATATAAAGTTCCCCTTGCAACCTTCGGGTGTTTCCCTTTCCAAATAAACTGCATAATCATGCGTTGCAACTTCCCTAACTCCTTCTTAGTCACCTTACATGGCAATGCGGTAAACAAAATAACAGTCTCGGTAGGACATTCATTTTCACTACTGCTATACGGCCCAACCATGACAGCTGAAGCACCCCCCCCCCCACCTCCCCAAATCCCACCTTATAGATTCTGTCAATACCTGATAATTCCACTGTTTAATCTTCTCTATCGGCTTCCCTAATTGAATCCCCAAGTACTGGCATTAATTTTGTACCCCGCTACATTACTGTACTCCTTTATGACTCTCATCAGTACTGGTAGGGTAGTTAGGGGCTGTGTTAAAGAGAATATCACATCATCCGCGAACAGCTCTATTTTCTCTTCCCTCCCTCCTACGACTACTCCTTTTACATCTGCTTCCCTCCTGACCACTTCAGCCAAGGGCTCAATAGCCAACGCGAACAAGAGTGGTGATAAAGGACACCCTTACCTACTTCCCCTTCCCAATTGGAACTGTTCAGAATAACCCCCATTTATTTGTAGCCTCGCTCTCGGTTGCTCATATAAAGCTTTTATCCACGCTATATATTTTTCCCCGAATCCCATTTCCACCAACACTTGGAACATATAAGGCCACTCAACCCGGTCAAACGCTTTCTACGCGTCCAACGTGACCAACACCACCTGCTCTCCCGTATCCTGAAAGTGCCAGGCAATATTCATCACCTTCCTTATATTATCACATCCTTGCCTCCCCTTTACAAACCCCGTCTGATCTCTATGTATGATCTTAGGCAGAATCCCCTGAATCCTATTAGCCAATACCTTTGCGAATATTTTGGCATCCAAATTTATCAATGATATAGGCCTATATGAGCCACACACACACCCTTATCTGGTTTTGGTAACACTGTGATACCCGCTTCCCCCATCATCCTCGGAATCCCTTCCCCCTCCCGTACCTTATTCAAGACCCTAGCCAAGATAGGCACAATCTGTTCCACCATCTTCTTATAAATCTGCGCTGTGTACCCATCCAATCCCAGGGCCTTCCCCAACTTCAAGGACTGTATGGTGACTGCCACCTCTCCCTCCGTTATCTCTTCCCCTATTCTTTCCCTATCCTCTGGGTCTATCTTACCCAACCCACACTCCTTCAAGTATCCCTTTATCCCCTCCGGTCCCTGTTGCAACTCGCTTTGATATAACTTCTTATAATACTCCCTAAAAGCCTGACTAATCTCTTTCATACCATGTACCATCCTCCCCTTATTATCCTGAATTCCTTCAATATAGGCTGCTTGTCTTTGAGCCCACAGCCTGCTTGCTAGTAACTATCCCGCTTTGTTCCCTACTTCAAAAATTTTTTGCTTTAACACACTAAGCTTAAATGCAATTTCTTTTCCTCTCAGCTGACTAAGTTCTGCTCTCACTTTTATCAGTATAGCCAGTACCCCCATATCAATTGACCTTTGATGTTGGGCCTCCAGTTGCTTTATTTGTCCTAACAATTCCCCTTCCACTCTCTTCTTCTCCCTCTCTATTCTTGCTGCTATAGAGATTAGTTTCCCTCTAATGACTGCCTTTAAACCATCCCAAATGGTTTTCAATTGAACCTCTCCTGTTTCATTAAAAGTCAAATACTCTTTGATAGCAGCTCTCACCACCCCCACCGTTTCTTCATCCTCTAATAGCGAATAATTTAGCTTCCAAAACTTAAGCCCTTCCTCCTCTACTCCCATATCAAAAATCACACTTACTGGGGCTTGATCAGACCATGTAATTTCCCCTAGTTCCACCTCCTTTACTTTTGTTGCCCATTTACCACCTCCCCAAATCATATCTAATCTACTGTAAGTGCCATGCACCTGTGAATAAAATGTATACTTACGCTGCCCTGGGTGCCTAGTCCTCCATAAATCTATCACCCCTAATCTCTCCTGCATCCTTTTGATGCTCAATCTACCCTTCTTCCCTCCACTCCCCTGCCCTCCACTGTTATCCAGCCTAGGGTTGCTAGTTAGGTTAAAATCTCCCCCCATTATCAACTGGGCATCACCCATTTCCTCCAACTCCTGTGTTATCTTACCAAATACTTCCCCGTCCCTCATTCGGACCATACACACTTATCACCCACACTTCTTCCGCACCAATGCGCAATTTCACCCCCACCCATCTCCCGTCTTTCCCTCTTCTCTCCTCTACTATATAATGCCTAAATCCTTCCCCCACCAAAATCCCTGCTCCCCCCTTCTGGGATTAGCCCTCTGCCCCGCCAACACCACCCTAGGGTAGGCTTTTGTTTGAAATAGGTATTCCTGTCCCACTTGTAGATGAGTCTCCTGTACACATATGATGTCTGCATTCAGACGTCTACCCTCACGCTCCAACAGCCTTCTCTTTTGCCATATCCGCAATCCTTTTACATTAATAGTAGTTACACCTAAGTACTTAGCCTGCCTTCCACACCCAAAACCTCTTGCCTCCGTTCCTCCTCCCCACCCTCCTTTCTTTTACCTCTCCTACGCCTCCCCTTCTGCTCCCCCTCCCTCCCTCCCCCTTCCCCGCCCCCCCACTCTGTCCCTCCCTCCCTCCCCCAATCCCTCCCTCCTTAGCCAGTAGTAATTAGAATAGTGCGTCACCTGCTCCCTCCAACCACCTGACCTCTCCTTCCCCTCCCCCTCCACCACCTTCCCCACTTACCCCTATTTATTTTATTATTCATTTATTTATTACAAGCTCTTCTATACCGCGCTTTTTAGTATCAGTGCAGTTTACAGATAACAAAAATTTTTGCAACAGACCAAATGGCCTTAAGCTTACATTGTAACAGGACAGATAACTTGGGACTGTAACTGGGATAACTATATACATGTATAAAGAGTATTTACAAACAGTAAAACTATTTACAATTTATAATACCTGATGGAAGGTTCTGTTGTATATTTTGTCATAAGTCATGTTATGGGTGTGTTAGGGACTGCATGAGTGGGTTGAGGTGTGGGGGTAGTTGTGTTGGGTTAGGGTGGGCAAAGTGTAGGAGGAACAGGTGATGTTTAAGAGCTTTCCTGAACTGATAAAGGTCCCTGATTGATCTGATATATGGTGGGAGGTTGTTCCAGCACCTCGGGGCATAGAAGGCAAAGGATCTATTCCTGGTTGTTTGTGTGTATTTTGTGGCTTCTGATGGTATAATTAGCGTATTGGCAGCTATTGACCTTCTCAGCCTGTTGTTGGGGGTGGCGGTGAGGAGAGCAGTGAGGAATGAGGGGGCTATCAGGTTGATTGCTTTGAAGGCTAGGAGTAGTGCCTTGTAGGTGAGCCTGCTGTTCAATGGTAGCCAATGTAACTCCATAAGTATGAGCGTGATGTGATCTCTTCTGGATAAGCCGCAGAGAATGCGGGCTGCTGCATTCATCGCCATTTGCAGTGGATTGAGGGTGCTCTTGGGGAGACCGTGCAGAATGATGTTTGCGAAATCAAAATGTGGTGTTACAAGCGTCTGGAATATTGTTCTGAAATCATCTGGAGCTAGCCGAGGTCTTAGGTGCCTTAACGTCATGATTTTATTGTAAATGGATTTGGTGGTGTTCTTTATGTGTTCTTTGAAGTTGAGCTGTTGGTCGAGCGTGACACCCAGGTAGCGTATCACAGATTTGCATGGGAGCTCTGCATCTCTCACCTTCAAGGTAGTGGGGGGAGAGAAGTTCTTGTTCTTTGTGATAAATAAGACCTCAGTTTTACTAAAGTTTATGCGTAAATTCTGAGATAGGAGCCAGTCGGTGATTGCGTTGAAGCAATCTACTAGCGGGGAGAGGTCAGGATGCATAATTTTGATTGGAGTGAACAGCAAGACATCATCTGCGTAGATCAGGCTGGATATATTAAATGAGCGGATGATGTCACATATAGGTTGCATATATACGTTGAAGAGTAAAGCAGACAGGGAGGAGCCTTGGTGTTCTCCCTGCTGTTGCGGGAATGGATCAGATGTTGAGGATCCTATTTGAACATGTTGCCATCTGTCAGCTAGATAGGATTTACACCATTCCCAAGCCAAGCCCTTAATTCCCTTTTCCTGGAATCGGATAAGGAGTTGCTCATGATTAACAGAGTCAAATGCAGCAGCAATATCAAGGAAAATAAGTACAAACCCATTTTCCATTTTGTCTATAACTCTGGTTAAAGTGTTGGTAAGCGTGGCGAGTAGAGTCTCTACGCCATGGGATTCTCGAAACCCATGCTGGCAGGGATCGAGAGGGGCTGATGTGTCAATGTGTTGCTGGATCTGTCTTTGGACAACCTTCTCAATTAGTTTAGCAATAAGCGGTATGCTCGAGATCGGGCGATATGAATCTGATATTACCATTAGGACCTTCCCTCTCCCCCCTCCCACCTCCCCCGCATTCATAAAACCACATACCACCATTTTAAACCATTCCTCCATTACTGTTATACAGTTTGCAAACACAACAATTGCTATACATTTAACTTTCAAATTCCACTAGAGGACAGCAACCTTAGGCCGGAAGGACTGGGGTTTCTAGTCCCACAGGTGCTCCTTGTGGTCTTGGGCAAGCCACTTAACCCTCCATAGCCCATGTTCCCTGTAAAATAGTTATCTCCAAGTTATAATGCCCTGTTCAATGTAATTTCAGTTTGTTCAATGTAAACCGCACTGATGCAGAAAAGCGGGGTATATAAGAGAATGTAAATAAATAAATAAATAAATAAATAACTTTACACCCTTATTGGGTCACTGGCCCCTCAGCAAGACCATCTCCTCTGATCCCTCCATGTCCATCTCCAGCCGCTTCACCGCCTGATCAGATCATCTCTTAGCTCTGTCCTTGCTGTCTTTACTCTGACTCTTCTTCAGTTCTTGCTGCTCTGTCTCCCTTTGGCGCTTTTCTGCTTCGTTCCCTGCTGTTTCGATTTCCATTCCATTTTTATTTGTCTCATTCCGCATCCCCGCTTCTAGCAGTGCTGCTTTTGCCTCTTCTAACGTCTGCACTCTCCAAGTTCTCCCCTTTATTGTGAAGGACAGCCCAAAAGGGTGCAACCACCGATACTTAATATCTCCATTTTGCAATGTCTGTGTAACCAGTTGCATGGCTCTCCGCCTTTGCAATGTTCCAATGGATAAGTCCTCATATATCGAGATTGGATAACCCTGCCAATTCAGAGCTCCCAGACTCATTATTGTTACCACCCTTTCCTTCATTTTGTATCCAGTAAAACAGATGATGATATCCTTGGGTCTACTGACTCTCACCGCTCCCAGAACTCCTGTCCAATGCAATCTCCTCTGGGCCCACTTTTTCTCCCCCCTTTTGCAGTATCTCCGAGCATATTGAAGCCGCCACTTTCGCGCTGTCTTGGAATTCCTTCTCCTCTGGCACCCCTCTGATCCTCAAATTGTTCCTACACGACCTATTTTCCAAGTCCTCCAATTTATACTGCATCTCTTTTTGCCATTTTTAGATTTCCTGCACCCCTTGTCGGTGCTCCTCTTGCTGCTGCTCTAAACTTTGCAGCCTATTTTCATGATCTCCCGCTGTGTGCGTCAGTTCTAGTATATCTTCTTTCAAATTCCCAATAAGTTTACTGAGCTCTATTTTAACAGCCTGCACCTCTTTTTATATTTCAGTAAACCACTCCTTTAGCTCTGTTCGGGAAATATCTTTGAGGGTGTCTTTTCCTTGCTCCCCCAGACTTCTACTTGTAGACCCTTCCACTGTCTCCCCTTGCTCCACATTTTTGCTTTCATTCTCCAGAGCAGTATGTTCACTGGCACCTCCCCCCACCCCACTTTGAAAAGCATATTCTCTCAAGTCCATCGTTTTCCGTTGCATAGCCATGATAAACTACTCAGCTCTCACTCCTTCCCCGTCCGACTCTGCTCTGCAATGCTCCTACAAGCCCCGCTCTACTTTGTAGTTCCTTTTGGGGTTTCCTTCTTTTTTCCCTGGTGCACTGCTCACCTCTATAGAACCTGTATGCTCTCCTTCCTTTTCATCAGCGCAGATATTTCACTATCCACGTTGCTGAATTTCTCCTTCAAAGCTCTCCCCCTCTCCTTCACTGTATCTCTTCAAATGCTTTTTAATCTTTAAATTTTTTTGTCCTCTGTCGCCTGCTGCTCCTGTATGCCACTTTCTGGCTCCTTCCTGCACCTTCTCCAAACTATATTACAATCTGTACCTTCTGTGTTGCACTCTCCACTTCTTCCTCCAGCTCACTCAGCCATCCTAGCTGCCATGCGGCTGCTGCCCGCCATTTTTCCTGCCATTCACGGAATGTCCGTCTGCACTCTGCCCACCGTGCACTCCGTTCTCCTCTCTCTTCACTGAGCCTGTCTGCTGCTTGTCTGCTCCTCTTTGCCCCGCTGCTCAATCCTCTGCCACAGACAACTCCTCCAAATTGCTGTGCCAATGGTCTCCGGGCCGCCGAGCACACGGCTCTCTCCAGCACTGCTCTCTTCACTCACCCCACAGCCAGCTCCGTCTTACAGTGCCGATCAGCGTTTTTTTACCGCTCCGTTGCTCACGGCCCTCTCTCCTTCATTTTAATTAGCTTTCCAATGCCTGAGGGTCTCTTTTTAAATTTATTAGGCAGGGTTTGCCCTGAGCGGTGTCTTTACACTGCCATCGTTCTTGGTGACATCACTTCCTCCTCCCGCTATATCCTTTTTAAGATACAGCGACCAGCATTGCACACAATATTCAAGGTGCGGTCGTACCATGGAACGATACAGAGGCATTATAATATCCTTTGTTTTATTTTCCATTCCTTATGACACTTAGAATTTTATTTGCTCTCTTTGCCACTGCTGCACACTGGGTGGAGGGTTTCAACATGTTATCCACGATGACGCCTAAATCTTTTTCCTGGGTAGTGGTTCCCAATGTGGAACCTTGTATCGTGTAACCATAATTTGGGTTGTTTTTCCTAGGTGCATAACTTTGCACTTGTCCACATTAAATTTCATCTGCCATTTGGATGCCCAGTCTCAATTTATCAAGATCCTCTTGCAATTGTCCACAATCATCTTGGGTTTTAACAACTTTAAATAGTTTTGTGTCATCACATTAGGAACCATCACATTCCACATTAGGAACCACCACCCAGGAAAAAGATTTAGGCGTCATTGTGGATACCATGTTAAAACCCTCGGCCCAGTGTGCAGCGGCGGCCAAGAGAGCAAATAGAATGCTAGGTATCATAAGGAAAGGAATGGAAAATAAAACAAAAGATATTATAATGCCTCTATATCATTCCATGGTGAGACCGCACCTTGAATATTGTGTGCAATTCTGGTCGCCGTATCTTAAAAAGGTTATAGCGATTTTAGAAAAGGTTCAGAGAAGAGCCACCAAAATGGTAAAGGGGATGGAAGGATACTCCTATGAAGAAAGGCTAAAAAGGTTAGGGCTCTTTAACCTGGAAAAGAGACAGCTGAGGGGAGATATGATAGAAGTCTAGAAATGAATGAACGGAGTGGAACGGGTAAACGTAGATCGATTGTTTACTTTATCAGAATATAGAAAGACTAGGGGACATGCAATGAAGCTACAGGGTAAACTATTTAAGACTAATAAAAGAAAATATTTTTTCACTCAACGTGTAATCAAACTCTGGAATTTGTTACCGGAGGATGTAGTAAAGGCTGTTAGTGTAGCTGGGTTTAAAAAAGGTTTGGACAAGTTCCTGGAGGAAAGGTCCATAAACCATTATTAAGAAGGGACCCAGGATATCAATGCTTGACCCAGTACAAGCATTGTGGAACCTGTGTCTCTTGGGGAAACTGCTAGGTACATATGACCTAGATTGGCCACTGTTGGAAACAGGAAACGGGGCTTGATGGACCTTGGTCTGATCCAGTATGGCATATCTTATGTTCTTATCTGCAAATTTGATAACCTCACTTTTCCAGGTCATTTATGAATATGTCAAAAAGCAGCAGACCCAGGACAGATCCCTGGGGTACTCCACTCTTCACCTTTTTCCATTGGGAAAATTGGCCATTTAGCTCTACCCTCTGCTTTCTATCTTTTAAGCAGTTCCTGATCCACAATAGTACACTGCCTCCTATCCCATGACTTTTTAGTTTTTCCCAAAGTCTCTGATGAGGGACCTTGTCAAAGGCTTTCTGAAAGTCCAGATACACTTTATCAACCGACTCACCTTTGTCTACCTGTTTATTCATACCTTCAAAAAAATGAAACAGATTAGTAAGACAAGATCTTCCTTGTCTAAAGCCATGTTGGCTGTCTCCCAGTAAGCCATCAATATACTAAAACCTCAAAAATATCAAATGACTACCATTGATCTCTCAAAATGGAAAAAGTCATTGAAATATACCATTGAGTTCTAGAAACATATAAAATTCGGACAAAACCTTTTTATGTCGGGGTCCCCCGGCAAGAGCTTTCCATCATTTTGCCCCAGTTTCACTTTTTCCGTAGAGGCCATCGGGGTCCCCCGATGGCCTCCATGGAAAAAGGGAGACTGGGGCAAAATGGCACCTTTAGGTTGGAAGGGGACCACGCATGTGTGGTCCATCTCACAAAGGTTTTATTTGAAAGCCGGGAAGATGTTACCACGCAGGCGCCATCAGCTCAGATGTGACCCATATGTAAAGACTGACTTCCTGCTTGTTCCCAGAGAATAATAAAACCAATAATCAAGTAATTACATTATAACATTTTTAGTTCATATCCCAGTTCAGATTTGAATTGGTGACTCAATGTGGTACATCTGAAATATTTTTGATGAGACTCAGGTTTACTGGAGTTTTCAGTATAGAGATACACAAAAAAAAATTACTTACGCTGTACGATCATTCATAATACATGCATGAACAGGACAAACACAATGTGCTTCATCATGGTCGATATCAAGGGTATGGCCCAACTCATGTGCAAATGTGACTGCCAGTATTGGTACATTATACTTATACTGAAAAGCAATAGAACAAATAAGGAAGAGATTATTAAGATCAATGTTATTTATTTCATTAAAAGTAAACCTAAATCTATATGGGGAATATTATAAAATGAAGTTGCATACAATACCTGTAATGGGAGTCATTTGTAGACAATAGAATAAATAAGTCACACAGATAATTAAAGTCATTCAAATGGACCAACATAGATTAACTCTCTCAGAACTCAAAAAAACTGAGGTGGTCTTGATGAGTGTGTTCAGGACTTCCTGCATATATTTAAATAACAAAAAAAAATAAAATCCACCAGGACACATTCAGCAGCTTGACAGACTTCCTGAATAGCCTTTGCCACAGAATGCTTAGGAATAAAATAGATTAGTGGATGATCATGACCAAATTACCCTGCTGTCTATGAATAACCCCCATGGCAGGTGAGCAAATTTGTCTTCTGTTTTGATAAGCAGGATAAATCCATTGCAGAAGTGGGAAATCCCATAACTGAGGGGTGCCCTAATTCTGTTTGTTGATGAATCTTGGGCAAACTGGTACATCATCTTTATGGAAGAGATAACTTTCATTTAACAATGCTTTGCTAAACTGCTTGTGCAAATAAATTTTATTTCCCAGTCATGTTTTTTTAAAAAAACGTAGGAAATGAAGGTGTGAATGGATGACCATTTTACAGCCCTGTATATTTCTTTTAGTGGAAGTACAAGCAAATATGCAATTGAGCTTGCCATTGCTCTGACCTACTAGTTTTACGGTGGATCATTTGGGGATGTGCATGGGAAAAGTTTTTATTTTGGTTCATCTTTATATTAATCAAAGTGGCATTCATTTTCAGATTCTGAAAATAGAGGTGGGCATTTTGATTAAAATCGGTTGTGTGATTAAAAATTTTAATCACATGATTAATCTCAATTGATCACCTAAGGCCCAATTCCATTGCGGACGTAGAAGTCCTCTGTGCGCCAAGCCAGAACCGGATGCACAGAGGGAGTCGTGATTCTGATCCCACTGGGCACGTCTAGCCCCGCGGGATCAGAATTGCGAACAGGCCTGTATATGCAGGTCAAGACCGTAATTCAGCTCAGCCTGCACATACAGGCCTTGACCGATTAACTCAGTCAGAGCTTTTAAATAGGACCGCGATGCCATGGCTTCCGATTGCCATGGCACCGCGGCTCCATTTAAAAGCCGCGATCCCCAGCCGCCAACCTCCGAATTGTTTTCCCACAGCCCGACCCCCGATCTGGCCTCCCAGGGCCAGGGTCGGTCTGCGGGGAATCCCCTCTACCCCTGCCGCCCCTTACCAGCCCCGGGCCCGCCGATTCTGCCCACCTCGGAGGTGGAATAACTTCCACATTCAAGTCGCCAGCCCCGGACATACAGGTCGACATTAGAATCGGCCCTGTTCATCCGGGGCTGGTGACCACCCACTGCCTGCCCTGACACCGCCCCTTTCCCGCACCCGTCTACCTTCCCCAACTTCAGAATGACTCCCCTAGTGTTTTTCAGTCATAGTATATATAATATATATGTAAACTGGCACCATATTAAATTAATCTGACTTAACTACTGTTTATGAAGCTGGAGAAAGACTGATAGAATTCTGCAAGAATAACAATCTATTCATCTCAAACACCTTCTTCCAGCAACACAAGCGCTGAGTGTACACATAGACTTCACCCAATGGATTGTACAAAAATCAAATTGATTACATCTGTGAAAGTCACTACTATTACTACTGAGCATTTATAAAGCGCTACCAGACGCACGCAGCGCTGTACAGAAAAAGACAAAAATAGTCTCTGCCCAATAGAGCTTAGAATAAAGTCAACGATGGAAAAGCTCAATAACATCAACAAAAACAAAACCTAGAACTGATTGTGGTATAAATCACCAGCTACTAGTATGTAAACTCAAGTTAAAGCTGAAAGAGTAAGCCACTCATGAATGCAGCAAATTATGATCTTGAGAATATACCACTGGAATTTAAAGACTGCCTGCAAAATCGATTCATTGCTTTGGATACAAACGACAAAGCACCAGAAGAGTGATAGATGACAGCAGCAAAGTCGTGCTCAAAGAAGTAAGAAGTCTCTACAAAAGATGACAAAACAAAAAAGGCCAAATGGATGACTGAAGAAACTCTGAAAATTGCCCAGAGACGCAGAGAGGTTAAAGCCAGAGGAGAAAGAGAGGTAATCACAGAACTCAACAGAAATTTCCAACATGTTGCATGATGAGACAAAGAGAAGTACTACAATGGCGCATGGAAGGAAACAGAATCAGAAACTATTAGAGGAAGAACAAGCTAGGCTTTCCTAAAACTATGAGTATTAAAGAGATAATTCCAGCCTCAAATTAGAATGCTAAAAGATGCTCAAGGATCCATGTTGAACGAAGCTGAGAAAACAAAGAAAAGTTGGAAAGAATACACAGTCACTATACCAAAAAGATCAAGTGTACCTTATGATCGAGAACTGTTGATGATGAAAGAAGAAGTCGAAGCATCATTAATAAATTAATGAACGGAGTGCAACGGGTAAACGTAGATCGATTGTTTACGTTATCAGAATATAGAAAGACTAGGGGACATGCAATGAAGCTTGTCAGACGGCTGCCTGGGTGAGAATGTTCACAGTCTTGGCAAGTGAATATGTCAATATGATTTGCAAGGGATTGTGGGCAATGCAGTCCATTCACACCCGACACAGCTGCTCACAATAATTTAGTTGTGCTCAAGTGTAAAGCCAATAAGATATTTATTTATGGGGTTATTTCTCCCAACACAGATATGCTTGGTAGCACATAAATCAGGTTACTTGCTTTCAGTGTTAAACTTGGAAAAACAAAATCAAGAAAACATTTGAACTTGTCAGGCAATCAAAGCAAAAGAAATAAGACCTGGTTGGCAACAAACTGGTCTTTGCTAAGAGAATATTAGCTAAAGCCTACAGAAATGTCAAACAACAAACCAAAAGCCACAAAGAAAGGAAAAACTGTTCTTTTCAGGTTAACTTCTTATATCTTCCCACATAGATTCAGAAGTGATTCTCTCAGAGCTCACAAGCAATTAGGTAAGGCTCAATTGCTAGCAGTTATCCAGCTGAAACCCCTTAGCTGGCTTGCTTTCTACCGCGTGGCTAAAAATCCTACTCAGAAGCTTTTCTGAGTAGATTAAAGAACAAGTTTGTATTTCTTTGTGATGGTTGCTGTACTTTATAACAGAAAATCACCAAAGGAGTTTAGACAGAGAGCAGTCCATGTAAACACATTCTTCATCTGCTATCACCCACCCCCTCTTCTTCAACAAGCATGGGTTCAATATCATGGATTGGCACAGATGAATCTCCCAATGGAGCACTTTCAGGAGAATACTTGTTTCCCTGCTGTCTTTCAAGGTTATAGCTAGGGCATAGATCAGTGTTCATACCTGAGCTTCCATTGCTGCTAGAGTTCCTCTCTATATAGCCTGGCCAGTATGTAGTCCAGTTCTTATGTCCAGCCTTCCAATCCAGATCCCTGGACACTGGATCTCTCTTCACATACCTTCTGGCATGGGTCTTAGGGTCCCTTCCACGTGCAGCCGTCTCCCTCACAGGTACCGTCTGGAGATTCCTAGCTCTGCAGCACCATTCCTCTGGCTTTCCCCAGTCCAATGGTGTATGCTGGCCCTTGGAATGCCTCCCAGTATACGTACTGCTCTGGACTCTTCTAGACCTCTCAAAGGCTTTTCTCTTCTTTCTTCCAAAGGGTTTCTTGCCCTCTCTGTCCGTCCGGTTTGGCTTCTGCTTCTGATAATCCTTCAGATGAAACTGAGGATATCCAAGCTGATCATGAAGATGATGATGATCCTCAGGATAATTCTCTGTAGAATAAACTCTACCTTTATTCTGCTTAGATGAGTGCTCCTCCCTAACACAGCGCAGCTGTGCTGAATCAGGCCCTGCCCTTTGAGATGAGTGCTTAGGGATTACCTCATAGCCCTCCTGATTGAACACACGTTTCCCCACTTCAGCTCCTCTAATGGCTGTTGGAAACCTGGTGCATTCTGGGACTGGTAGTCTTTTATGGGAAAATTCTGTTTTCTTATTTCTACCAGAACTGACAGGTTGCTTGTTCAGAGTCACTTCACCTTTCCTATAGCTCCTTCCTGAGCTATGATAAGCTTCCTTATCACAAGCTACAGGGTAAACTATTTAAGACTAATAAAAGAAAATATTTTTTCACTCAACGTGTAATCAAACTCTGGAATTTGTTACCGGAGGATGTAGTAAAGGCTGTTAGTGTAGCTGGGTTTAAAAAAGGTTTGGACAAGTTCCTGGAGGAAAGGTCCATAAACCATTATTAAGAAGTGACCGAAGATATCAATGCTTGACCCAGTACAAGCATTGTGGAACTTGTGTCTCTTGGGGAAACTGCTAGGTACATATGACCTAGATTGGCCACTGTTGGAAACAGAATACTGGGCTTGATGGACCTTGGTCTGACCCAGTATGGCATATCTTATGTTATGTTCTTATGTTCATTGAAAGCATTATCAGAGAACAAAGCATTGGGTATTGATGACATTCCTATTGAAGTATAACAGCAATCATAAGCAGTTGTTAAACTTTTAAGGCTCTGCCAAGAAATTTGGAAGACAATAACATGGCCAACTGACTGGAAAAGATCTGTGTTCATACCAATATTGACTGATTGTGGAAATTATTGCATAATTGCCCTGAGCCCACATGCCAGCAAGATTCTACTCAAGATCATTCAATGGAGACTACAACCATACCTGGAATGAGAACAGCCTGAAATGCAAGAAGGGCGAGGAACGAGACACCACTGCCAATGTCAAATGGATCCTTGAAAAAAAATCAAAAGGATATCTATATGTGTTTATTGACTTCAGCAAGGCCTTTTACTTTGTAAATTATGAGAAAGTCTGGACCACATTAATCAGCATAAAAATACTGAAACACCTGATAGTTTTCATGCACAACCTTTACATTGATCAAGAAGCAACAGTTCAAATGGTTGATGGGGTAATTTGGAATCTTTCACCTCTGTCTGCTCTGCACTTAAGGGCATCTGGGTTACTATTATCTTTATTGGAACCTCTCTGTTGGGATGCCATAACTTCCCTCTTTTGCCAGTATCCTTCAAGGATATATCCTTCTGAACCATGCGCTCTTGGGCAACTGTCTGCCTTCCCCTATTATCTAGTTTAAAAGCTGCTCTATCTCCTTTTTAAAGGTTAATGACAGCAGCCTTGTTCCATGTCAATTAAGGTGGAGCCCATTCTTTCGGAAAAACCCCTTCCTTCTTCATAACGTTGCCCAGTTCCTACCAAATCCAAAACCCTCTTCCTTGCACCACTGTCGCATCCACCCACTGAAACTCCAGAGCTCTGCCTGCCTTTTGAGTCCTGCGTGTAGAACAAGAAGCATTTCAAAGAATGCTACTCTGGAAGTTCTGGATTTCAACTTCCTACCTAAAAGCCTAAATTTGGCCTATAGAACCTCCCTCACACACTTTCTTATGTCATTGGTATCAACATTTACCAAGACAGCAGGCTCCTCCTCAGCACTATTTAAAACCTTGTCAAGGTGGCATGTGAGGTCCGCTACCTTGGCACAAGGCAGGTATGCTACCAGGCGATCCTCATGTCCACAAGGCACCCAGCTATCTACATGCCTAATGATCAAATCACAAACTATAATGGCAGTCCTAACCCTTCCCTCATGGGAACATGATCCTGGAGAAACCTCCTCAGTGCAAGAGGGTTTTACGTCACCTGGAGGACAGGTCCTTGCTACAGGATCACTTCCTGCCATGCTATTGGGGCAAGGTACTTCAGGCCGGAATGTTGGAGGTTCAAATCCCACTAGAGGACAGCAACCTTGGGCCGGAAGGACTGGGGTTTCTAGTCCCACAGGTGCTACTTGTGGTCTTGGGCAAGCCACTTAACCCTCCATAGCCCATGTTCCCTGTAAAATAGTTATCTCCAAGTTATAATGCCCTGTTCAATGTGATTTCAGTTTGTTCAATGTAAACCACACTGATGCAGAATAGCGTGGTATATAAGAGAATGTAAATAAATAAATAAATGAATGTGTCCATATAGTCAAGCCCAGAGAAACCCAGGACAGTGACTGCAGAAACAGAGTGTGTAGGTGAGGCAGCCCAGCAGGGAGACAGATCACACCTGTCCGATTATGCCACCTGGCTACTGTTGGCCCAGGGCATACACCAGCTTGGAGGTCAAGCAGTCACATATGTACCTTATGGCCAGTTGTAGCATACCATGGTACTGTCCAGGGATATGTTGTCTGGGAGATGTGTCTGCTCACTGCGGCAGTAACCTGCCAGCCACTGAAGCATGAATGCAAGTGTGCAGCTGCAAGGGAACATTAGGGTGAGGTTCACATGAGCAAGCATTCATAAAGTGCACATCTCTTTCCACAGATGCTTCCATATCATGAGGGACACAGAAGCATACTGTATCCGCTACAGGGCCATCACAAGGCCAAGGCTCCTTCTGAGACTGAGGCAGCAGCTGGAGTGAGAGCAAGGTGAGTATTCATGTACACTGCTGCCCTGCAAGCCATGTCCCCACACACACCCAGGACGTGCCAAAACATGTGAAGACCTGGCCCAGAGGAGATAGAGCCACACATATGATGCACATTGCCTGCATAAACTCACCGTGAAGGTATACAAAGCAGCTGTGTGCCTTAGGAGCAAAGCGGTGACACATGAGCATATCCACAAAGCATGTTTGTGGCCACACTGACATGGGCCTGTGGCCAGAGCTGTGCGTGGGACCACCAAAGGGTCCTGAGAGGAGGTGGATGGGACATCCCACAATGGGAGCATATGGGGGATACCAACAGCAGCCTTGCGCATGTTGCACAGCATATGTGTTGCAGCACCCTCCCCAGATGTGGTGTGACACAGGAACACATGTTGGTAGGGCCATAAACATGGCACATCTGCAATCAATGCAGTCTGGGGATAAAAACAGGATCCTACATGTTAGCAACCACTGGCACTGCAAATGGTGTATGTTAGGCAGATGGTGTGGGTGCCTGAATGCCTGTAAAACACCAATTGGCCAGCACCCATCCCCAGTACATCAGTAACGCAGCAAAGGACAGGCATGTAACCTCCCTTAGACAACACTGTACTGTTGTAAGATAAGTGTCATTAACACAGCCCCAAAGCAGGGGCTGAAAACCACACAACTCCCACAGAGTATGCCTGCAGAGTCACAAATCGCATTGTCACATGTGTTGGATGGCACAGCATATCAGCAGAAACAATACTCACTGTACCATGCAGCACTCCAATTCATCCCTTATAGCAATGCAATTCACACAGCACGCAGCACCCTCACTGGGCATCCGGAGAACAGATGAACATGAGAGGTAGTCCAACATGCTGTGAGTTGACAGAGGATATCTCATATGCCTACTTGCCATCAACCAGAAAGGAACAAATTCCCAACCAAAGTGGCAGTAGCCAGAACACAAATTCAAAACCCATGAACCAACACATGGGACACCAACAGTATAGACAGCACTGGTATGCATCAGAGGTTGCTGGTGTGACTGTGTATGGGTCACTGAAATGAGAGTGATCTACCTAGAATGTGACATCAGTGTGCACAGACGCATAATTAGGCAACTCCTGTTGCTGTGACTGGGCCTGTCTGTGAATCCCGGCCTGAAGGACTACAAAAGGGGACTGCTACTTCTGGAGAGAGCTGCACTTGCAAGTATTTATTCTGTGAATTTTTCTAAATCTTGGGGAAAAGGAATTCTTTAGATTAAAGCTGATTAATCTGTGAACCCAGTGTATTTGTTAAATCAGTCAGGGCCTAATAGCAGCAAAGAGTTTTCAGTTTCAATTTAAAACACAGCAGAGAGCTTTCTGGTTAAATTTAGAACCCAAGACTCCCTCTATCCAAGCAAGGGCTGTGGGACTCCTCCAGGATATTGGTCACAGATTACCTTAGAAGCACAGGACAGGGAACTGTGTAGCAGCCAGCTTTTAGTAAGTCTTCTTTCCCTCCCCGACACCCACCCACCCACCCCTGGGATAATCGTAGGTGCTTAAACCTCTTAAAGGAAAGAAGGTGCCATATTCACTCTCAGGTGCAGCTGTTTATTCTCATCAGCATACATTAAGGACCTGAGATTAATTAAACTTCAGGTGAACAAAGTACATTAAACATATTAGGTATAGTTTTATTAGAATAAGTATCCCCAACAACCCTTAGTAAGCAAAGGACTTAAATATCTAAACACAACCTTAAAGCAAAAATGCAGACAGCAGTCCAGCAGCAAGATGGGGGCTTTCCAGTCTTTTGCATTGAGTGTCACATATATGATTTTCTCCCAGTTGGTGAGGGGTCTTACGTATGCACAAGGTACAAGGAGCTCTTTGCTCTCAGGGAACGAGTCCGATCTCTGGAGGCAAGAGTAGCAGACTTGGAAGACATGAGGAAGACAGAGAGGTACATAGACGAGACCTACAGGGATATAGTCCTGAAGTCCCACTTCCAATCTGGCAGCATCCCTGTTGCCATGGAGGAGACTACTACTACTACTGCTGAGCATTTGTATAGTGCTACCAGTCATACGCAGCCTGCACAGAAATGTAAGAGACAGTCCCTGCTCATCAGAGCTTACAATCTAGTCAAGACAACACACAGAAGGTGTAAGCAGGGATAAAACAAGGGAAAGAAAAAGGAAATAAAAGGAAAAAAGAAAAAGGAGAAAGGTCATGTAACAGGAGAACATCACCCTGGTGTGGCAGGAAGTGATCCTATAGCTAGGACCTGACCTCCAGATGATGAACACCGCTGCCCGCATCCTGCACGGAGCCTCCAGAAGAGAGTACATAACACCAATCCTGAAACACCTCCACTGGCTGCCGATCCACAGCAGGCTCACTTTCAAAGTATTACTACTGACCTTCAAGGCCATCAACAAACAATCCTCCACCTCCCTCATGGATCTCATCCTCCCCACCCCTCCAAACAGATACAGGTGGTCATTCACTGCAAACACACTCGTAGTCCCCAGCGCAATAAGAAAAGGTTCCCTGGCAGCAAAGAGCAGACCCTTTGTATTTTACACACCTACTCTCTGGAATGCCCTTCCAACCAACATCCAAGCTATTACCGACATCGCCCAATTCAGGAAGGCACTAAAGCACCATTTTTTCCTCCTACATTAATCCCAGGCCAATGAAACATCACAACTCAGTATACCCCCTACCCACCACAACGACACCACCTGCTCACTCTTATGCTGACACAACCACATCCAGAAGTACTACTACACAAACCTGTAAATAGTTATCTAAAATGTATATAGTTCAGAGCGTACAGCAAACAGTACAAAAATGTAGGCAGGTGTAGGCTCTCACCAATACTTTATTGATCCATGTATGTAAAAGGGAGACCTGACCCGACACAGGCCGTGTTTCAATAAATTCTTCTTCAGGGGTTGGCTCACCTTATACTTAAAAACCGTAATAAGGATACGCCAATAAAGTTAATTTGTTGCACTGAAAATGAAACAACCTTCTGTAAATCCTCGAACTGCCAATACTTCGGAAACCATAAAAGCAGCTTTTATGGTTTCCGAAGTATTGGCAGTTCGAGGATTTACAGAAGGTTGTTTCATTTTCAGTGCAACAAATTAACTTTATTGGCGTATCCCTATTATGGTTTTTTAGTATAAGGTGAGCCAACCCCTGAAGAATTTATTGAAACACGGCCTGTGTCGGGTCAGGTCTCCCTTTTACATACATGGATCAATAAAGTATTGGTGAGAGCCTACACCTGCCTACGTTTTTGTACTGTTTGCTGTTTGCCTGCGTGGCAGTGTGCTGCCCAGCTTGGTGTCCCTATAGTTCAGAGCGTGTCAGAACTCCACAACTGTACCTGTGGCATACCTATGGCACAATAGCTCCATTGTATTTTAACATAGTAACATAGTAAGTGACAGCAGATAAAGACCAGCATGGTCCATCTAGTCTGCCCAGCAAGATGGCAAGAGTAGGTGCACCTGTCGCTCTGTGCAGGCCACCCCTCCCCATGTTTTTGTTTCTGTTTAGGGGTGAACCCACCACTCCATGTAGGACACCCTTATTTGTTCAGACGCTAGATAGTTCAGAAGTTAGATGGTACCGTTTATTTTGCTTTTATCCTGTTGCTGTAAAGGGATCCACTGTGTTCGTCCCATGCCGTTTTGAATTCCATCACCGTGTTTGCCCCCACCACTTCCATCGGGAGGGCATTCCAAGCATCCACCACCCTTTCAGTGAAGAAATATTTTCTGACATTGCCTTTCAATTTACCACCTTGCAGCTTCATGTTATGCCCTCTAGTTTTACAGCTTCCCCGTCTTTGGAAGAGGTTTGTTTGTTCATCATTTCTCTTTAAGTATTTAAAGGTCTGAATCATATCTCCCCTGTCCCTCCTCTCCTCCAAAGTGTACATATTTAGGTCTTCAAGTCTCTTCTCATAAGGCTTCTGACGCAGGCTCCAAATCATTTTGGTCGCCTTTCTCTGAACAGTTTCCAGTCTTTTTACATCTTTTGCAAGATATGGCCTCCAAAACTGAACACAGTATTCCAAGTGAGGCCTCACCAGTGACTTGTACAGTGGCATAAGTATCTTTTCCTTTCTGCTGGTAATCCCTCTTTGTATGCAGCCCAACATTCTCCTGGCTTTTGCCACCTCCTTGTCGCACTGTTTTGCCACCTTGAGATCATCAGAGATAATCACACCAAGGTCTTTCTCCTGAACCGTGCATACCAACCTCTCACCTCTTATTGTGTACTTTTCCCTTGGATTTCTGCTACCCAAGTGCACGACACTGCACTTTTTCACATTAAATCGTAGTTGCCAAGCATTAGGCCAGTCTTCCAGCTTTTGTAGATCTTTCCTCATGTTATCCACTCCCTCGGGGGAGTCCACTCTGTTGCAAATTTTTGTGTCATCTGCAAACAGACAGACTTTTCCATTTAGTCCTTCAGCAATATCACTCACAAATATATTGAACAGTGCCGGGCCCAGGACCGAACCCTGAGGCACCCCGCTAATCACCTTCCTCTCATCCGAGTGAGCTCCATGTACCATCACCCTCTGTTGTCTGTCAGTCAACCAATTTCTAATCCAGTTTACTATCTTGGGACCCATCCCCAAGCTACTGAGTTTATTGACAAGCCTCCTATGAGGAACAGTATCAAAGGCTTTGCTGAAATCCAGATAGATGACATCCATTGCATGCCCCAGATCTAGTTCCTTGGTCACCCAATCAAAGAACTCAATCAGATTTGTTTGGCAAGACCGTCCTTCGGTAAAACCATGTTGCCTTGGATCTTGCAACCTGTTGGTTTTGAGAAAGTTCACTATTCGCTCTTTCAGGAGCGCCTCCATTACTTTTCCTGCCACCGAGGTAAGGCTCACGGGCCTGTAATTTGACACTTCTTCCCTGTCACCACTTTTGTGTAAGGGTACAACATTAGCCATTCTCCAGTCCTGAGGAACCACTCCTGTTTCCAAGGATCTGTTGAAGACATCCTTTAACGGTCCTGCAAGAACCTCTCTGAGCTCTTTCAGTATCCTGGGATGTATCCCATCTGGTCCCATGGCTTTGTCCACTTTCAGTTTAGCAAGTTGTTCTAACACCTCATCTTCTGTGAATGGTGTGGTATCTACTGCAGTTCTATTTTTATATTTGGGAGTCACAGCTGGTCCATCTCCAGGATCTTCTTTAGTAAAAACAGAGCAGAAGTATTTGTTTAGCAATTTCGCTTTTTCAGTGTCACTTTCCACGAGTCCTTTCCCAGCACTTCTGAGTCCTGCAATTCCAAATCTGATCTTCTTCCTTTCCTTAATATACCTGAAGAAAGTTTTGTTGCCTCCCTTAACATCTTTAGCCATCTTTTCTTCTGCCTTTGATTTTGCTATCCTTATTACTCTTTTAGACTCTTTGAATTGGATCCTGTATTCATTTCTGTGTTCTTCTGTTTGCAAGCTTTTGAATTTTGCGAAAGCTGTGTTTTTTGCCTTTATTTGCGCAGCCACCTCTTTGGAAAACCAAATAGGTTTCCTTCTCCTCTTGTTTTTATTTATTTTTCTTACATATTTATCTGTTGCCCCTTTTATTGCCGCCTTTAGTTTAGTCCATTGCAATTCCACTTCCCTTATCTCCTTCCACACCGTCATCTCCTCCTTTAAGTACTCGGCCATTTTATTGAAGTCAGTGTTTTTGAAGTTTAGGACTTTGAGCTTGCTATGATTGGCCTTTACCATGGCTTTTATCTCATACCACACCGTGTGATGGTCGCTGTTGCTCACAGGGGCACTCACGCAGACATTCGACACGTTATCACTGTTGGTAAGCACTACATCCAGCGTTGAGCTTTCCCTGGTTGGTTCCATCACCATTTGTCTAAGTAATGCATCTTGGAGAGCATCCACAATTTTTTTGCTTCTTTCCAGATGTGCAGAAGGAGTAATCCAATCCACATCAGGTAGATTAAAGTCACCCAATATGATCGCTTCCCCCTTTGTTGCTATCTTGGCAATATCTATAATCAATTCGTTATCTCTCTCTTCAATTTGAGTCGGAGGTCTGTAGACTACAGCAATATGGATGACAGTGCCATCTCCTCTTTCCAACGCAATCCAGAGCGCTTCTTCTTTTCCCCATGTTCCCTGCATTTCAGTAGCTTTAATACTGCTTTTGACATACAAGGCTACTCCTCCTCCTTTTCCATTTTCTCTGTCTCTTCTGAATAGATTATAGCCAGCTATGGCTATATCCCAATCATGCGATTCATTAAACCATGTTTCCGTAATGGCCACGATGTCCAAATCCGTTTCCACCATTAGTTGTAACCCAAGTTATAATACATGTTCTCTGTAATGTACTTTGCATCTTCCACCGCATTGTACAAATTGATGTTAACTGTAAACAGCGCTGATTCTAAAGAGCGCGGTATAGAAACTTAAATAAATAAATAAGAATAAAAATGTAAAATCTTCTCACACCGAGGAAGTTTCTTCACAGCCATATGGCCCATGAGGGAAGAGTTAGGACAGCCATTATATTTGGTGATTCGATCATTAGACATGTGGATAGCTGGGTGGCTGGTGGACATGAGGATCACCTGGTAACATGCCTGCCTGGTGTGAAGGTAGTGGACCTCACGCGCCACCTAGACAAGGTCTTAGATAGTGCTGTGGAGGAGTCTGCTGTCTTGGTACATGTCCATACCAATGACATAGGAAAATATGGTAGGGGAGGTTCTGGAGACTAAATTTAGGCTTTAAGGTAGGAAGTTGAAATCCAGAACTTCCAGGGTAACGTTCTCCAAAATGCTTCCCGTTCCACACGCGGGACCCAAAGGTCAGGCAGAGCTCTGGAGTCTCAATGCGTGGATGAGACAATGGTGCAAAGATGAGGGTTTTGGATTTTTTAGGAACTGGGGAACATTCCAGGGATAGGAGGGGCTCTTCCGAAGGGATGGGCTATACCTTAACCGGAATCAAACCAGGTTGCTGGCATTAACCTTTAAAAAGGAGATAGCGCAGCTTTTAAGCTAGATAATAGGGAAGAGCTGACAGTCGCCCAAGAGCACATGGTTTGGAACAATGCTTCCTTGAAGGATACTACCAAAAAAATAAAGTTAGGGCACATCAGCAGAGAGGTTCCAATAAAGACAAAGGTAGCCCAAATTCCCTGAGTATGGAGCAGACAGAGCTTAAAGATTCCAAATTACCCCTGCCTACCAATAACCAGATTAATATGAATAAAATACAGTCTCTAAAATGCTTGTATGCAAAAGCTAAAAGTCTAAAAAAGAAGATGGGAGAGTTAGAATATATAGCATTAAATGAGAAATTAGATATGATTGGTATCGAAGAGACATGGTGGAAAGTGGACAACCAGTGGGACACTGTGATACCTGGGTACAAACTATATCATAATGATAGAGCTGATCAAATTGGTGGAGGGGTTGCGCTCTGTTAGAGAGAGCACTGAGTCACACAGAAGTAAAGTTTTACAGGTAATAAAATTCACTGTAGATTCTCTATGGATGGAAATTCCATGTAAAAAGGGGATGGCGATGGCAGTGGGGTTGTACTATCGACCGCCTGGCCAGAATGAACAAATGGATGATGAAATGCTCAAAGAAATCAGGGAAGCTAACAAAAGATACAAAACAGTAATAATGGGTGATTTCATTTACCCCAGTATTGACTGAGTCAGTGACACGGCAGGACATGCTAGGGAGATAACGTTTCTAGATGAAATAAATGACTGCTTCTCGGAGCAGCTGGTTCATGAACCAACCAGAGGGGATGCCATTTTGGACTTGGTCCTTAGTGGAAAACCAGATCTGGTGCAAGAGATAAGGGTATTGGGGCCACTTGGCAATAATGATCATAGCATGATCACGTTTCATTTAATTAATGGAGGAGGGATGGTAAGGAATTCCACAGTACTACCTTTTAACTTTCGAAAGAGAGACTATGATAAAATGAGGAAAATAGTTAAGAAAAAACTAAAAGGAGCAGTTGCAAAGGTTAAAGACTTACATCAAGCTTGGGTGTTGTTTAAAAATACTATCTTGGAAGCCCAGACCAGTTGTATTCCACTTTTTAAGAAAAGTGGAAGGAAGTCCAAAAAAACTGCCAGAATGGTTTAAAGGTGAGGTCATAGAGGCTGTTGTTGCCAAAAAAACATCTTTTACAAAATGAGGAAAACTGGAAACAGCATAAGCACTGGCAAGTTAAATACAAGGCATTGCTAAAGCAAGCAAAGAGAGAATTTGAGAAGAAACTTGCTGTGGAAGCAAAAATGTGTAATAAAGACTTTTTCAAGTACATTCGTAGCAAAAAACCTGTGAGAGAATCAGTTGGACCATTAGAAAGGGACAGTAAGAGGGGACAAGGCTATAGCGGAGAGACTGAATGAATTCTTTGCTTCAGTCTTTACTGAGGAAGATGTAGGGATGTTACCCATGACTGAAGTGGTATTTAAAGGTGATACTGCAGAAGAATTGAATGAAATATCGATACACTTGGAAGATGTATTACAACTATTTGATAAACTGAAGAGTAGCAAATCACCTGGATCAGATGGCATACATTCAAGTTGTTGAAAGAACTGAAATATGAGATTGCAGACCTGCTATTAGTAATCTGTAAACTATCATTAAAATCATCTGTAATACCTGAAGATTGGAGGATCGCCAATGTAACGCCAATTTTTAAAAAGGGTTACGGGGTGATCCGGGAAACTACAGACCAGTGAGCCTGACATCAGTACCGGGAAAAATGGTAGAAACCATCATAAAGAACAAAATTACTCAACATGTAGATAGTTCATGGTTTAATGGGAGACAGCCAACATGGCTATAGACAAGGAAAATCTTGTTTTATTAATCTGTTATGTTTTTTTGAAGGTATGAATAAACAAGTAGATAAAGGTGAGTCGGTTGATATAGTGTAGCTAGACTTTCAGAAAGCCTTTGACAAGGTCCATCATCAGAGACTTTTGGCAAAACTAAAAAATGGGATAGGAGGCAGTGTACTATTGTGGATCAGGAACTAGTTAAAAGATAGAAAGCAGAGGGTAGGGCTAAATGGCCAATTTTACCAATGGAAAAAGGTGAATAGTGGAGTACCGCAGGGATTTGTACTGGTTCCACTGCTTTTTGACATATTCATAAATGACCTAGAAAAGGGAATAACGAGTGAGGTTATCAAATTTGCAGATGACACAAAACTATTTAAAGTTGTTGAAACCCAAGAGGATTGTGGAAAATTGCAAGCGGATCTTGATAAATTGGAAGACTGGGCATCCAAATGGCAGATGAAATTTAATGTGGACAAGTGCAAAGTTAGCACCTAGGAAAAAACAACTCAAGCTATGGTTACACAATGCAAGGTTCCACATTGGGAACCACTCCACCCAGTGTGGAGCAGCAGCAAAGAGAGCAAATAAAATGCTAGGCATCATAAGGAATGGAAAATAAAACAAAGGATATTATAATGCCTCTGTATCGTTCCATGCAGAATTGTGTGCAATTCTGGTCGCTGTATTTTAAAAAGGATATAGCGTTATTAGAAAAGGTACAAAGAAGAGCCACCAAAATGGTAAAGGCGATGGAAGGATACTCCTATGAAGAGAGGCTAAATATGGTTAGGGCTCTTCAACCTGGAAAAGAGACGGCTGAGGGGAGATATGATAGAGGTCTATAAATTAATGAATGGAGTGGAATGGGGAAACGTAGATCGATTGTTTACATCATCAGAATATAAAAAGACTAGGGAACATGCAATGAAGCTACAGGGTAACCTATTTAAGACTAATAAGAGAAAATATTTTTTCACTCAACATGTAATCAAAGTCTGGAATTTGTTACCGGAGGATATAGTAAAAGCTTTTAGTGTAGCTGGGTTTAAAAAAAGGTTTGGACAAGTTCCCTGAGGAAAGGTCCATAAACCATTATTAAAAGGGACCCAGGATATCACTGCTTGACCCAATACAAGCATTGAAGAACCTGTGTCTTTTGGGGAGACTGCTAGGTACTTATGACCTAGCTTGGCCACTGTTGGAGGATTTTGGGTTTGATGGACCTTTGTCTGACCCAGTATGGAATATCTTATTTTCTTAATGTCTTCTGTTCCCTCACCCCATTAAAAAGTCAGATCATGAAGTAGGACAAACACAAACTAAGATTTACAATACATAACATATAAAATTATAATTAAATGTAGGAACATCCGTCAAGTCAGGGGACAAGAAAACCCCTCGTATGAACGGACTTCTCCCTTTAATCTTTTTTATTATTATTTCTATTTCTACAACAGTCTTAATGAAAACAAAGCAGACCCAAAGAGCCACAATGCTAAGAGTATAAATTCTTAATGACCAAAAAGTTAAAGTCAAACTTAGCTGGCAATGGGGTCCTGCAGTATACGTCCACCTCCCAGAATGTTTCAACGGGAAAGCATCCTCCGAAAAATTCCACAAAGTTGATTCAATGAGAAGACAATTCTTCAGGACTCCATAACCCAGCGCTGTGTTTCGGGTCCTCCGACCCTGCTTCAGCTGGCATAAAAACAGTCGTCTTCAGGTTACAGCCGTTATACTTTCCAAAGAACGTCCTTCCAAAAGAGTGGCGTCTGACGTCAATGCTCGTAGTCAGCTGTTTTATACCCTAAACCAAAATATGAAAGGCAAAAACGCCCTATCAGGTGGGTAGGATACTCCACCAATCAAGTTCTTGGTTAAGTCCGTTGGGGATCACTGATTTGAGAGAAAAAATCCAACGCTGTTCCAAGATTTGTAATTGCTGTTCCCGGTCCCCCCTACGAGGGCCATCAGGTACATAATCCAGAATGCACCAAAGAAAATCAGTGAATACATGATTCATTTGAAGGCAATGAGCTACTAAAGGGGCAGTAAGTGTTTTTGTGTGAATCCGAGATTTATGCTCCGATAAGCGTTTTGCCCAGAAATGCAGAGAAGCTAAAGCCAGAGGAGAAAGAAAGACAATCACAGAACTCAACAGAGATTTCCAACGTGCAGCAAGACAGGACAAGGAAAAGTACTACAATGACACTTGCAAGGAAATAGAAGCAGAAACTATTAGAGGAAGAACAAGATCAGCTTTCCTAAAGCTACGAGAGTTAAAGAAAAAGTTCCAGCCTCGAATTGGAATGTTACAAGATGCTCAAGGTTCTATGTTAAATGATGCTGAGAAGATCAAGAAAAGGTGGAAGGAATATACAGAGTTTTTATATGATAAAGATCAAGTGGACCAACAGCCGTTTCAACCTGTACCTTATGATCGGGAACCACTGGTGATGAAAGAAGAAGTTGAAGCAGCATTGAAAGCCTTATCAAAGAACAAAGCACCAGGCATTGATAGCATTCCCATAGAAGTATTGCAGCAATCTGATGCAGCTGTTACCATACTCACAAGGCTCTGCCAAGAAATATGGAAGACAATATCATGGCCAACTGACTGGAAAAGATCTGTGTTTATACCAATACTAAAGAAAGATGATCCAACTGACTGTGAAAATTATCGCACAATCGCTCTGATCCCACATGCCAGCAAGATTCTACTGAAGATTATTCAAAAGAGACTATAACCATACCTGGAACAAGAACTACCTGAAGTGCAAGCAGGGTTCAGGAAAGGGCGAGGAACGAGAGACATCATTGCGGATGTGAGATGGATCCTTGAAAAGACTAAAGAATACCAAAAGGATATCTATTTGTGCTTTATCGACTATAGCAAGGCTTTTGACTGTGTAAACCATGAGAAACTCTGGGCCACATTAAGAAGCATGGGTATACCAGAACACCTGATCGTTTCTTGCGCAATCTGTACATTGATCAAGAAGCAACAGTTCGAACGGAACAAGGAGAAACAGAATGGTTTAAAATAAGCAAAGGTGTAAGACAAGGCTGCATACTTTCCCCCTACCTGTTTAATTTATATGCAGAACAAATCATCAGAGAAGCAGGATTGTATGAAGACAACAGAGGTGTGAAGATTGGTGGAAGACTCATCAACAACCTTCGCTATGCTGATGATACCACACTACTGGCTGAAAGTGAAGATGATCTGAAACATTTGCTTCTCACAATCTAAGAACATAGTCTCAAAATGGGCCTGCACCTTAATGTAAAGAAGACAAAGATCATGACAACTGGCATAATCAACAGGTTCATCGTTGAAGGAGAAGAAATTGAAATTGTGAACAACTTTAACCTACTTGGATCAACTATCAATAAAGAAGCAACAAGCAGTCAAGAAATCAGACGATGCATTGCTCTTGGCAGAATGGCTATGAAAGACCTAGATAAGATTCTCAAGAGCAGAGATGTCTCTCTCCATACAAAGATTCGACTTGTTCAAGCCATGGTATTTTCAATAACATCATATGTATGTGAAAGCTGGACAGTGAAAAAGATAGACAGGAAGAAAATTGATGCCTTTGAATTATGGTGCTGGCGGCGAATACTGTGTATACCATGGACTGCCCGAAGAACAAACCAGTCGGTACTAGAGGAGATCAAACCTAAGCTTTCTTTAGAAGCTCAGATGACAAGACTTTGACTTTCATACTTTGGACACATCATGCGAAGAGAGAGATCATTAGAGAAAGACATTATGCTTGGCAAGATAGAAGGTCAACGCAAAAGACGAAGGCCAGCAATGAGATGGATCGATACAATAACAGCAGCCACGGGTACCAGTCTGTCAACAATGAGCCGCCTGACTGAAGACCGAACACAATTTAGGATAGCTATCCAGAGGGTCGCCATGAGTCGACTCCGACTCGACGGCACTTAACAACAACAAGCGTTTTCTCACAGGGCGTATCGTGCGACCTATGTAATGCAAACCACAGGGGCATGTGAGAACATAAACTACAAAAGAAGATGTGCGATCTGTGCGCCATTTTAGATGAATAATTCGTCCCGTAGGATTATGTGTCCACGTAATACCAGTCTGTGATTGTAAACAGCATTGACAACGAGAGGACGCACAAGAAAAATGTCCTGCAGCCGTCTGTAATTCCTCCGGATGCTCAAATTTTGTCATAGAATGCACCACAAAATCCCTAATATTTGCACCCCGTTGATACGCAATCATAAAATCTTGTTGAAAAACAGGATCAAGTTGCAAAATATGCCAATATTTTCGTAAAAGGGCTACTGTTTGTGATGATCCTATCATATATGGCAAAACTCCAATAATTTTCTTATTAGTGTCACCAGATGTCACCTGAGACACATTAGATACCTGAGGCCCTCCAATAGGTAAGACTTCCTTCCGAGTAGCAGAATGTAGCAGCCAATCACGATGTGCATGTTTTGCTATCTTGTAAGCTCTTTGAACCACTTGTGCTGGATGTAATAAACGTTGACACAAATCTTTTGCATGTTTCAAAAATTCCTCCTTTGTAGTACAATTCCGTTTTATACGAAAAAATTGTCCAAGTGGGAGAGCTCTTCTGAGGGGGCCCGGATGAAAACTTTGATATTGTAATAAAGTGTACCCTCACAGCATGTAGTAGGTGGAGAGCTATGGCCCTGTGTAACTGATCTATGAAACAACATTCTAGCCTGCATGTACATTTTTTGAGGACCCAGATGTGAGTGCTACTGTAAATCATGCAGTGTTAGGCACTCATTGTAGAGATGACAGTATCTATATGCATGTGCCATGGGAGCACAGGTATTGTCACCATGATAGCGTTATAGGAGCATGTGTAGCACAGGTCCATAAAACTAAACACCATGTCACCCCCTGCAGGTACGGTGGCAGCAACCAATGTGGTTTCCTGAGCCCCCTGTAAGAATGGTCATAAAGGTTAGTGGTAAGTGTGTGCCCCGACGATACTGAATTAGGTCATGCACCGCCAGTGGTTGGGAGTGCATATGATGTGAAGATCGTACAGGTCCATGGGTTTGTCCAACATGCCTAGAATGGAAAGGGTTGGATCCTGAGCAACACTGTACAGATGTTGGTGTGGACAGTGCCAGGTTCTGAGGGTCAACCTCGGTAGGGCAACTCTGGAGGAAGGGGGACATATAGACAATACAGGGAATGGGGCCAGGATGTGGAGACAAGCGACACATAAGAGAGTTTGCAGCTGATGCTACAAGCCACATGTGGACTATGTTGGATCATCTCTGGGGGGGGTGGGTATGACTCGTGTCCCCACATCCCAAGCAATGCATGGGACAGCAGGCATCACTGCGGCAGACAACAGATGATGGAAGGGTAGACACAGTGATGGTACTGTGAGACGCAGCCCGCTGAAGCTGTGTGTGCAGCATACAGTCGCATGCACTGGTGAGCCACAGCCATCTGGGAGAGGCATAGTGCAGGCATGAGGGATGTGTCGGATGCACACCAGATGGTGACCCCATGGGGCACCGTGACAACAGGACTGAAGCAGTGTCCCTCTGCCACAGGCATGGGCCCTGTTCAGCCACACTGCAGCAGTGGTGTGAGCCAGAACTGGTAGTGGTGAGCGTCCCCTGTCCAACAGTCAGTTGAACAACATATATGTCAGGTTCACCGTGTGGATGGATAGTGGCCTATGTGCAGGGAGTGTGTATACTGGCAGAGGTGTATATTGCCCTGATAGCCATGGAGCTGTGGCTCAACGCCTTGCAGGCAATAACAGACTTGTGGATGAACCCTGTGTTTACACATGAACAGGTCACATGAAAAGCAAACTGTTCTGTGACCATCACCACCCTCTCCTCTGGAGGACCCCATGCTCAATAGCATAGGCAATGCAACACAGTAACAGGGCACCCTGGGCATGGCCCATGTGGGGGCTGACACGGGAAAGAGAGCTGCTAGGGCCAACATGTATGTGCCTGACTGTGGGATACACAGAACACATGACTGATGATGCCCCTTTGCATCCCTCACATAGCCATCCCAGTGGACGACTCACCGCCCCCAGCACCAGATGAGCCTGAGGCGGAGGAGGGGGAGGATGATGAGGATGCCGGAGAGGTAGAAGTGGTGGAGGAGGCGATAGTGCTAGAGGAGACCTTTCACCTTGCTGCATCTTATGCCTGGAACAAACTACCTGTGTCTGTACGCAAGACACCTTCTCTAACCCTCTTCAAATCCAGGCTGAAAACTCACCTCTTCGCTGCTGCCTTTGGATCTTGACTCACCTGATCTCCTTTTTCTTTTCCCCTTGTTTTATCCCTGCCTTCACCTTTTGTGTTGTCTGTCTTGACTAGATTGTAAGCTCTGATGAGCAGGGACTGTCTCTTACATGTCTGTGCAGCGCTGTGTACGACTTGTAGCGCTATACAAATGTTCAGTAGTAGTAGTAGTAGACTGTGGACATCTGTACATCTACAACGGAGGACAGGCATGTGCGGCAATGCAGACAACCTCCCCGTGTACTCCAGAGCCCACACCTTCATGCCATCAAGCACTACCTCAGCAAGACACAGGAACTGCCACACCGATAGTCCTCTCTAGCCCTTCGCCTGTGTCAGACAGCAGATATGACGGGCACTTGGCACTGATCCTGATGGTGATGTGTCTCCCCCAGACAGCAGTGGTCAGGAGGAGACACATCACCAGCAGGAGCCCATGCACCCATGTGTGGGGCCAAGGTGTGCCATGTGCTGTAACACAAGGGGTGGGACAGTCCTGGGAGGCCCCTGGCCACATGTCCCCTTGAGGAGGGTGAGCTGGATTAGACACATGAGTGCGTCTAGCAGTGATGACTGTGCAGATGAGGGGTCCCTTGAGGAGGGTGAGGTGAGGGAGACAGAGGTAGGGCTTGTCAGGGATAGATGCAGGACAGCACAGGGGTACACCAGGATGGCCACCCTGAGAATGGCAAAGAGGGTGAAAGCCACTGGTCTTGTGTGGGGTTGGGTCATGAGGTAGGTATGGTGAGCACAGTTGTTGGTGCGCACGGAACTGGGTGTGTCTTCCTCGGGGATGGAGGTGTGAGTGCAGGTCAGGCTGTGTCTGCATCTGTGGATGTGTGTGTGTGTCCAGTGGGGAGATGGCAATTATATGGAGGTGTGCATCCCAGACGTGGAGGAGGGCATGTGTGTGGCGCTGGGGGTGGAGGAGGACGAGGTGTGTGTGTATATGGTGTGGGTGGTGGGTTGGGTGAACCTGTGTGTGTGGGTGTGCAAGAGGGGGGTGCATGACAGTTCCTGAGGGTGGGGAGTACAGAAAGGTGAGGGTGGCAGTGGATATGGGTGTGCACATGGTGGGTGTGTGTGTGTTTGGGGGGGGGGGTAATGCATGAGGCAGTGTGTGTGGGTATGCATGGGGATGTATGTGTGCCAGTGGGGGAGGGTATGCAGTGTCCATGATTGCACACTTTGCACTGTGCTTGTACTCAGTATGGCATGACTGCCTCTTTGGATGTGGGTCTGCTGTTGTCTGTGTCTTCCATTTCTACCTTTCACATATGTGCATAATGCCTCTCAGTGGGTTCGCGCATGTGTGCTAGCAGATGTTTCTTTACGTGCTACTCTGTGGAGTGTGCTCACCTACACTATCCTCCTTTTCACAGGTAGTGATGCAATGGCAGGACCCAGTTCTGCTACACAGCCTATACATGCAGAAGGTGGGCATCTAGGTCTCCCCACAGATCCTATGCCTGTGGCAGGTGCATCTGACACTACAGGGGGTGCTACTGTACATGTGGTACAGGACGGGATTACCTCATCATGAGGAACAGCAGCTGGCCACTACTGACTCTGGTGGTGATGACAGAATACCTGCATCCCAGGCCACCAGCTGCAGAGCGAGCACAGTGCCACCAGGACAGAAACAACATACACATTACTGCATGGCTCCTACTATGCGCTGAGTGCCTGCTGGCACAAAATGAATAGGCTGGGATGAAGCATAGGAAGTTGCAACACAGAGAGACTTCAGAGACAGAACAACTGGTTTGGGGGGCCTCCTTCAGCACAATAGCAAGCAGCAGTGGCATTCAGTGGCAGCCAGCCATCGCAGACATAGGGAGCACAGGCACATTCATTTTCTCCTGCTCCTATTCTGCCTGCTGACAAAGGCACACTGGTGGATGACGTACCTGCATCTCAGCGCAAGGTCACTACTCGCTCCTCCTCTCGAGCTGCCTCTGTCACTGTGCCAGTCAGCATTGGCTACACTCAGGTTTTGGGGCCTGTCCCTTGTGGTGCAGGGCCAGCAATGGTCTTCTCACCTTTCTCTGATGCACAGGAGGAATCCCATGGTGACAGTAGCAGCTCCAGCTCCATGGGCATAGATCAGGACACTGTGGAGCATGATATGGGGGCTGCAGCTGCATTGGGGCCTTCAGGGAGGGGGAGGGCATGGGGATGGTCACAGAGACGGGGGGGGAGGGTCAGTGTGGATGTTAGGACATGTGATTTTCACACAGGTGCTGGGGGTGCGTCTATGTGTTGTGTGGCAGGGGGTGGGGTGTCTTTAGGTCTATGGGTGCACATGGGCAATATTTCCATCACAGTGGGGTATGATGGGGTTGCATACATCACTGTCCCTGCTGCAGTCTGCCTGTCATTGTGTTGACAGCAAAATAAACGTATTGCATAATACACATCCTGTCACACACATTTGCACTTGCACGGGGTGACGGGGCAGGACACATGCCTCCTCAGGTCACATTCCTATGCTTGCACTCTACAGCTACACTAGTACAGCCTTTGTGTTGGCTGCTGCTTTTTCTAAGTCTTGTCCTTATTCGTGCCTTCTGCTGGTCTAAGTTGCACATTTATATTCCCTTCCCTAAACGTACACGGTCTCACACGAATCCTAGTTGCACATTCAGCGCTGCAGGCACGCCCCCACCACGCCCCCGTTTTATATGTTCTAGGTAGCACATCTATATGGCATATACGTTCACATATAGGTGTGCACGGAATCCTGGTTTGCACATAAATGGGTCCTGCATGTTCATACGACTTATTTGTGGTTCAGAAATGTAGGAATGGACAGGTAAAAGGGATACCAGAATCCCCAATATGTAATTGAAGATAGATGAATTTCTTGATACAGATCTCTAAAATGTGCTGATAGAAGAACTTTGCTAACAATTACCATCATTCACAAGTTTATCCTTTCATCTACTTCCTCTTAAATAGAATAGGATATCATGATCATGAGTTCTGTGTAACTGTCTTTAAAATAGTCTGAGAACATTGTTAACTCAAGCATAAAGAGTAAACATAGGCTATGAACTGTGCAACCATAGTTCATTGTACAGGTATTGTGGCCAGATCACGGGTATTCTACAAGAATGACCACCAGGATGTATACCTTCCAGTCCACATGATTTGTTACTCTTTAGTTTATCAAATAGCTGTAATGAATCTTCCCGGTTTATCAAGATTTGTTTAAATTCTTCCAATATATCACCTTTAAATACCATTTCAGGCATGGGTAATTTCCTCACATGGTTTTTTAGTAAAGACCAAAGCAAATAATTCATTCAGTCTCTCCTCTATGGCCTTGTTCTCCCTTAGCACCCCTTTTACCTTTGTATTATCTAAGGGTCCAGGTCCAACTGGCTCTCTCACAGGTTTTTTGCTATGAATGTACTTGTAGTTTTTATTATGCATGTTTGCTTTCACAGCAAGCTTCTTTTCAAATTCTCTCTTTGACTGCCTTATCAATGCCTTGCATCTGATTTGCTAGTGCTTAAGTTGTTTCCTGTTTTCATCATTTGGCTCCTTTTTTCATTTTCTGAAAAATGCCTTTTTGGCTACAACAGCCTCTCTGATCTTACTTTTAAACTATGCTGGCAGTCGCTTGGCCTTTCTTCTACCTTTCTTAAAGCGTGGAATACATTTGGTATGGGCTTCCAAGATAGTATTTTAAAACAATGCCCATGCTTGATATAAACCTTTAACCTTTGCAGCTGTTCCTTTTAGTTTTTTCTTAACTATTTTCCTCATTTTTTCATAGTCTCCTTTTGAGTTAAAAGCTAGAGCTGTGGATTTCCTTGATGTCCTCCCGCCATTTATTAAATCAAATGGGATCATGTTATGATCACTATTTCGAAGTGGCCCCAACACCGTTATCTCTCGCACCAGATTCTGTGTTCAACTAGGCATAAAATAACTTTCCCTCTTGTTGGTTCATGAACCAGCTGCTCTATGAAGCAGTCATTTATTTCATCTGGAAACTTTATCTCCCTAGCATGTCCTGCTGTGACATTGACCTTGTCAATATCAGGGTAATCAAAATCAGTGCCATACCTAGCCCTGTGCAAGTGGTGCAGCCACAAAGGGCTCAAAGGATTAGGGGCGCATTCAGGGTTGTAGCCTCAGCTCCCCCCCCCCCCACCCCACACTGCCTGCTGTTGCACTCCCGCTGCTACTTTTTGTTTTCTCAGCACCGGCAGCAGTGGAGCAGACCTGATTTCAAATTTAAAAAAGAAAAACAAAACATGCGGGTGTTTCCGACCGCCCTTGTACGCAGGTCTGGTCCATCCCTTCCTTCTCTGATGTAGGTTGCATAAGAGGGACCAAGCCAGTCAGTTAAGCAAGGAGTTGCAAAGACCCATATTTGAATGGCTGATCTGGTCCCTCCCTCATATGACACGAACCTATGTCAGAGCAGGGAGGGGTCAGCTCTGCGTACAAGCGCGGTGTCTAAGGACCCGCGTGGGTGGTGGTTGTTTTTTTAAAATGGAAGTCAGGTCTGCTTCACTGCTGCTGCCACCGCCTCAGAGAAAACAAAAAGTGGTGGCAGCAGGGCAAGGGCAGACAGCTGGCTGGACATGGTATGGGGGAGATGGGGGAGGAGTGTGCCAGATGTGCAAGTCGCACAGGGTGCAATTATGGCTTTCTACGGCTCTGATTGATATCACCCATTATGACTGTGTTGTAACTTTTGTTAGCTTCCCTGATTTCTTTTAGCATTTCATCATCCATTTGTTTATTCTTGCCAGGCGGACCATAGTACACCCCCGCTGCCATTCACGTCCCCTTTTTACATGGAATTTCTATCCATAGAGATTTTATAGTGTATTGTTTACGGCAGAATGTTTATCATGTTTGACTCAATGCCCTCTCTTACACAGAGCACAACCCCTCCATCAATTTGTACCTAAGTATCATGGTGTCTCATTGGTTGTCCTCCTCCTCCTTCCACCAGGTCTTTGAGATGCAAATTATATCTAACCTTTTATTTAGTGCTATATTTTCTAACTTTCCCATCTTATTTTTTAGACTTCTAGTATTTGCATACAGGCATTTCAGAGGTTGTATTTTGTTCATAACAACAATCTGATTATCAGTTGACAAGGGGTAAATGGGAATCTTTTGATTCTATTTGTCTTAAATTCCCTGGCCATGCATTCTTAGACGACTGGGGGCTTTCCTCTATTATCTAAAAGCTGCTCTATCTCCTTTGTAAAGATTAATACCAGCACCCTGGTTCCACTCTGGTTAAGGTACAGCTCATCCTTTCGGAATCCCCCCCCCTCCCCCTTCCCCAGAATGCTGCCCAGTTCCTAACAAATCCAAAGCCCTCTTACTTGCACCATTGTCTCATCCACTCATTGAGAATGGAGCTCTGCCTGCCTCTTAGGTCCTGCACATGGAACAGGAAGCATTTTTGAAAATGCTACCCTGGAAATTCTGGATTTCAACTTTCTACCTAAAATCTTAAATTTGGCTTTCAGAACCTCCCTCTCATACTTTCCTATGTCATTGGTATCAACATGTACTAAGACAGCAGGCTCTTCCCAAGAACTATCTAAAACCTTATCTAGGTGACGCATAAGGTTCACTACCTTTGCACAAGGTAGGCATGTTACCAGGCAATTTTCATGTCCACTAGGCACTCAGCTATCTACATACCTAATGATCGAATCACCAACTATAATGGCTGTCCTAACCCTTCCCTCATGGGCAAATGGGCCTGAAGACACCTCCTCAGGCAAGAGGGTTTTATATCAACCTGGAGGACAAGTCCTAGCTACAGGATGGAACTTCACTTCTATGTCCCTGCAAGTCTTGTCTATATACACTCTGTATCCATCAGCTCCTCAAAGTCTGCTATCCTAGCTTCCAGAGATGAGACGTTCCTCGAGAGCAAAGAGCTCTTTGTACCTAGTGCACACGTAAGACCTCTCACCAACTGGGAGAAAATCATACATGTGACACTCAATGCAAAAAACTAGATAACCTGCATCTCGCTGCTGGACTGCTGTATGCATCTTAATTTTAAAGATTTGTTTAGCTATTTAAGTTGTTTGCTTATTTAACGTTGCTAGGAGAATAGAGATACTTGCCCCAATACAATTATACCTAATACATTTACAGGGCTTGTTTAATGTTCACCTCAAGGTGAATTGCAAGGCCTTAATTAATCTGTTCCTAGGGACTAATAACATGCTGATGAAGATAACCAGTTAACCAAAAAATGAACTAGACTGCCTCTTTCTCCTTAATAGGTTTAAGAGCCTATAAATCAAAGATTATGCTTGGGCTGGGTGGGAGGGTGGGAAAAAATACTAACTGAAAGTTGGCTTGCTACACTGTGCTCTAAATGACTTTATAAAACACAATATTTAAAAGACACAGATTTTATCAGTTTAAACCCAAAGAATTTTCTTTAACCCAAGTCTGAGAAATTCCCAGCAGGTAAATACTTACAAGTGCAGATTCCGGCCCAGCAAGAGCAGCTTCTTTCAGTAACCCTTCAAGACTCAAAATTCATTTTATTAGTAGAGCGAACCACAGCTGTCTGGGCCAGTACAGAGTAATGAGAATCACTGTAGTTCTATCTGCTTTGAGTTTCAGGAGGATCTTGGCAAGGAGAAGTATTGGAGAATAGGCATAGAGAAGGCCCTCTCCATAATCAAAGAGGAAAATATCCGAGGCTAGTTTGTTGTGTGACTCTACCCTGGAGCAGACTTAATATATTTTGGCATTTTGAGGAGTGGCAAAGAGATATGAGGAGTGTCCCACTCCCAAAAGATATAGAGCACAATCTCCCTGTCCATGGTCCACTCGTAAGGCTGAAAGACTCATCTCAGTTTGTCTGCCATCTTTAGTCTGCTTGCCAGGTAGGTAAGTACTTCTCAACTCCATCCCGTGAGAGATAGCAATGTTCCACAATCTGTTTTCCAACACAGGAGGTATGATCCCCGTTTCTCCCTGCTGGTTGGTGTAAAACATAGTGACTCTATTGTCGGTTTGAATTTGAACAAGTTGGTTGGACAATTTGAACAATTTTGCTATTCCAAGAAGTTAATCTGATGTAGACTTTCTTGGTGGGGGCAATTACCCTGAGTGTGAAACCTATCAAAATATGTTTCCTGTCCCAGACTGGATCATCAGTAGCATTTGATGGGCAGAAATTTGTAAATGAAGACCTCTGGTCAGATTGTCATGGGCAGTCCACCAGATCAGAAACTGAATCAGTGAGGTAGTGATTGATAGAATTTCTTGAAATTTCCCTTGGCCTGAGACCACTGGGCATTCAAGGTATCACATGCACTGTTGAGGCCAAATAGCCCAAAAGTCTCAATATGGCACAAGCTAATGTCTGCTGACTCTACTGAGTCTCCTGCACTATTGCTATTAATCTGAAAAGCCTGTCATGAGGGAGAACCCAAAGTGTAGTTACTCACTTCTATCAGGTGCTCTCCAGGGACAACAGACATCAGTCCTCACTTATGGATGATGTTGGTACCGACAGAGTCCACATGGTAATCTCTCCCCAGCTTTCAAAGAAAGCTTTTAGGAGATGCACCATGCATGCGTGGTCCCCTTTCCGCCTAAGGGTGCTATCTTGCCTCAATAGGATATCATGGGAACAAGATCGCAATAAACAGCAAGAAACAACTCCATGGGGAGGAGGGAGGGTAGTGAGGACTGATTCCTGCTGTCCCTAGAGAAAGCATAGTTACTCACCTGTAACAGATGATCTCCGGGAACAGCAGGAATTTAGTCTTCACATATGGGTATCGTCGGTACGGACGGAGCCTGCGCGGGAACGCTCCCCAGCATCCAATTAGGAAGTTTTTTGGAGCACCCCACAGCGCCTGCGTGCTGCCTTCCCGCCTTTCCCAACTATTTCTCCCCAGTTGAGTTTAAAGCTGAGACAAAGAGAGAGAGAGGGAAAGAGAAAAAGAGAGATAAAGAGATACAACTCCTAGGGGAGGTGGGTGGATTGTGAAGACTAAATTCCTACTGTTCCTGGAGATCACCTGTTAAAGGTGAGTAACTATGCTATCTCCAGCAACAAGCAGGAATGTAGTCTTCACATATGGGGACTCCCTAGCTACAGATGCCAGGGAGAAACCCCAGAAGTTGTGTGCCCTTTTGAAAGGGCTCCACTTCCCCCCATGGATCTCTGGCATCCTACTAGGGATGGTGGGTAGGAGTTGATTAAGTATGGAACAGGTGTTGAAGAACAGCCTGACCAAACAAGGCATCCCGGCGGGAGTCCTTGTCCAAGCAGTAATGGGCTGTGAAGGTATGAACCGAGGCCTAGGTAGCTGCTCGACAGATGTCGTCGATAGACACAGAGTGAAGATGAGCCATAGAGGCTGCCATGGCTCTCACATTGTATGCTGTGACATGGCCTTCAAGAGGAAGGTTCTTACTCCGATAGGCAAAAGATATACACTGTGCAATCCAGTTGGACAGTGTCCTTTTGGAGACTGGAAGCCCTAAATGACTAAGATCAAAAGCAACAAAGAGTTGGGAGCACTTTCTATGTTGCTGCGTCCTTTGCAAGTAAAAGGCCAAAGCTCTTTTACAGTCCAAAGTATGAAGATTCCTTTCTGCATTAGATGCATGAGGCCTTGGGAAAAAACAGAAAGGTAAACTGCTTGGTTTAAATGAAAAGGTGAAACCACCTTTGGCATAAAGTGAGGATGAGTCCTAAGGACTACCTTATCATGATGGAAACTTGTATAAGGAGGATCAGCCACCAGTGCTTGCAACTCACTACTACAACGTGCTGATGTGATTGCAATAAGAAAAATAACCTTCCAGGAAAGGAAGTTTAAAGAAGTAGTAGCTAATAGTTCAAAAGGCAGCTTCATGAGCTGGCCAAGAACCTGATTTAAATCCCATGCCACCGGTGGTGGCTTAATGGGAGGCTTAGTTAGAAGAAGGCCTCTCATAAATCTCGCTATGATAGGATGAGAGGAAATAGGTTGCCCATTTAAAGGTTTGAGAGAAGCTACAATAGCACTCAAATGAACTCTCACTGAATTGGTCTTAAGCCCTGCATTAGACAAATGAAGGAGATATTCCAGTAATGATTCCAGAGGTATTGCAAGAGGGTAAAGACCCTTCTGCAAACACCATATGGTAAACCTTTTCCACTTGAAAGCATAAGAGCGTCTTGTGGATGGTTTCCTGGAAGCATAAATGATATCCTTTACTTGCTGAGAAAGGCTAAGACCATGAAGTTCTAGGCTTTCAGCAACCAGGCCCTGAGATGTAGAGACTGGGATTGGGATGCCACAGCATCCCGTCCTCCTGTGACAGGAGATCTGGAGCAGATCCTAGCTCTAGAGATGGAGTTTGAGAGAGATGTAAGAGCAGAGGGTACCACACTTGTCGTGGCCAATGTGGGGCTATGAGAATCATACAGCCTCTGTCTCTCTGAAGCTTGAAAAGAGTTCTGGGAATTAGGGGAATGGGTGGGAAGGCATACAGAAAGTCCTGACCCCAATGGAGGAGGAAGGCATCCCTGGCCTGACAACCCTGAGCCGGAATTCTGGAACAGAACCGGGGAAGTTTGGCATTCAGCGGACTTGCAAAGAGGTCTATGTTCGGGGTTCCCCAAAACTGGAAAGTTTTGGCCACCTGGTCTGCATGGAGAGACCATTCGTGTGGAAGCAGAACTCGACTGAGTCTGTCTGCCCAAGAGTTTTGAATGCCTGGAAGATACACTGCAAGGAGATGAATCTGATGCTCTCTGGCGAGGGCCCAAAGTCACAAAGCTTTGTTGCAGAGTGACAGAGAGCCTGTTTTGCCCTGCTTGTTCACACAGAACATGGCTACCTGGTTATCCGTTTGAATTAGGACAGTTTTGTAGCTGAGCTGGGTGTGAAACACTCGAAGAGCAAGAAAGATTGCTCTGAGCTCCAGGAGATTGATGTGGAGATCGGTCTCCTGAGGAGTCCAGGTACCCTGGGTAGAGAGGCCTTGCAAATGGGCTCCCCAACCCACCTGTGAGGCATCTGTTGTTAGAGTTATTTGAGGTAGGGGTTTCTGAAAAGGGGTGACTGCCACCATTGGAGAGACAAAATAAGAGGATCTGAGGTTGCTATTTTTTCGGACAGGCAACCTGACGCCTGAGTCCACTGAGTGGATAGAGTCCACTGGGCTGCCCTCATATGGAGGCGGGCATAAGGGATCACATGCACGGTGGTTGCCATGTGGCCTAGCAATTGTAACATTTCCCGAGCAGTGAGGTGAGACTTTAGCATTGCTTGGGAAGCTAACTGCACAATGCGAAGGCAGCGGGACTGTGGAAGATAGGCCCTTGTCTGTCTGGTATCCAGCAGGGCTCCTATGAACTCTAGAGACTGAGTGGGAGCTAGGTTGGATTTTGGGAAGTTTATGACAAGTCCCAAATATTGAAGGATACGCATTGTGCGAGACAGAGAAATTCTGGCCTCTGGCTCTGAAGGGGCTCGAATGAGCCAATCGTCCAAGTAAGGGAAGACGAATATTTTTAGGGTGCGGAGAAATGCTGCCACCACAGCCATGCATTTTGTGAACACCCTTGGTGCCGAGGCCAGGCCAAAAGGAAGAACTCTGTATTGGTAGTGCTTCCCTTGAAATAGAAAGTGAAGAAAACTTCGGTGAGTTGGATGGATGAGAACATGAGTGTACGCATCCTTGAGATCTAGAGAACAAAGCCAGTCCTGACTCTGAAGGTATGGCAGTAGAGTTCCCAAAGAAATCATTTTGAATTTCTCTTTGAACAGGAATTTGTTCAATTCTCTGAGGTCCAAAGTGGGTCTGTGCCCTCCTGTTTTCTTTGGAATAAGGAAAAAAGGGGGACTAGAACCCTGCACCCTGTTGATGAACAGGTACTTCTTCTATTGCCCTTTGGGCAAGAAGCAGACTGATCTTGTGATCTAACTGGGGAGAGAGGTCTGAGAATTGAACTGTCTTACCATTGTAGGAGGGGGCATGCTGAGGAAGTGGAGCTTGTATCCCTCTCTTACAATGGACAGAGTCCAACTTTCTGATGTTATCTGCCCCCATCTGGGGGCAAAATAACATAACCTTCCTGGAATGGTGGAAGGCTCTGGCCCGTTCAGGGCCAGGAAGACAAAGTTCTCTAGATGGGAGTCAAAGCCCCTGTGGAGGCTGAGTCTGCTGAGCCGGTAGAGGCTTAGCAGCCTTTGTTTTTCTTTGTTTAGGTTGCTGCTGACCCTTTTGGGCAGACTGACCTGAACGATGTCCTTGCTGGGTATAGGAGGGGTAGAACTTCTTCTTTCTAGTGAAGAATGTTTTTTTGTAGGACTTTTTCCTTGCAGGATCAGCTGTAGATTTTGATAATCTATCCAAGGTGAGATTATCAGCATCTAGCTCATTAGCTTTCTCTTGCCAATTTTTGCCAAAGAGATCTCTCCTGTGTAAGGAATATTCCCCAGTTTGTCCTGTACCCAAAGTTCCAAGCCAGATGCCTGGAGCCAGGCAATCCTACGTGCGCCTATGGCAATAGCAGAAGTTCTGCTTATGCATTCAAAACAATCAAAAGCTGCACGATTTACGAATTTGGAAACATCCTGAGCATGTTTGATAAGTGCAAGATAATCTTGTCTCTTATCATCAGGAAGGAGAGGACTCATAAGCTCTAGATCTCCTGTTACTTCCTTAAGGAACATTCCCATATATAAAATGTAGGAACTAATCCTGGCAGAAAGCATAGAGGCCTGGAAGGTTCGATGCCCAAAGGCATCAAGAGTTCTACATTCACGTCCTGGAGGATTAGATGCATGTCTTTTTGCACTCTTGATCCTTCCCATAGCTGATTCCACCACCATGGAATGGTGGGGCAGCTGAGTTTTTTGAAATCCAGGACAGGGAGGAACTCGATACATGGTATCGAGCCTACGAGAACGAGGAGAAGTGGTGAGAGGTGTTTCCCACATCCTTAGCATGAGATCATGCAAGATCTCATGAATAGGCACAGTAGCTGCCTTTTTGGGAGCTTTAGGATACTGTAAAATCTCCAATTCCTTCACCCTAGGCTCTGTTTCAGGAGCCACTGTGTTGGAAAGACCTCGAGCCACATCCCGGATAAAATCCTGGAAGGATATATCCTCTGGAGGAGACATCCTACGTTTAGGAGAAGAAGAATCCTCAGGAAGAAATACTCTTGTATCGACAGAGCTGTCAGAGTCTTCAGACTCGTCGGAGGATTCAAAGTATCTCCTGTCCAGGTAATCATGCAGTGCACGATACCGGTACTGATCGAAGTCGGTACCGACAGGATCTGGTACCGACTTGTCAATACCGGAGGGCACAGCATGCGTCGGTGCCGGTAGTCCACCTGCCGACGTCGATGCAATTGGCCACGGTACCGATGTAGGTGCCAGTACCGGTACCGGTTGAATTGTCTGAAGTGGTTTCGGGGGCATCGATGCCGAGAGAAGAGCCACCAGACTGCGTTCAATAGCCAAGAATCTCTGGTCTATCGACGCCGCCGATGCCTGGGTATCGGTACCGGACAAAGCAGCCGGTACCCCAGAGCATGGCACCAGTAGTTCTGCCGAGGTGGGGCCTCGAGAACATCCTGGAGCCCCGATGATGCTTTGGAAGCCGAAGCTTCCCGCTGGGGCAATTTTGCCATTGTGAGTCTCTCAAGGGCAACGCCAGAGGCATCTCGATACTTAGAAGGAGATCTACCCTTTGAGGACCGGCTAGACTTATGTTTAGTTACCTGAGATCCATGGGAGGAAGATGAAGCCCTGGAAGATGTTGATGCCACAGATGCTGCATCGGAGGGAAAAAGAGTGCTAAGTTTAGCAGCTCAGTTTTGCCGACCCCTCTTCGACATCATCCCACAGGCAACACACTCGGAGATAGAGTGGTCAGGACCTAAACATTTGAGGCACCACTCATGGGTGTCGGTGACGGAGATGGTACCGCCACACTTGAAACACTTTTTAAAACCCAAAGCGGATTTTTCCATTGTAGAGGAAAGTTGGGCCTAGTGCCCAAAATGGTGCGTGGCATCCGAGGAGAAAAAAGCTGGAAGACTCCAGGAAAAGTATTTATTTATTTATTTTTTTAAGGAAAAGAAAGAAAGAACCAGCAGTACCGGTGTAGCGTCAAAGGAAGGCAGACGCGACCACAAAAAAGAAGAATAAATGGGATATTTTCTGCGGTGACAGGAAGTGCGACCTGCCAGCTCCGTGGAAAATGAAGAACTGGAAAGAGGCAGTTGGGAAAGGCGGAAAGGCAGCATGCAGGCGCTGTGGGGTGCTTCCAAAAGCTTCCTAATTGGACGCTGGGGAGCGTTCCCGCGCAGGCTCCGTCGGTACCGACGATACCCATATGTGAAGACTACATTCCTGCTTGTTCCTGGAGATCACCTGTTACAAGTGAGAAACTATGCTTTCTTCAGGAACAAGCAGGAAGTCATAGGACTCCCCAGCTACAAGCTACCGAAAAACCTGTAAAATCCATGGGTGACCAGAAAAAGATAAGCCATGAGCAGCAGCAACTGAGTTGGAAGACAACAGTCCATGAGCGACCCAAGTGTCCAACAAGAAACCAGTTCACTGGTAGCCCAAACATGGCAAGGGCCAGAAGGCAGGAGTTGCCTACACCCTGAACAGATGATGGAGTACTGCCAGGCTGAAGACACTGTCCTGATGAGACTCCCTCTCCAAGCAGTAATGAGCTGTGAAGGTATGAACTGAGGACCAGGTGGCAGCCTGGCAGATTTCTAACAAGGGAACAGAGCGCAGATTTGCCACTGAGGCCGCCATGGCCCTGACTCTGTGTGCCGTGACATGGTGCTCCAGTGAGAAACCAGCCTGCTCATAGATAAAGGCGATGCAGTCTGCTACCCAGGTGGACAGTTTGTTTAGAGACCACTGTCCCCAATCGATTTGGGTCAAAGGAGACAAAGAGCTGAGGAGCTCGGTAGTGGTCCTGGGTGTGCTGCAGGTAGAAGGAGAGCACATGCTTACAGTCCAGTGTGTGATGGATGACTTCCGCCCTGTTGGTGTGAGGCCGCGGAAAGAATGTGGATAATACCACCTACTGGTTAAGGTGGAACGGGGCACCACCTTGGACAGGAACCTGGGGTATGAGCAGAGCATGACCCTCTTCCTATAGAACAGAGTGTACGGTGGGTCTGCCACCAACACTTAAGTTTGCTGACTTGGAGAGCAGATGTAAGCGCCACAAGGAACACCACCTTCCAAGTGAGGCACTTAAGGTGGCAGGAGCCGAGAGGCTCAAATGGTGGTGCAGTAAGCTTCGAATGTACCACGTTCATGTCCCATTCTGCCGCAGTGGGAAGAATGGGAAGCATGCCACTAATGCTGGACAGAGAGGGGTTTGCCCTCAGTTAAATGGTGGTGCGCTGCCAATGCACTGAGGTGCACCCTGAGTTAGACTTCAAGTCTGTCTGAGACAGGTGAAGTAAATATTGCAGCACCAGCTTGACGGAGCAGGAAAAGGGGTTGATCTGCCTCTCTGTGCACCAAATGGAGAACCTCTGCCACTTGAAGTTGTACACCTGGTGTATGGAGGTCTTATGAGAGGCCAGAACCACCTCCTCCACCTCTGCAGAGAGGCTGAAAGGAGCCAGGGCTACGTGCTCAGCAGCCAGGCCGTGAACGTCAAGGACACCAGGTCGGGGTGCAGGAGAGAGCCCTCTTCCTGTGTGAGTAGGCTTGGGTCACACCACAGGGGAACCGGGGGATCCGCAGACAGGTGGAGAAGCATAGGAAACCATGGCTGCCTGGCCTACTGTGGAGCTACCAGGATAACTGTGGTCCTGTCGCAATGGACCTTGAAGAGGGTCTTGGCAATTAGGGTCTGGGCAGGAATGCGTAAAGGAGACCCTCTGCCCATGAGATCAGTAAGGCATCTGCCACCACCCTGGCGGAGTGCGGCTGCCAGGAACAGAAACAGGGCAGCTGGACGTTGGCTGGGCTGATAAAGATCCATCCTTGGGAGCCCGCAGCACCAGAACAGCCAATGAGCAACCCTGTGTTCCAGCCTCCACTGATGTGGCTGGAGGACCCGGCTGAGTCGGTCCACCAGAGCATTGCCCTGGTCCGGGAGGTATACTGTTCGCAGGAGCATCCCATTGCTGCTGGCATAAGTGCAGATGTGCACTGCTTCCTGGCAAAGGAGGGATGACCCTGTGCCCCCTTGCTTATTTATTAGAACATCACCATCTGATTGTCAGTCTCCCGGCGCCAACACCATCGCACTCCCTGCACGCTGTGCAGCAGTTTAAAAGGAAGTGCCTCCCGGTGCCAACACCATCGTGCTCCCTGTACGCTGTGCAGCAGTTTAAAAGGAAGCGACTCCCGGCGCCAACACCATCGCGCTCCCTGCACGCTGTGCAGCAGTTTAAAAGGAAGCCACACCATCGTGCTCCCTGCACACTGTGCAGCAATTTAAAAGGAAGCGCCTCCCAGCGCCAACACCATTGCGCTCCCTGCACGCTGTGCAGAAGTTTAAAAGGAAGCACCTCCCAGGCGCCCATGCCTGAAGGGCCCGCGCCGGAGGGCCTCACCAGAGGGCCCTTAGACATGGCCCTTCGGCGGGGACCAAGGCCCTTTAACGCGCTACCCCTTGCCGCCTGACCCTATCTTACTCTTCATGCAAGGAGGTATGTTTGTGGAAAGTGGCAGGGCCCCTTCTTAGTGGTTATTCTGTTAAGCAACTCTCCGCTCATCTCACACCCCACTGCTGGCACCGATCTCCCTTCCATCAACCTCCTGGTACTTGCTACCCGCTCCTTGCATAGAACTGCTACTCCTTGCATAGAACTGCTACCCATTGCCTGCGTAGAACTGCTACTCACGGCTGCATTGAATTGCTACCCATTGCCTGCATAGAACTGCTACTCATTGTCTGTGTAGAACTGCTACCCACTGCCTGTGTAGAACTGCTACCCACTACCCACTAATATGGTCCTACATCTCATTGTCCTTCTCTTCCTCATCCTCCCCAACTGCCTCCCCTCCTATCAAAACCCTCCCTCCTCTCCCCTCTACCTTCCTCACTTCTCCCTGCACTCTGCCCCCTAGCCTTGTACCTGCTCTTGAGCCTCTCCACACCTTCCCCCACATTCAACCAGCCCGCCTCTCTACCTTCCTCACTTCTCCCTCCATTCTGCCCCCTAGCCTAGCACCTGCTCTAGAGCTTCTTCACACCATCCCCCACATTCAACCAGCCCCCCTCTCATTAAGGCAACCCCACCCTCGCTTCCGCCATACTATCTCCACTTTACCTCGCTCTCTAATACTCATTCTTCTTTTCTCATCAGGTAATATCAACCCCAACCCCAACCCCAACCCTGGGTCCCCCCCCCCCCCGTTTTTCCTTCTCAAACTAAAGAAAGTTTCTCACGTACACGATCTAATCTCATCCACATCCCGCTCCTCCCTCCTTCTGCCCTCCCCCATTTTTCCCCACAATCACTCATCCATAGATACCAACTCCAGCCCTACCCCCAAAAATAATCCCTCACACAACCTACCTGATACCATCAATTTACCCCTCATTTCCCCTCCCTCATGTTCCTCTCGGAGGAACATGGCATTTGCATAGTCAAGATGTGGTATGATCAAGGCTTGATACACTGTCCGGAAGTCGTCCGGTTCCAGTAGGGAGTGTAAGTGTCTGAGGGATTGGATTTTATGGTATACGGCTCTTGCTACATTGCTTATATGAATCTTCATGTCTAGTCGCTGGTCAAGTGTAACTCCCAAATATCTGATAGAGGGTTTGGTAAGAAGTTCTGCATCTAGGACTTTCAAGCAGGGTGGTGTGATGAATTTTGGATTCCTTGTGATGAAAAGGACTTCCGTTTTCTTATGTTGTATTTGAAGATTTTGCGTTTGGAGCCAGCTGGAAACTGCATTGAAACAGTCCGTCAGTGGGGAAAGGTCAGGGCTCTCTGTAGAGAATGGCATATATAGGAGAACATCGTCGGCGTATAACAGACAATTCACCTTGAAGGACCGGATGATATCGCAGATAGGTTGCATATATATATTAAACATCAGGGCAGAAAGAGAGGATCCTTGCGGGACCCCTTGACTCTGGTGGAAAGGTTCTGATGTTGCTTCCCCTGATCTTACGTGTTGCCATCTATCTGAGAGATACGACTTGCACCATTCAAGAGCTGAGTCACATATCCCCTTCTCCTTGAGGCAGTGTAGGAGGAGATCCTGGCAGATTGAATTGAACGCGGCTGCTATATCCAAGAAAATGAGCACATATCCTTGATGTATGTTGTCAATTCCCGCTATTATGGTACTAAAGAGGATGGTGAGGAGAGTTTCCACCCAATGCGCAGCTCTAAAGCCATGCTGACACGAATCAAGTGGGGCAGAAGCATCAATGTGTTCTTGGATTTGTCTTTGGACATCTTTTTCGATGATTTTCGCAAGAGTGGGATGCTTGATATCGGTCTATATGACTGACCTCTTGGAGTCAAGCTTGCTGTTTTTTAGTAGTGGCCTGATTGAGGTATGTTTGAGGGATTGGGGAAAAGTACCTGTCATGAAGGAGCAATCCATTAGCCTAGCTAAAAAAGGGCTGACCGTTGATCATAACTCTTTTATCCAGAACACCGGGCAAGGGTCAGTTTGTGCAGTGGTTGTGTTGATTCCAGCGATTGTGTCCTCAATGTGTTTCTTGGATGGCTTAGAAAAAATGGACAATGGGGCTGAAGATCTTGGCTCAAGTGCCATGGTGGGTGCAGGGGACTTATTGGTCTGGCACAGCTTCGCTTGTAAGTAGTCAGCGAAGACTTGGGGGTGGATCTGACTAGGTTGCTCTGGTGCTGGCTCTTTTGCTAGGTTCTTTACAAGGGTGAACAGGTCGTGTGGTTTGTTTAGGGACCGCTTTAGTGTGTCCGTGTGGAATCTTTTCATGCTCTCCGATATTGCTTGGCAGTGCTTTTCCAGTTGAACCTTGTATGCCTTTAGGTCATCTGTGGAGTGGGTTCTGCGCCAGCGTCTTTCCAGTTTTCTTAGGCAGGAGAGTGACGCTCTAAGCTCGATGGAGTACCAGGCTGCAGAGGCCCTTTTCTTGGGTGAATTGTTTGATGGTGGTCGTAGAGCAATAGAACTGAAATTTTCGTTCCAGGCGGAAACCAGCTCTTCAGGATCGAGAGATGTTAAGTCGAGGAGTGAGCGGGTTTGATCTAATCGAGTCTTTGTCAAAGGCTTGGAACCTACGAGGTGCTGTTTTGGTGGTACTGTTGGGCTTATTGGCATTCTTCTTGAATTTGTTGGGCAGTAATATTTTGGAAGATAATTAACCTGTGGTCAGACCAGGGGACTGCAGTGGTGGAGAGTATTGTAGTGGTTATTGTGTTACAGGTAGTCTGCGGGGCAAAAACAAGGTCTAGTGTTCCGCCTTTCACATGGGTGGGCTCATGGACGAGTTGTATGTATTCTAATTCCTTAAATGCGTCAAGGAATACTGAGGCCTGCGCCTCTGGCAAGGATGGTAAATTGAAATCACCTATTACCCAGCTTGGAGTGTTTGGGTATTGTGAGTTGGATGCGAGATCAATTGTTGTTGCAAGGGAATCGGAGTCTGTGGATGGGGCCCTGTATATCAGGTTGATGGAACAGTATTTGTTGGTAATGGTGATTGCGTCTATGTATGTTGCGTTGGTTGCATTGCTCAAGTGGAAATGGAGGTCTGTTTTGGTGACAGCGAGCACACCTCCTCCTCGTTTACCGCTTCTATGACATGTGTGTATTGAAAAGTTGCTAGGTAGTAGCTGGTTGAGGAGGACATTATCATCATTTGATAGCCATGTCTCGGTTATCAAGAGTATGTCTAGGCAATGGAGGGAAATCATGTCTGGTATGACTGGCCATTTCTTGCGTATTGATCGTGCGTTTATGAGGGCACATTTTATATTCTGTGGGTGAGTGAGTATTTCTTTTTTTATTTTCGTATTATGTTGTAGTGATATGTGTAGTAGGTGGGGTTGGCGAGGGTGCGCATCCCCATCGGATATGTGGTGGGGTGTACTTGCCCACCTCCTCCTGTGGCTTTGAAGAATGGGTATTTGGTTATGGTTTGAGGAAAGCGCTACGGCATTACCTAGCCAAGCAGCTAGGAGGTATAATGTCACTATGTAAATGCATGAGAGGGCCATGTTGTGTCTCTGCTCCGGATTTAGCAAAGTCGCTATCTTGCTGCGTTGACTTACTTGTGGGCAAGAGGACTGGGTAATGCAGGTTGTTATTAGGTAGGCAGTAGTCTAGAAATACAATGCCGTGCAAAGTAATACAATGATGTAGGGAATACAGGCGATACCAGGAATACAGGCAATAATACAGACAATACCAGGAGTACATGCAATATAGGGAATACAGGCAATGCAAGGAATACAGGCAGTATAGCAGTATTAGTGGCACAGTCGTGAACAGGCAATTGGTAAGGAAGGTCTCTCCTAGTAGTTACTTTTATAGGTGGTTCCTGGAGCTGTAGGCCCACAACAACAAGCTAAGGTTCAGCTATTATCAGCGCGGGTATCACACAGCACGTTTCTTGGGTATCTGTAAGGGGTATCGTGGTAGATATATTCAGCGTCGCGGGAAAACAAGGTCTCAAGATAAATGAAGATCTACAGTACCTGCGTTTGTGTCCTGGATTACGGCTACTCTTGGGCCATTGCAGTGTTTCCTGGATGGTACATGGCCTCCGCCTAAGGGCCACGCCGAAGGGCCCCGTGGCGAGGCCCTCAGGCGTAGGCCCGCAGAGCGTGGGCGCGTTGGTTGGGGCCGGCTTCTTATGCTGGCTCTGCTGCACCTCTCACTGCCCCGATTGGGCAGGAGCCTCCGAGCGGGAGAATCAAGCTCCTCTCCCGTTCGGGCGCTCTACCCCTAATCGGAGGAGCTGATGGAGGAAGGCTGCTTCGGGCTGGGTCTGTCCTGTTGGGGCCGGCTTCTTATGCCAGCTCTGCTGCACCTCCCACTGCCCCGATTGGGCAGGAGAATCAAGCTCCTCTCCCATTCGGGCGCTCTACCCCTAATCGTGGGAGCTGATGGAGGAAGGCTGCTTCGGGCATAGAGCCCTGGAAGCACTTTCTACCGAGGGCATCTAGGTTCCAGGCCTCCCGATCAGGGGGCACCGAGGAGTGCATCTTCTGACTCTTCAGGCGGTGCATGGCCGATTCCACAACCATGGAGTTGTGCGGTAGCTGCGCCTTTTGGAACCCAGGGCTCTTACGGACTCGATAAATGGAATCGACCCATTTGCTAAGAACCGGCGCCGAGGCTGGTGCCTCCCACATACGGAAGAGCAGCCGTTCCAGCATCAGAGGAACCAGTACAGTAAATGCTTCCTTCGGAAGAAAGTCATACTGGAGGGCATCGGGCTCTTCGGCTCCTCCTCGGCGTCCGCAGGGAAGGCCAAGGCTTTGGGCATGTCCCTCACGAAGTGCGAGAACCAGGTATCCTCCCGGGGGGGGAGACCGTCTCCGAGGCTTGGACTCCAGTGAGTCCGAAGGGACGCACCGGGTCCGGAAGGTGTCTGGGGATTCCTCGTCCTCTGCCTCCCATGCCGACTCCTCCGAGGAGGAATCGAGTGGCTCCGGCCATGTGGGCCTCGGTGCCACCCGCCCTGACGCCAAAAGTATCAGCATCGATGACGACCTTGGCCCCGCACGGGAAGTCGAGGTGGACCATGACCGAGGATCGACTCGATACTTCATTGACTCGAGGATCGGCTCGGTCTCTGGGGTCGACTTGGACGTCGAGGTCCCAGTGGTCGGGGCAGATGCACTGGTCAAACCGGTGATCAGCACCCGCTGTTGTTCCATGAAGGCAGCCAAGCTGCTCTCCAAGGCCATCAACCTGAGTCCAAGCTCAGGAGACTCAGCAGCCCCCTACTCGGGCCCCGCCAGAGGAGAGTCCACGAGGACAACTGCACTTATGTGACTCGGGGACTACGAGGTAACTTGGACGGCCTCTCCGACTCTGAGAGCCCGGGGCGGCGGTCAGGGTTACGCGACCTGGCCCTCGAGGATCCAGAAGCCTCCACCGATGCCGCCCTCGCGAGCTTCTTCTTCCTTCTGTGCTCCTGGGAGGGAGACTCCCTCTCAGAGGAACCCGGCGACGCTCGAGGTCAGATTCCTGAGATGTCGAGGCCTCTGACGAAGTCCAGGCCCGGCCGGACGCGGAGTCAGAGAAAATTCTCTCACGCTGATGCTGATGGCTCCAAAGCGCCTTTAACGACATTTTGCCGCACGGGCCACAGGCCAGCTGGTCATGGTCGGGTCCGAGGCAACGGAGGCAGCAGTCATGTGTGCCAGTGAGAGACATAAGTTTCTTGCACCAATCACACTTTTTGAACCCGCTGGCAGCCAACAGGGGAAAAAGGGCCCTTGCAAGGTCAAAAGACCAAGCTGCCAGTGAAAACACAAAAAGAGCGTAAACGCTAGTCACGAAGGACAAAAACTGAAAATCAAAAGTCCGGACTCGATACCGGTGTACCAAGCCCAGGCGGGAAAGGGAACCGGCATCGAACCGGAACAGAAAAAGTCAAAATAACTGAAAAAAAATCTACTTTTCCTGGGTGACACAAACTCACGTCCATCGAGCTCCGCGGAAAAAGAAAGACTGAGCAAGATGGCACCCTTGGGTGGGAAGGGGACCGCACATGCGCACTGCATTCCCAAACCCTACACCTCCTCCCCCCATCTCACAAATCACTCACACAGCCTCTGACATTCCAACAACATAGTCATAACAGAACACGACCTAGACGCTCTGCACACCCAAAGTTACGACCCAATTTAACTGTAAATTTCCAGAGGTAATATATCTTTCTGTATATAGCTTGTATATAGTTTACCATGTTGTCTCCAAGTTACTGACCCTGTTATAATGTAAGCAAAAGACCCTGTTATAATGTAAGCAAAGGACTGTTCTAATGCGAAATTTGTTATCTGTAAACCGCGCTGATACCAAAGAGCGCGGTATATAAAAACTGTAAAATAAAATAAATAATAAATAAATAAAATAAAGGCTTTCTTTGAAAGCTGGGGAAATGCTCCGCACAGGGGCTCCGTCAGTGCTGACGTCACCCATATGTAAGGACTGACTTCCTGCTTGGTCCTGGAGAATTTTATAAAAGACCACCTAACTTGTGCAGCAGATATGTAAATAAATGATGCCCTCTTTTAATAAATGTAACATGTCCATATCTGCCTTTATAAAATTACCTCTCTGGAAGCTCCTGCACAAAGGTAAAACTGACCTAATGCACACAAGTTTCCCATTTTATTTTATACAGTTATGTGCTTATTTTACATATTTAGAAGGCAATTATATAATAGACTGCCTAGGCTGGAAGGCCAAGTAGGTGACTGCAGAAATCATGGCTAAAAGTCATCATGATCTGGTCTGGCTTCAAACTGGTAGCTCTTGGATTGGAAGGCACTGGTCTTTCAGGAGGAGCTATTATACTTATTGGAGGGGGTGGGCATGGGACTATTTTTAACTCTGTCTTGTATTTCTGACATTATTATTTTCTGTTTCCTGACTGGCTCACCTTTCCTTGCCTGGTCTTGAGCTCTTTGGAAATCCTTCCTTGATGTTTTGCCTTGTGGATCTATTGTTTCCTGCTCTAGAGACTTAATCCAAATACTTTTCTTGTTTCAAGAATTCTGTGAAACTATGTCTACATTTCTTAAACATGGTTTCACAGAATTTTAGAACATAATCACTAACTGGACAACCAAGATCTGGAATAGGCTTGGCAAATGTCTCTGGTAGTAACTGTGAATTACACACAAGAATTCAGAATTTTAAGTCCAAGAATTCGGCAAGGACAAAATTTTAACCAAAGTCCCAGGATACATTTTGCACAATTTACAGAGCTGGAACATAGCTCAAAGAAAGATTTTGGAGTAAGTCTCTAGAGCAGGAGACAATATATTCACTAGGCAAAATATCTAAGAAAGGTTTTCCATGGAGCTTGAAATCAGACAAACTTTGAACCAATTAGGAAACAAGAACTAATCTTATCAGAAATATAAAACACAGATAAGAATAGGTTGGCTAAAGTCAGCCCCCCCCCCCCAAGGAGATATAATAGCTCCTCATGGAGGTGCAACAATTTCCAACCTGTTGGGCACCATATTCAAGGCCAGCCTATGAGAACTGTTAACAAAACTGGGGGATTTTTTGCCTTCAAACCTCTGGTAACTTTTAGCCATTTTTGTTGTCTGGGCAGCAGCCACAGCTAGGGCAATTAACAAAATTGCAGTGAAATGAAAAATTATAAAATTAAAATGAAACAAAATGGTAAAAACTACAAATGATATAGGAAATTTAAAAAATCTAAATTCTTTTGTCTGCACACCACTAAAGCGTAGTTACTCACCTGCAACAGGTGATCTCCGGGAACAGCAGGAATTTAGTCTTCACATATGGGTATCGTCGGTACCGACGGAGCCTGCGCGGGAACACTCCCCAGCGTCCAATAAGAATGCTTTTGGGAGCATCCCTCAGCATATGCGTGCTGCCTTCCCGCCTTTCCAACTGTCCCTCTTCAGTTAAGTTTGTAGCTGAGTGAAAAGGATAGAGGGAGAGAGGAAAGCGACAAAGAGATAGAGAGACAACTCCTAGGGGAGGTGGGTGGGTTATGAAGACTAAATTCCTGCTGTTCATGGAGATCACCTGTTACAGGTGAGTAACAACGCTATCGCCAGGAAAAAGCAGGAATGTAGTCTTCACATATGGGGACTCCCTAGCTGAAGATACCAGGGAGATAGCCCCAGGAAGGTGCCACCCTGGAAAGGTGGGAATCCTTCCTCCCAGGGATCTCTGGCATTCCACCAGGGTTGGTGGGTAGGAGATGAATTAGGTCTGAAAGAGATTTTGAAGAACAGCTTGGCCAAAGAAGGCATCCCAACGGGAGGCTTTACCCAGACAGTAGTGGGCTGTGAAGGTGTGTACCGAAGCCCAGGTGGCTGCTCGACAAATGTCATCAATAGACACAGAGTGGAGATTAGCCATGGAAGTTGCCATGGCTCTCACATTATGAGCTGTGACATGGTCCTGAAGAGGAAGACCCTTACTCTCATAAGCAAAGGATATGCATTGGGCAATCCATTTCGATAAAGTTCTTTTGGAGACAGGTTGTCCCAAATGACTAGGGGCAAAAGCTATAAAAGGTTGTGAGGACTTTCTATGTTGCTGTGTTCTTTGTAGGTAAAAGGCTAAGGCCCTTTTACAATCCAAAGTATGAAGGTTTCTTTCTGTATTAGAGGCGTGAGGCCTCAGAAAAAATACAGGAAGATATATTGATTGATTTAAATGAAAAGGCGAAACCACCTTTGGCATAAAGTGTGGATGAGTTCTAAGAACAACCTTATCATGGTGAAACCTAGTATAAGGAGGATTAGCCACTAAAGCTTGCAGTTCACTAATGCGACGTGCAGAGGTGATTGCAATTAGGAAGATGACCTTCCAGGTCAAAACCTTAAGGGTTGTAGTGGCTAAAGGCTCAAAAGGCAGATTCATGAGCTGCCCGATAACTAGATTTAGATCCCATGCCACTGGTGGTGGCTTAATGGGAGGTTTGGTTAATAGAAGACCACTCATAAATCTGGATATGAGTGGATGAGAGGAAATTGATTGTCCATTCAGAGGCTTATAAGAAGCTGCAATTGCACTAAGATGGACTCTTAACGAATTGGTCTTTAGACCTGAATTCGATAAGTGAAGGAGATACTCTAGTATCGATTCTAAGGGTATGCCAAGGGGGTTTAATCCCTTCTTGGAGCACCATATGGTAAAACGTTTCCACTTGAAGGCATAAGATCTTCTTGTGGAAAGTTTCCTAGAAGCCTGAAGGATATCCTTTACCTTTTGGGAGAGGTTGAAATCCTGGAGGTCTAAGCCTTCAGCAACCAGGCCGTGAGATGCAGGGACTGGGGATTCGGGTGCCATAGCGTCCCGTTCTCTTGGGAAAGGAGATCTGGAGCATGCCCTAACTCCAGAGGTGCAGCTTGAGAGAGATGTACATAAGAACATAAGACATGCCATAGTGGGTCAGACCGAGGTCCATCAAGCCCAGTATCCTGTTTCCAACAGTGGCCAATCTAGGTCATACATACCTAGCAATATCCCCAAAAGACACAGGTTCCACAATGCTTGTACTGGGTCAAGCATTGATATCCTGGGTCCCTTTTTAATAGTGGTTTATGGACCTTTCCTCCAGGAACTTGTCCAAACCTTTTTTAAACCCAGCTATACTAACAGCCCTTACTACATCCTCCGGTAACAGATTCCAGAGTTTGATTACACGTTGAGTGAAAAAATATTTTATCTTATTTGTCTTAAATAGTTTACCCTGTAGCTTCATTACATGTCCCCTAGTCTTTCTATACTCTGATAGCGTAAACAATTGATCCACGTTTATCCGTTCCACTTCATTCATTAATTTATAGACCTCTATCATATCTCCCCCTCAGCCGTCTCTTCTCCAGGCTAAAGAGCCCTAACCTTCTTAGCCTCTCTTCATAGGAGTAGCCTTCCATCCCCTTTACCATTTTGGTGGCTCTTCTCTGTACCTTTTCTAATAACGCTATATCCTTTTTAAGATACGGTGACCAGAATTGCACACAATATTCAAGGTGCGGTCGTACCATGGAGCGATACAGAGGCATTATAACATCCTTTGTTTTATTCTCCATCCCTTTCCTTATGATACCTAGCATTCTATTTGCTTTCTTGGCCGCCGCTGCACACTGGGCGGAGGGTTTTAACATGTTATCCACGATGACTCCTAAATCTTTTTCCTGGGTGGTGGTTTCTAATGTGGAGCCTTGCATCGTGTAACTATAGTGTGGGTTGTTCTTTCCTAGGTGCATAACTTTGCACTTGTCCACATTAAATTTCATCTGCCATTTGGATGCCCAGTCTTCCAATTTATCCAGATCCTCCTGCAGTTTTCCACAATCCTCTTGGGTTTTAACAACTTTAAACAGTTTTGTGTCATCTGCAAATTTGATAACCTCACTAGTTATTCCCTTTTCCAGGTCATTTATGAATATGTCAAAAAGCAGCGGACCCAGTACAGATCCCTGGGGTACTCCACTATTCACCTTTTTCCATTGGGAATATTGGCCATTTAGCCCTACCCTCTGCTTTCTATCTTTTAACCAGTTCCCGATCCACAATAGTACATGGCTATTCCATGACTTTTTAGCTTCGCCAAAAGTCTCTGATGGGGGACTTTGTCAAAAGCTTTCTGAAAGTCCAGTTACACTATATCAACCAACTCACCTTTGTCTACCTGTTTATGCACACCTTCAAAAAAACATATTAGATTAGTAAGACAAGATCTTCCTTGTCTAAAGCCATGTTGGCTGTCTCCCATTAGGCCATGACTATCTACATGCTGTGTAATTTTGTTCTTTATGATGGTTTCTCCCATTTTCCCTGGTATTGACATCAGGCTCACCGGTCTGTAATTTCCTGGGTCACCCCTGGAACCCTTTTTAAAAATTGGTGTTACGTTGGCGACCCTCCAATCTTCAGGTATTACAGATGATTTTAATGAAAGTTCACAGATTACCAATAGCAGGTCTGCAATCTCACATTTCAGTTCTTTCAACACTCTGGGATGTATACCATCCGGTCCAGGTGATTTGCTACTATTCAGTTTATCAAATAGTTGTAATATATCTTCCCGGTGTAGCGATATTTCTCTCAATTCCTCTGCAGTATCACCTTTAAATACCACTTCAGTCTTGGGTAACATCCCTACATCTTCCTCAGTAAAGACCGAAGCAAAGAATTCATTCAGTCTCTCTGCTATAGCCTTGTTTCCTCTTACTGCCCCTTTTACCCCTCTATCATCTAATGGTCCAATTGACTCTCTCACAGGCCTTTTGCTACGAATGTACTTGAAAAAGTCTTTATTTCGTGTTTTTGCTTCCGTAGCAAGTTTCTTCTCAAATTCTCGCTTTGCCTGCCTTATCATAGAAGCAGGGGATACCACGGTTGGCGTGGCAATCGTGGCGCTATGAGAATCATGCGACCCCTGTCTCTCTGAAGCTTGAAGAGTGTTTTGGGGATGACGGGAATGGGTGGGAAGGCATAAAGGAAGCCCTGGCCCTAGTGAAGGAGGAAGGCATCCCTTGTCTGATAATTGTGAACCAGAATCCTGGAACAGAACCGGGGAAGTTTGACATTCAGTGGACTTGCGAAGAGGTCTATGTCTGGAGTGCCCCAGAGATTAAATATCTTTGCCACCTGGTCTAGGTAGAGAGACCACTCGTGAGGCAGCAGTACTCAACTGAGTTTGTCTGCCCAAAGGTTTTGAATGCCTGGAAGATATACCACTAGAAGGTGAATTTGATACTCTCTGGCGAGGGCCCACAGTCGTAAAGCTTCATTTTATAACGACAGAGAGCCTGTCCCGCCCTGCTTGTTCACATAGAACATTGCTACTTGATTGTCCATCTGGACTAGGACTGTCTTGTAGCTGAGCTGGGCGTGGAATACTCGAAGAGCTAATTAGATTGCTCTTAATTCCAGGAGGTTTATGTGTAGACCAACCTCCTGTGGAGTCCAGGTTACCTGGGTAGAGAGATGATTCAGGTGTGCTCCCCAATCCACCTGCGATGCATCTGTTGTTAGAGTGGCCTGAAATAGGGGTTGATGAAAATGAGACCCCCAGTGTCAGATTTTCTAGGGATTGCCACCATTGGAGGGACAAAATTAGTCGTTGAGAGTTTATTATTTTGTCCGATAAATGACCTGTGACCTGTGTCCACTATGTGGATAGGGTCCACTGAGCTGCTCACATGTGGAGGCGAGCATATGGGACTACATGAACTGTGGATGCCATATGTCCCAGCAACTGTAGTAGCTCTCGAGCAATTAGGGAGGATTTCCCTGCTGCTTGAGAAGCTAGTTGCATTATGCGAAGACACCGGGCCTGTGGAAGGAAAGTCTTTGCCTGTCTGGTATCTAGACAGGCCCTATGAATTCCAGGCATTGGGAAGGAACAAGATGGGATTTTGGGAAGTTTATTACCAACCCCAAGTATTGGAGGATTCACATTGTGCAGTGCTGGCCTCTGCAACTGTAGGGGCTCGAATGAGCCAGTCGTCTAAGTAAGGGAAGACGAATGTCCCCAGGGTTCGTAGAAATGCAGGTACTACTGCCATGCATTTCGTGAATACCCTTGGTGCTGAAGCTAGACCAAAGGGAAGAACCCTGTACTGGAAATGCTTTCCCCTGAAAAGGAATTGTAAGCATTTCCTGTGATCTGGATGGAATAGAATGTGAGTGTATGCATCCTTTAAGTCTAGAGAGCAAAGCCAATCCTGGCTTTGAAGGTATGGCAGAAGAGTTCCTAGAGAAATCATTTTGAACTTCTCTCAAAACAGGTATTTGTTCAATTCTCTGAGATCTAAAATGGGTCTGTGTCCTCCTGTTTTCTTTGGAATAAGAAAATAGGGGGAGTAGAACCCTGCACCCTGTTGAAGAATGGGTACCTCCTCTATTGCCCCTTGGGCAAGAAGTGCTGAGACCTCGCGATCTAGCAGATTGTTTGCGGAGGTTTGAGAATTGAATTGCTTTAGAACTGTAGGAGGGGGCATGCTGTGAAAATGAAGCTTGTACCCTTCTCCTACAATGGACAAAGTCCAATCTTCTGCTGTTATCTGATACCATCTGTTGGCAAAGTGGCATAACCTGCCTGGGATATTGGGGGCCCTTCAGAGGCAGGAAGGCTAAGCTCTAGGAAGGAGTCAAAGCCCTTGAGGGGGCTGAACCTGCAGAGCTGGTTGGGCTCTGGGGCCTTTTGGCTTCTTTTGCTGTCTAGTTTGTCCCTTTTGGGCAACCTGACCCTGAGATTGACTCTGCTAGGTTATAGGAAGGATAACATTTCCTCTTTTTGCTGAAAGAGGGTTTTTTATAAGACTTCTTTTTGGCTGGAGTGGCTGTAGATTTCGACAATCTATCTAGAGTAGTATTGTCAGCATCCAACTCGTTAGCCTTTTCCTGCCAGTTCTTGCCAAAGAGATTCTCTCCCGTGCAAGGAATGTTGCCTAACTTGTCCTGTACCCAAGTCTCCAAGTCTGATGCCTGAAGCTAGGCAATCCGTCGTGCGCCAATGGCAATAGCAGAGGTTCTGCTGATGTATTCAAAGCAGTCAAAGGCTGCACGATTTACAAACTTGAAGACATCTTGAGCATGCTTAACTAGAGCAAGAAAGTCTTGTCTCTTGTCATCTGGGAGAAATGGGCTCATAAGCTCCAAATCTCCTGTAACTTCCTTGAGGAACATTCCCATATACAGTATATATATGAACTAATCCTAGCTGAAAGCATGGAAGCCTGAAAAGTTTGGCGCCCAAAAGCGTCCAGAGTCCTGCATTCACGACCTGGAGGATTGGATGCATGCCTCTTTGCACTTTTCAGTCTACGCATGGCTGACTCCGCCACCATTGAATGGTGTGGCAGCTGAGTCTTTTGAAATCCAGGACATGGGGGAACTCGATACATAGTATCAAGTCTCCTAGAGTGAGGAGATGTAGTCAGAGGTGTCTTCCACATTCTGAGCATCAAGTTATGCAAAATTTCAAGGATAGGCAGAGTGGCTGCCTCTTTTGGAGCTTTAGGATATTGGAGAATTTCCAATTCCTTTGCTCTGGGTTCCTCTTCAGGAGCTACTGTGATTGAAAGGCCCTTGGCCATATCACAAATAAAATCCTGAAAAGACATGTCCTCTGGAGGTGACATTCTGCGTTGGGGAGAAGAGACATCCTCTGGGAGAAACCCTCTAGTACCAGCAGAATTGTCAGAGTCTTCGGAATCGGAGGATTCAAAGTATTCCTGACCACAATGCTCATGCAAAGCACAGTCCCGGTATCGATCAAAGTCGGTACCGAGTTGATCCGGTACCGATCTGTCGATTCCAGCCAAAGATGGCGTGGTAAGAATTCCCACCGGTGCCGTTGTAGGTACCGGCATCGGTGTAGATGTTGGTACCGGTGCCCGTTGGAACAACGGTACCACAGCTGAGAGAAGAGCTGCGATGCTGTGTTCGATAGCGAGGAACCTCTGGTCTATCGATGCTGCCGATGCCTGGGTATCGGTACTGGAGAAGACAGCCGGAAACCCTGAGCATGGCACAGGTAGTTCTTGCGAGGTTGGGGCCTCGAGAACATCCTGGAGCCCCATTGATGCTTTGGAAGCTGAAGCCTGCCGCCGGGGCTCCTTTGTCGGTGTGGTTCCCTCAAGGGAAATGCCAATGGCCTCTCGATGCTTTGAGGACCGGCTTTTATGTTTAGTTACCTGAGATCCATGGGAGGAAGAGAAGGCCCTTGAAGATGTCGATGCAATGGATCTGGCATCCGAAGAAAAGAGGGTACCGAGCTTTGCAGCCCGGTTCTGTCTTCCTCTTTTAGTCATCCCCATGGAGAAATTTCACTTACCGTTAATTTCCTTTCCTGGAATACTGCTAGACCAGTCCAGACAAAAGGGTTATGCACCCCTGCCAGCAGATCTTGGAGACAGAGAATTCTACCAGAACTCTGATAGGCTGGAGCCTGGTGATATAATCCTACCCCAAGGGGTCTCCCTCAGTTATGTCTACAAGCTAAGGCAACATGAACTGTAACATCACCCCAGAGGGTCTCAAGTGAACTATATACAAGGGAGCCGAAGAACTCCCTAGAGCTGAAAACAGTATCCACCTACGAACCCATGGACTGCCCATGGCGAGGCATACAGGCAAAGAGAAGAACCGCGGTCAGCGGCTGCACCGCACCAGCGGCACTCCAATAGATAGCAGGGCGGGTCCTGGACTGGTCTAGCAGTATTCCAGGAAAGGAAATTAACGGTAAGTGAAATTTCTCCTTCCAGTTCATACTGCTAGACCAGTCCAGACAAACGGGCAGTACCCAAGCTACCTGCTTTCAAGGGGGGGCAAGGCCGCTGACAGCTCAGCAACTCCAAAACGGACCTCCTGACGGGCATGAACGTCCAACCTATAATGACCGACAAAGGTGGACAGCGACGACCAAGTCGCCGCCCGGCAAATATCGAGAGGAGCTACATGAGACCTCCCGGCCCACGAAGCTGCTTGCGCCCGAGAGGAGTGAGCACGGAGTCCTGGTGGAGCTGGCTCTCCCAGAAGAAGGTACGCCGCCTCAATGGCCTTCCCAACCCATCTAGAAATGGTAGATATGGAGGCTGCGGATCCCCGTCGAGGACCCGCGAACAAGACAAAAAAGGAACAGTCAAATGGAAGGGTTTCGTGACCCCCAGATACCGAAAAAGAACCTTCTTAAGGTCCACCGCCCGCAACGGAGACCGACCACTGTCACACTGCGCCTTTGGAAAAGACGGAAAGAAAAGAGGCTGGTTAACAGTGAACGGCGTCAGCACCTTGGGCAAAAAGGAGGGACAGATCGCAGAGAAACGCCCTCTGAAGAAAATGAGAGATAGGGATCCCGACACGAGAGAGCCTGGTGCTCAGAAATACGGCGTGCTGAAGTTATGGCTACCAAAAAGACTGCCTTCAGAGTCAAATCTGTAAGAGAACAGGCCCTCAGAGGCTCAAAGGGAGGAGCAACGAGGGCACAGAGGACAAGCGCGAGAGCCCACGCCGGAACAGGCAAACGTAGAGGAGGCCGGAAGGCCCTAACTCCGCGGAGGAACCGAGACACGTCCAAATGCGAAGCAATCGATCGCCCCGTGCTAGGACTCCGAAAACCAGTTAAATCGGCCACTTGCACTCGCAAGGAACCGAGTGCTAATCCCTTATCCAGTCCAGCCTGTAAAAAGGACAGGATGTCCGGGACACCGCAACGCCAGGGAGAGAGATCATTTCGTGAACACCAACTGACAAGAGACGCCAAACCCGAGCGTAAGCCAGCGACGTAGTAGACCGCCATGCCGGGAGAAGCGGCACGACCACGCTAGGCGATTAGCCTTAGCGAACAAACCAGCGGCGTTCAATAACCAGGCCGTAAGCGAGTAAGGAGCCGGGTCTTCCAACTCCACCCGGTCCCTGATTCAGAAGGCCGAGAAACGCCTCGAGGCGGAGCGGCGACGCCCAAGACAGACGGAAGAGATCCGCATAGCATGGTCCGCGAGGCCAATTCGGAGCCAGCAGGAGCACTGGGCCGCGATGGTCTCGGAGCCACTGGAGAACCATGCATATCATGGACCAGGGAGGGAAAATATACAGGAGAAGATGAGTCGGCCACGGCTGAGAGAGAGCATCTATGCCGTGCGCTATCTTGTCCCTCCAATGGCTGAAGTACAGCGAAACCATGGCAGTCCGCGCCATAGCCATTAGAGCCATGGTCGGGAGAACCCACAGGTGAACAATGGACCGGAACACATCCGGTTGCAGAGCCCAGCCCCCGGGCTCCAGAGAGTGCCGGCTGAGAAAATCGGCGTGCACCTTGTCCATGCCTGCGATGTGCTGCGCCGATAGCCGGAAGATGTTTCTCCGCCCACGGGAGGAGCAACCGCCTTTCCTGCGAGACACCCGGACAATTTGCGCCGCCTAGGCAGCTTAGGTAAGCAACTGTCGTGGCGTCCGACAGGATCCGAACCACACGCCGCCGCAGAAGAGGCTGAAACTGAAGAAGGGCTAAGCGCACTTTCCGCGTCTCGAGACGATTGATAGACCATTGGGCTTCGCGAGGTGACCAACTCCCCAACGCCGAGGCCAAGCCGCAATGCGCTCCCGAACCGGAGAGGTTGGCGACTGGCGTCACCAAGATCCAGCGCAGAGACTCCAGAGGGACCCCCCGTAGAAGATTGCATGCCTGAAGCCACCAGCGGAGGCTGCGGCGCAGCGGCGGAAGCAGAGGCAATCGGACTCGATAACTCTCCGATACCGGCGCCAACGAGATAGAAGTGCCATCTGCAAGCAGCGCATGTGCGCTGTCGCCCACAGAACGAGGGCTGTCGTTGCTGCCATGGACCCCAAGAGTTGAAGGTAGCCCCAAGTCCGAGGCGCCGCTTGAACCAAGCAGCGGCGGAGCTGAAGAGAGATCTTCTGAAAGCGTTCCTGAGGTAGAAACACCCGTTCTCGACGAGTGTCGAACCCAGCCCCTAGAAAATCCAGGACCTGAAGCATGCCAAAATAGACAGAGTAACGGCCCAGTCCTCCTTCCAACGGTGGACCGGGACGAATGGCATCTAAACGCTGGAGCCTTTAAATGAAGAAACATCCGCTGCCCATTGACGCAGGCGGAGCCATCTCCGAGCTACCGACACCGGTGCTAGGAAGCGAGCTGACAGCCGCAAGAGTCCACAGAAGGCCTCTGCCCGGAATGCAGCGATGGATTCGAAATGAACCAACTCGGGAACACCTGGAAGCTGCTGAATCCAGCGAAGGGAGGCCCGAGCTGCTAGACCTCCGCACAGCCCTGCATGAAGGAAATAGCGGGCGAAGAAAAAACCCGTCTTTAGCAGACTCCCAACTCTTTAGGACTTGCAGGACGCGGAGTGCCTGTCCGCCCTCAACCGGAAGTGTGGTATGCCTGGGGACCCTGGGCATAATGCATCAACTGTCGGGTATGTCAGCCAACGGTCCAAGTCAAAGGGAGACCAAAGGTATAACTGACTAATACCGCGGGCCGTACGAATGACCTGGAAAATGGGATCCGGCTGCAACCGGATTTGAGAACCCTGAGGATCAGGCGTGTCGGCTAGGAGGAGCAACTCCATCACCTGTGTGATTAGAGCCGGCAACTCCTCTTTCCGAAAAAGGCTGAGAACCGTCAGCGAAGAAACAGACGGAGAATATTCCCCATTTCCTTACTCCAACGAGTCAGGGCTGACCTGCGAAGATTTAAAGTCTTCTTGAATATCCATAGTACCCCGCAAGGCACATGCAACGCTCCTAGGAGGACGTACTGCTCTAAGGTCTGAGGACTTATGGGACCACTTGCGAGAGCACGCCATATCCTTGCCTGCTACTGGGCAGGTGTAGGAGATATACCAAAAGACTCCAAACGTCACAGGTGTCATGCCAGATGGAAGAGTGTGAGGAACGCACTGTCAGTCAAGGCTGCTGTGGCTTCCAGCGGCTGTGGAAGCGAAATGGGAGCTGACTGAATCCCTTCCTGCAGGAAGATCCTGCAGCAGGGACTCTGAGGAGGGAGGAGATAAGGTGCTGATGATCCCATCTAGCAGCGCAGTGGGAATGGGGGAGAGTCTCCCGGATGCAGCGTGCAGGTGGAACACAAGCAATCTATTAATTCCCCCTTCGGCTTATTACATATCACATATAATACAGCCAGAGAAACAAGCATTGTAGAGATTTAAACCACCTTTTCTCCTTTTTTTTTTTTTTGTAGCGTTTAAAACAAAAATCAAGGTAGGCTCAGGACAACAGAAGACTCTTCAAAGAAAAGGATTTTGAAACTCCCCGTGCCTTCACAGCATGTTTAAATGTGTGGAAACTGCTGTCCAGAGCTGTTCCCTCCAAAAAGAAACACTGAAGAGAAAAACAAACCGGCCGCTGGCACAGAAAAACTGTCAGGTATGTACTGAGCTGAGAAGGAAACTGTCAGTCATTCACCGTGCTGGTACAGAGAAACTTTCAAAGTCAGGGTAAGGCAATTACAATGACTGAAAGTAGGGAAATTAGAGTTTGATCCCTCCGCAGCCACTCAGACCTTCATGGCAGGGGCTGAAAGGTGTTTCTGGGGAGGGATGGAGAAGCCCAAACCCAGCTGTACTGAAGATTACAGTGAGCAAGCTGTTTTAGGCCGAGCCCAAAACAGTCAGGATCCAAAACACTGACTTAAAATTCCAATCAAATGGTATATTGAATAAGACAGGTACAATATTCCAGTAAGACGTACAAAGTAACCCGGCTGAAGATTGTGGATTAAAAATTTAAAGTAGGAACTTCAAAACTCAGAGGCAGCCGGTCCGGATGCAGTTGAAATCAACCCAGGGCAGCTGAGGCAAGTAAGAAAAACAGTCTACTTACAGGTTTCTTTCAGAAAATGATACCTGAACTTCCTGGGGATGTCCAATCCTCCGTGGCAAAGACTCAGCGCTGCATAAAGCCAATCGAGAGCTCCACTGAAGCCAGGCTCAGGAGTTCCCAAGTTTATCTGGGGAATCAAGACGCTGGGGGAAGAGCACAGCGGATTCTTGAGGTCCTTGTGTTTCTCCTGACAGCCTATGCAGCGTAGACCTGAATAAGGCATAGTGAGAACTAAGAAAAAAAAACTCTGCCCCGCAGGAACAGACATTTAACAATCTTCCCCATAATAGGTAATGCTTCAGCCAGCCTTCTTTGTTGGGCACAGTGGGGGATTGAAGCCCTGATCCCTGCACCATTGGTCAGTGTCTTAACCATTGTACTGTGGCTCTGAATTGCATCCTGTTCTCTACCCATGCCTTCCCTACTTTTTATTTATTATGTTAATACATAGGCAGAGAGAAAAGAACCCCTCCACAACTCACAGCTAGCAACTGTTGTGGAAAAAAAAATTAAACATCAATAGAGCTGCTAGAAGCCAGCAAGTAGAGAACGAATCTGGCTTCCCGCCAAAAACCAGGGCTCATTAGCTATTCAAAATGGCCGCCGGCAAAAATAAACCTCAAAAAGAGTGAATTAAAACCTCCAAAAGCTAAGGAATAAACTTAAAAAGTCTAAGGCCAAGGGGGAGGGTTGCAGGCATGAGAGAAATGCCTAAAATCGTTGAAAAATCAATAAAAATAAATCGAGTCACCACAGAGCTGCAGACATCAGTGGGAGAAAGACAGGTTCTGTACTCACAGTACCGAAAGTGCAGAGAAGCCACGGACCGCTGCTCAGACCACTGCCAGCTGCCTCACCACTAAAATCAGCCCCAGGGACTGGATTTTAGGAGGCTTACCATCCAGCTAAATAGTCCTCTTAACTAGTGCTGGGGAGTCTTCACATCAGCCATCTCTACTGTAACAGGATACAGGAGATCAGCTGGAAACATCCTGGTGCTCAGATAAGTACACTGGCAACTACAGGGAATAATCTCTCCAAAAGAAATCACAAAGAAATAAAGCATTTTAAATTTTTTTGAAGGAGCAAAAAACAAAGCATCCAGATCTGCTGGAGACAGAGAAAAACTGAGGGAGACCCCTAGGGGTAGGATTATATCACCAGGCTCCAGCCTATCAGAGCTCTGGTAGAATTCTCTGTCTCCAAGATCTGCTGGCAGGGGTGCATAACCCGTTTGTCTGGACTGGTCTAGCAGTATGAACTGGAAACAGGAGAGACATTCAGATGGAGAATGTTCAGGCCCTAAACATTTAAGACACCAATCATGGGTGTCAGTGACAGAAATAGTACCGCCACACTTAGTACATTTTTTAAAACCACTAGTTGGTTTTTCCATGTTTTAGGATAATGGGGCCTAGTGCCCAAAATGGTGAATGGCACCAAAAAAGAAAAGTTTCTGAAGAGAAACAGCTCAAAGTTTTGGGGGGTTTTTTTGGAAAAGAAAAGAACCGGCGGTACCGGTAAGTGTCGTGCAGCAGGCAAACGCGACCACAAGAAAACAATTTTAAAGATGGAATTTTCTGCGGTGACAGGGTATGGATCCTGTCAGCTCCGCGGAAAACGAAGAACTGAAGAGGGACAGTTGAAAAGGCGGGAAGGCAGCGCGCATGTGCTGAGGGATGCTCCCAAAAGCGTTCTTATTGGACACTGGGGAGAGTTCCCGCGCAGGCTCCGTCGGTACCGACGATACCCATATGTGAAGACTACATTCCTGCTTGTTCCTGGAGATTATAGAGGTCTTTATAAAATAGGCTGCATGCAAATAGGCGCCCATTTGGCCTTTCCACCTAGGTGGCCTGTTTAAAATAACCCTCTATATTATAAGGCTCACTAATAAAATAAATGCAGACCAAAGAACATATATCCTTATTTGCTAATATTAAACCCAAGCAAGTGAGCACTAAAAGTATCTTTGCAGCCCTTGTATATCATTGCACAACTGTGCATACTTGCAGTTTTTTGAACTTCTTGTGCCCAAAAATCTAAATGTAAACCTTCAGCTCCTATTTATTAAGCCAAGTTAACGTTCAGCAGAATTTAACACATGTTAACTGCAAAAATTAAACTGCAGTAATTGCAAAACCTTCAAGTAATTATAGGGGGCATTCCTGCTACTTGGACTAGGGAGAAGGCTTCTCTCTAAAGATCTAGTTCACTTTATGCCAATGTTTGCACAACTTTTATTATTTAAAAAAATGCTTAAAATAATCATCACATACCGCAGCAAATGCTACTGAATACTCTTTAGAGCACATTGTTCCTAAATATGCTTTCCCTGATACTCTTCCGTAGCCTCTTTTCCTGCAGTGCAAAAATTTCAACATTTATAACGTTAAAATAGTTTTATACCATGGCAACTTTAAGCTAAAAACATAAAAAATTGGTATCAGCAACAGCCTTTTCAGAAACCAGTAATATTTAAAAAAATTAGACTCCTGCGTAGTAAAAATACTCTATGTATTGTTTTTAATTTTTTTAACCTTTTAATTTTAGTAAAGGTTTAAATAATTATCTTTATTTTGTGTAATTCTTTAAATGATGTTAACAGTTTTGGTTTATTTACATTTGCTATACCACCTTTCATAGATAACTGCAAAGCGGTTTACACTTCATAAAATAAACATATAACACAACATAATAAGAAAATAAATTTTACATTTTCAATTGGGAACAGAGTCCCACACGTCTGCTAATTTACAGTTTTTCAGTTTGTAAATTCAAATATAATTGCATTTCTGCACACAAAACCCCATAGAACATTAAGATAGCAATTGGGATGCCCACTTTGGGACATTCACAATTCCTCCAGTATTTCACAAAAGGCTCTGCCAGACACGGAGACTTTTGTAAAATACATATAAGAAAGCCAGCAAATACACATGTATTTGCAAGCATGTATCACAAGAGCATTTATTTCAGAAAGATATACATCTAGGAAAAGAAGGGCATATGTTAGCAAGATCTACATATAAATGTTGGCAAATACAAGTACAAGTGCAAGTGCTGACATTTGGCACCTGTACATGGATTTGCTGACAGTTACACATAGTAAGCCTGTATTCCAGAAAAGAAAAAGTGTCACTATTTAGCAAAAATAGACCTGAATGATGAAAGTTTACTTTTTAATGGCTAAATAAAATACTATGGGGCTGAGCATAATTGTCCACTTGATCACTCATTTTAAGCACTTGCCAAAATGACTACTTTGCTGAAATCTATGCACGCCTTGGAGGAGGTGCAAAAGCTGAGGGGAGATTTATTAAGAGGAAATTAGACTTACCTGCTAATTGTTGTTCCTTAAGGAACTATAGTCCAGTCCTGGAACCATTGAGTTTAGAACCTCCTCCAGCAGCTTTGGAGACTGAAACACGTCATCGCTTTGATGACACCCGCATAAATAGGCAAGGACTGCTTTTTTTTTCTTTTTTTGTCATAACTATGCGAACCTGTACCCTTAAGGTACCAGTTTAAAAAGGCAAAAATACGCCCTTCTGGAAGCATAAAACACCCCCAGAGCTAACAAAGTACTGTTGCAAAAGGATCCCCTCCGCTCCTTCAGTCTGAGCTCCACAAAGAACCCTTCCCCAAATCCTACTGCACACTACTAACTTCAGGCTGATAACTCCAAAATCTCGGGATGGATCCGGGACTGGACTAGAGTTCCTTGAGGAACAACAATTAGCAGGTTTAAGTCTAATTTCCTCTTCCTTTTCGTCCCTCTAGTCCAGTCCCGGAACCATTGAGGATGTAACAGAGCAGTGAATGGGAGGGCCCTGCAAGCCCAGCCTGAAGTACCGCTGACCCAAAACGCACATCCCCAGCCGCCTGCACATCGAGCCTATAATGCTTAGCAAAGGAATGTAACGACGACCAAGTCGCCGCCCTACAAATGTCCTCGGCCGGCATCAAACTAAATTACGCCCAAGACGCCACTTGTGCCCGAGTCGAATGAGCGCGCAGCCCCTCTGGTACCACCCTACCTTTCAAAAGATATGCCACTGCAATTGTCTCCTTCAACCACCTGGAAATGGACGACTTTGCTGCCGCCTCCCCCTTCCGTGGACCTCCAAATGACACAAACAACCTGTCTGACCTACAGAAGGACGCCGTCCCACAGAGGTATCTCTTGAGCGCGCGACGAACATCAAGCAGATGTAATCTACCTTCCGTCGCTTGCTTCTGCTCCCCTGAAAACACCGGAAGCGACACCACCTGGTTAACATGAAACACCGAAACCACCTTAGGTAAGAAGGCTGGCACCGTACGCAACACAAGGTACGACACAGAGTAGTTACTCACCTGTAACAGGTGTTCTCCAGGAGCAGCAGAAATCAGTCCTCACATATGGGTGACGTCGGCGCCGACGGAGCCCTCGTGCGGAGCATTTCCCCAGCTTTCACAGAAAGCCTTTGGGAATTGCAGCGCGCATGCGTGGTCCCCTTCCTGCCCAAGGGTGCCATCATGCTCAGTCTGATGACATAGCTAAAAGACAGCAAAAAAATTAGCAAAAACAAATGATATGACTGCAACTCCAAGGGGAGGAGGGAGGGTTGTGAGGACTGATTCCTGCTGCTCCTGGAGAACACCTGTTACAGGTGAGTAACTACTCTTTCTCCAGGACCAAGCAGGAAGTCAGTCCTCACATATGGGACTCCCCAACTTAAGGCTACCGGAGACCCAAAGCTGAAAAAATGAGCTCCCTCTAGCTCGCCAGCACAGAAGGAAGGAATCTTCTCTGAGAACGCCCCCGCCCGGTATCCCAACACCAGGGCCGGAGGGTAGGAGTTGCCTAAACCCCAAAGAGATTATGGAGTACTGCCTGTCCGAAAGCACTGTCCCTGCAGGACTCCCTCTCAAGGCAGTAATGGGCCGCAAAAGTCTGGCTTGAAGACCAAGTAGCGGCCCAGCAGATGTCTGCCAATGGAACAGAGCGGAGATGAGCCACTGACGCAGCCTTCGCCCTGACACGATGAGCCGTGATTCGACCCTCCAATGAGAGGCCGGCTGCCCCATAAGCCCAGGCGATAAAGTCAGCAACCCATATGGACAACGTACGCTTGGAGACAGGGAGCCCCAACTTATTGGGGTCAAAAGAAACGAAAAGCTGAACAGCCTTCCGATGCTCCCGCGTACGGTCAAGGTAGAAGGATAACGCCCTCCTACAGTCCAGGGTATGCAAGACCATCTCAGCCCGGTTAGCATGCGGCCTGGGAAAGAAGGTTGGAAGAACCACCTCCTGATTGAGGTGAAAAGGTGAGACAACTTTAGGAAGAAACTTCGGGTGAGTCCGTAAGACTACCCTATTCCTGTAGAACCTAGTGTAAGGAGAATCAGACACTAGTGCCTGCAGTTCACTCACTCGCCTAGCAGAGGTGAGAGCTACCAGAAATAAAGTTTTCCAGGAGAGAAAACGGAGCGGGCAGGTAGCCATAGGTTCAAAAGGTGGACAAGTAAGCCGCTGTAAGACCACATTCAGATCCCACTCAGGGGCCGGTGGACGTAAATGAGGCTTAAGAAGGAGGCGGCCTCTGAGAAAACAAGCCACCAAAGGGTGGTTGGAAAGAGGCCTCCCATCCACTGGCGAGTGGTGAGTTGAGAGGGCACTGAGGTGAACCCTGACAGAGTTGGACTTAAGGCCTAGATTGGAGAGGTAAAGCAAATATTGCAATACTAACGCTACCAAGCAGGAGAAGGGATTCTCACCGTGCTGAGCACACCAAGCGGAGAATCTACGCCACTTAAGAGCGTAGGATTTCCTGGTGGATTGACGCCGAGAGGCCAAGACTACATCTTCCACCTCTCGAGGTAGCAGTAAGGGAGCTAGAACTACCCTTTCAGCAGCCAGGCCATCAGATGAAGGGACTGGAGGTTGGGGTGCAAGAGAGTCCCCTGATCCTGTGACAGGAGATCGTGTTGAAACCCCAGAGGAAGAGGTGTGTCCACCGCCAGCTGTAACAGAAGCGGGAACCACGGTTGCCTCGGCCACCTGGGGGCTATGAGAATCAATGAAGCCCCGTCCTTGAGGACTTTGAACAGCGTTCTGGACACTAGTGGTGTGGGAGGAAACGCATACAGTAGGCCTGTGGACCACGAGATCAGAAACGCATCCGCTGCTACTCTGAGAGGATGCGGTTGTCTGGAGCAAAATCTCGGGAGTTGCCGGTTCAGAGGACTGGCGAAAAGATCCATGGTGGGGAGGCCCCACTTGAGAAAGATTTGCTGAACCACCAATGGGTTCAATCTCCATTCGTGTGGTTGCAGGATCCGGCTCAGTCTGTCTGCCAGGTAATTTTCCTGACCAAGGAGGTAGACAGACTTGAGAAGGATTCCGTGATTGACAGCCCAAGAGCACAGGCGTTGTGCCTCCTGACAAAGAAGGAAGGAGCCTGTGCCCCCTTGTTTGTTCACATAGAACATGGCAACTTGATTGTCCGTCTGGACCAGTACAGACTGGTGAGAGGCGAGGTGGGAGAAGGCTCTCAGAGCTAGGCGTATCGCCCGTAGCTCCAGGAAGTTTATCTGCTGAGCAGCCTCCCAAGGGGTCCAGAGACCCTGAGTACATGCCCCTTGGCAATGTGCTCCCCAACCGAGAAGAGAGGCATCGGTCGTCAGCACCTGAGTATGTGGAGGGGATTGGAAAACCACTCCGAGCACCAGATTTGGAAGATGAAGCCACCATTGCAGAGAGGAGATCAGGAGGTCCGAAATCCTCACTGAGTCCGCTAGGCCCCCAGTGGCTTGATGCCACTGAGTGTGAAGGCTCCACTGAGCAGGATGCATGTGCAGGCGGGCATTGGGGGTGACATGGACCGTGGAAGCCATATGTCCGAGTAGTCTCAGGAATTGCCTGGCAGAGACCAGGGAATTGCTGCGAAACTGGCTGGCCAGATCCATTAGCCTTTGGGCCCAGTCCAGAGGCAGAAAAGCCTTGGCTTGAAGAGTGTCTAGTCTGGCCCCTATGAACTCTAAGTTCTGGGACGGGAGCAAAGTGGACTTTGTGCAGTTTATGACAAACCCCAAGTGCTGAAGCAGAGCTACAGTGCGAAGGGTGGCCTGGTTGGCCTCCTGGGAAGATTGGCCCCTTATGAGCCAGTTGTCCAGGTATGGAAACACAAAGAGACCCTGAAGCCTCAGGTAGGCCGCCACCACTGCCAGGCACTTGGTGAACACCCTGGGAGCGGAGGACAGGCCAAAGGGTAGTACTCTGTACTGATAGTGGTTTCCTCCCACAACAAACCTGAGATACTGTCTGTGGTCTGGATGGATAAGGATGTGAGTATACGCATCCTTTAGATCCAAGGAGCATAGCAAGTCTCCCTGCTGGAATTAGGGCAGCAGGATTCCAAGGGTAAGCATCTTGAACTTTTCCCTCTGCAGGAACTTGTTGAGGTTTCGCAAGTCTAGGATGGGTCTGAGGCCTCCTGTTCTTTTTGGTACCAGAAAGTACCTCACATATGGGACTCCCCAGCTTAAGGCTACCGGGGACCCAAAGCTGAAAAAATATGCTCCCTCTAGAGCCTCAGCATGTACGAAAAGAATCTTCTCTGAGAACGCCCCCAAACGGTAGCCCAACACCAGTGCCGGAGGGTAGGAGTTGCCTATACCTCAAAGAGATTACGGAGTACCGCCTGTCCGAAAGCACTGTCCCTGCGGGACTCTCTCTCGAGACAGTAGTGGGTTGCAAAAGTCTGGCTTGAAGACCAAGTAGCGGCCCTGCAGATGTCTGCCAATGGAACAGAGCAGAGATGAGCCATTGACGCAGCCTTCGCCCTGACACGGTGAGCCGTGACTCGACCCTGCAACGAGAGGCCGGCTGCCCTGTACACCCAGGCGATGCAGTCCGCTACCCAAATGGACAGGGTACGCTTGGAGACAGGTAACCCCAACTTATTAGAGTCAAAAGAGACGAAGAGCTGAACAGCCCTTCGGTGTCCCTGCGTACGGTCAAGGTAGAAGGACAACGCCCTCCTACAGTCCAGAGTATGCAAGACCATCTCAGCCCGGCTGGCATGCGGCCTGGGAAAGAAAGTTGGAAGAACCACCTCCTGGTTGAGGTGGAAGGAGGAGACAACCTTAGGAAGGAACTTAGGGTGAGTCCGTAAGACTACTCTGTTCCTATAGAACCTAGTGTATGGTGCATCTGACACCAAGGCTTGAAGCTCGCTCACTCGCCTTGCTGAGGTAAGAGCTACCAAAAACAACGTTTTCCATGAAAGAAAACACAAAGGACAAGTAGCCATAGGCTCAAATGGTGGGCAAGTAAGCTGTTGCAAGACCACATTCAAATCCCACTCAGGGGCAGGTGGACGAACTGGAGGCTTAAGCAAAAGTAGGCCTCTGAGGAAGCGAGCCACCAAAGGGTGGCTTGAGAGAGATTGACCCTCCACCGAAGAATGATGCACAGAGAGAGCACTGAGATGGACCCTAACAGAGTTGGATTTAAGGCCTTGATTGGACAGGTGAAGCAAATATTGCAGCACCACTGGAACCAGGCATGAGAAAGGATCTTCCTTGTGCTGAGCACACCAGGTGGAGAATCTTCGCCACTTAAGGGCATAAGACGTCCTGGTGGACTGCCTCCTAGAGGCCAAGACCACATCCTCCACTTCCCTAGGCAGCAGTAAGGGTGCTAGAACTACCCTTTCAGCAGCCAGGCCATCAGATTGAGGGACTGGAGGTTGGGATGTAAGAGAGATCCCTGCTCCTGAGTAAGGAGATCTGGTTGCATCCCCAGAGGAAGAGGAGTGTCCACTGCCAGTTGCAAAAGAAGTGGGAACCACGGTTGCCTTGGCCACCTGGGGGCCACCAGGATCACCGAGGCCTTGTCCCGGATCACTCTGAACAGTGTTTTGGGCACTAGAGGCGTGGGAGGAAACGCATATAGGAGGCCTGTAGACCAGGGAATGAGAAATGCATCCGCTGCTACTCTGAGAGGATGCGGTTGCCTGGAGCAGAACCTGGGCAGTTGACGGTTCAGTGGACTGGCAAAGAGATCTATGGTGGGGAGGCCCCATCTTAGGAAGATCTGTTGAACCACCAGAAGATTCAACTGCCATTCGTGTGGCTGCAGAATCCTGCTCAATCTGTCTGCTAGGTAATTCTCGTGACCAGGGAGATAGACTGCCCTGAGAAGTATGCCATGATTGACTGCTCAGGAACACAGGTCCTGTGCCCTCCTGACAGAGAGGTCGGGACACTGTGCCCCCCTGCTTGTTCACATAGAACATGGCAACTTGATTGTCCGTCTGCACTAAGACGGACTGGCGAGAGAGGACACGAGAGAAAGTCTGGAGGGCTAGGCGGACTGCCCTGAGCTCTAGGAAATTGATCTGCTGTGCGGACTCCCAAGGGGACCAGAGGCCCTGGGTGCATGCTCCTTGGCAATGTGCACCCCAACCTTGGAGAGAAGCATTGGTTGTCAGCACTTGAGAATGCTGAGGTGTTTGAAAAGGCACCCCTTTGAGCAGATTTGGAAGATGAAGCCACCACTGTAGAGAAGAAGCTAGTAGCTTGGACACCCTCACTTTGTCCATCAGGTTTCCCGTGGCCTGCAGCCACTGAGTTCTGAGGCCCCACTGAGTTGGCCTCAAGTGTAGACAGGCATTTGGAGTTACATGGACTGTGGATGCCATGTGGCCTAAGAGCCTCAGGAATTGTCTGGCGGAGACCAGAGAATTGCTGTGGAAGTGGCTGGCCAATTCCATCAGTCTGTGGGCCCTGTCCAGTGGCAAAAAAGCCTTTGCTTGAAGGGTGTCCAGTCTTGCTCCCATGAACTCCATGTTCTGTGAGGGGTGCAAAGCGGACTTTGCGAAGTTTATGATAAACCCCAGATGCTGTAGAAGAGCAACAGTGCGGAGGGTGGCTTGATTGGTCTCCTGTGGAGACTGACCCCTGATGAGCCAGTCGTCCAGGTATGGAAAGACAAAGAGTCCTTGAACCCTGAGATAGGCCGCCACCACCGCCAGGCACTTGGTGAAAACCCTGGGGGCGGAGGTTAGGCCAAAAGGGAGTACCCTGTACTGGTAATGGTTTCCTCCCATGACAAATCGGAGATATTGTCTGTGGTCTGGATGAATAAGGATGTGAGTATAAGCATCCTTTAGGTCTAAGGAGCATAGCCAATCTCCTGCTGGAGGTAGGGCAGCAGGATTCCAAGGGTAAGCATCTTGAACTTTTCCATCTCCAGGAACTTGTTGAGATTTCGCAAGTCTAGGATGGGCCTGAGGCCTCCTGTTCTTTTTTGTACTAGAAAGTACCTGGAATAGAAGCCTTGACCTCTCAGGTGGTGAGGCACCGGTTCCACTGCCTGTTCCTTCAGAAGACTTGCTAACTCCCGCAGGAGTAAGTCCCTGTGCAGAGGGAGTCTTGGAGGCTCCCCTGAAAAGTAGGAGGGAGGTACCTGTTGGAAGTGGAGGAGATAGCCCCTCTGGACTATGCTTAGCACCCAGGTATCCCTTGTTACGGCTGACCACCTGTGGGCATACAGGGTCAGCTGGCCTCCTGTGCTGGGAGGGGCCAGCTGAGGAGGAGAGGCTATGCCACTGGAGTCAAAACCCCGCTCCCTGCTGTGCAGGAGCCGGAGCTGGTGGCTTGGGGGTTTTCTGCCTACGGGGCCTATGTCCCTGCCCCTTGGCCTGCTGACCCTGCTGGGGAGGCCTGAAAGTGAGGGTATGATTTGTAGGCAGATGACTTCCTCGGGTAAAAGGTCTTTTTCCCCGAGCCCTTCTTTTTCTGAGATGGGGCAGAGGTTTTCCTGGACAGCCTTGTCCGGGTGAGGGTCTCGGACTCAAGTTCCGCAGCCTTTTCAGCCATAGGCTTGCCAAAGAGGTTTTCACCTCGGCAGGGGACATCGACCAACTTGTCCTGCACCGATGGCTCGAGGTCCGATGACTGTAGCCAAGCCTGACGGCGTGCACTGATGCCGGCCGCGGCTACACGGGCCGAAGCCTCGAAGCCATCATAAGCTGCTCGAGAGATAAACTTCGAGCACTCTCGGATCCCCGATGACAGGGCCTTGAACCTCTGCAAAGGTTCCTCGGAGAGACCAGCAGAGAACCCGGCAATCTCCTTTGCCAGGTCTCGAACGTACATGCCCATGTATAGCTGGTAGGTCTGGACACGGCAAGCAAGCATAGAGCCCTGGAAGCACTTTCTACCGAGGGCATCCAGGTTCCGGGCCTCCTGGCCGGGAGGCACCGAGGAGTGCATCTTCTGACTCTTCAGACGATGCATGGCCGATTCCACAACCATGGAGTGGTGCAGTAGCTGTGCCTTTTGGAACCCGGGGCTCTTGAGGACTCAATAGATGGAATCGAGGCCGGCGCCTCCCACATGCAGAAGAGCAAACATTCCAGCATCGGAGGAACCGGCATAGTAAAGGCCTCCTTGGGAGGAGAGTCATACTGCAGGACCTCAAGCTCCTTGGCTCGAGGCTCCTCCTCGGGATCCGCAGGGAAGGCCAAGGCCTTGGCCATGTCCCACACGAAATCCGAGAACTGGGTGCCCTCCAGGGGGGACCGTCTCTGAGGTTCGGACTCCAGTGAGTCCGAAGGGACACACCGGTTCCGAAAGGTGTTCTGGGACTCCTGATCCTCCGTTTCCTAGCCCGACTCCTCGGAGGAGGAATCGAGCGGCTCCGGTCGGCAGGCACCGATGCCATCTGCCCCGACGCTGAGGATACCGGCGTCGACGACCTCGGTCCCGAACGGGAGGCCGAGGGAGACCTTGGCCGAGGATCGACTCGAGAGCGCATGGACTCAAGGATCGGCTCGGCCTCCGGGGTCGACATGGATGCACCGGTGAGACCGGCGATCAGTGCCCGCTGCTGTTCCATGAAGACAGCCAAGCTGCTCTCCAAGGCCGTCAACCTGAGTCCGAGCTCAGGAGACTCAGCAGCCCCCGACTCGGGCCCCGACAGTGTCGGACCCGACGTCGGCTCCCCCGGAGGAGAGTCCACGAGGACTACAGCACTCACGTGACTCAGGGACTCCGGCTCCACACGAGGTTGTTTTGCAGGCCTCTCCGACTCCGAAGACCCGGGACAGCGGTCTGGGATATGCGACCTGGCTCTCGAGGAACCAAGTGCGTCCACCGACGCCGCCCTTGTGGGTTTCTTCTTTCTGCGATTCTCCCATGACGGAGACCCCCTCTCAGAGGATCCCCGGCGATGCTCGGGATCAGAATCCTGAGATGTCGAGGCCTCTGACGAAGTCCGGGCCCAGCCGGACGCGGAGTCAGAGAAGATTCTTTCCTTCTGGTGCTGCCGACTCCACAACGCCTTCAAGGACATTTTCCCACACGGACCACAGATCATCGGGTCATGATTGGAGCGGAGGCAGTAGTCATGTGTGTCGGTGAGAGACATAAGTTTCTTACACCGATCACACTTTTTAAACCCGCTGGCAGCTATCGGGGGAAAAAGGGCCCCTGCGAGGTCAAAAGATAGGGCTGCCAGTGAAAAATAGAAAAATGGCGCGAACGCTAGTCACGAAGGACAAAAACCGAAAAAAAGAAGTCCGGGCTCGATACCGGTGTACCGGCCCAAGGCGGGAATGGGAAACTGGCATCGAACCGAGAAAAAACACGAAAAAATCAACTTTTTTCACGGGTGAACACGAACCACGTCCATAGGGCTCCACGGAAAAAAGAAGACTGAGCAAGATGGCACCCTTGGGCGGGAAGGGGACCGCGCATGCGTGCTGCAGTCCCAAAGACTTTCTGTGAAAGCTGGGGAAATACTCCGCATGGGGGCTCCGTCGGCGCCGACGTCACCCATATGTGAGGACTGACTTCCTGCTTGGTCCTGGAGAAAGGTGGAGTACCCCAGGGATCTGTGCTGGGTCCACTGCTTTTTAACATATTCATAAATGACCTGGAAATGGGAATAACAAGTGAGGTTATCAAATCTGCAGATGACACAAAACTATATAAAGTTGTTAAAACCCATGAGGATTGTGAAAAATTCCAAGAGGATAAATTGGAAGACTGGGCATCAGATGGCAGATGAAATTTAATGTGGACAAGTTGAAAGTTATGCACCTAGGAAAGAACAACCCAAACTATGGTTACACGATGCAAGGTTTCACATTAGGAAGCACCACTGAGGAAAAAGATTTAGGCGTCATCGTGTCATCGTGGATAAAATGTTAAAACCCTATGCCCAGTGTGCAGCGGCAGCCAAGAGAGCAAATAGAATGCTAGGTATCATAAGGAAAGGAATGGAAAATAAAACAAAGGATATTATAATGCCTCTGTATCATTCTATAGTGCGACCACACCTTGAATATTGTGTGCAATTCTGGTCGCCGTATCTTAAAAAGGATACAGCATTATCAGAAAGGTTCAGAGAAGAGCCACCGTAATGGTAAAGGGGATAGAAGGATACCCCTATGAAGTGAGGCTAAACAGGTTAGGTCTCTTCAACCTGGAAAAGAGACGGCTGAGGGGAGATATGATATAGGTCTATAAATTAATGAATGGAGTGAAACGGGTAAACGTAGATCGATTGTTTACCTTATCAGAATATAGAAAGACTAGGGGACATGCAATGAAGCTACAGGGTAACCTATTTAAGACTAATAAGAAAAAATATTTTTTTCACTCAACATGTAATCAAACTCTGGAATTTGTTACCGGAGAATGTAGTAAAAGCTGTTAGTGTAACTGTGTTTAAAAAAGGTTTGGACAAGTTCACTTCTTGATCCAATACAAGCATTGTGGAACCTGTGTCTTTTGGGGAAACTGCTAGGTACTTATGACCTAGATTGGCCACTGTTGGAAATGGATACTGGGCTTGATGGACCTTGGTCTGACCCAGTATGGCATATCTTATGTTCTTAAAACAGTGATACCCAGCCTTATTGGGGTTTATTTATTTATTTATTTATTACAATCTTTTATATACCCCGCTATTCGGTATCAGCGCGGTTCACATAAAACAAAATCAACAGAATAACAGACTATTCTGTGTTTACAGAAAACAGGTGAAAGAACTTGGATAACATAGGGTAACTATATACAAATCATTAAGCATGTACAGGTGTCATGTACAGGGTTCAAGGAGATGAACAACTGAGAGGATTGACGGTGCATCTTCATGCACTCCAAGTATAAGGCTGGGGAAAGCACAGTTACTTACCTGTAACAGGTGATCTCTGGGAACAGCAGGAATTAGTCCTCACATATGGGTACGTCGGTACCGACGGAGCCCGTGCGGGAAAGCTCCCCAGCTTCTTAGAATAGAAGCCTTTGGGACCTCCCACTGCACATGCGCACTGCCTTCCCGCCTTCCTGAACAGCTCTCCTCAGTTTCGAGTTTATAGCTGAGTCAACAGAGAGAGGACAGGAAGATAGATAGATAAAAGATACAACTCCTAGGGGAGGTGGGTGGGTTGTGAGGACTAATTCCTGCTGTTCCCAGAGATCACCTGTTACAGGTAAGTAACTGTGCTATCTCCAGGAACAAGCAGGAATAAGTCCTCACATATGGGGACTCCCTAGCTTAGATGCATGGGATCCCCTGTAAAGGTTCGCCATCTTCGTATGGATCTCAGGCATCCATTCTGGGAAGGTGGGCAGGAGTTGTTTAGGAATGGAACAGGTGCTTGAGGACAGCCTGGCCAAACAAGGCATCCCGGCGGGAGTCCTTGTCCAAACAGTAATGGGCTGTGAAGGTATGAACCGAGGCCCAGGTAGCGGCTCGACAGATCTGATCTATGGAAACAGAGTGCAGATGAGCCATAGAAGTTGCCATGGCCCTCACATTGTGAGCAGTGACATGGCCTTCCAGAGAAATGTTTTTGCTCTGGTAAGCAAAAGAAATACACTGAGCAATCCAATTGGAAAGTGTACGCTTGGAGACTGGAAGTCCCAAATGGGAAGGATCAAAGGCCACAAAAAGTTGAGAAGACTTTCGATGTGGCTGAGTCCTATTAAGGTAAAAAGCGAGAGCTCTTTTACAATCCAGAGTATGAAGGTTCCTCTCTGCATTGGATGCATGAGGAGCTGGAAAAAAGACAGGTAGATATACCTCTTGATTAAGATGAAAAGGCGAGACCACTTTAGGCATAAAGTGGGGATTCGTCCTAAGGACCACCTTATCATGATGAAATCTTGTGTAAGGTGGATTAGCCACTAAAGCCTGCAGCTCACTGATGCGGCGAGCCGAAGTGACTGCAATGAGGAAGATGACCTTCCAGGAAAGAAATTTCAAGGAGGTGGAAAACATTGGCTCAAAAGGTGGCTTCATAAGTTGACCGAGCACTAGATTCAAATCCCATGCGACCGGGGGTGGTCTGATGGGAGGTTTAGTGAGAGTCAGGCCTCTCATGAATCTTGCAACAAGAGGATGAGAGGAGATAGGTTGTCCATTTATATGTTTCAAGGATGCTGCAATAGCACTTAAATGGACTCTTACCGAATTCGTCTTGAGGCCTGCATTGGATAGATGCAGGAGATAATCAAGAAGAGAATTCAAAGGAAGTGCCAGAGGGTCAAGACCCTGCTGAGCACACCAAAGGGAAAAACGTTTCCATTTGAAAGCATAGGAACGCCTGGTAGAGGGTTTCCTAGAGGCAGAAAGGATATCTTTCACTGGTTGGGAAAGATGAAAGTCTTGAAGGCTTAAGCCTTCAGTAACCAAGCACTGAGGTGAAGGGATTTGGGGTTTGGGTGCCACAAAGTCCCCTCCTCCTGAGACAGGAGGTCTGGCGCAGCTCCCAGATCCAAGTAGGATCCCTGGGAGAGCTGTAGAAGTAGAGGGAACCACACTTGGCGTGGCCAGCGTGGAGCTATGAGGATCATAGTTCCATGATCCCTCTGGAGTTTGAACAGAGTCTTGGGAATCAAAGGAATGGGTGGAAAGGCATATAGGAATGCCTGATTCCAATTCAGGAGAAAGGCGTCCGTAGCCTGAGCTCCCTGACACGGAGTTCTGGAACAGAACCGGGGAAGTTTGGCATTCCACGGACTTGCAAAGAGGTCTATGTCCGGGGTCCCCCATTCCTGAAAGATTCGGTTTATTTGGTCCAAATGTAGGGACCATTCGTGTGGCAGCAGAACTCGACTGAGCCTGTCTGCCCGAGAGTTTTGAACTCCTGGGAGATACACTGCTAGCAGGTGAATCTGATGCTCTCTGGCGAAGGCCCATAGTCTTAGAGCTTCGTTGCAAAGCGACAGAGAGCCCGTCCCTCCTTGTTTGTTTATGTAAAACATGGCCACCTGATTGTCCGTCTGAACTAGGACAGTGAGGTTGGCTAGGAGGGAGTGGAAGACCTTGAGGGCAAGGTAAATTGCTCGCAGTTCCAGAAGATTGATATGAAGGGTGGTCTCCTGTAGAGACCAAGTGCCCTGAGTGGAGAGAGTTTGCAGATGGGCTCCCCACCCTGTTTGGGAGGCATCTGTTGTGAGGGTTGCTTGGGGTAGCAATGGTTGAAATGGAGCCCCCAACAACAGATTCTTGGTGGAAGTCCACCAGTGGAGGGACCAAAACAGACGATCGGAGGTTTGTATTTGGTCTGAGAGCGCTCCTGACGCCTGAGTCCACTGAGTGGCCAGGGTCCATTGAGCTGCTCTCATATGAAGACGAGCATAGGGCACCACATGCACTGTGGAGGCCATATGACCCAGTAGGCGTAGCATTTCCCTGGCTGTCAAGTGAGTGCTGGACTGAGCTTGGGAGGCCAAACTCAGGAGGCGCTGGCCTCGAACATGTGGAAGGTAGGCCCTTGCAGTGATGGTGTCCAACTGGGCCCCTATGAATTCTAGAGATTGAGTAGGGATGAGTTGGGACTTGGGAAGGTTTACTACCAGTCCCAGATACTGCAAAAGGCTCCTTGTGTGGTCCAGGGAAATCTGGGCCTGTGACTGAGTTGGAGCTCGGATGAGCCAGTCGTCCAGATATGGGAAGACAAAGATTCCCATGCCTCTTAGAAATGCGGCTACGACTGCCATGCATTTTGTAAATACTCTTGGAGCAGAGGCTAGACCGAAGGGGAGTACTCTGTATTGGAAATGTTTTCCCTGAAACAGAAAGCGAAGATACTTTCTGTGGGATGGATGGATGAGTATATGTGTATACGCATCCTGTAGGTCTAGAGAACAAAGCCAGTCCTGACCCTGGAGGTAAGGAAGGAGAATGCCGAGAGACAGCATTTTGAATTTCTCCTTGAAGAGAAATTTGTTCAATTCTCTCAGATCTAGGATTGGTCTGAATCCCCCTGTCTTCTTTGGAATGAGAAAATAAGGGGAGTAGAAACCGGACCCTTGTTGAGGAAGAGGAACCTCTTCTATGGCCCCTTGGGCAAGAAGAGAGGAAACCTCTTGACCCAACAGGGTTAGGAGAGATGGGGGAGAATTGAATGGTCTCACCATATGATGGGGAGGAAGGCTGGAGAAATGAAGTTTGTAACCCTCTCGAATGATAGAGAGGGTCCATTGTTCTGTTGTGATTTGTTCCCATCTGGGAGCAAAGTGAACCAACCTTCCGGGTATGGTGAGAGGTTCTGGTTGTGTTAGAACCAGAAGTGGCAAGTTCCCTAGGAGCAAGTCAAAACCCCTGAGGGGTTGGAGCCTGCTGAGCTACAGTAGCTGCTGCAGGCTTAGCTCGTGCTTGTTTGGATTGCTGACGCTTAGCAGTATAGCGAGGTTGAGAAGACTGCTGGCCAGTATTTGAAGCAACTCTGGCCTTCTTATAGTAAGGCCTTTTAAAAGACTTTTTCTTAGTAGGAATTGAAGTGGACTTTGAAAGTCTTTCCAAGGTGGCATTTTCAGCATCCATCTGGGTGGCTTTGATTTGCCACTCTTCCCCAAATAAGTTCTCACCTGTACAGGGCAGATTCCGTAAGCCATCTAGAACCCAAGGTTCCAGATCAGAGGCCTGGAGCCAAGCAAGACGTCGGGCTGCAATAGCAATGCCCGAAGCCCTACTGGCTCCCTCAAAGGAATCATATGCTGCCCTATTAGAGAACTTAGAAACCTCTAAGAGTTGTTTCACTAGGGAAAGGAATCCCTGCTTTTTATCCTCAGGGATAAAGGGGGCAAAATGCCGCACCTTTTTGGCAAGTTCCTCCAGGAACATGCCCATATAGAGACTGTAGGAATTAATCCTGGCTATAAGCATACTAGCCTGGAAAATTTTCCTACCAAAAGAGTCCAAAGTCTTACATTCCCGTCCTGGAGGGGTGGAAGAGTGCCTTTTGGTACTCCTAATCTTCTTCATTGCAGACTTCACCACAATAGAGTGGTGGGGCAATTGAGTCTTTTGGAAACCAGGAGAAGGAGGGACCCTATACATGGTGTCCAACCTACGGGAATAAGGAGACAAAGTCAAAGGATTTTCCCAGAAATCCATCAGTTGTTCTTGAAGGATTTCATGGATAGGCAGGGTAACTGCCTCCTTAGGGGCCTTTGAGTATCCCAAAATATCCAGTTTTTTGGATCTGGGTTCCTTTTCAGAGGATGTGGTAATAGAAAGGGCTGTAGCCATATCTAAAACAAAGTCCTGGAAGGACAAATCCTCTGGAGGGGACATTCTCCTTTTAGGAGAAGAGGGCTCCTCAGGTAAGTTGAGTGAAAACTCAGCAGAATCATCAGAGGAGTGAAAATCCTCAGAGGAATCGGTGCTTTCCTCTAACGCACGATACGCGTACCGATCGGTATCGATATCGGGCGTATCGGGTATGGAACCGGTATGGAGCGAAAGCCCATACGGTACCGACTTGCGTTTAGAGGTGGACGGCCTCGATACCGGCATGGCGGACGATACCGGTATCGGGCCCGGAACCGCTGAAAGCGGAACCGATGGCGTTGCAGCTTTAATGAAAGCCATGACGGCTTGCTGCATGGACTGTACAGTATCGCCCATGGACGCCATAGCTGCCTGGATGTCGGTACCGGAGTGACCCGGTACCCCAGAGCAGGCTAACAGGTGATCTGTCGAGGCCGTAGCATCGATATCAACCTGAGACCCCTGAATTGGCGTTTTTGGAAGTTGGACTTCCCGCCGGGGTTGTTTGGCTGGGGCAGGGTCCTCAAGTTCTAAGCTAAGAGCCTCTCGATGCTTTGAAGGAGATTTGCTCTTTGAGGACTTGCCCACAGAAGGTTTGGTTACCTGAGATCCATCCGGAGAAGAAGACCTGGATGACTGTGATGCTGTATTCTCTGAAGCAAACAGCACATGGAATTTGTTGGCCCGGTTCTGCAGCCCACGTTTAGACATGTGGGAGCAAGATGGGCAGTCCGGTATGGAATGGTCAGGCCCCAAACATTTCAGACACCAGTCATGGGTGTCTGTGACTGAAATAACAGCATTACATTTGGTACACTTCTTAAATCCAGGGGCTGGCTTCTCCATGAGGAGAAATTGAGTAGGCCGAGAGGCCTCTCTGAAGTGACCAAAAAGCTAAAAAATAAGAAAAAAGAATTATAATTTTTTAAAGAAAGAAAGAAAAGACCGGCGATACCGGTATCGGTATGGGGAAGGCAGGTACGCGGTCTAAAGAAACAAATAAAATAACAATTTCTTCAGCGGTGACAGGAACACGACCTGCTGGCTCCGCGGAAAAAGAGAAACTGAGGAGAGCTGTTCAGGAAGGCGGGAAGGCAGTGCGCATGTGCAGTGGGAGGTCCCAAAGGCTTCTATTCTAAGAAGCTGGGGAGCTTTCCCGCACGGGCTCCGTCGGTACCGACGTACCCATATGTGAGGACTTATTCCTGCTTGTTCCTGGAGATAGAACGTTAGAAGGGCAATGGACTGGTTGAGGTGAAAAGCCCAGACCACCCTTGGCAGAGAAATCGGGTTCGTGCGGAGCATCACCCGATTCTGGTTAAACCTGGCATATGGAGGGTGTGTGACCAGAGCCTGGAACTCACTCACTTGTAAGGCCAATGTGACGGCCACCAGGAAGAGGCTCTTCCATGTCAACAACTTTAGCGGACACTTACCCAGCAGCTCAAAAGGAGCCCATATGAGTTGGCCAAGGACCATGTTCAGATCCCAAGTGACTGTAAATGGCTTAACTGGAGGCTCTGAAAAAAGCAAGCCCCAAATGAACTGGCGTACCAGAGATTGAGCCAAAACGGGCTTCCCCTCACAGCCATGATGGAAATGTTTGTTCATGGAGAATGCAAATTTACCTGTGTAAGTTATAAATTCCTCTAACTTATGCATTTCTTTTAGAAATCTAGGCATGGACATTTATGCCAGTCTAGAGCTGATGTTAAGTGCTTGCACATAGATTTAACAGGCTTTTTCAGCCATCCACATTTCTATTTTATAAAGAAAAGCAGACATGCTCTGCCACGTCTCATCCCCACTGCAGAGGGCAGAGCATGCCAGGTTTTAAATATAGTTCCCCTCCAAGCATTCTAACTATCTGTAGGAACCTGGACTTGTTCTCTGTCCCAAGTAGTCTGCCTGAGACTGGTTACACAGCCTGCCATCTTTAGGACACATCAAAGAGCATATCTGAGCTCTTTATGCATCCATGCTCATATAAACAATTTTTAAATTTCATATTCTTAACATCTTCATGAAAATGTTATATTAGTTTTGAATTCTTGCAATTTAGTAACAAATTCCAATGTCGCAATTCACAGTTTCATCGCATATCTGATTTCCTTATGTTCGTGCTTCCTCAGAATCAAAATCATTAAATCAAGTGAATATTTGTCAAAAAAAACCTATTATTAAATAACTTTTGGTCTTTATGCTCAGTTGTAGATTAACATGTTGACCTTTGAAGAAGGCATAACTGAAAAAAATTGATATCGAGTTCATGATATGAGAACTGTTTCCTGGAAGTTCTGACTTGAACTGTATGTCATTGCATTTAGGATAAAATTTGAATCATGAACAGAGTTTGAATGACTGAGTAATGCAAGCTCTTCAGGATGCTGCAGGAATTATTTTACAAGCAGTTCCTATGTCTAGTTGATTTTACATAAATAGTCAATCGTTATTGTATTGTAAATAGTTACCCTTGTTATCCAAGTTTTTTGCCCTGTTATCTGTAACTCATAGTGTTTCAAATGTACTGAGATTGTATTGTTAATTGTAAACCGCGCTGATGCTGAATAGTGTGATATATAAGAAACTTTAAATAAATAAATAAACATAAATAAATAAATAAAGAGCAGGCAGGGCTGGCCCAACCACTAGGCAGACTAGGCTTCAGAAGGTACCAGTGCAACATGGCAAAGAAAACAGCATGAAAGCACTTTAAAGTCATTGTCAATGGCAGGCCATTGAGGATCCTGTGTGCCTGCACGTGCTCAAGATCTGCCACGTCTCATTCCCACTGCAGAGGGCAGAGCATGCCAGGTTTTAAATGCACACATGTGCTGACACTAAAGGTCTGTTGCTGACGGAAACTTTAAAGACTTTCCCACTGCTCTGTTTATTATGCTGCTGCTCCCACAAAGCCCGATTTCTTTTGCCATTCCAAGGAGATAAGATGGTGGGGAAAATAGCAGCTTTGATAAGGAGAAGGGAAGATGGGAGAAATGCCCGACATCTCAGAGGGTGAGGGAAGAGGGGGAAGATACTGTACATCTTGTGGGGGAGGAAAGCAGAGGAGAGATATAATGGACATCTTGGAAGGTGAAGGAAAATAAAGAGATGCTGGACACTTTGGTGGGGAGTGAATGATAGATATCTTGGGGGGGGGGGGAGAAGGGAGGAAATGCTGGACACCTGAGCGAGGGGAAAGAGAGAGATGCTGAAGACCTGGAGTGGGTTGGGAAGAGAAGGAGAGACACTGGACTATGGGTGGGGTAGGGCATGGACATATGGCTGATAGCTTGCTTAGGGCATCATATACCAATGGGCCAGCCCTGATAGCAGCATTTTCATGAATAGACTGTCACAGTCATATAAATGCCATTTTAGAAAAGGGCTTTTTAAACGTTTAGATGCTCACTATATTTAGATTTCCTGGAGGCATGTGAAGCTGGGTGAAGGAATGGTTTTAGCGTGCCTACGATATAGATATGGAATCCATGTACATTAAATAAAATATAGATGTTGGCATTTACAGGCACAAATAAGTGCCAGTTTGAAGGGACAGCTGTAAAGAAAGCGTATTTACTCACCTGTAAGAGGTGATCTCCAGGAACAACAGGAATTTAGTCTTTACATATGGGTGACATCGGGTACCGACGGAGTCCGTGCGGGAAGCTCCCCAGCTACCAACAGAAAAGCATTTGGGAGCACCCCACTGCACCTGTGCCACTGCCTTCTCACTTTCCCAACTCCCTCTCCTCAGTTGAGTTTATAGCTGAAAAGAAGTAGTAAAATATAAAATCAACCCTACAACTCCAAGGGGAGGAGGGTGGGTTGTGAAGACTAAATTCCTGCTGTTCCTGGAGATCACCTGTTATAGGTGAGTAACTATGCTATCTCCAGGAACAAGCACGAATGTAGTCTTCACATATGGGACTCCCTAGCTCCCAGATCTCAGGAGACAGACCGGGTCATAAAGTTGGACAAGGTCTAGACTTCCCCGCCAAGGAGATCTGGTAAGAATATAGGGGTGGGGGGTAGGAGTTGTCCTTATGTTCCAAAGAGATATTGAAGGACCACTGGCCGAAGGCCGCATCCCGGTGGGAGTCCTTGTCCAAGCAGTAGTGGGTGGCAAAGGTGTGGATGGAGGACGATGCTGCAGCCTGGCAGATTTCGTCAATGGCTATTGAACGTAGGTTTGCTACCGATGTTGCCATGGCTCGGACATTATGAGCAGAAACATGCCCAGTGAGAGTAAGCCTTGCTTTGTCATATGCAAGTGATGTACAGTCTACTATCCATATGGAGACCGTGCGTTTCATTACAGGAAGACCCAAGTGGTTGGGGTCAAAGGACATAAATAATTGTAAAAATTTTCAGATATCCTGAGTCCTTTAGAGATAGAAGGCCAGAGCCTTTTTCAGTCAAGTGTGTGCAGGGTGGCCTCTGTACAAGATGTGTAAGGTCTTGGGAAGAAGACCGGAAGGATTACAGACTGATTAATGTGGAAAGGTGACACCACCTTTGGTAAAAAGTGTGGATGTGTCCGAAGGATGACCTGGTCATGATGGAATCTGGTAAATAGTGGATGCTCCACTAAGGTTTGCAGTTCACTGAAGCACCTTGCTGAGGTCAGAGCGATGAGGAAAGCGTAGTTACTCACCTGTAACAGGTGTTCTCCAGGAGCAGCAGGAATCAGTCCTCACATATGGGTGACGTCGGCGCCGACGGAGCCCTCGCGGAGCAATTTTCCCCAGCTTTCAAAGAAAGCTTTGGGAATTGCAGCGCGCATGCGCGGTCGCCTTCCCGCCCAAGGGTGCCATCTTAGCCAGTCAGATGACATAGCTAAAAAGACAGCATAAAAATTTGCAAAAAAAACTAAAGCAGATGATTGCAACTCCAAGGGGAGGAGGGAGGGTTGTGAGGACTGATTCCTGCTGCTCCTGGAGAACACCTGTTACAGGTGAGTAACTACGCTTTCTCCAGGACCAAGCAGGAAGTCAGTCCTCACATATGGGACTCCCAAGCTTAAGGCTACCGGAGACCCTAAGCACAAAAATGAGCTCCCTCTAGCTCAGCAGCACAGAAGGAAGGAATCTTCGCTGAATTATTACCCACCGGTAGCCCACATCCGGGATGGAGGGTAGGAGTTGCTCAAACCTCAAAGAGATTACGGAGGACTGCCTGTCCGAAAGCACTGTCCCTGCGGGACTCCCTCTCGAGACAGTAATGGACCGCAAAAGTCTGGCTCGAAGACCAAGTAGCGGCCCGGCAGATGTCTGCCAGCGGAACAGAGCGGAGGTAAGCCACTGACGTAGCCTTTGCCCGAACGCAATGAGCCGTGACTCGACCTTCCAAGGAGAGTCCGGCTGCCCCATAAGCCCAAGTGATACAGTCCGCAACCCAGATGGACAGAGTACGCTTGGAGACCGGGAGCCCCAATTTATTGGGGTCAAAAGACACAAAAAGCTGAGCAGCTTTACGGTGCTCCCGCGTACGGTCAAGGTAGAAGTTCAATGCCCTTCTACAGTCCAGGGTATGGAGGACCGTTTCAGCTCGGCTGGAGTGTGGTCTGGGAAAGAAGGTCGGAAGTACCACCTCCTGATTGATGTGAAAAGGGGAGACCACTTTTGGAAGAAATTTTGGGTGAGTCCGTAGGACTACCCTATTTTTGTAGAACCGAGTGTAAGGGGGATCAGATACGAGGGCCTGCAATTCACTTACGCGTCTAGCGGAAGTGAGGGCTATCAAGAACAATGTTTTCCAAGAAAGAAAACGGAGAGAACAGGTAGCCATAGGTTCAAAAGGCGGACAGGTGATCCGCTGTAAAACCACATTCAGATCCCAGTCAGGCGCTGGCGGGCGCAGAGGTGGTTTAAGCAGAAGGAGACCTCGGAGAAACCTCGCTACAAGAGGGTCGCTGGAAAGAGGTCTGCCGTCCACCGGCACATGATGTGCTGAAAGAGCACTGAGGTGAACTTTGACGGAGTTGGACTTAAGTCCCAGATTAGAGAGGTATAGCAAGTACTGCAGGATCACCGACACCGGGCAGGAGAAGGGATCCTGAGACTGTTGGGTACACCAAACGGAAAAGCGACGCCATTTAAGGGCGTAGCATTTGCGGGTAGAAGGTCGCCGAGAAGCTAGGACGACCTCTTCCACCTCTGCCGGCAGGAGAAGGGGAGCAAGGACTACCCTCTCAGCAGCCAGGCCATTAGATTGAGAGATCTGAGGTTGGGGTGTAGCAGAGACCCCTGATCCTGAGTGAGGAGATCCGGTTGCAACCCCAGAGGGAACGGATCCTCCACCGCTAATTGCAGCAGGAGTGGAAACCACGGCTGTCTGGGCCAGCGAGGGGCCACCAGGATCATGAAAGCTTTGTCTCGGAGAACCTTGAAAAGAGTCCGAGAGACTAGCGGGATGGGAGGAAAAGCATACAGAAGGCTCTCCGACCATGAGAGTAGAAAAGCGTCTGCCGCAACTCGAAGGGGATGTGGCTGACGAGAGCAGAAGCGAGGAAGTTGCCGGTTGAGAGGGCTGGCAAAGAGATCCATCGTGGGGAGGCCCCACTTTAGAAAGAGCTTCTGAACTACCAAGGGATCCAGGCGCCACTCGTGCGGCTGGAGGATCCTGCTGAGTTTGTCCGCCAGGAAATTTTCTTGGCCTGGGAGATAAACTGCCTTGAGAAGAACGCCGTGACTGACGGCCCAAGAGCAGAGCTTCTGTGCTTCCCGACAGAGAAGGAAGGAGCCCGTGCCCCCCTGTTTGTTCACGTAGAACATGGCAACTTGATTGTCCGTCTGGACAAGGACGGACTGGCGAGAGGTCAGGTGGGAGAAGGCCTTGAGAGCCAGGCGGATCGCTCTGAGCTCCAGGAAGTTGATCTGCTGAGCAGACTCCCACGTGGTCCAGAGGCCCTGAGTACGTGCCCCTTGGCAATGTGCTCCCCAGCCCAGGAGGGATGCATCTGTCGTCAGCACCTGGGCCGGCTGAGGTGACTGAAAAGGCATGCCGAGTACCAGGTTCGGCCGATGAAGCCACCACTGGAGAGACGAGGCCAGCGGCTCGGAGACGCGCACTAGGTCTGCTAGGCCGCCTGTGGCTTGTTGCCACTGCTTGCGAAGACACCATTGAGCAGGCCGCATATTCAGGCGGGCATTGGGGGTCACATGGACGGTGGAAGCCATATGGCCGAGTAGTCTCAGGAAGCGCCTGGCGGAGACCAGGGGCTGGCTGCGAAAACGGTCGGCTAGGTCCATGAGCCGTTGAGCCCTGTCGAGCGGTAGGAACGCTCGTGCCTGAGGAGTGTGCAGCCTTGCGCCAATGAACCCGAGATCCTGTGAGGGGAGCAAAGTGGACTTTGCGAAGTTTATAACAAAGCCCAAGTACTGCAGAAGAGTCACCGTGCGGCGTGTGGCGTTGGTGACCTCCGGAGCGGACGCTGCTCTGATGAGCCAGTCGTCGAGGTACGGAAAGACATAGAGGCCGTGAAGCCGGAGATGGGCCGCCACCACCGCGAGACATTTTGTGAAGACTCGCGGTGCGGAGGACAGGCCAAAGGGCAGTACTCTGTACTGGTAATGATTTCCCACCACCACAAACCTTAGGTATTGGCGGTGGCTTGGGTGGATGAGGATGTGCGTGTAGGCATCCTTTAGATCCAAGGAGCATAGCCAATCTCCCTGCTGGAGGTAGGGCAGAAAGATTACAAGGGTAAGCATTTTGAACTTTTCCCGCACGAGGAACCTGTTCAGGTTGCGCAAGTCCAGGATGGGTCTGAGGCCTCCTGTCCTTTTTGGTACTAGAAAGTACCTGGAATAAAAACCTTGACCTCTCAGGTGGTGGGGCACCGGTTCCACCGCCTGTTCCTGTAGAAGACCTGCTAACTCCTGAAGGAGTAGGTCCCTGTGCAGAGGGAGTCGTGGAGGTTCTCCCGGGAAATAGGAGGGAGGGACCTGGTGGAAGTGGAGAAGATAGCCTTCTCTTACGACTTGAAGCACCCAGGCATCTGAAGTGATGCTGGACCACCTGTGGGCGAAGTGAACCAGCGGCCTCCGGTGCTGGGAGGAGCCAGCGGAGGGGGAGAGGCTATGCTTAAGGAGTCAAAACCCCCACCCTGCTGAGCAGGGGCTGGTGGTGCAGGCTTGGGGGCTTGCTGCCTACGGGACCCGTTACCCCGTCCCTTGGCCTGCTGGCCCTGTTGGGGAGCTGCAGGGGCCGGATATTGGGGGTAGTGTTTGTAGGCAGCCGCCTTTCTCGGGTAAAAGGACTTCTTTCCCGAGCCCTTCTTTTTCTGGGAAGGGGCGGAGGTCTTCCTAGAAAGCCTAGTCCTGGTGAGAGTCTCCGTTTCGATTTGTGCAGCCTTTTCAGCCATGGGCTTGCCAAAGAGGTTTTCACCTCGGCAGGGGACATCGACCAACTTGTCCTGCACCCAGGGCTCAAGGTCAGACGACTGAAGCCAAGCCTGTCGGCGGGCACCGATGCCGGCTGCGGCCACTCGAGCCGATGCTTCAAAGCCATCATAGGCTGCTCGGGATATGAATTTTGAGCATTCCCGAATGCCAGTGGACAAGGCCAGGAACCTCCGCAAAGGTTCCTCGGACAAACCAGCGGAGAATCCGGCTAGCTCTTTAGCCAGGTCTCGGAGATACATGCCCATGTATAGCTGGTAGGTCTGGACACGACACGCAAGTATAGAGCCCTGGAAACACTTCTTACCAAGGCCATCCAGGTTACGGGCCTCCCTGCCAGGAGGCACCGAGGAGTGCATCTTCTGGCTCTTAAGACGATGCATGGCCGATTCCACTACCATGGAATGGTGTGGTAGCTGTGCTTTTTGGAAGCCAGGGCTCTTGCGGACTCGATAGATAGAATCGACCCGCTTGCTCAGGACCGGCGAGGAGGCCAGACTCTCCCACATGCGGAAGAGTAGTCGTTCCAGCATGGGAGGAACCGGTACAGTAAAGTGTTCCCTGGCGGGAGAGTCATACTGGAGGGCGTCGAGCTCTTCGGCTCGAGGCTCCTCCTCGGGATCCGCAGGGAAGGCCAAAGCCTTGGCCATATCCCTGACGAAGTCCGAGAACCGGGCATCCTCCGGGCTTCCGAGGTTCAGACTCAGGTGAGTCCGAGGGGACACACCGAGTCCGAAAAGAATCAGGTGACTCTTCCTCTTCAGACTCCCAGACCGACTCCGACGAGGAATCGGTGGGGTCGGCCCGGGCAGGCCGCGGCGCCTGCCGCCCCGACGCTGAGGGAGTCGGCGTCGGCGACCTCGGTCCCGAACGGGAGGCCGAGGGTGACCTCGACCGAGGATCGACTCGAGTTCGCATGGACTCGAGGATCGGCTCGGTCTCCGGGGTCGACTTAGACGTCGACGTCCCGGCGGTCGGGGCAGCGGCGCCAGCGAGGCTAGCGAGCAGTGCCCGCTGCTGGTCCATGAAGGCAGACAGTCTGCTCTCCAAGGCCGTCAACCTGAGTCTGACCTCAGGTGACCCAGCAGCCCCCGACTCGGGCCCCGACGGCGTCAGACCCGACGTCGGCGGTCTCGGAGGCGAGTCCAGGAGGACCACAGGACTTACCCGAGCAGGCAGCTCCGACTCCAGGCGAGGTCGCTTCGAGAGGTGCTCCTTCTCCAAGGACCCGGGACGGCTATCGGGGCTATGCGACCTGGCCCTCGCGGAGCCAGGAGCGTCCACCGACGCCGCCCTCGCGGGTTTCACCTTCCGTCGATGGTCCCCGGAGGGAGAACCCCTGTCGGAGGAACTCCGGTGACGGTCCGAGCTGGAACCTCTGGACGCGGAGGCCTCCGACGAGGTCCGGGTACGGCTGGGGTCAGCGAAGATCCTATCCCGCTGATGCTGCCGACTTCTCAACGCTTTGGAGGACATTTTGCCGCAGGCCCCACAGATCATTTCTTCATGATCCGGGCCCAGGCAGCGGAGGCAATTGTCGTGTGTGTCAGTTAGTGACATATTTCGGTCACACTGACCACACCGCTTGAAACCACTGGCAGCCATCGGGGGAAAAAGGGCCCCTGCGAGGTCAAAGGACCGGGCTGCCAGGGAAAAACCGAAAACGAAACTGACTAAGTCAGAAAAACCGAAAAAGAAGAAGAGGACTCGTGACCGGCGTCGCGAGTCCGGGCGGGAAAAAGACCGGCGTCGAACCGAAGAAAAAAAGAGAAAATTACTAACAAAATCAACTTTTTCGCGGGGACACGACGGGTACGTCTGTAGGGCTCCGCGGAAAAAAGAAGACTGGCTAAGATGGCACCCTTGGGCGGGAAGGCGACCGCGCATGCGCGCTGCAATTCCCAAAGGCTTTCTTTGAAAGCTGGGGAAAATTGCTCCGCGAGGGCTCCGTCGGCGCCGACGTCACCCATATGTGAGGACTGACTTCCTGCTTGGTCCTGGAGAATATAACTTTCCAAGACAAGTATCGTAGGTGAGTAGCAGCTAAGGGCTCAAACAGAAGTTTGAGAAACTGAGTTAATACCACATTAAGTTCCCATGTTACTGGGGGTAGTCTAAGAGGTGACTTGGAGAGAAGTAGGCCTCTCATAAAACATTCCACTAGAGCAGGGGTGGGCAATTCCGGTCCTGGAGGGCCGCAGACCAGTCAGGTTTTCATGATGTCCCTAATGAATATTCATGAGATCTATTTGCATCCTCTGCCTTCCATTGTCTGGAAATAGGGCCATGAATATTCATTAGGGACATCATGAAAACCTGAATGGTCTGTGGCCCTCCAGGACCGGAGTTGCCCACCCCTGCACTAGAAGAACTGTGGAGATGGGTTGACCATCGACAGGTTTATGAAAAGCTGAAATAACACTAAGGTGAACATGTACTGAATTTGTTTTGAGTCCCGAAGAGGATAGATGTAAAAGGTATTGAAGAAGTGTAGGTACTGATGCCTCAAAAGGATTGTGGTTGTTTTGAGAGCACCATGAAGCATATCTACGCCATTTGAAAGAGTACATTTGCCTGGTAGAGGGCTTTCTGGAAGAAAGGAGGATGTCTTTCACTGTTGCCGAAAGTTGTAGATGTTGAAACATCATCCTCTCAGCATCCAGGACTGCAGATTGGAATGTAGGACTGTTCCGTTGTCCTGGGATAGAAGACCCGGGTTGGATCCCAATGGGATCGGAGGAGTCTATGTCAACCGAAATAGGAGGGGAAATTAAGGCTGATGGGGGCCAGCAGGGGGCTATGAGGATCATAGTTCCCTTGTCTGCTTGGAGTTTGAGGAGGGTCTTTAGGATCAGGGGTATTGGGAGGGGGGAAGCATATAGCAATTCCCAACTCCAGTGAATTAGGAAGGCATCGGATGCTAGGCTGAATTAGGATGGTATCCTGGAGCAGAACTGTGCAAGCTGAGAGTTCTGTGGAGTAGCAAAGAGATTGATGACTGGGGTCCCCCAGGTTTTGAAGATCTGTGCCACTGTATCTGGATTTAGGATTCACTTGTGTGAATGTAAAATCTGACCCAGTTTGTCCACCAAGTGATTGATCTCTCCTGGAATATAAACTGCATGAAGGTGCATGTGATGGAGAATGGCGAAGTTCCATAGGTGAAAGGCTTCTTCGCATAGAGGAAGAGAGCCTGTCCCCCCTTGTTTGTTTATGTAGAACATTGACACCTGATTGTCTATCCTGACCAGGATCTGGCTGTTGGAAAGGTGGTGTTGGAAAGCTTGGAGGGCATTTGTGATTGCTCGAAGCTCAAGGAGGTTGATTTGTCAAGTTGATTCTTGGGCTGTCCATAGTCCTTGTGTGGAAATGGAATCTAGATGGGTTCTTCAACCGAGCTTGGATGCATCTGTAGTCAGGGTGTGTTGAGGTTGGGGCATCCAAAAAGGTGATCCTATGAGAAAATGTTTTGGGGTATACCACCAGAGGAGTGATTGGGCCAGAGGGCATGTTACTTGAATGATATCCTGTAGATTACCTATGGTCTGGGTCCACTGGGATGAGAAGGTCCATTGCGTTAGTCGCATTTGCAGTCTTGTATATGGTATTACATGCACTGTGGATGCCATGTGGCCTAAAAGGTTCAGCAAGGCTCAAGCCATTGCAGTCTTCTGTGGCTCATGTGAGTGGCTAGGTCCACCAGTCTATTCATGCGGTCTAGAGGGAGGAAAGCCCTGGATTGTCGAGTATCTAATACCGCGCCAACGAGCTCCAACCTTTGGGTTGAGGTGAGATGGGACTTTGGGAAGTTTATGACAAATTCCAGTTGTTGCAATAGTGCAAGAGGTTGTTGAAGGGATGAGCAAAGTTCTCCAGAAGAGTCTGCCTTTACCATATAGAAGGTGTAAGAGTTGATCCTGCTGACTAGCATGGAAGCCTGAAAGGCACGGCGAGCAAAGGAATCGAGATTCCTGGATTCCCTCCCTGGGGGTAACGAAGAGTAGTTTCTGCAAGTCTTGATCCGATGCACTGCTGATTCAGTCACCATGGAGTTATGCAGTAATTGTGATTTTTGAAAATCAGGACAATCCAGTACCCTGTATATGGTATTGAGCCGCCAATTAATGGGTGATACCATGAGAGGGGTCTCCCACGTCAAGTTGTGGAGGATGCGATGCACTGGGAGGATTGCGGCTTCTTTCGGGGCTTTAGGGTACAGGAGAATCTCCAGCTCCTTTGCCCTTCATTCTGATTCTGCTGAAGCAGGGATCGATAAGCCCGCTGTCATGTCCTGGATAAATTCCTGAAAGGACATGTCCTCCGGTGGTGATTTCCTCCGAGTACTAGTGGTTGGAGGTAAGGGCTCTGAGACATCATCCTGGAAGTCCATTGAATCGAAGGAGCGGTGGTCTGAATCAGAAGTATCGGAGTCTGACTCGGGAGAGTATCGTTGATGCTGATGCAATCAATACCAATGCCCTTCGATATCTTTGGGGCCAAGCCCAGCAGGTAGCTCCCAAGAGATGCCTGTCGCCAGTCTATGTTGGTATCTGTGCTGGGGGCATCAGGCCTCGAGGCAGACTGGATCGGTGCCGATGGCGATACCGATGTCAATGCCAAGGTCTGCAATCTTCCAGCTGTTGATGCAAGTGAAACCGATGCTGCTACGAGGGCCACTAATGTTCGCACCAAAGATAGCATACGCTGATCCAAGTAGATTGCTTGCATCTGGTCCACCACAAGAACAGGGCTTGCTACCACCATACCAGGATATGGCATTGGGAGCTTCTCGATTCCCCACGGAGGCTTTGGAGTCCAGTTGGGGATGCTTGAACTGAAGGCCGGAGTCTGAAGAGATCCTGGGAGAATCCCGATGCTCAGAGGGGATCTTTCTTTCGATTCCCGTGACTTTCCTGAGGAATCTTCGGACTTCTCTCTCGATTCCTTCGACCTATCTCGAGGCTTCTTTTTGTTTTTGGAAGACCTCGATCATTTATCCTTTTTATGGTCCAAGTGTTTGGAACCCTTAGAGAGTTTGGAAGCCTGGGAGTATGAAGATGATCTCAAGGAAGTCGAGGCTAGTGACACTGAGTCCGATGGGAATAGTTCTCCAAACCTTTTGGCCTGGTTCCCTAGGCCTCTCTTCATCATCTGTTTCCAGAGGCAACAGGCTTGGGGAATATGGTCGGGACCAAGGCATTTCAGACACCAATCGTATTTATCTGTAATCGAAATGGTGCTGGAGCACTTGGTACATTTTTTGAACCCACTCGAGGGTTTGTCCATCATGAAGATGGTAGGCCAAGGCCGAGAAGGCGCAAGGCCCTGAGGAAAAATTAAGAAAAAAATTTAAAGAAAAAAAAAAAATTTTAGAAAATAAATCAAAAGAAAAAATAATACCGGAATCGAGGAAGATACTGGTAGCGGTGAGGCAGAAGTGCTTTGAAAAAAAAAGTTTTCAAGTTCTTTCTCCAGTGACAGGATTTTGAACTGCTGGCTCCGCAGTTAAAGAAGAACTGAGAAGGGGGATTTGGGAAAGCAGGAAGGCAGTGGCACAGGCTCAGTGCAGTGCTCCAAAACATTTTCCTACTGGTAGCTGGGGAGCTTCCTGCGTGGGCTCCGTCGGTACCCGATCTCACCAATACGTGAAGACTACATTCCTGCTTGTTCCTGGAGATCAAGATCTTTCCCCCTTGATCTCTCCAAAAGACATTTAATCCCCAACTCTCAACAACAAGGAACACCTCAAGGCCTCCCTCAGAAGACCCCTCCACTGCCCCAATTCTCATTCCTAGTATTTAGTGATACCTGCTCACTCCTGCTCCTTCAACTCGTGTTCCAAACTAGCTACCGTTACCCCAAGCAGTAATCTCACAATATTACTGTTAAAAGTCAGGATGCCAAATAAGGGCATTTTGCATGTATTTGACATCTTGAGCCCTAGTGGTAATATCATGAGATTATTGCTAGGCCTCACAGCAAAGATCAGGTGGTGGGGGGCCTGCAGGAAGAAGAGAGGATTCCTTGTTATTGGGGGGAGGGTTGGACGGGGGTTCTTGTGCTGAGGAGTGAAGATGTTTTGGGGGAATCAAGGTTAGGAAGGTGATTGGGGAATAATTGGGGGAAAACTAGTGGTGTTGTAATAGGTGTGCATTTAAAAAAGGAACAATGGTTTTAAAAAGGTGCTTCCATGCACATGTGCTGAATACTTGAACGTTTTTTCCCCATATTTTACAGTTCTGCATTTGACAGACCCTCTTGTAAAAGATTATGGGAATTCTGGACCTAGATGTGCGAATTTCCCTCTCCACATACTATCTAAAATCTGCCTTTGCACTTCATTAAAGATAAGTGATTATATATATATATTTTTTTTTTGTAAGCTGTTTAGGCAGATGTGGCAGTAATTTTTGGTATGTTTTTATAATGTTGTACAACTGTTGTAAATAGTTCTCTGTAAATAGTTAAATTGCTAAATAGTTAAACATGTTCCATGTATCATAGTTATTTTTTGTGCCAAAATGTTCTATGTAATTCAATGTTCAATGGTTTTAACTTGTTCTCTGTAAACCGCCCCTGATCTCTGGAAGGGGCGGTATAGAAAAGCACACTAATAATAATAATAATAATAAGTGATTACATATATTATTACAAGCTTGATTTGCATATTATACATGATGGTGATTTTAATATGAAGTAGATGATTATGAGTTGAAATGATGCCATTTAATAATACAGTAGCAACTTAAATCTTATACTGATGCTTCTTTGGGGTATGTCTACTAAACCGGGCTAATGGTTAACTTGGGCTATCTGCTTCTAGGTCGCATTGAATAACATGGGACCTAAGTGCATATAACCTGGGTTAGCGTTAGCCTGGCTTAGTAGACATACCCCTATATCTATATTGAAAAGTGATTTACTAGTTAATAGTGTTCTCAGATTTGTTCTTTATATTATACATTAATGTTTGTTCAACGACCACACTGTCAGCTTGGGGAAGAGACATGAGGGGAGATATGATAGAGTCTATTAAATCCTGAGTGGAGTGAAACAAGTAACTGTTAATTGATATTTACTCTTTAAAAAAAGTACAAAGACTAGGGGACATGACAAAGTTACAAAATAGTACATTTAAAATATATAGGAGAAAATATGTCTCTCTCTCAAAGCATAATTAAGCTTTGGAACTCACCGGAAGATATGGTAAAAGCAGTTAGTATAGCTGGGTTTAAAAAATATTTGGACAAATTTCAGGAGAAAAAGTCCATAAACCGTTATTAAGGTAGCTCAGGAAGAAGCCACTGCTTATCCCTGGGGATAAGTAGCATAGAATCTGGCCACTTTTGGGATATCCCTGATTCTTGAGACATGGATTGGCCACTGCTGGAAACAGAATACTGGGCATGATGATACATTTTGTCTGACCCAGTATGGTAGTTCTTATGCTCTTATGTCTTTATCCAGTGTTATTTCTGTAGGAGAAAAGATGCCAGTATTCATATATAGGGCCAGCTTTGGGAGGTGTGGGGGTGACTGTCATGGATCTAAGCCCCCCCACCACCACCACAGTAGCCACACCCTCATAGTAGTCACACTCCTTGTAGCCAGCTATAGAGCATATCAGCAGAATACATCATCTTGGTCACATATAGGGAAAACATGGATAGAGCTTCATCATATATTTATTTATCAGGTTTTATATACCGCTTTATCATTTCAATCAAAGTGATTTACATTGAAACTTAAACTTGGTAATGTACATTAAACAGGGATGTCGATAACTTGGATTTTTCTGAGGCAATGGAGGGTTAAGTGACTTGCCCAAGGCCACAAGGAGTGCTAGTGGGAATCGAACCCTGGTCTCTGGGCTCCCAAACCAGTGTTCTTAACCATTAGGCCACTCCTCCACTAAAAACTAGGTGGACCACAAATAACAAATAGAAATATGTAGTGAAAAATTGAACTGAAAACCTCAAGAACTACTTTCCTGTATCCAGCCTTTCCCAACCTACATGAGAATATAAAATGATAGACACTTTGGGGAGTAGATGTTAGGGCTGGGCATCTTGGAGGGTTGGGAAGGAAAGGAGACATGCTGGCCACTTGGGGAGGGGAGGGGGCATGACGATAGAGATGGGCAGGGAGATTCTTTGAACAACTTGAAGGAGGGTAGGGAAGGAAAATATACTTCTCAACTGTAGCAGGTGTTCTCCATGGACAACAGGAAAAGTCCTCACGTTCGAGTGACATCATATGACAGAACTCCACTTGGGAATATTCCCAGCTCCTTCCAGAATCATTTGGAAGCTCCACTGCACATGTGTCTGCCTTCCTATCCAATGCTGTGGTGGCATCTTGAAATCAGCCCAATACTCTCCTAGGGGAGATGGATGGGTTGGGAGGACTTTTACTGCTGCCCACGGAGTATACCTGCTACAGGTAAGTAACTAGATTTTCTCTGTGGACAAGTGGGAAAAAAATCTTCATATATGGTATTTCCTAGCTACAGGCTACCTTGAACAAAATAAAGAGGACAAATATAGTAATTACACTTACCTGGTAATTGTAGTTCCTTGAGAGACGACAGCTTAGTCCTCAACGAATGGGTTGTGCACCTCCTCCTGCAGCATGAAGACTGGACCAATCAAATTTCAGCACCACTGGAAACAGCATACAGCCATCTCTGGAACTCCAGTGAACTACTGTCAAAGCAAACTCAAAGAAATAGCTAACCTTTAAACAAATTTTCTTTTTTTTTTTTTCCAATGGAAATTTTTTTTTTTTTTATATACATTGTAGCCAATGGCGCAAAACCAACAGACCCAGAATGTCCCGCGCCTGCCACAGCTGAAGCAGAGAGCGAGAGAAAAAGGAAAACATTGGAGCAAAAGGAAGAAACAAAGAGACACACTCACCTGGGAATACGGACTTCTGAACCCAAGGCGTGCCGAACTAAAAAAGTTATAGGGAGGGAAGGAGGACTAAGCAGTCGTCTCTCAAGGAACTACAATTACCAGGTAAGTGTAATTACTATTTCCTTATCGTTCCTCCAGCTTAGTCCTCAACGAATGGGATGTAACAGAGCAGCCTAACGGGCGGGATTCTTCCAGCCAGCACGCAAAACCGCGGAACCAAAACTGGCATCGTCCGCCGCCAAGACATCAAGTCTATAGTGCCTACTGAAAGTGTGCAGAGAAGACCACGTTGCCGCCTTACAGATTTCCACTGGTGAGACCAAACTAAACTCCGCCCAGGACGCCGCCTGCGCCCTGGTAGAATGAGTGCGTAATCCAACAGGCGGCACCCGACCGTGCAACAGATAAGCCGAGCCAATCGCCTCCTTAATCCACCGAGCAATGGAGGCTTTCGCCGCCGCCTCACCTTTCCAAGGACCTCCAAACAGCACAAACAAACGATCAGATTTACGAAATTCGCTGGTAACCTTCAAATAGCGACGTAAAACCCTCTTGAGGTCCAAACGACTAAGACCGCGATCGGACGCCTGCTCCTCCGACGCGGGAAACACCGGGAGCGACACCACCTGATTCAAGTGAAAAGGAGAAGACACCTTGGGCAAAAAGGAAGGCACTGGCCGCAGAACCACTTTCTGAGCCGAGAAAGACAGGAAAGGCTCCCTGCAAGAAAGAGCCTGGAGCTCGGAAATACGCCGCGCCGAACAAATCGCCACTAAGAACACCGTCTTAAGGGTCAAATCCTTTACCGAACTTCGAGAAAGAGGCTCAAAGGGCGCCGCACTGAGGGTCCTCAAGACCAAGCTGAGATCCCACGAAGGCACCGAAATCCGGCGAGCCGGGCGAAGTCTAGAAACGGCCCTCAAGAAGCGAACTACATCAGCATGGGCACCCAGCGAAACGCCGTAAACCTTACCTCGGTAGCACGAAAGCGCCGCCAACTGCACGCGCAAGGAACTGGCGGCCAATCCTTTAGCAAAACCGTCCTGCAAAAAATCGAGTACCACCGGAAGAGATGCCGTAGCAGCCCGAACCTGACGTCGAGAGCACCAATCCTCAAAAATACGCCAAACCCGCACATAGGCCAGCGAAGTGGATCGTTTGCGCGCTTGTAGCAAAGTTGCCACGACAGACTTGGAATAACCCCGTTTTCTTAGCCGTGCCCTTTCAATAGCCAGGCCGTAAGAGAGAATCTCCCCACTTGCGGCATGCGAAGAGGACCCTGACACAACAGATCCGGATCCAGGGGAAGCCGCCACGGGGATCCGTCCACTAACCTCATCAGATCGGCATACCAAGGACGTCGAGGCCAATCCGGCGCTATCAACAGCACCCGACCCCGGTGAGCCTCGATGCGCTGAATCACGCAGGGGCCACGGGGGAAACACGTAAAGAAGGCCCCGGGAGGGCCAAATCTGCAATAGAGCATCTATGCCTTCTGACATCGGTTCCCTTCGGTGACTGTAGAACCGAGCTGCCTTCGCTGAGCGCAACGTGGCCATCAGGTCCATGACTGGCTGGCCCCAACGCTGAACCAGCTGCGCGAATACCCTTGGGTTGAGTTCCCATTCGCCGGGATCCACCTGAACTCTGCTGAGAAAATCTGCCGTCACGTTGTCTTTTCCGGCAATGTGCGCTGCCGATATGGCCTGCAGCCGGGGCTCTATCCACTCGAACAACGTCCGAGCCTCCGTCTCCAATCCTACGCTTCCGGTACCGCCCTGCCGGTTTATGTACGCCACGGTCGCAGCATTGTCGGAGAGCACCCGTACTGCCCGAGAAGATATCAGGGTCTCGAAGCGTTGTAACACTAACCGCACGGCTCGAAGCTCCAAGCGGTTGATCGACCAAGTGCTCTCCTCCGGAGACCAGAGACCTTGAGCGAACTGTTCGCCGCAGTGTGCGCCCCAGCCCATCAGACAAGCATCCGTCAAGAGCGGAACCCAGTCCGGCTGCTCCAAGGGCATTCCCGCAGCCACCATCGCAGACCCCTCCGTACCGCCAGCGGGCAAGGGAGGCGTTTGTTCAGGGAATCGGACTGGTTGGACCAGCGACGGAGCAATGCTCTCTGAAGCGAACGCATGTGAAAGCAAGTCCAAGGTACTACCTCTAGGGAAGCCGCCATCGTCCCCAGCAACTGAAGGTAGTGCCAAGCCGACGGAGCGGGGCTCTGTCGAAACCGCCGTACGAGAGACCGAAGTGCCAACACCCTGCGGTCGGGAAGAAAGACCGATCCCACGCAAGTATCGAACCGAACACCCAAATATTCGAGAGCCTGCGTCGGGACCAAATGGCTCTTGCGCGGGTTGACCACCCAGCCGAGAGACTGCAATAGCGCTACGACTTTGGCAGTTGCCGCCATGCTCTCCGCGCGAGACTTTCCGCGAATCAACCAATCGTCCAGATAGGGATGGACTAGCACCCCTTCCTTGCGCAAGGCCGCCGCCACTACCACCATGATTTTGGTGAACACTCGCGGCGCAGTCGCGAGACCGAAGGGCAATGCCTGGAACTGGAAGTGACCCCACGGCAGAGCGAAGCGGAGATACTTTTGTTGGTCCTCCCAAATAGGGATATGGAGATAGGCCTCCGTGAGGTCGAGGGAAGTGAGGAACTCGCCTCTGTGGACGGCGACCAGCACTGACCGTAAGGTTTCCATCCGAAAGTGTGGCACCCGCAGACAGCGGTTCACGCCTTTGAGATCCAGAATGGGGCGAAGAGCACCATCCTTCTTTGGCACCACGAAATAAATGGAATACCTTCTGAGACCATATTCCGCCTGCGGAACGGGAACTACCACCCCCAGCTGAACAAGACGATCGAGGGTCTGCCGAATCTGAGTTGTCTTGCGATCTCCCTGGCAGGGAGACGCCACAAAGGAATCGAGCACGGGTCTGGCCAAGTCCAGAACATACCTGTCCCGGATGATGTCCAAAACCCACTGGTCGGAAGTAATCTGGACCCAAGCGGAGAGAAAGCGCCGAAGGCGGCCTCCGATCACTGGAATCTCCACCCGGGCCCGCAGCCCTTCAATGGGGCTTGCGAGCGGCCGTAGGGGTTGCAGCCGCGAATCCTCTACTGGCTCCCCGAAAGCCTCGAAAGCTCGAAGCCCTCGAGATATATCTGCCACGCTGGAATCCACCAGAACGGGGTGACCGAAACCTACGAAAGTCCCGAAACTGCCCCCGAGCGGCCGGAAGCGACCGTCCCCGCTTGGGCCTATCCTCCGGCAGGCGACCGCCCTTTGACTCACCCAAATCTTTGACCAACTTATCCAAATCCTCACCGAACAGCAGCCTACCTTTAAAAGGTAATTTGCCTAACCGCGACTTGGACGAACCATCGGCCGCCCAATTCTTCAACCAAAGGGCTCTGCGTGATGCTACCACGGATGCCATGCTATTGGAGAGAGCTCTGATGAGATCATAATGGACATCTGCCAAATACGCCGAACCAGATTCCAAGCGGTGGAGCTCACCTAACATCTCGGCCTCCAAGGTGTGTGTTTGTTGAAGCCTCTGAACCCAGCGCAGACAGGCCCGGGCAACCCAAGCTCCACAAACGGAGGCCTGCAACGCAATCGCGTCCGCCTCAAATGACTGTTTCAACAGACCATCCATTTTCCGGTCCTGCGGCTCTCTCAAGGCCGCACTACCTTCCACCGGAATCGTGGTTTTCTTAGTCACCGCCGACACAGCCGCATCGACCTTCGGAGAGCGGAAATGCTCAAGATCGTTGTCCGACATAGGGTAGAGCCTACGCATGACCTTTACCCCCTTGAGACCCGATTCAGGATTATCCCACTCAGACTGGATCATCTGATCAATCACTCGGTGAATGGGAAAAACTACGTTAGTTTGACGTACCGCCTGAATAATGGGGTCCGTACCGTCCGCCTCCTCCACCAGAGGCGTCGGTGCCAAACCAAGAGTCTGAAGTGCTTCCGAAACAAGAGCGGGCAATTCCTCTCGTCGGAACACACAAATAATCTTTGCTTGATCCTCCGGCTCAGGGAGTTCGCCCTCCTCCAAGGCCTCCCCATCCGCTTCTTGGTTGAAGTCCGGATCATCTCCTTCAGGCCAATCAGCCTCCGACTGGAAGGGCTCGTGCAGACGTTGTCGTTTAGGAGCCTTGGCGCCCGCCAACGGGCTCTCTGCCATGGACGGAACGGTCACTCCTGGCGCCGAAAGGGAACCAGTGCCCATGCTCTGGCGCTTACGGCAGAACGCCGAAGGAAAGGAAACCAAAAATAACCGAAACAACTGAAATGAATGAAAGAAAAGGAAAGAAAATGGAATAAAATTAAAGAAAACCGCCGCATGAGCAGCACGCTGAAAAGAACCGGGAATCTGAAAATGGCCGCGGCAGCAAGGAAAACTTTGGCGCGCTTTTGCTTCTCGCTGGCGAAACAGCCCGAGAACCAGAAATCCCTGCTGCCGACTGACCAGCGCACCTCCGTAACGCTGACGACCCGGTGGCCCCCCAAAAAACCCCAAAATCAGCAGGGAACCCCCGACGAGCCAAGCAGAGGCACCGCGACTCTGGACAGGACAGGCTCTGACCACCGCCAGCCGCCCGTACTTACCGGCACTTAACCAGCACACTCTCTACCCCCTGGAGAGGAGCTGCTGTATAGCCGCCGCAGGAGCTCTGCCCCGAACAGCCCTGGGACAGAGATCCTAATTAAGAAATACAAACAGGCAAGGAAACACAAGCGGCTTAGGCTGGGCAGAAGAGAGACCTTCCTCAGATCCCCCCCCCCCCCCCACGGAGTGCCGAAATGAGACCGGAAATTTAAAGGGACAGAGACCCCTGAAATTAAGAAAGTAAAATAAGTCCTGAGAGGACACAAAATAATGATTCAAAAGGTTAGCTAGTGCAAAATAAACTAAAACTGACTAACTAGTGAGCCCAGCTAGGCTCACTAACGTCTTCCTGCTGCATGAAGACTGGACACACTGGAGTTCCAGAGATGGCTGTATGCTGTTTCCAGTGGTGCTGAAATTTGATTGGTCCAGTTTTCATGCTGCAGGAGGAGGTGCACAACCCATTTGTTGAGGACTAAGCTGGAGGAACGATAAGGAAAGAGCCTTACATGTACCTATACAGTAGTATTACCCCTGTAAATAGATTGTAAATAGTTTCCCCTTGTTATCCAAGTTCCTTCCCTTGTTATCTGTAAACTCATGCATGTTGACTGTACTGAGATTTTTGTTCTTTGTGAACCGCGCTGATGCTGAATAGTGCGGTATATAAGAGAATATAAATAAATGAAAGAATTATTTTTAATGGCAACGGGCCTTTTAAAGTTTTATACTTTTTTTTTTAAAGGTAGCCTGAACTGAAACAAATGGGCTTAGGTGGGGATGGAGTTTGATTCTACTCCCCAACTGACTCCTAAGTTCTGATTTGCTAAAACTGCTGTCGCGTCAGGAATCCCCTTCTAGACAGTAGTGCAATGTGAATGTGCGGAGACATTTCCATTTTGCAGCCTTTCAAGTCTTACCAGTGTGGGCAGAATTCCATATTGCAAATGAGCTCAAGCGGGCCCCTCACGCAACCATGACTCTTACATTATGAGCTGTGATATGAACCTCAAGCTGTGATATGGGCATAAGTGAAAGAAATGCAACCTGCGAGCCAAATTGACAAGGTGCATTTGGAAAGACAATGCCCAGTCTGTTAGGGTCAAATGAAACAAAAAGCTGGATGGACTTTCTAAGGGCTTTTGTCCGCTCCAAGTAGAAAGCTAAGGTTCGCTTGCAGTCCAAAATGTGTAGTGCAGCATCCCCTCTGTGAGCATGACGTTTTGGGAAGAATGAAGTTGAAGTTAGGACATATCAACAGAGAGGTTCCAATAAAGACAAAAGTAACCCAAATGCCCTAAGTAAAGATCAGATAGAGCTTAAAGATTCCAAATTACCCCTGCCTACTGATAAACAGATTAATATGAATAAAATACAGCCTCTAAAATCCTTGTATGCAAATGCTAGAAGTCTAAAAAATAAGATGGGATAGCTAGAATATATAGCACTAGATGAGAAGTTAAATATGATTGGTATCTCAGATATGGTGGAAGGGGGATAAAGCATAGTTACTCACCTGTAACAGGTGATCTCCGGGAACAGCAGGAATTTAGTTTTCACATATGGGTATCGTCAGTACCGACGGAGCCTGCGCGGGAACGCTCCCCAGCGTCCAATTAGGAAGCTTTTGGGAGCATCCCACAGCGTCTGCGTGCTGCCTTCCCGCCTTTCCCAACTGCCTCTCTCCAGTTGAGTTTAAAGCTGAGACAAAGAGAGAGAGAGGGAAAGAGAAAGAGATAGATAGAGAGATACAACTCCTAGGGGAGGTGGGTGGGTTGTGAAGACTAAATTCCTGCTGTTCCCGGAGATCACCTGTTACAGGTGAGTAACTATTGTGAGACCATGCCGGCCCTAGGCGGTTGCCTAGACCCGGGATAGCCTGGAGTTGTGGTAAATAAAGGACATTGTAGTCGTGATCCAAATGAAATTAAAGTTTGGTTTTATTCCCCTTCCCTTGAGGATGTCGTAGAATAAGGGACAACATAAAGAACGGTTGTTTTCACCAGGGTAAAGGATGTTTAACCACAAATAATCATGCTTCTTTCTAGCAATAAAGTCCAACACTTTGCAATGTGCAAAATACAGTTTCTTTCCTGCTCTTTCCGTTTAACAAAGGCTCTCTATATCATCAGTCACGCATGCAACACATTCCAGGGGTTCAAAGATATCTTCTGAGCTATTGCTCTCCCATTGCATAGGGCTAAGACCTGTCCCTGTATAAGGACACGGAGCCCCTATGAAGATGCTCTCTGTGTCTTGCTCTGGGGAAACCTCAGTTGCCACCAGTGGGAGCGGCTTTTGTATGTCCCGGATATCAGGAGCTGTGCTGGGGATTTCTTCCCATGGCTTGGGCAAACAAGAGTTCCCTTGCTGGTTATAAGCCTGGCTTCTATCCCGGAGACTCCCTTTTCTCCCCTTAGTAAAAACAGGGTACTTATCTTTTCTTTTGGAGAAGATGAGCTCAAACCCCTCTGCTTCCAGCCAAGGTTTTCTTTCTGCCCTGCAGCCTGCTCTTCTGTGGGAACCCTGGTTACGATGTCTGGCTGAGGGAAACTCACTTCCTGCTTCCCATGTGCGTCTTTGGTCGTGACCTCTGCCTTCTGTTAACTGGACAGTTTGCCTTGGTGTGAGGACCCCTCTGGCTGGGAAGACCTTGCTGCAGTTTTGCTTATCCCACCTGGGTTTGCCAGCCTGCCTTTCTCCAGCCCTGGTTCTCCAAGGTAACGTGTCTTCCTGCGATTGCTTGGGATTTCACCTTCTCTCCAAGCCTGCCTGAAACAGCAGTCAGAGTTCCTTTGGTCTCTGCCTTCCTCCTGGCATTCAAGCTCCGGCTCCAGCCCTAATCCAGGCTCCAACTTACTTTGCCAATGCTCATTCTGCTGCTTCCAATTCTCTTTCTCCTTTCTAATCTGCTTCCCACTCCAACTCTTCTTCTGTGAGATTTCCCACCTGCTTTTATCTCTCAGCTCCTCTAACGTGGAACGTGAGTCTGAGTCCAGGTGAGCCTGATTGGCACTCTCAATTCTTACTGCGTCACTACAACCCTGTGGAAAGTTTGTTTTCCTTTTCCCTGCCTCTCTGCACTGTGAATGCTGCAACTGCCCCTGAGGCTGCAAGGTAAGCTCTTCTTCCTTTTCATTTCTTAATATTTCAGGGTCTGTGTTTTCTAACTCCTGACAGGTAAGCCCTTCCTTCACATTGTCCTTTAATGTTTCAGGCTTAGTGCTGTCTAGCTCCTGACAAGTAAGCTCTTCCTTTGCATTGTTCTTTAATGTTTCAGGCCTAGTGCTGTCTAGCTCCTGACAAGTAAGCTCTTCCTCTGCACTACCCTTTAATATTCCAGGTTTTGTGCTGTCTACCTCATGACACTATGCTATCTCCAGGAACAAGCAGGAATGTAGTCTTCACATAAGGGGACTCCCTAGCTTTAGATGCCAGGGAGAGACCCCAGAAGTTGTGTGCCCCTGTGAAAGGGCTCCACTTCCCCCCATGGATCTCTGGCACCCAACCAGGGATGGCGGGTAGGAGTTGATTAAGTATGGAACAGGTGTTGAAGAACAGCCTGACCAAACAAGGCATCCCGGCGGGAGTCCTTGTCCAAGCAGTAATGGGCTGTGAAGGTATGAACCGAGGCCCAAGTGGCTGCTCGACAGATGTCATTGATAGACACAGGGTGCAGATGAGCCATTGAAGCTGCCATGGCTCTCACATTGTGAGCTGTGACATGGCCCTCCAGAGGAAGGATCTTACTCTGATAGGCAAAGGAAATACACTGTGCAAGCCAATTTGACAGTGTTCTCTTGGAGACTGGAAGTCCCAAATGAGAAGGATCAAAAGCAACAAAGAGTTGAGAGGACTTTCTATGTTGCTGTGTTCTTTGCAAGTAAAAGGCCAAAGCCCTTTTATAGTCTAAAGTATGAAGATTCCTTTCTGCATTAGATGCATGAGGCCTTGGAAAAAACACAGGCAGGTAGACCGCTTGATTTAAATGAAAAGGCGAGACCACCTTCGGCATAAAGTGTGGATGAGTCCTAAGACTACCTTGTCATGATGGAACCTTGTATAAGGTAGATCATCTACTAGTGCTTGCAACTCACTGATGCGGCGTGTTGATGTGACTGCAATGAGAAAGATAACTTTCCAAGAACGGAATTTCAATGAGGTGGTAGCTAAGGGTTCGAAAGGTGGCTTCATGAGCTGACCAAGAACCAGGTTTAAGTCCCATACTACCGTGGTGGCTTAATGGGAGGCTTAGTTATAAGAAGGCCTCTCATAAATCTTGCTATAAGAGGATGGGAGGAAATAAGTTGTTCATTTAGAGGCTTGAAAGAAGCTGCAATAGCACTCAAATGGACTCTTACTGAGTTAGTTTTAAGTCCTGCATTGGATAAATGAAGGAGATACTCCAGTAATGATTCCAGAGGTATCGCATGGGGGTTAAGACCCTTCTGCGAACACCATATGGTAAACCTTTTCCACTTGAAAGCATAAGAGCGTCTTGTGGAAGGTTTCCTGGAAGCATAAAGGATATCCTTTACTGGCTGAGGGAGGTTAAGATCATGAAGATCTAGGCCTTCAGCAACCAAGCACTGAGATGCAGAGATTGGGGATTGGGATACCATAACATTCCGTCCTCCTGAGACAGGAGATCTGGAGCAGACCCTAACTCCAGGGAGGGAGCTTGAGAGAGTTGTAGAAGCAGAAGGTACCACACTTGCCGTGGCCAATGTGGTGCTATGAGAATCATATGGCCTCTGTCTCTCTGAAGCTTGAACAGGGTTTTGGGAATTAGGGGAATGGGCGGAAAGGCATAAAGGAAGTCTTGACCCCAATGAAGGAGGAAAGCATCCCTGGCCTAAGAGCCCTGAGACGGAATTCTGGAACAGAACCGGGGAAGTCTGGCATTCAACGGACTTGCAAAGAGGTCTATGTCCGGGGTTCCCCAAATTTGAAATATCTTGGCCATCTGGTCTGCATGTAGAGACCATTCATGTGGAAGCAGAACTCGAATGAGTCTGTCTGCCCAAGAGTTTTGTATGTCTGGAAGATACACTGCCAGGAGATGAATCTGATGCTCTCTGGCGAGGGCCCATAGTCGCAAAGCTTTGTTGCAAAGCGACAGAGAGCCTGTTCCTCCCTGCTTGTTCACGTAAAACATGGCTACTTGATTGTCCGTAATAGTGAGGACTGTCTTGTAGCTGAGCAGGGTGTGGAACACTCGAAGAGCAAGGAAGATTGCTCTGAGCTCTAAGAGACTGATATTTAGATGAGTCTCCTGTGTAGTCCAGGTGCCTTGGGTGGAGAGGTCTTGTAGATGAGCTCCCCAACCCATTGGCGAAGCATCTGTTGTGAGAGTTGCCTGGGGTAAAGGTTGTTGAAATGGGGACCCCAGCAACAGGTTTTGAGTGGACTGCCACCATTGGAGGGACAAAATAAGGAGATCTGTGCTTGCTATTTTGTCTGACAGGCACCCTGATGCCTGAGTCCATTGAGTGGATAAAGTCCACTGGGCTGCTCTCATATGGAGGCGAGCATAAGGAACCACATGTACTGTAGATGCCATATGGCCTAGCAGTTGCAACATTTCTCGGGCAGTGAAGTGAGGTTTTAGCACTGCTTGAGAAGCTAACTGCACCATGCGAAGGCAACGGGCCTGAGGAAAATAGGCCCTTGCTTTTCTGGTATCCAGCAAAGCTCCTATTAACTCTAGAGACTGAGTGGGAGTTAGACTGGATTTTGGGATGTTTATGACCAGACCCAAATACTGAAGGATACGCATCATGCAAGAAAGAGAAGTCCTGGCCTCTGACTCTGATGGGGCTCGAATGAGCCAGTCGTCTAAGTAAGGGAAGATGAATATCCCTAGAGTGCGTAGAAATGCTGCTACCACAGCCATGCATTTCGTGAACACTCTTGGTGCTGAGGCCAGGTCAAAAGGAAGCACCCTGTATTGGTAGTGCTTTCCCTGGAACAGGAACCGAAGGAACTTTCTGTGAGTTGGATGGATGAGAGAACATGAGTGTACGCATCCTTGAGATCTAGAGAACAAAGCCAATCCTGACTCTGAAGGTATGGCAGCAGAGTTCCCAGAGAAATCATCTTGAACTTCTCTTTGAACAGGAATTTGTTCATTTCTCTGAGGTCTAAAATAGGTCTGTATCCCCCTGTTTTCTTTGGGATAAGGAAATAGGGGGAGTAAAACCCTGTACCCTGTTGATGAATGGGTACTTCTTCTATTGCCCTTGGTAACCTCTTGATCTAACAGTTGTTTTTTTTTTATTAATTTCAATCCTTTCATACAGGAAATACATAAGAAATATAAAGCAATAATACATAAACCAAAGTAATTCAAACAAATATTAACTCCCAGCCCACAATATGGAGTGTGAAAGCAAAAAGAATAATAAATCCAAAGCTGAGATTGAGTCATTTTAAACTAAACCCCTATATACTAAGCAAAAAGCCACCAAAGAATCAACCAACATTTTGTAAAAAGGTTTCCAATTGAGTAGAATCAAGAAAAATATAGGATTTACCCTGATATGTGACTACACATTTACAAGGATATTTAAGCATGTAGGAGGCGCCTAGAGCTACGACACGAGGTCGGAGAAAAAGGAAGGCCTTCCTCTTTAATTGCGTAGTGCGACATACGTCAGGGAAAACCTGAACCATCTGCCCAAAAAACTTTTCCTGTCTATGTTTAAAGTAAGATCGCAAAATCAACTCCTTATCCCTTTCCAAAGAAAAAGTCACTAACAAAGTAGCACGAGTAGGAATTTCTTCTACAGATGACTCTAAATAGGCTGATAGATCCAGACTCTGAACTGACAAATGATCCATATCCCCAGTAACAGCACCACCTGTCTCCGAATCAGAAACCGGGTTCTCTCTAATACCAGTTGGCAAATTATAAATTTTAGATAAAACCACAGATTCTGCATCAGAGATTTTTAATACATCCTTTAAGTATTTACTAAATAGTATATTCGGAGAGAGAGAGTGCGTACGGGGAAAATTTAACATTCTAAGATTTTTAACCTGTAAAGCATTTTCAAATATTTCATCATGATGATGTAATTGTAAAGAATCTTGCACAAAAGACGCTAAGGCCCCTTGAATAGAAACTATCTGGTTATCCACTTTAACTTTATGAGCCTCAAGAGAACCCAGTCTATCCTGATAATTAATTAAGAAATTCACAGTCTCTTTGGTAAAAAGAGAAATTTTTTCCAAAGAAGATTTCAATGAAAGCTCAGTCCTAGATACAATCCGCCATATATCTTGCAGCGAAACATCTTTCGGAGGTAAAGGATCTTCCGAAGATAACAAGGAAACATCAATTGGGGAGGGTACAGAAACCTTTTCAACATCAAGCTTCAAAAAAGATTCAGGAAGCATTGTAGAAGCAGATAAATTACCGTCCACACAGGGGGAGGGGTTCTTTATCCAATACCTGCGGCTGATTGCTGGGCGGGGATAAAACCCTACGCGGAGCAGGAGACAAGTTCAGAGAGACAGGACTTACAGATATCGATGAGTCAGTTGGAGATAACGAAAGAGAGGGTGGTACCGTGGCCCGAAGATGACTGTCCATGGGACCCACCACCTTACTTGCCTACATTTGTTTCTTCTGAAGCTGAGAGGAGCTGCTGCTCTGTCCCGGAGAGCACTGGGAACCACGTGAGCAGACCAGGCTATAAGACCGAGCCCTCCCTCCCTGTTCTTTGGGTGTGTGTCTTACTTGCTACATTTGTTTCTTCTGAAGCTGAGAGGAGCTGCTGCTCTGTCCCGGAGAGCACTGGGAACCACGTGAGCAGACTGGGCTATAAGACTGAGCCCTCCCTCCCTGTTCTTTGGGTGTGTGCCTTACTTGCTACATTTGTTTCTTCTGAAGCTGAGAGGAGCTGCTGCTCTGTCCCGGAGAGCACTGGGAACCACGTGAGCAGACCAGGCTATAAGACCAAGCCCCCACCGCGGGACGTGCACCGCGGGCGCGTGCCTGGGTGCGTGCTCCGAAGGGGCGTGTCCTAAGGGGCAGGTCACACCCCTTTGGAGCCCCTTCAGAGCATGTAGGAGCAATTCAGGAGAGAACGGACTATTGTCTGTATGGGGAAGCGTAAGAAGAAGTCTCTTCCATCTTCAATGTTGTCTGGAAAATCTGTTAAGGTGATCTAACAGGTTGATGAGAGAGGTCTGAGAATTGAACTGTCTTACCACTGTGGGAGGGGGCATGCACAGAAAGTGCAGCTTGTATCCCTCTCTTATAATGGAGAGTGTCCAATGCTCTGCTGTTATCTTCTCCCATCTGGGGGCAAAGTGACATAACCTTCCTGGAATGGTGGAAGGCTCAGGTCCATTGAGGGCCAGGAAGGCTAAGGTCTCTAGATGAAAGTCAAAGGCCTTGTGGAGGCTGAGACTGCTGAGACGGTTGAGGCTTAGCAGTCTTTGCTTTCCTTTGTTTAGGTGGTTGCTGACTCTTTCGAGCAGGCTGACCTGCAGAACGTCCCTGCCAGGAATAAGAGGGATAAAACCTCTTCTTTTTTGAGAAGAAAGAAATCTTTCAAGAAACCTTTCTCGCAGGATCAGCTGTGGCTTTGGATAGCCTATCCAAAGTGGAATTGTCAGCATCCAACTCATTGGCTTTCTCTTGCCAATTCTTGCCGAATAAATTCTCACCTGTACAAGGGATATTGCCCACTTTGTCTTGAACCCAGAGCTCCAGATCGGATGCCTGGAGCCAGGCAATCCTACGTGCACCTATGGCAATGGCAGAGGTTCTGCTTATGCACTCAAAACAGTCAAAAGCTGCATGATTGACAAACTTAGAAACATCTTGGTCATGCTTAACCAGTGTGAAAATATCCTTCCTTTTGTCCTCAGGAAGGAGATTTTTATTTATTTTATTTTATTTATTTATTAACAATTCTTATATACCGCACTATTCATTATCAGCGCGGTTTACATTGAACAGAAACATCCGACAGTTTACATATGTGTGGTCATTACATTTAACAGGGAGTAAAAACTTGGAGAAACGGGGTAACTATAATACATCCGTGGTTCCCTTGAATAGGGAAACATGGTCAACTGTATACATATATGGTACAACTATACAGGAAATTGCTTGTTACCGTGTTTCCCCGAAAGTAAGACCTACCCTGAAAATAAGCCCTATCACGTTTTCCTGTGCTTACCGTAATATAAGCCCTACCCTGAAAATAAGCCCTAGTGCAGATCATGGAGGGCGGCTGCCTGTGTGTGTTCTTGAGGTAGGGGAATGCATTTTTAGATAAATAGGCATTGTTCCTTCACTGCACTTCACCTGCCACCCCCCTGTGCGAACACCGTCTCTTTCTCTCCACTTCTCACATTTACTTCGGCTTCTCTTTATCTCCCTCGGGCCCGCCTCCGCTCCGTCCTTATGCTTGGAGAAAAGAAACGCCGACGCCGATCCTTTCAATTCATTTGGGGCTGCCCCTTTAAAAAAAATCATTAATTAGGGAAGAGCCCTCAAAGAATCATCAAAGCTTTGTGTTAGTGCCGTTCTCTTGTGTTAGTGTCTCGTCTCAGACTGCAGGCTCTCTTGTCAGATCTCTCCCCCTAGACAGCACGGGGGAGAGCCCTGGAACCGGATCACAGGGGCATTTACTGCCTAGAGAAGAGCCGCGGCAGTATCAGACGGTGGGGCACAAGGACGAGAGGCTCGCCGATGGTGCTGCTCTGCTTAAAGCAGTACTGCGGGCTAGAGCCCGTTGAAGACCCGTAAGATTGGCAAAGGCTGGTTACTTCGGGTCTTTTGTTTGGCGTCTATAAAATTCTTGGGCGTCGGAGGTGTGGAAGCATGAGCATTTTGGCGCGAGGAAAAGGCCCTGCTCAGCTTTTAAATCTGCGGTTTTTATTTTAAATAAAATAATAAGCCCTACCCTGAAAATAAGCCCTAGTGCATCTTTTGGAGCAAAAATAAATATAAGACCCAGTCTTATTTTCGGGGAAACACGGTATTTACATTGTGGGGTTGGCCTGTTGCGAGGGTCTGCCTGTTTGACTAGTACTACTGTTGTTGTGGTGCTCACTATTCGCTTGGGGATTATGCTCAGAGCTGTTAATGAGATATTTAATGAAGAGGACTTGTTTTAGTGCCTTTCTGAACTGGCTCAAGTTGGGGATTGCTCTGATATGTGCTGGTAAGGTGTTCCATAGAGTTGGGGCGCAGAGACGGAAGGTTCTGTTAGCTGTTGATCTGGTGCATCTTGTGGTTTCCTTTGGGATAACTAGCATGTTCAACTCTGTGGTTCTTCGCGGTCTGTTTGGTGCAAGTGGTTGGATGAGGTCAGAAAGAGAGGATGAGGTGAGCCCCTTGGCAGCTTTGAAAGTTAGCAGTAATGTCTTAAAACTGATCCTTGCTTGAATGGGGAGCCAGTGTAACTGTTTTAGGAGGGGCGTGACATGGTCTCTCCTGGATGCTCCAAAGAGTACCCGCGCTGCACTGTTCATGGCCAGTTGCAGGGGGTTCAGGGTGGACCGGGGGAGTCCTTGTAGTATGGAGTTTGAAAAGTCAAAATGGGGAATTATAAGGGCTTGATAAATGGTGCGGAAATCATCCGGTTCGAGCAGCGTGCGTAGGTGTCTGAGGGATCTGATTTTGAAATAGATTGCCTTGACAGTATTGGCTATGTGGTTCTTCATGTCAAGGTTTTGATCCAACATTACTCCAAGGTAACGTATGGCAGGTTTCACTTGTAGTTCAGCATCCTTTACCTTGACACAGCTAGGTGGGGTGAAGTTTGTGTTCCTCGAGACGAAAAGGACTTCCGTTTTTTTGTGTTGTATTCGTAGATTTTGTGACAGGAGCCACTCTAATATGGTGTCGAAACAGTTAGTCAGTGGGGTGAGGTCTAGGTTATCCAATGATAATGGCATGTATAATAGTACATCGTCTGCATATATCATGTAACTGACATTGAAGGATCTGATGATGTTACAGATTGGTTGGATGTTGGAGATGGCTAAGAACCTCTAAATCTCCTGTGACTTCTTTAAGAAACATTCCCATATATAAAATATAGGAACTGATCCTGGCAGAAAGCATGGAAGCCTGGAAAGTACGACGTCCAAAGACATCCAAGGTTCTACACTCACGTCCTGGAGGATTAGAGGCATGCCTCTTTGCACTCCTGATCCTTCTCATAGCTGACTCCACCACCATGGAGTGGTGGGGAAGCTGAGTTTTCTGGAAGCCAGGACAAGGAGGGACTCGACGTCCAACTAAGAGCAAGGAGCCACGTCAAGCCAAGCACAAAGTCAGAGAACGTGGTACAAAACCAAGGATAAGGATATGTATCAAAAGATGAAATTAGGTCTTACCTAATTGTCTTTCCTTGAGCTTTCTCCGGGCCAGTCCAGGGAAAGGTAGGGTTGTCAATCCCCTTTAGCAGCTGAGGACTGAAGACTTCAAGTTTTCTTGAGAGGTGAAGCCACTCCCCCTGAGGATAACCTGTCAGTCTCCTTTTGACAAAGCAGTTAACTAGGAAAGAACTGAAAACACAAGGTTAACTCGTTAAAACTGATAATGCTCTATAGTCCCTGGGAACGAGGAAGCAAAAAATAGTGCTTGTTTGATATTTTTTTTTTTTTTTCGTATCTCAAAATGAGTATCGCCTGTCTCCAAGAAAGAATCATAGAAGCCCCAAGCTACCCCAGTCGCACGAACACCATCATCTGGCTATCATTCTTGCGCTTATGCAGAAGTATCCGACAAACGAAAAGGGTGGGACCCTGGACTGGCCCAGAGAAAGCTCAAGGAAAGACAATTAGCAGGTAAGACCTAATTTCATCTTCCTTATCGCTTCTCCGGGCCAGTCCAGGGAAAGGTAGGGCAGTACCAAAGCAGTACCTAAATTCGGGAGGGACCCGCCAGCCCTGCGATAAGAGCCGACGCCCCTACTTTCGCATCCTCTCTGGCTTGAACATCCAAACGGTAATGCTTCGTAAACGTATGCAAAGAAGACCATGTCGCTGCTCTACAGATATCCACCGGAGGAACAAAGGCAAATTCCGCCCAGGAAGTCGCTTGAGCTCGAGTGGAATGAGCTTTTAGACCAACTGGCGGGGATCGCCCTCTGGCATGGTAAGCTGCTACAATAGCGCAGCGAACCCAACGAGCAATCGTGGACTTCGACGCCGCTTGACCTTTATTGGGTCTGGCATACTGGACAAACAGTCTGTCTGACTTCCGAAAAGGCTTCGAGACCCGAAGGTACGCCTTTAAAACACGCCCAAGATCCAATTTTCTGAGAGCACGGTCCATCGGAGAATTTGATAAATCTGAAAAAATGGGCAAGGCCACTGATTGATTAACATGAAAAACGGACAGTACCTTAGGCAAAAAAGAAGGCACCGTCCGTAGCAAAACCCGTTCCGGTAGAAATTGAAGATAAGGTCTCTGACAAGACAAGGCCTGTAAATCTGAAATTCGGTGTGCTGAACATAAGGCTACCAGAAATGCTGTTTTCCAGGAACACTCACGGAGAGACCGGGAGGAAAGGGATGCTAATGGCGATCGGGAAAACGCCTCCAAAACTACATTCAAATCCCAGGAAGGCACTATTTGGCGCACTGGGGGACGGAGAATCTTAGCCGCCCGAAAAAACTGTTGCACATCCGGGTGCGTCGAAAGACGGCGATTTTGCACCGACCCCCTAAAACACGCGAGCGCTGCTACATGAACCTTAAGGGTACTAAGCGCTAAACCTTTTTCCAACCCGCTCTGAAGAAACAAAAGCAATTGTGGTAAGGTAGACGACAGAGGAAGAACGTTGCGCCGTCCACACCAATCCTCGAAAAGTCGCCATACCCGTACATACGCCAAAGAAGTCCCTGGCCTTTTAGACTGAAGTAAGGTGGCCACGACGGAACTCGCGTAACCCTTGCGTCTCAAGCGAGCCCTCTCAAGAGCCAAGCCGTAAGTAAGAAGCGATCCACCTGCGGCATAAGCACCGGTCCCTGATGCAACAGATTGATCCGGACCGGAAGACGCCAAGGTGGAGCTATCAGGAGCTGCACCAGATCGGCATACCAGGGACGTCGAGGCCAATCCGGCGCAATTAGAATCACAGTACCGTGGTGTCCCGCTACTCGTTGTATAACCTGACTCAACATCGGCCAAGGAGGGAAGACGTACAAGATTGTGTCCACCGGCCACGGCTGAACCAGAGCATCTAGACCCTCTGACATGCGCTCCCTGCGCCTGCTGAAAAAACGGTTTGCTTTGGCATTGCTGCAAGTAGCCATAAGATCCATAACTGATTGCCCCCAACGTAAGGTCAGCTCGTGAAAAACTGCTACGTTCAACTCCCACTCTCCGGGATCGAGCACATTGCGACAGATAATCGGCCTGCACGTTCTCTTTGCCAGCCACGTGCACAGTTGACAACGCTAGGAGATGGCTCTCTGCCCAAGCCATCAATTCCTGACATTCGGCGAGGAGTGAGAGACTCTTGGTCCCCCCTTGTCGATTGATATATGCAACTGTCACTGCGTTGTCGGAGAATATCCTGACTGCAGTCCCTTCAAGCAAGTTCTCGAAGTGCTGCAGGGCGAGTCGAGCAGCGCGAAGCTCTAGCCTGTTGATCGACCACGAGCTCTCTTCCGGGGACCAAGACCCTTGAGTGATTTGCGACCGACAATGAGCCCCCCAGCCTGTGAGACTGGCGTCTGTGGTGACTAAGACCCATGACGGCTCCTGCAAAGGAATGCCTGCTCTCAGATGTGCTGGGACCAATCACCACTCTAGACTTTGCCGTACTAGTTCCGGACAGGCCAAGCGCTGCGAGAGAGGGTGAAGCTGCGGCGACCATCGGGAAAGCAACGCTTGTTGTAAGGGTCGCATCTGAGTCTTGGCCCACGGAACAAGATCCAAGGCCGCCGCCATGGAGCCCAAGAGCTGTAAGCACGTCCACGCCGACGGAGCCGACAGTCTCAAAAACGCTTGCACCTGCTGCAAAAGCTTGTTCACTCGGATCTCGGGCAAAAAAACTGCCCCTCGAGCCGTGTCGAAGGCGGCCCCGAGATAAGTCAGTTGCCGTATCGGCTGCAATTGACTTTTGGCTTGATTTATTACCCAACTGAGTTGCTCCAGAAGTTGCACAACTCGAGCTGTCGCCGTCACTGAGGCCAAATGAGAATCGGCGCTGATTAGCCAATCGTCGAGATACGGATGAACACGGATTCCTTCCTTCCGCAGCGCCGCTGCAACTATCACCATGAGTTTCGTGAAAGTCCACGGAGCCGTGGCGAGTCCGAACGGCAATACTCGAAACTGGAAATGACCCATAGGAAGGGCAAAGCGCAAAAATTGTTGATGAGACCGTCTGATGGGAATGTGAAGATAGGCCTCTGTGAGATCTATGGACGAGAGAAACTCTCCCGGCCGTACCGTCCGAATCACGGTACGCAACGTTTCTATGCGAAAATGAGGCACCCGCAAAGTACGGTTTACGCCTTTGAGATCCAGTACTGGTCGAAAAGAACCTTCCTTTTTGGGAACCACAAAATAGATCGAGTATCGACCGTAACCGTATTGGTCTCGAGGAACGGGAACTATCGCCCGTAGCTGCAAGAGGCGAAAAAGGGTGTCTGAGATGGCTTGCAACTTCAGACCCGGCGCACAGGGAGACATTACAAAGGCGGGCGACAAAGGGCAGGCGAAGTCCAGCACATACCCCTTCTGAATTATCTCCAATACCCATTTGTCTGCAGTGATTGCGGTCCAGGCTGCCAGAAAGTCCTGCAGGTGCCCTCCCACAGGCACCGGCGCCTGGACCAGAACACCTTCATTGCAGCTTTTTAACTGAGGGCTGAGAAGCACTGAAGTAAGACCTGCCGAAACCTCTGGCTCCTCGAAAGGACTGCCCGCGAAATCCTGTACGCCCTCTGGAATAGGGAGCAAAGCGCACTCCTCGGAATCTACGGGAGTCCTGACCGGAGCCTCGGAGACCACCAGCACCTCTTACTGGCTTAGGCCTATCCTCTGGCAAACGCCCTCCTTTAGAGTCTCCGAGATCCTTAACAATCTTTTCTAACGCCTCTCCAAAAAGCAATTTCCCTTTATAGGGCAATTTACTCAGTCGCAACTTAGAGGAAACATCTTCTGACCAGTTACGCAACCACAGAAAACGCCTGGCAGCGAAGAGCGACGCCATGGTCTTGGCGGCAATCCGCAACAAATCATAAAAGGCATCCGCCATATAAGCCGCGGCCGACTCTAACTTCGCATTTTCCGCCCCAACTACTGAAGCGGCATCCCCCGAAGCGTCTCCCTGCAGCCACCGAATGGACGCTCTAGAAACATACGCCCCACAAACAGCAGCCTGCAGCGCCAAAGCGCTAGAATCAAACGCCTGCTTGAGAAGAATTTCCAATTTTCGATCCTGGAGGTCCTTAAGCGCCGCCGCCGCACCTTCCACAGGGATGGTAGTCTTTTTGGTGACTGCGGAACAATCGCATCCACCTTTGGCATGCATAATAAATCCTTCTCCTCCTGCGGCACGGGGTAAAGGCGAGCCAAGGCGCGGCTCCCCCAGAGCGTAGCCTCCGGACACTCCCATTCAGATTCAATCATCTGCTTGATAACCCGGTGCATCAGGAAACAGCGCTGTTCCGCCTTAAAACCCTGTAACAATGGATCCTCCAAAGGTTCCTGAGACGCAGAAGGAAGAAGCAGGTGCAACGCAGATAAGGATTGGGAAATGAGAGCTGCAAGCTCTTCCTTGCAAAAGACCCTAAAGACATTAGGATCCTCCCCGGGTGCAATCTCACCTTCCTCTAGCTCCTCTGGATCCAGGTCTAAGCCTGCTTCTGGAATAAGCTCTGTTTCCCCCTGACCAAGGGGTACAGAGGGTCGAGAAGTAAAAGGATCCAATGGATCCCGTAGGACCTCCCTTGGTAGAGAAGGACCCTCTCCAGGATCCTCTAGTACTGGAAAATTCAGCGGAACTGCCATGGAGCTTTGAAGCGTTGCTACAGGAGTAGGCTGAGAAGATTTCAGCAAAAATGCTTTGTGCATCGCCAGAATAAATTCTGGTGGGAAAAAAAACGTCGATATCCCTTCCTGAGCTTCAGTTAGGGACCGCGAAGGCTTCTCCGGCTGAGAGACTTCCTTAGAGGATTTAGCCTTACGTTTAGTAGGCCGGTGCTGCTCCGCGGTTGAAATGACCGGCGCACCTAAAATGGCCGCCTATCCCGCCTTTTCTGCGGGTAAAGACGGCTTCTCCGCCTCTGAGGCCAGCTTTTCTGCCATTATTCCTACGCACACAAAGGAACCCTTAACAGAGAAAAGGACTTCTGCTTGCCGCGCTACGGCTCCGAGAAGTGAGCAGTCGCTCGTTCAGATCGCGACGCTGAAAAAAACGGCCGCCGCACAGCTACACCACAGAATTGAACAGACTCTCCTGACCAGACAGGAAACGCTGTAGGGCCGAAATTTTTGTTCCGTTGCTAGCGGAACGTGCACAAGTGCGACTGTCCACGGCAGAGGAAACTACTGGGGCTCCCAGGTTCAATCTGCAAAGAGAGATGGAGGCGGCTAAGAAGGCAGGCTCTACCTTACACCGCAGTAGTATCAATTGCTCGACGTCTCTAACGTCCCTAAATAACTAGGGAACTGATATAGACTCATAGGACTATAGAAAAAAATCAGCTCTGCCAGAGCCAACTTGTACCCCCCAGAAAGAAAAACAAATTAAAACAAGCACTAGGTATGCACATGAGGGAGAAAGATAGAATCGATCCTCTTCAGCTGCTGAGGACTGAAAGACTGACAGGTTATCCTCAGGGGGAGTGGCTTCACCTCTCAAGAAAACGTGAAGTCTTCAGTCCTCAGCTGCTAAAGAGGATTGACAACCCTACCTTTCCCTGGACTGGCCCGGAGAAGCGATAAGGAATTTTATTAACATTGCCAACACATGTTGCCAACCCGACACAGGCCATGTTTCGTCAAAACCTCTTCAGGAGTAAAGACAAACTAAAAACAAACAATTCAATAAATGAAAATATAAACATTATACATTTAAACAAATATACAAATCAAATAAAACCAAAGATAAAACTGAGTAAATAACATCTAAAACCAAAATGTTGGAACGCTACTTAAAAAACATTATGAACTGAAAATATAAAATTGCATACAAAGATGGTAAGAAAAATATATGTACAACATTTCAAAAACAATTAAATTATATATTGGACAAACAAACAAAAATTGTATATATAAAAAATATATACCTTACCAGTAAAGCAATAAGCACCTTTCACTAGAATCTATAAATATATAGAAAAAGGTATAGAAAAAGGAAAGAGAAGGAGTGAGTCTGATGTAAGCCAGATTCATCAATCAATCATCTAAATAACATTTTAAACAACAGAAATGAGGCATGCTTGATAACCTAAAGACTGTTCTTGAAGCTTTAAAAAGGGGAGAGGAAAGCATGGTAGATTAAATAGGATCATCACCGTATAAAAACCATTGAAAGTGTGTACCCCACATAAACATACTATCTAATGAGAGGTGTATCAAACGCACCACCATTGTGTTGAACAGCCTAAAAACACATATTTTCTTTAAAAGTTATCAAGTGAGCGAAGGGAACCAAAAACGTATAAACAAGATATTACTTACTACCAGCAGTGTTTTTATTAGCACCATACAGTATACTGAAGGAGAAAAGAAACAACCATTAAACCTTAGATCCCACCAAATAAATAAAATATAATCTAAAACATCATTTAAGTAGGATCAAGTCAAACCGAACTTACAGTGTGGAAAACTTCACAGGTATCGTTGCTGCGGAACGACTCTCAAAACCGAAGAGAGCTGCCGGGCGCCACACCGCTATCACACTACAATGAAGGATGATCTCTTTCCAGAAAACGCTGGCGCATGTGCAATGAAAAACTTTATACCAATCAATCGGTGATGTCATAGGGAAATATCTAACCCTTAAAACAATGGAGATAGTAAAACAGGATAAAGTATCTCTACCGCAGACCCTTACAGTCAAAACAGAAAAAGGGATCGCTGGCAGTCACAGCGGAGCTGTTCATTTCCGTAGAAAATTGAATATATCAAAAAGGGGGCATAAAACACACATGGTGCTGCACACAGTATTGGTGTACCAAAAACTTAAAACCTATCTCAAAATAAATAGATAAAACAAGAAATAAATAATAAATATATTAGAAATCAAACCCACATGTATGTATTAGGCAGGAGTGTAAGAGCATATTGGGATCCACATCATCTAGATGAACGTGATCATAAAAAGAAAAGAGCGGAAACTTATATACCCACCATATAGGCAGGGGGATTAAAAATGATAGATAACTAAAACCACACATAGTGCTGCACACCGCATTAGTGCAACAAAAACCAGACCAAACCAATCTTAAAACCTATCACATGTATGAATTTGGCAGAAATGCAAGAACATAGTGGGGTAATACACATCATCTGGATGAACGTAATCCAGGAGGAAAAATAAACAGGACCATAAAAATTATATCATAATGAATATATAAAAAACAAAAGAGGCAAAAAACACGCATAGTGCTGCACACAGCAGTAGTGCAATAAGAGTAGTTACTCACCTGTAACAGGTGTTCTCCAGGAGCAGCAGGAATCAGTCCTCACATATGGGTGACATCGGCGCCGATGGAGCCCTCGTGGAGCAATTTCCCCAGCTTTCAAAGAAAGCCTTTGGGAATTGCAGCGCGCATGCGCGGTCCCCTTCCTGCCCAAGGGTGCCATCTTGCTCAGTCTGAAGACATAGCTAAAAGACAGCAAAAAAATTAGCAAAAACGAAATGATAGGACGTCGAGGTCCCGGTGGTCGCGGCAGATGCACCGGTCAGACCGACGATCAGCACCCGCTGCTGCTCCATGAAGGCAGCCAAGCTGCTCTCCAAGGCCGTCACCCTTAGTCCAAGCTCAGGAGACTCAGCAGCTCCTGACTCGGGCCCCAATGGCGTCGGGCCCGACCTCGGCTCCCCTGGAGGAGAGTCTACGAGGACAACCGCACTTACGTGACTCGGGGACTCCGGCTCCACACGAGGTAGCTTGGAAGATGTCTCTGACTCCGAGAGCCTGGGGCAGTGGTCAGGGCTACGCGACCTGCCCCTCGAGGAACCAGGAGCCTCCACCGATGCTGCCCTCACGAGCTTTTTCTTCCTTCGGTGCTCCAGGGAGGGAGACTCCCTTTCAGAGGAACCCCGATGGTGCTCGGGGTCGTACTGCCGAGATGTTGAGGCCTCTGACGAAGTTCGGGCCCGGCCGGATGCGGAGTCAGAGAAAATTCTCTCATGTTGATGCTGACGGCTCTGAAGTGCCTTCGACGACATTTTGCCGCACGGGCCACAGGCCAGCGGGTCATGGTCGGGCCCGAGGCATCAGAGGCAGCAGTCATGTGTGTTGGTGAGAGACATAAGTTTCTTACACCGATCACACTTTTTGAACCCGCTGGCAGCCATCGGGGGAAAAAGGGCACCTGCGAGGTCAAAAGACCGGGCTGCCAGTGAAAACACAAAAAGAGCGCGAATTCTAGTCACGAAGGACAAAAACTGAAAATTACAACTCCGGACTTGATACCAGTGTACCGAGCCCAGGCGGGAAGGGGAACCGGCGTCGAACCGGATAAGATACCCCGAAAATCGCAGAACAAAAATCAACTTTTCCTGGGTGACACGAACTCACATCAGTCGGGCTCAGTGGAAAAAGAAAGACTGAGCAAGATGGCACGCTTGGGCAGGAAGGGGACCGCGCAGGCGCACTGCATTCCCAAAGGCTTTCTTTGAAAGCTTGGGAAATGCTCCGCACGGGGGCTCCATCGGTGCCGACGTCACCCATATGTGAGGACTGACTTCCTGCTTGGTCCTGGAGAAACCACTTTAGTGAGGAAGTGTGAATGCGTCTGGAGGATGACCTTGTCATGATGGAATCTTGTGTAGGAAAGGTCCATCACCAGAACCTGTAGTTCACTGATGCATCTAGCCAAAGTGAGGGCAATGAGGAAAGAGTAGTTACTCACCTGTAACAGGTGTTCTCCAGGAGCAGCAGGAATCAGTCCTCACATATGGGTGTCATCGGCGCCGATGAAGCCCCAGCGGAGCATTTCCCCAGCTTTCCATGAAAGCCTTTGGGAATGCTGGCACGCATGCGCGGTTCCCTTCCCGCCTAAAGGTGCCATCTTACCTCAGTCAAATGAGATAGCTAAGAACAGCACACAAAAATTGAAAAAACAAACTATGTACAACTGCAACTCCAAGGGGAGGAGGGAGGGTTGTGAGGACTGATTCCTGCTGCTCCTGGAGAACACCTGTTACAGGTGAGTAACTACTCTTTCTCCAGGACCAAGCAGGAAATCAGTCCTCACATATGGGTGACTCCCTAGCTCTGGGCTACCAGGAACCCAGGCTAAACACAACACAACCTCCACCGGTAGCCCAATAGAGGGCAGGAGTTGCCTATACCTCAAAGAGATTCCGGAGTACTGCTTGGCCAAAAGCACTGTCCCTACGGGACTCCCTCTCCAGACAGTAATGAGCTGCAAACGTCTGGCTTGAAGACCAAGTTGCAGCCTGCAGATGTCTACCAGGGGCACAGAGCGGAGATAAGCCACTGAGGCAGCCATTGCCCTGACACGATGGGCCGTGACCCGACCCTGCAAAGTAAGGTCAGCCGCCTTGTAAGCCCAGGAGATACAGTCAGCCACCCAGATGGACAAGGTATGCTTGGACACAGCAAACCCCAACTTATTGGGGTCAAAGGAGATGAAGAGCTGAGTAGCCCTTCTATGCCCCTGCGTACGGTCAAGGTAGAAGGATAAGGCCCTCCTACAGTCCAGGGTACGCAGGACTGCTTCAGCCGGGCTTGCATGAGGCCTAGGGAAGAATGTTGGAAGAACCACCTCCTGATTGAGGTGAAAAGAGGAGACAACCTTTAGGAGGAACTTTGGATGAGTCCTGAGGACTATCCTGTTCCTATAAATCCTGGTGTAAGGCCTATCACAGACCAAGGCCTGAAGCTCACTCACTCGCCTAGCCGAAGTAAGGGCTATTAGGAAGAAAGTCTTCCAGGAAAGGAAGCGCAGAGCGCAAGTAGCCATCGGCTCAAAAGGTGGGCGAGTCAGTTGCTGCAAGACCACATTCAGCTCCCACTCAGGAGCAGGAGGAGCAGGAGGACGGATGGGAGGCTTGAGCAAGAGCAAGCCTCTGAGAAACCTGGACACCAAGGGGTGCCCAGACGGAGAATGTCTTTCCACTAGTGAGTGGTGAGCTGCTAGAGCTGAGAGGTGGACCCGAACAGAATTGGACTTAAGTCCCTGATTGGATAAGTGCAGTAAATACTGAAGCACTACTGGTACAGTACAGGAGAAAGGATCCTCTGTACGGAGCTGACACCACACAGAAAACCTCTTCCACTTCAGAGCATAGGTTTTTCTAGTGGACTGTTTCCTAGAGGCTAGGACAACCTCCTCAACTTCCTGAGGTAGGCCCCGGGGAGCCGAAAAGCACAGTTACTTACCTGTAACAGGTGATCTCTGGGAACAGCAGGAATTAGTCCTCACATATGGGTACGTCGGAACCGACGGAGCCTGCGCGGGAAAGCTCCCCAGCTTCCCTGAAAGGAAGCTTTTGGGGCCTCCCACTGCACATGCGCGCTGCCTTCCCGCCTTCCTGACCAGCTCTCCTCAGTTCGAGTTTATAGCTGAGACAATAGAGAGAGGAAAGGAAGATAGATAGATAGAAGATACAACTCCTAGGGGAGGTGGGTGGGTTGTGAGGACTAATTCCTGCTGTTCCCAGAGATCACCTGTTACAGGTAAGTAACTGTGCTATCTCCAGGAACAAGCAGGAATAAGTCCTCACTTATGGGGACTCCCTAGCTATGATGCCTGGGAGATCCCGTTCCAAGGGTTCGCCATCTTCGTATGGATCTCAGGCATCCATCCTGGGAAGGTGGGCAGGAGTTGTTCAAGTATGGAACAGGTGTTTGAGGACAGCCTGACCAAACAAGGCATCCCGGCGGGAGTCCTTGTCCAAGCAGTAATGGGCTGTGAAGGCATGAACCGAGGCCCATGTGGCGGCTCGACAGATCTGATCTATGGAGACAGAGTGAAGATGAGCCATAGAAGTGGCCATGGCTCTCACATTGTGAGCTGTGACATGGCCTTCCAGAGAAATGTTTTTACTCTGGTAAGCAAAGGAAATACACTGAGCAATCCAATTGGAAAGTGTACGTTTGGAGACTGGACGTCCCAAATGAGAAGGATCAAAAGCCACGAAAAGCTGGGAAGACTTTCGATGTGGCTGAGTCCTGTTGAGGTAAAAGGCAAGAGCTCTTTTGCAATCTAAAGTATGAAGGTTCCTCTCTGCAGTGGATGCATGAGGAGCCGGAAAAAAAACAGGTAGATATACCTCTTGATTAATATGAAAAGGCGAAACCACTTTGGGCATAAAGTGGGGGTTCGTCCTAAGGACCACCTTATCATGATGAAATCTAGTATAAGGTGGATTAGCCACTAAAGCCTGCAGTTCACTGATGCGGCGAGCTGAAGTGACTGCAATGAGGAAAACTACCTTCCATGAAAGAAATTTTAAGGAGGTGGAGTGTAAGGGCTCAAAAGGTGGCTTCATAAGCTGACCTAGAACTAGGTTCAAGTCCCATGCTACCGGAGGAGGTCGGATGGGAGGCTTAGTTAGAGTCAGGCCTCTCATGAATCTTGCAACAAGCGGATGAGAGGAGACAGGTTGTCCATTTATAGGTTTTAAGGATGCTGCAATAGCACTCAAATGGACTCTCACTGAATTCGTCTTAAGGCCTGCATTAGAAAGATGCAGGAGATAGTCTAGTAGAGAATTCAAAGGAAGTGCTAGAGGGTCAAGACCCTGTAGAGCACACCAAATGGAAAAGCGCTTCCATTTGAAAGCATAGGAACGCCTCGTGGAGGGTTTCCTAGAGGCATGCAGGATATCTTTCACTGGTTGAGAAAGATTGAAGTCATGAAGGCTTAGGCCTTCAGTAACCAAGCTCTGAGGTGTAGGGACTTGGGGTTCGGGTGCCACAAAGTCCCTTTCTCCTGAGAGAGAAGGTCTGGCGCAGCTCCCAGGTCCAGGGAGGGTCCCTGGGAGAGATGCAGAAGTAGAGGGAACCACACTTGGCGTGGCCAGCATGGAGCTATGAGGATCATGGATCCGTGATCCCTCTGGAGTTTGAACAGAGTCTTGGGAATCAAAGGAATGGGTGGAAAGGCATATAGGAATTCCTGACCCCAATGCAGGAGGAAGGCGTCGTTGGCCTGAGCTTCCTGACACGGAGTCCTGGAACAGAACCGGGGAAGTTTGGCATTCCACGGACTTGCAAAGAGGTCTATGTCCAGGGTTCCCCATTCCTGAAAGATTTTGCCTATCTGGTCCATATGTAGGGACCATTCGTGTGGGAGCAGAACTCGACTGAGTCTGTCTGCCCGAGAGTTTTGAACCTCTGGAAGATATACTGCCAGAAGATGAATTTGATGCTCTCTGGCGAAGGCCCACAATCTGAGAGCTTCGTTGCAAAGCGACAGAGAGCCTGTCCCTCCTTGTTTGTTTACGTAGAACATGGCCATCTGATTGTCTGTCTGAACTAGGACGGTCAGGTTGACAAGGAGGGTATGGAAGACTTTGAGGGCAAGAAAGATTGCCCGCAGTTCCAGGAGGTTGATGTGAAGGGTGGTCTCCTGCGGAGACCAAGTACCCTGAGTGGAGAGGGATTGTAGATGGGCTCCCCACCCTGTTTGGGAGGCATCTGTTGTGAGGGTTGCTTGGGGCAACAAAGGTTGGAAGGGGGCCCCCAACAACAGATTCTTGGTGGACGTCCACCATTGGAGGGACCAAAACAGACGCTTTGAGGTGAGTATTTGGTCAGAGAGCGCTCCTGATGCTTGAGTCCACTGGGTGGCCAAGGTCCATTGAGCTGCTCTCATATGAAGACGAGCGTAGGGCATCACGTGTACCGTGGAGGCCATGTGGCCCAGAAGTCGCAACATTTCTCTGGCTGTCAAGTGACTGCTGGACTGAGCTTGGGAGGCCAAGCACAGCAGACGTTGGCCCCGGACTTGAGGCAGGTAGGCCCTTGCAGTGGTGGTGTCCAACTGGGCCCCTATGAATTCTAGAGACTGAGTAGGGGTAAGTTGAGACTTGGGAAGGTTTACCACCAGTCCCAGATACTGCAGAAGATGCCTTGTGCGGTCCAGGGAAATCTGGGCCTCTGACTGAGATGGAGCTCGGATGAGCCAGTCGTCCAGATATGGGAATACAAAAATTCCCAGACCTCTTAGAAATGCGGCAACAACTGCCATGCATTTGGTGAACACTCTTGGAGCAGAGGCTAGACCGAAGGGAAGTACTCTGTACTGAAAATGTTTTCCCTGAAACAGAAATCTTAGATATTTTCTGTGGGATGGGTGGATGAGTATATGTGTGTACGCATCCTTGAGATCTAGAGAACAAAGCCAATCCTGACTCTGAAGGTATGGAAGGAGAATGCCTAGGGAAAGCATTTTGAATTTCTCCTTGTACAGAAATCTGTTCAATTCTCTCAGATCTAGGATAGGCCTGAATCCCCCTGTCTTCTTTGTTATGAGAAAATAAGGGGAGTAGAATCCTGTCCCTTGTTGAAGAAGAGGAACCTCTTCTATTGCCCCTTGGGCAAGGAGAGAAGAGACCTCCTGATCCAACAGGTCCAGGAGAAATGGGGGAGAATTGAAGTGCCTCACCATGGTATATGGAGGAAGGTTGGAAAAATGAAGTTTGTAGCCCTCTCTGATGATAGAGAGGGTCCATTGCTCTGATGTGATTTGCTCCCATCTGGGAGCAAAGTGAGCTAACCTTCCGGGAATGGTGAGGGGCTCTGGTTGTTCTAGAGCCAGAAATGTTAAGTTCTCTAGAGGCAAGTCAAAACCCCTGAGGGGGTTGAGCCTGCTGAGGAGTGGTAGACACTGCAGGCTTTGACTTTGCCTGTTTAGGTTGCTGACGTTTAGTAGCAAAGCGAGGCTGAGAAGATTGTTGGCCAGTATTTGTGGAAAATCTGGCCTTCTTGTAGTACGGCCTCTTGAAAGACTTTTTCTTGGCAGGAGCAGAGGTAGACTTAGAAAGTCTATCCAAGGTAGCATTTTCTGCATCCATTTGGGTGGCTTTAATTTGCCAGTCCTTACCAAATAAGTTCTCACCTGTACAGGGCAGATTCCGTAAGCCATCCAGGACCCAGGGTTCTAGGTCAGAGGCCTGGAGCCAAGCAAGTCGTCGGGCTGCTATCGCAATGCCCGAAGCTCTACCGGCACCCTCAAAGGAATCAAAAGCTGCTCTGTTGGAGAACTTAGAAACATCTAAAAGCTGTTTCACCAGAGAAATGAACTCCTCTTTTCTATCCTCCGGGATAAAGGAGGCAAAAGGTCGTATCTTTAGGGCAAGTTCTCTAAGAAACATGCCCATATACAGACTGTAAGAATTAATCCTGGCTATAAGCATAGTAGCCTGGAAAATTTTCTTGCCAAAAGAGTCTAGGGTCTTACATTCTCGTCCTGGAGGGGTAGAAGAGTGCCTTTTGGTACTCTTAATCTTTTTCAGTGCAGACTTCACCACAATGGAATGGTGAGGCAACTGAGTCTTTAGAAAACCAGGAGAAGGAGGGACCCGGTACATGGTGTCCAACCTACGAGAATAAGGAGACAACGTTAGAGGAGCCTCCCATAAGTCCATCAAGTGTTCTTGAAGGATTTCATGGATAGGCAGGGTGACTGCCTCTTTAGGAACCTTAGGGTATCCTAAAATATCCAATTTCTTTGATCTAGGTTCTTTTTCAGAGGATGTGGTAATAGAAAGTCCTTTAGCTAGCTCTATAATGAAGTCTTCAAAGGACAAATACTCTGGTGGAGACATTCTCCTCTTTGGGGAAGAGGGGTCTTCATGAAGAACTAGAGACAGCTCATCAGAGTCCTCAGAGGAGTTGAAATCCTCTGAGGAATCAGAGTATTCTCTATTTGCTTCCAACGCACGATACGCATACCGATCGGTATCGACATCGGGCGTACCGGGTATGGGATCGGTATCGGGTAAAAACCCGGATCCGGCATGCGGAACCGATCTGCGTTTGGAAGTAGATGGTCTCGGTTCCGGTATGGGAGACGATACCGGAACCGGACCCGGTATCGCTGAATGCGATACCGAGGGCGTCGCAGCATTGATAAAAGCCAGCATGGCCTGCTGCATGGTCTGAACAGTATTGCTCATAGACGCCACCGCTGCCTGGATGTCGGTACCGGTATGGGCCGGTACCCCAGAGCAGTCCAACAGGTGATCAGTCGAGGCCATGCCATCAATGTCAACCTGTAACCCCATAGATGGTGCTTTGGAAGCCAGAGCTTCCCGCCGGGGTTGTTTGGCTGGGGCAGGATCCTCAGACTCAAAAGAGAGCCTCTCGATGCTTTGAAGGAGATTTGCTCTTTGAGGACCTGCCCACAGAGGGTTTGGTTACCTGAGATCCATCCGGAGAGGAAGACCTGGATGACTGTGATGCTGGATTATCAGAAGCAAACAGCACATGGAATTTGTTGGCCCGGTTCTGCAACCCACGTTTAGACATCTGGGAGCAGGATGGGCAGTCCGGAATGGAGTGGTCAGGTCCCAAACACTTAAGACACCATTCATGGGTGTCTGTGACTGAAATAACAGCACTACACTTGGTACACTTCTTAAAACCAGGGGCTGGTTTCTCCATGAGGAGAATTTGTGTAGGCCTGAGGCCCAACCGAAGTCACCAAGTTGTGCAGAGAAGAGATTTTTTTTTTTTAAAAGAAAAGAAAAGAGAGACCGGCGGTACCGGTTTCGGTATGGGGAAGGCAGGTACGCGGTCTAAAGAAACAAACTAAAACAATAATTTCTTCAGCGGTGACAGGACCACGACCTGCTGGCTCCGCGGAAAAAGAGAAACTGAGGAGAGCTGGTCAGGAAGGCGGGAAGGCAGCGCGCATGTGCAGTGGGAGGCCCCAAAAGCTTCCTTTCAGGGAAGCTGGGGAGCTTTCCCGCGCAGGCTCCGTCGGTTCCGACGTACCCATATGTGAGGATTTATTCCTGCTTGTTCCTGGAGATCTACCCTTGCAGCCTCCAAGCCATCAAATTGAGAGATTTGAGATTGGGGTGCAGAAGGGAACCTTGATCCTGAGTGAGAAGGTCGGGTTGCAACCCCAAAGGTAGTGGGGGATCCACTGCCAGCTGTAGTAGAAGCGGAAACCAAGGCTGTCTCGGCCACCTGGGAGCTACCAGCAAGACTGAGGCCTTGTCCTGATGAATCTTGAAAAGAGTTCGGGCCACCAAGGGCGTGGGAGGAAACGCATACAGGAGGCCCTGGGACCAGGATATCAGAAAAGCATCTGGTGTTATCCTTAAAGGATGCGGTTGTCTGGAGCAGAACTTGGGTAGTTGCTGGTTCAGCAGACTGGCAAACAGATCTAGCCAAGGGAGACCCTATTTCAGGAAGATCTTCTGAACCACCAAGGGATGCAGCTGCCACTCGTGGGGCTGCAGAATTCTGCTCAACCGGTCTGCCAGGCAGTTCTCCTGGCCTGGAAGGTACACTGCCCTGAGAAGCATGTTGTGGTTGAGGGCAAAGGAACAAAGGTCTTGAGCCTCTCGACAAAGGAGCTGGGACCCAGTGCCGCCCTGTTTGTTCACATAAAACATGGCTACCTGGCTGTCTGTTTGAACCAAGACTGACTGTTGAGCCAGGGCAGGAGAAAAAGCTTTAAGAGCTAAGCGGATAGCCTGGAGTTCCAGTAGATTGATTTGTTGGGTCGCCTCTCAAGGAGACCAGAGGCCTTGGGTGCACTTGCCAAGACAATGAGCACCCCAGCCCCGGAGAGAGGCGTCGGTGGTTAGGACTACCGAGTACTCTGGCATCTGGAAGGGCATCCCATTCAGCAGATTGGGTGGATGTAGCCACCAGCTGAGGGAGGTCAACAAGTGTTGGGACACCTTGATCCTGTCTCTTAGGCTGCCTGAGGCCTGTGACCACTGGGTCCGAAGGCACCACTGTGCAGGCCTCATATAGAGCCTGGCATTGGGAGTGACATGTACTGTTGAAGCCATGTGGCCCAGAAGCCTGAGACAGAGTCTGGCGGAGACCAGGGGTTTGTTCAGGAACTGTTTGGCCACGTCCATCAGTCTTTGGGCTCTGTCTGCTGGCAAGAATGCCTTTGCCAGTTGAGAAAGAGTAGTTACTCACCTGTAACAGGTGTTCTCCAGGAGCAGCAGGAATCAGTCCTCACATATGGGTGACGTCGGCGCCGATGGAGCCCTCGCGGAACAATTTCCCCAGCTTTCAAAGAAAGCCTTTGGGAATTGCAGCGCGCATGCGCGGTCCCCTTCCCGCCCAAGGGTGCCATCTTGCTCAGTCTGATGACATAGCTAAAAGACAGCAAAAATTAGCAAAAATGAAATGAGAGGACTGCAACTCCAAGGGGAGGAGGGAGGGTTGTGAGGACTGATTCCTGCTGCTCCTGGAGAACACCTGTTACAGGTGAGTAACTACTCTTTCTCCAGGACCAAGCAGGAAGTCAGTCCTCACATATGGGACTCCCTAGCTTAAGGCTACCGGAGACCTCAAGCACAAAAATGAGCTCCCTCTAGCTCAGCAGCACAGAAGGAAGGAATCTTCTCTGAAAACACCCCCGACCGGTAGCCCAACACCAGGGCCGGAGGGTAGGAGTTGCCTAAACCTCAAAGAGATTATGGAGGACTGCCTGACCAAAAGCACTGTCCCTGCGGGACTCCCTCTCCAGGCAGTAATGGGCCGAAAAAGTCTGGCTTGAAGACCAAGTAGCGGCCCGGCAGATGTCTGCCAACGGAACAGAGCGGAGATGAGCCACTGACGCAGCCTTCGCCCTAACACGATGAGCCGTGACACGACCCTCCAACGAGAGGCCGGCTGCCACATAAGCCCAGGCGATACAGTCAGCTACCCAAATGGACAAAGTACGCTTGGAGACAGGTAGCCCCAATTTATTGGGGTCAAAAGAAACGAAGAGCTGAACAGCCCTCCTATGCTCCCGCGTACGGTCAAGGTAGAAGGACAAGTCTCTTCTACAGTCCAGGGTATGCAGGACAATCTCAGCCCGGCTGGAGTGCGGCCTGGGAAAGAAGGTTGGAAGAACTACCTCCTGGTTGAGATGAAAAGGAGAAACTACTTTAGGAAGAAACTTAGGGTGAGTCCGTAAAACTACCCTATTCCTGTAGAACCTAGTGTAAGGAGGATCAGACACTAGGGCCTGCAGTTCACTAACGCGCCTAGCAGAGGTAAGGGCTACCAAAAACAAGGTTTTCCAGGAAAGAAAACGAAGAGGGCAGGTAGCCATAGGTTCAAAGGGCAGACAGGTAATCCGCTGCAAGACCACATTCAGATCCCATTCAGGGGCTGGTGGGCGCAAAGGAGGCTTAAGGAGAAGGAGGCCTCAGAGAAAACGAGCCACCAAAGGATGGTTGGACAGAGGCCTGCCATCCACCGGTGCGTGATGTGCAGAGAGAGCACTGAGGTGGACTCTGACAGAGGCCCAAATTGGAGAGGTAAAGCAAATATTGCAAGACCACTGCTACCAAGCAGGAGAAGGGATTCTCAGACTGCTGAGCACACCACACGGAGAACCTACGCCACTTAAGAGCGTAGGACGTCCGGGTGGAGGGCCGCCTGGAGGCCAAGACGACCTCTTCCACCTCACGAGGCAGCAAGATGGGAGCAAGGACTACCCTTTCAGCAGCCAGGCCATCAGACGAAGGGACCTGAGGTTGGGGTGTAGGAGAGATCCCTGATCCTGTGTCAGGAGATCTGGTTGAAACCCCAGAGGAAGAGGAGTGTCCACCGCTAGCTGCATTAGAAGCGGGAACCAAGGTTGTCTCAGCCACCGTGCAGCCACTAGGATCATCGAGGCTTTGTCTCTGAGAACTTTGAAGAGCGTCCGAGACACCAGTGGCATGGGAGGAAAGGCATACAAGAGGCCTATGGACCATGGAATCAGAAAAGCATCCGCCGCTACTCTGAGAGGATGCGGTTGTCGAGAGCAAAATCTGGGAAGCTGCCGGTTCAGGGGGCTGGCAAATAAATCCATGGTGGGGAGGCCCCACTTGAGAAAGATCCGCTGAACCACCAACGGATCCAATCTCCACTCGTGAGGTTGGAGGATCCTGCTCAGTCTGTCCGCCAAGCAATTTTCCTGACCTGGGAGATAGACAGCATTCAGCAGGATGCCGTGAAGGACGGCCCAAGAGCACAGCCTTCGTGCTTCCTGACAGAGAAGGAAGGAGCCTGTACCTCCCTGCTTGTTCACGTAGAACATTGCAACTTGATTTTCCTTCTGGACCAGTACAGACTGGTGAAAAGTGAGGTGGGAGAAGGCCCTCAGAGCTAGGCGGATGGCTCTGAGCTCTAGGAAGTTTATCTGTTGAGTAGACTCCCAAGGAGTCCAGAGGCCTTGAGTACATACCCCTTGGCAATGTGCTCCCCAACCTAGGAGAGAAGCATCGGTCGTCAGCACCTGAGAAGGCGGAGGAGATTGAAAATCCACTCCTAGCACCAGGATTGGTAGATGAAGCCACCACCGCAGAGAAGAGACCAGCAGGTTGGACTGAGTCCGCTAGGCTCCCCGTGGCCTGATGCCATTGAGTGCGAAGGCACCATTAAGCAGGTCGCATGTTCAGGCGGGCATTGGTGGTTACATGGACCGTGTAAGCCATATGGCCGAGCAGTCTCAGAAATTGCCTGGCAGAGACCAGGGAATTGCTGCGAAAGTGGCAGGCTAGATCCATGAGCCTGTGTGCTCTGTCTAGAGGCAGGAAGGCCCATGCCTGAAGTGTGTTCAATCTTGCGCCGATAAATTCGAGATTTTGAGAGGGGAGCAAAGTGGATTTTGCGAAGTTTATGACAAACCCCAAGTGCTGGAGCAGAGTTACAGTGCGATGAGTGGCCTGAGTGGCCTCTTGGGCAGACTGGGCTCTGATGAGCCAGTCGTCCAGGTATGGAAACACAAAGAGGCCTTGAAGTCTTAGATAGGCCGCCACCACTGCTAGGCATTTGGTGAACACCCTGGGGGCGGAAGATAGGCCAAAGGGCAGTGCCCTGTACTGGTAATGATTTCCTCGCACAACAATTCTGAGATATTGTCTGTGGTCTGGATGAATAAGGATGTGAGTATAGGCATCCTTTAGATCTAAAGAGCATAGCCAGTCTCCCTGCTGGAGGTAGGGCAGCAGGATTCCAAGGGTAAGCATCTTGAACTTTTCCCTGGCCAGGAACTTGTTGAGGTTCCGCAAGTCCAGGATGGGTCTGAGGCCTCCGGTTCGTTTTGGTATCAGAAAGTACCTGGAATAAAACCCTTGACCTCTCAGGTGGTTCCACAGCCTGTTCCTGAAGAAGACTTGCCAACTCCTGAAGGAGTAAGTCCCTGTGCAGAGGGACTCTTGGAGGCTCCCCTGGAAAGTAGGAGGGAGGTACCTGGTGAAAGTGTAGAAGATAGCCTTTTTGAACTATATGAAGCACCCAGGTATCTGATGTGATGGCTGACCACCTGTGGGCAAAGTGGACCAGCCGGCCTCCTGTGCTGAGAGAAACCAGCGGAGGGGAAGAGGCTATGCTGATGGAGTCAAAAACCCCCATCCTGCTGAGCAGGGGTCGGTGTTGTGGGCTTGGGGGCCTGCTGCCTACGGGACCCATTACCCCGTCCCTTGGCCTGCTGGCCCTGTTGGGGAGCTGCTGAGGCCTGATAATGAGGGTAGTGTTTATAGGCAGCCGCCTTCCTCGGGTAAAAGGGCTTTTTCCCCGAGCCCTTCTTTTTCTGAGAAGGGGCAGAGGTTTTCCTAGACAGCCGAGTCCTGGTCAGAGTCTCGGTCTCGATCTGTGCAGCCTTTTCAGCCATGGGCTTGCCAAAGAGGTTTTCACCTCTGCAGGGGACATCAACCAACTTGTCCTGTACCCATGGCTCGAGGTCGGATGACTGAAGCCAAGCCTGTCGGCGGGCACCGATGCCGGCTCCGGCTACTCGAGCCGATGCTTCGAAGCCATCGTAGGCTGCCCGAGAGATAAACTTCGAGCACTCTTGAATGCCAGTGGACAAGGCTTGGAACCTCTGCAAAGGTTCCTCGGAGAGACCAGCAGAGAACCCGGCAATTTCCTTTGCCAGGTCTCAGAGATACATGCCCATATAGAGCTGGTAGGTCTGGACTCGACAAGCAAGCATAGAGCCCTGGAAGCACTTCCTACCGAGGGCATCCAGGTTCTGGGCCTCCTGGCCGGGAGGCACCGAGGAGTGCATCTTCTGACTCGATGCATGGCCGATTCCACCACCATGGAATGGTGCGGTAGTGTGCCTTTTGAAACCCGGGGCTCTTGCGGACTCGATAAATGAAATCGACCCGCTTGCTTAACACCGGCGCTGACGCCGGGCTCTCCCACATGCGGAAGAGAAGTCGCTCCAGCATCGGAGGAACCGGTACAGTAAAGGCCTCCTTCGGGGGAGAGTCATACTGGAGGTCATCGAGTTCTTCGGCTCGAGGCTCCTCCTCGGGATCCACGGGGAATGCCAAGGCCTTGGCCATATCCCGCACGAAGTCCGAGAACCGGGTGTCCTCCGGGGGGGCACCGTCTCCGAGGTTCGGACTCAGGCGAGTCCGATGGGACGCACCGAGTCCAAAAAGTACCAGGGGACTCTTCGTCCTCCGTTTCCCAGGCTGACTCCTCGGAGGAGGAATCGAGCGGCTCTGGTCGAGCGGGCCCCGATGCCCTCCGCCCCGACGCCGAGGGTATCAGCGTCGATGACCTCGGTCCCGAACGGGAGGCCGAGGAGACCGCGACCGAGGATCGACTCGAGCTCGCATGGACTCGAGGATCGGCTCGGTCTCCGGGGTCGACTTGGACGTCGACGTCTCGGTGGCCGGGGCAGATGCACCGGCGACCGGGGCAGATGCACCGGCGAGGCCAGCGATCAATGCCTGGTGCTGGTCCATGAAGGCAGCGAAACTGCTCTCCAAGGCCGTCAACCTGAGTCCGAGCTCAGGAGACCCAGCAGCCCCCGACTCGGGCCCCGACAGCGTCGGGCCCAACGTCGGCTCCTTCGGAGGTGAGTCCACGAGGACTACAGTACTCATGTGTTTAGGAGACTCCATCCTACCCTCAGTTTAAGTCACTGCTCAAAACCTACCTATTCCAGAAAGCTTTTGACCTTCCCCCTGAAGCTCCCCCCTGATGGATCTCTGTTTGTGTGCTAACCCCATGTATCATCCCTGTCTGTTTTCTTTTGTCCTTTTGTGTACTCTGGTTTGGTTAATATCATTTCTCCTTATGATTTGTTATGATTTGATGTTAAGTGTTCACATGATCTGTTTTTTATGACTTATTATGATTTATTGTTAAGTGTTCCAATGTGATTTGTTCGCTTTCTCTTTACCCTTCTTTCCTGTCTTAAATTTTGGCTTTCCGTTTCATGGGTTGTGGTGCTAATCAGTTTTATTGTACACCGCTTAATGCTTTTGCCATAGCGGTATATCAAATTTTAATAAAGATAAAGATCTCGAGACGAGGATGTTTGGAAGGCCTCTCCGACTCTGAGGACCCGGGACGGCTATCGGGGCTATGCGACCTGGCCCTCGAGGAACCAGGAGCGTCCACCGACGACGCCCTCGCGGGTTTCTTCTTCCGATGATGTTCCCGGGCAGGAGACCCCCGCTCAGAGGAACTCCGACGATGCTCAGGTCCGGAGTCCCGGGACGTCGAAGCCTCTGACGAGGTCCGGGCCCGGCCGGACACGGAGTCAGAGAAAATTCGTTCTCTTTGATGCTGCCGACTCCTCAACGCTTTTGAGGACATCTTGCCACACGGACCACAGATCATCGGGTCATGATCGGGTCCGAGGCAGCGGAGGCAGCAGTCGTGTGTGTCGGTAAGAGACATAAGTTTCTTACACCGATCACACTTTTTAAACCCGCTGGCAGCCATCGGGGGAAAAAGGGCCCCTGCGAGGTCAAAAGACAGGGCTGCCAGTGAAAAAAGAAAAAATGGCGCGAATGCTAGTCACGAAGGACAAAAACCGAAAATATTTCGAACGGACTTGATACCGGTGTATCGGGTCCGGGCGGGAAAAGGATCCGGCGTCGAACCGAGAAAATAAAAAACAAATAAAATCAACTTTTTCAGCGGCGATCACAAACAGCGTCTGTAGGGCTCCACGGAAAAAAGAAGACTGAGCAAGATGGCACCCTTGGGCGGGAAGGGGACCGCGCATGCGCGCTGCAATTCCCAAAGGCTTTCTTTGAAAGCTGGGGAAATTGTTCCGCGAGGTCTCCGTCGGCGCCGACGTCACCCATATGTGAGGACTGACTTCCTGCTTGGTCCTGGAGAATCTAACCTTGCCCCTATGAACTCCAAGTTCTGGGAGGGGAGCAAAGTGGACTTTGCTAAGTTTATGACAAAACCCACGTTCTGAAGCAGAGCAATGGTTCTGAGGGTGGCTTGTCTGGCCTCCTGGCACGTCTGACCCCTGATAAGCCAGTCGTCCAGATAGGGAAAGACAAAGATGCCTTGATTTCGCAGGTAGGCTGCAACCACTGCAGGCATTTGGTAAAGACTCTGGGAGTGGAGGTCAGGCCAAATGGTAGTACTCTGTACTGATAATGGTTTCCTCCCACAATGAACCTGAGGTACTTTCTGTGGTCTGGATATATGAGGATGTGAGTATATGCATCCTTTAGATCTAAGGAGCATAGCCAATCTCCCTGCTGGAGGTAGGGCAGAAGTGTCCCAAGAGTAAGCATCTTGAACTTTTCTTTCTCCAGGAACTTGTTGAGGTTCCTGAGATCCATAATGGGTCGAAGGCCACCGGTTCTTTTGGGTACCAGGAAATACCTGGAGTAGAAACCGTGACCCTGGAAGTGAGGAGGCACAGGCTCCACCGCCCTGTCTACTAACAGACCTTGAAGCTTTTGGATGAGAAGGTCTGTGTGCAGGGGAGGCCTCAGAGGTTCCCCTGGGAAGTAAGGCGGAGGTAGTTGGTGAAAATGCAGAGCATAGCCCTTTTGGACTATGTCCAACACCCAACTGTCTTTGGTAATGAGGGGCCACTGGTGGGCAAAAAGAACAAGGCAACCACCTGTGCAGGGCTGGGAGAGCAGGGACGGAGTGGCTACGCTCAAGGAGTCAAAAAACCCCACCCTGCTGAGTGTTAGCATGGGCAGGAGGCTTGGGGGTCCTCTGCCTATGGGGCCCATTACCCTGGCCCTTGGCTTGCTGACCCTGTGGGGCAGCTTGGGCAGCCTGATATTGAGGGTACTGTTTGTAGGCAGTGCCCTTCCTCGGGTAAAAGGACTTCTTACCCGAGCCCTTCTTCTTGTGTGAAGGGGCAGAGGTCTTCCTCGACAGCCTTGTCTGGGTAAGGTGCTCGGTCTCGAGCTGAGCGGCCTTCTCGGTCACGGGCTTGCCAAAAAGGTTCTCACCTCGGCAAGGGACATCGACCAACTTGTCCTGGAACCATGGCTCGAGGTCCGATGACTGCAGCCACACCTGGCGTCGAGCAGCGATGCCAGCAGCCGCGACTCGGGCCGAAGCCTTGAAGCCATCATAGGCGGCACCGGACATGAACTTTGAGCATTCCCAAATCCCCGAGGACAAGGACTTGAATCTCTGCAAGGGTTCCCCGCAGAGTCCAGCAGAGAACCCGGCCAACTCCTTGGCCAGGTCTCGTAAGTACATGCCCATGTACAGCTGGTAAGACTGGACACGGCAAGCAAGCATGGACCCCTGGAAGCACTTTCTACCGACGCCATCAAGGTTCCGGGCCTCCCTGCCAGGATGCACCACGGAGTGCATCTTCTGGCTCTTCAGACGATGCACGGCCGATTCCACAACCATGGAATGGTGTGGTAGCTGTGCCTTCTGAAACATAGGGCTTTTGCGGAGTCGATAAATAGAATCGACTCGCTTGCTCAAAACCTGCGCCGAGGCCGGTGCCTCCCACATCCGGAAGAGGAGACGTTCCAGCATCGGAGGAACCGGGACAGTAAAGGCCTCCTTCGGAGGAGAGTCATACTGTAGAGCATCGAGTTCCTCGGCTCGAGGCTCTTCCTCGGGGCCGGCTGGGATAGCCAAGGCAGCGGACATATCCCGGACAAACTCCGAGAACCTAGTGTCCTCCGGAGGGGATCTACTCCGGGGCTCAGACTGCGGTGAATCTGACGGGACACACCGAGTCTTAAAAGTATCGAGAGACTCCTCGTCCTCCGTCTCCCAGGCCGACTCGTCCGAGGAGGAGTCAGGGTCAGACCCCGCGGGGTCCCGAGGCACCCGCCCTGACGCCGGGGGCACCGGCGTCGACACCCTCGGTCCCTAACGGGAGGTCGAGGGAGACCTCGACCGAGGACGACCTCGAGCCACGAGGGTCTCGAGGATCGGTTCGGTCTCCGGGGTTGACTTAGAAGTCGACGTCCCGGTGGTCGGGGCAGATGCGCCAGACAGGCTGGCCATCAGTGCCTGCTGCTGCTCCATGAAGGCAGACAATCTGCTCTCCAAGGCTGTCATCCTGAGACTCAGCTCGGGAGACGCAGCAGTCACCGACTCGGGCCCCGGCGGTGCCGGGCCCGACGTTGGCTCTCTGGGAGGAGAGTCCACGAGGACTATGGGGCTTACGTGTCCAGCAGACTCCGGCTCCACATGAGGAACTTTGGCAGGCTTCTCTCGGTCCATGGGCCCGGGACAGCCGTCAGGGGTATTAGACCTGGCCCTCGAGGGACCAGGGACCTCCTCCAACGCCGCCCTCGTGAGCCGCTTCTTCCTCTTGTGTTCCCGGTCGGGGGACCCCCTGTCCGAGGAGCTTCGACGGCGCTCGGGATCGGAATCCCGAGATGTCGAGGCCTCAGACGAAGTCCGGGCCCGGCCGGAGGCAGAGTCCGAGAAAAACCTTTCCTTTTGCTGCTGTCGACTCCGAAGTGCCTTGGAAGACATCTTCCCACATGGCGCACACGACTGGGGGTCGTGGTCAGTGCCGAGGCACCGAAGGCAGCAGTCGTGTGTGTCGGTGAGAGACATGATTTTCTTACACCGATCACACTTTTTGAAACCAGTGGAAGCCATCGGGGAAAAAAGAGCCCCCGCGAGGTCAAAAGACCGGCCTTCCAGGGAAAAAAGAAAAAAGGGGCGCGAACGCCAGCCACTAAGGGCAAAAACCGAAAAAAAGAAGTAACGGGCTCGATACCGGTGTACCGAACCCGGCGGGAGGGGAACCGGCATCGAACCGGAGAGAAAAATAGCGAAAAGGATCAGCGAACAAAATCACTTTTATCCAGGAGAACAGGACACACGTCCGGTGGGCTTCACGGAAAAAAAGAGACTGAGGTAAGATGGCACCTTTAGGCGGGAAGGGAACTGCACATGTGTGCCAGCATTCCCAAAGGCTTTCATGGAAAGCTGGGGAAATGCTCCGCTGGGGCTTCATCGGCGCCGATGACACCCATATGTGAGGACTGACTTCCTGCTTGGTCCTGGAGAATATAACTTTCCAAGATAGAAATCGTAGTAGGGTGGTGGCTAAGGGTTTAAAAGGGTGGCTTTAGAAGATGAGCCAGCACCATATTGAGATCCCAAGCCACCAGTGGCGATTTGATCAGTGGCTTAAAGAACAAAAAGCCCCTCATAAAGCGTGCTACAAGCAGATGTGAGGAGATTGGCTGTCTCTCCACTGGTTTGTGGGTGACTATGATGGCACTAAGGTGGACTCTTACTGAGTTTGTCTTGAGTCTCCTGGTAGATAAATGAAGGAGATATTGGAGTAGAAAGTCTACTGGTGCAGTGAAGGGATTGAGGTCCCTTTCTGCAAACCAGAGAGCAAACCTGCACCATTTGAAAGAGTATGCAGTCTGGTAGACTGTTTTCTTGAAGTTAGAAGGATGTCCTTGACCTGTTGAGGAAGTCTTGTAGGTCTAAGCCCTCAGTAGCCAGGCTGTCAGGCATAGGGACTGAGTTGTCCTCTGAAAGGAGATTGGAGGCACATCCCAATTTGAGAGGTTGCGTCTAGGCTAGACGGAGAAGAAACAACCAGGGTTGCTAGGGCCAGAATGAGGCTATGAGGATCATGTTCCCCTTGTCGGTCTGTACTTTGAAAAGAGTTTTGGGAATCAAGGGCATTGGAGGGAAGGCATACAGGAGCCCTTGTCCCCAGTTCAGCAGGAAGGCATCTGATTCCTGACTGTGGATGGATGGAACTTTGGAGTAGAACCGTGGAAGTTTCATGTTCTGCAGGGTAGCAAAGAGATCTATGGACTGGGTTCCCCATATCTGAAAGACTGTGGATGCAAGATGCAGCTCAGTTTGCCTGCTAGGATATTGAGCTATCCTGGGAGATACACTGCTCTGAGTTGTATTCGGTGAGCAACAACGGATGACAGAGAGCCTCATCGCAGAGGCAGCATGAGCCTGTCTCGCCTTGCTTGTTCACATAGAATATGGCTACTTTATTGCCTGTTCTGACTAGGACTTGCTTCCCCAAGAGTTGGCCTTGGAAGACTCAGAGGGCATTTGTCAGTGCTCAAAGCTCCAGCAAATTAATATGTAAGGCTGATTAGCCATTCAGAGACCCTGAGTAGAAAGTTAATCCAGGTCCAAGTCATTGAGAGCATCCTCATCTTTGCAGGGCTCAAAGGTACTGAAGAAGTCCAAGCACAGTAGTGCAACCAGAGTGCCAAAGAATCAGACATCAAGGTCCCCTGTGAAGTCTGACGTTTGACCAAGACAACGATCCCAGTCCCATCATCGAGACTCACCGAGGGTAGTCTCTGACTCTGACCATCCAGCCAAGTAACCCCGGGCGGGAGGACTTGTTCTCCAAAGCAGTAGTGGGGTCCTGGGATGCTCCCGAGGCTTCGGCCTCTGGAGAGCTACCGGTGCTATGTTCTGGGACAGAACATATGACCTGAGCTGCAGTGACAGCGTTTTTTGAGGACGGCTGTTGAAGTTGGAATTTTGGATATTGCACTTGATACAGGGCGAAAGTGCCCGAAACGTGCACGTCGTGTTTGAATCACTTAAACCAGCGTCTATGGACTAAGATAAGTTTTCTTGCGTTTTCATATAATGGATTTTTGAACTTTTAATTTTGGTGAAGAACCTTAATAAATAAAAAGTAGCTACCCGCTTGGTATAGGTCGTTTTCCCTTTCGACCTTCCTACGGCTAGCTCCGACAATAAATACTTAATTTAGAAGGTCAATGTTCTGAGGTTGGGTTTTTTGGTTTAATTGTTGATTAGCCCCTACCTATAGGTTTTTTTTGGTATTATGTTCTGGGACAGTGGCAGCCAGCCCTGTATAAACTTCAACCCAGAAATTGTCAGTCTCTTTAGACCCGCGTATGCTGTCTATTGAGAGAACCTTCTCAGCGGTCCTTGCTCCGCAGAAAATGAAAGAGTGAGGAGAGGATGTTGGGAAGGCAGAAAGACAGTCACGCGGGCGCAGTTGAGGGCTCCCAAAGGCTTTCTGATTGGGCACTGTGGAGTATTCCCGTGCGGGCTCCGTCAGTACTGATGTCACCCATATGTGAAGACTACATTCCTGCTTGTTCCTGGAGATATACTCGCACCTGGCCAGTGGATGGTCTTTCTCCCTGGACCCTCCACTCTACGCCCAATGCTTGCAAGCAGACCTTCTGATCAGCAGATTGATATGTACTTAGACTATACTCGCAAATAGCATACCATACAAATTTCAGTTACAAAAAAAATCTTCCTTTTAGCCCCACAGAAATGGTGAAACCGAAGGTGCAGAACTCATATACTGTGGAATTCAAATTGAAAGTTATTCATTACACAGGAGAAAATATTAACAGAGCTGCCAAGTGAAATTTGGGGATAACAGAAATTAGAAACTAGAGGAAGACACATGGAAAACTAACCTTGATAAAATGCAGCAAGGCGGCAAATTGCGACCACAGAGTATGGTGGCCTGAATTAACATAAGATAAGAACATAAGATATGCCATACTGGGTCAGACCAAGGTCCATCAAGCCCAGTATTCTGTTTCCAACAGTGGCCAATCTAGGTCATACGTACCTAGCAGTTTCCCCAAGGGACACAGGTTCCACAATGCTTGTATTGGTTCAAGCATTGATATCCTGGGTCCCTTCTTAATAATGGTTTATGGACCTTTCCTCCAGGAACTTGTCCAAACCTTTTTTAAACCCAGCTACACTAACAGCCTTTACTACATACTCCGGTAACAAATTCCAGAGTTTGATTACACGTTGAGTGAAAAAATATTTTCTTTTATTAGTCTTAAATAGTTTACCCTGTAGCTTCATTGCATGTCCCCTAGTCTTTCTATATTCTGATATTGTAAACAATCGATCTACGTTTACCCGTTCCACTCCGTTCATTAATTTATAGACTTCTATCATATCTCCCCTCAGCCGTCTCTTTTCCAGGTTAAAGAGCCCCAACCTTTTTAGCCTTTCTTCATAGGAGTAGCCTTCCATCCCCTTTACCATTTTGGTGGCTCTTCTCTGAACCTTTTCTAAAATCGCTATATCCTTTTTAAGATACGGCGACCAGAATTGCACACAATATTCAAGGTGCGGTCTCACCATGGAACGATATAGAGGCATTATAATATCTTTTGTTTTATTTTCCATTCCTTTCCTTATCATACCTAGCATTCTATTTGCTCTCTTGGCCGCCGCTGCACACTGGGCCGAGGGTTTTAACATGGTATCCACAAGGACGCCTAAATCTTTTTCTTGGGTGGTGGTTCCTAATGTGGAACCTTGCATCGTGTAACCATAGTTTGGGTTGTTCTTCCCTAGGTGCATAACCTTGCACTTCTCCACATTAAATTTCATCTGCCATTTTGATGCCCAGTCTTCCAATTTATCAAGATCCTCTTGCAATTTTCCACAATCCTCCTGGGTTTTAACAACTTTAAATAGTTTTGTGTCATCAGCAAATTTGATAACCTCACTCGTTATTCCACTTTCCAGGTCATTTATGAATATGTCAAAAAGCAGCGGACCCAGCACAGATCCCTGGGGTACACCACTATTCACCTTTCTCCATTGGGAAAATTGGCCATTTAGCCCTACCATCTGCTTTCTATCTTTTAACCAGTTCCTGATCCACAGTAGTACACTGCCTCCTATCCCATGACTCTTTAGTTTTGCCAAAAGTCTCTCATGAGGGACCTTGTCAAAGGCTTTCTGAAAGTCCAGATACACAATATCAACCGACTCACCTTTGTCCACCTGTTTATTCACTCCTTCAAAAAAACATAGCAGATTAGTAAGACAAGATCTTCCTTGTCTAAAGCCATGTTGGCTGTCTCCCATTAGGTCATGACTATCTATATGCTGAGTAATTTTATTCTTTATGATGGTTTCTACCATTTTTCCCGGTACTGATGTCAGGCTCACCGGTCTGTAGTTTCCCGGATCACCCCTCGAACCCTTTTTAAAAATTGGTGTTACATTGGCGATCCTCCAATCCTCAGGTATTAGAGATGATTTTAATGATAGTTCACAGATTACTGATAGCAGGTCTGCAATCTCAAATTTCAGTTCTTTCAACACCCTTGGATGTATACCATCCGGCCCAGGTGATTTGCTACTCTTCAGTTTATCTAATAGTTGTAAGACATCTTCCCGATGTATCGATATTTCCTTCAATTCTTCCACACCTTTAAATACCACTTCAGTCGTGGGTAACATCCCTACATCTTCCTCAGTAAAGACCGAAGCAAAGAATTCATTCAGTCTCTCCGCTATCGCCTTGTCGCCTCTTAGTGCTCCTTTAACCCCTTTATCATCTAATGGACCAACTGACTCTCTCACGGGTTTTTTGCTACGAATGTACTTGAAAAGGTCTTTATTTCGCGTTTTTGCTTCCGCAGCAAGCTTCTTCTCAAATTCTCTCTTTGCCTGCCTTATCAATGCCTTGCATTTGACTTGCCAGTGCTTGTGCTGTTTCCAGGTTTCATCATTTGGCTCTTTTTTCCATTTCTTGAAAGATGCTTTTTTGGCAACAACAGCCTCTCTGACCTCAGCTTTAAACCATGCTGGCAATTTTTTAGACTTCCTTCCACTTTTCTTAAAGCGTGGAATACAGCTGGTCTGGGCTTCCAAGATAGTATTTTTCAACAACACCCAAGCTTGATGTACGTCTTTAACCTTTGCAACTGCTCCTTTTAGTTTTTTCTTAACTGTTTTCCTCATTCTATCATAGTCTCCCTTTCGAAAGTTAAAGGGTAGTACTGTGGATTTCCTTACTATCCCTCCTCCACTAATTAAATCAAAGGCGATCATGTCTGCTTCAGTTCATTGTACAGCGGAGGGCCCAGGGCTGTGGACTTTCCACTGTACAGGTGCTATTCAAAGCAGTTCATATTGCCAGGAAAATGAATATTGAGGGATTCAAGGCTGGTCATTTGTGGTGCTATCGATTTATGATAACTAAAATAGGAATTACACTTACCTGGTAATTGTGGTTCCTTGAGTGACTCCACCTCTGGGTAGTGAACCTCCTCTTGCAGCTTGGAGACTGGGCATGTCAAAAACTCATGACATCACTGGATATAGCCTGCTGGTCTCTCCCATCAGCCCCCAGTGAACTATTGACAAAGCAGACTCAAAGGAACAAAAAAATCAGTAATTTTTTTTTAACTTATATTCAAGGGCACGCAGAACATATAACCTATCTACCTACTACTCCACTTCCAGAAGGAAAGGTACTGCTTCCTGCATGCTCTCCTTTCCGTCGAATGCCTAGCCCTAAACAATCCAGAGCAATACAGCAATATATATAACAATATATAACAATATCATAATATAATAATATAACAATATAGCGCAAAACAAATGGAAGCATCAAAACGACTGAACACCAGTGAAGGCCTATATCCACTTTTAACCTTGCACTTCCCCCAACAGAAAAAACACTGCTAAGACCCCATCCCCGGGCAGGAATGAGGACTAAACTGGAGTCACTCAAGGAACCGCAATTAACAGGTAAGTGTAATTCCTATTTCCTTATCGTTCCTCCAGTTTAGTCCTCAACCTCTGGGATGTATCAGAGCAGTAATCATTGGGAGGGACCTTTCCAGCCGGATCTCAACACCGTCTCCATGAAAATGCCATCCTTAGCCGCCAGAACATCTATGTGGTAGTGCTTACTGAAAGTATGGAGAGACAACCAAAAAGCCTCCCTACAGATGTCCATTGGCAGAACCAAACTGTGCTCTGTCCAAGAAGATGCTTGCACTCTGGTAGAGTGAGCTCGTAAGCTCCCTGGGACTGTACGGTCCCGTAGAAGATAAGCCGATGCACTCGCCGCTCCAATCCATCCAGAAATGGACTCCTTTGCCGCCGCTTCCCTTTGCAGGGCCCTCCGAACACCCCAAAGAGAGACGATCCGCCTTGCGAAAGTTTCTGAAACCTTTAAACACTGCCACAGCGCTCTCTTGACGTCCAAACAGCGCAAGCTATGGTTCAATATGCTCCCCTCCACCGCACCTAACGCTGGAAGAGAAACCATTTTACTTAGGTAAACGTAGAAACCACCTTTGGCAACAATGACAGAACCAGCCGCCAGGCCACTTTCTGTCTGGAGATGGACAAAAACCGATTCCTGACAGGTCAACGCCTGCAACTCCAAAAATCGCCTTGCCGAACAGATGACCAACAAACATACTGTCTTCAAGGCAAAACCCTTAACCTATGCCTGTTGCAGGGCCCCAATGGCATGTTAGCTAACGCTCCTAAAACCAACTTGAGCTTCCCCGGTGGAATTAATATCCTACAACAGGGCTACAGTCTGGTAACCGCCTGAGAAAGCGTACCACATTGACCTGTGCATGAGAGCCACTCCCTGTCCTTTGCCCCTTTAGCAAGACAGAGCTGCTAACTGAACTCTCCAGGACCTGCCTTTACCAAACCCGTCCTGCAGAAAAATTAATACCAAGGGAACTGACACTGTTGTCGCGGGAGCATGCCTCCGCGGGCACCCGTCCTCAAAGATGCGTCACATATGCACATATGCAAGGGATATAGACTTTTTTTTTTTTTGCGGCAAGGTGGCAAAGACTGCTGTCGAGCAACTCTTTTTCCTTAAGCTTGCCCTTTCAATGGCCACCCCGTCAGCAAAAAACGATGCACCTGAGGCAGTCGAAGGGAACTCCATAGCAACAGAATCTCCAATGTAGGAAACCTCCATGGATTCCCGTTGAGCAACCGTATGAGGCAGGCATACTACGGGTGCCTCGGCCAGCACAAGGCACCCAACCACACGTTTCCCCGAAGCGCTTCGATACGCAGAACCACTCGACCTATGAGTGCCCCCAGTGGAAAGACATAGAGAAGACCGGACGACGGCCGCCGTTGAAACAGTGCGCCGATGCCTTCCGACCTCCTTTCGCGTCGTCTGCTGAAGAAGCGACCCATTTACGCAGAGTGAAATGCCGCCATGAGGTTCATTACTGGCTGTCCCCATATGTGACCAATCTGTGCGAACACCTCCGGATGCCATTCCCATTCTATGGCATCTACTCGGACCCAGCTGAGGAAATCCGCCGTCACAATGTCCTTACCCACAACATTCGCCACCGAAAACGCTGGCAGCCAAAGCTCTATCCACACACACAGACCCTCTGCTGCAGCCTCTATGGCCATGCTTCCGGTTCTGCCCTGCCGATTGATGTAGGCCACCTCTGCGGAGTTGTCGGACAGTACTCGCACCGCTCGACCTGTCACCATAGCTTCGAACGCCTGCAACGTCCGGCATATCGCTCGCATTTCCAGTCGGTTGATTGACCACTGGGTCTCCTGTGTATTCCAAGAGCCTTGCGCGAAACTATCTCCGAATGTAGCGGAGTTTAACAAGGTTTTTGGCCAAGCTCCTGGAGGAAAGGTCCATAACCTTTTATTAGAGAGAAGCTGTAAAATTATAAAATTATAATTTCTTTTTATACCAACTTTCTCCAATTCAAGATGTTCTACAAGGCACACAACCCAACAGAGCGTCACATCTGTTGTACATGAAACGGAACCCTTAAAATATGAGCATACATGAATCCACCGCTTGCCCCGATACAAGCATTGAGTAGCCTATTCGTCTTTTTGGAAACCAGCCAGGTCCTTAAGACCTGGATTGGCTACCCTAGGAAACAGGATACTGGACCTGAAAGAGCTTGGTCTGACCCAATATGGCATTTCTCGTAGCCTTATGAACGGAACCTTCCCAAGGTCTCTGCCTTGGAAGTAACAGGCTGTGCCTGGCCCTATGGCTAGCTCACATGGAGCAGTGCGGCCTAGTGGTTGAGGCAAGTTGCCAGAGGACCAAGGGTTTGAATTCCAATTGAGACCACCATCCTTGGGCCATAAAAACTGGGGTTTCCAGTCCCACAGGTGGTCCTTCTGGCCTTTGTTAAGCAACTTAACCTTCTGCCTCAGGTACCAAAACATAAATTGTGAGCCCTTTAGGGACAAGGGAAAGAGTAGTTACTCACCTGTAACAGGTGTTCTCCAGGAGCAGCAGGAATCAGTCTTCACTTATGGGTGACATCGACGTCAATGGAGCCCCCGTGCGGAGCATTTTCCCAGCTTTCTAAGAAAGCCTTTGGGAATACTGCTCACATGCACGGTCCCCTTCCCGCCTAAAGGTGCCACCTTGCTCAGTCCAATGACATCGCTAAAAGACAGCACACAAAAATGTAAAAATTGACCTATGTACAACTGCAACTCCCAGGGGAGGAGGGAGGGTTGTGAGGACTCATTCCTGCTGCTCCTGGAGAACACCTGTTACAGGTGAGTAACTACTCTTTCTCCAGGACCAAGCAGGAAGTCAGTCCTCACTTATGGGACTCCCCAGCTTCAGGCTACCGGGGACCCAGAGCTGAAAAAATGAGCTCCCTCTAGCCGCAGCATCAGAGAAAGGATTTCACTGAAAACATACCCCCACCGGTAGCCCAACCAGAGGGCTGGAGGGTAGGAGTTGCCTAAACCTCAAAGAGATTCCGGAGCACTGCTTGACCGAAAGCACTGTCCCTACGGGACTCCCCTCTCCAGGCAGTAATGGGCCGCAAAAGTCTGGCTTGAGGACCAAGTTGCAGCCCTACAGATGTCTGCCAACGGTACAGAGCGGAGATGAGCTACTGAGGCAGCCATTGCCCTGACACGATGGGCCATGAACTGACCCTGCAAGAGAAGGTCAGCTGCCCTGAAACCCAGGTGATACAGTCAGCCACCCAGATGGACAAGGTACGCTTGGAGACAGGTAACCCCAAGTTATTAGGGTCAAAAGATACGAAGAGCTGAGTAGCCCTCCTATGCCCCTGCGTAAGTTCAATGTAGAAGGATAAGGCCCTCCTACAGTCCAGGGTATGCAGGACTGTTTCAGCCCGGCTGGCATGGGGCCTAGGGAAGAACGTTGGAAGAACCACCTCCTGGTTGAGATGGAAAGAGGAGACAACCTTTGGGAGGAACTTAGGATGAGTCCTAAGGGCTACCCTGTTCCTACAGACGCGAGTGTAAGGCCTGTCACAGATCAGGGCTTGAAGCTCACTCACTCGCCTGACCGAGGTTAGGGCCACAAGGAATAGAGCCTTCCAAGAAAGGAAGCGGAGAGGACAGGTAGCCATCGGCTCAAAAGGTGGGCAAGTCAGTTGCTGCAAGACCACATTCAACTTCCACTCAGGGGCCGGTGGACGGAGAGGAGGCTTAAGCAAGAGCAAGCCTCTGAGAAACCTGGATACCAAGAGGTGAACCGACAGAGTGTGTCCTTCCACCAGTGAGTGGTGAGCTGCTAGAGCAGAGAGGTGGACCCGAACCAAATTGGACTTAAGGCCTTGACTGGACAAGTGCAGTAGATACTGAAGCACTACTGGTACAGTGCAGGCGAAAGGATCCTCCTTGCGCTGCTGACACCACATGGAGAACCTTCTCCACTTCAGGGCATAGGTTTTCCTGGTGGATTGCTTTCTAGAGGCCAAGACCACCTCTTCCACTTCCCGGGGTAGGCCCCAGGGAGCCAACACTACCCTTGCAGCCTCCAGGCCATCAATTTGAGAGATTTGAGATTGGGGTGCAGAAGGGAACCCTGATCCTGAGAGAGAAGATCGGGTTGCAATCCCAGAGGTAGTGGTGTTTCCACGGCTAGCTGAAGCAGAAGTGGAAACCAGGGCTGCCTCGGCCACCTGAGAGCTATCAGAAGTACCGAGGCCTTGTCCCTTAGGATCTTGAACAAGGTTCGGGCCACCAGAGGCGTGGGAGGAAACGCATACAGGAGGCCCTGGGAACAAGAAATCAGAAAGGCATCCGCTGCTAACCTCCAGGGGTGCGGTTGCCTGGAACAGAACCTGGGCAGCTGCCGGTTCAGGGGACTGGCAAAGAGATCTATGGATGGAAGTCCCCATCTCAGGAAAATTTTCTGAACCACCAAGGGGTGTAGTTGCCACTCGTGGGGTTGCAGAATCCTGCTCAACCTGTCTGCCAGGTAGTTTTCCTGGCCAGGGAGATAAACAGCCTTGAGAAACATGTTGTGTTTGAGAACAAAAGAGCAAAGGGCCTGTGCCTCTTGACACAGGAGCCTGGACCCCGTGCCTCCCTGTTTGTTCACATAGAACATGGCCATTTGATTGTCCGTCTGTACCAGAACAGACTGGTGAGCCAAGGTGTGAGAGAAGGATTTGAGGGCTAAGCTAATAGCCCAGAGTTCCAGAAGGTTGATTTGCTGTGTGGCCTCCCATGGAGACCATAGGCCCTGGGTGCACCTGTCCAAGCAATGTGCGCCCCAGCCATGCAAGGAGGCATCGGTCGTCAACACCACTGTGGAAACAGGCAACTGAAAAGGCATCCCCTGTAATAAGTTGGGGGGGGGGGGGTGTAGCCACCACTGTAGGGAGTCCAGGAATGGACACCCACACTTTGTCTGTGAGGCTTCCTGTGGCTTGTTTCTACTGAGTTCGGAGACACCATTGTGCAGGCCTCAAGTGGAGGCGGGCATTGGGGGTCACATGCACTGTCAATGCCATGTGGCCCAGGAGCTTTAGACAGTCTGGCGGAGACCTGTGGCCTGCTCAGAAACTGGTTTGCTAAGTCTATGAGCCTTTGAGCCCTGTCTCTTGGCAAGTAAGCCTTTGCTTGCAGGGAGTCCAACCTTGCCCCTATGAACTCTAGGTTCTGGGAGGGGAGCAAAGTGGACTTTGCGAAGTTTATGACAAAACCTAAGTGTTGAAGGAGGGAGACAGTTCTGAGTGTGGCTTGCCGGGCCTCCTGGGAAGTCTGACCCCTGATGAGCCAGTCATCCAGGTAGGGGAAGACAAAAACACCCTGATTCCTTAAGTAGGCCGCCACCACCGCCAGGCACTTTGTAAAGACCCTTGGGGCGGAGGTCAGGCCAAAGGGCAGTACTCTGTACTGGTAATGGTTTCCTCCCACAATGAACCTGAGGTACTTTCTGTGGTCTGGATGAATGAGGATGTGAGTGTATGCATCCTTTAGATCTAAGGAGCATAGCCAATCTCCCTGCTGGAGGTAGGGCAGAAGTGTTCCAAGAGTAAGCATCTTGAACCTTTCTTTCTCCAAGAACTTGTTGAGATTCCTGAGGTCGAGAATAGGCCTGAGGCCCCCGGTTCTCTTTGGTACGAGGAAGTACCTGGAGTAGAACCCGTGACCTTGCAGGTGGGGAGGTACCGGCTCCACCGCCTGGTCTAGAAGCAGAACTTGAAGTTCTTGAAGGAGGAGGTCTGTGTGCAGAGGAGGTCTTGGAGGTTCTCCTGGGAAGTAGGTAGGAGGCAACTGCTGGAAATGGAGCATATAGCCCTTGTGGACTATGCTTAATACCCAAGCATCTCCTGTAATGGGTGACCACCTGTGGGCAAACAGGACTAGACGACCTCCTGTGCAGAGATGGGATAGCAGAGGTGGAAAGGCTATGCTGTGGGAGTCAAAAAACCCCTCCCTGCTGAGTGGGAGCAGGAGCCGGAGGCTTGGGGGTCTTTTGCCTACGGGGCCCATGTCCCTGCCCCTTGGCCTGCAGACCCTGCTGGGGAGCTGGGGAGGCCTGGTACTGAGGGAAAGGTTTGTAGGCAGCTGCCTTACTCGGGTAAAAGGACTTCTCAGAATTTAGGCAAAAAACCACCGGCGGTACTGGTGGCGGCGGGAAATACAGCCGCGACCACAAGAAAACAAAAAACTAAAGAAATTAAGTAAGTAAAAAGAAAAGTTTCTGCGGTGACAGGAAGGACGTCCTGCCGGCTCCGCGGAAAAATGAAAACTGAAGAGAGGCTCTGGAGAAGGCGGGAAGTCAGCGCGCAGGCGCGAGGGATGCTGCCAAAAGCTTTCTGATTGGAAGCTGGGCAGCATTCCCGTGCAGGCTCCGTCGGTACCGACGTACCCATATGTGAAGACTCATTCCTGCTTGTTCCTGGAGATAATGACTTCTTACCCGAGCCCTTCTTCCTCTGAGAAGGGGCAGAGGTTTTTCTGGACAGCCTTGTCCTAGTCAGGTGCTCGGTTTCGAGCTCAGCCGCCTTCTCGGCCATGGGCTTGCCAAAAAGGTTTTCACCTCGGCAAGGGACATCGACCAACTTGTCCTGCACCCAGGGCTCGAGGTCCGATGACTGCAACCATGCCTGGCGTCGGGCCCCGATGCCGGCTGCCGCTACACGGGCCGAAGCCTCGAAGCCTTCGTAGGCCGCTCGGGACATGAACTTTGAGCATTCCCGGATTCCCGAGGACAAGGTCTTGAACCTCTGCAAAGGTTCCCCGGAGATGCCAGCAGAGAACCCGGCAAGTTCCTTCACCAGGTCTCATAGGTACATGCCCATGTGCAGCTGGTAAGACTGGACACAGCAAGCAAGCATCGAGCCCTGGAAGCACTTTCTGCCAAAAGCATCCAGGTTACGGGCCTCCCTGCCAGGAGGCACCGCGGAGTACATCTTCTGGCTTTTCAGACGATGCATGGCTGATTCCACCACCATGGAATGGTGCGGCAGCTGCGCCTTCTGGAAACCAGGGCTCTTACGGAGTCGATAGATGGAATCGACCCGCTTGCTCAAAACCGGCGCCGAGGCCGATGCCTCCCACATCCGGAAGAGGAGCCGTTCCAGCATCGGAGGAACAGGCACAGTAAACGACTCCTTCGGAGAAGAGTCATACTGGAGGGCCTCGAGTTCTTCGGCTCGAGGCTCCTCCTCGGGGTCCGCGGGAATCGCCAAAGCCTTGGCCATGTCCCTGACGAACTCCGAGAACCTGGTGTCCTCCAGAGGGAACCTACTCCGGGGTTCGGACAGCGGTGAGTCCGAAGGGACGCACCGAGTCCGAAAAGTATCGGGGGACTCCTCGTCCTCCGTCTCCCACACTAACTCATCCGAAGAGGAGTCGGGGGGCTCCGACCGCGCAGGCCTCGGTGGCACCCACCCCGACGCCGAAGGCACTGGCGTCGATGCCCTTGGTTCCGAGCGGGAGGTCGAGGGTGACCGCGACCGAGGACGACTTCGAACCTTCATGGTCTCGAGTATCGGCTCGGTCTCCGGGGTCGACTTAGACGTCGATATCCCAGTGGTCGGGGCAGGTGCACCAGCGAGGCTAGCCATCAGTACCCGCTGCTGATCCATGAAGGCAGACAATTTGCACTCCAAGGCTGTCAGCCTGAGTCCAAACTCAGGAGACCTAGCAGCCACCGACTCGGGCCCCAGCGGCGCCGGGCCCGACGTCGGCTCCCTAGGAGGAGAGTCCACGAGGACAACAGGACTTACGTGTCCGGCGGGCTCCGGCTCCACACGAGGGACGGCTTTCTCCTGCTCCAAGGGCCCGGGGTGGCAGTCGGGGGTCTGAGACCTGGCCCTCGAGGAACCAGGGATCGCTTCCGACGACGCCCTCATGAACCATTTCTTCCTCTTACGTTCCCAATTGGGGGACCCCCTGTCCGAGGAACCCCGGCGATGCTCGGGGTCAGACTCCCGAGACGTCGAGGCCTCGGACAAGGTCTGAGCCCGGCCGGAGGCAGAGTTAGAAAAAATCTGTTCTTTCTGATGCTGGCGGCTTCGTAGTGCCTTGGTGGACATTTTGCCACATGGGACACAGACCTTAGGATCATGATCTGGTCCGAGGCAACGAAGGCAGCAGTCGTGTGTGTCGGTGAGAGACATCAGTTTCTTGCACCGATCACACTTTTTGAAACCAGTGGAAGCCATCGGGGAAAAAAGGACCCCGCGAGGTCAAAGGACCGGCTTTCCAGGAAAAAAGACAAAAAGGGCGCGAACGCCAGCCACGAAGGGCAAAAACCGAAAAATAGAAGACGGGCTCGATACCGGTGTACCAAACCCGGCGGAAAGGGGAACCGGCGTCAAACTGGAGAAAAAGCACGATGAAATCGCAAGAAAAAGTCAACTTTTCCGGGTGACACGGACAGACGTCCGGTGGGCTCCACGGAAAAAGAAAGACTGAGCAAGATGGCACCTTTAGGCGGGAAGGGGACTGCGCATGCGTGCAGTATTCTCAAAGGCTTTCTTAGAAAGCTGGGGAAATGCTCCGCACGGGGGCTCCATCGACGTCGATGTCACCCATAAGTGAGGACTGACTTCCTGCTTGGTCCTGGAGAAATAGAAATACCATAATCGACTGTATGCCATCCTGACCTGTAGGCAATCAGTATACTCAAATAAATAACTGACTGGGAATATGTGACCGTAGCAAACACTGGCAGTGGAGAGACATCAGAGCTGGTGCTGGTTCCTGGTCTTCCTTTCTCGCTCTCCCAGTCCTTCTGCCAGCATTGAGAAAAGGCTGAGAATAGATTTCCAGTGGGCCGGGGACCTTGCATCCTGGACATCAGAGAGAAAGAGGGGCTAGGATCTGGGAGCAAAGCCCAAAGAGAAAGGGAAACTGGTGACTGACACTGTAGCTCCTCCGGACGGCTCACTCCACAGCAGATCCCACGACTGCATCTCCAACCCCATGTAACACCATGAGGACCTCACGCACTTTTTTACAATCGACATCCCCCCATTACTGGAGAAATTACCTTAGTCTGATAATACAGTCTGAGCAAAGAAATGCAGTCTCACTCTGCAAAGAGTGCACCCAAAAATCATGCCTAAGCAATTGTGAGCACATACAAAATGCACATCTACATATACGGGTGACCCCGCACCTGTCACCCAAACACAGTACAGTGAGCACTCTTGAACATGGGCTGAATGCATGGAGCATACACAGAGTATTGACTTCCTCTATGAAACCTTCCAGTGCCCTGGAGCGCTAAGCCCCAGACTGTGCTACCTAGACGTCCTTCTCTTCACCCTCAGCATGGGACCTTTAACAAGATGGCACAGACGGGTCAGTGCCCCTGCTAAGTGCTTAAAGCCCTGCTGACAGCACAGGCTCTAGAAATAGATGAGAATTTCCTGGGAAGGGCATGCTAAGTGGAGCTATGAAACACACAGGCACCCCCCCCCCCCCGGCCTTCTTGCAGTCAGAGAAATAGCAGTGGGATACACCAACAACCTTGCAAGTGGAGGTCTTAGAGGTTGTGTGAACCTGATGAGGAATACGATTTCGTATTTTACCACCCCCCCAGGGATGGGGGCACTGAATACTATATGTGATTCATGAGCAGCGCTGCCATCCGGTGGCCTTTAGGGCACCAGAGCCCGACAAACAATACAGAAGTTAAGAGCTTTAAATCTTGGTCATATAATCTTGATTTGCAGAACATTACAGTTGCTTGTTTAGTCACTAACCCCTGAGTGCCCATGAGATAACCCTGTGGTTATTTCTTCCCTGACTTGCAAAGATCAATCTGATGATGGCTGCATACACAAGGTCACAGAAAGGCACTATTGAGTGTACCAGCTGCCCTCTGGTGGTTCATAGACCATAGCACAGGCACTTCTTGGTTGACAGTTTTAACTGTCATTATTATTATTATATATTTTTTTATATCCTAAGGTTTCCTAAACCTGTCCCTGTGAAACCACAGGCGTTTGGGCAACTTTCACTATAGAATACACAAAAGCACACTTCCAGCCTGTCCCTCCTTCCACCTACGTTAGGGCTCTGCTCTTGAAGAACCTAAAAGCTGGCAATTTGTCTAATATCCTGGGACTTAACAGATGCTCCTCAGAGACATGATTAGAAGGGAAAGAACATGTTGCATCAGAGATCAATGCCAAAACTGCTGTCCTATAAAACTAAGAATAAACTTAAAAATAAAGAGGACTGACAACAGCCCCCTTAAGGCTGAGGAACCCCCCGAGCCTCAAAAAACCTACAAACAAAAGAAAGAAACGCTAGACCTAAAAATCTAGCTATTCTGCCTGTCATTTTCCTCACACAGGCAGCTCACTGCAACTCTCGCCATGCGGTCCAAATACCTAGAGAGAAAATGGCCACCCCTTTGCCAACAAATTTTGGTGCCAAGAACAACAGCCGCTGCAAAAAGGAAACCTCAGCAGACCGACAGAGCCCGAAGGCCTTTCCTGAAGGGCCGAAAGCCACACAGCCTGCTCCTACCGCCTTGAATTCATCCGATCCTCAAGCCGTGCTGCTGCGCCTGACAGCCGCGGCGAGGACCACTCAGCCGGTTCCACAGAGTAAAATTAAAATCCCACAGCAACGGAGAGGCTCTGTCTCACACAGCTTCAGTGTGGCTGTACAGGTCCTGGAGTTCTCTTCCATACCGTCCAGGGAGAGAGATCCGCACCGGTGAATGCCTGCAGCAAGTGAAAATAACTGACAAGGAGGGAAGGCGAGAGCTGCTACAAATTTAAAGAGCCAGGCTCAAATTTAAAATTACTGTAAGATACATATGAAAAAAGACAAATTAAAGAAAATAATCATCTCATAAAGCAAAGACAAACAATGTATCTATCCACCCAAATCCACTACACAAGGGGACCTTCCACTCAAATTTACTAACAAATATGCAAGAAACAAAGCAGCAATCAAGTTCAGACATTTCAAATATAAGCTTATTAGGAGGGAACAATAGGTAGTTCTGATCGCTTGGCACTAATAAAGGCTAGTAGCTGGGAGGGCTCAAAAAAAAACATAAGAAACTGCCTGATATTTCACCAGACATTTACAAGGGTGCTTAAGAAAAAAGAGTGCCCCCAGCTGTATAACTCCTGGCCGTAACAAAAGAAACTCCCTACGGCGTTTCTGTGTTTCCCTTGATAGATCTGGATATATACGAACAGCAAAGCCTCGAAAAAGAATCTTCCTTTTACGGAAAAAGAGTTTTAATAACCACTCTCTATCTCTTTTTTTCATATGTATCTTCCAGTTTCTTCAAGAGAGTGTATTGTTAACTTTCTTGATTTATTTGTAAAAATTTCATAAATAAATAATTAAAAAAAAAATTACTGTAAATATAAGGAAATTTGCTCCTAACAACTAAAGGGAACTAATCCCTAATTGCCAATTAACCAAAAGTAACTGAATTAAAAGTAATATTAAAAGTGAGCCCAGAAGCTAGGCTCACTACGTCCTCCTACTGCATGGAGACTGGACACACTGGGGGCTGATGGGAGAGACCAGCAGGCTATATCCAGTGATGTCATGAGTTTTTGACATGCCCAGTCTCCAAGCTGCAGGAGGAGGTTCACTACCCAGAGGTTGAGGACTAAACTGGAGGAACGATAAGGAATTAAGCATTAGACAAAGAACAACCATGTCTCAACAGCTCCCCGCTGATTTCTTGGATAAAGTAGGGAATTTCAGGGACTCCGTAAACAAAGAAATCAACACAGACACAGTGACACTGGACTTCATAATCAACATGGATGAGGTTCCCTTAACCTTCGACATTCCATTAGGGAGAATGGTCAATCAAAAGGGGGTTAGCACAATAAATATTAGAACCACCGGACACGAAAAGACACGCTTTACAGTGGTGTGGCCTTCTGTGCAAGTGAAAAGAAACTGCCACAATGATTATATTCCAAAGGAAGATAATGCCATGTGAAACTTTACCAATCAACGTTGTTGTTGATGTGAATGAGAAAGGATGGATGGATGGATAAGAGCATGATGATGAAATGGCTGCAGCGCTGCTTTAGTAAGCAGCCAGATGGATCTTTCAAGAGACAGAAAGCGCTACTTGTCATAGATAGCATGAGAGCCCATTTCATTGAAGACAAAGACGAAAATAAATCTCTGAACACTGTCCCAATTACCTGGTGGTATGACAAAAATGCTTCAACTGCTTGACATTTCCGCCAACAGAAGATTCAAAGCTGTGTTGCATCACCTATGAGAAAACTGAATGTGCCACAGAGAACACAGTTTCACGGCTACTGGCCATATGTGCCACACCACTTTTGCAGAAGTCGCCAGGTGGGTTACAACAGCATGGTGGGGGGAGTGTGAGTAATAAAATAATAAAATCAGGTTTTGTGAAGGCTGAGATACTAAAGAGCCCCGATAATCATGAAGATGAAGACGAAGCAGACAACAATAATGAACATGAACTGGCACCTGAAACTGCGTAACGATTTCACAGTGGCCCAAAGATGAGGACTTCCCCGAAAGTAATACAGAACAAATCTGATGTGGAATGAGCCAAGTTGTTATGCACTTTATTCAAGAGTGCCATGGTAAAGTGAAGTGAAACAGAATAAATCGGGTTTTAAAAAAACAGCACTGTTGTCTTGCGCTTTATTTTTAGTACCAGTGACTTATACACAGTATATGACAACAGATAAAGGCCAATATGGTCCATCTAGTCTGCCCAGAAAAGTGACAAGAGTAAGTACACATGCTGCTCTGTGCGAACATACAATACATACTGACAAAAATACATTATGTGGCATCCCTAGACAATCGGGAATCAGGAAATACCATCTGAAACAAATAGCTTATTGCAAAACGCAATATAATCTTCAAATCGAATCACTGGAAACATAGTATTCCACTGCCGAGGGCTGGCAACAGAAAAAGCATGATCATGAGTCATACTAAGGCACACAGCTTGAACTGGGGGAACAGCTAAAAGCTCTGCGTTGGATGACTAACACCCATGTAGACTGCTGTCAGGCAGCCATAGGCTTCAAACAAACAGGGGCATCATCATGTATTGCATGAAATAACAAAACCCATACCTTAAACCTTACCCACCAGACAATCGGTGGAGTTCTAAATAATCTGTAAAATGCATGTGATGCCTAGGGGAAAACCTAGGTAATCTACCTTCGAAACATGACAGCAGAAAAACACCAAATGGCCTATCTAGTCTGCCCTTCCTTATTATCCACTACTTTTTCCTTTAGAGCAGCGTTTTTCAACCACTGTGCCGCGGCACACTAGTGTGCCGTGAGATATTGTCTGGTGTGCCGTGGGAAAAATTCCAATTTCATCCGTAACATGTGGCCTCGGCTCACAAATAGACCAATCATTAGATTCTAATGATTGGTCTATTTGTGAGCCGAAGCGCATGTTACGGACTATAAATAGCTCCGGTGTCACTGTTACACTGACAGGAGAAGACATCGCAGTAGATCGCCGATGCGCAGAAGAGCACCGAAGGATCTGGACTCTGGAGGATTATCGCGGACGCAGCACAGAAGAGCGCTGAGTGATGGATCTGGAGGAGACAGGAGCAGAAGAGCGCTGACTGATGGATCTGGATGGAGTGCTGAGTGTGACGGACAGCGGCTATCTGGAGGAGACAAGCGCAGTAAGTACTGAGTGACAGTGAGACAGGAATAGATACTGCAGTGATGGACAAATTTTTGAAAAGGAAAGAACTGGATTCTGAACAAAATTCGGAGCCAGATAAGAGCCCAAGTATGAGTGGGGATAAAAAGAAAGCAAAGATGGTTAGCTCAAGGAAATTCTCTGGCACAAGGCAATATAGCGAAAGCTATATTTCATTTGGATTTACTTTCACCGGAGATGCAAAGAAACCAACTCCACTGTGTGTGGTGTGTGGTGAAAAGCTATCTAACAGTGCTATGGTCCCAAGTAAACTTAAACGCCATCTCCAAACGAAACACCCTTCGCTTCAAAACAAGAATGCAGACATTTTTTGTTCGCCTGCGTGAAAACACGGAGAAACAGGCAACTTTCATGAGAAAAACCACAAAGGTAAATGAAAGAGCTCTTAAAGCTAGCTATCAAGTTGCTGAACTTATAGCCAAGTCAAAAAAGTCGCACACTGTGGCAGAGACATTAATACTTCCCGCCTGCAAAGCTATTGTAGAGGAGATGCTCGGACCTGAAGCAGCTAAGGAAATAGACAAAGTCCCTCTCTCAGACAACACAATTTAGAAAGTGTGGTTTTGGAAAAGATCCGTATCAGTGAGAAATTTGCATTGCAACTTGACGAGTCTACTGATATCAGTGGACATGCTCAACTCTTGGCCAATGTGCGTTTTGTGGATGGTGATGCAATTAGAGAAAACTTCTTTTTTTGCAAGGCATTGCCAGAAAAAACAACAACAGAAGAAATTTTTCGGGTCACATCAGAATACCTTGAACAAGGAGGACTTAAGTGGGAAAACTGCACAAGTGTCTGCACCGATGGAGCTGCAGCCATGGTCGGGCGCACCAAAGGCTTTGTAAGCAGAGTGAAGGAAAGAAATCCAGATGTGATTGTTACGCATTGTTTTTTACACCGTGAGGCCCTCGTAGCCAAGACTTTACCAGCAGACCTAGTTCCTGTGTTGGATGATGTTGTGCGCATGGTAAACTTTGTAAAGTCACGACCCGTGAAAAGTCGCATGTTTGCAGCTTTGTGTGAGGAGATGGGAGCGAAGCATAAAACCTTGCTGTTTCATACGGAGGTCCGGTGGTTGTCGCGTGGCAAGGTCTTGGTTCGTGTGTATGAGCTGCGGGAGGAACTTAAAGTGTTTCTGACAAATGAGAGGTCAGATTACGAAAAGCTGCTTACAAATGATGAGTGGTGTGCAAGGCTGGCATACCTGGCAGATATTTTTCATCATCTGAATGAGCTGAACACACGAATGCAAGGCCGAAATGAAAATCTGCTTACAAGTACAGATAAAATAAATGGATTCCGTTCAAAGGTGCAACTCTGGAATCAACACGTGGAAAGTGGCAATCTTGAAATGTTCACACTCACCAAGCAATGGCAAGGTGTTCACACTGCTGCACTGGGTGAGATAATAGTTAAACATTTAAAAACTCTCGAGGAGAAGTTGTCATGTTATTTCTCTTCAGTCTCCACTGAATGCCTTGACTGGGTTAGGGACCCTTATAGCTCAGCATCAGTTGGTGGAAAGGACATGACTTTACAGGAGCAGGAGGAACTAACTGAACTGAGACAAAATCGTGGTTTCAAGCTAAGATTTGCTGATCTACCTTTGGACAGTTTTTGGTTGGATACTGCCAAGGAGTTCCCCGTTCTGGCAAACAAAGCTATTTTGACATTGCTCCCATTTTCCACTACATATCTGTGTGAGATGAGCTTTTCAAGCCTGATTGCTATAAAAACTAAAGACAGAGAGAGACTGAGAGCTGTTGACGAAGAGCTACGTGTGTGTCTTTCTTCGATTCCTGCCAGAATATCAGCTTTGTGTTCAGCCAAACAGGCCCAGGTTTCGCACTGAGTAAGTAAACAGAAATATGAACAATTATAAAATACTTTATTATTTCATAATAAAGTAATTATAAAATAATTTCTTTGTGTTTGATTCCTATTCAAGAGAATTACTTTATATATAGTCAATATAGGCACAGAGGTAAATTTTTTTAACATTTTCTAATGGTGGTGTGCCTCGTGATTTTTTTCATGAAAAAAGTGTGCCTTTGCACAAAAAAGGTTGAAAAACACTGCTTTAGAGAGCCTCTGGGTTTGTCCCATGCTTTTTTGAATTTAGATACTGTCCTCAACTCTTCCACTTCCACTGGAAGACTATCCCATGCATCTACCACTCTTTCTGTAAAGAAATATTTCTGCATATTACTCCTGAATCTATCCCCTTTCACTTTCATCCTATGTTCCCTCATAGCAGAGCTTGCCTTCAATCAAAGAGGTTCTCCTCCTGTGCATTTATGCCATGGAGGTATTTAAACTTCTGAATCATATCACCTCTGTCCTGCCTTTCTTTTATACATTAAGGTCCTTAAATCTGTCCTCATATGCTTTATAACAAAGACCATTAACCATTTTAGTAGCCACCCTCTGCACTGACTCCAGCCTGTTTATATCCTTTTGAAGGTGTGGTCTCCAGAACTGCACATAATATTCCAAATGAGGTCGCACTAAAGACTTATACAGAGGCACTATCACCTCCTTTCTTCTGCTGGCCATTCCTCTCCCTATGCACCCAAGCATCCTTCTAGCTTTTGCCATCACCTTTTCTACCTGTTTAGCTACTTTGAGATCGTCAGACACAATCACGCCTAGGTCCCATTCTTCTTTTGTGGATAGGGACAAAGTATGTCACCCCCTATACGGTACCATTCCCTTCGACTGTAGCAGCCCAAATGCATGACCCTACATATTTTAGCATTAAATCTCAGCTGCCAAATTCTAGACCATTCTTCAAGCTTAGCTAGATCCCTCCTCATGTTATCTCACCTTTCTGGGTGTCTACTCCGTTACAGATTTTGGTATCATCCACAAAGAGGCAAACCTTACCCGACAGCCCTTCTGCAATATCACTAACAAAGATGTTAAAAAGAATCAGATCAAGGACAGATCCCTGTGCACTCCACTGGTTACCTCCTCCTTCTCAGAGTGAACTCCATTTACCTGTACCCTTTGTCGCCTCCCACTCTACCAATTTCTAACCCAAACAGTAAATTTAGAGCCATCCCAAGGGTGCCTAGTTTGTTTATAAGTCGCCTGTGCGGAACAGTGTCAAATGCTTTATTGAAATCTAAATACACCACATCTAGTGCTCTCCCTCAGTCCAACTCCCTGGTCACTCATTCAAACAGATTTGTCTGACAAGAACTGCCTCTGGTGAATCCATGTGGCCTCGTATCCTGCAATCCGTTGGACTCCAGAAACCCCACTATTTTCTCTTTCAGGAACGTTTCTAATAATTTACTCACCACTAAGGTTAAACTAACCGGCCTGTAGTTTTCAACCACATCCTAACTTTTACTTTCGTGTAAAGGGACCACATGTGCGTCTCTCCAGCCCTCTGGCACCACCCCCAACTCCAAAGACGCATTGAAAAGGTCAGTCTGTGGAGCTGCTAGAACATCCCATGTTACTTCACTATTCTTGAATGTATCCCATCTGGTCCCATCGTTTTGTCCACTAGCTAGTTCCCCATGAACACAGTCCTCTGAAAATCATTTGAGATGCCTCTCGCTTTTGTTCCTGTTTGTGGGTGTTGTCTGAGGTCCTGCTCCTGGCCCTTCATCTGTGAACACAGAACAGAAATATTTGTTAAGCAATTCCTCTTTATCCTCATCAGCTTCTACATATAACTCTCCTTTACCCTTAAATCTGACAATACCACTTTAGCCCTTACCTCCTCACACTAACATATCTGAAAAAGCGTAGCTACTCACTTGTAACAGATGTTCTCCAGGGACAGCAGGAATCAGTCCTCACAAATGGGTGATGTCGGCGCAGACAGAGCCCCTGCAGAAGCATCTCCCCAACCTCCAAAGAAAGCCCCTGGGAGATGCCGCCGTGCATGCATGGTTCCCTTCCCACCCAAGGGTGCCATCCTACTCAGTCAGATAGCATAGCTAGAGCAGACAAAAGAAGATGGCCAAAAGAAAGAGCAACTCCAAGGGGATGAGGGAGGGTTTTGTGGATTGATTCCTTCTGTCCCTGGAAAACACCTGTTACAGGTGAGTAACTACGCTTATTCCAGGAACAAGCAGGAAGTCATTCCTCACATACGGGGCTTCCTAGCTAAAGGCTACTGAGGACCTATAGAAAAGCAAAACATGGCACAGCCTTGAGCAGCCATGAGCAAATCTGAGGACAGACTCAAAGGACCCCAGTGTCCAGGGAGAACCATGGCTCCAGTAGCCTGAACAAGAAGGGTCGGAGTGCAGGAGTTGCCTAAACCCCGAACAGATTATGGAGTACGGCCTCCCTCTCCAGGAAGTAGTGAGCTGCTAAAATGTGAACAGACGACCAGGTGGCAGCCCAGCAAATGTCCACCATAGGGACAGAATGTAGGCTCGCAACGGAAGTTGCCATAGCCCTGACATTGTGCCCTCCAATGGTAGCCCAGCCCAGTTGTGGGCGAAGGCAATACAGTCTGCCAGCCAGATGGACAGAATCTGCTTGGTGACCGCCTCTCCCAGTCGGCTGGTGTTGTAAGAAACAAAAAGCTGTGAAGCTCTGCGATGGCCCTGAATATGCTGTAAGTAGAAGGACAGGGCCCTTTTTCAATCCAGAGTATGCAAACGGCCGTTGCCTTGTCAGCGTGGGGCCGTGGGAAGAAGTTGGGGAGCACCACCTCTTGGTTGAGGTGGAAGGCAGATACCACCTTCGGAAGGAATTTAGGGTGGGTGTGAAGCATGACCTGTTCTTGTAAAACCTAGTGTAGGGTGGCTCAGCCAACAAGGTTTGGAGCTTACTGAGTCTGTGGGCAGAGGTGAGCGCCACCGGGAAGACAACCTTCTAAGACAGATACCACAGATGATAGGTAGCCAAGGGTTTAAAAGACAGCTTTGTGAGCTGCATCAGAACCACATTAAGATCCCATTCTGCCGGGGGCGGCAGAATGAGAGGCTTAGAGAGCAGCAAGCCCTGCACAAAGTGGGTGATGAGAGGCTGGACAGAGAGGCTTGCCCTCTATGGAGTGATGATGCATGGAGAGTGTGCTCAGGTGTACTGTAATGGAATTGGACAAATCCAGAGAGACTTATACTATGATTTTACCAATAAAATCCCCTATTTTGGTCTCCGCGACTTATACACAGGAGTGACTTATAATCCGGGAAATATGGTACTCACCTGTAGCAGTTGTTCTCTGTGAACCACAGGAGTAAGTCCTCGTGTACGGTGACGTCGCCAATGGAGCCCACATAGAACGCTGCCCAGCTTCAAAAGAAAGCTTTTGGGAGGTCCACTGCACATGCATACCTACCTTCCCTGCCCACTGTGGCGCAATATTCTCCAGTAGGATCACATAGCAGGAGTCAAAAAGGCAACTGTCCAGGGAGGTGAGAGGGTTGTAAGGACTTATTCCTGCTGTTCATGGAGAACACCTGCTACAGGTGAGTAATTACACTTTCTCCATGAACAAGTACGAAATAAGTCCTCACATATGGGACTACCAAGCTACAAGCTACCAGAACCCAAGGAGAAAACAGTCAACTGGGCATCGAGAACAGGAGAGCTAGGAAGACCAGAGAGGCAGTCCCACTGAGGGACTCATTTGATGCAGTATCCACAGTCAGTATTGACCAAGGGAATTTTGAGCAGGTTGCCTGGATGGACAAAAGGGCCAGTGGGCAGGAAATGACACTTAAGACCCAAAGAGATGCAGGAGCATGGTCTGGCCAAAATTGCTGTCACATTGGGAATCACCATTCATAAAGTAATGGGCTGAGAAGGTATGGACCATAACCCATGTTGCTGTCCCGCAGATTTCCTCTGTGGAGACAGTATGGAGATTGGTTACCAATGTAGCCATCGCACAGACATCGTGAGCCATGACATCATCCTCAAGGCTCAGACCACCCAAGGAATATGCATGGGCGAGGCAATCTGTGAGCAAGAGGGATAGTGTACAATTCGGAACAGCGACACCCAGTCTATTGAGATCGAAGGAGACGAATTGCTGGGAGGACTAATGGTGCGCCTTTGTGTTCTCCAGGTAGAAGGCCAACACAAACTTGCAATCCTCTATCTGCAAGGTATCTGCCTTCTAAATCCTCTCAAGCCCTCACCACCCTCCTCCTTTCTTTGGTCATTACCAGATTGGACTTCTGTAACTCCATCTATGCTGGCATCCCTCAATACCAACTACATCGCCTACAGTTATTACAAAACACAGCGGCCCGAATGATCTTACATGCCTCCCCTCATGATCACATTACCTCAATCTTGCAGCATCTTCATTGATTGCCACTAAAATTCCGGATACCCTTTAAGATTCTCACCTTAGTACATCGAGTCATCTATCTCCATAGACCTCAATATCTATCTGATTTGCTAATATTTCATACTCCCACTCGTAGCCTCCGATCCGTTCATGTTAACCGCCTGCATCTCCCTGCTCCCTCTCAAGCCCACCTACAATCCACCCAGAAATCCGCATTTTTTATCTTGGTCCCTCCCTATGGAATTCCTTGCCTACTGCCCTCCGACTGGAAGAGTCTTACCCTAAATTTCGTTCTCTTCTCAAAACCCATCTCTTTTCCTCTGCTTTCAATGTCTCCCTGTGAACCCTCATGCCCTCCCTTTCCCCTCTCGCTTGATTCTGCTCTCACTCTTCTTCTCTTCTCTCCTTTAAGTTATTGTAATTTCTTTTCCCTTTCTGACTTATAGTTTTATTCATATTGTGAACCGCCCCGATGTAATGGGGGTGGTATATCAAGTATATAATAAACAATAAACAATAAATCAAAGGTCACTGGTTCTAGGTCAGCCTCTGTCTGTGAGAAGCAAAGGTAGTTGGATTCTTCATAAAATAAAACTATAGAATTACAGGGCTTAAAAGAGGTACTGTGGGGTAAACTAGAAAGAGAGAAAGGGACATCCATTTGCATTCGAAAGATATAGATCCCCCTCATAGGGAGAAGTGGACGGGGATTTAATAGAAAACATATGCAGCATTGCCATGAAAGGAGAAGTGTTACTGATATTTCAATATATCAAATGCTGGATGGTACATCCCTGCTGCAGTGTCTTCTAGAAGTAAGGAGATCATGGATTCTCTACAGGGAGAAGTATTCAGGCAACTGGTAACAGACCTACACGTGAAGGGTGCTTACCAATGGGGATAATGTTTCTGATGTTATAGCGGGAGATCATCTCGCATCCAATGATCACCAGATTGTGTTGTTCAGTATTAAGACTAGGGCTGATAAAATTCATTCAAAAGCGGGGGTCTTAGACTTTAGGAAAACTAACTTTGCCAAGATGGGACAACCCTTCAAGGAGTCGTTAGTGGGATAGGAACAGCTGTGGGATGTAGAAAAAAGTGTAGTTACTCATCTGTAACAGGTGTTCTCTGGGGACAGCAGCAATCAGTCCTCACATATGGGTGACGACTGCGCCGACAGAGCTCACATGGATCTACTCCCCAACTTTCAAAGAAAGTTTTTGGGAGTTACACCGTGCATGCACGGTCACCTTCACACTCAAAGCTGCCATCTTGCCTCAGTATAATATTTTATTTATTTTATTTATTTATTAACATTTCTTATATACCGCACTATTTGACATCAGCGCGGTTTACAGAGAACAAAAACATCCGACAAATTGCATATTCAACACAGGATTACATATGTCTGGTCATTACAATTAACAGGATATGGAACTTGGATAAGCGGGTAAACTATATACATAAGAAGTGTAACGAGAAAAGGATCTTGTTTGGTGTTTACATAGCTGGGGGCGCCTGATGCGAGGGCCTGCCTAGTTGACTACTACTATTGTTGAGGTGCTCGCTATTCAAGTTGGACTGAGGGTCGGTGTTGTCAGTGAGGTACTTGATGAAGAGGAAATGTTTAAGGGCCTTCCTGAACTGAATCAAATTGGGGATTGCCCTGATATGTGCCGGTAAGGTATTCCATAGTCTTGGGGCGCAGAGTCAGAAAGCTCTGTTAGCTGTTGTTTTGGTGCATCTTGTCATTACTTTTGGGATCGTTAGCATGTTGGACTCTGTGGTTCTTCTTGGTCTGTTAGGTGCAAGTGGTTGGATGAGTTCAGATAGTGAGGAGGAAGAGAGCCCCTTGCCAGCTTGGAAGGTCATCAGCAAGATCTTAAAACTGATCCTGGCTTGGATGGGGAGCCAGTGTAGCTGTTTCAGGAGGGGTGTAACATGGTCTCTCCTGGACGCCCCAAAGAGTACCCGCGCTGCACTGTTCATAGCAAATTGCAGGGGGCTCAAGGTGGAATGGAGGAGCCCCTGTAGTATGGAGTTTGCATAATCGAAATGGGGAATGATCAGGGCTTGGTAAATGGTGCGGAAATCATCTGGATCTAGTAGCGGGCGTAGGTGTCTGAGGGACCTGATCTTGAAGTAGATCAGGTCCCTCATAGCAATATCATAGCACAAGATGGCAAAAATGAAAATGAAAAACAATTCCAAGGGGAAGAAGGGGGGTTGTGAGGACCGATTCCTGCTGCCCCCGGAGAACACTTGTTACAGGTGAGTAATTACACTTTCTGCAGGAACAAGCAGGAAGTCAGTCTTCACATACGGGACTCCCTAGCTACAGGCTAACGAAAAAACCTGTAAAAGCCACGGGCGACCCAAAAATCGGACCGTAAAGGGCTGCAGGGAGTGCTGATTGGCCGGAGGTCTGACACTGTGGAAGCAGCATCGAAGATGCAATTCCCACCCCGGTAGCCTGGACACAGAGAGCTGGAGGGAAGGAGTTGCATTATTCCCCAAAGAGGTGACGGAGTACCGCCTGGCCAAAGGCACTATCACTCTGGGTGGTCTCCTTCAGACAGTAGTGCACTGCAAAGTTGTACATGGAAGACCAAGTGGCTGCCTGGCAGATGTCCAGCAAGGGCACCGACCGTAGGCTAGTCACAGAAGCTGCCATGGTCCGCACATTGTGAGCTGTCACGTGGTGCTCCAGGTAGAGCCTCGTCTGCTGGTGGGCGAAAGTGATGCAGTTGGCTACCCACTGATAGAGGGTACACTTGGAGACAGAGAACCCCAGGCGGCTGAGATGGAACGACACAAAGAGTTGCATCGACTGGCGATGAGGCTGAGGACACGGCATGCTTACAGTCCAGCATGTGTAGGAGGCCTCTGCCTCTGGAGGTGTGAGGCCTGGGAATAAAGGTGGGTAGCACCACTTCCTGGTTCAGATGAAATGCTGAGACCACCTTTGGTAAGAACTTTGGATACATACAAAGGACTATGGAACCTGATGTAGGGCTCATGCATCACGAGTGCCTGCAGTTCGCTCACTTGCCTGGCGGAGGTGAGCGCCACCAGGAAGACGACCTTCCAGGAGAGGTACATGAGAGGACAGGTCGCCAGAGGCTCAAAAGGGACTCCTATAAGCTTCTCTAGCACCATGTTGAGGTCCCACGCTACTGGCAGCGGGCGGACTGGGGGCCACGACAAGAGGAGTCCACGAATGAACCAGCCCACCAAAGGGTGGATGGACACGGTCTGACCCTCTACTTCATGGTGATGTGCCGATATGGTGCAGAGGTGCACCCTGACTAAATTGGATTTCAGGCCTGCGCCAGACAGGTATAATAGGTACTGCAATATCTCCGCTATGGTGCAAGAGAAGGGGTTAAGGCTCTGTTCCATGCATCAGAGAGAGAACCTGCACCATTTAAAGGCATAGGCCTGTCATGTAGAGTCCTTATGCGAGGCCAGCAGGACATCCTCCACTGGTCGAGTCAGGCTATAGTGAGCGATGGCTACCCTTTCAGCAACCAGGCTGTCAGAGCCAGAGACTGAAGGTTGGAGTGGCACAACATGCCATCCTCCTGCGAGGGAAGGTCTAAGGCATACCCCAGTGTCTAGGGGTTCTCCTGCAATAACTGCAGTAGTAGGGGAACCACGGCTGTCTTGGGCAGCGGGGCGCAATGAAGAGGATGGAGGTCACTTCCATCTGAATCTTCAGTAGGACCTGAGGCACCAGAGGTGTCAGAGGGAAGGCATACAGAAAGCCCTTGGACCATGGGAGGAGGAAGGTGCCCAGTGCTTCCTGACCCCGGCCCAGTTTCCTGGAGCAGAACCTCGGGAGTTGTGCATTCTCTGGGCTGGCAAAGAGGTCGTTCTCTGGAATGCCCCACCGTAGGAAGATCCTCTCCAGAACGGATGGGTTCAGTCTCCATTTATGAGGCTGGAGGAAGCAGCTCAGGCCAGTATATTATCTTGGCCCGGCAGGTACACCGCCTTGAGGAACATGTTCCTCGCTGCTGTGGTTACAGAGGCACACCGCCTCCCAGCAGAAGTGGTACGAACTTGTGCCCCCTGCTTGTTGATGTAGAACATCGTTACTTGGGTGTCTGTCTGAATTTGGACTACCTGCACCTCGAGATGGTCCTTGAAGACTCGCAGGGCATAGACGACCACTCGGAGCTTGAGCAGGTTGATCTGCAAGGCACTTTCTACCGGCGACCATGGCTTCTGTGACTGGATGTGGTCGCAATGGGCCCCAGCCCATCTTGGATATGCTGAATTGGTGTGGCATGGAATAGCAGGCCAGCCCTCAGGTTGTGCTGGTCCTGCCATCAAGTCAGGGAGGCTGCCAAGGCGGGAGTGACCTGAATATGGTCCTCCATGTGGCCTATCACCTGCTCCCACTGAGCGCTGAGTGTCCATTGGGCCTACCGCATGCGTAGGCGGGCAAAATGGGTCATGTGGACAGTGTATGCTATATGCCCCAAGAGGCGGAGCATCTGTGGGGCAGTCAAGGAAGCAGCGCCCTGCATCTCCCGCACTAGAGCAGCAAGACGCTGGGATCATCCCAGGGGTAGGAAGGCCCTTGCCCTTGTGGAACTGAGCAGAGCCCCGATGAACTCCATCCATTGGGTTGGGATGAGGTGGGACTTGAGGAAGTTCATCACGAACCCTAGATGTTGCAGCAACCCCAACGTGCACTGAATGGCACTGCGCACCTTGCCCGGAGTGCTGGTCCGCACTAGCCAGTCTTCCAAGTAGGGGAACACAAAGACTCCGAGAACCCTCAGACGAGCGGTCATAACCACTAGGCATCTTGTGAATACCTGCGGGGAGGAGGCGAGGCCAAAGGGACGTACCCTGTATTGGTAGTGGTGGCCTCCCATGACAAAACAGAGGTACCAACAGTGCCTTGGATGGATCAGAATGTGGGTATAGGCATCTTTTAGATCCAAGGAGCATAGCCAATCTCCCTCGAGGAGGTAGGGCAGTAAGGTTCTAAGGGATATCATTTTGAACTTTTCTTTGATCAGGAAGCCCTTGGGGTCCCAAAGGTCCAGGATGGACCTGAAGCCCCCTGTTTTCTTGGGGAACAGGAAGTAGCAGGAGTTGAATGCAGATGAGGTGGGACGGGCTCGCTTGCCCGATCCTCGAGTAACGACTTCAGCTCTTTAAGGAGCAGCTCCCTGTACAAGGGGTCCATGGGTAATTCCCCTGTCAACAAGGGTGGAGGCAGTTGGGAAAAATGTAGTCTTCCGTGACCACTCACAGCACCCATGCTTCCGCGGTTATCATGGACCCCTTATGTGCAGTGGACGAGCCTTCTCCCCATGAATCTAGGGCCCGTGACGTACTGAAGGAGAGAGGCTATGCTCAAGGAGTCAAAAACTCCTCCCAGACTGTGCCTTAGCCGCTTTGTGGGTCTTGGGAGCTTTGGGCTTACGGGGGCCGTGCCCTTGGCCTGCTGCCCCTGAGGGGGAGCGGGTAGGCCTGAAACTTAGGGTAGTTTCCGTAAGCCTTCTGTCTTAGGGTAACAAAGTAACATAGTAAATGACGGCAGAAAAAGACCAGTATGGTCCATCCAGTCTGCCCAATAAGATGGCAAGAGTAGGTGCACCTGCCGCTCTGTGCAGGCCACCCCTCCCCATGTCTTTGTTTAAGGGGTGAACCCACCACTCCGTGTAGGACACCCCTATTTGCTGAGAAATTAGTTAAGTTTATTTTGATTTTATCCTGTTGTTGTAAAGGGATCCACTATGTCTGTCCCATGCCATATTGAATTCTGTCACTGTATTTGCCCCCAACACTGCCATCGGGAGGGCATTCCAAGCATCCACCACCCTTTCAGTGAAAAAGTGTTTCCTAATATTGCCTTTTAATTTACCCCCTTGCAGCTTCATGTTATGCCGTCTGGTTTTACAGCTTCCCCATCTTTGGAAGAGATTTGTTTGTTCATTATTTCTCTTTAAGTATTTAAAGGTCTCAATAATATCTCCCCTGTCCCTCCTCTCCTCCAGAGTGTACATATTTAGGCCTTCAAGTCTCTTCTCATAAGGCTTCTGATGCAGGCTCCAAATCATTTTGTTCGCCTTCCTCTGAACAGTTTCCAGTCTTTTTACATCCTTTGCAAGATATGGTCTCCAAAACTGAACACAGTATTCCAAGTGAGGCCTCACCAGTGACTTATACAGTGGCATTAGTACCTCTTCCTTTCTGCTGGTAATTCCTCTTTGCATGCAACCCAACATCTTCTTGGCTTTTGCCACTGCCTTGTCGCACTGTTTTGCCACTTTGAGATCCGCAGAAATAATCATACCAAGGTCCTTCTCCGAGTCCGTGCACACCAACCTCTTGCCCCCTATTGCGTACATTTCCCCTGGATTTCTGCTTCCCAAGAGCATGACACTGCACTTCTTCGCATTAAATCTTAACTGCCAAGCATTAGACCATTCTGCCAGCTTTTGCAGAAAGGCTTTTTCCCCGAAGCCTTCTGGTGGGAAGAATCTGACACTTTCTTGGACAACCTGGTCCTGGTCATGAATTCCTTCTCCAACTCATCAGCCTTGACAATCACAGGCTTGCCGAAAAGATTATTACCTTAGCAGGGGACATCAGCTAGCTTGTCCTGCACCCATTGTTCCAAGTCGGAGGACTGCAGCCAGGCAAGGTGGCGGGCACTAATGCCCACCGTGGCCACACAAGCCACCGACTCGAAGCCATCAAAGGCTGCTCAAGTCTGAAATTTGAAGCATTCCTTGACTGAGAAAACCAGTGTCCAAAAACATTAAAGGGGCTCTTCTGATAGAGCAGCCGACAACCTGGCCAGGTCTCTCAAGTGCATGCCCAAGTACAGCTGGTAGGCCTGGATTTGGGCCGTGAGCCCTGGAAGTACTTCCTACCAAATGCATCCATGATATGGGCCTCCCTGCCAGGGGGCACCGAGGATTGCGTCTTCTGGTTCCGAATTCGATGCACAGCCAACTCCACCACAATGGAATTGTATGGAAGTTGTGCCTTTTGGAATCCTTGGCTCTTGCTGACTCAATACTGGGAATCGAGTCGACAGTTCACAATCAGCACCGTCACCAGATTTTCCCACATCCTGAGCAACAGGCGCTCCAGGATGGGGCCTCATACTGGAGAATATACAGGTCCTCAGCACCACCACAAGGCTTGGACAACCTGATCTTGGTCATGAGGCTCGTCCTCCAGCATCACCACGAAGGCGAGTGCCTGGGACATCTCTCTCACAATTTTAAGGAAGGCTAAGTCCTCCAGAAGGGACTTTCACAAATGGTGAGGCAGAGAAAGGTTGGAGGGGACATCCCGGTGGGGCATGGTATTGGGAGACTCCTCGTCAGTTTTCTAGTCTGGCTCCGAACTCGAGGAGTCAACAAGCACCCTGCAGTCCCCAGACCAACTCAACGCCTGATGCCGGTGGTCCGATGACATTGTGTCGCTCATCAAGGGTCTCGATGCCAATTGAGCAAGGAGCTCCAGAATGGGAGGGACCTCCTCCAGGGAAGTTCTCAGTGAGGAGGTTCCCATGTGGGGTGCCGATGACCCAGAAGGACTGGAAGTAGGGCCCCACTGCGACTTGATGAATGTCGTGAAGCTACGCTCGATGGCAGCCATGCAGACCTCGATTTCAGAGGGCTCCGCAGTTGGTCCGAACCTCGACGGTGTCGGTGTTGGAGCAGATTCCCTGGCAGGGGAACATAAGATATGCCATACTGGGTCAGACCAAGGTCCATTAAGCACAGTATCCTGGTATCAGGTGATCTCCGGGAACAGCAGGAATTTAGTCTTCACATATGGGTATCATCGGTACCGGCGGAGCCTGCGCAGGAACGCTCCCCAGCGTCCAATTAGAAAGCTTTTGGGAGCATCCCACAGTGCCTGCGTGCTGCCTTCCCACCTTTCCCAACTGCCTCTCACCAGCTGAGTTTAAAGCTGAGATAAAGAGAGAGAGAGGGAAAGAGAAAGAGGTAGATAGAGAGATACAACTCCTAGGGGAGGAGGGTGGGTTGTGAAGACTAAATTCCTGCTGTTCCCGGAGATCACCTGTTATAGGTGAGTAACTATGCTATCTCCAGGAACAAGCAGGAATGTAGTTTTCACATATGGGGACTCCCTAGCTTAGATGCCAGGGAGAGACCCCAGAAGTTGTGTGTCCCTGTGAAAGGGCTCCACTTCCCCCCATGGATCTCTGGCATCCAACCAGGGATGGTGGGTAGGAGTTGATTAGGTATGGAACAGGTGTTGGAGAACAGCCTGACCAAACAAGGCATCCCGGCGGGAGTCCTTGTCCAAGCAGTAATGGGCTGTGAAGGTATGAACCGAGGCCCAAGTGGCTGCTAGACAGATGTCGTCAATAGACACAGAGTGCAGATGAGCCATTGAAGCTGCCATGGCTCTCACATTGTGAGCTGTGACATGACCCTCCAGAGGAAGATTCTTACTCTGATAGGCAAACGAAATACACTGTGCAATCCAGTTGGACAGTGTTCTCTTGGAGACTGGAAGTCCAAAATGAGAAGGATCAAAAGCAACAAAGAGTTGAGAGGACATTCTATGTTGCTGTGTTCTTTGTAAGTAAAAGGCTAAAGCTCTTTTACAGTCCAAAGTATGAAGATTCCTTTCTGCATTTGATGCATGAGGCCTTGGAAAAAACACAGGCAGGTAGACCGCTTGGTTAAGATGAAAAGGCGAGACCACCTTTGGCATAAAGTGTGGATGAGTCCTAAGGACTACCTTGTCATGATGGAACCTTGTATAAGGTGGATCAGCCACTAGTGCCTGCAATTCACTGATGCAATGTGCTGATGTGATTGCAATGAGAAAAATAACTTTCCAGGAAAGGAATTTCAATGAAGTAGTAGCTAAGGGTTCGAAAGGTGGCTTCATGAGCTGGCCAAGAACCAGGTTTAAGTCCCATGCCACCGGTGGTGGCTTAATGGGAGGCTTAGTTAGAAGAAGGCCTCTCATAAATCTTGCTATAAGAGGATGGGAAGAAATAGGTTGTCCTTTTAAAGGCTTGAAAGAAGCTGCAATAGCACTCAAATGGACTCTTACTGAGTTCGTTTTAAGTCCTGCATTGGATAAATGAAGGAGATACTCCAGTAATGATTCCAGAGGTATCGCAAGGGGGCTAAGACCCTTCTGCGAGCACCATATGGTAAAACTTTTCCACTTGAAAGCATAAGAGCGTCTTGTGGAAGGTTTTCTGGAAGCATAAAGGATATTCTTTACTTGCTGAGGGAGGTTAAGATCATGAAGATCTAGGCCTTCAGCAAACAAGCCCTGTGATACAGAGACTGGGGATTGAGATACCATAACATTCCATCCTCCTGAGACAGGAGATCTGGAGCAGACCCTAACTCCAGAGAGGGAGCTTGAGAGAGACGTAGAAGCAGAGGGTACCACATTTGCCGTGGCCAATGTGGAGCTATGAGAATCATACGGCCTCTGTCTCTCTGAAGCTTGAAGAGGGTTTTGGGAATAAGGGGAAAGGGTGGAAAGGCATAAAGGAAGTCTTGACCCCAATGAAGGAGGAAGCATCCCTGGCCTGAGAGCCCTGAGCCAGAATTATGGAACAGAACTGGGGAAGTTTGCATTCAACGGATTTGCAAAGAGGTCTGTGTCCGGGGTTCCCCAAATTTGAAAAATCTTGGCCACCTGGTCTGCATGTAGAGACCATTCGTGTGGAAACAGAACTCGACTAAGTCTGTCTGCCCAAGAGTTTTGTATGCCTGGAAGATACACTGCCAGGAAATGTATCTGATGCTCTCTGGCGAGGGCCCATAGTCACAAAGCTCTGTTGCAAAGCGACAGAGAGCCTGTTCCCCCCTGCTTGTTCACGTAGAACATGGCTACTTGATTGTCCATATGAATGAGGACTGTCTTGTAGCTGAGCAGGGTGTGGAATACTCGAAGAGCAAGGAAGATTGCTCTGAGCTCTAAGAGATTGATGTGTAGAAGAGTCTCCTGTGGAGTCCAGGTGCCTTGGGTGGAGAGGTCTTGCAGATGAGCTCCCCAACCCATTGGTGAAGCATCTGTTTTGAGAGTTGCCTAGGGTAAAGGTTGTTGAAATGGAGACCCCACCAACAGGTTTTGAGTGGACTGCCACCATTGGAGGGACAAAATAAGACGATTTGTGTTTGCTATTTTGTCTGACAGGCACCCTGACGCCTGGGTCCATTGAGTGGATAAAGTCCACTGGGCTGCTTTCATATGGAGGCGAGCATAAGGAACCACATGCACGGTAGATGCAATGTGGCCTAGCAGTTGCAACATTTCTCGAGCAGTGAGATGCAGCTTTAGCAGTGCTTGAGAAGCTAACTGCACCATGCGAAGGCAACGGGTCTGGGGAAGATAGACCCTTGCTTTTCTGGTATCCAGCAAAGCTCCTATGAACTCTAGAGACTGAGTAGGCTGGATTTTGGGATATTTATGACCAGACCCAAATACTGAAGGATACGCATTGTGCAAGATAGAGAAATCCTGGCCTCTGGGGCTCGAATGAGCCAGTCGTCTAAGTAAGGGAAGACGAATATCCCTAGAGTGCATAGAAATGCTGCTACCACAGCCATGCATTTCGTGAACACTCTTGGTGCTGACGTCAGGTTAAAAGGAAGCACCCTGTATTGGTAGTGCTTTCCTTGGAAAAGGAACCAAAGGAACTTTCTGTACGTTGGATGGATGAGAACATGAGTGTACGCATCCTTGAGATCTAGAGAACAAAGCCCATCCTGACTCTGAAGGTATGGCAGCAGAGTTCCCAGAGCAATCATTTTGAACTTCTATTTGAACAGGAATTTGTTCAATTTTCTGAGGTCCAAAATAGGTCTGTATCCCCCTGTTTTCTTTGGGATAAGGAAATAGGGGGAGTAAAACCCTGTACCCTGTTGATGAATGGGTACTTCTTCTATTGCCCTTTGGGCAAGAAGCATAGTGACCTCTTGATCTAACAGGTTGATGAGAGAGGTCTGAGAATTGTACTGTTTTACCATTGTGGGAGGGGGCATGCAAAGGAAGTGCAGCTTGTACCCCTCTCTTATAATGGAGAGTGTTCAATGCTGTGCTGTTATCTGCCCCCATCTGGAGGCAAAGTGACATAACCTTCCTGGAATGGTGGAAGGCTCTGGTCCATTGAGGGCCAGGAAGCCTAAGTTCTCTAGATGAAACTCAAAGGCCTTGTGGAGGCTGAGAGGACTGCTGAGACAGTTGAGGCTTAGCAGTCTTTGCTTTCCTTTGTTTAGGTGGTTGCTGACTCTTCCGAGCAGGCTGACCTGCAGAACGTCCCTGTTGGGAATAAGAAGGATAAAACCTCTTCTTTTTTGAGAAGAAAGGTTTCTTGAAAGATTTCTTTCTCGCAGGATCAGCTGTGGCTTTGGATAACCTATCCAAAGTGGAGTTGTCAGCATCCAACTCATTGGCTTTTTCTTGCCAATTCTTGCCGAATAAATTCTCACCTGTACAAGGAATATTGCCCAGTTTGTCCTGCACCCAGAGCTCCAAATCAGATGCCTGGAGCCAGGCAATTCTGCGTGCACATATGGCAATGGCAGAGGTTCTGCTTATGCACTCAAAACAGTCAAAAGTTGCACGACTGACAAACTTAGAATCATCCTGGGCATGTTTAACCAGTGTGAGAAAATCTTGCCTTTTGTCCTCAGGAAGGAGAGGACTAAAAACCTCTAAATCCCTTGTGATTTCTTTAAGGAACATTCCCATATATAAAATATAGGAAATTATCCTGGCAGAAAGCATGGAAGCCTGGAAAGTACGACGTCCAAAGGCATCCAAAGTTCTACACTCACGTCCTGGAGAATTAGAGGCATGCATCTTTGCACTCCTGATTCTTCTCATAGCTGACTCCACTACAATAGAGTGGTGAGGAAGCTGAGTTTTCTGGAAGCCAGGACAAGGAGGGACTCGATACATGGTATCCAGTCTGCAAGAGTGAGGAGAGGTGGTAAGAGGTGTCTCCCACATTCTCAACATGAGATCATGTAAAATCTAATGGATAGGCAAGGTAGGTGCCTCCTTAGGAGCTTTGGGATATTGTAAATCTCCAACTCGTTAGCTCTGGGCTCTGTTTCAGGAGTCACAGTGATGGACTACCCACGGGCCACCTCCCTGATGAAATCCTTGAAGGAGATAACTTCTGGAGGAGACATCCTACATTTAGGAGTGGAAGGCTCCTCCGGGAGAAGTATTCCGGTACTGGCAGAGCTATCAGAATCCTCGGAGTCTTCCGAGGATTCGAAGTACCGTCTGTCCGGATGCTCTTGAATCGGGGAATCGGTACTGGTGTATCGGCACCGGAAGGCATCGCATGACTGGGTACGGGCAAAGCAGATACTGATGTCGATGCTATCGGTACCAGTACCGATACCGGCACCGGTGTCGGTACCGATACGGGTTGAACTGTCTGACACGGTTCCGAGGGTGTCGATGCTGCAAGGAGAGCCACCAGACTGCGTTCAATAGCCAGGAACCTCTGGTCTATCGACACTGCCGATGCCTGGGTATCGGTACCGGAAGCAGCCGGTACCCCAGAGCATGGCACCAGTAGTTCTGCCGAGGTCGAGGCCTCGAGAACATCCTTGAGACCAGATAATGCTTTGGAAGCCGAAGCCTCCCGCCGGGGCAGTTTTGCCGGTACAGAACCCTCAAGGGCAACGCCAGAGGCTTCTCAATGCTTGGAAGGAGATCTACCCTTTGAGGACCGGCTGGACTTATGTTTAGTTACCTGAGATCCATGGGAGGGACGACGAAGCCCTGGAAGACGTCGATGCTACAGAAGCTGCATCGGAGGGAAAAAGGGCACTGAGCTTAGCAGCTCGGTTTTGTCTACCCCTTTTGGACATCATGGCGCAAGCCATACACTCGGCGATGGAGTGGTCAGGACCTAAACATTTAAGACACCACTCATGGGTGTCGGTGACAGAGATGGTACCGCCACACTTGGTGAACATTTTGAAACCCGAAGTGGGTTTTTCCATAGTGGAGGAAATTTTGGGCCTAAGGCCCAAAATGGCGCGTGCACCTGGGAAGAAATGGAAAAAAAATAAGAAAATATATATATATTTTTTTTAAAACAAAGAAAGAAAGAAAAGAAAACCGGCGGTACCAGTATAGCATCGAGGAAGGCAGACGCGACCACAAAACAATAAAGAAGAAGAAATGTTTCTGCGGTGACAGGAACGACGACCTGCTGGCTCCACGGAAAATGAAGAACTGGAGAGAGGCAGATGGGAAAGGCGGGAAGGCAGCATGCAGGTGCTGTGGGATGCTCCCAAAAGCTTCCTAATTGGACGCTGGGGAGCGTTCCCGCGCAGGCTCCATCGGTACCGACGATCCCATATGTGAAGACTACATTCCTGCTTGTTCCTGGAGATAATCCTGCCTCTTATCCTCAGGAAGAAGAGGACTCAAAATCTCTAAATCTCCTGTAACTTCCTTAAGGAACATTCCCATATATAAAATATAGGAACTGATCCTGGCAGAAAGCATGGAAGCCTGGAAAGTACGACGTCCAAAGGCATCCAAAGTTCGACACTCACGTCCTGGAGGGTTAGAGGCATGCCTCTTTGCACTTCTGATCCTTCTCATAGCTGATTCCACCACAATAGAGTGGTGAGGAAGCTGAGTCTTCTGGAAACCAGGACAAGGAGGGACTCAATATATTATATCTAGTCTACGAGAGTAAGGAGAGGTGGTAAGAGGTGTTTCCCACATTCTTAGCATGAGATCATATAAGATCTCATGGATAGGCAGCCTTGGAATATTGTAGAATCTCCAATGCCTTTGCCCTGGGCTCTATTTCGGGAGCCACAGTAATGGAAAGACCTCGAGCCACCTCTCTGATAAAATCCTGAAAGGAGATATTTTCTGGAGGAGACATCCTACATTTAGGTGAAGAAGGCTCCTCCGGGAGAAGTATTCCGGTATCGACAGAGCTGTCAGAATCCTCAGATTCCTCTGAGGATTCAAAATACCTTCTCCGGCACCGACACCCATGAGAGCACTTGTAGAGCACGATACCCGTACCGACCGAAGTCGGTGCCGGGGGGAATCGGTATCAGTGTATCGGTACCGGAAGGCATAGCACGACTGGGTGCTGGCAAAGCAGACACCGATGTCGATGCCGTTGGTACCGGTACCGATACCGGAGTCGATGCCGGTACCGGTTGAACTGTCTGACGTGGTTCCGAGGGTGTCGATGCCGCAAGGAGAGCCGCCAGACTGCGTTCAATAGCCAGGAACCTCTGGTCTATCGACACTGCCGATGCCTGGGTATCGGTACTGGAGAAAGCAGCCGGTACCCCAGAGCATGGCACCAGTATTTCTGCCAAGGTTGAGGCCTCGAGAACATCCTGGAGCCCTGATAATGCTTTGGAAGCCGAAGCCTCCCGCTGGGGCAATTTTGCCGGTACAGAACCCTCAAGGGCAACGCCAGAGGCATCTCGATGCTTGGAAGGAGATCTACCCTTTGAGGACCGGCTAGACATGTTTAGTTACCTGAGATCCACGGGAGGAAGATGAAGCCCTGGAAGACGTCGATGCCACAGAGGCTGCATCGGAGGGAAAAAGGGTGCTGAGCTTAGCAGCTCGGTTTGGTCGACCCCTCTTGGACATCATGGCACAGGCCATACACTCCGAGATGGAGTGGTCAGGTCCTAAACATTTAAGACACCACTCATTGGTGTCGGTGACGGAGATGGTACCGCCACACTTGGTGCACTTCTTTAAACCCGAGGCGGGTTTTTCAATAGCAGAGGAAATTTTGGGCTTAAGGCCCAAAAAGGCACGTGCACCTGAGGAAGAAAAGTTTGGAAAAAAATATATTTTTTTTTTTAAAAAAAAGAAAGAAAGAAAGAAGAACCGGCGGTACCGGTATAGCGTCGAGGAAGGCAGACACGACCACAAAAAAGGAGAATAAGAAAAAATTTTCTGCGGTGACAGGAACAACGACCTGCTGGCTCCGCGGAAAACAAAGAACTGGAGAGAGGCAGTTGGGAAAGGCGGGAAGGCAGAAGGCAGGCGCTGTGGGATGCTCCCAAAAGCTTTCTAATTGAACGCTGGGGAGCGTTCCCGCGCAGGTTCCGTCAGTACCGACGATACCCATATGTGAAGACTACTTGTTCCTGGAGATTTATTTATTTATTTATGTGCATTCTCTTATATACCGCGCTATTCTGCATCAGTGCGGTTTACATTGAACAAACTGAAATTACATTGAACAGGGCATTATAACTTGGAGATAACTATTTTACAGGGAACATGGGCTATGGAGGGTTAAGTGGCTTGCCCAAGACCACAAGGAGCACCTGTGGGACTCGAAACCCCAGTCCTTCTGGCCCAAGGTTGCTGTCCTCTAGTGGGATTTGAACCCCCGACCTTCCGGCCTGAAGTACCTTGCCCCAACCACTAGGCCACTCCTCCACTCCTAGATAAAATAATATCATCTGCATAGATATGGTAATTAACTTTGTTTCTTGAATATATTGCAAATTGGTTGTAAATATAGGTTAAATAAAAGGGCTGATAAGGCAGAGCCCTGGGGTATTCCTTGTTCCTGCTCGAATGTACTGGAGATTTCATGTCCAAATTAAACTTGTTGAGTACGGTCAGATACGTATGACTGAAACCAATGATAAGTTATTCCTGTTACTCCAATTTGTGCAAGTCTAGCAAGAAGTGTGTCATGATTGATGTTGTCAAAGGCAGCAGTTATGTCAATAAATATGAGTATGGATGTCTGCTTTGTATTGTCTATCCCACATATAAGGGTGTCAAAGAGAACTAACAGAAGGGATTAGACACCGTGAAAAGGGCGGAATCCAAATTGTTGTTTATCTAGGGGAGCATTAAAGTCTATAAAGTCCTGTAGTTGATTTTGGATGATCTTCTCAATTATTTTAGCTACAAATGGAATGCTGGTTATACAGTAGGTCTATAAGATGTAGGGTTCAGTCTGTCCAGAGAATTGTTCTTTAGACTTGGCCAAATTATGGTATATTTAAGTTCATTCGGCATCATACCTTGTTGTAGGAAATGATTGACTATTTGAAGTAGGTGGGGAGCTAACTCATATTTTTTGTTGCCTTGATCCGGGAAACTGGACAAGGATCAAGAGGAGATGTTGTGCTGTTAATTCTGGTGATTGTGTTCATGAGTTGTTTTTGATCTATGGGGTGAAATGTGTGCCATGAGCTGAAATTTGTGGGGTGGGTATAATAGCTTGAGGGAATCATTAGAGTCTTTCTATATATAGCTCATAAGCCTGGATGCGGCACACCAGCATAGAACCTTGATAGGCCTTATGTCAGAAGGCATCGAGGGCGTGAGATTCCCTACCTGGCGGGACCGAGAAGTGAGTTTTTGGTCTCTTTTGCTTCTGCATGGCAGACTCTACCACCATCGAGGTATGAGGAAGCTGGGTCTTCCTGAAGCCGGGCCCTCGATGGAACCTGTACTTGGTGTCCAGGTGCTTGCTGACAATGGGGATAGATGCAGGTGTCTCCCACATGCGGAGGAGCAGCAGGGCCAGGATGGGCGGAACCGGGACTATGAGGGATTCCCTCGGAGGGGATTTGTATTGTAAAATATTGAGTTCCTCCATACAGTGGTTCCTTGGATTGTGTGGAGAGCAGTAGGGCCATGTCCTGCACAAACTCCAGAAAGGAGGTGTCTTCGGGAGGAGATCACCGCTTCTGAACCGGCGGGGAAGGATCCAAGGGGAGGTCCCGATGAACCTGGGATTCAGGGGAAGTGTCCCTGTTGGTCTCCCAGCCCGAAATCTCCGAGGAAGACTCAGAACTGGATTGCTCGAGCAGAGCCTGTGTTGTGTGCTGGGGGTCTCGAGGCCAAAGCCCGCTGGAGCCGGAGGCACTGGATCGAAAAGATCTGGCACCCAAAGAACGGGATGGAGATTGAGACATTTGCCGGGATCCCTCATGAGGCCCCTGGCTCTCGGTTGTCATGGTGATCTGGGGAGCCATCACAGGCATTGCCCTCGAGGTCTCAGGGCACCTGCCAGCGGGGCCTGACACCAGTGCCTGCTGGGCAGCAAGGAAGGCAGAAACGCTGTGCTAAAGTGCCAGCATTTGGGCCTCCCACTCGGGAGTGGGGCCTTGCGATGCTGACGCTGGGGTGACTGGGTCAGGAGATGAGGAAGAGAGGGGGTCCTCACCAGGATGACCCTCGAGAGACCGGGTGCCATCGCTGGAGGCCTCTGTATCTGTACGGGGTACCTTTCGCAGTCGCTTCTTCTCAGACTCTTGAGACTGTCGAGGGCGGCTGAGGGACCGAGCACAAGAACGCCCATGCTTGTCCAGAGCCCCGACAGGGTCTTGGAGGCCTTCTTCTTCCGCTCCCTTTCGGGGGACCCTTGCTCAGAGTGAGGCCGGGGCTGCGGAGCTGCCGCGGGCGACCCCAGAGGTTGAAGGTTGGTGGAGCGTGAATCTATGGGGACACCGGAGCTACCTTGCAGAAAATATCGTTCAGTTTCTGCTTATGGCTCTGGATGGCCTTGTAGGATATCTTTTTACAAAAGGAGCAGAGCTTCGGGTTATGGTCAGCTCCTAAGCACCTAAGACAACTGTCATGGGTGTCTATGAGCAACATGTTTTTGGAGCATCTGTCACACTTTTGGAAACCGGAGGCCATGGGGCAAAAAGAATCCAGGCAAGGTCGAAGACTTTCCGCTCGGCCAATGGTTGAAAAGGGCGCAAAACACGCTAGAAAGGAACTCACGAAGAAAAAAGGAAAAAAATGAAAAACAGCAAAGTCCTGGTGCCGACTACCAAGGCAGGGGCACTGGGGATGGTGGGAAGAGGACCGGGAAACCGGAATTAGAGAGACAATTAAGTGACTTTTTCTGAGGTACAGGGATGTGCATCCAAAGGGCTCCGCAGAAAAAGGGAGACTGATCAAGATGGCACCCTTGGGTGGGAAGGGGTCCACGCAAGCGTGGTGGTATTCCCAAAGGCTTTCTTTGAAAGCTGGGGAAGTGCTCCACACGAGCTCTGTCTGCCGATGTCAAAAGTATGTGATGACTGACTCCCTGCTTGTTCCTGGAGAACAACATGTTATCCACGATGACACATAAATCTTTTTTCTGGATGGTGGTTCCTAATGTGAAACCTTGCATCATGTAACCATAGTTTGGGTTGTTCTTTCTTAGATGCATAACTCTGCACTTGTCCACATTAAATTTCATCTATCATTTGGATGCCCCAGTATTTCAGTTTATCAAGGTCCTCTTGCAATTTTTCACAATCCTCATGGGTCTTAACAACTTTAAATAATTTTGTGTCAACTGCAAATTTGATTACCTCACTCGTTATTCCCATTTCCAGGTCATTTACGAATATGTCAAAAAGCAGCAGACCTAGCACAGATCCCTGGGGTACTCCACTATTTACCTTTCTCTACTGGGAAAATTGGCCATTTAGCCCTACCCTCTGCTTTCTATCTTTTAACCAGTTCTTGATCCACAATAGACACTGCCTCCTATCCCATGACTTTTTAATTTTGCCAAGTCTCTCTCATGAGGGACCTTGTCAAAGGCTTTCTGAAGTCCAGATACACTTCCTGTTTATTCAAACCTTCAAAAAAACATAACAGATTAGTAAGACAAGACTTTCCTTGGGTAAAGCCATGTTGGCTGTTTCCCATTAAGCCATGGCTATCTATGTGTTCAGTAATTTTGTTCTTTATAATGGTTTCTACCATTTTTCCCGTACTGATGTCAGGCTCACCAGTCTGTAGTTTCCCGGATCACCCCTGGAACCCTTTTAAAAATCGGTGTTACATTGGCCTTCCTCCAGATATTACAGATAATTTTAATGATAGTTCACAGATTACTAATAGTAGGTCTGCACAGATTACTAATAGTAGGTCTGCAATCTCATATTTCAGTTCTTGAAATTTCATATTTCAGTTCTTATCTCATATTTCTCGGATTGTGATGGAGTCAGATCGCTGCTCCTTCGATGTCGCAGATGACCCATCCCTTTGGGCTGCTTCGACGGGTGCTCCCATCTGTCATCACCTATGTTGTGTTGAGGGCTCCGAGGCCGAGACAAGGAGGACTTCCATTCGAAGCTGGGTTGGTCCTTGGCGTCAACTTCAAGGGAGTCACCGATGCATGCAGGTGGTCTTCTGAGGATGACTCCGATGCCTGATGCCCCCTGGGCTCAGAACAAGCCCAGGCATGTGATGCTGTGTCACCTGGCACTAGTGTTGAAGGAAGGGATTTTGCCCTGATGCCGAACCAGAGCCAGATCTGTCTAACAGCTCCTCCTGCTGCCTTTCACATTCCCTCTGGGTTTTGGCTGACATGAAGAGACAAAGCGGGCAGGAAAGCCCGTTGTGGTCTGCCCCGAGGCACTTAATGCAGGTGGCGATCCATACGGTACATATTGCGATTGCACTTAGCACATTGCTTAAAACCGTTGGTCGAGAACATAGCGGGGAAAACAAGGCCGGCGAGATCAAACTCAGACATCTCGACTAGGTAGGCCACAAGAGAAAAAGCAGAGCACCAAGGCGAAGACTCAGGCGCGGAAGGTGAATGATTCGAGCACTTGATAGAAAAGGAAAAAAACTGAGCAAGGATCAAAAAAATCTACATTTTACTGGGGTGCACAGATGGGATGTCTGTGGGGCTCCGCAGAAAAAGACAGACTGAGGCAAGATGACAGTTTTGAGTGGGAAGGTGACTGCGCATATGCAGTGTAGCTCCCAAAAGCTTTCTTTGAAAGCTGGGGAGTGGATCGGCGCCGATGTCACCCATATGGTAGGACTGACTTCCTGCTTGTTCCCGGAGAACAGTAGTCAAAACTGAAAGGGGATATTTTAAGGGCAACAAACCTTTTTATTAGAAAGGTAAATAAATGGAAAAGGAAAAGGAGGCCACTATGGTTCTCAAAAGAAGCAGCTGAAAAGGTGAAGAAAAAGAGGGTAGCCTTCATAAAATACAATAAATCACAAAGAGAAGACGACAGGCATCTATATTTGGAAAAACAGAGAAGCTTGCAAAGTACTAAGGAAAGCAAAGATACTAAAAGAAGAAAATATAGCCAATGCAATAAAATGGGGTGGGGGGGGGGATAAGACATTTTTCAGATATGTTGGTGAGAGGAGGCAGGGCAAAAGTGGTATTGTCAGATTCAAGGATAAAGAGGAGGAATATGTAAAAGCTGATAAGGATAAAGTGGAATTGCTTAATAAATATTTCTGTTCTATGTTCACAGTTGAAGGGCCAGGAGCAGAACTTCAGAAAACACCCAAAAATAGGAACAGACGTGTCGGGGAGCTCTAATGATTTTCAGAAGATTGCATTCGTGAGGAACTAGCTAAACTAAAAGTAGATAAAGCAATGGGACCAGATGGAATACATCCGACAATACTGAAGGAACTTGGGGATATTCTAGGAGCTCCACTGACTGATCTTTTTGTGAGCAGTCTGCAGTTGGAACGGGAGGCCCCAACGCAGGTTTCCGAGCACAAGCCATCATTCCAGGGACTGCATGAGTGGCACAGTGACTAGATTCCTGTCCTGCAGGTGGCCAAAAACTTGCTGCCATTGAGCCTGCCGCATTGAGCCTGCCGCATGCAGAGATGGGCCTGAGGGGTGACATGCTTTGTGGCCTCCATGTGTCCAAGGGTTCTCACAGCCCATGGGCCGTGATGTGGTGCTGGCAATGCAACATACCCACCACCTTGATGAGATTCTGCAGGTAGTCGGCCGGCAGAAATGCTTTCGACCGAGTGGTACTGAGGAGGGCCCCAACAAACTCCAGCTACTGCATTGGCTGGAGGTGGGACTTTGGATAACTGATCATGAAACTGAGCCCTATGAGGACCTGAATGGTGAGCTCAGTGGACTGCCGTATGCTAGCCGACATGGGGCCCTTTATTAGCCAGTCATCCAGGTATGGGAAAGATAAAGACCTGCAGGGTCTGGAGGAAGGTGGTCATGACCATCAAGCACTTTGTGAAGACCCAGAGAACTGCAGTCAATTCGAATTGTAGCACCTGGTAATGATAGTGCTGGCTGCCCAGCATGAACCGAAAGTACTGTCTGTGATGCGGGTAGATCGGAATGTGCACTAACGCATCCTTCAGGTCCAAGGAGTCCAGCCAGTCATCCTGTAGGAGGAACAGGAGTAGCGTCCTCAATGAGACCATCTTGAATTTTTTGCACACTAGGAATCGGTTGAGGTTTCGCAGATCCAGAATGGGGACGAACCCACCAGTCTTTTTGGGGATCAGGAAGTACCTGGAGTAGAAGCCCTGCCTGATCTGGACCAGGAAAACTGGCTCGATGATGAGGTCGGCCACCAGGGCCACAACCTCAGTCTATATCAGGCTCTGGTATGCAGGGTCCATGGGGTACTCCCTGGAATTGTAAGGGAGTGGCAGCTCGCTGAAATGCAGCCAATAGCTGCTTTGGACGATCTGCAGACACAGATGTAAGAGGTGACGAGAGGCCACCTGTGGGCAAAGTGGACACCCCCCAACCTGCAGAGGGACCTCGGCAGACAACAGTCAACTGGCTATGCTCCTGAGAACCCCATCAAAACCCCCCACTCAGCTAGGGCCTGGACGATGGGCTGTGCCTTTGGGATTTTCACCCTCCACTGTAAGGAGCCAGGACCTTAGGCTGCACCTGCGACTGGGACGTAAAGTACCATCACGAGCATGGGAAGAAAGCTTTCTTGGCTTGTTGCTTCTTACACACCGGGTCCACAGTGTTTCTGGAGAACATGGTGAGAGTTACCTGCTCTTTCTCTAGCTCCTCGGCTTTCGCCTCCACGGGCTTGACTAAGAGATTCTCACCTCGACAGGGGACATTGCTAATCTTGTCCTGAACCCACTTCTCCAGGTCAAAGGACAGCAACCAGGCCATGCACTGCCTGGTGTTACCCAAGGCCACCGCCCTACCGGTGTATTTGAAGACATCATAGGTGCTCCTGACCATAAATTTCGAGCAATACTTGCCATGAGCTACAAGGTCTCGAAAAGACACATGGTGGTGCAGCATGACATCTTTGAGGAACATAGCTGTGTAAGTCTGGTAGGCCATGATCCGAGCTATCAGCATGGAACCCTGGAAGCACCTCCTCTGAAGGATTCCAGGGTCCTCACCTCATGCGTGGGCGGCACTCTTTGCATGCTTCAAAGCCGACTCGACCACAATAGAATTATGGGGCAACTGAGGCTTCTCGAACTCTGGGGCCTACTGGACCAGGTATAGGGGAGTTGAACCAGTGGCTGACGAATGGAAGCGTAAGCGGTGCCTCCCTCAGCTGCAGTAGCAGCCTCTGCAGGATGGGGGACTGTCACTGCCTCATGGGGAGCCAAGGAGTACTGAAAGAGTTCCAGTTCCTCTGCCTGCAGTTCCTCCTTTAATTCCAGAGAAAAGTGGATGGCCTTAGCCAGGTCCCGAGCTAAATCCTAGAAGGATAGGTCTTCCAGGGGTGATTTCCGCTGATCCAGAGGGGGTAACAGATTGGACAGAAGATCATGGGCCCTAAAGTCCAACACAGTCGATTCTGCTTCGGTTTCCCATTCCAATTCAGACTCCAAGAGGAAGTTGAAATAATGCCGAATCTGCTCCGAAATCTGACTGCGTGGCTCAGGCGAGGGTGGACATCAATGATCCCCCCTGCACCCAACATGCTGATGGTGATGTCCTGGGGCCCGGACTCCAACACAGTGGAGAGGGAGATGGCTCCAGCTACTGGAATCCATACCAATCTCCCACCCACTGTTCCAGCCACGACGGGTCTCCAGGATAGGATGGTGATGAAACGCTCCGCACTGAGAAGCTTGTATTCTGCAAGGTTTCCACCACAGCCAAGTGAGCTTCCAAGGCTCAAAGACATTCCTCCAGAACCACTACTGATGAGGATGCCAATGCTACAGCTGTGGATGTCGCCAGTGACCCCTCTGGTGGAGACTCCATGATGAATGGAGCATTTGGAGACATCCGGCTGCCCTCCTGGGCACTGGTAGTGGATTCCGCCATTTGGGTCGGGTCCTCCTGCTGGGGAAGCTTGCCCGGCCGTTCACGGCCCTTGTTGTCTGTCTCGCACTGAGAGGGATTGCGGTGCACTGCTAACGGATCTTCTCATTGTGCTCCATTTTGACGTTAATGGGATCTCCAGGAACAAGCAGGAATGAGTCTTCACATATGGGTATCGTCGGTACCGACGGAGCCTGCGCGGGAACGCTCCTCAGCGTCCAAAAGGAAAGCTTTTGGGAGCATCCCACAGCGCCTGCGCGCTGCCTTCCCGCCTTTCCCAACCGCCACCCTCCAGTTCTTCTTTTCCAGCAGGTCGTGTTCCTGTCACCGCTGAAGTATTTCTTTGTTTTATTTTATTTCTTTGGTCGCGCATCAGCCTTCTTCGACGCCGGACCGGTACCGCCGGTCTTTCTTTCTTTATTCTAAAAAAAACCCCCAAAAAAACCCTACTGTTTTTTCTCACTTCGGTGCATTTTTTATTTCTGCGGCCTTAGGTCTAGGAAAATTTTTCCTCATGGAAAAGCCCGCCTCTGGGTTTAAAAAGTGCACGAAGTGCAGCGGCACTATTTGTGTCACCAACACCCATGAATGGTGTCTAAAATGTTTGGGTCCTGACCACTCCATTACGGATTGTGAGTCCTGTTCCATGATGTCTAAAAGAGGTCTACAGAATCAAGCAGCCAAGCTCAGTACCCTGTTTCCCTCTGATGCAGCTTCGGTGGCATCGACGTCTTCCAGGGCTTCTTCTTCCTCCCATGGATCTCAGGTAACCAAACTTAAGTCCAGCCGGTCCTCGAAGGGTAGATCTCCCTCTAAGTATCAAGATGCCTCCGGGCTTGCTCTCGAGGAATCCGCACCGGCAAAATTACCCCAGCGGGAGGCTCCGGCTTGCAAAGCTTTATCTATGGGGTCACAGGTTGACATCGATGGCTCGGCCTCGACCGATCACCTGTTGCCATGTTCTGGGGTACCGGTGGTTCCCACCGGTACTGACATCCAGACATTGGTGGCGTCGATGGATCAGAATATTCTGACCATGCAGCGTGCCATTACGGCATTCATACAAGCTGTGACGCCTTCGGTACTGCAACAAACTCCGTTTTCGGCACCGTCTCTGGCACCGGTACCGATATCGGTTCCGATGCCGGTACCGATTGCATCGACATCGGATTCGGTGTCGACTGCAGCGGTACACTGTTCTGTGATGCCCATCGGTACCGAATCGGTACCGATCACTCCCGATGTCGATACCAGCCGGTACGCGTATCGGGCTCTGCAGGAGCATCCAGACAGGCGATACTTCGATTCCTCTGAAGACTCTGATGAATCAGAGGCCTCTGTCGAAGCATCGGTAATCCTTCCTCAGGAGCCCTCTTCTCCAAAAAAAAGAATGTCTCCTCCAGAAGACTTGTCTTTTCAAGACTTCATTAGGGAAGTGGCCAGGGGCCTCTCCATTTCAGTGGCCCCTGAGACAGAGCCTAGAGCAAAAAAAAATAGATATTCTACAATATCCTAAGGCTCCTAAAGAGGCAGCCACTTTACCAATTCATGAGATTCTTTATGATCACATGTTGGGCATATGGGAGACTCCTCTCACCACCTCCCCTCATTCTCGTAGGTTGGACACCATGTACCGTGTTCCTCCTTGTCCTGGCTTTCATAAGACTCAGCTTCCTCACCACTCTATTGTGGTGGAGTCTGCTATGAAGAAGATAAAGAGTACAAAAAGGTACTTTTCTAATCCTCCAGGAAGAGAATGCAGGACCTTAGATGCCTTTGGCAGGAGAATTTTCCAGGCCAGTATGCTTGTTGCCAGAATCAACTCCTATAGTCTCTATATGGGGATGTTTCTAAAAGAAGTTACAGATCATCTGCAAACTTTATCTCCTTTTATTTCAGAAGATAAAAGGGAAGAGTTTCTCACCTGGCTTAAACATGCCCAGGATGTTTCCAAATTTTCCAACCGTGCAGCCTTTGACTCTTTTGAGTGTGCCAGCAGAGCCTCGGCTATTGCCATAGGTGCACGCAGAGTGGCTTGGTTACAAGCTTCTGATTTGGAACCCTGGGTTCAGGATGGACTAGGAAACCTTTCTTGTACAGGTGAAAACCTTTTTGGCAAAGATTGGCAAGCAAAGGCCACCCAGATGGATGCTGAAAATTCTGCTTTAGATAGACTTTCAAAGTCTACTTCTGCTCCTTTTAAGAAAAGGTTGTTCAAAAAGGGCTTTTTCCCCAAAAAAGGGAGATATTATTCTGCTTATGGTCAGCAGGCATCTTCTGCAGGTCATTTTGCTATAAAGAGACAGCAACAACCAAAACAGGCCAAGCCTAAGGCTGCTAGGACTGCTACGGCCCAACAGCCTCAGCCTCCTCAGGGCCTTTGACTTACAACTAGAGAACTTAGCCTTTCTGGCTCTAGAACATCCAGAGCCTCTCACCATTCCAGGAAGGTTAGCTCACTTTGCTCCCAGATGGGAACAAATCACAGCAGAGCAATGGACCCTCTCCATCATAAGGGAAGTGTACAAGCTTCACTTCTTAAACCTTCCACCTCACACCATGGTGAGACAGTTCAATTCTCCAACATCTCTCCTCGACCTTCTGGGTCAGGAGATTGCTACCCTTCTTGCCCAAGGAGCAATAGAAGAAGTACCCCTTCTTCAACAGGGCTCAGGGTTCTACTCCCCCTACTTTCTCATCCCAAAGAAACAGGGGGCTACAGACCCATATTAGATCTCAGAGAATTGAACAAGTTTCTATGCAAGGAGAAATTCAAGATGATTTCTCTCGGTACTCTCCTTCCATACCTCCATAGTCAGGACTGGCTTTGTTCTCTAGATCTCAAGGATGCGTACACCCATGCCCTCATCCATCCAACACACAGAAGGTTCCTTTGGTTCCTTTTCCAAGGAAAGCACTATCAATACAGAGTACTTCCCTTCGGTCTGGCCTCTGCACCAAGGGTGTTCACAAAATGCATGGCAGTAGTAGTTGCATTTCTACGTACTCTAGGAATATTTGTATTCCCATATCTGGACGACTGGCTCATCCGAGCTCCATCCTAGTCAGAGGCCCAGGCTTCCCTAGCCTGCACAAGGTGTATCCTTCAGTATCTGGGACTTGTAATAAACATCCCAAAATCCCATCTCACCCCTACTCAATCTCTAGAGTTCATAGGGGCCTGGCTGGATACCACCACTGCAGGGGCCTATCTTCCCCAGGCCCATTGCCTACGCTTGGTGCAGTTAGCCTCCCAGATTCAGTTAAAGTCCCATTTAACTGCTCGAGAGATGTTACAACTGTCAGGCCACATGGCATCCACTGTGCATGTGGTCCCTTATGCTCGCCTTCACATGAGGGCAGCTCAATGGACTCTGTCCACCCAATGGACCCAGGCATCAGGGTGCCTGTCAGACAAAATAGCAACCTCCAGTCGCCTTTTTTGGTCTCTCCAGTGGTGGAAGTCCACTCAAAATCTGTTGCTGGGGTCTCCCTTTCAACAGGTGTTACCCCAAGCAACCCTTACAACAGATGCCTCCCCAAGGGGTTGGGGAGCTCATCTACAAGATCTCTCCACTCAAGGCATCTGGTCTCCACAGGAGACATCTCTGCATATCAACCTCTTAGAGCTCAGAGCAATCTTTCTGGCTCTCAGAGTCTTCCACACCCTGCTCAGCTACAAGACAGTCCTCATCCACACGGACAACCAAGTAGCCATGTTCTACGTGAACAAGCTGGGCGGGACTGGCTCTCTGTCACTTTGCAATGAAGCTCTGAGATTGTGGGCCTTCGCCAGAGAGCATCAAATTCATCTCATGGCAGTGTATCTTCCAGGGGTTCAAACCTCTTGGGCAGACAGACTCAGTCGAGTTCTGCTTCCACACGAATGGTCCCTCCATGGGGACAAGATAGCCAGGATCTTCAGAATTTGGGGAACCCCGGACATAGACCTGTTTGCAAGTCCGTGGAATGCCAAACTTCCCCGGTTCTGTTCCAGGATTCCGTGTCATGGAGTTCAGGCCAGGGATGCCTTCCTCCTTCATTGGGGGCAAGACTTCCTCTATGCCTTTCCACCCATTCCCCTAATTCCCAAGACACTGTTCAAACTTCAGAGAGACAAGGGGTCTATGATCCTCATAGCACCACATTGGCCACGCCAAGTGTGGTACCCTCTACTTCTGCATCTCTCTCAAGCTCCCTCCCTGGACTTGGGATCTGCTCCAGACCTCCTGTCCCAGGAGGAGGGAACGTTGTGGCACCCAAATCCCCAGTCTCTTAATCTCAGGGCCTGGTTGCTGAAGGCTTAGACCTTCAAGATTTCCATCTTTCTCAGCAGGTGAAGGATATCCTTCATGCTTCCAGAAAGCCTTCCACTAGATGTTCCTATGCTTTTAAATGGAAAAGGTTTACCATTTGGTGTGCAGAGAAGGGTCTTAGCCCTCTTGCAATACCTCTGAATTCTTTACTAGAGTATTTGCTGCATTTATCTCATGCAGGCCTTAAAATGAATTCAGTAAGAGTCCATTTGAGTGCTATTGCAGCATCCCTTAAGCCTCTCAATGGACAGCCTATTTCCTCTCATCCTCTTATTGCAAGATTTATGAGAGGCCTTCTTTTAACTAAACCTCCCATTAGACCACCTCCAGTGGCATGGGACTTGAACTTGGTTCTTGGTCAGCTTATGAAGCCACCTTTTGAACCCTTAGCCACTACCTCCTTGAAATTCCTTTCCTGGAAGGTTATTTTTCTCATTGCAGTCACCTCAGCTCGCCGCATCAGTGAACTGCAAGCCTTGGTGGCTAATCCTCCTTATACAAGGTTCCATCATGGCAAGGTAGTCCTCAGGACTAATCCACACTTTATGCCTAAAGTGGTCTTACCTTTTCATCTGAACCAGGAGGTTTATTTACCTGTCTTTTTTCCAGGACCTCATGCATCAAGTGCAGAGAGGAATCTTCATACCCTGGATTGTAAGAGAGCTCTTGCTTTTTACTTACAAAGGACACAGCAACATAGAAAGTCCTCTCAAGTCTTTGTTGCTTTTGATTCCTCTCATTTAGGACTTCCAGTCTCTAAGAGAACTCTGTCCAATTGGATTGCTCAGTGTATTTCTTTCGCCTACCAGAGTAAGAACCTTTCTCTGGAGGGCCATGTCACAGCTCACAATGTGAGGGCCATGGCAGCCTCTATGGCTCATCTAAATTCTGTGTCCATCGACCAGATCTGTCGAGCGGCCACCTGGGCCTCGGTTCATACCTTTACAGCCCATTACTGCTTGGACAAGGACTCCCGCCGGGATGCCTTGTTTGGTCAGGCTGTTCTCAAACACCTGTTCCATACCTAATCATCTCCTACCCTCCATCCCTAGCTGGATGCCTGAGATTCATGGGAGGAGGTAGAGCCCTTCTCAGGGACTCACAACCTGGGGGATCTCCTAGGCATCTCTAGCTGGGGAGTCCCCATATGTGAAGACTCATTCCTGCTTGTTCCTGGAGATAGCACAGTTACTTACCTGTAACAGGTGATCTCTGGGAACAGCAGGAATAAGTCTTCACAACCCACCCACCTCCCCTAGGAGTTGTATCTCTCTTTCTATCTTTCATTTCCTCACTCTCTCTTTGTCTCAGCTTTAAAACTCGAACTGGAGAGAGGCGGTTGGGAAAGGCGGGAAGGCAGCGCACAGGCGCTGTGGGATGCTCCCAAAAGCTTTCCTTTTGGACGCTGGGGAGTGTTCCCGCGCAGGCTCCGTCGGTACCGATGATACCCATATGTGAAGACTTATTCCTGCTGTTCCCAGAGATCACCTGTTACAGGTAAGTAACTGTGCTATCTCTGCAGTGTAACTCTCTGTTCAAACCCTTCTGCTCTGATTGAGCTCTCTGTTCTTTTCCCTTGGCCACTACAGGCGTAGACGAGGGAGTCGGGGCTGAGGATGCTGATGCCAACCCTTCAGCCCTCGACATATCATCTGCAAGCAGAGATTGCAGGACACCGGCTGGTGATCGGGTCCAAGGCATTGCAAGCACCAATGGCAATCTGTGACAGAAATGGTCTTGCCACATTTTGTGCATTTCTTAAAGCTACTAACCAGCTTAGACATTCTGAAAACTACCACCTCAGCAAAATCAAACTGAAAAATGTCCCTGGGCAGGAAAAAACCCCAGAGGGGAAAAAATGCCCAAAAGGTACAAAAAGCTACTGAAAATAAACACCCAAAGGGTAATAAAAAGGCTAACAGACGACAGGCAGGTGAAAAAATGAGCAAATGCTCAGCCACAAGAGCAAGAAATTAAAACTTTTTCTGGACTGCAGGAACACATCCTAGGGGCTCCGCAGAAAAAAAGAAGACTGGAGAATATGGCGCCATGGTGGGCAGGGAAGGCAGGCACGCATGCACAGTGTACCTCCCAAAAGCTTCCTTTGGAAGTTGGAGAGTGTTCCGTGTGGGGCTCTGTCGGTGATGTCACCCACATGTGAGGACTTATTTCCAGTTTGTTCATGGAGAAAATGTCATTAACACTCATCTTGTCCCTCAGTTCTCTGTTTACCTGCATGTTGATGTTTTGTATCTTCATTCTTCAATTAATTTATTTTTTTTTGTTGTCCCATTTCTGGCATAGAAACATAAAAACATGATGGCAGATAAAGACCATACAGCCTATTTCAGTCTGCCCTTCAATACGAACCACTAAGCTCTATAGTCTTTTTTTTTTAAGAGATCCTATGTGTTTGATCAGTGCTTTCTTGAATGTCTACCGCCACCATTGGGAGAGTATTCCATGCATCTACCACTCTTTCCATAAAGAAAGATTTCTGCAAATCACTCCTGAGTATTTCCTTTAACCTTCCCCCAATGCATCCTCATTGCAGAGCTTTCTGTCTACTGAAAGAGACTCTCCTCCTGTGCATTTATGCCACAGAGGTATTTAAACTACTCTATTAAATTTCCCCTATCCCGTTTTTCTTCCAAAGTATATATTTTAAAGTCTTGCCCTATATGCTTTTTTGGTGAAGCCCACTGACCACTTTGTTAGCTACCCTCTGCACAGATTCCATTCTGTTGATATACTTTTGAAGGTGTGGTCTCTAGAATTGCATACAATACTCTAAATTAGGTCTTACCAAAGACTTATACTGAGGCACTATCGCCACCTTCTTCCTGCTGGCCATTGCTCTCCCTATGCACCCACGCATCCTTCTGGCTTTCACCATCGCCTTTCTACCTGTTTAGCCACCTAAAGTTTATCAGAAACAATCACGCCCAGGTCTCGCTCTTCTTTCATGGACAGAAGCACTTCATCTCCTATACTGTACTGCTCCCTTGGATTTTTGCAGCCCAAATGCATGACCCTGAATTTTTTAGCATTAAATTTCAGCTGCCAGATTCTCGACCATTCTTGAAGCTTCGCTAAATCCTTCCTCATGGGTGTCTACTCTATTGCAGATTTAGATATCATCCGCAAAGAGGCAAACCTTACCTGATATTGTATAAGGGCTATCGTTTATAAAAATGTTAAAAAGAATCAGCATACCACTGGTAATATCCTTCTCTTCAGAGTAAGCACCATTTATCTGTACCCTTTGTCTTCTTCCACTCAACCAATTTCTAACTCAGTCAGTCACATTAGGGTCCATCCCTAAGGCATTCAATTTATTTATAAGTTATCTATGTGGAACAGTGTCAAAGGCTTTACTGAAATCTAAATACACCACATCTAGAGTTCTCCTTCGGTAAAACTCTCTGGTCACCCAGGCAAAGAAATTAATGAGATTTGTATGACATAGCCTGCCTCTCATAAAACCATGCTGCCTTGAATTCTGCAATCCACTGGATTCCAGAAACCTCACTATCCTCTGTTTTAGCAGCCTTTCCATTAGTTTACTCACCACAGAGGTCAGACTAACTATCCTGCAATTTCCAACCTCATCCTTACTTTTGTTTTTGTGTAAAGGGACCACATGCACCTTTCTCCAGTCTTCTAGGGCCATGCCAGACTCTAAAGAAGCACTGAAAAGGTCAGATAGTGGAGTCACTAGAACTTCCATAAGTTTCTTCAGCACTCTTGGATGTATACCATCTGGCCCCATTGCTTTGTCTATATTTATTTTAGCTAGCTCCTCGCAAACGCGGTCTTCTGAAAATCATTCAAGATTCAGTTCACTTCTGTTCCTATTTGCAGGTGTTTTCTAAGGTCCTGCTCCTGACTCATCTGTGAACACAGAACAGAAATATGTGTTAAGCAATTCTGCTTTATCCTCATCAGCTACTACATATTCTTTCCCTTCACCCTGACAATACCAATTTTGCAGTTTCTCCTCTGAAAAATGATTTGTCCTTCCATTTTACTATGTTGGCTATTTTTATTTCCACTTGTATCTTTGCTATCCTGACTCCTAGCTTCTCTAAGCTTTTCTGAATATTGATGCTTGACTTCCTCTTTTTGTGATCTCTTGTATTTTATGAAGGCCACCCTCTTTTTCTTCACCTTTTCAGCTACTTCTTTCGAGAACCATAGTAACCTCCTTTTTATTTTACATGTAGTTACTTTCCTAATAAAAACTTTTGGTGCCCTTGAAATATCCCCTTCCAGTATCATCCACTGATTTTCTACATCTTCCAGCTGTTCTCATCCTGCTAATGACTACTTGAGGTATTGTCCTATCTTAGCAAAGTTAGCATTCCTAAAGTCTAGAACCCTCACTTTTAAATGGACTTTATCAGCCCTAGTGCCAACACTGAACTGCACCATCCGAAGATCATTGGATTCGAGATGATCATGCACTATACCATCAGAAACACTCTCCCCATTCATTAGCACCAGGTCCAGTATGACTCCTTCACATGTGGGTTCACTTACCAGTTGCTAGAATACGTAATTCTCCCTGTAATGAATCTATTATCTCCCTATGTCTAGATGGCACTGCAGCAGGAATGTCCTAATCAGTATCTGGCATATTGAAATCACCCATCAGTAATACCTCTCCTTTCATAGCAATATTGCAAATGCCTTCAATTAAATCTCTGTCCACTTTTTCTGCCCGTAAAGGACATCTGTATATAACACCAATGCAAATGGATGTTCCATTCTCTCTTTCCAGTTTAACACACATCTCCTTCTCTCATAAGCCCTGCACTTTTGCAGTTTTAATATTATCTTTTACATATAGTGCCGCTTCTTCTCCCTTTCTTCCTAGCCTGTCCTTTCTGAATAAATTATGGCATGATATAATTACATTCCAGTCATGGTTCTCTGTGAACCATGTCTCTGTAGCTGCCAATAAATTTAAGTCAGCTTCTTCCATTAATGCTTCAACATCCAGAATCTTATTTCTCATACTATTGGCATTAATACACACCGCTTTGCAGATGATGCCCTTTTTATCCATGTCTACAGAGATATTTAATGTTTTACTTACCTGAGGACTTTCACATAGCTAGTGGCTTTTTTCACCCGTCCCCAACAAATCTAGTTTAAAGCCTTCTTTAGTAGGTTAGCCAGTTTACTGCAGAAGACATTTCGATCCTTCTTGGACAGGTGGACACCATCTCTGCTCAGCAGCCCTTGGAAGATCATCCCATGGTCCAGGAAAGCAAAATGCTCTTGATGACACCATCCACACAGCTATGTACTGATCTTTAGGATGTGAGCTTCTCTGCCTCAGCCTTTACCTTCAACAGGGAGTATTGAGGAGAACATCACCTGAGCACCTGTCTGCTTCACCCACTGCAGCAGCACTTAAGGTTCTCTTTTCTCCCTCCTCCCCTTTATTTTACTTTTCCTTCTAATTATTGACCAATCCCCCTCCTCCTCTTTATTTCTAAACTACTTGAACATGTGGTTTATTGCCATTGTCTTATTTATTTATTTACATTCTCTTATATACTGTGCTATTCTGCATCAGTGTGGTTTACATTGAACTGAAATTACATTGAACAGGGCATTATAACGTGGAGATAAAACAATTTTACAGGGAACATGGGCTATGGAGGGTTAAGTGGCTTGCCCAAGACTACAAGGAGCACCTGTGGGACTAGAAACCCCAGTCCTTCTGGCCCAAGGTTGCTGTCCTCTAGTGGGATTTGAACCCCCGACATTCTGGCCTGAAGTACTTTGCCCCAACCACTAGGCCACTCCTCCACTCCACTCTTGACTTTCTCTCCTTTCAAGCCCTTCTGGATCCATTGCAATCTGGCTTTCATCCTCTACATTCTACTGAAATGGCTCTTGCTAATAACTTGTTCCTGGTCAAATCCAAGGGCCTTTATTAGATCCTCATCCTTCTTGCCCTTTCTACTACTTCTGGCACTGTTGACCACCACCTTCTCCTCAATACCTTCTGTTCACTTGGGGGTATGTTTACTGTTGTTGTTAAGTGCCGTCGAGTCGGAGTCGACTCATGGCGACCCTCTGGATAGCTATCCTAAATTGTGTTCGGTCCTCAGTCAGGCGGCTCATTGTTGACAGACTGGTACCCGTAGCTGCTGTTATTGTATCGATCCATCTCATTGCTGGCCTTCCTCTTTTGCGTTGACCTTCTATCTTGCCAAGCATGATGTCTTTCTCTAATGATCTCTCTCTCCGCATGATGTGTCCAAAGTATGAAAGTCGAAGTCTTGTCATCTGAGCTTCTAAAGAAAGCTTAGGTTTGATCTCCTCTAGTACAGACTGGTTTGTTCTTCGGGCAGTCCATGGTATACACAATATTCGCCGCCAGCACCATAATTCAAAGGCATCAATTTTCTTCCTGTCTATCTTTTACACTGTCCAGCTTTCACATCCATATGATGTTATTGAAAATACCATGGCTTGAACAAGTCAAATTTTTGTATGGAGAGAGACATCTCTGCTCTTGAGAATCTTATCTAGGTCTTTCATAGCCATTCTGCCAAGAGCAATGCGTCGTCTGATTTCTTGACTGCTTGTTGCTTCTTTATTGATAGTTGATCCAAGTAGGTTAAAGTTATTCACAATTTCAATTTCTTCTCCTTCGACGATGAACCTGTTGATTATGCCAGTTGTCATGATCTTTGTCTTCTTTACATTAAGGTGCAGGCCCATTTTGAGACTATGTTCTTTGATTGTGAGAAGCAAATGTTTCAGATCATCTTCACTTTCCGCCAGTAATGTGGTATCATCAGCATAGCGAAGGTTGTTGATGAGTCTAACACCAATCTTCACACCTCTGTTGTCTTCATACAATCCTGCTTCTCTGATGATTTGTTCTGCATATAAATTAAACAGGTAGGGGGAAAGTATGCAGCCTTGTCTTACACCTTTGCTTATTTTAAACCATTCTGTTTCTCCTTGTTCTGTTCGAACTGTTGCTTCTTGATCAATGTACAGATTGTGCAAGAGAACGATCAGGTGTTCTGGTATACCCATGCTTCTTAATGTGGCCCAGAGTTTCTCATGGTTTACACAGTCAAAAGCTTTGCTATAGTCGATAAAGCACAAATAGATATCCTTTTGGTATTCTTTAGTCTTTTCAAGGATCCATCTCACATCCGCAATGATGTCTCTTGTTCCTCGCCCTTTTCTGGACCCTGCTTGCACTTCAGGTAGTTCTTGTTCCAGGTATGATTGTAGTCTCTTTTGAATAATCTTCAGTAGAATCTTGCTGGCATGTGGGATCAGAGCGATTGTGCGATAATTTCCAGAGTCAGTTGGGTCACCTTTCTTTAGTATTGGTATAAACACAGATCTTTTCCAGTCAGTTGGCCATGATCTGTCTTCCATATTTCTTGGCAGAGCCTTGTAAGTATGGTAACAGCTGCATCAGATTGCTGTAATACTTCTATGGGAATGCAATCAATGCCTGGTGCTTTGTTCTTTGATAAGGCTTTCAATGCTGCTTCAACTTCTTCTTTCATCACCAATGGTTCCAGATCATAAGGTACAGGTTGAAACGGCTGTTGGTTCACTTGATCTTTATCATATAAAAACTCTGTATATTCCTTCCATCTTTTCTTGATCTTCTCAGCATCATTCAACATAGAACCTTGAGCATCTTGTAACATTCCAATTCGAGGCTGGAACTTTTTCTTTAACTCTCGTAGCTTTAGGAAAGCTGATCTTGTTCTTCCTCTAATAGTTTCTGCTTCTATTTCCTTGCATGCGTCATTGTAGTACTTTTCCTTGTCCTGTCTTGCTGCACGTTGGAAATCTCTGTTGAATTCTGTGATTGTCTTTCTTTCTCCTCTGGCTTTAGCTTCTCTGCGTTTCTGGGCAATTTTCAGAGTTTCTTCCGTCATCCATTTTGGCCGTTTTTTCTTTTTTACCTTTTGTAGAGACTTTTCGCTTTCTTCCAACACAACCTTCTTGATGTCATTCCATAACTCTTCTGGAACTCTATCATTTGTATCTAAAGCAGAAAATCGATTTTGCAGGCAGTTTTTAAATTCCAGTGGTATATTCTCAAGGTCATATTTTGCTGCATTCATGAGTGGTTTGCTCTTTTTCAGCTTTAGCTTGAGTTTGCATACTAGTAGTTGATGATCTGTACCACAGTCAGCTCCAGGTTTTGTCTTTGTTGATGTTATAGAGCTTTTCCATCGTTGACTTCCACAGATGTAGTCAATTTGATTTTTATACAATCCATTGGGTGAAGTCCATGTGTACAGTCGCCGCTTGTGTTGCTGGAAGAAGGTGTTCGAGATGAATAGATTGTTGGTCTTGCAGAATTCTATCAGTCTTTCTCCAGCTTCATTTCTGTTGCCAAGTCCATATTTTCCAACTACTTTGTCTTCTTCTTTGTTGCCAACCTTTGCGTTCCAATCACCCATGACTATCAGGATATCCTGTTTGCATGTTCTGTCAATTTCAGCTTGTACTTGTTCATAGAACTCTTCAATTTCATTCTCTTCTGCAGCTGTTGTTGGGGCATATACTTGAATTATAGTTGTGTTGATAGGCATTCCTCGTAGACGAATAGAGATTAAGCGTTCGCTGACTGCATTGTATTTCATTACAGTTCTTGCAAGTTTCTTCTTTATTATAAATGCAACACCATTTCTTCTGTGTCTTTCATTTCCAGCATAGTAGACCATGTGATCATCTGATGCAAAGTGCCCGATGCCAGTCCATTTCAGTTCGCTGACACCCAACAGATCAAGTTGTACACGTTCCATTTCATTCTTGACCACCTCCAACTTCCCTTGGTTCATGCTTCGTACGTTCCATGTTCCAATGTGTAAGACATCTTTACAGCTTCTGACTCTCATTTCATGCGCAGCTACATCAGCAGTCAGACGTCCCGAGGGCTTTGATCCAACCACATCATAAATGCTGGCTTTACTCTGAAAAGTCTTCAGCTCTTCCCCAGTAGCTAGTTGAGTGCCTTCCAACCTGGGGGTCTCATCTTCCAGCACTACAGCACAATTTGTTTTGTTGTAACTATCCATTGGGTTTTCATGGCAAGATACAGAAGTAGATTGCCGGGCCTTTCTTCCGTGCAGTTTAAGTTTGGTGTTGTTGCCGTTGTCACAGAAATGTGATCCTCCGCCGTCAACACTATCCCATTCTGCTGCTGCCCAGATGGGTGGTTTGTCTTGGTCTGGCATCTCAGCTGAGACCTGTCCATCTTGGGAGACCCTGCCAGTAGTTAAACTACCGATAGTTTAGCTCTCAGCATCACTGATGCACACAAGCCCTCACAGCACGACAAGCTGCAAACCAAGTTTACTAAACCGTCTTAATGTGCGCTCTGTTACCTTATTGCATGATAATGGCGCTTTTTTAGGCGCACAGGTACCTTATCGCGCGATAACGCGCGCTGCGGTGCAAACGAGCGCTGAAGGCGGGGGAAAGGCTCCCGGAGGGCGGAGTAAGGCTCCGCAGGGGCGGAGAGAAGGGGGTCAATGGGTGGAGAGTGGGAGGGGAGAGGCTCCCCGCACACTAACGCTGTGAAATCTGAGGCTGAAAACTAACGCCAGTGAAACCCTGGCGCTAGAGCTGATTTAAAGGGAAGAGAAAACATTTCTGTCAGCAATGTACAGCAAAACCAGGGAAATCTACAAAAAAGTGATGTGTGATACATGTGCACGGAAAGCACAGTTACTTACCTGTAACAGGTGATCTCTGGGAACAGCAGGAATAAGTCTTCACATATGGGGTATGTTGGTACCGACGGAGCCTGCGCGGGAACGCTCCCCAGCTTCCCAAAAAGGAAAACCTTTCGGAGCATCCCACAGCGCCTGCGCGCTGCCTTCCCGCCTTTCCTAACCATCTCTCCTCAGTTCGAGTTTAAAGCTGAGACAATAGAGAGAAAGAGGAAAGGAAAGATAGAAAAAGAGATACAACTCCTAGGGGAGGTGGGAGGGTTCTGAAGACTTATTCCTGCTGTTCCCAGAGATCACCTGTTACAGGTAAGTAACTGTGCTATCTCCAGGAACAAGCAGGAATGAGTCTTCACATATGGGGACTCCCTAGCTAAGATGCCTGGGAGATCCCCAAGGATATGAGACCCTGGAAGGGGTCTACTTCCTCCTATGGATCTCAGGCATCCATCCAGGGAAGGAGGGTAGGAGTTGTTTAAGAATGGAACAGGTGTTTGAGGACAGCCTGACCAAACAAAGCATCCCGGCGGGAGTCCTTGTCCAAGCAGTAATGGGCTGTGAAGGTATGAACCGAGGCCCAGGTGGCTGCTCGACAGATCTGGTCGATGGACACAGAATTTAGATGAGCCATAGAGGTGGCCATGGCCCTCACATTATGAGCTGTGACATGGCTCTCCAGAGAAAGGTTCTTACTCTGGTAGGCGAAAGAAATACACTGAGCAATCTAATTGGACAGTGTTCTCTTAGAGACTGGAAGTCCCAAATGAGAAGGATCAAAAGCAACAAAAAGCTGAGAAGACTTTCGATGTTGCTGTGTCCTATGTAAGTAAAAAGCAAGAGCTCTTTTACAATCCAGAGTATGAAGAGTCTTCTCTGCACTGGATGCATGAGGAGCTGGAAAAAAAGACAGGTAAATACACCTCTTGATTAAGATGAAAAGGTGAGACCACTTTAGGCATAAAGTGTGGATTGGTCCTAAGGACTACCTTATCATGATGGAACCTTGTATAAGGTGGATTAGCCACTAATGCCTGCAGTTCACTGATGCGGCGAGCTGAAGTAACTGCAATGAGGAAAATAACCTTCCATGAAAGAAACTTCAAGGAGGTAGTGGCTAAGGGTTCAAAAGGTGGCTTCATAAGCTGACCAAGAACCAAATTTAAGTCCCATGCCACCGGAGGAGGCCTAATGGGAGGTTAAGTTAAAGTTAGGCCTCTCATGAATCTTGCAATGAGAGGATGAGAGGAAATAGGTTGTCCATTGATGGGCTTAAGGGATGCTGCAATAGCACTCAAATGGACTCTTACTGAATTTGTTTTAAGGCCTGCATTGGAAAGATGCAGGAGATAGTCTAACAGAGAATTTAAAGGTAGTGCTAGAGGGTCAAGACCCTTTTCAGCACACCAAATGGAAAACCTCTTCCATTTAAAAGCATAAGAACGCCTGGTGGAAGGTTTTCTGGAAGCATGGAGGATATCCTTCACTTGTTGAGAAAGATTACAGTCTTGAAGGTCTAGGCCTTCAGTAACCAAGCTCTGAGGTGTAGGGACTTGGGGTTTGGGTGCCACAAAGTCCCCTCCTCCTGGGACAGAAGGTCTGGAGCAGCTCCCAAGTCCAGGGAGGGGGCTTGGGAGAGATGTAGAAGTAGAGGGTACCACACTTGGCGTGGCCAGCGTAGAGCTATGAGGATCAAAGATCCTTGATCTCTCTGGAGTTTGAACAGAGTCTTGGGAATCAAGGGAATGGGTGGAAATGCATACAGGAAGCCCTGACCCCAATGAAGGAGGAAGGCATCCTTGGCCTGAACTCCCTGACACAGAATTCTGGAACAGAACCGGGGAAGTTTGGCATTCCACGGACTTGCAAAGAGGTCTATGTCCGGGGTTCCCCATTCTTGGAAGATTCTGAGTACCTGATCCATGTGCAGGGACCATTCGTGTGGAAGCAGAACTCGACTGAGTCTGTCTGCCCAAGAGTTTTGGACTCCTGGTACTGTGAGGTATACTGCCAGGAGATGGATTTGATGCTCTCTGGCGAAGGCCCACAATCTTAAAGCTTCGTTGCAAAGCGACAGAGAGCCAGTTCCTCCTTGCTTGTTTATGTAAAACATGGCTACTTGATTGTCCGTATGAATGAGGACTGTCTTGTAGCTGAGGAGGGTATGAAGGACCTTGAGAGCTAGAAAAACTGCTCGAAGCTCCAAGTGGTTGATATGAAGAGAGATCTCCTGTGGGGACCAAGTGCCTTGAGTGGAGAGGTCCTGTAGATGGGCTCCCCAACCTGTTTGGGAGGCATCTGTTGTGAGGGTTGCTTGGGGCAACAACTGTTGGAAGGGGGACCCCAGCAACAAATTTTGAGTGGACATCCACCATTGGAGAGACCAAAAGAGACGTTTGATGGTTGCTATTTGGTCTGAGAGAGCTCCTGAAGCTTGAGTCCACTGGGTGGACAAAGTCCATTGAGCTGCTCTCATGTGCAGGCGAGCATAGGGTACCACATGCACTGTGGAAGCCATGTGGCCTAGCAGTTGTAGCATCTCCCGGGCAGTTAAATGGCTCTTTGACTGAATCTGGGAGGCTAACTGCACTAGACGTTGGCAACGGGCCTGAGGAAGGTAGGCCCTTGCAGTAGTGGTATCCAACCAGGCCCCTATGAATTCTAGGGACTGAGTAGGGGTGAGCTGAGACTTTGGGAGGTTTACCACATGTCCCAGATACTGCAGAATGCGCCTTGTGCGGTCCAGGGAAATCTGGGCCTCTGACTGAGATGAAGCTCGAATGAGCCAGTCGTCCAGGTATGGGAAGACAAATATTCCCAGAGTGCGTAGAAATGCAGCAACTATTGCCATGCATTTGGTGAACACTCTTGGAGCAGAGGCCAGACCGACAGGAAGGACTCTGTATTGGTAATGTTTTCCTTGGAAAAGAAACCGTAGGAATCTTCTGTGAGAGGGATGGATGAGGACATGTGTGTACGCATCCTTGAGATCTAGAGAACAAAGCCAATCCTGACTTTGAAGGTATGGAAGGAGAGTGCCCAGAGAAAGCATCTTGAACTTCTCCTTGCATAGAAATTTGTTCAATTCTCTGAGATCTAAGATGGGCCTGTATCCCCCTGTCTTCTTTGGAATGAGAAAATAGGGGGAGTAGAACCCTGACCCTTGATGAAGAAGAGGAACTTCTTCTATTGCCCCTTGGGCAAGAAGGGTAGCTACCTCTTGACCTAGAAGGTCGAGAAGAGATGTGGGAGAATTGAAGTGTCTCACCATGGTGTGGGGAGGAAGGTCTGAGAAATGAAGCTTGTAGCCCTCTCTTATGATGGAGAGGGTCCACTGTTCTGATGTTATTTGCTCCCATCTGGGAGCAAAATGAGCCAACCTTCCTGGAATGGTGAGAGGTTCTGGCTGCTTTAGAGCCAGAAAGGCTAAGTTCTCTAGCATCAAGTCAAAAACCCTGAGGAGGTTGGGCCTGCTGAGTTGCAGCAGCCCCTGTAGGCTTAGGCCTGGCCTGTTCAGGTTGCTGACGCTTAGTGGCAAAGCGACCTGTAGAAGATTGTTGGCCAGAAGTAGAAGGAAATCTGCCCTTTTTAAAGAAAGACTTTTTAAAAGGCTTTTTCTTGGCAGGAATGGAGGTTGACTTTGAAAGTCTATCCAGAGCAGAGTTTTCTGCATCCATTTGAGTGGCTTTTATTTGCCATTCTTTGCCAAATAGGTTTTCACCTGTACAGGGAAGATTTCCTAAGCCATCTTGAACCCAGGGTTCTAAATCAGAAGCCTGGAGCCAAGCAATTCTGCGAGCAGCTATGGCAATGCCTGAAGCTCTGCTGGCACCTTCAAAGGAGTCAAAGGCTGCCCTGTTGGAAAACTTTGAAATGTCTTGGGTATGCTTAAGCCAAATGAGGAATTCCTCCCTTTTATCCTCTGGAAGAAAAGGGAGGAAAATGTGCAGCTTTTCTGCAACTTCTTTTAGAAACATACTCATGTAAAGACTATATGAGTTGATTCTGGCAATAAGCATACTGGCTTGGAAGATTTTCCTACCAAAAGCATCCAAGGTCCTGCATTCTCTTCCTGTAGGAGCAGAAGAGTGTCTCTTTGTACTCTTTATCCTTTTCATAGCTGACTGCACCACAATGGAATGGTGAGGAAGCTGAGTTTTATGAAATCCAGGACAGGGAGGAACACGATACATAGTGTCCAATCTGCGAGAATGAGGAGAGAGAGTGAGAGGAGTCTCCCATAGATCAATCATGTGTTCATAAAGAATCTCATGGATTGGTAAGGTGACTGCCTCTTTAGGAGCCTTAGAATAGCCCAAAATATCCAATTTTTTTGCTCTAGGCTCTGATTCAGAGGTTACTGAAATAGAAAGTCCTTTAGCTACTTCTCTTATGAAGTCTTGAAAGGACAAGTCCTCTGGAGGAGACATTCTTCTTTTTGGAAAAGAAGGCTCTTCAGGAAGGGCTATGGATACTTCAGGAGACTCGTCTGATGTTTCAGAATCATCAGAGGAATCAAAGTATCGCCTGTCAGGGTACTCTTCCAACGCTCGATACGCGTATCGAGCAGTATCGACATCGGGCGTCCCCGGTACCGGATCTGTACTGATAAGCAGCCCTGGACAAGGAACCGCTGCAGCCGGTATCCTGGTCGATGGTGATACAGTCGGTACCGGTATCGGCGCTGGTGCCGGTACCGGAGCCGATACCGACAACGGAGTTTGTTTCGGTACCAGCGGCGTCGCAGCTTGAATGAAGGCCGCAATAGCCCGCTGCATGGACAGAACATTGTGATCCATCGACGCCATGAATGCCTGGAAGTCGGTACCGGGAGATTGTGCCGGTACCCCAGAGCATTCTAACAGGTGATCGGTCGAGGCCGTGCCATCGATGTCAACCTGTAACCCCATAGGAGGAGCTTTGGAAGCTGGAGCTTCCCGCCGGAGTTGTTTTGCTGGTGCAGGATCCTCGAGGGCAAGCCCGGAGGCATCTCGATGCTTAGAGGGAGATCTACCCTTCGAGGACCTGCTAGGTTTATGTTTGGTTACCTGAGATCCATCAGGAGAAGACGACCTGGAAGATGTCGATGCTACCGACGCTGCATCAGCGGGAAACAGCACATGGAGCTTAGCTGTTCGGTTCTGTAAACCCCGTTTAGACATTAGAGAGCAGGATGGAAAATCCGGAATGGAGTGTTCAGGACCCAAACATTTAAGACACCATTCATGGGTATCTGTAACAGAAATAGTACCGCTACACTTAGTGCATTTTTTGAACCCAGAGGCTGGTTTTTCCATGAGGGAAAAATGTTCTTGTAGGCCCTGAGGCCCAAGAGGAGAAATACACTAAGTGAAGAAAAATAGATTTTTTTTTTTTTTTTTTTTTGAAGGAAAGAAAGAGAAAAAGACCGGCGGTACCAGTCCGGAGTCGGAGAAGGCAGACACGCGACCAAAGAAATAAAATAAAATAAAGAACTTCTTCAGCGGTGACAGGGCTCGACCTGCTGGCTCCGCGGCAAAGAAGAAGTGAGGAGAGATGGTTAGGAAAGGCGGGAAGGCAGCGCGCAGGTGCTGTGGGATGCTCCCAAAAGCTTTCCTTTTTGGGAAGCTGGGGAGCGTTCCCGCACAGGCTCCATCGGTACCGACGTACCCCATATGTGAAGACTCATTCCTGCTTGTTCCTGGAGATCAAAAGTGCAAATAAACATTGAAAATGACTCCAACAAAATATTTAAAAAAAACATAACTAAGCTGGGCAAAAGTGATATTAATGGGAAACATCAAAAAACACTACCAAGAAAGCTCCAAAAAAAAGATATGAACTTTGGAAGGGTCTACGCTCCGTCCCCATACAAGGCGAATGATCCCACAGTGAAAGAGCGCTGATCAGGGTTCCCCTCTCCATTGGACAGGTTTCGTATGGCGTGCACATGTTCCACAACAGCAGGGCGGGAATGTCGGAATGGGCACTGGACAGATGCTGGGAAAGGGGGCACAGAGGGCTGCAGACGGCACATGCTGTGCTGCAGCTGGGCCACAGTGCGGACAGAGTAGTTACTCACCTGTAACAGGTGTTCTCCAGGAGCAGCAGGAATCAGTCCTCACATATGGGTGACGTCGGCGCCGACGGAGCCCTCGCGGAGCAATTTTCCCCAGCTTTCAAAGAAAGCCTTTGGGAATTGCAGCGCGCATGCGCGGTCCTCTTCCCGCCCAAGGGTGCCATCTTGCTCAGTCTGATGACATAGCTAAAAGACAGCAAAAAATTAGCAAAAAACGAAAGAATAGAACTGCAACTCCAAGGGGAGGAGGGAGGGTTGTGAGGACTGATTCCTGCTGCTCCTGGAGAACACCTGTTACAGGTGAGTAACTACGCTTTCTCCAGGACCAAGCAGGAAGTCAGTCCTCACATATGGGACTCCCAAGCTTAAGGCTACCGGAGACCCTAAGCACAAAAAGAGCTCCCTCAAGCTCAGTAGCACAGAAGGAAGGAATCTTCTCTGAATACGTCTCCAACCGGTAGCCCAACATCCGGGATGGAGGGTAGGAGTTGCCTATACCTCAAAGAGGTTACGGAGGACTGCCTGTCCGAAAGCACTGTCCCTGCGGGACTCCCTCTCCAGGCAGTAATGGGTTGCAAAAGTCTGGCTTGAAGACCAAGTAGCGGCCCGGCAGATGTCTGCCAATGGAACAGAGCAGAGGTAAGCCACTGACGTAGCCTTCGCCCTAACACGATGAGCCGTGACTTGACTTTCCAACGAGAGGCCGGCTGACTCATAAGCCCAAGCGATACAGTCAGCAATCCAGATGGACAGAGTACGCTTGGAGACAGGGAGCCCCAACCTATTGGGGTCATAAGAGACGAAGAGCTGAACAGCCCTTCTGTGCTCCCGCGTACGGTCAAGGTAGAAGGTTAACGCCCTTCTACAGTCCAGGGTATGCAGGACCATTTCAGCTCGGCTGGAGTGTGGCCTGGGAAAGTAGGTCGGAAGTACCACCTCCTGGTTGATGTGAAAAGGGGAAACCACCTTGGGAAGAAACTTAGGGCGAGCCGTAGGACTACCCGGTTCTTGTAGAACCTAGTGTAAGGAGGATCAGATACTAGGGCCTGCAGCCCACTAACGCGTCTAGCAGAAGTGAGGGCCACCAAGAACAAGGTTTTCCAAGAAAGAAAACGAAGATGACAGGTAGCCATAGGTTCAAAAGGCGGACAGGTAATCCGCTGTAACACCACATTGAGATCCCAGTCCGGGGCTGGTGGGTGCAAAGGTGGCTTAAGTAGAAGGAGGTCTCTGAGAAAACGAGCCACTAGAGGGTGGCTGGAAAGAGGTCTGCCATCCACCGGCATGTGATGCGCAGAAAGAGCACTGAGGTGGACCTTGACCGAGTTGGACTTAAGTCCAAGATTGGAGAGGGAAAGCAAGTACTGCAAGACCACTGATGCTGAACAGGAGAAGGGATCTTGAGACTGCTGAGCACACCAGACGGAGAACCGACGCCACTTAAGAGCGTAGGACTTCCGGGTGGAGGGCCACCTGGGGGCCAAGATGACCTCCTCCACATCTGGAGGCAGGCGGAGGGGAGCAAGGACTATCCTTTCAGCAGCCAGGCCATCAGATGAAGGGACCGGAGGTTGGGGTGCAGGAGAGTCCCCTGATCCTGTGACAGGAGGTTGGGCTGAAACCCCAGAGGAAGAGGAGTGTCCACCGCTAGCTGCATTAGAAACGGGAAGCAAGGTTGTCTGGGCCACCGGGGAGCCACTAGGATCATCGAGGCTTTGTCTCTGACAACTTTGAAAAGTGTCCGAGACACCAGCGGCATGGGAGGAAAGGCATATAAGAGGCCTGTGGACCATGGAATCAGAAAAGCATCCGCCACTACTCTGAGAGGATGCGGTTGTCGAGAGCAGAATCTGGGAAGTTGCCAGTTCAGAGGACTGGCAAACAGATCCATGGTGGGGAGGCCCCACTTGAGAAAGATCCGCTGAACCACGATCGGATCCAACCTCCACTCGTGTGGCTGGAGGATCCTGCTTAGCTTGTCTGCCAGGTAATTTTGTTGACCTGGGAGATAGACAGCTTTGAGGATGATGCCGTGGTGGACGGCCCAAGAGCATAGTTTCTGTGCCTCCTGACAGAGAAGGAAGGAGCCTGTTCCGCCTTGTTTGTTCACGTAGAACATTGCAACCTGATTGTCTGTCTGGACCAGCACCGACTGGTGAGTAATCAGGTGAGAGAAGGCTTTGAGCGCTAGGCGGATGGCTCTGAGCTCCAGGAAGTTTATCTGCTGAGCAGACTCCCAAGGAGTCCAGAGACCTTGAGTACATGTCCCTTGGCAATGTGCTCCCCAACCCAGGAGAGAAGCATCGGTCGTCAGGACCTGAGAATGCGGAGGGGGCTGAAAAGTCACTCCTAGTACTAGGCTTGGCAGATGAAGCCACCATTGTAGAGAAGAGACCAGCGGGTCGGAGATCTTTACGGAGTCCACTAGGCTCCCAGTGGCCTGATGCCATTGTGTACGAAGGCACCATTGAGCAGGTCGCATGTTCAGGCGGGCATTGGGGGTCACATGGACCGTGGAAGCCATATGGCCGAGCAGTCTCAGAAATTGCCTGGCCGAGACCAGGGAATTGCTGTGAAAGTGGCTGGCGAGATCCATGAGCCACTGGGCCCTGTCCAGAGGGAGGAAGGCCCGCGCCTGAAGAGTGTCCAACCTGGCGCCGATGAATTCGAGATTTTGAGAGGGGAGCAAAGTGGACTTTGCGAAGTTTATGACAAATCCCAAGTGCTGGAGTAGAGTCACAGTGCGATGAGTGGCCTGAGTGGCCTCTTGGGAAGACTGGGCTCTGATGAGCCAGTCGTCCAGGTATGGAAACACAAAAAGGCCTTGAAGTCTTAGATAGGCCGCCACCACTGCCAGGCATTTGGTGAACACCCTGGGGGCGGAGGATAGGCCAAAGGGCAGTACTCTGTACTGGTAATGATTTCCTCCCACAACAAACCTGAGATATTGTCTGTGGTCTGGATGAATAAGGATATGAGTATACACATCCTTTAGATCCAAGGAGCATAGCCAGTCTCCCTGCTGGAGGTAGGGCAGCAGGATTCCAAGGGTAAGCATCTTGAACTTTTCCTTTGCAAGGAACTTGTTGAGGTTGCGCAAGTCCAGGATGGGTCTGAGGCCTCCTGTTCTTTTTGGTATCAGAAAGTACCTGGAGTAAAACCCTTGACCCTTCAGGTGGTGGGGCACTGGTTCCACAGCTTGTTCCTGAAGGAGACTTGCTAACTCCTGAAGGAGTAAGTCCTTGTGCAGAGGGAGTCGAAGAGGCTCCCCTGGAAAATAGGAGGGAGGTACCTGGTGAAAATGAAGAAGATAGCCCTTTTGAATTATGTGAAGCACCCAGGTATCTGTGGTGATGCTGGACCATCTGTGGGCAAAGTGGACCAACCGGCCTCCTGTGCTGAGAGAAACCAGCTGAGGGGGAGAGGCTATGCTGATGAAGTCAAAAACCCCCACCCTGCTGAGCAGGGGCCGGTGGTGCAGGCTTGGGGGCTTGCTGCCTACGGGACCCATTACCCCGTCCCTTGGCCTGCTTACCCTGTGGGGGAGCTGCTGAGGCCTGATAATGAGGGTAGTGTTGATAGGCAGCCGCCTTCCTCGGGTAAAAGGGCTTTTTCCCCGAGCCCTTCTTCTTCTGAGAAGGGGCAGAGGTCTTCCTTGAGAGACGAGTCCTGGTGAGAGTCTCGGTCTCGATCTGTGCAGCCTTCTCATCCATGGGCTTGCCAAAGAGGTTTTCACCTCTGCAGGGGACATCGACCGACTTGTCCTGCACCCATGGCTCGAGGTCGGATGTCTGAAGCCAAGCCTGGCGGCGGCCACCGATGCCGGCTGCGGCTACTCGAGCCGATGCCTCAAAACCATCGTAGGCTGCTCGAGAGATAAACTTTGAGCACTCCCGAATACCAGTTGACAAGGTTTGGAACCTCTGCAAAGGTTCGTCGGAGAGACCAGCAGAGAACCCGGCTATTTCTTTAGCCAGGTCCCGGAGATACATGCCCATGTAGAGCTGGTAGGTCTGGACTCGATAAGCAAGCATAGAGCCCTGGAAACACTTTTTTTTTTTTTTTATTTTATTTATTTAACTATTTCTTTTATACCGCCCCTTCCAGAGATCAAGGGCGGTTTACATATAACAGGTTAACAGTCTTGTACACAGTTTGTATACATTTTACATAGAACAATAGAAATCAACTATTTACATTGAACATTGTACATAGAACAATAGAAATCAACTATTTACATTGAACAGTAAATATATTAAAGAAAAACAATAAGCAGAGACATCTTTTAAGTATTAAAGCAAGAACTTTGTAGGTATTAAAGCAAACACATCAAACTTTTTACAAATGTATATTTACAGTGTGTGGTGTGTGTGTTGTGTGGGGCAGATATTGGTGTAGGTGTTGGAATTTAGTTCCTTTTTTTTGTCGTCTTTGAGGCGTGTGAGTGGGGGGGGGGGGTAGGCTTGTGTTTATATTGTTTGGGTTAAGGGAGTTTTTGCATGTGTGACCAGGTTTGTTGTGGAGCTAGCTTTGGGGTAGTAGGGGACTTCGAAGTGTTCAGTGAACAGGTAGGTCTTTAATTCTTTTCTGAATTGGAAGAGGTCTCTTATGGTGCGAAGTTCAATAGGGAGGTCGTTCCAGAGTGTAGGGGCAGTGAATGAGAATGCTCTGGAGCTAGTGGTGTTCTTAGTTTTGCGGATGGTTTTAGGTATGATGAGCGAGTGGGCCGCGTTTTGTCTGAGGGTCCTTGTCGAAGTTGGAGATTGCAGTAATGTGGATAAGTGTGAGGGGGTTATGTCGTTTATGAGTTTATAGGTTGTTAGGATGATTTTATATTTAATTCTACTGTTTATAGGGAGCCAGTGGAGGTCTAGCAGTATAGGGGTTACGTGATCTGTTAGGGGAGCTTTAGCAATCACTTTTGCACAGATGTTTTGTGCTCTTTGCAGAAGGTAGGTGCTTTTTTGCGGGAGGCCTATTAGGAGACTATTGCAATAGTCAAAGTGAGGGGTGATCAGTGTACTTACAACGGATCTAAAGTCTGGTGTTTCTAGGAGTGGCCTTAGGTGTTGAATTGTTTTGAGTTTATAGAAAATGGTTTTTACTGTTTGTTTTATGTGTGGTAACATGGTGAGAGTGTGGTCTATTATTACTCCTAAGTATTTTACCTGTTTTCTGACAGGTATGGAGGTTTTGTTGATAGTGATTATTTCCGGGTAGGTGTTCTCAGTCATAGATGATCTTGTCACAAACATTGCCTCAGTTTTTTTGAAGTTTATGCTGAGGTGGTTAGTTTCCATCCAGGAGGTGGTTTCAGCCATGCATTTGGATAGCGAGTCATATGTAGGGTTTTTAATGGTTATGGGGGTAGCTAGCATGATGTCATCGGCATATATAAAGTGGTTAATCTTGTGTTTTTTAAATATGTTTGTTATCGGTTGCAGGTACAGGTTAAATAGGAGGGCTGATAGGGCTGATCCTTGGGGTATTCCCTGTCCTTGGGGGAATGTTTCTGATGCTTGTTGGTCAATTTGGACGCGTATTAATCGGTGTGAAATGTAGGATTTGAACCAGTTAAGGACGGTCCCGCCTATTCCTAGATTTTCTAATCTGTTGATCAGTGTTAGATGATTAATGTTATCGAATGCGGCTGAGATATCTATAAATAGGAGTAGGTAGCCTTGTTGTTTGTCATCTGTGCCCTTGATGAGGAAGTCCATAAGGGTGATTAGGAGGGTTTCTACTCCATGGGATGGGCGGAAACCAAATTGGTGTGAGTCAAGGGGTTTGTATTCATCAATGTGTTCCTGTAACTGAATTTGAATTGTTTTCTCTATAATTTTGGCTATGAACGGAATGCTGGCTATAGGTCTGTATGAGTTTGGATCTTTTGAGTCTAGCTTATTATTCTTTATTATTGGTCTTCCTACCGAGGGCATCCTTCCTACCGAGGGCATCCAGGCTTCGGGCCTCCCGACCGGGAGGCACCGAGGAGTGCATTTTTTGACTCTTAAGTCTATGCATGGCCGATTCCACCACCATGGAATGGTGCGGTAGTTGTGCCTTTTGGAACCCGGGGCTCTTGCGGACTCGATAAATAGAATCGACTCGCTTGCTTAACACCGGCGACGACGCCGGGCTCTCCCACATGCGGAAGAGAAGTCGTTCCAGCATCGGAGGAACCGGTATAATAAAGGCCTCCTTCGGGGGAGAGTCATATTGGAGGGCATCGAGCTCTTCGACTCGAGGCTCCTCCTCGGGATCCGCGGGGAAGGCCAAGGCCTTGGCCATATCCCGCACGAAGTCCGAGAACCGGGTATCCTCCGGGGGGGACCGTCTCCGAGGTTCGGACTCGGGGGAGTCCGATGGGACACACCGAGTCCGAAAGGAACCAGGTGACTCTTCGTCCTCGGATTCCCAGGCTGACTCCTCGGAGGAGGAGTCGAGCGGCTCTGGTCGGGCGGGCATCGATGCCATCCGCCCCGACGCCGAGGGAGTCGGCGTCGACGACCTCGGTCCCGAACGGGAGGCCGAAGGAGACCGCGACCGAGGATCGACTCGAGCCCTCATGGACTCGAGGATCGGCTCGGTCTCCGGGGTCAACTTGGAGGTCGACGTCCCGGCGGTCAGGGCAGAAGCACCAGCGAGGCCAGCGATCAATGCCCGCTGCTGGTCCATGAAGGCAGTCAGACTGCTCTCCAAGGCTGTCAACCTGAGCTCAGGAGACCCAGCAGCCCCCGACTCGGGCCCCGACGGCGTCGGGCCCGACGTCGGCTCCTTCGGAGGCGCGTCCACGAGGACAACAGTACTCACGTGAGTAGGCAAGTCCATCTCGAGACGAGGATGTTTGGAAGGCCTCTCCAACTCCGAGGACCCGGGACGGGAATCGGGGCTATGCGACCTGGCCCTCGAGGAACCAGGAGCGTCCACCAATCCCGCCCTCGCGGGTTTCTTCTTCCGATGATGTTCCCGGGTAGGAGACCCCCTTTCAGAGGAACTTCGACGATGCTCAGGACCAGAGTCCTGAGACGTCGAAGCCTCTGACGAGGTCCGAGCCCAGCCGGAGTCAGAGAAGATACATTCCCGCTGATGCTCGAGAAAAAAGAGAAATAAAATCAACTTTTCTGCGGGGATTTACAAACAACGTCTGTAGGGCTCCGCGGAAAAAAGAAGACTGAGCAAGATGGCACCCTTGGGCGGGAAGAGGACCGCGCATGCGCGCTGCAATTCCCAAAGGCTTTCTTTGAAAGCTGGGGAAAATTGCTCCGCGAGGGCTCCGTCAGCGCCAACGTCACCCATATGTGAGAACTGACTTCCTGCTTGGTCCTGGAGAATAGGGTGATGCCTAGGTGGCCCATAGGAATGCTGAAACAGTATAGCAGCCAGACAGCAACTGATGAGGGCCCAGCATGGGCACGATTGTGCTTCCCACAGTGTCACAGGGGATAGTACCCAGTAGGTACCCCCAAGGGCACAGAACAGTGGCAGGCGGTGCTGGGGGGAAGCGTGGACATCTATGCAGGCACCCCTACCCCAGAACCCGCACCATAGGCAGCCACCTACCCGCACACTGGATGGCCTGAGACTGCGCTCCACCAGCACAAGGGCATGTCAGCAGGGTGGCAGAGGGGCACTGGTGGTGGAGGGGGCAGTTGCAGCTGCCCAGAGCAGACCGTGGCCTAGCCCTGTGTTGGTGGGTGCCATGCACTGCAACAGACAGGCCCTGTCTGATGAACAGTCACGGTATCCCCAAGAAATGTAGTCTCTGTGGCAACACAGTGGTGCAGTGCACACAGCGAGTGTGTTCAGGAGCAGAAGGTCACAGGTTCAAGTCCCAGCTGTGGTTCCTGCCAACCCAGGCCCCATATTTTACCCACTACTAAAACATGCTAATACAGACAGAACCTTTATTGCAGATGACGTAATCATGCCCAAAACACCTACATTTTACCCTACAGAGCACAGACACCATAAACAGGCACATTACCTAGAGCAGAGTCTCCCAAATGCAATCCTGGAGGGCCAAACACCATTCAGGTTCCATGCTGTTTCTAATAAAGATGCCTGTGCTGCATTTCTATGCGCCGCCCCGATGGTATGCAGATGTATCTCATACATATTCATGAGGGACAGCATGAAAACCCGAACAGTGTTTGGCACACCAGGACTGGAGTTGAGAACTTCCGCCGTAAAGCAGCAGCCAACAGGGGCAGACACACCCGCACCCACAGGCTCCATTAGCCAATGCCTCCTGGAGAGGCAGGACGTTGGGCCCTGCGTGCATCTCCCAATACTAGCACTTGCATACCTTAGCAATGCCACCCTAAACCTGGGAATACGGTACACAGCTATCAAAAGGTTGCTATGATCACTGGCAGATAGCAATTCCTAAGTTAAGCACAATTTGCTGATTGAGCTGCATCATAGCAATCTTTCTGATGTCTGTGGAGTGTGCTTCAGGTCTGGTGTCTGACAGTGTTTACCACCCTGGGGAGTGACCCCAACAGCATTGCGTACCATATCCATGCCTGCACTGTGCCCAGGACTGGTGCAGTGGCCAGGGCTGCCAAACACCTCTATAGTTGCACAATGCTGGCATAGGTGTGGGAGTGTGTGTCTGTCTATCCAGTGTGTGGTGGCTGCAAACACCCTCCACAGCCCACACTGCCAGCACTGTTGCCAGTATTGGCCTGCCAATGTGCATAATGAGGAGCAAGGTACCATGGGTATAGCCCGGACAGGGTGGCCTGGCCAGGAAGCATTTGCACAGGGCATAGGGCAATGGCTGGGACATTGTAGTGCCCGGCCACCACCTGCACAGACAGGGTGGCCACAGCATGTTCTGCTGGGAGATCACTCTCACCCTGACTGAGCAGTGACCATGGCATGGCTAGGTTCCCCCATAGTGCTATATAGTATTTCTCTCATGTGATATTTATGGGTTCCTTTTTGGGGCCCAATCACTGACGTATCTGCTTGGTGTGTATGCTGACATCCCAGTTCTGGGTGCATGCATCTCCACCAGGAACATGCACTATGGACTAGCTAGCAGACTGTCTGCAGCTAGTATGTGTCTTGCTGGAACACCTTGCAGGGTGCAGCAGCTGGAGGCTTGCTGCAGGAGAATATCAGATAGTTGTGGGGTGCAGCTGAGCATTTCCAGGCCTAATGTCTGTCTGCTATTGCTTTATGGATGTGTACAGAGCTGCATTGACTGCCCTGTAGGGTGTCTGTTCCCCAGCAGGACTGGGGTTGATGGTCCCCTCTACTGCCACCATTGCAGGGAGGTAGAATGTGGATCTGTTGGTGGGAGACCCTGTTTCCCACCCTCAGCCCCAGAGGGTGGGTTGGGTGGTGGTACATAATCCTCCAATGGGTTGTGATAAGGAAGCTTATCATAGTTCAGGAAGGAATAATGCAAGAGGTGAATTGGCTCTGAATAAGCCACCTGTGCTTGCTGGTAAAAACACTAAAACAGAGTGTTTGCATAAAAGACTACTAGACCCAGAATGCATTAGGTTACAGAAAGCCTCTAGGAGAGCTGAAGTGGGGAAACATGTGCCTAATCAAGGAAGCTATGAGGTAATCCCTAATCACCCATCTCCTAGGGCAGGGCTTGATTCAGCACACCTGGACTGTGCTAGGGTGGAGTGTCCATCTAAGCACTTTAAAAGTAAAAGACATTCTTCACACAGAGAGAAGCAGGAGAAAGGGGAGAAAGGACAGAAAGAAGAGAGAGAACGGCAACGGCAGAGAGAACACAGGAGGAGGAACAGCAAGACGTCCAGGAGGTCTAAGGAAGGAGTCAAAAGCAGTACGTATGGTGGGAGAGATTCCAGAGGCAAGCATTCTCCATTGGACTGGAAGAAACCAGAGGCTTGGAGATATAGAGCCAGGAACCCCCAGAGAGCACCTGTAAAGGAGACGGCTGCATCTACAGAAAGAAGGAGCTCTGATACCTATTCAAGGAGGTATGGGAAAAGAGACCTAAAGTCCAGAGATTCTGAATGGAGAGCTGGGCACAGAAGCTGGACTACCTACTGGCCAGGATACCCAGAGAGGAAACCTAATAGCAACGTGATCTCAGGTATGAACTCTGATCTGTTCCCTAGCTTTTCACAAGGAAGACAACAGGGAAACAAATGCTATCCTGAGAGTGATCCATTAGAGAATTCCTCTGAGCAAGAGCATGATAATGATTCCATGATATTTCAGGAGCAAGGGGAAATATCAAATGAGCAAGTAGAATGCATGGATTGCTCTCTGTCTAAGCTGCTGTTTTAAAGTAATCCTCAGTAAAGCAACAATCACCAAAAGGAACTGTAATGTGTTTTTTTAACTACCCAGAAAAGTTTCTTTAAATGAAAGCTTTAGGGTAAGTTAGAGCCACGTAGAGAGAGTGGACCAGCAAGGGTTTGCAGCTGGTTAATTACCTGTGATTAAGCCAGGCACAAGTGCACGTGAGCTCTGGAAGGAAAACTTCTTCATTGTGTGAATGGAAGAAAGTTGTTTTTTTGATAAAGAACATTTTTCCTTTTGGGTTTGTTTTTCATTTTAAGCACTGCTAAGAAGGTTATTAGCAGGGGCTAGTAGAAAGACCTTTTCTGTTCCATCAAGGTCTTTACTGAGTTATTGCCTAAGTATTTCAGTTGCCTTATACAGTTGTTTTGTTTTTCCTGATTACAATTCGTGAAGAAAGTATCCTATTGATGTTACCAAGCATATCTGTGCGAGGGAATAATCCCCATAAATAAAATCTGTTTTCTGCTTACACTCGAGCAACTACAATTCATTATTTTGTTGAACGGCTGATTTTGGTGTGAATGAACTACAACACCCACAATCCTTTGCAAGTCATATAAAATTCTGCCTTTGCCAAGATTGTGGACTTTCACAACCAGCACCCCCGTTTACAGGGTCCATAAGGGCTAAACCTGACTGAGAAATGCAGATGTATCCAAGGTGTGTCTGCAGGAACTACCTATCTCACACACTAGCACTGCTGGGGACCTGCAGCATGGCCTATTTCTGCCATGGAAGGTGCTGTGGACCTGGTGCTGGGCGCCCCACCTCACCCTCAGGGTGAGCACAGTACCCGCACAATGTGACAGTGTGTAGCTACTCTGTGCCAGTAACACACACGGTCAGTTCCCCCTACCAGGCTGAGGTGCTGTGGGGGTGCATACCCCATCTTGTGATCATCTGTAGACTGCTGATTTGCATGTGCAGTGCATCATGGGTACGGGTGGGTTAACCTATCCAGGTGACCACAGCAGACTGTTTGTGTGGTGATGTGCAGTCCTTCTGCAGCCAGCCAGGGGTTTGTTAGCAGCTATAGAGCTGTAGCCCACTGGTTACTTCACTGCCTGTTGGAGCCAGAGGTCATGGGTTCAAACCCACAGTGGGGTTATTTGATAGGGCTGTCCGAAGCATTGTCTATTTTTAATGTACATTAGTGCTGCCAGCAAAAACACCCTCAAGAGTACTGTAATCATAAGGTGCCTCAGAAGGCGCCCCATAAGGTTGCAGTCCGTATAAGGTGCCTTAATAGATGTCCTATGGAGCGCCTTATAGGGTGCCATGGCGGACAGTGCACTTTATAATGTGCCCTATGAAGTGCCTTATGCAGCACTTTAGGTTACGGCATGTGAGGGTGTGTTTGCCGGCAGCAATAATTAAAATACAAATAAAATGCCTCAAGAAACAATACTTACATGTCAAAGCTGATGCCTCAGCCAGCCTTATGCATTAGGCACACTGGGGGATCGAACTCATGACCCCTGTATCATCAGTCAGTGTATTAACCATTGTGTTACACCTCTGTTTCTATGTTTGCATGTCTGCGCGCCTACTTAAGAATACCGCGCGGTAACGCGCTTAGCGGCGCTTCGCCCGATAATGTGCGCAGCAGCGCGCGTTATCGCACGATAATCCCATTTTGCTACTTTAAGACTGAAACGCCCACTCCTTTTATGGCATCCTGTACACTATCGCCGGGCGCACGTTAAGACGGTTTAGTAAACATACCCCTTGGTTTTAAGGATTGTTTATCCTGGTTCTCTTCTTATTTTTATTTATTTGGATGCTTTTACATACCGCCCCTTCCAGAGATCAGGAGTGGTTTACAATGGAACAAAGCATAACACAAAGAACATCATGTAACCGGAGAACTGATTCGGCAGTTTCACAATAGTAATCCTACCCGCTTCTGATCGCTGGAAGGAGCGGGCTACAAATGCTTGCTAAATAAAAATAAATAAACTATTAACAATAAACAGTTAAACATGAGAACTATTTGCAATCATAAATCTTCCAATTGTTGTTGTAGGCGCAGAAGTGATGGTGAGAGAAATGACACATTAATGGGTAGGAGTGGGATTATGGTTGGTTTGGTGTGTAGCAAGAGTTATGTGGTGCAGGGGTCAAGTTGGTCAGGGAGACTTGATCAAGGGTGAAATTAGGTTATGGAAATGTTGGATGAACAGATAAGATTTTAATTCCTTCCGGAATACTTGGAGGCCTTTAATTTCTCTCAGGCTTTCTGGGAGGGCATTCCATTGTGCAGGTGCAACAAATGAAAATGCACTGGTACTTGTTATTTGTTTAGTTTTTCGAATCGATGTGGGGACTAAAAAAGTGTTAAGGTTCTTTCGTCTTCTAGTTCTATTTTCAGGGGGTGTTTGGATTAAGCTTGAGAGATGAGAAGGTAATATATTGTTGATTAGTTTAAAAGTTGTTAGTATCGATTTATATTTTATCCTGCTGGCGACTGGCAGCCAATGGAGAGAGTACAATATGGGATCGGATAGTCTGGCTTTCACTATTATACGCGTGGTGACATTTTGGGCCATTTGGAGCATGTTTAACCTTTTTTTAGTTGTGCCTTGAAGTATGCTATTACAAAAATCGAAATGAGGTGTGATTAATGCTTGGACTATGATTCTGAAGTAATCTATATCAAAGAGGAGTCTGAGTTGTTGAATGGTCCTTAATTTAAAGAAGATTGTTCTAGCTGTCTGTTTTATGTGGGCAATCAAGTTGAGGGTCTTATCAAGGATGACTCCTAAGTATTTCACCTCCTGTTTAACTGGTAATGTGATGTTTTGAAGACCGATTACCAGAGGGGGTTGAAGTCAGGGTTTCTTGAAGTGAACAAGACTTCTGTCTTATTGAAACTGATAGACATATTTGAACAGAGCCAGTTTTCAGCTTCAGTTAGGCAATCTGCTAGATTGTCATAATTGGGGTTTGAAATGTCGAATGAGGAGTACAACATGATATCATCAGCGCATATGTGATATCTTATATTGTGCTTCTTAAAAATGGAACATATGGGTTGAAGATATAAGTTAAACAGGAGTGCAGAAAGTGCAGAGCCTTGTGGGATTCCTTGTTCTTGAGGGAAGGGTGGTGAAGAATCCTGATCTATTTGTACATATTGAACGCGGCTAGATAGATATGATTTAAACCAATCGAGGGTTATCTCTTTTATATCTAATTGGCTACGTTTTGAGATGAAAATGTTATGATTTACATTGTCAAATGCAGAGGAGATTTCAAGAAAAACAAGGATGAAGGCTTGTTTAATGCTGTCCATACCTCGTATGAGAGTGTTAAAGAGGGCCAAGAGGAGGGTTTCGACACCGTGAAAAGGACGAAACCCGTATTAATGCTCATCTAATGGTGCTGTTGTGTCAATAAAGTCCTGTAGCTGTAGTTGCACAATTTTCTCAATGATTTTTGCCAGAAAAGGGATACTGGCAATGGGCCTATATAAGGTCGGATCCTTATTTTTTAAGATTTGTTTTTCAGTATAGGGCGAATTGCAGTAAATTTAAGGTCATTTGGCATGAAGCCTTGGCTTAGTGATTGATTCACTATTGTTTAGGATGTAGGGGACTAGTCAGCTTTAGATGCCTTAATCCATGCTACAGGGCACGGATCTAAGAGGGATGTGGTTGTATTAAGTTTTGCAATTGTGTCTAGCAGTTGTTTGCTATTAATGAGGTGGAAAGATTTCCATTCATTCGTATAATTTATTGCTATTAGAGTGGGATTCAGATACTGGAGAGTTGCTTTGTTTTAACTTGCTAGTAAAATGGTTAGCCAGAGTCTGGGATTTGATTGGTATTTCATGGGGGATGTTTAAGGGAGATTTGGTAAGGGATTGCACAATTTATTTTATTTTATTTATTTATTTAACAATTTGTCTATACCGCCTTTTCATTTAATCAAGGCGGTTTACAAATATTAACTTTTAATTTTTGCATAGAACTTGCAAATTAAACAGTAACATCATTTTTTATTATTTCAAATAGTTCCCTTGGGTGATTGATTGCTTTTGATATAATTTTTGTATGGCGATGTTTCTTAGCATTGTTTATGGCTTCCTTGTATGCATTAAGGGATGAAATGTATATGTCTTTGATTTCTGGAGACTTTTTCATTCTCCATTTGAATTCTAACTGTCTAAGTTCTTTTTTTAAATTGGCTAGGTCAGGGGCATATCATTTTTCAGACACCTTATGATGGGATCTTAAAGGGGCAGGAGAAAGTTCAGCTGCTATATTTATAGCGGTGTTCCAGCTTGTTATCAATTCGCTGAGGTTGTTTGAGTTATGTAACTTGGAGATAACTGTTTTTAGGAAAGTTTCCTTGTCGAAGGATCTGAATCTCGGCCCTTGGTGTGAGGTGGAGGTATGTAAGGTGGCAGCTTGAGGTAGGAGTAAGGAGAAACGGAAAATGAAATGATCAGAGTAGGGGACTGGGGATATACATGGGGGACTATAGTGAGGAAGTTCAGTTATGTGTGCGGGGAGGAACATGAGGTTTAGGGTGTTGCCTTTGATGTGTGTAGGATATTCTATAGTTTTCCTGAATCCCATCTCTTCCATTGAGTCTAAGGCAGCTGTAGATTGGTTGTTGGTGAGCGATGCTAGGTTAAAATCCCCAAGGATGATATGGGGTTTTCTTACTGGGAAGCTGCAGCAGATTCAAGGATCGTGGTTATATTTTGGTTGTAGTAGACGGGAGGTCTATAAATGAGGCAAATGGCTATTGTTTTATTTTTTATTTTAAGGATATCCATCCCTCAAGATTATTGCAGATGGTAGGGGATACGTTAAGGTCAGATCTCGCCACCTCCTCTTTTCCAGTCTCTAGAGCAGTTGTAAATAGAGTAGCCTTGTATTTTTAGCTGATTCAGAAAGACTGAGTCAGTATCTGATAACCAAGTTTCCGTAATGCAGAGGAAATCTGTTTTTTTATCTGTAATGAGGTCAATCAAGAGTGGGATTTTATTTCTAATGGACCTGGCATTAATCAGGATGAAATTTAGAGCTGTGTGTGGATTTGTGTATTTTAGAAGGCTATCTTTTGGTGAGAGGTCCATGTGGATTAGTCTATGATTCTGTCTCCTCTGGTTTAGGGTTGTGCTACCATGAAATGTGTGTCTTTTAGAATGACTGTGGTGGTCTCATCTATGGTGGTGGTGTACAATAGGAATGTGGGAAGGCTAGAGGAAGCTGTTTGGGGGAGTAAGGGTGTGGAGAAGTGGAGCAGATGTGAGCAGGAGGCAGAGTGTATATAATAATACATTCAGAGAGAGCAGAAGCAGGTTTTTTTTAGCTTCCATTCTGTTATGATTCAAATTTGATGAACAGATTGAGGATCTTTGATTGGGACACTTATGAGGTCAAAGAAAGAGATAATCATTGGAACAAGAATATTGCAGGTGGTACATAAAATTAATAGTAATGAAGTAGCAATAAGAGTATGTAAATTGTACATTATTGCAAAGATAAAATGAGATCAATTAACATACATTGCAAGGTTTGTTAAGGATCGGTAGAGCAGACAGTGATAATTGCACGCTTATAAGAACTTACTGAGTTGTAGCAGACAGTGAAGCTCTAGGATCTGAAGGAGTACAATAGCAATGGCAGCAAATTTGTTATGAGAGATTGTTTTCTCGACCAAATGGGCAGGAGACCCTGGATTGTCCATTTTGGAGAAAGCGTTTCCCTATGATGTATTGCATGGGAATTTATTTGCCAAATTGCCTGGGAATTTATTTGCCCAATTGCCCCATCTAAGGGCCACACCAAAGGGCCCTCTGGTGAGGCCGCAAGGCGCGGGTGCACCTAGTTGCGCTGAGAAAATTTATGGACCGTTGGGCGGGCCCGATTGGTCTCATCGGAGGGGATTGGAGAGGAGCTTACCTTCCCGCTCTCCCTCGATGCAGCCGATCGGGTGGTGGAGGAGCAGGCTGAAAGACTGTTTGCTGCTGCTGGAGCTGATTTAAAGAGTCCGGTGGAGAGGCGAAGCAGGGCCCGATTGGTCTCGTCGGAGGGGAGCAGGGAGGAGCTTACCTTCCCGCTCTCCCTCGATGCAGCCGATTGGGTGGTGGAGGAGCAGGTTGAAAGACTGTTTGCTGCTGCTGGAGCTGATTTAAAGAGTCTGGTGGAGAGGCGAAGCAGGGCTCGATTGGTCTCATTGGAGGGGAGCAGGGAGGAGTTTATCTTCCCGCTCTCCCTCAATGCAGCCGATCGGGTGGTGGAGGAGCAGGCTGAAAGGCTGTTTGCTGCTGATGGAGCTGATTTAAAGAGTCCGGTGGAGAGGCGAAGCAGGCCCGATTGGTCTCGTCAGAGGGGAGCGGGGAGAAGCTTACCTTCCCGCTCTCCCTCGATGCAGTCGATCGAATGGTAGAGGAGCAGGCTCTCCCACCGCACTTTTAGTATTTGTTGTGGTGGATCCTCCTCTACTGCTATCCCACTCTCAATATGTATACCTCAAGGGTCTGTCTGGGGACCACTCCTTTTCTGTCACTATACCTTGTTGCACTCAACTCCTTCCATAAATTTTAGTAAGTGTTGCTGTTTAGCAGTAACAGAGGTTCTCCGCAGACAGCAGAGGAATGCAGCCAGCAGCAGCAAACAGTCTTTCAGCCTGCTCCTCCACCACCCAGCTCGTATAAAATATAAAACACTAATAACCACTTTCAAACTCATGCATAACGTAGCGCCATCTTTCCTCTCCAACCTAATCTGCACACAACCACCCAACAGAAGCAGAAGAACCATCAACTCTAACACCCTCTGTGTACTGGCAGATATAAGATCTGTCAAAACCGGTACTAGTAACAGAGCATACTCTTACACAGCACCGACACTCTGGAACCAACTGCCACCGGAGCTGCGAGCTAGCAAAGACCTGACCGACTTTAGAAAAAAACTCAAAACTCACCTATTTCAGATTCAGTACAATCTGATTTAGTCCACGTGGCCCGAACTGTACCACCCAGAAGAACCAAGGATGTATATATGTAAAAAAAAAAATGTACATATGTAAAATAACCCAATCACCTAACTACTGTGTGTTGTGCTCTCTTTACAAATCACCTTGTATATATTTCAAATTATTCTGTCCTGATATGACAGTTTCCAATATGTAATCTAATCTGCTGCTGATCGCTGGAAGTAGTGGTATACAAATATATGCTAAATAAATAAATAAATAAACACTTGATGGTAAAGGCTGTGGGCTGATCCATTGTGCAGAACTCTCTTCTAGCAACAGTAGAATTTTTCTTTTCTTTTTTTTTAACAGGACTGAGCATATACATGTGGTCTCACGCCTCCTGACACACTGTTGCCTTTAGTCCTTTCAAAGCTTTCAGAGTTCCTATGACCCAGTGAAAAAGTAAAGGATGATTGAAGGATGAGAAAAGTGTGACTGCATTCCTCTGCTGTCTGTGGAGGACCTCTGTTACAGGTAAGCAATAACACTTTCTCCGTTGACAAGCACGAGAAATGCAGGCGATGGTGAATCCAGAGCAGAGAATTGCTGAGGAGGATATAGCTGCTGGTGTATGGACGACCCGACCAAGACCTTTGGGAGAAGGAACTAAAAGATCAAAGTGCAAAAAACAAGTAGAACAGACAGTTCAAATGCATTACTTTAGGTTGCAGCAATGCTTGGTAAAAGTGTCCGTTGTTAACAACGTGGCAGCATTACCTGTGATATGCATGGAGATGGAGCACAATTGGCTATCATGGAGGCCTTTGCTGTGAGATGATGGGGAGTGACCATCTGTAGAATGGAGCGACCCTCCGTCTGATGTGCAGAAGGCCTGGGTTATTCCAATTAAAGGTCACAAAAATCTGAGAGGTTTTAAGTCTGTTACATGTAGGATGAAAATAGTACAACAGAGCTCTTCATCAGTCTAGGGAGTAAACAGTCATCTCTGTATATATGAGGTCTGGAAAGAAAACCCTAGGTAGAAGTAGTGGCGGATCTGAATGAAAGGCAGAAAAATCACCTTGGGCAGAAAGTTGAGATGAGCATGAACAATCTTGGTTGGCAGAAAAATTGCTTGCATCTTGAATAAGGAACTAGGTACCTGGAACTCACTCAGGTGACATGCTGATGTAATAGCAATAACAAAGTCTTCCCATGAGAGATGTTTTAAAGATGCTTGGTCTGAAGACTCAAAAGATGGTTTGATCAGAACTGAAAATACAACGCTAAGATTCCATGCAGATATTGATTTCTGAAATGCCAATAGAGATTTGGTAGAGGCTCTCATAAATCTGGTTACCAGAGGATGATAAGAGAGAAAGGTTTGCCTTCAAACCTGTCATGGTAGGCTGAAATTGCAAGAAGATGTATGTGTACCATGGAGTCTTTAATACGCTATCTGATAGCAACAAGAGGCAGGAGAGAAGAGCAGCATGATGGCTCAAGAAGGGTTGAAGGTGGCTAAGCAACACCAATGAGAAGAACGAGAACATTTAAAAGCATAGTATTTCTTGGTGGAAACTTTCTTAGATACTACAACAATCTGATAGTCTCCTTCAGAGACTGGAATCTACAAAGTTGGGTTGGCCTTCAACACGTAAGCGGTTAGGAAAAAGTCTCCGAAGATTCAGGTGCAGTGAGTGGTAATTTTGGTATGTCAGAAGACAGATGGGAGCACAGCAGTAGTGTGGTGTCAACAAGTAAGATAGAAGTAATGGGAAACTGATCTGTCTAGCCCATTTGTGACCAATGAATGACACTTGACCCTTGAAGTATCTTCTGGAGTACTCTGGATAAGAGTGAGAATGGAGGAAAAATGTACTGCAACTACTGGTGTCATGAAATTGCAAAGGCATCTTGATAGGAACTGTGTGGCATTGCACATGAGCAAGTTACCTTCTCAGTGGTCAAGCAGGAGGGGGAATAATCACACATATGGGTAATTCCAAAGGCTGAGGATATAAGCATGGATAGTATGTTGAATGTAGACCAGTAGCCCTTGTAACCCAGGTGCCAGAGATGTGATAGACTGAAGTGGATTTGGGAACATCACATGTTCATGACTGGATGCTAATTATTAAGTGTATGCTAAACTAGAATTCAAAGGTCACAGAAAGCGTAGTTACTCACCTGTAACGGGTGATCTCAGGGAACAGCAGGAATTTAGTCTTCACATATGGGTATCGTCGGTACCGACGCAGCCTGCACGGGAACGCTCCCCAGCGTCCAATAGGAACGCTTTTGGGAGCATCCCTCAGCACATGCGCGCTGCCTTCCCGCCTTTCCAACTATTTAATTTATTTTATTTAGCTGTATTTATATCCCGCTTTTCACCGGGTCAAAGCAGTCAATTGGGGGATACATTTAACACGAGGGGATATGAGACACATACGCTAATACCCACAGGGAACGTGGGCAATGGAGGGTTAAGTGGCTTGCCCAAGACCACAAGGAGTGGCTATAGGACTAGAAATCCCAGTCCCTCCGGCCTGAGATTGCTGCCCCCAGGTGGGACTTGAACCCCCGGCCCTCTGGCCTGAAGTACCTTGTCCTATCCACTCCCCTCCTCCTTTCCCTCTTCAGTTAAGTTTGTAACTGAGTGAAAGGATAGAGGGATAGAGGGAGAGAGGAAAGAGACAAAGAGATAGAGAGACGACTCCTTGGGGAGGTGGGTGGGTTGTGAAGACTAAATTCCTGCTGTTCCCGGAGATCACCTGTTACAGGTGAGTAACTACGCTATCTCCAGGAACAAGCAGGAATGTAGTCTTCACATATGGGGGACTCCCTAGCTGAAGATGCCAGGGAGATAGCCCAGAAAGGTGCCACCCCAGAAAGATAGGCATCCTTCCTCCCATGGATCTCTGGCATTCCACCAGGGTTGGTGGGTAGGAGTTGAATTAGGTCTGAAAGAGATTTCGAAGAACAGCTTGGCCAAAGAAGGCATCCCAATGGGAGGCTTTATCCAGGCAGTAGTGGGCTGTGAAGGTGTATATCGAAGCCCATGTGGCTGCTCGACAAATGTCATCGACAGACACAGAGTGGAGATTAGCTGTCGGAGTAGCCATGGCTCTCACATTATGAACTGTGACATGGTCCTGAAGAGGAAGACCCTTACTCTCATAAGCAAAGGATATGCATTGGGCAATCCATTTAGATAAAGTTCTTTTGGAGACTGGAAGTCCCAAATGACTAGGGTCAAAAGCTATAAAACGTTGCGAGGACTTTCTATGTTGCTGTGGTCTTTGTAGGTAAAAGGCTAAGGCTCTTTTACAACTCAAAGTATGAAGGTTTCTTTCTGCATTAGAGGCGTGAGGCCTCGGAAAAAATACAGGAAGATAAATTGATTGATTTAAATGAAAAGGCGAAACCGCTTTTGGCATAAAGTGTGGATGAGTTCTAAGAACAACCTTATCATGCTGAAATCTAGTATAAGAAGGATCAGCCACTAAAGCTTGCAATTCACTAATGTGACGTGCAGAGGTGATTGCAATTAGGAAGATGACCTTCCAGGTCAAAAACTTAATGGCTGTAGTGGCCAAAGGCGGCTTCACGAGCTGCCCGAGACCTAGATTTAGATCCCATGCCACCGGTGGTGGCTTGATGGGAGGTTTGGTTAATAGAAGGCCTCTCATAAATCTTGATATGAGTGGATGAGAGGAAATTGGTTGTCCATTCAGAGGCTTATAAGAAGCTGCAATTGCATTAAGATGGATTCTTACCGAATTGGTCTTCAGACCAGAATTTGATAAGTGAATGAGATACTCTAGTATCGATTCTAAGGGTATGGCACGGGGGTTTAATCCCTTCTTGGAGCACCATATAGTAAAACGTTTCCACTTGAAGGCATAAGATCTTCTTGTGGAAAGTTTCCTAGAAGCCTGAAGGATATCCTTTACCTGCTGGGACAGGTTGAGATCCTGGAGGTCTAAGCCTTCAGCAACCAGGCCGTGAGGTGCAAGGACTGGGGAGTCGGGTGCCATAGCGTCCCGTTCTCTTGGGAAAGGAGATCTGGAGCATGCCCTAACTCCAGAGGTGCCGCTTGAGAGAGATGTAGAAGCAGGGGATACCACGTTTGGCGTGGCCATCATGGTGCTATGAGAATCATGCAACCCCCATCTCTCTGAAGCTTGAAGAGTGTTTTGGGGATGAGGGGAATGGGTGGGAAGGTATAAAGGAAGTCCTGACCCCAGTGAAGGAGGAAGGCATTCCTTGCCTGACAATTGTGAGCCGGAATCCTGGAACAGAACAGGGGAAGTTTGGCATTCAGTGGACTTGCAAAGAGGTCTTTGTCTGGAGTGCCCCAGAGATGAAATATTTTTGCCACCTGGTCTAGGTGGAGGGAACACTCGTGAGGCAGCAGTACTCGACTGAGTCTGTCTGCCCAAAGGTTTTGAATGCCTGGAAGATATACCACTAGAAGGTGAATTTGATGCTCTCTGGCGAGGGCCCACAGTCATAAAGCTTCGTTGCATAACGACAGAGAGCCTGTTCTACCCTGCTTGTTCACACAGAACATGGCTACTTGATTGTCCGTCTGGACTAGGACTGTCTTGTAGCTGAACTGGGCGTGGAATACTTGAAGAGCTAAATAGATTGCTCTTAATTCTAGGAGGTTTGTGTGTAAACCAGCCTCCTGTGGAGTCCGGGTTCCCTGGGTAGAGAGATGATTCAGATGTGCTCCCCAACCCACCTGTGATGCATCTGTTGTTAGGGTGGCCTGAAAAAGGGGTTGATGAAAAGGAGACCCCACTGTCAGGTTTTCTAGTGATTGCCACCATTGGAGGGACAAAAATTAGTCGTTGAGAATTTATTATTTTGTCCGACAAATCACCTGTGGTCTGTGTCCACTGTGTGGATAGGGTCCACTGAGCTGCTCGCATGTGGAGGCGAGCATATGGGACTACATGAACTGTGGATGCCATATGTCCCAGTAACTGTAGTAGCTCTCAAGCAGTGAGGGAGGATTTGCCTGCTGCTTGAGAAGCTAGTTGCATTATTCGAAGACACCGGGCCTGTGGAAGGAAAGCCTTTGCCTGTCTGGTATCTAGACAGGCTCCTATGAATTCCAGGCATTGGGAAGGAACAAGTTGGGATTTTGGGAAGTTTATTACCAATCCCAAGTATTGGAGAATTCGCATAGTACGGGACAGTACAGTGCTGGCCTCTGCAACTTTAGGGGCTTGAATGAGCCAGTCATCTAAGTAAGGAAAGACAAATATCCCCAGGGTTCGTAAAAATGCAGTTACTACTGCCATGCATTTCATGAATACCCTTGGTACTGAAGCCAGACCAAAGGGAAGAACCCTGTACTGGAAATGTTTTCCCCTGAAATGGAAACATAAGAATTTCCTGTGATCTGGATGGATGAGAATGTGAGTGTAAGCCTTTAAGTCTAGAAAGCAAAGCCAATCCTGGCTTTGAAGGTATGGCAGAAGAGTTCCTAGAGAAATCATCTTGAACTTCTCTCGAAACAGATATTTGTTCAATTTTCTGAGGTCCAGAATGGGTCTGTGTCCTCCTGTTTTCTTTGGAATAAGAAAATAGGGGGAGTAGAACCCTGCACCCCGTTGCAGAATGGGTACCTCCTCTATTGCCCCTTGGGCAAGAAGTGTCGAGACCTTGTGATCAAGCAGATTGTCTGCGGAGGTTTGAGAATTGAATTGCTTTAGAATTGTAGGAGGGGGCATGCTGTGAAAATGAAGCTTGTACCCTTCTCCTACAATGGACAAAAGTCCAACCTTCTGCTGTTATCTGATGCCATCTGTTGGCAAAGTGGCATAACCTGCCCAGAATATTGAGGGGTTGGGGACCCCTCAGAGGCAGGAAGGCAAAGCTCTCTAGGAAGGAGTCAAAGCCCTTGAGGGAGCTGAACCTGGAGAGCTGGTTGGGCTCTCAGGCCTTTTGGCTTCTTTTGCTGTCTAGTTTGTCCCTTTTGGGCAACCTGACCTTGAGTTTGACTCTGCTGGGTATAGGAAGGATAAAACTTCATCTTTTTGCTCAAAGAGGGTTTTTTTTATAAGGCTTCTTTTTGGCTGGAGTGGCTGTAGACTTTGACAATCTATCTAAAGTAGTATTGTCAGCATCTAACTCGTTAGCCTTTTCCTGCCAGTTCTTGCCGAAGAGATTCTCCCCTGTGCAAGGAATGTTGCCTAACTTGTCCTGTACCCAAGTCTCCAAGTCTGATGCCTGTAGCCAGGCAATCCATCGTGCGCCAATGGCAATAGCAGAGGTTCTGCTGATGCATTCAAAAGCAGTCAAAGGCTGCACGATTAACAAACTTGGAGACATCTTGAGCATGCTTAACTAGAGCAAGAAAATCTTGTCTCTTGTCATCTGGGAGAAATGGGCTCATAAGTTCCAAGTCTCCTGTGATTTCCTTGAGGAACATTCCCATATATAGAATATATGAACTGATCCTAGCTGAAAGCATGGAAGCTTGAAAGGTTCGGCGCCCAAAAGCATCCAGAGTCCTGCATTCACGACCTGGAGGATTGGATGCATGCCTCTTTGCACTTTTCATCCTACGCATGGCTGATTCCACTATTATTGAATGGTGTGGCAGCTGAGTTTTCTGAAATCCAGGACATGGCGGAACTCGATACATAGTATCAAGTCTCCTAGAGTGAGGAGAAATAGTCAGAGGTGTTTCCCACATTCTGAGCATCAAGTTATGCAGAATTTCATGGATAGGCAGAGTGGCTGCCTCCTTAGGAGCTTTAGGATATTGGAGCATTTCCAATTCCTTTGTTCTGGGTCCCTCTTCAGGAGCTACTGTGATTGAAAGACCTTTGGCCATATCACGGATGAAATCCTGAAAAGACATGTCCTCTGGAGGTGATATTCTGCGTTGGGGAGAAGAGGGATCTTCTGGGAGAAAACCTCTAGTGCCAGTAGAATTGTCAGAGTCTTCGGAATCGGAGGAATCAAAGTATTCCTCACCCCGATGCTCCTGCAAAGCACGGTCCCGATACCGATCGAAGTCGGTACCGAGCTGACCCAGTACCGATCTGTCGATTCCAGCCAGAGATGGCATGGGAAGAGTTTCCACAGGGGCCGGTACCGTCGGTACCGGTATCGTCGGTGTCGGTACCGGTGTCTGTACCGGCATCGGTGCCCATTAGACCACCGGTACCGCAGCTGAAAGAAGAGCTGCAATGCTGCGCTCGATAGCGATGAACCTCTGGTCTATCGATGCTGCTGATGCCTGGGTGTCGGTACCGGTAAAAACGGCTAGAACCCCTGAACATGGCACAGGTAGTTCTTGCGAGGTTGAGGCCTCGAGAACATCCTGAAGCCCCATCGAAGCTTTGGAAGCTGAAGCCTCCCGCCGGGGATGTTTTGCCGGTGTGGTTCCCTCAAGGGCAATGCCAATGGCCTCTCGATGCTTAGCAGGAGAGCTACCCTTTGAGGACCGGCTTTTATGTTTAGTTACCTGAGATCCATGGGAGGAGGAAGAGGCCCTTGACGATGTTGATGCAATGGATCTGGCATCCGAAGAAAAGGGTACCGAGCTTTGCAGCCCGGTTCTGTCTTCCTCTTTTAATCATCCCCATACAGGAGAGACATTCAGTTGGAGAATGTTCAGGTCCTAAACATTTAAGGCACCAATCATGGGTGTCAGTGACGGAGATGGTACATTTTTTTAAACCACTAGTTGGCATTTCCATGTTTTAGGAATATGGGGCCTAGTGCCCAAAATGGCGCCTAGCACCAAAGAGAAATGTTTCTGAAGAGAAACAGTCTAAAGCCTAAGTTTTTTTTTTTTTTTAAAAAGAAAAGAACCGGCGGTACCGGTAAGCATCGTGCGGTAGGCAAACGCGACCACAAGAAAAGAAATTTAAAGACGGAATTTTCTGCGGTGACAGGGAATAGATCCTGTTGGCTCTGCGGAAAACGAAGAACTGAAGAGGGACAGTTGGAAAGGTGGGAAGGCAGCACATATGTGCTGAGGGATGCTCCAAAAAGTGTTTCTATTGGACGCTGGGGAGCGTTCCCACGCAGGCTCCGCCGGTACTGACGATACCCATATGTGAAGACTACATTCCTGCTTGTTCCTGGAGATATAGACACTTCAAGTGGAGGGGCCTAGGTGTTATGACCAATAGCGTTGCCAGTCTTCAGAAAAACCCCCCACTTATCTTGAGGAAGAAAAATGCTCAGTCTTAGTGATAAAACAGAGAATATAATACCATAGAGCTAGAGCAAAATATGCACAGAATAGAATTGTCCTCCCTCCTTTTTCCTTTTAAGGAAAAAGCTAAGAGAATATGTTTAAAGGTCAAGAACTGTAATAAGAAAACCTTCTGAGACCATCTTTGAAGATCATAGATACCAAAAATATAGAGAGATTCATGAGTTTGCATAGTTTATGTAGCTTTATTATAACTTCTAAGGGCATCATTAATGATAAATCATTCTGAAAAAAGTTATTTATGTTTGCAAGGATAGCGAGAAGATGGCATCAAAAGAAATGTGAATAATTTCATAAATATAGAAGAATAACCTCCCTGGATCGGCAGGTACAACCTGAAGCAAAATCAGAGGGTAGTAACCTGCAAGGAGCAACACGTGCAACTCAAACTCTAGCCACCTTACTGAGCAGACTAGATTGATCACGATGTTCCCTATCTGCTATTGTTTACTATGTTACTATTATATACTGCAAATCACAGCATAATGCTGAGAGGGAGAGATGGGTAATGGTTCTGCTAAGACCCTATTTTCTGCTATTTATTTATCGATAGAAGAAAAATCAATCATTCTCCTCTTTTGGAAAAGATACCAAAAATAAAATTAAGAGTTGAATCTGTATTTGTATATCTAATAAGCTTCAGTTTTTTACAATGCTCAGTAGATATACGCAGAAAAAGCATACTGCAAAAAGGATGGAGACCCTTCACTTCTTTTTCTTTTCTTTTTTCATGGCCAAACCAAGTCACAAGTGCCTGGAAGATTCTCATAAGGTATGCAGGTTCCACAATGCGTGTCCCGGAGTAAGCAGTGGATTTCCCGGGTCCTCTTTAATAATGGTTATGGACCTTTCCTCCAGGAACTTGTCCAAACCTTTTTTTAAATCTAGCTATGCTAACAGCTTTTACTAGTAATGAATTCCAGAGTTTGATTACACGTTGAGTGAAAAAATATTCTCTTATTAGTCTTAAATGGGTTACATTGTAGCTTCATTGCATGTCCCCTAGTCTTTCTACTTTTTGATGGAGTAAACAACCGATCTTTGTTAACCCGTTCTACTCCATTCATGAATTTATAGACCTCTATCATATCTTCCCTCAGTCGTCTCTTTTCCAAGTCGAAGAGCTCTAACCATTTATGCCTTTCCTCATAGGGGTATCCTTCCATCACTTTTATATTTTGGTGGCTCTTCTCTGTATCTTTTCTAATTAAGCTATATCTTTTATAAGATTTGGCGACCAGAATTACACACAATATTCAAGGTGCAGTCGTACCATGAAACGATATAGAGACATTATATCAGTATCCTTCAACTCACTCCACAGAATAACTACTTGCTTTGTATAGAACTTGCAGCATTAATATTATTCACTGCTCATAAACATGTAAATTGTTTGGAACCCTGTATAATCATCCAAGTTTAGCACCCTTGTTCTATGTATATTTTTTGGTTCATGTTGTATGTAAACTACTCCAAATTTATGATAAGGCAGTATAAAATAACCTGTTAAATAAATAACGGGGAGAGCAGCAGAAGCCATTATCGGGGAGTGTGGGTGGGAGCTTCTACTCATTACAACTGCCTGCCAATCAAGTTCCCTGCACAACGGCTTTAAAACCGCCGCTCCAGAGGCTCTCAGTAGAACGGGGAGAGCAGCAGCAGCAGCAGAAGCCATGATCGGGGAGTGTGGGCGGGAGCTTCTACTCATTACAACTGCCTGCCAATCATGTTCCCTGCACAACGGCTTTAAAACCGCCGCTCCAGAGGCGGGCCCGCGTCTTGCGGGCCCGCACCAGAGGGCCCTTTGGCGTGGCCCTTAGGCGTGAGTCCGTGGCGAATGATCCAACAGCTGTGAGTTGTAATCTGCCGTTTCCTTTCCCTTGCCTCTTCTATTTCTTTGTCTATCACTGTGTCTCTTATTCTTTCCTATCTTATTAATGGTGTTCTTTTCATATTTTCTGTAACATTAATATTGTATTGTAAACCGCTCTGATGCTTTGGCCTGAGTGGTATATCAAATGTAACAATAAACAATAACAGCCTTGGTTTTGTTCTCCATTCCAATCCTTATGATTCCTAACATTCTATTTGCTTCCTTAGCCACCACTGCACACTGGCAGCCAACAAGGCAATAAGGAAAGGAATGTTGAAAACAGCCAGGACAATATCCCCCGTATCAAGTCTACCTTTTATAAGAAAGATGATCGAGAAAGTAGTACAGATCAAACTACAGGAACACATAGACAATCATGCTCCTCTTAACCCCAACCAACACAGCTTCAAGCCAAATCACAGTGTTCAGACACTCTTCACCTCACTGATAGACAGCATCATACCAGGCATAGATGATACAAGTAAAGGCATACTACTCATTTTTATAGATATCAAAGTGGTGTTTGACTCAATAAACCACAGCAGCCTACTGGAATGGCTTCAAGAAATTGGTTTAGAAGAAGCCACCCTACAATGGTTCTCCTACTTAACTAATAGAAAATACAAGTAAGATCGGGATCACATCAATCTACACTAATCGACCAACCATAATGGATTCCACAGGGATCAGTACTATCTGAAGTACTTTTCAATATTTAACTACAGCCTCTTTGTGACATAATAAAATAATACAAGATTGAATACAGGATCTACACTGATATTATGAATTTTTCTCCTATGATCATTACCAAACCTGATTACTCAAGGATATCATCATGCCTAGAGGCTATGATAACCTGGCTGTGTAACCAGAATCTCTACATAAACTACAGAAAATCTGAAGCACTCTTTGTATTTATTATTTATTTATTTATTTATTAACAATTCTTACATACCGCACTATTTACTATCAGCGCGGTTTACATTGAACAGAAACATCCGACAGCTTACATATGTCTGGTCATTACATTTAACAGGGAGTAGAAACTTGGAGAAACGGGGTAACTATATACATCGGTGGTTCCATTGAATAGGGAAACATGGTCAACTATATACATAGATGGTACAACTATACAGGAAATTGCTTGTTATTTACATTGCGGGGTATGCCTGTTGCAAGGGTCTGCCTGTTTGACTACTACTACTGTTGTTGTGGTGCTCACTATTCGCTTGGGGATTATGCTCGGGGCTGTTAATGAGATATTTAAGGAAGAAGAAGTGCCTTTCTGAACTGGCTCAAGTTGGGGATTGCTCTGATGTGTGCTGGTAAGGTGTTCCATAGAGTTGGGGCGCAGAGTCGGAAGGCTCTGTTAGCTGTTGATCTGGTACATCTTGTGGTTTCCTTTGGGATAACTAGCATGTTCAACTCTGCGGTTCTTCGCGGCCTGTTTGGTGCAAGTGGTTGGATGAGGTCAGAAAGAGAGGATGAGGTGAGCCCCTTGGCAGCTTTGAAAGTTAGCAGTAAGGTCTTAAAACTGATCCTTGCTTGAATGGGGAGCCAGTGTAACTGTTTTAGGAGGGGTGTGATGTGGTCTCTCCTGGATGCTCCAAAGAGTACCCGCGCTGCACTGTTCATAGCCAGTTGCAGGGGGTTCAGGGTGGACCGGGGGAGTCCTTGTAGTATGGAGTTTGAAAAGTCAAAATGGGGAATTATAAGGGCTTGATAAATGGTGCGGAAATCATCCGGTTCGAGCAGCGTGCGTAGGTGTCTGAGGGATCTGATTTTGAAATAGATTGCCTTGACAGTATTGGCTATGTGGTTCTTCATGTCAAGGTTTTGATCCAACATTACTCCAAGGTAACGTATGGCAGGTTTCACTTGTAGTTCAGCATCCTTTACCTTGACACAGCTAGGTGGGGTGAAGTTTGTATTCCTCGAGACGAAAAGGACTTCCGTCTTTTTGTGTTGTATTCGCAGATTTTGTGACAGGAGCCACTCTGACATGGTGTCGAAGCAGTTAGTCAGTGGGGTGAGGTCTAGGCTATCCAATGATATTGGCATGTATAATAGCACATCGTCTGCATATATCATGTAACTGACATTGAAGGATCTGATGATGTTGCAGATGAGTTGGATGTATATATTAAACATCAGGGATGATAGGGAGGATCCTTGAGGCACACCTTGACTTTGTTGGAATGGTTCAGACGTAGCCCCGTCAGCTCGGACATGTGCTATCTTCCGGACAGGTAAGATTTGCACCATTCTAGCGCTGTTCCGCAGATACCTTTTTCCCTTAGCCGGCAGATGAGGATTTCGTGGCATACAGAGTCAAAAGCTGCTGCTATGTCTAAAAAAATGAGAGCGAAACTATGTCGTATGTTATCCATACCTGAGATAATATTGTTGAAAAGGGCTGTGAGTAGTGTTTCCACTCCATGTGACTCTCTGAATCCATGTTGGGCTGGATCAAGTGGGGCTGAGGTGAAATATCTCCTTCATCCTACTGAAAACACTTAAGATCCATCCTACTGAAAACACTTAAGATCCATCAGAACGACATAGAGGTAAAACATGAAGTGAAATATCTTGGCATCAACCTGGACCAAAACCTAAACTTTCAGTCACATATAAAGCAAACAGCAAAATCAGCCTACCACAAACTATGAATAATTCAAAAACTCAAACCACTGCTAGATAAGAATAGCTTCCCGACAATCTGCCAAGCCATGATAATGGCACTAATGGATGATTGTAATTTACTCTATCAAGGCCTTCCAAAGCTCACTACCTATCCCTTACAGCTAGTTCAGAACACAGCAGCAAGAATAATCTCTGGTACAGCAAGACATGACCACATAACCCTGACATTGATACAGCTGCATTGGCTACCAATAATAGAAAGATCCAAATCCAAGTTGCAGGTCATGATACTTAAATAATTCACAAGCTGGTACCAGCCACCCTTCAAACATGGATAAAGATCCAGAACACAGAATCAGATGTACAGCTAACAAAGATTTACTCCTCATATCAAAGGTCAAAACAAAAGCCAAACAGCTAAATGCAATAGGGTGTTTACACCCCAACATTATGGAACTCCCTCCCTGACAGTATAAGATCTATCACAGACCTGCAAAACTTCAGAAAAGCTATTGTGGCAAGGAGGCCTATCCGGAGTATGGGAGAGGACAAAGAGACAGGGAATTCACCCTAGTAAAGGGCCCCCTTTCACCGAGTCAGGGTAGGAAAGCCATAAACACCTCCAGGAATCAGAAAACTTCCACGTGGCCCACATTTCATGCTCCCCCTAGTGGAGTGAAGGGGGAGGATACAGGGCTCAGAACCCCTTAGGCAGTGAATGCTCCAAGCATTCAGGTGCCCGAAGTCAGGCTGATAGCCGTCACCTGAGTAGGGAGGGGTTGGAGCTAGAGCCCTGGAAGTATAAACCTAGGCCAGAGTATGAGAGAAGGGGAGGAGAAGCAGGAAGCCAGGCTGACACGAGCAGAGGCACCGACACAAGCAAGGGAAGCTTGACTGGTGCTGAGCAGAGCAGAGGAACTGAGCTTCCAGGAGGAGAGAGTGCTATTTGGCATATAGCACGTCTGCAGGAGAGTTTGGAGATAGGAACAAGAGAGACTCCAAGATCCCCCGGGAGGCTGTTAGCTGAGCACTGTGAGCAAGACGGGGAGTCAGAACCTATGCAGCTGGGAGAGCCCGAGGTGAAGCTGAATGATGAGGACACTCCCATGGACTGTTCCTTTTGCCAAGCTTTAAACCCGGGAACGTAGAGAAAGCAAGCCAGTCCTGAAAGAAAGTCTTCCAGGAAAAAGGTACCCATATTCCACAAGCAGGGTGGCCGTGATTCCCATGTTTTTGTAAAGGGGAAGTTTTTGGGGACTAAGGAGCAAGCCTGGAACTGTGATAAGCTTGTTAATCACCTGCTGCTGGAATGAGGACACTGGGGTAAGCTAAAGAAGCTATTAGAACAAAGTTTTCTGTTGCCCCTGCATTATATCTGTTTACTTGGAAGGTAACCAAGAAAGGTTGGAAGCTGAATAGAAGCTAAACTACCACAGACTTTAAATGTGATTTTGTTTTTGTGCTTTAGCCAGCAAGGCTAAGAAGGGAATGCAATATCCTTGCTGTTAAAGACTGTGTATCCTGAATTATAGAGAACCTTTAAAACAGCACTTTTGTGTTTGGGTTTGTTTTCGGACACTGCTCTACTTCAAAGAGTCCTGAACAAACAATCCTGTATGTGATATGATCGAACCATTGTGTACAAAATAAATTTCTGTCATTTGCCTTACCTCCTTGAGCCTGACTACAGCTTTCTGCCTGATGCACCCATACAGCTAAATAAAGACCACTTGCAGTCAAGGGTATGCAGGGTTGCTTCTGCTCTAGACGTATGCGGTCTAGGAAAGAATACAGGAAGATAAGCTGATTGATTGAAATGAAGAGGAGACACCACTTTTGGTATGAAATGCGGGTGAGTCCTAAGGACGATCTTGTCATGGTGGAACTGGGTATAGGATGGGTCCGCCGCCAAAGCCTGAAGCTCACTTATGTGTCTAGCTGAAGTGAGAGCAATAAGGAAGATAAACTTCCATGAAAGGAACTTTAGTGGGGTCATAGCCAATGTTTCAAAAGGCAGCTTGAGAAGCTGCATTATTACTATATTGAGATCCCAAGCCACCAGAGGTGGCTTAATGGTTGGCTTGGTCAGCAAAAGCCTCTCATAAAGTGCGCTACTAACGATTGTGAGAAGATGAGCTGTCCATTCAGTAGATGATGAGAGGCTGCAATGGCAATGAGGTGAACTCTCACCGAGTTGGTCTTGAGACCTGTTGAGGACAGGTGGAGGAGATACTGGAGGAGTGACTCCACCGGAGCAGAGAAGGCATTGAGATCCTTTTGGGAACACCAGATAGAGAATCTATGCCATTTGAAAGTGTAGGAATACCTGGTGGATGGCTTCCTGGAAGCCAAAAGGATCTCCTTAACCTCTTGTGTAAGATTAAAGTCCTGCAATGCTACACTCTCAGCAGCCAAGCTGTGAGACGGAGAGACTATGGACTGGAATGGAACAGTGTTCCATCTTCCTGGAAGAGGAGATTGGGCACAGATCCCAATCATAGAGGCTGAGTCTGATGTAGCAGCAAAGGGAACCAAGGTTGTCATGGCCAGTGGGGGACTATGAGAATCATGGAGCCCTTGTCAGCCTGTAGCTTGAAAAGTGTATTGGGAATAAGGGGTATGGGAGGGAAAGCATAAAGGAGACTCTGCCCCCAATGCAGGTGGAAAGCATCTACCTGCTGTTTGCTGGATGTCGGGATTCTGGTGCAGATGCGGGGAAGCTTGGCATTCTGCAGAGTAGCAAACATATCTATGCCTTCATCAAGTCTGAAAGATGTAGGACACCGTTGTAATAGCGAAGGGCCCGCAACCCCAATAATACCCGGAGTCAATGGACGAGGATTCAACTCCCTTTTATTGTATATACAGTCTCAGCACTGGCATACAAAATGTCTGAGCCCCAAGCTCAGAAAAATGACAGTTTATATACCTTTCTTCTCCAGTCTAATACAGGCAAAACTTCTCATTGGTCCTGGTCTTGGTAGACATAACACTAAACATAATACTTCTGCTAAAGTATACAGTATATTTCGCTACTCTTGCAAGGTCAGTTAGCTTGCAAAGATAGTGGAAGGCATATCAGAAGCATTCTCATCAAAAGCCAAACAAAGCAAGGCCAAACAAAGCAAGGCTAAGATGTATCTCTAGCCCTGGCTCAAAACACTAAACAATCTTCATAATGCTAGACAAAATATTCTTACACTGTTCAGTTTCTCTGCTATATTTTCATCCTAATTACGAGGTCAGTGCACATCTAGCAAAGATACAGTGGTGCGGCATTCTACTGAAACAGACATCTGGCTTACCTAAACAATAAACAAGAAAGTTTTAATTCTCTTATCTCCAGGAGAGCAGAACATGTTATCAAACCAGAATAGAACAGTATTTCTTTCTAACAGCTAACAGCATTCTGTAAGTTTCCAAAATCAGCAATAACATTTTAAAGCAGGAGAAAAAGGGCTTCAGACCTAGCTCTGCTACATGCTAGGCCATCGCCTATCACATTCCCTCCTTTTGATTATTCACACCCGCAAGTGAGGAAGGGTGAGAATCTAATCACACAAATAGCAAAAATACTTCAGACCATAGTAGAGGGATCACTGTGTGGTAGATAAGAATTAATAGGGTCCGGAATGTAGTTAATGCAGAACTGAAAAACGTCTCTGTGATGTTCAGAAACAAGTTGGCAACGTTCTCTACGATGATGGATCTCTTCTCCGCAGTGTGATTCGCAACGGTGATGCAGGATTAGCGATCGAAGTCCAGGGGCGACTCTCAGGAACTGTTGCTGGTTTCACTCGACTGTGGTGGATCCAGGAGTCGATCTCTGCCACTTTCACTGCTGTTGGGGTTGATAGCAAAACGATATATGGGCCTTTCCAATGAGGCGCCAACGGTGTCTTCTTCCACTCTTTTACCCACACCGAGGCTCCAGGCTTGAAAGGGTGCAAGGGTTCTGTTAGATTGATAGGCAACTGGTCCTGCACCCAGGTATGAAGACCCTGCAAAACAGAACTTAGAGCCAACAATTCTTGCCTAGTGATTTGTGCTCCAATTTGGTTCATATCTCCCCTTATTCCATGAATTATAGGCGGGGGCCTCCCATACAGGATCTCAAATGGGGATACCCCTAATGGCGTGATGGGTGCTGACCGTATTCGGAGAAGGGCAATGGGGAGAGCTTGGGGCCACTTCAGGTGGGCTTCCTGACACAGTTTGGATATCTGTGACTTCAGGGTCCGGTTCATTCTCTCTACTTTCCCTGACCTCTGCGGACTAGATGCTGTGTGTAACTTCCATTGTATCTGCAGGGCATGGGCTAGCTGCTGGGTTACTTGTGACACAAAGGAGGGCCCATTGTCAGACCCCATGGTCAGTGGTATTCCGAATCTGGGGATGATCTCATGAAGCAAGGCCTTAGTGACTTCTCTGGCCTTTTCAGTTCTGGTGGGAAAAGCTTCCACCCATCTAGAAAAGGTACAGACTAGGACTAACAAGTAGCGATATCCGTTTGCTCGTGGCATTTCTGCAAAGTCTATTTGGATATTTCCCATGGGGGTAACTCCCACTGACTGAATTCTTGGGGGTAGGACAGGACCCTGGCGGGCACTGTTTTTGGCACAGGTCACACAGCTTCGGGCTACTGAGGTGGTTAAACGTCCTAACATTGAGATATAGAAATATGGCTTCAGAGCTTCGGCCATCTTAGTTTTACCATAGTGTGTGGCCTGATGAAAAGCTTGGACAAAAGCAGGGCCTAATGCTTCAGGAATTACGGTCATACCAGGGGTTGGGCTCCCTTCAGGCGGTGGCAACACAAGCCATCCAGTGTCTGATAATTGCCCCCCCTCCTTTTGACAGTAATGGTCCATCTCCACTTTGGTATATCTGGGGGTCCATGCACTAAGAGGTACTGGAAATATGGCTGCTTGAATTGCGGCATTTGGGGTGGTAATTTGTCCTGCAATGGCTGCTTCTCGGGCAGAGGCATCAGCAAATCTGTTTCCTCGGGACACTTCTCCATCTCCAGTCTGATGGCCTCGGCAATGCATTACAGCAACGCGTTTAGGGGCCCAAACTGCTTCCAACAAAGTCAATATTTCTGGGCCATACTTGACAGACTTGCCTCCTGAGGTGATCAATCCACGTTCTTTATACAGGGCCCCATGGGCATGCAGCATTGTAAAAGCATATTTAGAGTCTGTATACACATTCAGACTGATTCTGGCTCCGATTCTGAGTGCACGTGTGAGGGCTATCAATTCAGCCTTCTGCGCTGAGGTTCCTGGGGCTAGAGCTGATGATTCTACTACCATGTCCAGAGTCACTACTGCATATCCAGCACATCGCTGTCCTTCAATTATGAGGCTACTCCCATCCACGAAGAAAGTTCTGTCTGTGTCACTCAAGGGCATATCAGTCAAATCTGGGCGACTTGAATATACAGTGTCCATTACTTCTAAACAATCATGGTCAGGTGGGTCTGGCCCAATTGGTAATAGGGTAGCTGGGTTCAGCGTTTGGCTAACACTCAATTGCAAGTTAGGATTCTCACATAGCATACTTTGATACTTCAGCATTCGGGCGTTGGTGAGCCAATGGTTTCCTTTGTGCTCCAGCAGGGTTAAAACAGAGTGCGGTACAGTAACTTGAAGGTTTTGTCCTAAGGTGAGCTTATCTGCTTCGCTCACTAAGAGGGCTGTGGCTGCTACAGCTCTCAGGCAAGGTGGCCAGCCTTTGGCAACAGGATCCAATTGTTTCGAAAGGTAGGCCACAGGTCGCTGCCAAGACCCAAGAGGCTGGGTCAAGACTCCCAATGCGTTTCCACTTGATTCATGGACATACAGACGAAATGGTTTCTGCACATCCGGTAGGCCCAAGGCTGGGGATGACATCAATGCTGTTTTCAGTGATTTGAATGCTTTATCTTGTTCTGGGCCCCATTCCAGGGGAGATCGTTCCATTCCTTGTGTGACTTGGTACAAGGGTTTCGCCATGAGCGCAAAATTTGGTATCCATATGCGGCAGTAGCCTGCAGCTCCCAAGAAAGCTCGCACCTGTTTCCTAGTAGTGGGGGTTGGGATGCGGCATACTGCTTCTTTTCGCTCAAGTCTTAACTTCCGGGTTCCTTTGGACAGATGGAACCCTAAATATTTCACTTCTGTCTGGCATAGCTGCGCCTTGGCTCTTGAGACTTTGTAATCAACTTCATTCAAAAGGTGCAGAAGGTCACTTGTAGCTTGTATACAATCAGATTTGTTGTTGGTGGCTATGAGCAAATCATCTACATATTGGAGCAAAATTCTTTTTCCCGGAGTTACAGAGTAGCTTGACAGATCTTGACTGAGGGCTGCACTGAAGATAGTGGGTGAGTTCTTGAATCCTTGTGGTAATCGAGTCCAAGTGAGTTGCCCTCGTCGTCCTGTGGTAGGGCTTTCCCATTCAAATGCAAACAAAAGCTGACTGGCCTCTGCCAGGCATATACAGAAAAAGGCATCTTTTAAGTCCAAAACAGTAAAGTGAGTGGCTTCTGCTGGAATCAGTCCCAAGAGGGTGTAAGGATTTGGTACTACTGGGTGTATGGTTTCAACTGCACTGTTCACTCGACGTAGATCCTGCACTGGGTGGTAGTCACCTGTCCCAGGCTTCTTGATTGGGAGAAGGGGGGTGTTCCAGGGTGATTGGCATTCTCTTAGAAGTCCATACTGCAATAATTTCTTCAGGTGGCGATGAATGCCTTCAATTGCTGGTCTTGGGAGGGGATACTGACGCACATGCACTGGTTCTGCTCCAGGTTTCAAGGTAACAAGCACAGGAGCTATATTCTTTGCTAGGCCAGGTGGATTATTCTCTGCCCATACTCCAGGTGGGGCTGCAATGCTGGTAAGTATACAGGAACTTGCTGTTTTGGTTGCAGGTAAATAGAACCGCCATTCTTCTTCTCGGGGGACAGTTAACACCATCAGGCCAGCAGTCTGAGTTTATAGTCATTTCCATTTTTCCCCCTTCAACAAAGGATATCTGTGCTTGAAGCTTTGCAAGCATGTCTCGGCCCACAAGGGGAACTGGGCATTCAGGCATGTACAGGAACTGGTGTGTTATCTGCTGCCCCCTAGTTCACAGGCGCGGTTCTGCAGGAAAGGTCTTGTGGTTCTAGTTCCAGTAGCTCCCACAATTGTAACAGATCGAGAAGACACAGGGGCCACAGGCTTGGCTACTACTGAATGTTTAGCCCCCGTGTCTACCATAAAGTCCATATGCTGGTCTCCAATCTTTAATTTGACCATAGGCTCCTGGAGACCCAAGAAGAACTTGGAGCCCGGTCTGGCCTAGTCCTCATCATCCATGAAATAGCCCTCGGCGACTATTCCTTCCATGGCAGTCTCATTCTGCTGGGTCTGTTGAAACTGTGCGCGCTGCATCCCCCCTCGCTGCTGGAATTGCCCCCCCGCTCTCCTGGTGCTCCCACGTCCCCTCCAGGGGGTGGAGCCACGTTTCGGGCACGTATCCTTCCAATGTCCTTCGTCTTTACAATAAGCGCACTGATTTGCACCTAAGGGGGGCCGAACGCTCCCTCGGCCCCTTCCTCGTCCTCTGGCTCTTCGGTTAGGATATCCTCCTCCGCGTCCTTCCACTAGTGCTGCAGCGAGCAAATCCACTTTTCTCCTCATCCTCCGGTCACTTTCCCTTTTACATTCTTCATCACGATTCACATATACCTTTTGCGCGACTTCCATTAGCTGTGCTGAATTCATGCCTGCAAATCCTTCTAATTTCTGCAGTTTTCGCTTTATGTCTCCCTGGGACTGACTCACAAAAGCAGTATTTACCATGCGTAAATTCTCTTCAGCTGCTGGGTCATATGGAGTGTAAAGTCTATAGGCTTCAGATAATCGTTCATAGAAAGCAGCCGGACTCTCATCTGGGCGCTGAAGAACTTCTGCTACTTTCCCAATATTCATAGCTTTCCGACCTCCCTTCCACAGGCCCTGTAGTAAAGCCTGGCGAAACCGGGTGAGGGCTTTGTCTCCTGCATCGCTATTTGGGTCCCACTTGGGATCTTTGTTCGGAAAATCTGCAGCTGCTGCCTGCTGGGGATCTAGATGCTGATCTCTCCCAACTACAGGGTTCTCCTCCAACCATTTAGTGGCTGCCTGCACTATCCGTGCCCGCTCCTCTGTAGTACAGAGGGTAGCCAGGAGCTGGCGACAATCAGACCAGGTGGGCAGATGGGTTTGCATAATACTAGACATTAACTCTGTCAAATCATGGGGCTTGTCAGTATAGGAGGCATAATGTGTTTTCCAATTTAATAAATCTGTTGTGGAAAAAGGCACATAAACTAAGCTGGTTGGTCCGGGCACAACCTGACCCTCTTCATTTTTGAAAGGCAATCCTGGGACCTGCCGCAGTGGCATTTGGCGGGCTTCTTTCTGGCCTTTTTTCCAGGGTCTGAGGGCATCCCGCAGCTTAGCAGATCTGGAGGTGTCTTTGCTACTGGTGTCTGGTCTGGTGGATGGCTCTGGACCGGCATCTGACTCTCCACTAGCAGAGTCCTTATGGGGTGACTGCTCCGCATCAGAGTACTGCTCAGGACTAGGGCTCCGACTTCTACGAGGAGGGGTCTGCTCTTCAAGTTTTTGAGGTGGATGCTCAGGGGGAGGCACTTCGGCTGGAGGCACGCTTGCTACCTCCGGCTCTACTCGGGATACTGGCGGGGGTACTCGGGGTGGAGCTAACGGGACTGGGGTATACAGAAAGGCAGGTGGATATCCCGGAACCTCTGGGGGCTCTGGCTCTACATAAACCGGAAGCTTCTCTGTCTTAGCAGGGACTCTTGTGGTAGTGGCTAACATAATCCTTTTCTGTCCCTCACTGCAACTCTTCATCCAGAGGGGCTGCTTCTCACATATGCCTAACCAGGAGTCTATATAGGAAAACTGTTCAGGACTATAGCTGCGCACTATCTTGTGCACTCGGGACACAGTTTGGATATCAAAAGTACCTTCTGGTGGCCACCCGGCATCTAGCGCTGGCCATACTCTGCTACACAATATTTCTAAACGGGGCGCTGTCATTTTAATCCCATAATCACCACTAAAACCCTTCTTAAAATTTGTGATCATACAGTTTAACGGAGCTTGCACAGACTCTGCCCCTCCCATGATGACATACAACGTATAAGACAGCAAATAGAAAGGGTAGGTGGAATGGCTACGGGTAAGGGGGGGACAAACAACAGACGCTTCCTCCTGTTCGCGACTTGAACGCGGTCGCCCGGTCAAGAACTGCGCTACTGAGGAGTCCGCTCTCGCTTGGCCTATATTGCAAAGCCTCTCAAACACACTTCACACAACCAAACATGCTAGCATTTCCCAAATTCCAAAATTCCCGGGCTAACTGACTAAACCAGAATTACTAAACTGAAAGGGCTGATGGGTTGGCCCCGCGCACTACTTGCAGGGGTACTAGGATCGCCCGTAGAAGTTGATCAGACTTCCTTTACCTTACCAGATTTGTCTCGAGACTTTCCCAGAGCTAACTGACTAAGAACCAGAAAAATCAGTACTCACCGGATCCGGTAGCTAATGCGCTGCGCAGCCCGTTCCACCTGGGGTTGAATCCTGGACTCCCCTCAACCAGGGTTCGAGGTGTTGGCCAGCTGGACCCGGCAGGCCGCCGAGGCAGGGCGGAACCATCCGATACAAGGGACTGGCGGCGCCTGGGATCCTCTCCGCTGTCGGTCGGCTGCGGTCCCAGCCGGACCAAACCTAGAGGCGGTAATACGCGGTATTATTCGCTTGCGTTCAATTCGTATTACGTTTCCCGGCCAACGCACCAAGAAATGTAATAGCGAAGGACCCGCAACCCCAATAATACCCGGAGTCAATGGACGAGGATTCAACTCCCTTTTATTGTATATACAGTCTCAGCACTGGCATACAAAATGTCTGAGCCCCGAGCTCAGAAAAATGACAGTTTATATACCTTTCTTCTCCAGTCTAATACAGGCAAAACTTCTCATTGGTCCTGGTCTTGGTAGACATAACACTAAACATAATACTTCTGCTAAAGTATACAGTATATTTCGCTACTCTTGCAAGGTCAGTTAGCTTGCAAAGATAGTGGAAGGCATATCAGAAGCATTCTCATCAAAAGCAAAACAAAGCAAGGCTAAACAAAGCAAGGCTAAGATGTATCTCTAGCCCTGGCTCAAAACACTAAACAATCTTCATAATGCTAGACAAAATATTCTTACACTGTTCAGTTTCTCTGCTATATTTTCATCCTAATTACGAGGTCAGTGCACATCTAGCAAAGATACAGTGGCGCGGCATTCTACTGAAACAGACATCTGGCTTACCTAAACAATAAACAAGAAAGTTTTAATTCTCTTATCTCCGGGAGAGCAGAACATGTTATCAAACCAGACTAGAACAGTATTTCTTTCTAACAGCTAACGCTTACCTAAACAATAAACAAGAAAGTTTTAATTCTCTTATCTCCGGGAGAGCAGAACATGTTATCAAACCAGACTAGAACAGTATTTCTTTCTAACAGCTAACAGCATTCTGTAAGTTTCCAAAATCAGCAATAACATTTTAAAGCAGGAGAAAAAGGGCTTCAGACCTAGCTCTGCTACATGCTAGGCCATCGCCTATCACACCGTGTCTGCATGGAGAGACCATTCGTGGGGAAGAAGTATCCATCTCAGCTTGTCTGCCAAGACATTGAGATCCCCTGGGAGATACAAACACTTGGAGGTGTATTTGATGAGAAATAGTAAAGGACCACAGATGGAGAGCCTCCTCGCAGAAGGCCCAAGAGCCTGTTCTGCCCTGTTTGTTCACACAGAACATGGCCACTTGATTGTCTGTCCTGACTAGAATCCTTTGTTTCCTGAGGTGATCGTGGAACACCCTGAGGGCATTTGAGACAGCATGAAGCTCCAGGAGATTGATCTGGGGCTGTGACTCCTGCATTGTCTAGAGGCCTTGTATAGAGAGAGTGCCCAAGTGATCTCCCCAACCCAGTTTGAAGGCATCCGTTGTTAGGATGAATTGATGTGGAGGCATATGAAAAGGTAACCTGACGAGTTTTTCTGGGGAACACCATCATTGGAGGAATGTGGTGAGAGAGGCAGTGACTTGGATCTTGTCCCTGAGGTGGCCTGCGTCCATTGGGAGGCAAGAGTCCACTGGGCTGTCCACATATGTAGGCAGGCATAAGGGCCGACATGTACTAATGTGGCCATGTGCCCCAGAAGCTGCAGCATTTCTTGGGAAGTCAGATGATTTATGAGTAGCACTTGGGAGGTTAGCTCAATAAGACGAGCACAGTGGGGTTGGGGTAGAAACGCCTTGGCCTGCTGTGTGTCCAGTAAAGCACTAAGGAACTTTGGTCTTTGAGTTGGAGCGAGCTGGGATTTTGGAAAGTTTATGACAAATCCCAGGTGTTGTAGTACTGTGATGAAATGATGCAAGGAAAGCTGAACCTCTTGGGAGGTGTCTGCTCTTATGAGCTAGTCGCCTAAGTAAGGTAAGACAAATATCCCTAGAGATCTTAGATATGCAGCTATGACCACCATGCACTTTGTGAAGACTCTTGGGGCTGAGGTGAGTCCAAAGGGAAAGACTCTGTATTGATAAGGTTTCCCCTGAAAGATGAAGTGCAGATATTTCGTGTGTCCTGGATGGATGAGGATATGTGTGTATGCTTCTTTTAGATCTAGAGAACAGTGCAAGTCCTGACTCTGGAGGTAGGGAAGAAGAGTCCCGAGAGAAATTTTGAACTTCTCGCAGACCAGAAACTTGTTGAGGTTTCTGAGGTCCAGGATGGGCATGCACCCTCCGGTCTTATTTAGTATGAGAATGTACGGAGAGTAGAACCTCATTCCCTGTTGGGATACTGGGATATCTTCTATGGCACCTTGGGATAGAAGAGAAGACACCTCTTCCTGTAGGAGAGCAGTGAGTGGGGGTTGTGTGTGATATTTCTCCACAGAAGTCGAGGGGGCAGAGTTTGCAGATGAAGTCTATACCCGTCCCAGACTATGGTTAGTGTCCACTGCTCTGAGACGAAAAGGAGCCATCTGTGGGTGTAGTGACGCAGTCTGCCTGCTATGTGAAGGGGGTGAGGGTCCTCCAGAGGCAGGATGGCAATGTTCTCTAAAAGAGAGTCAAAAACCAGGCGCAAACTGTGGCTGCAGGCCTGGTTGAGATTTAGCCCTTGTAGCTTCTTCTGTTGTTCAGAAGGCTGCTGCCTTTTCTGTGGGCTTTGAGCCTGGTACTGAGAAGGAGGAGGATAAGAAGAGTAGAATTTCTTCTTTTTATTGAAGAAAGCCTTCTTTGCGGCTGTCTTCTTTCTAGCAGGGTTAGCAGTTGTTATGGACAGTCTGTTTAGAGTGGTATTTTCTGACTCTGAGAAGCCTTATCCTGCCACTCTTTGCCAAAGAGGTTTTCCTCTATTCAGAGTATGTTGCCCAGCTTATCTTGAACCCACTATTCAAGATCTGAGGCCTGCATCGATGCATATTGCTGTGGCTCTGCTTGTGCATTCAAATGCATCGAAGACTGCAACATTGACAAACTTCGATACATTTTGACTAGAGCAAGATAGATGTCTCTTTTATCTGGGAGAAGAGGAGCCATAACCTTGAGGTTACTGGAAATCTCCTTGAGGAACATACCCATGTAGAGTATATAGGAGTTAATCCTGGCTGAAAGAATGGAAGCCTGAAAATACTGATACCTAAAGGCACTGAAGGTTCTCAATTCCCTACCTGGTGGGTTAGAGGAACGGGTTTTGGAACTCTTGATTCGGCGCATCACTGATTCCATCACCATTGAATGGTGGGGAAGCTGTGGCTTTTGGAAGCCAGGACACTCCGGTATTCGATACATGGCATCTAGGTGTTGAGTATGAGGCGAGATCGTGAGGGAAGGTCTCCCACATCCGGAGCATCAGATCATGGAGGATGCGGTGCACCGGCAGGGTGGCCACCTCCTTTGAGCTGTTGGATATTTGAGAATCTCCATTTCCTCTGCCCTGAGCTCTTTCTCGGCTGTTACTGTTATGAAGAGACCCCTAGCTAGGTCTTGAATGAATTCCTGGAAGGACATGTCCGCAGGAGATGACATGCATCGCTCTGGAGGCGAGGAGGGCTCCAAAGGGAGGCCTGGGGGCCACCAGGAATCAAGTGACTCCGCATCCAAAATGAGGGAATCGGAATCAGAGGACTTGAAGTATCAGCGGGAACGGTGTTCACCCTCCGCGAGGTGCCGGTTCCAATGGGTATTGGTATCGGGCTTGGGGAACCATTTGGGTCGAGCACCTGTATCGGTGATGGACTAGAGGGAGGGCATGGGTGGCAGTGATGAAAGTGCCATGCATCCCGACGCACCTTGCACTGGTGCCAATGTTGGTGTCTATATCAACAGGCCAGTGCCTAAGGGCAAAGGTTTGATGGGAACCAAGGCTGTCAAGCTCCGCTCGATGGCCAGTATACACTGGTCTATGGAGGATGCCGATGCTTGGATATCAGTGATGGATACTTATGCCACCATCCCAGAGCATGGTGCCAGTAGCTCTCCTGAGATCGAGGCCTCAGGAGCATCTTGGGTCCCCTCAATGGCTTCGAAGGGCAGATCCTCCTGCCGGGGCTGTTTGACAAGCCGATCCACCTCCAGGGCAATGCCCGAGGCATCTCAATGTTTGGAATGAGATCTACCTCTGGAGAAATTTTCTGTCTTCGATGAAGACTCGTGCTTGGAGATTTTCGATACCCGAGATCCATGGGAGGAAGATGAAGCTCTCGATGTCGATGCCAAAGATACCGCGTCTGAAGCAAAGAGCACTCCAAATTTAGAGGCCTGGTTCTGCAGGCCTCTCTTTGTCATCTTTTTACCAAGGGGACATTCTGTTGGCTGGTGGTCGGGCCCAAGGCATTTCAAGCACCAGTCATGTGTGTCAGTTGCTGATATGGTACTGCCACATTTGGAACATTTTTTGAAACCACTAGTCGGTTTCCCCATTCCGTCAGTAGACAATATGGTAGGGCTTAAAGCCTAAGATGGCATCTATATGCCAGACTTTTTTTTTTTTTTAACTAAGTTAAAGAAAGAATAAAAGAAAGAAAAAAGGAAACTAGCGGTGTCAACAGGAAGGCAGATGCTAAGCACAAAAAACAAGAGAATATTCAGTGGTGACAGGATTTGCTTACTGCTGGCAATGCAGAAAACGAAGAACTGAAGAGAGGGAGTTGCGAAGGCAGCAGAGCAGGCGCAATAGAGTGCTCCCAAAAGCTTTCCTATAGGACACTGGGGAGCAACAGGCTCTGTCGGTACCAACATCACCCATATGTGAAGACTACATTCCTGCTTGTTCCTGGAGATAGTGACTTGGCCAAGGTCACAAGGAGTGCGAGTGGGAACTGACACCGTATCTCTTAGGGATTAGAGTATTGCTCTAACCACTAGGCTACTCCTCCATATAGCGTAGTTACTCACCTGTAACAGGTGTTCTCCAGGAGCAGCAGGAATCAGTCCTCACATATGGGTGACGTCGGCGCCGACGGAGCCCTCGCGGAGCAATTTTCCCCAGCTTTCACAGAAAGCCTTTGGGAATTGCAGCGCGCATGCGCGGTCGCCTTCCCGCCCAAGGGTGCCATCTTAGCCAGTCTGATGACATAGCTAAAAGACAGCATAAAAATTTGCAAAAAAGCAGATGATTGCAACTCCACAGGGAGGAGGGAGGGTTGTGAGGACTGATTCCTGCTGCTCATGGAGAACACCTCTTACAGGTGAGTAACTACGCTTTCTCCAGGACCAAGCAGGAAGTCAGTCCTCACATATGGGACTCCCAAGCTTAAGGCTACCGGAGACCCTAAGCACAAAAAATGAGCTCCCTCTAGCTCAGCAGAACAGAAGGAAGGAATCTTCGCTGAATTATTACCCACCGGTAGCCCCCATCCGGGATGGAGGGTAGGAGTTGCTCAAACCTCGAAGAGATTTCGGAGGACTGCCTGTCCGAAAGCACTGTCCCTGCGGGACTCCCTCTCGAGACAGTAATGGATCGCAAAAGTCTGGCTCGAAGACCAAGTAGCGGCCCGGCAGATGTCTGCCAGCGGAACAGAGCGGAGGTAAGCCACTGACGTAGCCTTCGCCCGAACACAATGAGCCGTGACTCGACTTTCTAACGAGAGTCCGGCTGCCCCATAAGCCCAAGCGATACAGTCAGCAACCCAGATGGACAGAGTACGCTTGGAGACCGGGAGCCCCAATTTATTGGGGTCAAAAGACACAAAAAGCTGAGCAGCTTGACGGTGCTCCCGCGTACGGTCAAGGTAGAAGTTCAATGCCCTTCTACAGTCCAGGGTATGCAGGACCCGTTCAGCTCGGCTGGAGTGAGGCCTGGGAAAGAAGGTTGGAAGTACCACCTCCTGATTCATGTGAAAAGGGGAGACAACTTTTGGAAGAAATTTTGGGTGAGTCCGTAGGACTACCCTATTTTTGTAGAACCGAGTGAAGGGAGGATCAGACACGAGGGCCTGCAATTCACTGACGCGCCTAGCGGAAGTGAGGGCTATCAGGAATAAGGTTTTCCACGAAAGAAAACGCAGAGAACAGGTAGCCATCGGTTCAAAAGGCGGACAGGTGATCCGCTGCAAAACCACATTCAGATCCCAGTCAGGTGCTGGCGGGCGCAGAGGTGGTTTAAGTAGAAGGAGACCTCGGAGAAACCGTGCTACGAGAGGGTCGCTGGAGAGAGGTCTGCCGTCCACCGGCACATGGTGTGCTGAAAGAGCACTGAGGTGGACTTTGACGGAATTGGACTTAAGTCCCAGATTAGAGAGGTAGAGTAGGTACTGCAAGATCACCGACACCGAGCAGGAGAAGGGATCCTGAGACTGCTGGGCACACCAAACGGAAAAGCGACGCCATTTAAGGGCGTAGCATTTGCGGGTAGAAGGGCGCCGAGAGGCGAGGACGACCTCTTCCACCTCCGCCGGCAGGAGAAGGGGAGCGAGGACTACCCTTTCAGCCGCCAGGCCATTAGGTTGAGAGACCTGAGGTTGGGGTGCAGCAGAGACCCCTGATCCTGTGTTAGGAGATCCGGTTGAAACCCCAGAGGGAACGGATCCTCCGCCGCTAACTGTAACAGGAGTGGGAACCACGGCTGTCTGGGCCAGCGATGAGCCACCAGGATCATGGACGCTTTGTCCTGGAGAACTTTGAACAGAGTTCGAGAGACTAGCGGGATGGGAGGAAAAGCATAGAGAAGGCTTTCCGACCATGAGAGCAGAAAAGCATCTGCCGCTACTTGAAGGGGATGTGGCTGACGAGAGCAGAAGCGAGGAAGTTGCCGGTTGAGAGGACTGGCAAAGAGATCCATCGTGGGGAGGCCCCACTTCAGAAAGAGTTTCTGAACTACCAAGGGATCCAGACGCCACTCGTGCAGCTGGAGTATCCTGCTGAGTTTGTCCGCCAGGCAATTTTCTTGGCCTGGGAGATAAACTGCCTTGAGAAGAATGCCGTGACTGACGGCCCAAGAGCAGAGCTTCTGAGCCTCTCGGCAGAGAAGGAAGGAGCCCGTGCCCCCCTGCTTGTTCACGTAGAACATGGCCACTTGATTGTCCGTCTGGACAAGGACGGACTCGTGAGAAGTCAGGTGGGAGAAAGCCTTGAGCGCCAGACGAATAGCTCTGAGCTCCAGGAAGTTGATCTGTTGAGCAGACTCCCACGCGGTCCAGAGACCTTGAGTACATGCCCCCTGGCAATGAGCTCCCCAACCCAGGAGGGAAGCATCGGTCGTCAGCACTTGAGCCGGCTGAGGCGACTGAAACGGCATTCCGAGTACCAGGTTCGGCCGATGAAGCCACCACTGTAGGGAAGAGGCCAGCGGTCTGGAGAGGCGCACTAAGTCGGCTAGTCCGCCGGTGGCTTGTTGCCACTGCTGGCGATGGCACCATTGAGCCGGCCGCATATTCAGGCGAGCATTGGGGGTCACGTGGACGGTGGAAGCCATGTGGCCGAGTAGTCTCAGGAAGCGCCTGGCGGAGACCAGGGACTGGCTGCGAAAACGGCCGGCTAGGTCCATGAGCCGTTGAGCCCTGTCGAGAGGCAGGAAAGCTCGAGCCTGAGGAGTGTGCAGTCTTGCGCCGATGAACTCGAGATCCTGTGAGGGGAGCAAAGTGGACTTTGCGAAGTTTATGACAAAGCCCAAGTACTGCAGAAGAGTCACCGTGTGGTGTGTGGCATCGGCGACTGCTGGAGAGGACGACGCTCTGATGAGCCAGTCGTCGAGGTACGGAAAGACATAGAGGCCGTGAAGCCTGAGATAGGCCGCCACCACCGCGAGACATTTTGTGAAGACTCGCGGTGCGGAGGATAGGCCAAAGGGCAGTACTCGGTACTGGTAGTGATTTCCTGCCACCACAAACCTTAGGTATTGGCGGTGGCTTGGGTGGATGAGGATGTGCGTGTAGGCATCCTTTAGATCTAAGGAGCATAGCCAATCTCCCTGCTGGAGGTAGGGCAGAAGGATTCCAAGGGTAAGCATCTTGAACTTTTCCCGCACAAGGAACTTGTTGAGGTTGCGCAAGTCCAGGATGGGTCTGAGGCCTCCCGTCCTTTTTGGTATTAGGAAATACCTGGAATAAAAGCCTTGACCTCTCAGGTGGTGGGGCACCGGTTTCCACAGCCTGGTCCTGAAGAAGACTTGCTAACTCCTGAAGGAGTAAGTCCCTGTGCAGAGGGAGTCGAGGAGGTTCTCCCGGGAAATAAGAGGGAGGGACCTGATGGAAGTGGAGAAGATATCCTTCTCGCACGACTTGAAGCACCCAGGCATCTGAAGTGATGTTGGACCACCTGTGGGCGAAGTGAACCAGCCGGCCTCCGGTGCTGGGAGGAACCAGCTGAGGGGGAGAGGCTATGCTGAGGAAGTCAAAAACCCCCACCCTGCTGAGCAGGGGCCGGTGGTGCAGGCTTGGGGGCTTGCTGCCTACGGGACCCGTTACCCCGTACCTTGGCCTGCTGACCCTGTTGGGGAGCTGGAGGGGCCTGATATTGGGGGTAGTGTTTATAGGCAGCCGCCTTTCTCGGGTAAAAGGACTTCTTTCCCGAGCCCTTCTTTTTCTGGGAAGGGGCGGAGGTCTTCCTAGAAAGCCTGGTCCTTGTGAGAGTCTCCGTCTCGATTTGTGCAGCCTTTTCAGCCATGGGCTTGCCAAAGAGGTTCTCACCTCTGCAGGGGACATCGACCAACTTGTCCTGCACCCAAGGTTCAAGGTCAGACGACTGAAGCCAAGCCTGTCGGCGGGCACCGATGCCAGCTGCGGCCACACGAGCCGATGCTTCAAAGCCATCATAGGCTGCTCGGGACATGAATTTGGAGCATTCCCGTATACCAGTTGTTAAGGCTAGGAACCTCCGCAAAGGTTCCTCGGACAGTCCAGCGGAGAATCCGGCTAGCTCTTTAGCCAGGTCTCGGAGATACATGCCCATGTATAGCTGGTAGGTCTGGACACGACAAGCCAGCATAGAGCCCTGGAAACACTTCTTACCAAGGCCATCCAGGTTACGGGCCTCCCTGCCAGGAGGCACCGAGGAGTGCATTTTCTGGCTCTTAAGCCTATGCATGGCCGATTCCACTACCATGGAATGGTGTGGCAGCTGTGCTTTTTGGAAGCCAGGACTCTTGCGGACTCGATAGATGGAATCGACCCGCTTGCTCAATACCGGCGACGAGGCCGGACTCTCCCACATGCGGAAGAGTAGTCGTTCCAGCATGGGAGGCACCGGTACAGTAAAGTGCTCCCTGGCGGGAGAGTCGTACTGAAGGGCGTCGAGCTCTTCGGCTCGAGGCTCCTCCTCGGGATCCGCAGGGAAGGCCAAAGCCTTGGCCATATCCCTGACGAAGTCCGAGAACCGGGCATCCTCCGGAGGGGACTGTTTCCGAGGTTCGGACTCAGGTGAGTCCGAGGGGACACACCGAGTCCGAAAGGAATCAGGTGACTCTTCCTCTTCAGACTCCCAGACCGACTCCGAGGAGGAATCAGTGGGGTCGGCTCGGGCGGGCGGAGGCGTCGGCCACCCCGACGCCATGGGAGTCGGCGGCGACGACCTCGGTCCCGAACGGGAGGCCGAGGGTGACCTCGACCGAGGATCGACTCGAGATCGCATGGACTCGAGGATCGGCTCGGTCTCCGGGGTCGACTTGGACGTCGACGTCCCGGCGGTCGGGGCAGCGGCGCCAGCGAGGCTAGCGATCAGTGCCCGCTGCTGGTCCATGAAGGCAGATAGTCTGCTCTCCAAGGCCGTCAACCTGAGTCCGACCTCAGGTGACCCAGCAGCCCCCGACTCGGGCCCCGACGGCGTCGGGCCCGACGTCGGACCTCTCGGAGGCGAGTCCAGAAGGACCACAGGACTTACCCGAGCAGGCAACTCCGACTCCAGGCGAGGTCGCTTCGGGAGGTGCTCCTTCTCCAAAGACCCGGGACGGCTGTCGGGGCTATGCGACCTGGCCCTCGCGGAGCCAGGAGCGTCCACCGACGCCGCCCTCGCGGGTTTTGTCTTCCGTCGATGGTCTCCGGAGGGAGAACCCCTGTCGGAGGAGTTTCGGCGATGGTCAGAGCTGGAGCCTCTGGATGCCGAGGCCTCCGACGAGGTCCGGGTACGGCTGGGGTCAGCGAAGATTCTATCCCGCTGATGCCGCCGACTCCTCAACGCTTTGGAGGACATTTTGCCACAGGCTCCACAGATCATTTCTTCATGATCCGGGCCCAGGCAGCGGAGGCAATTATCGTGTGTGTCAGTAAGTGACATATTTCTGTCACACTGACCACACCGCTTGAAACCACTGGCAGCCATCGGGGGAAAAAGGGCCCCTGCAAGGTCAAAGGACCGGGCTGCCAGCGAAAAAACCGAAAACGAAACTGACTAAAATCAGAAAAACCGAAAAATAAGGGAAGGACTCGCAACGGCGTCGCGAGTCCGGGCAGGAAAACGACCGGCATCGAACCGAAGTGAAAAACGAGAAAAACTCACGAAAATCAACTTTTTTAGCGGGGACACGACGGGTACGTCTGTAGGGCTCCGCGGAAAAAAGAAGACTGGCTAAGATGGCTCCCTTGGGCGGGAAGGTGACCGCGCATGCGCGCTGCAATTCCCAAAGGCTTTCTGTGAAAGCTGGGGAAAATTCCTCTGCGAGGGCTCCGTCGGCGCCGACGTCACCCATATGTGAGGACTGACTTCCTGCTTGGTCCTGGAGAAATAAATATACACACACACACACACACACACAGTGCCTTGTGAAAGTATTCATCCCCTTGGTTTTTGTCCTGTTTTGTCGCATTACGTACAACCTGGAATGAAAATGGAGGTTCATTTGGATGTTAGGTAATGGCCCTAATAATATAGTTCACATTGGTGAAGTGAAATGACAAAAAAATACCTTGTATATATAAAGAAACAAGTAAAATATGAAAAGTTGTAAGTGCATATGTATTCACCCCTTTAGCTATGAAACCCCTAAATAAAATCTGGTCCAACCAATTAACTTCAGAAGTCACAAAATTAGTTGATTAGGGTTCACCTGTGTGCAATCAGTGTCACATGATCTGTCACATAATGCCTATATAAATATACCTGTTCTGAAAGGCCCCTAGCTCTACACCACCACTAAGCAAGTGACCAGAGGAGGGCCAAGGCGGGTGAGGGGCCATGTGTGGAATCTCGGTGCGGGCCTCATTTGCATACATATTTGCATAATGTTACCATACACTAACTTTTAGTAAACATGCCTCTTAATGAGTGTATGGATAAAGAAAGACTAAAAGATTTCTACATTACTATAATCCAGTGCCAACCGCCAGGCACATTAGGAACTACTACAAACACTGCCCATTTAGAACCCATAAAACTACTAAAACCCTACTATATTTCCCATAAATATACATCCTAACCAAAAAAAAGGGGAAACACCTATATCCAATATTTTTTGTTGGAACTCACACCATGAGGGGAAACCCCCTCTCGTTGTGTGCTGTTCCGTTTTTCTCTATAATTTAAATTAGGGATTCAACCCTAAAAAGGGATCCGAGGGATAATTCCCCTCATACACCAACTGAAAATGTGTAGTAGCCAAAGGGGATAAATCGAAATCACTTAGCTTGGAACCGGCACATGGCTTTCAGGAGGCTGCAAAGATATTGATGAAGCGAACAGTCCTTGCTGCATCCGTGTATCAATGTCCAACACTAAGGTCCGTGTTTAAAAATCGGACCAGGAAACTGTTTCCAAATCTGAAGAAAATTGCCTCCAGTTGGCAAGCCAACCCGTGTTCCAAAATCCCCAGCTTCAAAGCAACGATTTGAGGGGAACCTCCCCTTCCAAATAGTAACTCAACGTTGTAGCTGTTTCGAGTCTCTGAAACTCACGACTCTTTCTCAAACTGTGTTGCTCATCATCCAATCGAAACCGAAAATCCTTTAATCCCCAATCACGGGCATGTGATCAGTTAGTGTCCAATCAGCTTGCAGTCCACTCCCCTCTGACCCTTAGATCAGAGTCCACCAATCAACAGTCGAATTCAATCCCCGAGGTTCTAAGGAATCCAAAGTGAAGATCCAAAACTGTTCTCGGTAACTTAAACGAGAATTACGATCACCTCCTCGAGCTGTAAGAGGGACGTGATCAATGATTCGCCAGTGTAAATCTGCAAATCTATGCTGATGTTCCTGGCAATGGGCTGCCACTGGGGCTGTCAATACTGCACCATTTATCCGAGAACGATGTTCCTGAAGACGTTTCTTCATTATTCGTGTTGTCTTTCCAATACAAATCAACTGACAAGGGCAGATGAGAATGTACACAACAAAAGCAGTCAAACATGTCGTAGTATATTTACTATAAAGATTACGGTGGGTACTGGGATGTTGCCATACAGGGCCTTCCAAAGTTGACTTACAAAAATCGCATCCCATACATTTAAAATGGCCCTTAGTAGCCCCTACCTGTTCGCTTCATCAATATCTTTGCAGCCTCCTGAAAGCCATGTGCCGGTTCCAAGCTAAGTGATTTCGATTTATCCCCTTTGGCTACTACACATTTTCAGTTGGTGTATGAGGGGAATTATCCCTCGGATCCCTTTTTAGGGTTGAATCCTTAATTTAAATTATAGAGAAAAACGGAACAGCACACAACGAGAGGGGGTTTCCCCTCATGGTGTGAGTTCCAACAAAAAATATTGCATTTAGAACCCATAGCAAACCCACCGTATGCTAACAGCACTACCAGGACTCACAAAGCACCATACTCTACCTATCAAAAGGCAACACTGCAAATATTAAACCAATACATTTCAGAGAATAACAATACATGACCTACTGGGGAAAGAGAACAAGGGCAATGTCAAATAGGAATTACATAAACAGAATACCTCAGCTCAGTTACACATGCAGAACCAAACAAGGAATCACCAAACAAGGAATCACAATTTAGAAACAGGAAGACAGCAATTAAACTGGGAACCCCAAAAGCCAAACTTGGAATGTACAACACCACTGTAGAAATAAAAACTATAAATTAATTTCTTCTTGTACTAAACAAAGCGCAGACGTTAATGATGCACATTTCCCAGAGCTGACATATTCCAGTTAATAAATTCAAAATAAAGAGATATTTTTCTACCTTTTGTACATTTTTTTTCAGTTGCAATTGCTCCAGCCACTTTTTTCTGGTTTCTTCGTGTCTTCTGCTAACTCTCCATTGTTTGCTGTCCATTTGTCCTTTCTTCTCTCTTCTAGTTTTTTTCCATTCTCTCTCTACATCTGCTTTAACATACTAATCTTTCTCCTTTTGCTCTTTCCTCATTTCTATTTCATCCACTCAAATTTTACCCCTCCATCCTCAATCCCCACTTACTCTCCCAATATCTGGACAAATCTAGATTTTTCTTCCCTCCCACACAAAATATTTTCCCCTCTCCATTTCACTCTCCCAGCTTCATCCCATTCTAATCCTCCCCCAACATCAGCTCCCTTCTAGTTCCAACCCCACCCAGCATCCGCTCCCTTCTAGTCCCCGCATCAGCCCATTTCCAGTCCTAGCCCCCCATCAGCCCATTTCCAATCCTATCCTAGCCCCACCATCAGTCCATTTCCAGTCCTAGCTCCCCCCTCCATTTCCAGTCCTATCTGAGTCCCTCCATTAGCTCATTTCCAATCCCAGCCCCCCCCATCAGCTCATTTCTAGTCCTTTCCTAGCCCCACCATCAGCCCATGTCAAATCCTAGCTCCTCTCCACTCAGCCCATTTCCAATCCAAGCCCCCATGAGTCTACTTCCAGTTCTAGCCCCCCCCATGAGTCCATTTCAATCCAAGCCCCCACCACAGCCCATTTCCAATCTTAGCACCCCCCAACAGCCCATTTCCAGTCCTATCCTAGCCCCTCCATCAGCCCATTTCCTATCCTAGCTCCCCCCAGCCCATTTCTAGACCTAGCTCCCTCCCCTCACAGCCCATTTCCATTCCAAGCCCCCATCCCCATCAGCTATTTGCAGTTCAAGCCCCCCTTCCACTCAGCCCATTTCCAGTCCTAGCAACCCCCCAGCCCATTACCAGTCCTATCCCCCCCCATAGCCCATTACCAGTTCTAAGACCCCCATCACCCCACTTCCAGTCCTAACCCCCCATCACCCCATTTTCAGTCTTAGCCCCTCCATAGCCCATTACCAGTCCTAACCCCCCCATAAGCCTGCCTCCAGTCCTAGCCCCCCCATAGCCCATTACCAGTCCTAACCCCCCAATCAGCCCATAGCCCATTACCAGCACTAACCCCCCTCCCCCCCATCAGCCCAGGGAAATTTTAAAAAAAGAAAAAAAAATGGCTGCTGCCTGTTTCCCATAAGCACCGGCGGGATTAACAGAGCCGTGAGAGAGAAACTCTCCCTTCGCGGCTCTGAAAGCTGGCGCTGAGGGGACTGATTCAGGGAGGGCTCTGCCGGGCAGGGGGGCGTTGGCCGCAGGACACTTGATTCTGCCGCTGCCACGGTTCAGCAGCAGCAGCAGGCAGTTTTTTCTTTTTTTAAATTTACCTGGGCTGATGCAGAATGTTGTTTGCGTGGGGCCCTGTGCAAACAACATTCTTGCTCAATGGACGGGCCCGGCCCTGCTGAAGCGACATGAAGACCAAGGAGCACTCCAAACAGGTCAGAGACAAAGTTGTGGAGAAGTATAGATCAGGGTTGAGTTATAAAAAAATATCCCAAATTCTGAATATCCCATGGAGCACCATTAAATCCATTATAACAAAATAGAAAGAATATGGCATCACTACAAACCTGACAAGAGAAGGTCGCCCACCAAAACTCAGACTGGGCAAGGAGGGCATTAATCAGAGATGCTACAAAGACACCAAGGATAACACTGAAGGAGCTGCAAAGATCCACAGTGAAGATGGGAGTATCTGTCCATAGGACCACTTTAAGCCATACACTCCAGAGTGGGACTTTAGTTTAGTTTATTCAGATTTGATATACCGCCCTATATGACATCAGGGCGGTTCACAATAAGCCAAAACAATTGTAAACAGGCACAAGGCCAGGAAAAGGAAAGGAACTACAATCTTAGACAGGAAAGTGTGACAATTATAAAGCGTATAGAGAGAATACACAGGAGACGTACTTAGACAAACCAGGTCAAGATTGAGAGGCTGGGAGGTTGTAAGCTGTGGTAAAAAGATGAGTTTTCAGTTGAAACTTAAAGGCAGGAAAGTTGGTTTCTAGGCGGAGTGAAGTTGGTAAGGAATTCAACAGGGCTGGACTAAGGAAGAAAAAAGTGGAGTGCCGAGTTGATTGGAAGTATGCACATGAAGGTGAAGGGAGATGAAGACGGTTGACATGAATTGAACGAAGGGAACGGGAGGGAGTGTGGAACTGAAGAAGGTCAGTGAGGTATTGAGGTGTTTGGGTATAAATGGCTCGGTGAACTAGAATAAGAATTTTAAAATGAATACAAAACTCGATAGGTAACCAGTGTAGGTGATAGAGAAGCGGTGTGACATGATCTCTTCAGGAAGAATAGGTAATAATCCTGGCTGCAATGTTTTGTAGTAATTGTAGACGACATAGCTGAGTACGAGCGAGACCCGTGAGAACTGAATTGCAATAGTCGATACGAGAAAGCACGGTAGCTATGGTAATGGTGGTCAGGGCAGAAGCAGAAAGAAAGGAACGAATGGAACGAATTTGGCGCAGGAAGAAGTAAGAGGTTTTTGAAAGGGGCGAAATATGGCCGTTGAAGGAAAGATTAGAATCAAGCAGAACACCAAGGTACCAAAAGGAAGAAACCAAAGGAACTGGGGAACCGTCAATGGAGGGTGTAAGTGAAGGACAAGGGCCACCAAAAGTGAACCAAGTGCATGAAGTTTTGGTTAAATTGAGATGCAAACAATTCAAAGAGAGCCAGTTGGATACAAGAGAGAGGCAGGAATTTAGGGGAGAGAGATCAGGGTGAAGAGGACTGGTGTGGTGTAGAATAATGATATCATCAGCATAAAAGAAGGCAGAAAGACCAGTTTGCTGAATGCAGAGGGCAAGGGGTGCAAGAAAAAGATTAAATAGAAGAGGTGCAAGGACTGAGCCTTGTGGCACGCCACAGGGAAGGGAAATGGGAGAAGAAGAGCAATGGGGACCAGAGGGTGAGACCACAGAGAAAGACCAGGAGGATAAGAAAGCGTGAAACCAACGATAAACTGTTCTTTATGGAAGAATGGCCAGAAAAAAAACATTGCTTAAAGAAAGAAATAAGAAAACACATTTGGAGTTTGCACAACATGTGGCAGACCCCCAAACACATGGAAGAAGGTTCTCTGGTCAGATGAGACGAAAAATGAACTTTTTTGCCATTATGGGAAATGCCATGTGTGGCGTAAGCCCAACACTTCCCATCACCCCAAGAACACCATTCCCACAATGAAACATGGTAGAGGGAGCATCATGTTGTGGGAATGTTTTTCATTGGGATGGACAGGGAAACTGGTCAAGACTGAAGGAACGATGGATGGCACTAAATACAGGGCAATTCTTAAGGAAAACATGTTTCAGTTTGCCAGAGATTTGAGACTGGGATGAAGGTTCTCCTTCAGCAGGACAATGACCCTAAACATACTGCTAAAGCTGGTTTAAAGGGAAACATTTAAATGTCTTGGAATGACCTAGTCAAAGCCCGGACCTCAATCCAATTGAGAATCATCTACTACTACTACTACTACTGAGGATTTGTATAGCACTACAAGTTGTACGCAGCACTGCACAGACATGTAAGAGACCGTCCCTGCTCATCAGAGCTTACAATCTAGTAAAGACAGACAACACAGAAGGTGTAGAGAGGGATAAAACAAAGGGGAAGGTAAAGAAACAAGGCGATCAGGTGAGTCAAGATCCAAAAGCAGCAGTGAAGAGGTGAGTTTTCAGCCTAGATTTGAAAGCCTTCATAAGTGAAAGGTCAGCGGTATTCTTGGAGAACCTAGTCCTGGTCATGAACTCAGACTCCAGCTCAGCGGCCTTGCCCTTCATGGGCTTGCCAAAAAGGTTCTCTCCCCAGCAAGCGACATCGACCAACTTGTTCTGCACCCATTGCTCAAAGTCAGAAGACTGTAGCCAGGCCTAGCAGCAGGCACTAATACACACCACTGCTACTCTAGCTGCCAATATGAATCCGTCATAGGCTGCCCAAGTCATAAATTTGGAGCACTCCCTGACCGTGGAGGCCAGGGTCTGGAACCACTGAAGAGGCTCCTCGGAAAGATAGGCTGAGAACTCGACGAGTTCCCTTGCTGTGTCCCGCAAGTACCTGCCCAGGCCTGGATCCGGCTGATAAGCATCAAGCCCTGGAAGCACTTCCTGCCCAGGGCATCCATGGTGTGGGCCTCCCTGCACGTGGGCACCAAGAAGTACTTTTTCTGGCTATTGAGCCTACGCATGACTGACTCCACCATCATGCAGCTGTGGGGCAGTTGAGCTTTCTGGAAGCCAGGCCTCCAGCGGACCCGGTACATCAAGTCCAGCCACCTGTTCACAATGGGAACTGAGGGCATGGTCTCCCACATACAGAAAAGCAGCTGTTCCAGGATAGGGGAAATGGGCACTGTAAGGGCCTCCTTAGGGGGAGCCTAGTACTGAAGGATCTCGAGGTCTTCTGTCAGAGGCTTCTTCTTGGACTCAGTGGTGAAGGCAAAAGCCTTTGCCATATCCTGAACAAAGTCCAGAAAGGCTAGGTCCTCAGATGGGGACCTGCACCAGTATTCAGGAGGGGAATGATCCTAGGACACATCCCTATGGAGTTGAGTGTCCATGGACTCATCGTCCTCGGTCTCCCAGTCCGACCTGGAGTCAGAGGAGATCTTGAAGGTCCTCCAGGTATCTGGTTCATTCCCCAGCCCTAACAGCCAGGAAGCCCCTATGCTCTGAGTCAGAAGAGCTGTGCATATTAATCCACAGCCCTGAGCAGGAGCAATACCGGGACCGGTGTCAAGGCATCTCTAGAGGCCAGTGGTGCTCAAGGATTGGCTCCACCTCTGGGGATTCAATGGTAGTTGGAGTGAGGACCCAGAGGAACCAGGCATCAATCCACTGTTGGGCCATGAAGCTGCGTTCCAAGGCCACCATCCTGGCTTCGAGGACAGAAGGTTCTGCAATCCCCAGACACCGATGGTATTTTCTACTGCTAGCGAAGCTTCGAGGGTCGGTCCCAGCCATCTCTCTCAGCCCTGTATTGGGGGCTCTGAGGCCAAGGGCCATGGGACTTCCCCAAGGCCCCGGACTCGTCACTTGAGAAGGCCACCGATGCCATCTGACTCTTCAAGGGGTGTCCCTCCCCAAGGAAGCCCGGATCAATTCTACGTGACCTCGAAGCGCTGAGGCAGTATGGTTGCTATGTGACATCAGGCCTCCGCAGCAACCCTCTAGGGTTCTGGTCCTGTGGATGACTCTGGAACTGAGTCATGAAAAATTGACTCATGCTGCCTCTTACAGTCTTGGAGGACCTTGGGGGTCATCTGCTGGCAGAGAACACACGCCAAGGCATCATGATCCAGCCTGAGGCACCGAAGGCAACAATAATGTGAACCTGTGTGCAACATATTATGTGCACAGCCGTCACAAGGCTTGAAACCACCGACCGAGACCATGGTGGGGAATAGAGTCCCTGCGAGGTCAAACTCTTTTGGCCCGGCCAGAAAGGGCGCAAAAACCCACACACAAAGAGAAAACCCAGAGGGGAAAAAAATAAAAGGGAACCTGAGGAAAAATGAGATGCCGAAGGCAGGAGGGCACCAGTATATACCCGGAACAGCAGGAATCAGTCATCACATATGGATGACATTGGCACTGACGGAGCCCACGTGGAAACGCTCCCCAGCATCGGATAGGAAACCCTTTGGGAGCACTCCATTGTGCCTGAGTGACTGCCTTCCCAACTGCTCTCCTCAGTTGAGTTTGTGAGCTGAGAGAAAAAGAAAAAAATTAAACAAACCGTACAACTCCGAGGGGAGGAAGGGTGGGTTGTGAAGACTGATTCCTGCTGTTTCTGGAAAAGCGTAGTTACTTATTTGTAACAGGTGTTCTCCAGGGACAGCAGGAATCAGTCCTCACTTATGGGTCACATCGGCACCGACGGAGCCCGCGCGGAGCAATTCCCCAGCTGTCAAAGAAAGCCTTTGGGACTGCTGCCATGCAAGCATAGTCCTCTTCCTGCCCAAGAGTGCTATCTTGCTCAGTCAGGTCCCTTAGCACGAGCCCTACCAAGCAGATGGCAAGGAAAGGATAAAAATCCAGCAACTCATAAGGGGAGGTGGGAGGGTAGTGAGGACTGATTTGTGCTGTCCCTGGCTAACACCTGTTACAGGTGAGTAACTATGCTTTCTCCAGGAACAAGCAGGAAGTCAGTCCTCACTTATGGGACTCCCTAGCTACAGACTACCAAACCTGTAACCAAAAAATGCATCCGCGAGGTCGTGAGCAGAAGCTGGTGCCCAAGTCCTCAGGTCCCCAGGACGAAACCCTCGATAGCCATTGAGAAGGGTCAGAGGGAAGGAGTTGCTTATACCCCGAACAGATTATGGAGTACAATCTGGCCTAAGGCGCTGTCCCTGCAGGACTCCCTCTCCAAGCAGTAGTGGACAGCGAAGGTATTCGCTGATGATCAGGTCGCAGCCCATCAGAGGCACCGTGCGCAGCGAAGCAACAGAAGCCGCCTTGGCTCGGACGCCGTGTGCGGTGACCCTCCGCTCCAGCGGGGCGCCCGTCTTCATGTGAGCAAAGACGATACAGTCTGCCACCCAGATGGAGAGGATGTGTTTTGTGAACGCCTGCCCCAGATGATTGGGATCGTATGTCACAAAGAGTCGGCCAGACTTGCGATGAGACTGGGTACACTGCAGGTAGAAGGCAAGAGCACTCTTGCAGTCGAGTGTATGCAAAACTGCCGACACCTGGTCAGCATGGGGGTTTTGGGAAGAAAGTCGGTAACACTATCTCCTGATTGAGATGAAAATCGGAGACAACCTTTGGCAGGAACTTGGGTGGGTATGGAGGACTACCCTGTTCCTATAGAACCTGGTGTAAGGGGCTTCAGCCATGAGAGCCTGGAGCTCACTGACTCGATGGGCCGAGATCAGATCCACCAGAAAGACTACCTTCCAGGATAGGTGGCGGAATGAGCATGTCGCCATTGGCTCGAAGGGTGAACGGGTAAGCTGCATGAGCACTATGTTCAGGCCCCACTCCACTGGGGGAGGCCGTATGAGAGGTTGTGGACAGCAAGAGACCCAGCAGAAAGCGGGCGACCAAGGGCTGCTCTGAGAGGGGTTTGCCTTCTACAGGGAGGTGATTCGCCGAGACGGCGCTCAGGTGTAACCTCACAGAGTTCAACTTCAGCCCCTCCTTCGAGAGATGGAGAAGGTGCTGGAGGACCCACTGAGTGGGACAAGAGAAAGGGTCGATCTGGAGCTTGGAGCACCAGACCGAGAAGCGCTGCAACTTGAAGGCATAAGCTCGTCTTGTCGAGTCCTTCTTTGATGAGCGGAGGACCTCCTCGACCTCCTCCGGAAGGTTTAGCTCAGCTAGGGAGACCCGTTTAGCCGCCAGGCTGCAAGGGACAACGTGGTCAGGTTCGGGGGTAGCACCTGCCCCTCCTCCTGCGTTAGCAGGCCTAGGGCACAGCCCAGGGGAACCGGATACGAGCCAGAGCAGGAATGGAAACCACGGTTGCTGAGACCACGAGGGAGCAACAAGTATCATCGACGCTCAGTCCCGCTGAGCTTTGTGGAGGGAATGCGTAGAGAATCCCGGAGGTCCAGCTCAAGAGGAACGCATCCGAAGCCTCCCTGCTCGAGTGCGGGACTGGTCCACAGAAGCAGGGGAGCTGTGTGTTCGTCAGGCTGGCGAAGAGGTCCACAATCGGGGTCCCCCACCGATGGAACTGCAAGCCAGTCACCTCTGGGTCCAGCCGCCATTTGTGGGGGTGGAGGATCCTGCTGAATTTGTCTGTAAGGACGTTTTCGTGGCCCGGGAGTTAGACCGCTCTTAGGGTCATCCCCCAACGGAGGGCGAAGGAGTAGAGGAGGATCGCTTCCCTGCAGAGCAGGCATGATCCTGTGCCCCCCTCCTTGTTGATGTAGAACATTGAAACTCGATTGTCGGTCTGCACGAGCACTGACTTTCCTCTGAGATGGTCCTTGAAGGCCCTCAAGACCCAGCAGACCGCCCAAAGCTCGAGCAAGTCTATTTGCTGTTGAGACTCTTCGGGTGACCAGTGCACCTGCGTGCACAGCACACCGCAGTGGGCTCCCCACCTCAGTAGGGAAGCATCCGTTGTCAGCACCATGTCGTGCTGTGGTGTCTGGAAGGGCAGTCCCCGGAGAAGATTGCGGGGGTCCTGTCACCAGTCCAAGGACCTGTGAAGGCTGTGGGAGACCCGGATAGGGTCCCTGAGGTGAACGGAGGCCGGGCTCCACTGAGTGCTGAGGCATCACTGAGCCATCCACATGTGTATGCGGGCATGTGGAACCATATGGACTGTGGAGGCCATGTGCCCCAGGAGACGGAACATGGCTCACACTGTGACCAGAGTGTTGCTCTGGACCTGGGCCACCTGGACTTGAAGGCAAGTCACACGGTCCGCCGGCAGGAAGGCGGTCGCCCGCTGAGTATCGAGGCGTGCGCCGATAAAATCCAAGGTCTGAACCGGTTCGGGGTGGGACTTGAGGTAGTTGACCAAGAACCCCAGGCGCTTGACGAGGAGGACTGTGCGTTATACCGCCAGGCGGGCTTCCCTGGCCGAGGGCCCCGTGACGAGCCAGTTGTCGAGGTAAGGGAAGACCGGAATGTCCTGCTGCCTGAGGGAGGTGGCGACCGCAGAGAGGCAATTTGTGAAGACTCATGCGGCAGATGCAAGTCCGAAGGGGAGCACCCTGTATTGGTAATGTTCCCCTTGCACCTTGAAGCACAGGAGCTGCCTGTGTTGGGGGTGAATTAAAATGTGGGCGTAAATGTCCCTAAGATCCAAGGAGCATAGCCAGTCACCCTGCTGGAGGAAGGGCAGCAGGACGCCAAAAGATAGCACTTTGAACTTCTCCCGCACCAGGAACTTGTTTAGCTTTCGGAGGTCGAGGATGGACCGTAGCCCCCCTGTGTTCTTTGGAACAAGGAAGTACCGGGAATAGAAGCCCCGACGTCGGAGGTGCGTTAAGTACCCTCTCAACCGCTCGCTGGGCGAGGAAGTTGTCCAACTCCCGCTGCAGGAAGGACTGGTGCGCAGGGAGTCAAGAAGGCTCTGCTGGGGAGAAGAGAGGGGGAAACCTGTCCGGCCGGAGATGGTAGCCATCCCGGACTACTCGGAGGACCCAAGTGTCCGACATGATGGATGCCCACTGAGAGGCGAAGGATGACAGGCATCCCTCTACCGGCTGCGGTGCTGCCAGGGGGCAAAAGGCTAAGCTGCTGGCGTTAAAACCCCTGGGCAGGCTGAGGCAGCACCAGGGTTGGGGCCTTAGGCCCTTTTGGCTTTTGGTGATCGTGGAGCCCAGACTTTCCCTGTGTTGTGGTGATCGGAGTGGGTGGGTATAGTGGGTAGCCTCGGTAGGGTAGACCCTTCCACGGGAAGAATGGCTTCTTAGTTTGCTGTTTCTTCCAAGGGAGGGAGGAAGTCTTGCGTGAGAGACAGGTTCGGGTGGCGAACTCCATCTCTATCTCGGCGGCTTTATCCTCCATCGGTTTACCGAAGAGCTGCTTGCCAAGGCAGGGCACGTCTAGGAGCTTTTCCTGGACCCAAGTCTGAGGACTGGAGCCATGCCTGGCATTGGGCCCCTATTCCAGTGGCTGCAACTCGAGCCGAGGACTCAAATCCATCGTAGGCAGTGCAGGAGTGATATTTTGAGCACTCCGCGATGGACTTCAGAAGGGTCCGGAACCTATTGAGGGGTTTGCCCATGAGTCCCATGGAGAAACCACCAAGTTCTTTGGCTAGGTCGCGCAAAAACATGCCCATATACAATTGGTATGCCTGAATACGGCATGAGAGCATGGACCCTTGGTAGGCCTTGCGGCCTAGGGCATTGAGGACTCTCAACTCCCTGCCCAGTGGAACCAAAGAATGAGACTTCGGGCTCTTCTGTTTCCTCATAGTCGATTCCACCACCACGGAGGTGTGGGGGAAGTTGGATTTTCCTGAACCCGGGGCCACGCTAGACCCTGTACATCGCGCCTAGGTGCTTGCTTACTATGGGAACCGATGCAGTGGTCTCCCACATGCGGAGTAACAGCCTGGACAGAATAGGGGGAAACGGGATAATAAGAGATTCCCAAGGAGGGGACTCGTACTGTAAGATATCTTCAGCTCGAGACTCCTCCTCAGCCTGGGTAGCCAGGTTGAGAGCCCGTGCCATATCCCGCACAAACACCGAGAAGGAGTCTTCTTCAGGTGGCGAATGCAGCTGAAAAGTGAGCGGGGATGGGTCCGACGGGAGGTCCCAATGGGCATGGGACTCCGGGGAGGTATCCCCGTCTGACTCCCAGCCCGACAAATTGGAGGAAGAACCACATTCGGACTGGTTGCCTCATCCGGAGCCAGAGGCCCTGGAGGATCTCAAGCTGAGGAACGGGAAGGCAAACGAGACCGACTCCGAGGACCCTCACGAGGTCCATGGCTCTCGGGGGCTTCCAGGACAGAATTTGGTGTCCCTCTCGAGGGAACCTCGTCTCTAAGCTCAGGCCAGCCCAGCTGGATACAAGCACCTGCTGGGAAGCTATGAACGCAGAAACGCTGTGTTCTAGTGCCAGCATACGGGACCACCACGCGAGCGTGGGGCACTGCAACACAAACACCAGGGTCACTGGGTCAGGCGTCGAGGAGGTCCTCGCCGGGACGGCCCTCAAGAGAGCTGGCGCAATCTCGGGGGGCCTCTGAGTCTGTATGAGTTACCTACGAGGTTGCTCCTTGTCCGACTCTCAGGAACGCCAAGGGGGGCTAAGCAACCAAGCGCAGAAACGCTCACGCTTGTTGGGAGCCCCCGACAGCAACTTCGAGGCCTTCTTATGCCGCTCCACTTCAGGGGACCCCTGGTTGGAGTACCGCCTTGAGCGTTGAGTCGAGGTGGGGGATCCCACCGGCGGAGAGATGACTGAGGGCGCCACCGGAGATTCCGAGGCAGCCTTATGAAAGATGTCATCGGACTTCTGCTTACGGCTGAGCATGGCTTTGGAGGACATTTTCTTACAAAGCAAGCAGAGCTCTGGATCACGGTCGGCCCTGAGACACCGCAGACAGCAGTCATGGATGTCCATGTAAGCGACATGTTCCTGGAGCATCTATCGCATTTTTTGAAACCGGTGGCCATCGGGGCGAGGTTGAAGACTCACGCAGCCTATGGTTGGGGGGAAAAAGGGCGCGAAGCCCGCTAACAGCAAAAATGTCAGGGAAAATGCCCCTTTGCTCAAAAAGGAATAGGAGCAAGGTGGGGACGGGTAGAGGACCGGTGCAACTGGAAAAATAGTAGGCCAGAGGCCGGGAAACTAAACACTTTTTCCGGGGGACGAGGATGAGCATCCAAAGGGCTTTGCGGAAAAAGGGAGCCTGAGCAAGATGGCACCCTTGGGCAGGAAGAGGACCACGCATATGTGGCAGCAATCCCAAAGGCTTTCTTTGAAAGCTGGGGAACTGCTCTGCACGAGCTCCATTGGTGCCGTCACCCATAAGTGAGGAGTGACTTCCTGCTTGTTCCTGGAGAATTACCTATTAAGGATGAATAGCAATGCTATTTCCATGAACAAGCAGGAATGAAGTCTTCACATGGAACTCACTAGCTCCCAGGTACCAAGACTAGTATGGTGCTGGGGGGGAGAGCAATGATTCGTGAGGCCAAAAGCTAGTAGCCGAAGAGTGTGGAAGAGTTGTGGGCCAGTTGGCTAGATTCCAGGAGGCAATACTCCCCCAGTGATAGTCTGGTTTCATGCAGAAGTCCAGGACGGAGGGTAGGAGTTGAGTTAAAGCCACAAAGAGGTGTTAGAGTACAGACTGACCAAAGACAGTGTCCTGATGGGAGTGTCTGTCCAGACAATAGTGTGCAGCACAAGTATGAATGAAGGACCAGGTAGCTGCCTGACAGATATCCTCAAAGGATACTGAACGGAGATTGGCTACAGAGGTTGCCATATCCTGCACATTATGAGCAGTGACACAACCCTCCAAAGAGTCCTGTCTTTGCATAAGCAAAAGAAATGCAATCTGCTATGAATTTGAATAAAGTATGTTTCGTCATCGGTAAACCTAGATGACTAGGATCAAATGAGATGAATAATAGAGAGGATCTCCTGTGATCCTTCATTCTATCCAAGTAGTAAGCCAGCGCTCACTTGCAGTCTAATGTGTGTAGCATTGTGTCAGCCCAAGATGCATGTGGTCTAGGGAAGAAAAAAGGTAGTTACTCACCTGTAAAGGTGTTCTCTGGGGACAGCAGGAATCAGTCGTCACTTATGGGTGATGTTGGCACCGATGGAGCCCTCACGGAAGCATCCCCCCAGCTTTCAAAGACAGCCTTTGGGAGATGCCACCACGCATGTGTGGTCCCCTTCCTGCCGAAGGGTGCCATCTTGCTCAGTCAGATGACATAGCTTAAAGACTGCAAAAATAAAAGATGGTAAAGGAGCAACTCCAAGGGGAGCAGGGACGCTTGTGAGGACTGATTCCTGCTGTCCCCGGAGAACCCCTGTTACAGGTGAGTAACTACATTTTCTCCCGGAACAAGCATGAAGTCAGTCCTCACATGTGGGACTCCCCAGTTACAGGCTACTGAAAGCCCATAGGAAAGGAGGGGCTGCCTCACGGGGAGTTGCAAGCAGCAGCAATTTTGTCCATGGACACAGACTACAGTAGAACCCCTGAGGTCTGATGAAACCAGCACTCCAGTAGCCTGAACACAGAAAAGGTTACGGAGCACAGCCTGGCCGAAGGCACTGTCCTGTCGGGACTCTCTTTCCAGGCAGTAATAGCCTGCGAAGGTATGGACTGAAGACCAGGTGGGGGCCCGGCAGAAGTCCACCATCAGGAGAGAGTGCAAGTTTGCCACCAAGGCCACCATGGCCCTAACACGGTGCGCCATGATGCGGCCTTCCAGCGGGAGCCCCGTCTGCTCATAAGCGAGGGCAATACAGTCTGCCACCCAGGTGGACAGCATTCGCTTGGTCACCGCATTCCCCAGCCTACTGGAGTCATAGGAGATGAAAAGCTGAGATTTGTGGTGGCCCTGAGTGCATTGGATATAGAAGGACAAAGCCCTCTTACAGTCCAAGGTGTGAAGGACCGTCTCCGCCCGACTGGAGTGAGATCTTGGAAAGAAGGTAGGGAGTACCACTTTCTGGTTGAGAAGGAAGGGCGATACTACTTTTGGCTGGAATTTGGGGTGCGTGCAAAGCATCACTCTGTTCCTGTAGAACCTGGTATAGGGCGCCTCCGCCACAAGGGTCTGAAACTTGCTAACTCTGCAAGCGGAGGTAAGCGCGACCAGGAAAGCCACCTTCCAAGAGAGGTAGCGAAGGTGGCAGGTAGCCAGAGGCTCAAAGGGCGGGCGAGTGAGCTGCCACAAGACCATGTTGAAGTCCCGTTTGGTTGCTGGAGGGCAAACCGAGAGCTTTGATAACAACAGGCCCCGAAGAAAACGGGTCACCAAGGGTTGGACTGAGAGGGGCTTACCATCCACCAAATGGTTGTGCGCTGCCAGGGCACTAAGGTACACTCGGATGGAGTTGGACTTGAACCCGGATTGAGAGAGGTGGAGAAGGTACTGTAATACCACTGCCACCGGACAGAAGGGGTTAGCCCCGTGCTCGGTGCACCAAACCAAGAACCTGCACCATTTGAGGGCGTAAGCCTTTCTGGTAGAGGCCTTGCGAGAGGCCAGCAGAATGAGGTCACCTCAGTCAGAAGACTGAAAGGGGCCAGAGCTACCCTCTCAGCAGCCACGCTGTCAGTTACAGAGACCCCAGGTTGGGGTGCAGGAGAGAGTCCTCCTATCTCGAGTCCCGGGGCGGCCACCATCAACTGGAGGAGCAGCGGAAACCATGGTTGCCTGGGCCACCAAGGAGCTAGCAGAATGAGTGAGACCTGAACAAGGGTCCTGAACAAGGTCTTAGCAATCAGCAGCATAGGAAGGAAGGCGTACATGAGGCCTTCCGACCATGGGACGAGGAATGCGTCTGCTGCCACCCTGGAGGGGTGGGCCTGCCGGGAACAGAAGCGGGGCTACTGAAAGTTGTCTGGGCTGGTGAACAGGTCCATCACTGGTTCCCCCCAGAGCCGGAAGAGCCGACTGGCTACCCTGGGGTCCAGCTGCCACTAGTGCAGCTGGAGGACTCTGCTCAGCCTGTCGGCCAGAAGGTTGTCCTGGCCTGGCAGGTACACTGCCTGCAGGAGGATACTCTGTTGGATTGCGTATGAGCAGAGGGCCAGTGCCTCCTGACAAAGGGTATGAGACTCCATGCCCCCCTGTTTGTTCACATACAACATCGACAGCTGGTTGTCCATCTGGACCAGTACTGGCTGGTGACGCAGGCAGTGACAGAAGTCTCGCAGGGCTAGGTGTATGGCTCAGAGCTCCAGGAGGTTGATCAGCTAGGTGTTCTCATCTGGTGCCCAGTTGCCCTGGGTGCAGAGATCTCCGCATTGGGCTCTCCAGCCAAGCAGGGAGGCATCCGTGATGAGGAACCTTGAGAGGCTTGGGGCCTGAAAAGGCTTGCCTGCCTCGAGATGCTGGAGGGACTGCCACCAGATCAGGGAGTCTGCTTGTTGGTGGGTCACATAGACTCTGTCTCGGAGGAAACCAGTGGCTTGAGACTACTAGTTCCAGAGGCACCACTGCACCGTCCTCATGTGGAGGCGTGTGTCAGAGGTGACCTGGACCGTGGAGGCCATGTGCCCGAGGAGGCACAGAAGCAGCCGAGCGGGCACCGAGAGACAGTACTGAATGTCCTGAGCCTGAGTCCTGAGATGATTGGCCCAGTCCCTGGGCAGGAATGCCAAGTGGAGAGTGTTGATCTTTGCCCCGATGAACTCTGTATCGGGAGGAGGTGAGACTTGGGGTAGTTTATGACAAACCCCAAGTGCTGCAGAATCTGGATGGTGCCTCCCTTTATGAGCCAGTCATCCAGACAGGGAAAGACAAAGACCTCCTGGAGGAAGGTGGCCACGACTGTCAGGCATTTTGTAAAGACCCTTGGGGCAGAGGCCAAGCCAAAGGGGAGCACCCTATATTGAAAATGTCTTGTTTCTACTTAAAATTGAAAATTTAGAGAACGCTTCCCGGTCTTTGAACCTGAGGATTCTGAATTTCCCTAGTGCTTCTGGCTCTTCGGCTAGGATTCTTTTTCACAGGTTTCTGAAGGAAATTTTTGGCTATCCTGATGCTGGCTTTCCTCCTTTGCAGAAGATTTACTATTTACCACCTGGAGTCGCTAGTGATTCTACTGCTACAGTTCCTGTTCCTCAAGCTGATGTTTCTTTGGATTCTCTTGATTTGGGGAATTTGTCTGCATTATTGGAACAGTCATCTGAAACAGTAGGGTCGAGTGACATTATTAGTTTCTTTAGTTTTTCTTCAAGATAGGAATGCGTTGTTACGTTTGTTTCTTAAGAAAACAGATATTGCCTTTATGGGGGGTAAGATTCAGATTTTTCCAGACCTGTCCCGTTGGACACAAGTCCGTAGGAAGAAGTTTTTGGAACTGCGCACTGAGGTGGTTACACCAGGTGCAAAGTTCCAACTTAGATTTCCATGTAAATATATTTTTCATTATCAGAATTCTGTATATCATTTCTTTGAACCTTCTCAATTATGCTTCTTTCTGGATGCTAAGAAGTTGTAGGGCTGATTGGGGTTGAGTGGAGTTGGGGGTCATTTTTGGGGCCTTTATATATTATAAGCTTTGCCGTTCTGTTTTGTTTTTTGTATTTTTATTTTTTTTTCCTTCCACTCCTCTGGATTAATGATTCTTGAATCCCTCTCTGTTGTGGACTATTTAGCATTTGGTCTTTGTTTCCCCCTTCAGGGTGTGTTTTTTCTCTTTGTTTATGTAATTTTCTTAGTGTTACTTTTGCTGACTAAATGCTTGTATTTCTTATTTCCAAGTTTTGCTTGGTGTATGTTGTAAAATTTGATAAACAGAAAAAAAAAGAAAAAAAGAAAATGCCTGCCCCCCACTATGAACCGCAGGTACTGCCTGCGGTTGGGGTGAATGAGGATGTGAGTATAAGCATCCTTGAGGTCTAAGGAGCATAGCCAATCTCCCTGCTGGAAGTAGGGCAGCAATGTTCCAAGGAAGATCATCTTGAACTTCTTCTTCCTCACCAGGCATTTGTTGAAGTTGCGCAGGTCGAGGATGAGCCTTAGGGCCCCTGTCCATTTTGGAACGAGGAAGTACCTGGAGTAGAACCCCTTGCCCTTGAGGTGATGGGGCATTGGTTCCACTGCTTTGTCCTCGAGAAGACCTGCCAACTCCTTCAGTAGAAGGTCCCGGTGGAGGGGAGACCTGAGGAGCTCTCCCAGGAAATAAGGGGGAGGTGTCCAAGTCAGATGGAGGAGGTAACCCTCCCTGACTACCCTTAGTGCTCAGGAGTCGGTGGTGACAGTCACCCACCTCTGGGCATAGAGGGCCAGACGTCCCACTGTGGCCTGCAGATCTCCTTGGGCAGATAGGCTATGCTCAAGGAGTCAAAAATCCCCCCCAGAGCTCGTGCTTGAGGTTTTGGAGCCTTCTGCTTATGAGGGCCATGCCCATGTCCCTTGGTCTGCTAACCCTGTTGGGGAGCTGGGGAGGTCTGATAAGGTGGGCATTTTCTGTAAGCAGCTCCCTTCCTCTAGTAAAAGGACTTTTTACGTGGGCCCTCCATCGGGGAGGGGCAGCGGTCTTTTTGGAGAGCCTGGTCCTTGTCATGAACACGGTCTCCAGCTCGGAGGCCTTGTCAGTCATGGGTTTGCCAAACAGGTTCTCTCCTTGGCAGAGGACATCGACCAGTTTGTTCTGAACCCACTGCTTGAGGTTGGACGACTGTAGCCAAGCTTGGCGGCATGCACCAATACCCGTCGCTGCTACTAGAGCCGCCAACTCAAACCAGTCATAGGCCGCTCAAGACATGAATTTGGAGCACTCACGGACTGCCTTGGCCAGGTTCTTGAACCGCTGCAGGGTTCCTTGGAGAGACCAGCTGAGAACCCGGCAAGTTCCTTCACCAGGTCTCTCAGGTACATGCCCAGGTACGATGCGGCCGATGAGCACTGAGTCCTGGTAGCACTTTCTGCTGAGGGCATCCAGGGTGCAGGCAGCCCTGCCGGCGGGCACCGAGGAGAGCATCTTCTGGCTTCTCAGTCGATGCATGGCCAACTCTACCGCCATGGAGTTATATGGCAGTTGTGATTTTTGGAAGCCTGGGCTCCGGTGGAATAGATACATCGAGTCAAGCCGTTTGCTCACCACTGGTACCGAAGCCGGTGTCTCCCACATTTGGAGCATCAACCGTTCTAGGATGGGAGGGATGGGCACCGTGAGCGATTCTCACAGAGGAGCCTCGTACTGGAGGATTTCCAACTCATCCAAACAAGGGTCCTCCTCCGACTCTGTCGGGAACACCAGGGCCTTAGACATGTCCTTGACAAAGTCAAACAAACTCATATCCTCGAACGGGGGCTGCTGTCGAGGCTCCGAAATGGGAAAGTCAGATGGGATGTCGCAGTGGTGAGGATATCGGGGGACTCTTCATCCTCTGTCTCCCACTTGGAGTAGTCCATCGAGGACTCATAGGAGGGCTGCTCTGCAGGCCTCGGGTCCCCGAAGCCCTGCGGCTGGCACCCGGTATACTTGCCAGGGATGACCACGGTCCCAAAGAGCGGAACTCGGATTGCGACTTTGGACGGCCTCCAGGGACATTTTGGACGTCGAGGGCCCGATGGTCGGGGCGGATGATCTGGTCAAGCCGGACAACAGCGCCCACTGCTGGTCCATGACAGCAGAGAAACTGTACTCCAGGGCTGCCATTATGGACTCCAGACCAGAAGGCTCCGCAACCTTCGGCGTAGGCACCGAGGGAATCGGGCCGAAGCCAGCTTCCCCAAAGGGGAATCTTCGACGAGGATGGTGTCTGGGGACCGAGGCCGACCACGGTCAGATCCTTTCAGGGGACCTTTGCAGGCAGCTTCTTCTCTGACGCCTCGGATGGACATCTCGGACTGACGCCTCGGATGGACATCTCGGACTGCGGGACCGGGACCACGGCCAGGGAGCACCTGGCCGGCCAGAACCATCAAAGGACACTGCCTTTGAGGGTTATTTCTTTTTCCTGGATTCCCTTGATGGAGACCCCCTTTCAGAGGACCCACGACGAGGTTTGGGTTTGGAAGGTTTCGCCCAAGATGCTGGGGCCTCCTATGAGGCCCTGGCCTTCGGAGGTACCGGAAACTCATGGAAAAACTTATGTTGTTACTGGTGGCTCTTGATGACCTTGCTGGACATCCTCTTGCAGAAACCACAGGCTGCCGGGTAGTGGTCTGGCCTAAGGCAGCAGAGACAGCAGTTGTGTGTGTCGGTCAAAGACATAATTTTAGAGCACTGATCACACTTCTTAAAGCCACTGGTAGCCATGGTGAAAAAATGTACCCCTTAGAGGTCGAAGACTCTCCGGACTGCCAGTGGGAGAAAAAGGGTACGAAGACACCAGAAAAAGAAAAGAACAAAAACTACAAAAACAGATTGAATTCAACACCAAGGCAACATGGTCAGTAGGCGGGAAGAGTACCAGTACAATATCGGAGACGAGTATGAAACTCGAAGAGAAAAATCTACTTTTATCAGGGACAAGCCAGACAACGTCTGAAGGGCTCCACGGAAAAAAGGATTCTGAGCAAGATGGCACCCTTGGACGGGAAGGGGACCATGCATGCATGGTGTCATCTCCCAAAGGCTTCCTTTGAAAGCTGGGGGGGATGCTTCAAATGGAAAGAGGAGATTACCTTCAGAAAGAAATGCGGATGGGTACGCAGAACCACCTTGTTGTGGTGGAACCGGGTATAGGGTGGATCCGCCACCAGAGCTTGCAGTTCACTGATTCAGTGAGCTGACGTGAGGGCAATAAGGAAGAGTACTTCCAAGATAGAAACTTCAGTGAAGTGGTAGCTAAAGGCTCGAAAGGAGGCTTTAGAAGTTGAGTGAAAACCACATTGAGATTCCAGGCCACCGGAGGTGCCTTAATGGGTGATTAGGATAGCAGCAGACCCTGCATGAACTGTGCCACTAAAGGGTGGGAGGAGATAGGCTGTCCATCCAGTGGTCTGTCAGAGGCCGCAATGACACCAAGGTGAACTCTCATTGAGTCAGCTTTAAGACCTGTTAAGGATAAGTGGAGGAGATATTCAGGCAGGGACTCCACCAGGCAAGAAAAAGGGTCAATGTCCAATGCCACTTGAAGGCATAAGATCACCTGGTGGAATTCTTGCGTGATGCAAGGAGGATATTTTTGACCGCTTGTGGAAAGTCATGGTCAGCGAGTACTATCCCTTCAGCAGCCACGCTGTCAGGCAAAAGGAGTGAAGATTGGTATGGAGGAGCATCTCATTGTGCTGAGAGAGGCGCTCAGGTGCAGAACCCAGACTGAGAGGTTGTGTCTGCGCAAGTTCAAAAAGCAGAGGAAACCACGGTTCATGAGGCCAAAAGGGGTTATGAGGACCATGGAGCCCCTGTCGGCCTACAGCTTGAAAAGCGTTTTGGTTATCAAGTGAAATAGTAGTAATGCGTAGAGCAGTCCCCAATGTAAAGGTAGGCATCCTGGGCCTGTTGGTGCAGTGACGGAAGCCTGGGGCATTGGAAAGGAAGCTGTGTGTTATGCTGAGTGGCAAAAAGATCTATGCATGGGGTTACCCATGTGTGGAAGATCCAAACAGATGTCACCCGATGCAGGGTCCATTCGTGTAGACGAAGGACATGGCTTAGCCTGTCTGCAAGGACATTGAGTTCGCCCGGGAGATACGCTTCTCTGAGGTGAATGTGGAGTGAGAGGGCAAAGGACCACTGGCAAAGAGCTTCCTTGCAGAGGGGACAATGCCTGTAGTCCCAGGAGGTTGATCTGCAAGGCAGATTCCTGTTGTGTACACAGTCCCTATGTGGTTCCCCAACCCAGTTTGGAAGCATCCATTGTCAGGGGACATCGAGATGGAGGCATCTAAAAGGTGACCTGATGAGAAGGTTCTGTGGAGAACACCACCACTGAAGAGATTTTATTATTTGAGGGGCGATGCGGATCTTGTCTCTGAGGCGCCCTTTTACTTGCGTCCATTAAGAAGACACTGTGCTTGTCACATGTTTAATTGAGCATAGAGGACAACATGGACTGTGGAAGCCATGTGTCCTAATAGCCGTAGCATTTCTCGAGCTGTTACCCAGTTTGCTGTTGCAACCCATTTGCCAGCTCGATTAGGCAGGCACAGCGATCCTGTGGAAGAAAAAAATTGGACCTGTTGATTGTCTAAGAGTGCTCCGATGAACCCCAGTCACTGGGTTGGAGCAAGGTGAGAGGGAAGTTTATGACAAAGCCCAAGTGTTGGAGCATCGCAATGGTGCGATGAAGTGAAAGCCTTACCTCTTGAAGGGAGTCTCCGCCTGATCAGCCAGTCGTCTAAATAAGGGAAGATGAATATCTCCAAGGTGCGTAGGTAGGTAGCGACTACTGCCATGCATTTTGTGAAGACTCTTGGGTCAGAGGTTAAACCAAAGGGGAGAACCCGGTATTGATAGAGGTCTCCCTGAAACATGAAACGCAGATACTGTCTGTGCAAGGGATGGATCAGTAAATGCATGTACGCCTCCTTTAGGTCTAGAGAACATAGCCAATCATGTCTCTGAAGGTATGGTAGAAGAGTTCCTTGAGAAATTATTTAGAATTTTTCTCGGACCATGAATTTGTTTAGGTTTCTGAGATCCAAGATAGGCCTGACTCCTGTTTTCTTTGGAATGAGAAATATGGAGGGTAGAAGCCCATCCCTTCTCGAGGAGAAGGAACTCTTTCTATGGCACCCTAGGACAACAGGGTGGTCACCTCTTCTTTTAAGAGTGCTTTGAAAGGGTTGAGTGGGATAATCCCATTAAAAGTTGTTGGGGAGTAAGGTTTAGAAGTGAAGCTGATAACCCCTTTGGACAATCTGAAGTGTCCACTGCTCTGATATTATGAGGTGCCACCTGTGGGCATAGTAACAGAGTCTGCCGGCTATGTGGAGGGGCTGAGGACTCTCCAGGGGTAGATTGTCAATGCTTTCCAGGAAGGAATGAAAAACCAGGCACAGGCTGTGCCTGCGCAGCTGGTTGAGGCTTAGGAGCCTTGGGCTTCTTGGGCTGACGAGGGCCCTGTTGTCTCTGCTGAGGCTGTTAGGCTGCAGATGGTGGATAAGAAGGATAGTATCTCTTCGTTTTAGAAAAGAACGATTTCTTGGGAAGAACATCTCTCTTGGATGGGTCAGCAATTTTCCTGGAAAGGCATTTCAGGATGAGATCGTCAGTCTCAATCTCTCCTGCTTTTCCCCTCCAACCCTTGCCAAAAAGATTTTCTTCAGTACATGGGATATTAGCCAGTTTATCCTGGACCTATTGTTCAAGATCTGATGCCTGTAAGCAGGCCATTCTGCGAGCCCCAATGCAGATTGCCGAAGCTCTGCTGGTTGACTCAAAGACATCGAAGGATGCCCTGGTAAGGAACTTAGAATTATTTTGGTCTTGCTTAATGAGTGTCTGGAAAGCACTCTGCTTATCCTCAGGCAACATGGTGGTAAAATCTCCATGTCCCTGGAGACATCCTTCAGAAATATGCTCATGTACAGAATGTCAGAGTTTATTCTTGAAGCCAACATGCATGCCTGGAAGCATTGACACCCAAAGGTATAGTGTGTTCTCGAATCTTAGCTAGGTGGTATAGATGAATGGTTCTTAGAGCTCTTTATACGGTGCATTACCGATTACACCATCATGGAGTGGTGTGGAAGCTGAGGTTTTTGAAAGTCTGAGCACTCTGGTACTTAGTACATGGTGCCGAGTCTCTTGCTGACAGGCAGAGCTGTGAGTGGAGCTTCCCACATGCAGAACATAAGATCCTGTAGGATCCGGTGCACCTGCAATGTAGCTGCCTCCTTGGGTGTGGGAGAGTATTGGAGTATCTCCAGTTCCTCTGCCCTTGATTCCTTTTCCGAAGTTACTATGATGTCGAGCCCTGCTGTCATATCACGTATGAAGTCCTGAAAGGACATGTCCTCTGGTGGGGACCAACGCAGTTCCTGAGGTGGTGAAGGGTCCGAAGGGAGGTAGTCCCTGGGAATTTAGTAATTCCTTTTCAGATTCTGAAGAACTGGAATCAGAGTCTGGCAAGAAGTCAAAGTATCGGCAGTCTTGAGCTCGACCTCAATATTTCATATATGTTGAAAGTTGATGCCGATACCGATGCTCGACAGTATCGGAACTGAGTGCTACACCAGTTTGAGTCGGTTGGATACCTGGGGACTCAGTTGGTTCCAATGGCGGTACCGCCCTCGGGGTTTCGTCGATACCAGTTCAAGGGCTGGTATTGAGGCCGATACCCTTCACTGAAGGCTCAGTGCCGAAGCCTGCATTCCTGGAGCTCTTTATGCTATCGGTACCAAGGCTACCAGGAGTGCGGACAAACTCCTCTCGAGAGCCAGCATGTGCTGGTCCAGGGAAATGGCCAATATCTGGGTGGAATTTCCTAAGGCGCTTTGAACCACCATCCCAGAACATGGAACCAGTAGGTCTCCGGAGGTTGATTCCTCGGGAGCGTCCCAGAGTCCCTCTTGTGCTTTGGAGGATAGATCCTCCCACTGAGGCTGTTTGGCAAGCACCCCTAGGGGAGTTGTAATGCTTATATTGGGACTTCTCTCTGGTCTCGGTATCGGTCTTCAATGCCGATGACTTTGGAGTAGACAGAGACAGACTTACTTTTATGTTTGGACTTTGAAGAAACCTGAGACCCATGAGAGGAAGATGATGCCCTCGAAGAAGTGGAAGCCACCGACATCAAGTCCAAGGTGTCTTTAGGCCTCTCTCTATCATTTGCTGGCACAAAGAATAAGAACTAAGTTGATGTTCAGGCCCCAAACATTTGAGGCACCAGTCATGTTTATCAGTGACTGATATGGTACCAGCACACTTGGTACACTTTTTAAAACCACTAATTGGCTTTTCCATGCCTCAAAAAAGTTGTCTTCAGATTGAAGATAAGGCTATGGAGGCCTAAAGGCCTAATAGAGTGGTAAAACCATGTCAAAGAGAAAAAGAAAATATAAGAAATGAAAAATAAAAGAATTATAGGGACCGGTGTCGGATTCGAGGGACTGGAGTCGACAGGAAAGCAGAAGCACAATGTTCCACACAAAAAAGATAAAGTTTTTCAGCGGTGACAGGATGCCACATCCTGCTGACTCTGCAGAAAATAAAGAACTGAGGAGAGGTTGGAAAGGCAGTCGCACAGGAACAGTGAAGTGCTCCCAAAGGCTTTCCTATAGGACTCTAGGGAACGTTCCCGTGCAGTCTCCGGCAGTGCCGACATCACCCATATGTGAAGATTGCATTCCTGCTTGTTCCTGGAGATAGGAATCGATCCAAAACCCGAAGTAAAAGGCAAGAAAAAAAATCATCTTCTTCCGGGGGGAACAGACACATTTCCGATGATCTCCATGGAAAAAAGGAGACTGAGTTAAGATGGCACCCTTAGGCGGGAAGGAGACCACGCATGCATGGTGCATCTCCCAAAGGCTTTCTTTGAAAGCTGGGGAGAGGTTACCATGCGGGCTCCATAGGCACAGACATCACCCATATGTGAGTACTGACCTTCCTGCTTTTTCCCGGAGAAAAGGAAATGCTGGACACTTTGATACGGAGGGAAGGGAAGATGCTGGACTATGGGGATAGGATAGAGAAGGTAAAGAGATTTGCTGGACCATGACGGGGTGGGAAGTAGCACCCTGAGCCACATGGGGGTCTCCGGACCTTGGGCCACCCGAGGATGTTACAGCAGCCTGAGCCACCATGGAGGAGCACATGGATGGAGGTTCACCTAGAGATAACCTTGGCTGGCCCTGCACAGAATTCTCCACAGAACAGGATACCCAATATACTAGCAGCAGAAAAATCCCCATGTTGCCTTACTGTTTCCAAGAGGCCACACATATAAGTTAAAAGTAGTATTTAAGTCTCTATGTTAATCGTTTTTCTGCTGCAACTCTTGTGACAAGTGGTTTTAGCAATCTAAATGCATTTATTACAACATATTTCACATGTCCCATGCTGTCCAATAGCCTTTGGATTAAAATGGCAGTATTTAATGATTCTTACAAGATTAAAAATGCGAGATCGCACATAAAACGTGGATCAAGATGTTCAACTTTCCATAGTCTAAACCTGTCGAGAGTAGTTGCATCAGTTCCTTCAATATCTATTTGGTTCCTTTCTGTCCAGATCTCAAGTCCAACCAGAATAACATCAGTATTTAAAGCATCATACATCTGAAACATAAAAAAATAAATACTGCATATAGTTGAAAGTGAATATAGGCACTGGGAACAAAGTGAACTGCTCAAAGCTTCAAGAGCCCTTACAAAATCAAACAAATTAGGAGAGGTAAAATATTTTGAGAGGGATTTTTAATACTCATCAAACAAAATATACTAAATGCAGAGCTAGTAAATTACAATGTAGACATCTATATACTGAAATAATGCAACTACCCTTGGAGTCATGTACACCATCTGCTCAAGTTCATAGCTGCCTATCAGTTTAAAGGCAGAAATACCAATGAAAGTGCTTTTAGATAATTCAGTTCTTTTAGTATTAGAGTTCTCTATGTCCAAATAACTGTTCTCCTTCAAATGAAATACTGATTAAATGCAGTTTAGATGAAAAAATCAGCAGACCGGTTATTAAGTCAGCATGCTTTTCTGTCTGTTATGTGTTTATAACTATGTGGTAATAACTGTCATAGCTGTTGTAACTTTTCAAAACAGATGAATATAATATGTACAGTCTGCTATGAATCTTGCCAATAAGAATATCAGTCATAATGACTGTGAATCAAGCAAGGTCAATGCAATTTGCTGTTCTATACAGTATATAAAATCTATCGAGTCATGGATTTTCCATTAGGCAAAGCAGACAACTTCAACAGGGGTGGGGGTGGGGGGGGGGGGTGGGAGAGGGGAAGAGCACCTTTTATCATGGGCTTTGTCAGGTTGGAAGAGGGAACCTTTGCCTTCCTTACTGGACGCCGCATTCTTGGAGGGAGATCTTCCAGCCCCGCAAGCTTTGGGGCACCAAAAAGATAAATCTGATTTTGAATCTATCAAATCATTGCTCTGGATGCATAAGAAGATCATAATCCAGAGTAAAAACATATTTATGATATTTATTCTGTCTATCATAACATCTTAACATAAGAACATGGAATATGCCATACTGGGTCAGACCAAGGTCCATCAAGCCCAGTATCCTGTTTCCAACAGTGGCCAAACTAGGTCATACGTACCTAGCAGTTTCCCCAAAAGACACAGGTTCCGCAATGCTTATACTGGGTCAAGCATTGATATCCTGGGTCCCTTCTTAATAATGGTTTATGGACCTTTCCTCCAGGAACTTGTCCAAACCTTTTTTAAACACAGCTACACTAAATAGTAATTACACTTACCTGGTAATTGTAGTTCCTTGAGTGACGACAGCTTAGTCCTCTACGTATGGGTAGTGCACCTTCTCCTGCAGCATGAAGACTGGACCAATCAAATTTCAGCATCACTGGAAACAGCATACTGGCTATCCCTTCAGCTCCAGTGAACTACTGTCAAAGCAAACTCAAACAGATAGCTAACCTTTAAGAAGATATGCAATGATTAATGAGCAATTTCAGCTGGTCAGATATAGATATGTTATCCTTTTTTTTTTGTTTGTTTGTTTTTTTTTAATGAGACCCATAAAAAAAAAACAATACCCCAAACAGAGGATCCCCCGCCTGCCGCACCAGAAGCAGACAGCGAAAGCAAATAAAAAAGGCAAGAAAGAAGAAAAAATGGAGAGCAAAGAAGAAACATCTGAAACACTCACCTGTGAATCCTTACCTCCGAACCAAATGCGTGCCGAGCCAAAGCTCTGCTATAAGGGAGGGAAGGAGGACTAAGCTGTCATCACTCAAGGAACTACAATTACCAGGTAAGTGTAATTACTATTTCCTTATCGTTCCTCCAGCTTAGTCCTCTACGTATGGGATGTAACAGAGCAGCCTTAACGGGAGGGATTCTGCCAACCGGCACGCAAGACTGTGGAGCCAAAACAGGCATCACCTGCCGCCAAGACATCAAGACGATAGTGCTTACTGAAAGTGCGTAGGGACGACCACGTCGCCGCTTTACAAATCTCCACTGGCGAAACCAAGCTATATTCCGCCCAGGACGTCGCTTGAGCTCTGGTAGAATAAGCCCTCAACCCCAGCGGCGCAACACGCCCCTGCAACAGATAGGCCAAGGCAATCGCCTCCTTAATCCACCGAGAAAGGGAGGCTTTCGCAGCCGCCTCACCTTTCCTGGAACCTCCGAACAGGACAAACAAACGATCCGACTTGCGGAAGGATTCGGTGACCTGTAAATACCGACGCAAAACTCTCTTAAGGTCCAAATGACTAAGACCGTGATCAGAAGCCTGCTCCCCCGACGCATGCAACACCGGGAGCGACACCACCTGATTCAAGTGAAAGGGAGAAGACACCTTAGGCAAAAAAGAAGGTACTGGCTGCAGAACCACCTTCTGATCCGAGAAAGATAGGAAAGGCTCCCTGCAAGACAGAGCTTGAAGCTCGGAAATGTGCCGCGCCGAACAAATCGCCACAAGGAACACCGTCTTAAGGGTCAAATCCTTCACCGAAACCCGAGAGAGAGGCTCAAACGGAGCGGCACTAAGCGCGCGTAAGACCAAGTTGAGGTCCCACGAAGGAACAGAAACGCGGCGCGTTGGGCGCAGCCTAGAAACCGCCTTCAGAAAACGGCCAACATCGGCATGGGCGCCCAGTGCGACACCCTGTACTTTACCCCTGTAACAGGAAAGAGCCGCTAACTGCACCCGCAAGGAACTGGTGGCCAAACCTTTATCAAAACCGTCCTGCAAAAAATCCAAGACCACCGGAAGAGAGGCCGTAGCCGCCCGAACCTGACGCCTGGAACACCAATCTTCAAAAATACGCCAAACTCGGACATAGGCCAGCGAAGTGGACCTCTTGCGTGCTTGAAGCAACGTCGCTACAACGGACTTCGAATAACCTTTCTTCCTTAGCCTCGACCTTTCAATAGCCAGGCCGTAAGAGAGAATCTCTCCACTTGCGGCATGCGAAGAGGACCCTGACACAACAGATCCAGAGCATGCGGAAGCCGCCACAGGGAGTCGTCTAACAATCGCACCAGGTCGGCATACCAGGGACGACGGGGCCAATCCGGCGCTATCAACAACACCCGTCCCTGGTGAGACTCGATCCGCTGAATCACCCGTCCCAGAAGTGGCCACGGGGGAAACACGTAAAGGAGGCCGATCGCGGGCCAGGCCTCCAAAAGAGCATCGATGCCTTCTGACATGGGTTCTCGCCGCCGACTGAAAAACCGAGGAGCCTTCGCTGACCGAAAGGTGGCCATGAGATCCATCACAGGCTGACCCCACCGGCGTACTAACTGTTGGAACACCTCGTGATTCAACTCCCATTCGCCGGCATCCACGTGAACTCGGCTGAGAAAATCCGCCGTCACATTGTCCTTCCCGGCAATGTGCGCCGCCGATATTGTCTGTAACCGGGGCTCTATCCACGCGAACAACAATTGGGCTTCCGCTTCCAAGCCCACGCTTCCTGTACCGCCCTGCCGATTTATGTAAGCTACGGTCGCGGCATTGTCGGACAGAACCCGCACCGCTCGGTGCGTCACCTGAACTTCGAAGCTTTGCAGCGCCAACCGAACGGCTCTCAGCTCTAAATGATTGATCGACCAACCGCTCTCCTGCTGGGACCAGAGACCTTGCGTCACATGCTCCCCGCAGTGCCCCCCCCAGCCCGAAAGACAGGCATCCGTCAATAGCGGAATCCAGTCCGGCTGCTCCAAGGGCATCCCCGCTAGGAGCGAGGATGGTCGAAGCCACCATTTCAGGTCCTGGCACACCGTCTGCGGACAGGGAAGACGCTTGCTCAACGAATCGACTTGATTGGACCAGCGACGGAGCAAGGACCTCTGCAAGGAGCGCATGTGGAAGCGAGCCCAAGGTACCACTTCCAAGGTTGCCGCCATCGTTCCTAACAGCTGCAGATAGTGCCAAGCCGACGGAGCAGTGGCCCGCCGAAAGCGGCGCACGAGAGTCCGGAGAGCCAACACCCTCCTTTCCGGGAGAAACATGGCACCCCTGCAAGTATCGAATAGTACCCCCAAGTACTCTAGCGCTTGAGTCGGAGACAAGTGACTCTTGCTCGGGTTGACTACCCACCCGAGAGATTGCAGAAGTTTGACGACCCTCGCCGTGGCCGTCTCGCTCTCCGAATGAGACTTTCCGCGTTATCAACCAATCGTCCAGATAGGGATGAACCAGCACTCCCTCCTGGCGCAAGGCCGCCGCCACCACCACCATGATTTTGGTGAACACCCGAGGAGCGGTGGCCAGCCCGAAGGGCAAAGCTTGGAACTGGAAGTGACCCCACGGAAGAGCGAACCGGAGATACTTCTGATGGGACTCCCGGATAGGAATATGGAGATAGGCCTCTGTGAGGTTGAGAGAGGTAAGAAACTCGCCTTAGCGGACGGCGACAATTACGGACCGCAGGGTTTCCATCCGAAAATGTGAACCCGAAGACAGCGATTCACGCCCTTGAGATCCAAAATGGGGCGAAGAGCACCATCCTTCTTTGGCACCACGAAATAAATGGAATACCGGCCAAGACCATATTCTGCCGGCGGAACGGGAACCACTGCGCCCAACCGGAGCAAGCGATCGAGCGTTTGTCGAACTTGAGCGGTCTTTCGAGGACCCCGGCAGGGGGATGACACGAAGGAATCAAGAACGGGTCTGGCCAGGTCCAAGGCATACCCGACCCGAATAATCTCCAACACCCAACGATCGGATGTGATACGGGCCCAAGCGGAGAGGAAGCGTCAAAGACGGCCCCCGATCGCTGTGATCTCCGCCGGGACCCGCAGCCCTTCATTGGGGCTTTCGAGCGGCTGTAGAGGCCGCGGCTGCGAATCCTCTAGTGGCTCCTCGAAAGCCTCGAAAGTTCGGAGACCTCGAGAGATATCTACTTCTCTGCGATCCCACAAAACGGGGCGACCGAAATCTGCGAAAGTCCCGAAACTGACCCAGAAGGGAAGGAAGGGACCTCCCTCTCTTTGGGCGATCCTCTGGCAGACGACCGCCCTTGGAGTCCCCCAACTCCTTGACCAACTTATCAAGATCCTCACCAAACAACAGCTTACCCTTAAAAGACAACTTGCCCAGGCGAGACTTAGAAGAGCCATCCGCCGCCCAACTCTTTAACCAAAGGGCTCTGCGCGTAGCTACCAACGACCCCATGCTATTTGAAAGCGCCCGGATAAGGTCATAATGGACATCCGCCAAATACGCCGAACCAGACTCCAAGCGCTGAAGTTCGTTCAATTCTTCGGCTTCCATGGACGCTGCCTGCCGAAGACGCTGAACCCAGCGATGACAGGCCCGAGCAACCCAAGCTCCACAAATGGAGGCCTGCAACGCTACTGCGTCCGCTTCAAATGACTGTTTCAACAATCCGTCCATTTTCCTGTCCTGAGGCTCCTTCAAGGCCGCACTACCTTCGACAGGGATCGTGGTCTTCTTAGTCACCGCTGAGACCGCCGCATCCACCCTAGGCGAACGGAAACGGTCGAGGTCCTTGTCCGCCATAGGGTATAGCTTATGCATGACCTTGACACCCTTGAGACCAGATTCTGGAGTGTCCCACTCTGTTTGAATCATCTGGTCAATGACTCTGTGCATGGGGAAAACCACCTGTGTCTGACGCACCGCCTGAATGATGGGATCCGCACCATCTTCCTCCTCGACTGGCGGTGCTGGAACCAGACCCAGAGTCTGAAGTACCTCAGAAAGGAGCGCGGGCAACTCCTCTCGGCGAAAAACTCGGATAATTTTCGCCTGATCTTCGGGCTCAGGGAGCTCGCCTTCCTCTAAGGCCTCCTTCTCCATGTCCAATTCCGGGTCCTCTCCCTCCGGACAATCTGAATCAGACAACAATGGATCCTGTAGGCGCTGTCGTTTGGCCGCTCTCACCCCGGACAGAACACTCCGTCGCAGTAGTCCGCGCGGTCACCACCTGACCAGGGAGTGGACCTACCCCAACCCCCTGGCGCCTACGACAAAAAGCCTGATGCATCAATAAAATAAAATCTGGAGAAAAATCCTCCAAGAGAGATGTACCCCCGAGATCAGATTGCGCTCCCGCGGTTAAAGGAAGAGCGGGGGCCGTTCCCGAGGGACCCTCCAAGGGCGAGTCTGACAGCACCGTTGGGGGAGGAGGCTGAGAAGAAGCCGCCAGGGAAGTCTCCAGCCGCTGCTCCATACTGAGGGACACAGAGGCACAGCGCTGACAGATGCCTGTCTCTGGAGAAGCGCCCCTCCGAGATCCACAAATCACACACAGTGCCCCCGATGGCATGGAAGCCAAAACACCCGGCCTCCCCCAGGAGGGGTAGGAAGAGATCCCCTGTCCAGAGACTAAGAAGGGAGAGAACGCTGTATCCTCAAAGAAGTAGCCCACCAACCAGAGACTGTGAGGCTGCCACTAATTAGAAACCCCCTTCAGTCCTTTCTTTATTCTTTTTTTTTTTTTTATTGTTTTGGTTTGTTTTGTTTGTTACACAAACTCAGAAAAAACGCAGGTAGGGGCCCCGGAGCGGCAAAATGACGAAGCAAGCTGCTCAAATACTCCCGCTACGGAAGAGCAAAGCTAAGAAAATAAAGAAGGAAATAAAAGAAATCCGCAAAATAAAATAAACAAACAAACAAGAAACCACGCAGCTGCAGCTGACAGGGCCTCCGGAGAGGGTTCCTGTGACTCCGGGGAAGCTGAACACGGCCTCGTGTGCTGCACGGTGGAGGGAGCCACGACGGACAAAATGGCCGCGGCTACTCAGAAAAGGTTTTGGCGCGCTGATGTACTTTGGCGCCGAAAACCGCCAGCCCGGACAAGCCCCGACGAAGGAGGACACCTCTCCACGGGCTGACCCCGGGAAAAAAATAGCCCAACAAACGAAAAGTTTAAAAAAACTTAAAATGACAGGGAAAAACGCGACAGAGGCAAAGGCAGGGATAGAGGCACTAACCGTGTGTGAGTCCGAGAAGCCCGCCGGCACTTCCAAGCACACAGACTCCCACCGAACCGGAACTGTGGCTTTGGCCAGCCGCCGCAGGAGATCTGTCCCGAACAGTCCAGGGAACAGAGATCCTATGCCAGCAACACAAACAAGTAATTAAAGTGCAAGCGGCTTTGGCAGAGCAGGAGAGAGAGAGACCTCTGCTGAGCCCCCCCTCCTCCGGAGTGCCGGTGTCGAGACAAATTTTAAAGAGACAGGCACTCCTTTACTACAGCAAATAAAAAGAACCCCAATGGGGACCAAATAAAGAAAAATCAAAAGGTTAGCTACAACTCTAAGCCCTAAACTGACTAACTAGTGAGCCCAGCCAGGCTCACAAACATCTTCCTGCTGCACGAAGACTGGACACACTGGAGCTGAAGGAATAGCCAGTATGCTGTTTCCAGTGATGCTGAAATTTGATTGGTCCAGTCTTCATGCTGCAGGAGAAGGTGCACTACCCATACGTAGAGGACTAAGCTGGAGGAACGATAAGGAACAGCCTTTACTACATCCTCTGGTAACAAATCCCAGAGTTTGATTACACGATGAGTGAAAAAATATTTTCTTTTATTAGTCTTAAATAGTTTACCCTGTAGCTTCATTGCATGTCATCTAGTCTTTCTATATTCTGATAACGTAAACAATCGATCTATGTTTACCCGTTCCACTCCGTTCATTAATTTATAGACTTCTATCATATCTCCCCTCAGCTGTCTCTTTTCCAGGTTAAAGAGCCCTAACCTTTTTAGCCTTTCTTCATAGGAGTATCCTTCCATCCCCTTTACCATTTTGGTGGCTCTTCTCTGAACCTTTTCTAATAACGCTATATCCTTTTTAAGATACGGCGACCAGAATTGCACACAATATTCAAGGTGCGGTCTCACCATGAAACGATATAGAGGCATTATAATATCTTTTGTTTTATTTTCCATTCCTTTCCTTATGATACCTAGCATTCTATTTGCTCTCTTGGATCTTCTAAGCAGTTACATAACATATATAATAATATCAATACATAAAACAAAATGACAACAGAAATACAGATCCAAATTAAAAAATTCTAGCAAAAATGTCATAAAACTCTTACAGAACATTAAATAATAGAATTTATCACAGATGAAAAAATAAAAAAAATAAAGTACATAAGCTTTCTGAAGAAAAATGAGTCTTAAGACTTTTCCTGAATATTAAAAAAATAAGACATGTCATGCACAGCCTGAGTAAGGAGTTCAAAATATAGGCCTCCACACAGTAAAAACATATTTATGAGTTGTTTCTTTACCAACAAGCAGCTATGCAGGTGAAAACACAACCATCTTTGGATGGTAAAACGGAGTGCACACAAAGGGCAATATTGTGACAATAGTGATAATAATTCAGTTCAGATAAGGGAATAAAGTATCTTATAAACCAAACTCATACATTTCAAGTGAACTCTGAAAACAACTGCAATTAAAGGAGCACCATGACAGCTGGAGTTATATGCTTATGCCTCCACAATCCTACAATTACTCTTGCTGCTGAATTTTAGGCCAACTGTAGAGGTTTAAGCATACACTCAGGCAACCCCAAAAATAACATATTGCAATAATCTAAACGGTAAAGTACCAAAGCTGCTACCACTATCTGAAAACTTGAAGCATCCAGAAAAAACTTTAAACATTAAACCATATGCAATATAACATAGTTACTCAATTGTAACAGGTGATGTCCAGGAACAGTAAAAATCAGTCTTCACATATGGGTGATGTCAGCGCAGACAGAGCATGTGCGGGAACACTTCCCATCATCCAACAGGAAAGCCTTTGGGAGCACTCCACTGCACTCATGTGACTGCCTTCCCAACTCCTCTCCTCAGCTGAATTTGTAGCTGAGAGGAAGGGAAAAAATAAAGGATCCATACAACTCCTAGGGGAGGAGGGCGGGCTGTGAAGACTGATCTGCTGTCTGAGATCACCTGTTACAGGTGAATAACTACACTATCTACAGGAACAAGCAGGAATGCAGTCTTCACATATGGGACTCACTAGCTCCCAGGTACCAGATTGGTATGGTGGAGGGGGGGGGGGAGCAGTGGTCCCCGAGGCCAGAAGACTGAAGCTGAAGAGTCTGGAAGAGTTGTGGGCCATTGGACTCGTTTCCAGGAAGCGATACTCTCCCAATTATAGTCTGGTCTCTTGTAGAAGTGTAGGAGTTGAGTTTAAGTCCCAAAGAGATGCTGAAGTTCAGCTTGGCCAAAGACAATGACTCAATGCGAGTCTCTGTCCAGACAATAGTGTGCAGCAAAAGTATGAATGGATACTGGATACATTGGCTATGGAGATTGCCATAGTCCACACATAAGCAGTGACATGACCCTCCAAAGAGAATCCTGACTATGGTATAAGCAAAAGAGATGCAATCTGCTATCAATTGGGATAGAGTACATTTCGTCACTGGTAGGCCTAGGTGACTAGGATAAAATGAGATGAATAATTGGGAGGATCATCTGTGATCCTTCATTCTATTCAAGTAGTAAGTCAGTGTGCACTGCCAGTCTAAGGTGTGTAGTGCTGCTTTGGCCCAAGACACCTAGGGAAGAAAATCAGTAGGATCACTCACTGGTTTAGATGGAAGGAGGAGACTACTTTCAGGAGGAAATGTGGATAGGTACACAGCAAACTGGGATAGAGTGAATCTGCCACTAGAGCCTGCAATTCACTGATGCGGTGAGCTCAGGCGATGGCAACGAGAAAGATTACTTTCCAAGAAAGAAACTTCAATGAAGTGGTAGCTAAGGAGGCTTTAGGAGTTAAGTGAGAACCACATTAAGATCCCAGGCCACCAGAGGTGACTTAATGGGCAGTTTGGAAAGCAGCAGATCCCACATGAAGCATGCCACTAAGGGGTATGAGGAGATAGGCTGTCCATCCAATAGGCTGTGAGAGGACGCAATGGCACTAAGGTGAACCCTCACTAAATTAGTCTTAAGGCCAGCTAAGGATAAGTTGAGGAGATATTGTAGAAGGAACTCCACTGGGCAAGAAAAGGGATCAATGCTCTTTGGGGAGCACTAGAGGGCAAACGTATGCAACTTGAAGGCATAAGATCGCCTAGTGGCAGATCAAGGTCAGCGAGCACTACCCCTTCAGCAGCCATGCTGTCAGATGTAGAGAGTGAATGTTGGGATGGAGGAGTGTCCTGTTGTTTAGGAAGAGGAGTTAGAGCACAAATCCCAGACTGAGGCGTTGAGACTGCGCAAGAAGCAGGGAAAACCAAGGTGACAAGTCCAAAAGGGGGCTATGAGGATCATGGAGCCCCTGTCGGCCTCTAGCTTGAAAAGAATTTTGGGTATCAAGGGGATGGGAGGGAATGCATAGAGCAGTCAATGCCCTCAATGTAGAAGGAAGGCATCCTGGGCCTACAGGTGCAGCGACAGGAACCTGAAGCAGGAAAGTGGAAGCTGTGTGTTTTGCGGGGTGGCAAAAAGACCGATGCATGGGGTTCTCCATGCACGGAAGATCCAAGTAGCCATTTCTCAATGCATGTCCATTCGTGTGTCTAAAGGATATGACTGAGCCTGTCCGCAGGGACATTTATTTATTTAAACTTATTTTTATCTGCCTTTCTACCGTTCAAGACGATTTACATTTAACTGAGGGTGTAACAGGGCCATGGGAGGCACACTCTTGTACAAGAAATTAAAACAGTGTAACAGTGGAATTATATGACATGGGTATACAAATGCCTCTGAGCTATTTACAATGTATTATAAGCAGTGGTTGGAGTTCACCCGGAGATACACCGCTCTGAGGTGAATGCGGTGTGAGATGGGAAAGGACACAGGCAAAGCACTTTCTTGCAGAGGAGATGGGACCCCATCCTCCTGTTTGTTCACAAAGAACATAGCAACTTGGTTGTCCGTCATGACTAGAACAGATTGCCCCAATGGGATTGAAAAACCCGAAGAGCATTTGTCAATGCCCGTAGTTCTAGGAGGTTGATCTGCAGGGTAGATTCCTACTGTGTGTGTCCACAGTCCCTGTTTGGTTAGGTCGCTCAGATGCACTCTCCAATCTAGCTTGGAAGCATCCGTTGTCAGGATACATTGAGGAGGAGGCATCTGAAAAGGTGACCTGACAAGTAGGTTCTGTGGAGAACACCACCACTGAAGGGATCTGATCAGTTGAGGAGTGATGTGGATCTTGTCTCTAAGATGTCCCTTTGCTTGTGTCCATTGGAAAGACAGAGTCCTTTGAGCCCGTCACATGGACCATGGAGGCCATGTGTCCTAATAGCCATAGCATCTCTCAAGCTGTTACCTGGGCTTTGCTATTGCACCTCCTTTGCCAGCTCAATTAGGCTGGCACAGCGATCCTGTGGAATGAAAGCTTGGGCCAGTTGAGTATCTAAGAGCGCTTTGATGAACTCCAGTCTTTGGGATGGAGCGAGGTGAAACTTTGGGAAGTTTACGGCAAAACCCAGGTGTTGGAGCACCGTGATGATGCGATGAAGAGAGAGTCTTACCTCTTTGAGGGGATTCTCCCTTGATCGGCCAGTCGTCTACATAGGGAAAGACGAATACCCCCAACGTACATACTGTAGGTAGGCAGCGACTATTGCCATGCATTTTATGAAGACTCTTGGGGCAGAGGCTAGAGTGAAGGGGAGAACCCAGTATTGGTAGTGGTCTCCCTGAAACATGAAGCACAGATACTGTCTGTGAAAGGGATGGTTCAGTAACTGCATGTATGCCTCTTTAAGGGTCTAAAGAACATAGCCAATCCTGTCTGTGGAGGTATGGTAGAACTGTCATAAAGAAATCATTTTGAATTTTTCTAGGATCAGGAACTTGTTTAGGTCTCAGATTCAAGATGGGCCTGAATCCTTCTGTTTTTTTGTTTTTTTTTGCATGAGAAAATAGGAGAGTAGAAGCCCATCCTTTCTTGAGGAGAAGGAATTCTTTCTATGGCACCCGGGACAACAGGGTGGCCACCTCTTCTTTGAAGAGAGTGCTTTGAAGGGCATGGGTGGGATAATTCCCCGTGAAACTGGTGGGGGTAAGGATTGGAAATGAAGCCAACAACCCCCTTGGACAATGTGGAGTGTCCAATGTTCTGCTGTTATAAGGTGTCATATGTGGGCATTGTGGCAGTCTCTCTGCTATGTGAACGGGCTGGGGACTCTCCAGAGGCAGACTGGCAATGCTCTCCAGGAAGGAGTCAAAAACCAGGCACAGGTTATGGCTATGCCACTGATTGAGACTTAGGAGCCTTGGGCTTCTTTGGTTGGGGAGGGCCCTGCTGTCTCTGCTGAAGATGCTGAGACTGATAGGTCGCTGAAGGTGCGTAATCTCCTCTTCTTAGAATAGAAGGATTTCTTGGGAAGAGCCTTTCTTTTTGAGGGGACAGCTGTTTTCCTTGAAAGATGTTTTAAGGTGAGATTGTCTGTCTCGATCTCTCCAGCCTTTTCCCTACAATCCTTGCCAAAGAGGTTTTCTCCAGTACATGGGATATTGGTCAGTTTGTCTAGGACTCATTGCTCAAGATCTGATGCCTGTAACCAGGCCATTCTACGAGTCTCAATGCAGTTTGCTAAAGCTCTGATTGTTGATTCAAAGGCATCAAAAGAGGCCCTGGTAATAAACTTTGAAGTATTTTGGCCTTGCTTGATGAGTGTCTGGAATTCACACCGCTTATCCTCAGGAAACATGGGGGTCAAAGTCTCCAGATCCCTGGTGACATCCTTTAAAAACATGCCCATGTACAGCATGTACAACTTTATTCTGGAGGCCAACATATATGCCTGGAAGCATCGACGCCCAAAAGCATCCAGTGTCCTCAAGCCTCTACCAGGAGACATGGAAGAATGATTTTTTTGAACTCTATTCAGCGCATCGCCGACTCCAACACCATTAACTGGAGTGGAAGCTGAGTTTTTTGGAAGCCTGGGCACTCTGGTACTCGGTATATGGTATAAAGTCTCTTGCCAACAGGCAGAACTGTCAAGAGGGGCTTCACACATATTGATCATAAGACCCTGTAGGATTCGATGCACCAGTAATGTAGCTGCCTCTTTAGGCGTGGGAGGGTATTGGAGTATCTCCAATTCCTCTACCCTCAGTTCTTTTTCCGAGGTTACTATAATGGCAAGTCCTGCTGCCATGTCCCAAATGAAATTCTGAAAGGACATATCTTCTGGTGGGAAATTACACAGTTCTTGAGGTGGCGAAAGTTCTGAAGGGATGTCTGGCAGTTCTTGGGAATCGAGTGATTCCTCGTCAGACTCTGAAGAATTGGAATCAGAGTCTGGTAAAAAGTTGAAGTAATCAGCAGTCTCGTGTTTGACCTCACTGCTTCTTGGACATCAAGGGTTGATGCCGATAGTGGTGCTCCGAGGCATCAGAATCAAGAGCCATGGCAGTTTGAGCCTGATGGGTTCCGGTGGTATCAGATGGTTCCAACGAAGGAATTGGCCTCGTGGACTCCAATGATGTCAGTTCAAGGGCTGGCATTGAGGGCGATACAAATGGATGTAGGCTCAGTGCCAAAGCCAGCATTGAGGGCTCCAGGAGTGCAATCGGTACCAAGGCTGCCAGGAATGCGATCAAACTCCTCTTGAGAGCCAGCATGCGCTGGTCCAGGAAGATGGCCAATGTCTGGGTGAAATCATCTACGGGGCTTTGAGCCACTGTCCCAGAACATGGAACCGGTAGCTCTCCGGAGGTCAATTACTTGGGAGGGTCCCACAGCCACTCCTGTGCTTTGGAAGACAGATCCTCCTGCTGGAGCTGTTTGGCTGGCCGGTCTGCATTGGAAACACCCCTAGGGGAGTCGCAATGTTTATGCTGGGACTTCACTCTGGTCTCGGTTTTCAATGCTGATGCCAATGACTTTTAAGCGGCCACAGACTTTGAGTTACTTTTTTGTTTGGACTCTGAAGAAACCTGAGACCTATGAGAGGAAGACGATGTCCTCAATGAAGTGGAAGCCACTGAAATCTAGTCTGGGGCGAGTAACGATCCATACTGTCTGGCTTGGTTCTTTAGGCCTCTTTTTGTCATTTGTTGGCACAAAGAACAAGAATTGGGTAGCTGGTCAGGGCCCAAGCATTTTAGGCACTAGTCATGTTTATCAAAGACTGAGATAGTACCAGCACACTTAGTACATTTTTTTTTAAACCACTAGTTGCCTTTTCCATGCCTCAAAAAAGATGTCTTCAAATTGAAGATAAGGCAGTGAAGGCCAAAAGGCCTAGTTTGGTGGTGAAAACCACGTGAAAAATTATAAATGAAAATTTATAAAAGAAAAAAGAATTATCGAGGCCAGTATCAGACTCGATGGAAATGGCAATGACAGGAAGACTGAAACCCAAAGTTTTACTAAAAAAAACATTTTGCGGCGGTGACAGAATTGAACATTCTGTTGGCTCTGCAGAAAATGAAGAACTGAGGAGAGGAGTTGAGAAGGCAAGCACAGTGGAATGCTCCAAAGGCTTTCCTACTGTATGCTGGGGAGCGTTTCCGCACAGACTCCGTCAGTGCCAACATCACCAATATGTGGAGACTGCATTCCTGCTTGTTCCTGGAGATTCTGCACTGCTCTTGTAACTTGAGGCTTAAAAGAAAGCCTCCTATCTGAAATAACATCCAAACCATACATTTCCTCTTTGATAGGAACTAAATTCCTACTCAAGGATATAGAAGCAAAAAAGGCAGCAGACAATCACAGCCTCAGATTTATTGAAGATGACCATCTAGCCATTATACCCCAACCATTCTAACATTTTTGGAAAACAGCTTGAAACATTCAAAGATGTCAAATCAACAATGACAGAAAATTTCTGAAAGATTGGAATATCATCCACATAAAACTGAAAGTGCACCAGACCCTGCAGCAGCTTACAAAGAAACATTGAATAGATATTAGAGTGTGAGACAGCACAGAGCTTTGCAGTACTCCTCTCACTAAACCATACCAGAGTGAACACTTCCCTTGAAAAGATACCTTCTGCTTACAATTAATAAAGTGGTAGGAGGACCAAAATAAAAACATACCCCCTATACCTAAATCAGCTAACCGCTGCAATAAAATAGATGGTGCCACCATACCAAAGGCAGCATTATGGTCAAGAAACAATAAATTAATGGTACACTTATCCTCAAGACCACCCAGGATTAGATTTAGCAGTAAAACCAACAAAATCTCTGAACTGTGCTCGGGTCTAAATCCATGTTGCCAGGAGTCCAGGATCTACTGTTCCACAAAATAAAATAAACCTCTTCACACTCGCTGCTCAATCAGTTTATTATTATTTTTATTTTTAGCTGGATTTCTATACCGCTTTTCTCCGAACAAGTAATAGATTACATTGAATATTCCGTTAATTTATGTACATTGAATGAAGTGGTAACTAAATATAAGGGAATAGTGAACTTATTTACAAATTTACAGTACAAACAAGTATACATGTTGAGATTTACCTCATTTACAGAGTGGGGGGTACATTCCATGGAGACTAGTTTATTTACATGGTTTGTCAAGGGGACCAAAGTGTTCAATGAAGAGGTGCATCTTCAGTTGCTTCCTAAAGGTTAGGAGGTCAGTGGTGGATCTGATTTTGGTTGGCAGTGTGCTCCATAAGGAGGGGGCAAAGGTCGAATGAGCGTGGACAGACTTGGTTGTTGCGTTTTTTTCTTGCATGGGGGATTACTAGTGTGTTTGCGGTTTGTCTTGTAGATCTACTGGGCTTGAATTCTTGTAGGAGTGTGTATAGGTGGGATGTGTTTTGGTGGTGAATAGCTTTATGCGTGAGGAGGAGGGTCTTGTATTTGATGCAGCTTTCTAGAGGGAGCCTGTGGAGCTGCTTCAAGATAGGTATAATGTGGTAGTAATTTTGCTACTTTCTGTATAATGCATGCTGTCGTTTGCAGGGTTGTGCATAGGGGGAGGAGTGAGGAGCAGAGTAGTCCCTGGTATACAGCATTACAGTTGTCAAGGTGGGGAAGGGTCAGGATTTGCAGTGCTGTGCAGAAGTCGTATGAATCGAGGAGGGGCAAAGACGTTGAAGGGTCTTCGCCTTGTAGTATATTACTTTTGTGGATTTTGCTATTAGCTGTTTGAGTGAGAGGGTTTGGTCCACGATGATGCCCAGGTATTTTATTTCTGGTTGTACATTTAGTCTTGAAGGACTACAAAAGGGGACTGCTACTTCTAGAGAGAGATCTGCAATTGTAAATTTACTTCTGGGATTTTTTCTAAATCTTGGGGAAAAAGGAATTCTTTAGATTAAAGCCGATTAATCTGTGAGCCCAGTGTATTTGTTAAATCAATCAGGGCCTAGTAGCAGCAAAGAGCTTTCAGTTTAAATTTAGAACCCAGCAGAGAGCTTTCTGGTTAAATTTAGAATCCAGCAGAGAGCTTGTAGTTTAAATTTAATAATCAATCAGGGCCTAGTATCAGCAAAGAGCTTTCAGCTTAAATTTAAAACACAGAAGAGAGCTTTCTGGTTAAATTTAGACTCCAAGACTCCCTCTATCCAAGCAAGGGCTGTGGGACTCCCCCTGGAAATTGGTCACAGTTTATTTTAAAAGCACAGCCAGCTTTTCATAGGTCTTCTTACCCTCCCTCCCTCCTTCCCCAACACCCACCCATCCCTGAGATAATCATAGCTTTATAGGTGCTTAAACCTCTTAAAAGGAAAGGAGGTGCCATAATCACTCAGGTGCAGCAGTTTATCCTCATCAGACATACATTAAGGACCTGAGATTAAGTAAGCTTCAGGTGAACAAAGTACATTAAATATATTAGGTATAGTTTTATTAGTATAAGTATTCCCAGCAACCCTTAGTAACTAAAGAAAAATATCTAAACACAACCTTAAAACTGAAATGCAGACAGCAGTCCAGCAGCGAGATGAGGGCTTTCCAGTCTTTTGCACTGAGTCTCACATGTATGATTTGCTCCCAGTTGGTGAAGGGTCTTACGTGGAAGGGAAGGAGTTGGATCTGGAGGCTAGAGTATCAGACTTGGAGGACATAAGAAAGACAGAGAGGTACATAGATGAGACCTACAGGGATATAGTCCTGAAGTCCCACCTCCAGTCTGGCAGCATCCCTGTTGCCATGAAGGAGAGAGGTCATCTGACAGGACAGCATCACTCTGGTGTGGCAAGAAGTGATCCTGTAGCTAGAACCTGTCCTCCAGGTGATGTAAAACCCTCTCGCACTGAGAAAGTTTCTCCAGGGCCATGTGCCCATGAGGGAAGGGTCAGGACAGCCGTTATAGTTGGTGATTCGATCATTAGACATGTAGATAGCTGGGTGGCTGGTGGACATGAGGATCACATGGTAACATGCCTGCCTGGTGTGAAGGTAGCAGACTTCGTGTGCCACCTTGAAAAGGTCTTAGATAGTGCTGGGGAGGAGTCTGCTGTCTTGGTACATGTCGGTACCAATGACATAGGAATATGTGATAGGGAGGTTCAGGAGACTAAATTTAGGCTTTTAGGTAGGAAGCTGAAATCCAGAACTTCCAGGGTAGTGTTCTCCGAAATGCTTCCCGTTCCACGCGCAGGAACCAAAAGGCAGGCAGAGCTCCGGAGTCTCAATGCATGGATGAGATGATGGTGCAAGGATGAGGGTTTTGGATTTGTTAGGAACTGGGGAACATTCTGGGGAAAGGAGGGGCTCTTCCAAAGGGATGGGCTTCACCTTAACCGGGATGGAACCAGGCTGCTGGCATTAACCTTTAAAAAGGAGATAGAGCAGCTTTTAAACTAGATAATAGAGGAGAGCCAACAGTCGCCCAAGAGCCTATGGTTTGGAACAATGTATCCTTGAAGGATATTACCAAAAGAATGAAGTTAGGGCATATCAGCAGAGAGTTCCAATAAGACCAAATGCCCTTGAGACCAAAGTAGCCCAAATGCCCTTGAGTACGGCGCAGACAGAGCTTAAGGATTCCAAATTACCCCTGCCTGCCGATAGCCAGATAAATATAAATAAAATACATTCTCTAAAATGCTTGTATGCAAATGCTAGAAGTCTAAATAATAAGATGGGAGAGTTAGAATATATAGCACTAAATGAGAGGTTAAATATGATTGGTATCTGAGAGACATTGTGGAAGGAGGACAACCAGTGGGACACTGTGATACCTGGGTACAACTATATCGCAATGATAGAGCTGATCAAATTGGTGGAGGGGTTGCGCTCTATGTTAGAGAGGGCATTGAGTCACAAAGGATTAAAGTTTTGCAGGAAACACAATTTGCTGTAGAATCTCTATGGATCGAAATTCCATGTAAAAAAGGGAAGGCAATGGCAGTGGGGGTGTACTATCGACCGCCAGGCCAGAATGAACTAATGGATGAGGAAATGCTCAAAGAAATCAGGAAAGCTAACAAAAGTTACAGCACAATAATAATAATGGGTGATTTCAATTACCCCAGTATTGACTGGGTCAATGTCATGGCAGGACATGATAGGGAGATAACGTTTCTAGATGAAATAAATAACTGCTTCTTGGAGCAGCTGATTCATGAACCGACCACAGGGGAAGACATTTTGGACTTAGTCCTTAGTGGAACACCAGATCTGGTGCAAGAGATAAGGATGTTGGGGCCACTTGGCAATAGTGATCATAGCATGATCACATTTGATTTAATTAATGGAGGAGAGATGGTAAGGAAATCCACAATACTACCTTTTAACTTTCAAAAGGGAGACTATGATAAAATGAAGAAAATAGTGAAGGAACAACTAAAAGCAGCAGTTGCAAAGGTTAAAGATTTACATCAAGCTTGGGTGTTGTTTAAAAATACTATCTTGGAAGCCCAGATCAGCTGTATTCCACGCTTTAAGAAAAGTGGAAGGAAGTCCAAAAAACTGCCAGCATGGTTTAAAGGTGAGGCCAGAGAGTCTGTTGCTGCCAAAAAGTTTTCTTTCAGGAAATGGAAAAAAGAGCCAAATAACGAAAATTGGAAACAGCACAAGCACTGGCAAGTTAAATGCAAGGCATTGATAAGGCAGGCAAAGAGAGAATTTGAGAAGAAGCTTGCTGTGGAAGCAAAAATGCATAATAAAGACCTTTTCAAGTACATTCATATCAAAAAACCTATGAGAGAGTCAGTTTGGCCATTAGATGATAGAGGGGTAAAAGGGGCATTAAAAGGGGACAAGGCCATAGCGGAGAGACTGCATGAATTCTTTGCTTAGGTCTTTACTGAGGAAGATGTAGGTATGTTACCCATGACTGAAGTGGTATTTAAAGGTGATACTGCGGAAGAATTGTAAGAAATATTGATACACCAGGAAGATTATAAACTACTTGATAAACTGAAGAGTAGCAAATCACCTGGACCGGATGGTATACATCCAAGGGCGTTCAAAGAACTGAAATATGAGATTGCAGACCTGCTATTAGTAATCTGTGATCATTAAATCATCTGTAATACCTGAAGACTGGAGGATGGCCAATGTAACAATAATTTTTAAAAATGGTTCTAGGGGTGATCCAGGAAACTACAGACTGATGAGCCTGACGTCAGTACTGGGAAAATGGTAGAAACAATAATAAAGAACACAATTACTGAACATGTAGATAGTCATGGCTTAAAGGGAGACAGCCAACATGGCTTTAGACAAGAAAGGTCTTGTCTTAATAATGTTGTTGTTTTTTGAAGGTGTGAATAAACAGACAAAGGTGAGTCAGTTCATATAGTGTATCTGGACTTTCAGAAAGTCTTTGACAAGGTCCCTCATGAGAGACTTTTGGCAAAAAAATAAAAGTCATGGGATAGGAGGCAGTGTACTATTGTGGATCAGGAACTGGTTAAAAGATAGAAAGCAGAGGGTAGGGCTAAATGGTCAATTTTCACAGTGGAGAAAGGTGAATAGAGGAGCACCCAAGGAATCTGTGCTAGGTCCGTTGCTTTTTGACATATTCATAAATGACCTGGAAAAGGGAATAACGAGGGAGGTTATCAAATTTGCAGATGAGACAAAACTATTTAAAGTTGTTAAAACCCATGAGGATTGTGGAAAATTGCAAGAGGATCTTGATAAATTGGAAGACTGGGCATCCAAATGGCAGATGAAATTTAATGTGGACAAGTGTAAAGTTATGCACCTAGGAAAGAACAACCCAAACTATGGTTACACCGTGCAAGGTTCCACATTAGGAACCACACCCAGGAAAAAGATTTAGGCATCATCATGAATAACATTTTAAAACCCTCCGCCCAGTGTGCAGCGGCGGCCAAGAGAGCAAATAGAATGCTAGGTATCATAAAGAAAAGAATGGAAAATAAAACAAAGGGTATTATAATGCCTCTGTATCGTTCCATGGTGCGACCGCACCTTGAATATTGTGTGCAATTCTGGTCGCCGTATCTTAAAAAGGATATAGCGTTATTAGAAAAGGTACAGAGAAGAGCCACCAAAATGGTAAAGGGGATGGAAGGATAACCCTATAAAGAGAGGATAAAAAGGTTAGGGTTCTTTAACCTAGAAAAGAGACGGCTGAGGGGAGATATGATAGAGGTCTGTAAATTAATGAATAGAGTGGAACGGGAAACGTAGATCGATTGTTTACATCATCAGAATATAGAAAGACTAGGGGACATGCAATGAAGCTACAGGGTAAACTATTTAAGACTAATAAAGAGAAAATATTTTTTTATTCAATGTGTAATCAAACTCTGGAATTTGTTACCAGAGGATGTAGTAAAAGCTGTTAGTGTAGCTGGGTTTAAAAAAGGTTTGGACAAGTTCCTAGAGGAAAGGTCCATAAACCATTATTAAAATGGACCCAGGATATCACTGCTTGACCCAATACAAGCACTGTGGAAACTGTGTCTTTTGGTGAAACTGCTAGGTACTTACATTATGACCTAGATTGGTCACTTTTGGAAACAGGATACTGGGCTTGATGGACCTTGGTCTGACCCAGTATGGCATATCTTATGTTCATATGGGTTGTATTTAGCATGAGGTTGGTGTTCCTTGGCTATGAATAATGCTTCAGTTTTCTTGTAGTTGATGGTGAGGTTATTGTCCTTGAGCTATCTGGAGACATCCTCAAAACACTGAAGAAGCTGAGAGTTGGTAGGATGTTTGGTGGTTATTGGTCCATAGATCATGATATCATCCGTGTATATGTGGAAGTTGATGTGAAATTTTATAATTGAGCAGAGTGGTTGCAGGTAAATGTTGAAGAGAAGGGCTTTGATAACATGGAGCCTTGTGGTACTCCTTGGGTTTGGTAGTAGGAGGTGGAGATGCCAGTTCCATTTCATATTTGTTGGTGTCTGTTTGTCAGGTATGACTTGAACCACTTTAGTACTGTGTCCTAGATTCCAGCTGCTTGAAGGTGATGGAGGAGAATGTTGTGGGAGATTGTGTTGAATTCAGCAGTGATGTCCAGAAAGATTAGGATGTATCCATTTGCTTGTTTTGAATTAATTTTATCAGGGTGTTTATGAGGGTGATCATTAGGGTTTCAACTTCATGAAGAGATTGGAAGTCATGCTGTTGTGGGAGGGTGTTTCTGTCAATGGGGTCTTGTAGTTGTTGCTGAACAGTCTTCTCAATCATCTTTGCTGCAAATGGGAGGCTTGCGATGGGTCGGTAAGAGGTGGGATCGAAGGGGTTGAGGTCAGGTTTCTTTAGGGTGGGATGGATAGAGGATAGTTTGAGGCAGTCAGGCATTTGACCTTGCTGTAGTGAGGCTGGTGAGTGCTGGGCTTAGGTCTCATTTGGCTGCCTTGATCAAGCTGACTGGGCATGGGTCTGCCCCTTCCTGTCTGAACACACTACCAAAATGCTTATCCACTCCTTATTCTCCTCTTGCCTCGACTATTGCAACCTACTCCTGGCTGGTCTCCCTGCAAGCCATCTCTTCCCCCTTCAATCTATACAAAATCATGCTGCTCGACTAATCTTCCGCCAGCCTCGCCATGCCCACATTACTCCTCTTCTGAAATCGCTTCACTGGCTCCCCATTCAATTCCCTATCCAATTCAAACTTCTCCTGCTTACCTATAAATGCATTCACTCTAAGGCCCCTCAATACCTCTCATCTCTTCTCTCTCCCTACATCCCCTGTCGACAACTTTGCTCCGCTAACAAACTACTTCTATCTAAGCCTTTCACCCGCACCGCTAACTCCCGACTTCGCTCCTTTCACCTTGCTGCACCCGATGCCTGGAATAGCTTACCTGTGTCTATACGCCAAGCACCCTCCCTGGCCCTCTTCAAATCCAGGTTAAAGACCCACCTCTTCACTGTTGCATTCAGATCCTGACCTCTGTCCTTCATCTTAAACTAACCCCCATCATTTTCATAACCTAACTGTATGACCACACTATGCTTTGCACTAAATTGTATTGTGTCATGACTAGACTGTAAGCTCTGATGAGCAGGACTCCGACGAGCAGGGACTGTCTCTTGTATGCATGTCTGTACAGCGCTGCATGCGTGGCGCTATATAAGTGTTAAATAGTAGTAGTAGTAGGGTCAAGGGGGGAGGTGGTTGTGTTAAGTGCAGAGATGATGGATTCGATCTTCTCCTTGCTGATTGTGTCAAAGGGGACCATGAGTTGGGGGGGGGGGGGGTTTGAGGTGAGTTGGGATTGACGGGATGTTGGGATAGGGGTACAGCTGTTTGTAGCATTTTACAAGCTGCTAGGAGTTGACACATGTGTGGATCCAAGGTGGTGGGAATCTTTGTTAGTTGCTTGATCAGGTCAAACAGTTTGCAGTGGTAATTGATAGCTCCATTGAGTAGTTTGGTGTGGTAATTTCTTTTGGCATTGTCCGTTGTAATGCGGTAGTCATTTAATGTTTCCATGTAGCGTGCTCTCTTTGAGTCGAGTGTGTTTTTTGCCATCTTCTCTCTAGTCTTAGTTGGTAGGTTTCGAGTTTCCATAGGATGGGGGTACACCCAGAGGTCTTGGGGTGCTTGGTGCTTTTCTTTTGGGGGGGGGGGTGTTGTTGCACTTGCTGCTTATAATGATTTGCTGATTATTTATTTATTTATTTACATTCTCTTATATACCGCGCTATTCTGCATCAGTGCGGTTTACATTGAACAAACTGAAATTACATTGAACAGGGCATTATAACTTGGAGATAACTATCTTACAGGGAACATGGGCTATGGAGGGTTAAATGGCTTGCCCAAGACCACAAGGAGCACCTGTGGGACTAGAAACCCCAGTCCTTCCGGCCCAAGGTTGCTGTCCTCTAGTGGGATTTGAACTCCCTACCTTCCGGCCTGAAGTACCTTGCCCCAACCACTAGGCCACTCCTCCACTCCATTATGTCATTCCAGTCGGTTGCCCGTTTGTTGGGGTCAGTTTGCAGTTGGGGTAAGACGTCCTCAAGGAAGATATCCTTGTTGATATTTTTGTTTGGTTGCAGGTGGTGGTGATGGGCGACTGGTTGGGCATCGAGAATGTGATGAATGTGTGGTCAGACCATGGTACTTGATGATTTGCAGATTGGGGGTGTTACCTGATTGCGTTGAGTGGGTGTTGAGGAAGATCACGTCCAGGGTATTTCCTTTGTCACGTGTTAGTGTTTGGTTGATCTGAAGTAGTTCTATAGATTCCATGGCTTCGAGGAATGCAGTGGCATGTTGGGATGGTTCAAAGGGGAGGTTGAAGTTGCCCAGGATGTAAAGGTATTTTGATGATTTGGAGATGTCCAGTGCTCTCTTTAGAATGTTGGAGAGAACAGATGTTGTTGTTGAGGACTATAGATGAGGCAAATTGTGAGTAGTTTGTTGGGATTGGTGAGGATATCGATCTCTTCAGAGTTTTCTATTGAGGTGTAGCAGAAGTGAAGAAGTGTTTTTGCTAATATTACTATGCCCCCTCCTCTGCCATGGGAGCATGGACAGTGGACGAGGTTGAATCCATGGGGGAGGTGTTGGTTCATGAGGACAGAGTCTGTGTCCATGAGCCATGATTCTGTTATACACAGTACATCTATATGGTGGGGGTTCAGAGCAGGTCTTTGATGATGGGGCATTTGTTTCTCACTGAATGGGCATTTATGAGTGCATAGTGGAGTTTAGGTGTAGGGTCAGGTGGTGTTGAGAGTGTGGAGGAGCGGTGGGTATGGTTTTTAGGCTTTGGGGGGGCTGGCGTGTATTGTGGCTGTCTGTGAAGGAGCGCTTGTGGTGGGGGTGTATTGCGTGGGAGGGGACTGTGCGATTCTGGTAGGGGGAGGTTAGTAGCATTACAATAGGCAGAGCATACAGTGTTAGGTTGGATGGTGGCATGGTTTCTCGTGAGGGTTTCATTGAGTGTTAGTTATGCAGGGTTTGCTTCTATAGGTGTGCTGGTGGGTATGTGCTGGTATGTTTCCTCTTGTTGCAGCAGTTTTTGAGAGAACTGGTACTCTGCATGAGGTGTTAGTTTTTTGTTGTTCCGGTTGTTGTTAGAAAGAAATGAAAAGAAGGAAGGAATCCATTATATCACCATTTGGATCCTTAATCACTGCTGTAATGACTGCCCTGTTCAATGTGGGCATAATTCCATCTGCGAGAGATGCCCTTGCAATAGCATAGAAAGACAATAACTTCTTAATCACCTTAAGTGTGGCAACTAATGAAGTATCTGGCATATAGTGTATGTACATTATTGCCACCATTAAACGGGATAGGTCATCCACAGTGACTTCAACAAATGTGTCTCAAGTGTCCGAATCAAAGAATATGGTACTTAGGTCACAAATATAGGATTAATTTGGCTTGCCAAACTGCTAATCTTATTATCAGAAAATTGTGCCATTCCTTCAGCTGTCAATGTATAATATTCAATGAAGTTACACACAATACATAGCAAACAGGATGAAAGTTCTGCAGGAAACTAAAAGCGTAGTTACTTACCTGTAACAGGTGTTCTCCATGGACAGAAGGAATAAGTCCCACTTATGGGTGACATCGGCACCAACGGAGCCCGCGCAGAGCAATTCCCCAGCTTTCAAAGAAAGCCTTTGGGATTGCTGCCATGCATGCATGGTCCTCTTCCTGTTCAAAGGTGCCATCTTGCTCAGTCAGGTCCCTTAGCTCGAGCCCTACCAAGCAGATGGCAAGGGAAGGATAAAAATCCAGCAACTCATCAGGGGAAGTGGGAAGGTAGTGAGGACTGGTTCCTGCTGTCCCTAGAGAACACCTGTTACAGGTGAGTAACTACGCTTTCTCCAGGAACAAGCAGGAAGTCAGTCCTCACTTATGGGATTCCCCAGCTACAGGCTACCGAACCTGCAACCAAAAACGCCTCCGCGAGGTCGTGAGCAGAAGCTGATGCCCAGAGGAGCCCAAGTCCTCGGGGTCCTGGGGCGAAACCCTCGGTAGCCGTCGAGAAGGGTCAGAGGGCAGGAGTTGCTTATACCCCAAACAGATTACGGAGTATAGCCTGGCCGAAGGCGCAGTCCTGGCAGGACTCCCTCTCCAAGCAGTAGTGTGAAGCGAAGGTATTCGCTGAAGACAAGGTAGCAGCCCGGCAGATGTCCGTCAGAGGCACTGAAAGCAACGAGGCGACAGAAGCTGCCTTGGCTCCGATGCCGTGTATGGTGACCCGCCGATTCAATGGGGTGCTCGCCTTTGCATGAGCGAAGGCGATGCAGTCTGCCACCCAGATGGAGAGAATGCGCTTTGTGACTGCCTGCCCCTGACGGTTGGGATCATAGGACACGAAGAGCCGGCCAGACTTGCGATGAGGCTGGGTAGAAGGGCAAGAGCCCTCTTGCAGTCGAGAATATGCAAAACCGCCGATGCCTGGTCGGTATGGGGTCTCGGTAGGAACTTGGGGTGGGTAGGGAGGACCACCCTGTTCCTATAGAACCTGGTGTAAGGGGCTTCAGCCACGTGAGCCTGGAGCTCACAGACTCGGCGGGCCGAGATCAAAGCCGCCAGGAAGACTCCCTTCCAAGATAGGTACCAAAGCAAGCACGTTGCCATCGGCTCAAAGGGTGAACGGGTAAGCTGCATGAGCACTAAGTTCAGGTCCCATTCCGCCGTGGGAGGCCGGATGGGAGGTCTGGACAGCAAGAGACCCCGCATAAAGCAGGAGATCAAGGGCTGCTCCGAGAGGGGTTTGCCCTCTACGGGGAAGTGATTTGCCGAGATGGCACTCAGGTGTACCTTGACAGAGTTTGACTTCAGCTCCTCCTTCGAAAGATGGAGAAGGTACTGAAGGACCCACCGAGTGGGACAAGAGAAGGGGTCAATCTGGCGCACGGAGCACCAGACCGAGAAGTGTCGCCACTTGAAGATGTAAGCTCATCTTGTTGAGTCCTTCTTCGACTTCCTCCGGTAGGTCTATCATGGCAAGGGAGACCCATTCAGCCACCAGGCTGTAAGGGACTATGCAGTCAGGTTTGGGTGTAGCACCCACCCCTCCTCCTGCGTTAGCATACTTGGTGCACAGCCCAGGGGAATCGGAGGCTCTGACGCGAGCTGAAGCAGAAGTAGGAACCATTTAGTGTTTATGTTTATGTTTTCTTAAAATTTGATATACCGCCCACACCAAAATAGGCATCTGGGCGGTTCACAATTAAAATTTACAGGCTGCGAGAAAGTAGGAAAAGAACGCCATCAAGTCAGACAGGATAGGAAAGGAGGAATCAGCAAACAGATAAACGAGGACATGGTAATAGGGATGGGTCGGAGAGGTAAAATATGAAAAGAAAGGCAAACACAAGGGCAGGGCATATGGGGGGAGGCTAAGACTGTAACATCAAGCACAAGTATAAAAGCATATGGGGGGGGGCTAAAACTGTAACATGGAAAGCAAACACAAGTGTAAAAGAAAGGCAAACACAAGGGCCGGACGTGGGGAGGGGGGCTAACACTGAAGTGCAAAAAAACCCACAAGGGCAGGGCCTATGGGGGGAGGTTAAATGCTGTAGTAAATAGGTAGGTTTTGAGCTTTGTTTTAAAGTGCTGGAGAGAAGTTTCAGTGCGGAGGGTGAGGGGGAGCGAATTCCAAAGTCGTGGCCCTAAGAAATAAAAAGCGGATGAGCGAGTGGATTCCAGGTGGGCATGTGAAGGAGGGGGAAGAAACATGCGATTGAGATGAATAGAACGGAGTGAACGATGAGGGGTGTGAAAGCGGACCTGATCGGCAAGATAGAGGGGAGTACCTACGTAGAGAGCCCTGTGAACAAAGACAAGAATCTTAAAGTGAATGCGATAAGGAATCGGTAACCAGTGTTGTTGTTGGAGAAGAGGGGTGACGTGGTCATACCGGGTAGCGTGAGTGAGGAGGCGAACTGCGGTATTTTGGATGCGTTGGATTCGAGTGATTTGAGACTTTGGAAGACCTGCCAAGACGACGTTGCAATAGTCGAGCCGGTATATTACTAGGGAAAGTAGGAGTGTGGCTAGTGCAGAGGAAGAGAGAAAGGGGCGAACAGCTCGTAATTGTTTAAGAGAATAAAAGGAACGTTGAACAACTGAAGAAATGTGTTCCCGGAAGGAGAGAGCAGAGTCGAGAACCACACCGAGATAGCGGAAGGAAGAGACCAGAGGAATAGGTTGGGAGGAGAAGGTTGGTGTGCACGTGGGTGGGGGAGTGCTCCCCAAAGTGAACCAAGTAGCAAACGATTTGGAAGGATTAACATGAAGATAGTTGGAAGAAAACCAGGAAGCAACAGCGGAAAGACAGTTGTTAAGAGGTGTGATGTCCGGGTTAAGGGAATCAGTGTGAAGCACGAAAAGAATATCATCCGCGTAATAATATGCGGAGATACTAAATTGCTGAACAACCAGTGCAAGGGGGGCCAAGAAGACGTTGAAAAGAAGAGGGGTAAGAACAGACCCCTGGGGCACACCACAGGTGAGGGGAGTAGGGGCGGAAGAAGAAGATCCAGAGACGACAGTGAAGGAACGGTTTAAAGAGAAAGGAATGAAACCACTGAAGGACAGTACCTGAAACACCAGTGTCGTGAAGGCGATCTAGAAGGGTACGGTGATCCACCAGGTCAAAGGCTGCAGAAAGATCGAGAGAAACAACAAGAGAAATAAGACCGTGATCGTGCGCGCGGTGGAGTTCGTTAAGGAGGGAAAGGAGGATAGATTCAGTGCTGTGGCCAGGACGGAAACCAGATTGTCGAGGGTGAAGAGTGAGGGAAGATTCGAGGTGAGATGAAAGTTGGTGAAAGACGAGTTTTTCGAGAAGTTTTGAAAGAAAGCAGAGGTTGGAAATAGGACGCCAGTTTGAAAGGGTGGCAGGATCAGAGGTATGAGATTTCTGAATGGGACGGATGACAGCGTGCTTCCAGGGTGTGGGAAAAAGACCGGAGGACAGGCCAGTGTTATAGAGAGTGAGTATAAGCGGAGACAGGAGCAATGATGGTTCCAGGAGCCAACGTGAGGGGATGGGGTCAGCAGGGCAGGTGGTCTTGCGGATAGAAATAAAGGTCTCATATAAGGATTCAGCGGAAATTGGTTCAAAGGAGGATCAGGAATGTGATAGAGTAGGGGGGGGAGAGGTAGAGGAGGGAGTGGAGGTGGGACAAGGTAGAGGGGGAGGGGAGAGAGGTGGGGGACAGGTGGGGAAAGATTGACGAAGATTGTGAACCTTGGACACAAAAAAGGAGGCAAGTGCAGTGGGGTCAGGGGATACAGAAAGGGAGGGAGAAAGACTGGAGGAGTGAGTGGCAGTGAGAGTGCGGAGAACAGCATGCAATTGACGAGAGGAGTTGGAAGAGGTAGAAATAAGGTTAGAGTAGTAATTGCGTTTAGTGGAGTGGAGGAGAAAACGATAGTGTCTATGACAGTCACGAAAGGACTGCAAAGAGGATGGCGATGGATGAGCCCGCCAATAATGTTCAGCCCATCGGAGATATTTTCGATGTAAAAGGAGACCAGGAGGATACCAGGGGTGATGCAGGTGACGTCGGAGAGGTGGGCGAGGGCGAAGGGGAGCAACAGAATCCAGGGCTGAGGAAAGAGAAGAGTGCCAGAGGTGTGCCTGGGCATCAAGTGGAAGAGATCCGAAATCTATTGGGAATAGGGAAGTGGAGGGGGGAAAGTGGGATAAGGTGTCTGATGAGATTGCACGAGTAAGTAACGGTTGAACTGAGGTGTTACCAGGGGGACGAGAAAGAGAGACCGATGGGGGAGAGAGGGCAGGAAGGGAGAAAAAAAGGCAAACATGATCGGACCAAGGGAGAGGAAGGGAGGAGAGGGAAGAGGGAAGGATCTGGGAGAAAATGGAAGTAATAATTAGATCAAGGGAGTGCCCTGCGGTGTGGGTCGGAAAAGAGACGAATTGCCGGAGGGACAAATCAGATAAGAAGGTAAGAAAGGAAAGATCCCTAACCGAAGAGGGAGAGTCCACATGAATATTGAAATCACCCAATATTAGAAGAGAGGGGTACTGTAGCTACTTCCAGCGATCAGCAGCGGTTTGCTATACATAACAGTATGGCTGTACAGGCCATGGATTAAAAACATACATAATGATTCAGTACAGGACACAACACTCAGATTACAGGTTTACACTTGATTGCAAGACAGTGATTTCACATGTATGTACATATTTACAGGTTGTCGGATCTATTGGTGCTTGAAGTGTAGTGTTCTTTCCTTGTGCATGGTGATTCACTAGGGTTAGAACATAGAAGTTATGTAGGATTGAAGTGCGTCTGGAAAAGATGCATCTTTAGCTTTTTTCTGAAGTCCAACAAGTCACTGTTTGCTCTCAGCACGCATGGTAATTGGTTCCATAGCAGTGGCGCTATAAATGAGAATGCTCGGTTGCTGGTAGTTGCAGTGACAGATCTCAGGCTATCCGGGACGATGAGGGTATTGAAGTGTGTGGTTCTTCTGCTTCTGTTATTTGGCTGTGATGTGATAAGGGTGTTGAGATATGAGGGTGCTATATTATGAATGAGCTTGAATGTGGTGATTAGGATTTTATATTGTATGCGTGCAGTGATGGGGAGCCAATGTAGGTCCATTAGTATTGGTGTGATATGCTCCTTTAGGCCTTTCCTCATGATTAATCTAGCTGCCACATTTTGCGCCATTTGGAGGATGGTTGCCGAGGCCACGAGGGAGCGACAAGTATCATCGACGCTCGGTCCTGTTGAGCTTTGTGGAGGGTCCTCACAATGAGAGGAGTGGGAGGGAATGCATAGAGAAACCTGGAGGTCCAGTTTAAGAGGAACGCATCCGGAGCCTCCCTGCTCGGGTGCGGGACTGGTCTGCAGAAGAAGGGAAGCTGTGTGTTCATTGGGCTGGTGAACAGGTCCACGGTCGGAGTCCCCCACCGATGGAACAGCAAGCAGGTCACCTCCGGGTCCAGATGCCATTCGTGAGAGCGGGGGATCCTGCTGAGTTTGTATGCAAGGACGTTCTCGTGGCTCGGGAGGTAGACCGCTCTTAGGGTCATCCCCCGATGGAAGGCGAAGGAGCAGAGGAGGATCGCTTCCTAGCAGAGGAGGCGTGATCCTGTGCCCCCCTCCTTGTTGATGCAGAACATTGCTACTCGATTGTCGGTTGCATGAGCACCGATTTTCCCTTGAGATGGTCCTCGAAGGCCTTCAGGGCCCACTGGACCACCTGAAGCTCGAGCAAGTTTATTTGCTATTGAGATACTTCGGGTGACCAGCACCCCAGCGTGCACAGTGCACCTCAGTGGGCTCCCCACACCAGCAGGGAGGCATCCATTGTCAGCACTAGTTCATGCTGCGGAGTATGGAAGGGCAGCCCCCAGAGAAGGTTGCGGGTGTTCTGCCACCAGTCTAAGGACCTGTGAAGAATGGAGTCTCTGAGGTGACCAGAGGCCAGGTTCCAGAGTGCTTGAGTCACCACTGGGCCGTCCGCATGTGCATGCGGGCATGTGGATCCACATGGACGGTGGAGGCCATGTGCCCCAGGAGGCGCAGCATGGTCCGCGCCGTGACCCGAGTGTTGCTCTGGAACTGGGTTGTCTGAGCTCGGAGGCGAGCCGTGCGGTCTGCCGACAGAAAGGCGATCGCCCGCTGAGTTTAGAGGCGTGTGCCAATGAACTCCAAAGCCTCTACCGGTTCGAGGTGGGACTTCTGGTAGTTGACCCCCAGGCGCTCAAGAAGGATCATGCGCAATGCCGCTTGGCGGGCTTCCCCAGCTGAGGGAACTGTGACGAGCCAGTCGTCAAGGTAGGGGAAGACTGGTTCGCCCTGCTGTCTGAGGGAGGCAGCAACCGCGGAGAGGAACTTCATGAAGACTTGCGGGGCAGACGCGAGTCCGAAGGGGAGCACCCTGTATTGGTAGTGCTCCCCTTGAACCCTGAAGCATTGGAACTGAATGTGCTGGGGGTGAATCAAAATGTGGGCGTAAGTGGCCCAGAATGTGGCGGCTAGGATCATCATGCGAAAAAACATTACTGAACACATCACACCTGTATTGATCGAGCTGCACTGGCTCCCCATTTCTGCTCGGATAAAATATAAAACACTGATAACCACATTCAAACTCATACATAACATAGCGCCATCCTTTCTCTCCACCCTTATCAGCACGCAACCCCCAAACAGAGACAGAAGAACTGTCACCTCAGACACTCTCCACGTTCCAACCAATATCAGATCTGTCAAATCCAGTACTAGCCACCGCGCATACTCATACTCTGCCCCGACCCTCTGGAACCAACTACCACCTGAGTTACGAGCGATCAAAGATCTTATGGTTTTCAGAAAAAAACTCAAGACGCATTTATTCCAGTGTCAATACAACTTGATGTAAACCCCAGGGGGTTCCAAGCTACCACACTATGAAACATGGACACTGTTGTGTAAAAATGTATATATGTAAATGCTGAATCCCCCCCTTAAGACCTTTTTCCTGTGTGCTGTGTTTTTCCCTTCAAATCAACGTGTTTATACCCCAAAATTGCTGTCATGATTTGACAAACTACAGTCTGTAATCAAACCACTACTGATCACTGGAAGTAGCGGTATACAAATGTATACTAAATAAATAAATAAGTATCCCTGAGATCCAAGGAGCATAGCCAGTCACCTTGCTGGAGGAAGGGGAGCAAGACACCAAGTGATAGTATTTTGAACTTCTCCCGCACCAGAAACTTGTTTCATTTTCGGAGGTCAAAGATGGGCCTCTTGTTAAATGTTCCCCTCCAAAGTGTCTTGTGACCACTTTGATTGAAGGATAAGGTAGTATACAAATCTGTCTAAATAAATAAATAAATTAAATGGGCAGCAGGCCCCCTATCTTCTTTGGGACGAGGAAGTACCAGGAATAGAAGCCCCGACCTCGGAGGCGTGTCGGTACCCTCTCGACCGCTCGCTGGGCGATGAGGTTGTCTAACTCCCGCCGTAGGAAGGTCTGGTGCACGGGTAGTCGAGAAGGCTCCGCTGGGAAGAAGGGAGGGGGAGACCTGTCCAGACGGAGATGGTAGCCATCCCAGACTACCCGTAGGACCCAAGTGTCCGATATGATGGACGCTCATTGAGGGGCAAAGGAGGACAGGCATCCCCCCATCGGCTGTGATGCTGCCGGGGGGGGGGGGGGAAAGGCTACACTGCTGGCATCAAAACCTCTGGGCAGGATGAGGCCCCTTCGGCTTGCAGTGAACGTGGGGACTAGACTTTCCCTGCGTCGCAGTGGTCGGTGCGGGAGTGGATGGGTATGGTGGGTAGCCTTGGTAGGGTAGACCCTTCCCTGGGAGGAACGGCTTCTTAGTTTGTTGTTTTTTCCGAGGGAGGGAGGAGGCTTTGCATGAGAGGCGGGTTCGGGTGACGAACTCCATATCTATCTCGGCGGCCCTATCCTCCATCGGTTTACCGAAGAGCTGCTCACCAAAGCAGGGTATGTCTAGGAGCTTCTCCTGGACCCACTGCTCCAAGTCCGAGGACTGGAGCCATACCTGGTGTCGGGCCCTGGTGCCAGCGGCCACCACTTGAGTGAGGACTCAAATCCATCATAGGCAGTGCGGGAGAGGTATTTCAAGCACTCCACGACAGACTTCAGCAGGGTCCGGAACCTTTTGAGGGGTTCGCCCAAGAGGTCCGCGGAGAAACCCCGAGTTCCTTGGCTAGGTCACGCAAAAACATGCCCATATAGAATTGGTATGCCTGAATATGGCATGAGAGCATGGACCTTTGATAGGCCTTGAAAGAAGGGTTTCTTGCTGTGCTATTTCTTCCGAGGAAGGGACAAGGTTTTCCGAGAGATAGGTGTGGGTTGCGAACTCAGTCTCGATCTCGGCTGCCTTGTCCTCCATGGACTTGCCGAACAGTTGTTCACTGAGGCAGGGGACATCCAAGAGTTTCTCCTGGACCCACTGTTTCAGTTCTGAGGACTGGAGCCATGCTTTACACCAGGCTCCGATGCCAGCTGCTGCCACATGGGCGGAAGACTCGAACCCATCATACGTGGCATGAGAAAGGTATTTCGAGCAGTCCACGACCAATTTTAGGAGTGTCTGAGATTTGAAAAGGTGGTAACCTTCGAGGCCCGCAGAAAAACTGCTGAGCTCTTTAGCAAGGTTGCGAAGGAACATACCTATATAGTTGGTATGCCTGGATGTGGCATACCAGCATGGATCCCTGGTAAGCCTTATGCCTGAGGGCGTCGAGGGCACGGGATTCTCTGTCAGGCGGAACCAAAGAATGCGACTTCCAGGTCTTCTGTTTCTGCATCGTGGATTCCACAACCATAGAAGTATGATAAAGCTGGGCCTTTCGAAACCCAGAGCTGCACTGGACTCTGTACATGGCATCGAGTCTTTTACTGATGATAGGGACCGAGGCAGGTGCTTCCCACATGCGGAGGGAGCAGCTGGGTCAGGATAGATGGCACAGGGACCGTGAGAGACTCCCTTGGAGAAGACTCATATTGCAAAATGTTTAGTTCCTCTGCCCTTGGCTCTTCCTCGGTCTGCATGGACAGATTGAGGGCCTGAGACATATCCTGCACAAATACCAAGAAGGAAGTATCCTCGGGGGGGGGGGAGGGGGTGACCGCCTTCGCGAGGTGGGCAGAGAAGGTTTAGAAGGAAGGTCCCGATGGGCGCGGGTTTCAGGGGACGTGTCCCCATCCGATTCCCAGCCCGAGAGGTCAGAGAGACTTGGAGTTGGGCTGATCCCCATGTCCGGTGGCAGAGACTCATCTGGAGCCGGAGGCACTGACTCTGGAAGACCTTGCCCCTGAGGAACAGAACAGCAAGCAAGACCGGTGCAGAGAAACCTCACAAGGCCCATGGCTCTCGGGGGTTTCCAAGGCAGTTTTCAGGACCACAGTCGAGGGACCCTCGGTCTCGAGGCCTGAGCTAGCCGTGCTGCCAAGAGCACCTGCTGGACAGCTATGAAGGCAGAAACACGGCGCTCTAGTGCTAGCATACGGGACTCCTACTCAGCAGTGGGTCCCTGGGACGCCGATGCCAGGGTTACCGGGTCTGGTGTGGAGGAAGAGAGGGGGTCCTCACCGGGACAACCCTCAGGACACCATGCACCATCGCCGGAGGCCTCTGTGTCTGTACGAGGTACCATTCAAGGCCGCTCCTTCTCCGACTCTCGGGAACGCCGGGGAGGGATAAGGGAACGAGATCGAGACTGCTCACGCTTATCTGGAGCCTCTGACAGCATCTCCGAGGTCTTCTGCTTTTTTGTGCCATTCCATCTTGGGTGAACCCTGGTCAGAGAGACACCTAGGACAAGGAGTCACTGCGGGGGACCCAGCAAGTGGTGGATTGGTGGAGCGGGGTGCCACCGGGGACTCCGGTGCTGACTTACGTAAAATGTCATCTGACTTCTGCTTACAGCTTTGTAAGGCCTTAGCAGATATTTTCTTGCAAAGCAAGCAGAGCTCTGGGTTGTGGTCAGCCCCCAGGCACTGCAGACAACAGTCGTGGGTGTCCATGAACGACATGTTTTTGGAGCATCTGTCACATTTTTTAAAGACGGTGGCCATGGGGGCAAAAAGAGCCCCTGCGAGGTCGAATACCCTCGAGGCCAGCGGTTAGAAAAAGGGCACGAAAAAGGCCTGAAGGAAAAAAAAACCTGATAAAGGGAAAAAAGGGATCCCCTGGCCTCCAGCCGAAGCGGAGGCATCGGGGAGGACGGGAGAGGACCAGTGCAACCGGAAAAAAGGCCAAGAGAGGAAAATGTGTCCGAAGGGCTCCTCGGAAAAAGGGAGACTGAGCAAGATGGCACTCTTGGGCGGGAAGAGGACCACGCATGCATGGCAGCAATCCCAAAGGCTCATAAGTGAGGAGAGACTTCCTGCTTGTCCCTGGAGAATGGATGGAATTCTGGAGCAGAAGTGCAAAAGCTTGGTTTTCTATGGGGTAGCAAAGAGATTGATGGCTGGTGTTCCCCAGGCTTTGAATATCTGGGCTACCCTGTTCGGATATAGATTCCACTCGTGTGGGTGAAGAATCTGACTGAGTTTGTGCGCCAGTTGATTCTACTCACCTGGAATATTTTATTTTATTTTATTTAACAGTCGTTTATGTACCGCTGCCTTCCAAAGATCAGGTGCGGTTTACAGAAAACAGGTAAAGAAACAGTGTAACATATCTGTTTTTACATTAAACATCGCTTGAATTATGTACATCTTAACTTTAACAATTAAACTTTAGAGAACTATGTACAATCAACGGATGCTGAATTAAACAAAAAAGGTAGCTATTTACAAGCATCGTAAACTGTGTATAATGGTCATATTTTCATGGGTCATTATGGGATTATGTTCAAAGTGTTATATATTATCCCTTTTCATTTTGGTATTGGGAATTCACAAGTGGACTGTAGTAGGAGCTAAACAAGTGAGTTTTTAATGTTTCATGTAGTTCTTTAAGATCAGTTAAGGCTCTTATTTCTTCAGGTAGGGAGTTCCAGAGTATTGGGGCTGCATGGGAAAACGCTTTTTTATTTGTTGTTTTTTTAGACTTTGTGAACTCTTTTGGAATCCTTATTTTATTAGTGTTGCATCTTCTGTGAACAGTTTGGGGTGTGTCTTTAGTGAGGAGTTTGATTAGTGTAGCTGAGGCAGTATTATGTAAAGCTTTGAAGGTGGTTATTATTAATTTATAGTTTATTCTGCATTGAATTGGGAGCCAGTGTAGTTTAGCTAAATAGGGTGATATGTGCTCAAATGGGTGTACCTTCATTATGGTTCTAGCTGCAGCATTTTGGGCAAGTTGGAGCCTTTTGATGTTTTGATTAGTTGTGCCTAGTAGAGTGAGGTTGGCAAAGTCGAAGTGCGGTGTAATAATGGCTTGTATTATGCTCAAGAAGTCATGCAGGTGGACCAGTGGGCGTAATTGTTTTAGTACTTTGAGCTTAAAGTATATTTTTTTTGTAGTGTGATGTGAGTAGGGGGAGTGTACGATTTGTTTTTTGTTACAATCAATATGTCAGTTTTGGAATGGTTAATATGAAGGTTGTGGTCTTCTAGCCAAGTTGTTAATTCATTAAAACAGTCAGTTAATAATTGTAGTGGAAGTGTAGGGATCGTGAATGGAATATACATCATGATATCGTCTGCATATATGTGGTAGGGGATTTTGAATTTTTTAAAGATGTTGCAAATTGGTTGTATATAGATATTAAAAAGGAGAACAGAGAAGGCAGATCCTTGAGGGAGGCCAATTTCCTGTTTGTATGTGTTAGAGGTTTGGGTGCCGATCCTGACAGTTTGAGTTCTGTTAGATAGATATGAAGTAAACCAATTATGTACTGTTGAATTAGCACCTATTTGTCTGAGCCTGTTGAGCATTATAGTATGGTGTACACTGTCAAATGCTGCGGATATGTCCAGGAAAAGAAGTAAGAATGCTTTTCTGGGACTGTCAATTCCTCTTACAAGGGTGTCAAGGAGTACTGTTAAGAGTGTATCTACTCCATGACCGGGGCGAAAGCCATATTGCTGGTCATCGAGGGGAGCTGAGGTGTCGATGTGTTCCTGTGTTTGAGTTTGAACTACTTTTTCTATGAGTTTAGCCATGAAAGGTATACTTGAAATAGGTCTGTATGAATTTGGTGATGTTTTGTCCAGGGTATTGTTTTTTAGTATTGGTCGAATTTGTGCATGTTTTAGGATGGATGGAAGGTAGCCTTGATTTAATGAGAGATTAATTAAAGGTAGAATGAAGGGGGATAATGTTGGAAGGGTATTCTTTATCCAGGTTATAGGGCAGGGATCTAGATGAGAAGTTGTAGTATTTAGGTTTGACATAATATTCTTGAGTGTTTCTTTAGTTATGGGGTAGAATTCATTCCAATCATCTGATAGATGTTGGTGAGAGATGGCTTGTGTAATTGGTGAGAATGTATATATTTTTGATTTATTTATATAATGATTATATAAATATATACTGCACAAAGGTGTATGTGGTGAGAGATGGCAAAGTTCCATAAGCAACAGGCTTTCTCGCAAAGGGGAAGTGAGCTTGTTCCGCCTTGCTTGTTCAGATAGAACATTGCCACCTGATTGTCCATCCTTACCAGAACATGGCTGTTGGCGAGGTGATGGTGAAAAATCTGTAGGACTTTCGAGATTGCTCGAAGTTCCATTAAAGTGATCTGAAGGGATGACTCCTGAGTGGAAAGTGACTCCAAGTGGGCTCCCCAACCAACCTTGGACGCATCCGTCGTGTGTGTTAAGGTTGAGGCATCTGAAAAGGTGAACCTTTGAGCAGGTTTGCTGGTGTGCACCACCACAGTAGGGAGTGGACTAATGGGCGGGTGATCCAAATGATCTCGTTCAGTTGTCCTATGGACTGTTTCCACTGGGATGATAGGTTCCATTGTGCCAGGCGCATATGTAGTTGTGTATATGGCACTACATGTACTGTGGATGCCATATGGCCCAAGAGACGGAGATAATCCTGAGCTGCTGATGTTTGTTGCCGGTGACTAGGTTGACTAGTCGGTCCATATGGTCCAGTGGTAGATAGGCCTTGGATAACAGTGTTGAGCAATAAGTGATCTCCGGGAACAGCAGAAATTTAGTCTACACAACCCACCATCCTCCCCAGGGAGTTGTAGGGTTATTTTTACTCTTCCTTCTCAGCTACAAACCCAACTGAGGAAACGGAGTCAGAAGAGAGGAAAAGCAGTCACACAGGCACAGTGGAATACTCCCAAAGGCTTTCCTATAGGACACTGGGGAGCATTCCCGTGCGAGCTCTGTCAGTGCCGACATCATCCATATGTGAAGACTACATTCCTGCTTGTTCCTGGAAATCCAGGATAGCACAGGGTCCTTAAAACCAAATGAGGATAAGATATCAAGGAGAAAGTTGTGGTCAACAGTGTCAAAAGCAGCAGAAAAGTCAAGAAGGATGAGGATCGAGCAAAGGCCCTTGGATTTTGCCAGGAACAGGTCAATGGAGACTTTGGCAAGAGCTATTTCGGTAGAATGTAAAGGATGAAAGCCAGATTGTAGAGGATCCAGAAGGGCTTGAGAGGAGAGAAAGTCAAGGCAATGGCGGTGAACCACACATTCAAGTAGTTTAGAAACAAAGGAGAGGAGGGTCGATAGTGAGAAGGATAGGTAGAGTCTAGTGAGGGTTTCTTGAGGAGAAGAGTGGCCTCAGCATGCTTGAAGGCTGCAGGGAAAGTTGAAGTGGTGAGCGATAGGTTGAGAATATGAGAGATGGAAGGGACTACAATGGAGAAGATGGAGCTAAGAAGGTGAATGGGAATAGGATCAGAGGAGCAGGTAGTGAATTTGGATGAGGAAAGAAAGTGAATGGTTTCCTCCTCAGAGATCATAGAAAAGGAAGAAAGGGTAGCATAGTAGTGGGGAAAGGTTGGGAGTGAAGAGAGGGAGAAGAGGGAGTAGCTGACCTCGTGGGAAATTGGAGTATGATCTTGTGGATTTTGCCATGGAAGTAGTCAGCCAGGGTTTGGGCAAAAAGGGAGGGAAGGGTCGGAGACAGAGGCACCTTGAGGAGCGAGATGAGAGTTGTAAAGAGACAGCAAGGGTCAAAGGCAAGAGAATTAGTCAGAAGGACATAATAGTCTTGTTTGACGAGAGCTATGGCTGACTGGAAAGAGACAAGCATGAATTTGAAGTGTAAAAAGTCTGCAAGGGTGCAGGATTTGAGCCAAGTACGCTCAGCTGAGCAGGCACAGGAACGTAGAAAGCGGGTAGTGGAAGACAGTCGGGGTTGGGGTACACTACATCTCACAGGATGTGGCATGGTTGGAGCAAGAACATCCAAAGCAGAGGAGAGTGCAGCATTATAGGAAGCTACTGCCTCATCAACAGATTCAGATGACATACTGGAGCAAAGAGGTGATGAAACAGTGGAAAGGAGAGCCAATGGGTCAATAGCATGAAGATTTCTAAATAGGCTGGAGGAGACAAGATTAGATTGAGGCAGTGAGTGATGAAAGTGAAGCTTAGTAGATGATGTCCGATAAGGAGAGAAGTGAGGTACAGAAGTTTGAGGATAGGCAATTAGAGAAGAATACAAGGTCAAGGCAGTGGCCTTGCTAGTGAGTAAGGGCAGTAGAGCAAAGCTGGAGGTTGAATGATGAGGTAAGGGAGAGGAACTTTAAAGCATAATGGTTGAAGGGGTTATCAGCATGAATGTTAAAATCCCAGAAAATAAGAGAGGGGGAAGATGAATCCAGAAAGAAGGAAAGCCATGAGTCAAAGTCAAAGAGAAAGGTAGAGGTGGACTTGTCAGGGAGTCAAAAAATAATGGCTAGTCGGAGAGTTAGTGGATTAAAAAACCTGATGGAATGGACTTCAAAGGAGGGAAAGGAGTGAGACTGAGTCAGAAGGAGGGGTTGAAACTGACAGGAAGGAGAGAGTAGAAGCCCAACACCTCCACCACAGCCAATGGGACAAGGTGTGTGGGAGAACTGATAGCCACCAAGACAGAGAGCAGCGACTGTAGCGGAGTCCTCAGGGAGGAGCCAGATCTCAGTTAGAGCAAGGAGATGGAGAGCATTACTCATGATCTCTTTATCGCTAATGAAGAGATCATGAGTATAGACAAGTTTATTTGAGATGGAGTGTGCGCTCCACAAAGCACATGAGAAAGGGAGAGAGGCGGGGGAGAGGAGAGGGATATGAACAAGATTTGAGCTGTTGCATAAGGATCTATTCTGGGAGTGTGACAGAAGTCTAGGGGGGGTCAGGATTGGGGTTCATATTTCCGGAAGAGAGGAGGAATAGAAGAGTGCAGCGGTAAAGAGGGTGAGGTTGTTTCAGAGAGAGAGAGAGGAGATGGCTGAATGAGAGAGAGAAAGTGGTGAAGCTTAAGAGCTGATGATACGGTAGATGACAAGATGGTGAGGGAAGCGAGAATGGTAAAGGGGAGATAAGGGGGAGGGGCTTGAAGGTGTTGGTAGGAGGGGAGACAATAGGAAGTATGAGCAATAGGAAGACAAAGTGATGAGGAGCCATAGATGGAGAAGAGCATGGAAGTCAGAGGTGGTAAAAGGATAGTTGGTAGAGATTGCAGGGGATAAGGTGCACCTGTGAGGGATTGTGGTAATGAGCACAAGACAGAGACTATAAGCCACGGGGTGGGTGGGTTGTGTAGAAGGGTGGTGGGATAATAAGGAAGGAGAGACACACACAGCTGAAGACAGAGAGGCAGAGCTGAACAAGAGGGTCGGGGCAAATGTTGAATGCAAACAAGTGAAAGCAGCCAGAGTCCACAGAAGGAACCCTGGTTTAAAAACTCAGGCATGGTAAAAAAACTGAGGAGTGAAAATATCAACTAGAGAAGAATAGGGAGAAGGAGAGAAAAAAGCACACCAAAATGTGTAGTCAGACAGAACTAGTCAGGAAACAAAGGCAGTAAAGTGATAAGAAGGAAGCTACAACACTACAGAGGGCAGGAGCAGGGTAGAACACACGCTGACAGAACAAAAATACATACAAAACAATAAATAAACAATAAGCTAGATATTGAACAGGCACAGAAAAATACCTGAACAGAGCATACAAAGTTATCTGAAGCTTGCAATGTGGGTGTTCACAGAACCAGGAAACACCAGCAAATGGTTGAGAATAGCAATCTTTCAGAGGAGACAGCGGACGGGTGAGTGTGGCTGCATACCCCTGCTGTATATGGAGAATCCCCGTTACAGGTAAACAAAGAGAAATTAGACTTACTTGCTAATTGTTGTTCCTTGAGGAACGCCAGTTCAGTCCCTCACTTCTGGGTTGTGCACCAGGAGACTGGGCATGTCAGAACTGTGTCACCACTGTAGATATCCTGCTGGCTCCTCCCACCAGCTCCCAGTGATCTAATAACAAAGCTGACTCAAAGGAGCAACAAATAAGTAACTATAATATTAAATACAATTTAACTCTAACAACTGCCTCATACCCAGAAGATCAAGGGTTCAATTCCCACTGGCACTCCTTGTGACCTTGGGCAAGTCACTTTACCCTCCACTGCCTCGGAAGAAAAGGCTGGCAATCTACTTCCGGTGATACATTGCCAAAAAAACCCAGAGGTAGCTGGGTCGCTATGAGTTAACACTGACTTGATGGCACTAAAAAAAAAAACAAAAAAAACTCTAACACTGAACTAAATCCCCGTAAATGAGAGGATAACTCTCTCCCGTTTGCAGAAATAGGACAGAAAGGAGAGAGAATAAAGAATACAATGTATACTTTACCTGAATAGAGAGGACATTTGATGAACTTCTCCTACTGGATTGTAGTCACCGCGCAACACATAGCATATTTTGCGGAAACTAACCAAAAAGACCCCCGGGCGGGAATCGGGACTGAACTGGAGTTCCTCAAGGAACAACAATTAGCAGGTAAGTCTAATTTCTCTTTCCTTATCGTCCCTCCAGTTCAGTCCCTCATCTCTGGGATGTAACAGATCAGTAAACAAATGGGAGGGACCTGTCCACCCGGACCGCAAAACTGCAGACCCGAAACAGGCATCTCCCGCCGCTTGAACATCCAGGCGGTAATGTTTACTAAAAGTATGCAAGGAAGACCAAGTAGCTGCTCTGCAAATCTCAACTGGTGGAACTAAGCTATGCTCCACCCACGAAGCCGTCTATGCTCTAGTAGAATGAGCCCGGAGCCCCAAGGGTACCAGACGACCTTGCAAGATATAAGCTGATGCTATTGCTTCACAAATCCATCTGGAAACTGAAGCTTTGGCCGCCGCTTCACCTTTACGTGGCCCACCAAAGAGAACAAACAAATGATCAGACTTTCGGAAGGACTCCGAAACCTTCAAGTATCGCTGAAGTACCCTCTTAATGTCTAACAAACGCAAATTACGGTCCGACGCGGTCTCCCCCGAAACACCCAAAACGGGCAAAGAGACCGACTGATTCACATGAAATGGCAAAACTACCTTTGGTAGGAAAGACGGTACGGGACGCAACACCACTTTTTCCCTAGAGAAAGTCAAAAATGGTTCCCGACAGGACAAAGCCTGCAACTCAGAGATTCGACGTGCAGAGCAAATGGCTACCAAAAATACTGTCTTCAAAGTCAAATCCTTTAGGGAAGCCTGATGCAAAGGCTCAAAAGGCTCCCTTGTCAAGGCTCCTAAAACCAGGTTGAGATCCCACGGAGAAAACCCCCTGCGCGAAGGACGCAGATGGGATATCGCTTTCAAGAAACGGACAACACCGGCATGGACCTCCAAAGGAATCCTTTGCACCTTTCCTCAGTAACAAGAAATAGCTGCCAACTGTACCCTTAATGAACTGGCAGCTAATCCCTTATCGAACCCATCTTGCAAGAAACTCAACACTGTCAGTACAGATACTGAAGGCGGACGAAACTGACGTTGAGCACACCAGTCCTCAAAAACACGCCAGACGCGCACATATGCTAAGGAAGTGGACCTCTTGCTGGCCCAAAGAAAGGTGTTAATCACCGCCTTGGAATAACCCTTC